>OX422210.1:370210082-371490916 GCA_949130495.1 Sambucus nigra | reverse complement strand
TAACTCACACACACGACGTCCCGGGAAGCGGTCATAGTTCCAACCGGCAATGAGACGAAACATACCCACCACGTCTCATCCCAAAATATATATCTATATCGTATAATAACACAAGGGACGACTATGACCTGGGGAATATCCACACCCTGCACTATATGCCAGGATGCTCACCCTCTGCGCGGAAACTTCCCAATGATAGCATGAGCGGGGTATGCTTAACAAAATAAGTATATATATATCGCTCATATACGCAATATACATACATCCATATGATCCCATCATATGATCTAATATAGTAAACCATTATATACGGTCTAATTATCCATACCATGTATGACCACAACATAGATATATGTACATATATTCACACATCGCTATATCAATATATATACAAACTAATTCTCGTTCATATGTATAAGATATATAAACCCGTCTATAAGTATACATAATCCTCAATATACAAGCCGTCACCACAATTTCCATTACATGTACCTCGATATGTGAATACAATCCCTCACTTGAAACATAATCATTCATTTTTCCTGTGATGAATAGTCTCCCAAAACCATATTTATATTTATCTATACATATATATTCAACATTAGGGTTATCACCCAAGAGTATGTGTAGGAATCCATCACTACACGTTTCATCCATAACCAAAAGTACAATATTACCTTTAGTAATATTTAACCATAGGCACACACATGAGTTAATAGTCTAAAGCCTCAATTTATTCCAACCCCATTTCAAGTATTGAAACCTCACAGGTCATATCCCCATAATTATGAGTAAACTAATCCTACTAGAATTTATGCTACCGCTTATTCTAGTCGATAGTACGATCCCAAAGCGTTCTCAAAGTCACCTATGGTTCGAAATAAATCCCGGTAACCCTTACTCCTATTGAGTTATCGATTGTTTCTTAGTCTAAACATTTCTAAGGATATGAGTCCCCTCACTCTCTAAGGGTTCTCAACCTCACATCATATATATACCTATCTATAATTGGTATTCCCAACCTTAAAGAGGTTTCCGCGATATACATATGTAACTCCAATACTTGCTTGGGTACATTTCTCCCAAACAACCCGAAGGAGTCCCCAAAAATCCTAATATATGAAAAAATCCTTCAATGTCTCCAAGAACACGTCTTTTACATCATAAGAGAGAGCCCCAAATCAACAAACCCAACCAAAAAGAGCTAGAAGTCATCTTAGGAAACCCATAAAGCATCCCATTAAGGAAGCCCTTAAGAATAAACTCCAAAAGAAAAGGGGGAGAAGAAATCCAAGTTTTGGGCTAAAAACAGGGGACCGGTCGACCGGCCCCAGACCCCCGGTCGACCGCGGGTCCACATTTTGCCTACGAAGAAATGCAGTAGGCTTTTCTCTTAAGGCGCGGTCGACCGGTCCCCAGACCGCGGTCGACCGGCCATACTAGTTAAGCTGGCCGATTTCCCTATTTCAGCAAACCCACGAAATTTATACCCAACTATCATCACCAAGTCCCCAAATCTTTAACCCAATAATGTTATTAACAAGAAAACCCATCCTACATCTCATCCCAACCATTTATATGAGATTAAACCATAGAATAACATTGATTTCAAGATTTAAACCCAAAAATCTAAGTTTTGATGTTAATACCCAAAAATCCATTTCTTTACCCCACAAATTATGAAATGAAATACACAAATAGCTATTTAGCAAGATTAAACACTTGCCTCATATTTGTAGAGGTTGGATCGTCCTCGATGACACGGTTGGGCCGGAAATCCCCAAGCTTTTCTTCCTCTCTCTCTTCCTTTCTTCTTCTTTCCTTCTCTTCCTCTCTCTCAAGGGCTTTTCTCTCTTTCTCTCAAATGAGAATGGCTTGATCCGTAAGCCACTTAAACCTTTAAAACAAAGTCCCAATTTTAAATGTTAATACACACTTTAAATGACTCGTTTACTCCAATTCAAGTCAAAATAGCTTAAAAACATTCCGGAGCCGAAATAAGACCCAATGACAGTCATTTCGACTATCTCGACCCTTCCGGGATCGATGGTACCCTCAAAAATATCATCCGGAATACTTTGAAATATTCTCTATTTTCGGGCCTAAGTTCCCAAATTTTGAAATTCTCCAATTCAATTAAATTTTATTTTCCCAAAATTTAATTTCTCAGTCTCCAAAAATCGAGGGTTGTTACATACTTCCCCCCTTACAAAAATTTCGTCCGCGAAATTTAAGACATGCCTAGGACCTCAATATCATCTAGTCCTCACATCAATCCTTAGGATCACTATACCTATCCTTGCTGGTTCTCATATCGAACCATATAGTTTTAAAGCAACTACTACCCCAGGGCGCCCATACACCCTGTATCCGAGTTTCCACTCGTGAAATCATGATCAGGCTCCATTAGCCTCAAATCATAACATAACCCTCAGCAATAATCCATAACAACATACTAAATATATACAAGTTTAAAACTTCCCAATGGTAGAACTCTCCTCAATTCCTGACACTAGCCACCTTCGTGCGGGGGAGGTCTCGCAAGCGAAATCCAAACAAGGAACCCTCCCAATACACTACTGTGTAGCTAGGTCGGGGATTGAGATTAGTTGAACCAGGGTTAAGGTTTTATCAAAAGAAAGATTTCCATATTTTAGATATTTCCCGAGGACCTATGCAACAATACTATATAAATTAATCCCGCGTCTTTCGACACGCCAAACAAACACCTTATGCTTAAAACACAAGGCTTCAATAAATACAATATGGCTAACCAATATCTAGTTCTCAAAACTAGCACAACTATGAGCTAAACTATCCACTCCACAGAATCTACCAAACTCTGAACCTCTCAGTCATGAAAAGGTGTAACATCTCCAAAGACGCCATATAAAGGCCACACTTGCTCACTTCCTCCTCTAGGAAAATTTTATGCACCCTAGCGGTAAAGCGGTTAGCTACTCATCACACCTCACACGCGACATTCCCAATATCGCACAAAGCGTAACTTAAACTCAAATAAAGGTATTCTACCTTACATTTCCGTAACTCAAGGGTTTCCCCTTGTCCTAGAATCTCAACTCAGGGTCCTCAACTATTTCTAGGACAATCACTATCACTAAGCCTATTTCTCCACCAGAGAAACATCTTCCTCAGAACCCTTCCTAACCATAATGAAGGGCAAGGCGCGATTGCAACTGCCGAAAACTCCCTCCGTCCTACACAACGAAACTGAGTCTCCAAAGGCATTCCCCTTCAACCTAGAAGGCGATACTCCTAATATTGGGATAACTACACCAACCTCACCTCGGTAAGAGTCACCAACATTAGGTTCCCTAACTAAGGCTAACAGATTCCCAATCTAAACCTCCCAAGGACTACGCTACATGCCTCTCCTCGGTCTTTCCTTACTAAGACCAAGATTCGCCAATCGAGTAAATTTTCTTTTCTTACTCGACTGCCGAAAATTCACCTCGAACCACTGCTAGAAATCTCCTCAATAACTCCTCCGGAATCGGGGAAAATAAATACCCCCGATTAAAGCGTACCCAGAACATACTATGGGTAGGGTACTTCTAATCTTACCCTATCCTAGACGACATAATCTAGGCGACGTCTGAAATGAAACAAGAGAAACTGTTATCAGAACGCCAATCAAGTGAATATACTTCACAGAAGAAAACAACGCAGTGAACACAACAGTCCTATTTATAGGGCTTTATGTCAAGAACGTTAACGGAAGAATCCATAACTCGTACAGATCCTAAGGACTCTAGAACTTGATGCTCTGATACCATCTGTCACAACCCGCCTAAAATAATAACGGGTGGCCAGCCCTATACTATAATAAATCAGGAGTTTCAGATGGTCCAGTCTTAACATCAACTACCAGTACTATATAATATAGGACTAACTACCCGAAATCACATAAGCGAGGTATGAAAAATTTAAAATAAAAACGCAATAGACAACAAACCAACACTAACACTACAACTAAAGAAAAAGAAAGATGCATGCAAGAACTAGAATAAATGAAATGCTAGAAACAAAATGAACTAAATAAATACAACCGAATGTACTACACAAAGTAAACCCGAATAAGCTGTCGGGTCACAGCCAATACAATAACTGAAATGGAATAAATATAAACATGTATATAAATATTCCTTGGGTACAAACCCGATATACAACATGAATCCTACCTAGAATTTTAAAGAAGTAGGAAGCGACTTCATGAAACATCCCGCAACAGTCCGCACCTGTCAAGGCTCCCAAGACTCTGGATAGAAAGTCATCCGGCATCCATGCGGTAGGATACCTGTGGTAATATATATATATATACAAGGAGGAGAGAAAAGTAAACGGGTCAGAGCCCCGAATGTGAAAATATTTAGCAAGTGTGTTAACCGTGCATAATAATTACCGGTGCACTTATTTCATAATTAAAGTGAGACCGCACTCTCGTGAAACCCAAACTCACCTCTCCTCTAAAGGCGCGCACCTAATCGCGTCCTCAAGTTTTAGTTAAATTACCCCCAATGTTATTAGGACAACCTAACTTACCATAGGCCTAGCCTATACCCACGAGAGCCACTTTCCCGTCATAATCCAAGGAACCACCCTTAATCCTACTAAATTATGATAACAACAATTATGCCTTAATAGGCATAATGAATTCCGATTTATAATCACATGAAATACAATTCTAAATACATTACCCCTACATATATACGTATATATATATATATATATATATATATATATATATATATATATATATATATATATATATATACACTTATATATAGGCTAAAATGTAAGAATTTATATTCCTAATATCATGCACATGGAATATTGGCAAAACCTCTCTCTAATCTCAAACTTGTACTACGTTTCATGCGTGGGGAGTCTCGCAAAGCGAAATCCAAACAGGGAACCGCCCCGTTACACTACTCCTGACAAGGTCAAGACCAGAGATCTGAGATGTCACAAATAGAATTACTTCTCTCAACTCTCGACATAGCACTGCGTTTCGTGCGTGAGGCGTCTCGCAAAGCAAAATCCAAATAAGGAACCCCCTCGTTACACTACTCCTGGGCAATGTCGATCCTAGAGATCCATAATTCTTAACATACTATATAGTACTACCATTACTGCTAAACTAACTATCAAAGAAAGAAAGAAAGAAAGAAAAGAAAAAAAAAGAAAAAAAAAGAAATAAAATAAAGAATCTCCAATAATATCCTTTGGATGATGTAACCGACTAATACCTTTTGTGCGATACATCAACCCCCATCAATCTAGTACACCATAATCATCTAAGATGTACTTTACCAAAACTCTATATCCTTTCCTATATAGGATATATAAATACATATATATATAGGTATTTTATGCTCACCATATATATACATATACCAATCATCCATATACCCATGACCAGGTGCACATACCTTATGACGTACAATGGCCATGCAAATATAATACCCGGCTATATATAGCGCCGATAAAACTGCATCAATGCTATCATCTTCCCAGAGTCCGGCTCACGTAACAACTGGGGACCACCTGGTGGGGATCAACGACACCCACCTCGTGGTAACTCACACACACGACGTCCCGGGAAGCGGTCATAGTTCCAACCGGCAATGAGACGAAACATACCCACCACGTCTCATCCCAAAATATATATCTATATCGTATAATAACACAAGGGACGACTATGACCTGGGGAATATCCACACCCTGCACTATATGCCAGGATGCTCACCCTCTGCGCGGAAACTTCCCAATGATAGCATGAGCGGGGTATGCTTAACCAAATAAGTATATATATATATCGCTCATATACGCAATATACATACATCCATATGATCCCATCATATGATTTAATATAGTAAACCATCATATACGGTCTAATTATCCATACCATGTATGACCACAACATAGATATATGTACATATATTCACACATCGCTATATCAATATATATACAAACTAATTCTCGTTCATATGTATAAGATATATAAACTCGGCTATAAGTATACATAATCCTCAATATACAAGCCGTCACCACAATTTCCATTACATGTACCTCGATATGTGAATACAATCCCTCACTTGAAACATAATCATTCATTTTTCCTGTGATGAATAGTCTCCCAAAACCATATGTATATTTATCTATACATATATATTCAACATTAGGGTTATCACCCAAGAGTATGTGTAGGAATCCATCACTACACGTTTCATCCATAACCAAAAGTACAATATTACCTTTAGTATTATTTAACCATAGGCACACACATGACTTAATAGTCTAAAGCCTCAATTTATTCCAACCCCATTTCAAGTATTGAAACCTCACAGGTCATATCCCCATAATTATGAGTAAACTAATCCTACTAGAATTTATGCTACCGCTTATTCTAGTCGATAGTACGATCCCAAAGCGTTCTCAAAGTCACCTATGGTTCAAAATAAATCCCGGTAACCCTTACTCCTATTGAGTTATCGATTGTTTCTTAGTCTAAACATTTCTAAGGATATGAGTCCCCTCACTCTCTAAGGGTTCTCAACCTCACATCATATATATACCTATCTATAATTGGTATTCCCAACCTCAAAGAGGTTTCCCCGATATACATATGTAACTCCAATATTTGCTTAGGTACATTTCTCCCAAACAACCCGAAGGAGTCCCCAAAAATCCTAATATATGAAAAACTCCTTCAATGTCTCCAAGAACACGTCTTTTACATCATAAGAGAGAGCCCCAAATCAACAAACCCAACCAAAAAGGGCTAGAAGTCATCTTAGGAAACCCATAAAGCAGCCCATTAAGGAAGCCCCTAAGAATAAACTCCAAAAGAAAAGGGGGAGAAGAAATCCAAGTTTTGGGCTAAAAACAGGGGACCGGTCGACCGGCCCCAGACCCCCGGTCGACCGCGGGTCCACATTTTGCCTACGAAGAAATGCAGTAGGCTTTTCTCTTAAGGCGCGATCGACCGGTCCCCAGACCGCGGTCGACCGGCCATACCAGTTAAGCTGGCCGATTTCCCTATTTCAGCAAACCCACGAAATTTATACCCAACTATCATCACCAAGTCCCCAAATCTTTAACCCAATAATGTTATTAACAAGAAAACCCATCCTACATCTCATCCCAACCATTTATATGAGATTAAACCATAGAATAACATTGATTTCAAGATTTAAACCCAAAAATCTAAGTTTTGATGTTAATACCCAAAAATCCATTTCTTTACCCCACAAATTATGAAATGAAATACACAAATAGCTATTTGGCAAGATTAAACACTTGCCTCATATTTGTAGAGGTTGGATCGCCCTCGATGACGCGGTTGGGCCGGAAATCCCCAAGCTTTTCTTCCTCTCTCTCTTCCTTTCTTCTTCTTTCCTTCTCTTCCTCTCTCTCTAGGGCTTTTCTCTCTTTCTCTCAAATGAGAATGGCTTGATCCGTAAGCCACTTAAACCTTTAAAACAAAGTCCCAATTTTAAATGTTAATACACACTTTAAATGACTCGTTTACTCCATTTCAAGTCAAAATAGCTTAAAAACATTCCGGAGCCGAAATAAGACCCAATGACAGTCATTTCGACTATCTCGACCCTTCCGGGATCGATGGTACCCTCAAAAATATCATCCGGAATACTTTGAAATATTCTCTATTTTCGGGCCTAAGTTCCCAAATTTTGAAATTCTCCAATTCAATTAAATTTTATTTTCCCAAAATTTAATTTCTCAGTCTCCAAAAATCGAGGGTTGTTACATACTTCCCCCCTTACAAAAATTTCGTCCGCGAAATTTAAGACATGCCTAGGACCTCAATATCATCTAGTCCTCACATCAATCCTTAGGATCACTATACCTATCCTTGCTGGTTCTCATATCGAACCATATAGTTTTAAAGCAACTACTACCCCAGGGCGCCCATACACCCTGTATCCGAGTTTCCACTCTTAAAATCATGATCAGGCTCCATTAGCCTCAAATCATAACATAACCCTCAGCAATAATCCATAACAACATACTAAATATATACAAGTTTAAAACTTCCCAATGGTAGAACTCTCCTCAATTCCTGACACTAGCCACCTTCGTGCGGGGGAGGTCTCGCAAGCGAAATCCAAACAAGGAACCCTCCCAATACACTACTGTGTAGCTAGGTCGGGGATTGAGATTAGTTGAACTAGGGTTAAGGTTTTATCAAAAGAAAGATTTCCATATTTTAGATATTGCCCGAGGACCTATGCAACAATACTATATAAATTAATCCCGCGTCTTTCGACACGCCAAACAAACACCTTATGCTTAAAACACAAGGCTTCAATAAATACAATATGGCTAACCAATATCTAGTTCTCAAAACTAGCACAACTATGAGCTAAACTATCCACTCCACAGAATCTACCAAACTCTGAACCTCTCAGTCATGAAAAGGTGTAACATCTCCAAAGACGCCATATAAAGGCCACACTTGCTCACTTCCTCCTCTAGGAAAATTTTATGCACCCTAGCGGTAAAGCGGTTAGCTACTCATCACACCTCACACGCGACATTCCCAATATCGCACAAAGCGTAACTTAAACTCAAATAAAGGTATTCTACCTTACATTTCCGTAACTCAAGGGTTTCCCCTTGTCCTAGAATCTCAACTCAGGGTCCTCAACTACTTCTAGGACAATCACTATCCATAAGCCTATTTATCCACAAGAGAAACATCTTCCTCAGAACCCTTCCTAACCATAATGAAGGGCAAGGCGCGATTGCAACTGCCGAAAACTCCCTCCGTCCTACACAACGAAACTGAGTCTCCAAAGGCATTCCCCTTCAACCTAGAAGGCGATACTCCTAATATTGGGATAACTACACCAACCTCACCTCGGTAAGAGTCACCAACATTAGGTTCCCTAACTAAGGCTAACAGATTCCCAATCTAAACCTCCCAAGGACTACGCTACATGCCTCTCCTCGGTCTTTCCTTACTAAGACCAAGATTCGCCAATCGAGTAAATTTTCTTTTCTTACTCGACTGTCGATAATTCACCTCGAACCACTGCTAGAAATCTCCTCAATAACTCCTCCGGAATCGGGGAAAACAAATACCCCCGATTAAAGCGTACCCAGAACATACTATGGGTAGGGTACTTCTAATCTTACCCTATCCTAGACGACATAATCTAGGCGACGTCTGAAATGAAACAAGAGCAACTGTTATCAGAACGCCAATGAAGTGAATATACTTCACAGAAGAAAACGACGCAGTGAACACAACAATCCTATTTATAGGGCTTTATGTCAAGAACGTTAACGGAAGAATCCATAACTCGCACAGATCCTAAGGACTCTAGAACCTGATGCTCTGATACCATCTGTCACAACCCGCCTAAAATAATAACGGGTGGCCAGCCCTATACTATAATAAATCAGGAGTTTCAGATGGTCCAGTCTTAACATCAACTACCAGTACTATATAATATAGGACTAACTACCCGAAATCACATAAGCGAGGTATGAAAAATTTAAAATAAATACGCAATAGACAACAAACCAACACTAACACTACAACTAAAGAAAAAGAATGATGCATGCAAGAACTAGAATAAATGAAATGCTAGAAATAAAATGAACTAAATAAATACAACCGAATATACTACACAAAGTAGACCCGAATAAGCTGTCGGGTCACAGCCAATACAATAACTGAAATGGAATAAATATAAACATGTATATAAATATCCCTTGGGTACAAACCCGATATTCAACATGAATCCTACCTAGAATTTTAAAGAAGTAGGAAGCGACTACATGAAACATCTCGCAACAGTCCGCGCCTGTCACGGCTCCCAAGACTCTGGATAGAAAGTCATCCGGCATCCATGCGGTAGGATACCTGTGGTAATATATATATATATACAAGGAGGAGAGAAAAGTAAACGGGTCAGAGCCCCGAATGTGAAAATATTTAGCAAGTGTGTTAACCGTGCATAATAATTACCGGTGCACTTATTTCATAATTAAAGTGAGACCGCACTCTCGTGAAACCCAAACTCACCTCTCCTCTAAAGGCGCGCACCTAATCGCGTCCTCAAGTTTTAGTTAAATTACCCCCAATGTTATTAGGACAACCTAACTTACCATAGGCCTAGCCTATACCCACGAGAGCCACTTTCCCGTCATAATCCAAGGAACCACCCTTAATCCTACTAAATTATGATAACAACAATTATGCCTTAATAGGCATAATGAATTCCGATTTATAATCACATGAAATACAATTCTAAATACGTTACCCCTACATATATACGTATACATATATATATATATATATATACTTATATATAGGCTAAAATGTAAGAATTTATATTCCTAATATCATGCACATGGAATATTGGCAAAACCTCTCTCTAATCTCAAACTTGTACTACGTTTCATGCGTGGGGAGTCTCGCAAAGCGAAATCCAAACAAGGAACCGCCCCGTTACACTACTCCTGACAAGGTCAAGACCAGAGATCTGAGATGTCACAAATAGAATTACTTCTCTCAACTCTCGACATAGCACTGCGTTTCGTGCGTGAGGCGTCTCGCAAAGCGAAATCCAAACAAGGAACCCCCTCGTTACACTACTCCTGGGCAATGTCGATCCTAGAGATCCATAATTCTTAACATACTATATAGTACTACCATTACTGCTAAACTAACTATCAAAGAAAGAAAGAAAGAAAGAAAAGAAAAGAAAAAGAAAAAAAAAGAAAGAAAATAAAGAATCTCCAATAATATCCTTTGGATGATGTAACCGACTAATACCTTTTGTGCGATACATCAACCCCCATCAATCTAGTACACCATAATCATCTAAGATGTACTTTACCAAAACTCTATATCCTTTCCTATATAGGATATATAAATACATATATATAGGTATTTTATGCTCACCATATATATACATATACCAATCATCCATATACCCATGACCAGGTGCACATACCTTATGACGTACAATGGCCATGCAAATATAATACCCGGCTATATATAGCGCCGATAAAACTGCATCAATGCTATCATCTTCCCAGAGTCCGGCTCACGTAACAACTGGGGACCACCTGGTGGGGATCAACGACACCCACCTCGTGGTAACTCACACACACGACGTTCCGGGAAGCGGTCATAGTTCCAACCGGCAATGAGACAAAACATACCCACCACGTCTCATCCCAAAATATATATCTATATCGTATAATAACACAAGGGACGACTATGACCTGGGGAATATCCACACCCTGCACTATATGCCAGGATGCTCACCCTCTGCGCGGAAACTTCCCAATGATAGCATGAGCGGGGTATGCTTAACCAAATAAGTATATATATATCGCTCATATACGCAATATACATACATCCATATGATCCCATCATATGATCTAATATAGTAAACCATCATATACGGTCTAATTATCCATACCATGTATGACCACAACATAAATATATGTACATATATTCACACATCGCTATATCAATATATATACAAACTAATTCTCGTTCATATGTATAAGATATATAAACCCGGCTATAAGTATACATAATCCTCAATATACAAGCCGTCACCACAATTTCCATTACATGTACCTCGATATGTGAATACAATCCCTCACTTGAAACATAATCATTCATTTTTCCTGTGATGAATAGTCTCCCAAAACCATATTTATATTTATCTATACATATATATTCAACATTAGGGTTATCACCCAAGAGTATGTGTAGGAATCCATCACTACACGTTTCATCCATAACCAAAAGTACAATATTACCTTTAGTACTATTTAACCATAGGCACACACATGACTTAATAGTCTAAAGCCTCAATTTATTCCAAACCCATTTCAAGTATTGAAACCTCACAGGTCATATCCCCATAATTATGAGTATACTAATCCTACCAGAATTTATGCTACCGCTTATTCTAGTCGATAGAACGATCCCAAAGCGTTCTCAAAGTCACCTATGGTTCGAAATAAATCCCGGTAACCCTTACTCCTATTGAGTTATCGATTGTTTCTTAGTCTAAACATTTCTAAGGATATGAGTCCCCTCACTCTCTAAGGGTTCTCAACCTCACATCATATATATACCTATCTATAATTGGTATTCCCAACCTCAAAGAGGTTTCCCCGATATACATATGTAACTCCAATACTTGCTTGGGTACATTTCTCCCAAACAACCCGAAGGAGTCCCCAAAAATCCTAATATATGAAAAACTCCTTCAATGTCTCCAAGAACACGTCTTTTACATCATAAGAGAGAGCCCCAAATCAACAAACCCAACCAAAAAGGGCTAGAAGTCATCTTAGGAAACCCATAAAGCAGCCCATTAAGGAAGCCCCTAAGAATAAACTCCAAAAGAAAAGGGGGAGAAGAAATCCAAGTTTTGGGCTAAAAACAGGGGACCGGTCGATCGGCCCCAGACCCCCGGTCGACCGCGGGTTCACATTTTGCCTACGAAGAAATGCAGTAGGCTTTTCTCTTAAGGCGCGGTCGACCGGTCCCCAGACTGCGGTCGACCGGCCATACCAGTTAAGCTGGCCGATTTCCCTATATCAGCAAACCCACGAAATTTATACCCAGCTATCATCACCAAGTCCCCAAATCTTTAACCCAATAATGTTATTAACAAGAAAACCCATCCTACATCTCATCCCAACCATTTATATGAGATTAAACCATAGAATAACATTGATTTCAAGATTTAAACCCAAAAATCTAGGTTTTGATGTTAATACCCAAAAATCCATTTCTTTTCCCCACAAATTATGAAATGAAATACACAAATAGCTATTTAGCAAGATTAAACACTTGCCTCATATTTGTAGAGGTTGGATCGTCCTCGATGACGCGGTTGGGCCGAAAATCCCCAAGCTTTTCTTCCTCTCTCTCTTCCTTTCTTCTTCTTTCCTTCTCTTCCTCTCTCTCTAGGGCTTTTCTCTCTTTCTCTCAAATGAGAATGGCTTGATCCGTAAGCCACTTAAACCTTTAAAACAAAGTCCCAATTTTAAATGTTAATACACACTTTAAATGACTCGTTTACTCCAATTCAAGTCAAAATAGCTTAAAAACATTCTGGAGCCGAAATAAGACCCAATGACAGTCATTTCGACTATCTCGACCCTTCCGGGATCGATGGTACCCTCAAAAATATCATCCGGAATACTTTGAAATATTCTCTATTTTCGGGCCTAAGTTCCCAAATTTTGAAATTCTCCAATTCAATTAAATTTTATTTTCCCAAAATTTAATTTCTCAGTCTCCAAAAATCGAGGGTTGTTACATATATATATATCCCAATGTTTTATGTATTTTTTGCAATTTCCATATGTTTTTAAAAAAATTCAGTATTTTCAAGATTTTTTTTAGCTAGATTTTTTTTTGTATTTTCCTAGTTTTAATTGAAAAAATATATTTTTACCTGCAAATATATTTTTTTTGTTATTGAAAATTTATTTTTTTATTAGATAACTACGTATGGCCCCTTAATAAATAGTTTCTCTATAACCCACCCTCTTTAAAGCCATGTTATAAATATCGTCCCTTTAACGGAACTCCTTAAATGTAGGCTTCTACTGAATATCCATTTTAACCTTTCATTGTTGTTGGGTTTGAACTTCTTTTCCTAACTTATAGGGGTTTTGTTTTGCACCATTATAAATGAAAGCAACAAACTATCCACGTTGATTAAATTTACAACATATGCTGATAACAAATCTAACATATGTCTGTTTCAATTATTTTTTTAAAGAAAAGTCAGTAAGTATTTATTATCCGTAAACTAGAATATCTGTGTATTTATGATCAAATGGGTATCTATGCCTCAAACTTAACTGAAAGGGAGAACAAAAAATTAACACTGCAAATGGGTATCTTTATACAAATATATAAAAGGAGTACTCCATAATTAAACTTGGGAAACCAAATTTCACAAGAAAAAAAAATATTTTTATCTGTGCAAATGGGTATCTATTCAGAAACTAGAATATATGTGTATTTACGAATAAAGAGGTATCTAGGCCTCAAACTTAACTGAAAAGGATAACAAAAATTTAACACTTGGGTAACTGTGCAAATGGATATCTATACCAATATATAAAAAGATTACTCCATGAATAAGCTTGAGAAACTAAATTTAACAAGAAAAAAATATGTTTTTATCTGTGCAAAAGGTAATCTAGTTTTAGATACAAAAAAATTACACCATGAACAAACTTGAAAAACCAAATTTAACAAAAAGAAATCTGTTTTCGTGGGTTCGTGCATGTCATAGATGTTAACAACAAATATGTTTGTTCCTATAGTTTTCTGCCACAATTAGAAGAAAGAAACGTGGCAAGAATATAGGAGGAGTTTTTTCTATTCAGTTGAGATGGAAGGGTATATTTGGCAATTTTGTTATTCAATAAATGGCCAGAATGTTGACAATATCTGAAAGGACCGCTATGTTCATCTAAATAGACAGTGGATCTATATGTACATTTATCATATATAAGGGGGTAATATGTGAATGTCCCTTTTTTTATCTTTTAGAAATTTATGTTTTATTTTTTATTGGAAATATGTTTTTTTAAATTGCAAATATTTTATTAAATGTTTTTCTATAATTTTAAGATTTTAAAATATTTGTTAAATGAATTACTATGTAATTTTTATTTACTTAAAGTTTTATATTGGTTTGAACCAAAATATTCTCAAAAGTGATCATCATGACTAAAGTTTCTGTCCAAAAGATTAAAATGATAACGGTAGGGGCCACTTGAAGTTATTTTTATAGTTTAAGGATTAAGTATAAAAAATTAACAGTTAGAATACTGAAGTAAAAAAAATTGTAATGTTTGAAAGACTTAAGTGCAATTAATCCATATATTTAATAAGAGTGTGGATAGTTTTTTAAAGTAAAAAAAATAATTAGATTTAAAAAAAATATCCTTACTAAAATTGTCACGTGCTTGGATTTTGTTATCTTAAGTGACAACATATTCTTAAATTTGAAGTCTTACAATAGCCGTCCTCAATGCTCTCTTATTGTCTCCAACAGTGAGAACTTATGGGGCTACTAAGGGTTTGCTTGTTTTTCTTTCTTTCTACTCTTTGTTTTTTCCCAATAAAAGTTGTTCTTCGTAAGGTTTGAAAACTATTAGCCTAATAAGTCTCTCAATTATGTGATTGGGGTTTAGCTATATCATTGCCTGTGATTATGCTTCAGATACAAATTGCCCTTACTCAATTCATCACCAAAGGGATCCTAATTTGGTGACTGCCATTAAAGATTAAATTTCATTACCAGCAATTGGAAATGGTCAATACCAAATACATATTTTCCAAAAGGATATAATTTGGAATGATTATCCACTATTACTTTACTCTTAAGCTACAAATAATACGCTTAAAGAATTGAGATGTTGGCCCTACTTAGCTGTCTGTTTATTTAAGAAAATGAATGTCCAACGAGAAAAGGCCACGTAAGCATAGACAGCAACTTAAGTGGAGGAAAAAATAATTTAAACCAAGGTGATTAACACTTGGAGCTTTCTGATTGGGCTTTCTTATATTAGTGATTCATTCATGCTGTGATTAAAAGTTGGGAGTGAGGTGAGAAAGATTTCTCTCTTTTCTCTATGCAAATATGTAGATACAAGGAAAAAAACATACTTGACAACAAACCGCAACACCCATCATCATCATGTCTTTTGTCAATTATATCACATGATAACAGTATGCACACTTCCATAGGTAATTCCAAAGGAGTCCTTGTGAACCTGCTTTTACATTTATATAGGTCACTATGACTTAATTCAATGCCTTTTAAGTTTTTGTTTTATTATTCTTCGTCTTCTTAGTGTTTTTTTATCAACCATGTTGATTGTTTCTAATCTTTCTTCTTGTTAAGGGAGGGGTTATCATACATGGCCAATTCATTTGATGAAGAGTGTGATTACCTATTTAAGGCTGTTTTGATAGGGGACTCTGCTGTTGGGAAATCGAATCTCCTGTCGAGGTTCTCTCGGGATGAGTTTCACTTGGACTCCAAGCCAACCATAGGGGTCGAATTTGCTTACCGGAATATTAAGGTGGGTGATAAACTCATAAAAGCTCAGATTTGGGACACTGCTGGGCAAGAAAGGTAGTATATATATACAATCTTCTGTTTTACTTTCTCTTTATTTTCTATCAATTATGGAGCTTAACTTGAAGATCTCATATAATATATAAAAACTTTATCCTTTGTTTAACAGTGATACAGCTATAAAATGACTTTATATACTTATGCTCTGCTATTTAAAGGGTAATCTTACTAAGTTTATATGTCGCAACTCAAATGATTTCCCCCAATTGAGGTGATGAACTTATCAACTGTATTCCAATGTGCTCTGTTGAGAACAGAATCAAATAAGGGTGCTAAGATAAACTAAAAACAGAGGAGCGAGGACCGAAATTGTTCAGAGTTATCTTGGTTCTTGACTATTCCTGTTTTAGGATATTTTATTGAAAGCGGGTCCATGATTTGGACCCTCCAAAAACAAAATTTGATTCCATGTTAGATTACCAGTTCCTTCCAAAGCTTACACTATATTGGGATGAAATTACCCCCATTAAGTCAAGAAAGTTGTTGCAACCTTAGGAACAGGCTTCAGTGTACCTATACTATCCTTTTAACAACTATACTATCGGCAAGAGCATCTTTGCTATTATGTGTGTAATATAAAAAGAAAAAATAATTTGAAAAAAGTAGATGGAATCTGTTTCGTTTTGACACCAATTGGCACTGATGGTGATAGATTACTAGCAATATATTTTAAAGCTCGTTTAGTGTAATGAGCATGCTTTAAGTATTAACTTGTGATGCCTACATAGACCTGGAGGTAGCTGTGCTACTCTCTGTTTCCCTCATTGATTCAAAAAGTTAGCACATTATTTTTGTGACTAGATATTTAGCAATTTCATAAAATAAAGGGTTTTGATGTAAATAGTACAAGATTGATCCATGAGCCAGCTATGCACAGGTCCAGATACAAGGACAATAAGGTTTTCAGAGAGTCATGTTAATTTTTCAATATTACATTACTTTGGGAACATATTTAGCATGGTCTATTGCTCTTTATTTTGTCTCTAATTTCAATATAGAGCCTTAATATTTTGTTGGGTGCAGATTTCGAGCCATAACCAGTTCATACTACCGCGGAGCACTAGGTGCATTACTAGTATACGACATAACACGGAGGGTAACTTTTGAAAGTCTAAAAAAATGGTTGTATGAGTTGAGGGAGTATGGTAGCTCCGATATGGTAATTGTTCTTGTTGGGAACAAATCAGATTTGAGTAACTCAAGACAAGTTAATGTGGAAGATGGACAAGGCCTTGCACAACTAGAAGGCATATGTTTCATGGAAACATCGGCAAAGGAGAACTTGAATGTGGAGGAGGCGTTTCTCCATATGATTACTAAAATTCATGAAATTACAAGCCAGAAATGTTTGGAGGCCAAGAAGAGTGAAACCACATCAACACTTCATGGGGCCAAACAAGTTATCAGTGTTGATGAAGTCTCTGCCACTAACCACACTAGTTGTTGCACCAATTGAATCAATTTATTAATTGCTTCATTACGTTTGCTTCCTTCTCAGTTTTTCCCATTTTGTTTCAGCATATTTTAGTGATCTAAAGAAATGTCATGCATATACAAGATTTCTCTCTCTCTCTCTCTCTCTCTCTCTCTCTCTCTCTCTCTCATAGATATTGTTAGGAATTTTCAAAATATTAATGGCTATTGATTTTGTGTAAAAAGTTTTAAGTCGAGTCTCTAAAGGAAATGAGTGTGCATATAAAAACTTTATATAAAAGTGAAAACATATATAACTAAATGACAAAGTAGACTATTTGTCTAGTAATCAAAGAAGAAAGTATGATATGGTGCTTCATGGTGGCTATAACCTACGCATCCTTGCTAGGAGTGTGGGGGCATTTAGTTTTGTCAAGGTCAACAAGATCGACAGTTATGATAGCGCGATTCGATCAAACAATAACCCAATTGGGTCGCTTTGGACCATTAAATCAACATGTAACATTTCGTTCCCCTGTTCAGTGGTGATTGTTCATGAACAATCACTAAAATCACTATGAACTCTATTGTGTACTCTGAAAAGACACGGTTTAACGGCTAATCAATCATGCGCACGTTCAGTGATGATTGTTCATGAATAGTCACTAAAATGAATACAAACACCATTGTGTGCTCATGGTTCATCTATCAGAATATGAAAAATATTGTCTAAAAGACGACATTTCTAAGCAGTAACTTGAATTCAATTTCCCATTACGTTTTATTTTCATTTTTTCATTAATCTTCTAACACATATGGAAGGGGATAAATATTGAAACATAAGTTTGTGGTGGATTGAGGCGTGATGAATCAATCTCCTTAAGGTTTTATTTTCCCCACTACAAGAATTTACTATCGAGTTTGTAGGGAAATTACCTCCAAGATACAACAATGGAATCTTTAATTAGCAATCATAAAGGATTCCCACTAACACTCGGCGAAACTTATTGAATAAATTTATAAATAAAAGAGAGAAATTAAGAGAATGATCTCACAAGTTGATAATGACAAAATGGTTGAATCATATCCTTTTATAGACACACTTGTGTCTTTTCATGAATAGACATTATATCAATAGTCATGTTGGTTCATTAATATACATATCTGAAATGTTATGTCTATTTATGAATTGATATGTAACTAAGGACATACTTATTATTCATGAATTGACATATTTTCTCACTTATTGTTTATTTTCTCTTTTATTTTCTTCATAATATTACAATATCTCCAACAATCCCCCATTATATTATAACATTTCATCAATTTCTTCATTAATATACTCATAAATACAAGAAGGCATCTTTCGATTTAAACCTTCAATTAATAAGTGCATTTCAAAGCAAAAAATTAAAAAAATAGTTCTGCTATGCATTAAACCTTGTATTAATATGTTAATACCGAAAATACATCACACATGAGATATCTCAGGTTCTATGAGATGTCTTTATACAAGTTAGCACTATTATGGCCTTATGCTCTATCTTGGTCTCATGAATATTTACAAATAGAAAAATTAGGCTCTTGCCAAGGCGGCACCACTTCTTATGTTCACATAGGTGAAATTCTTTACATGTCCTTGCTATTTCAGACATAAATCCTCGATTTGTACTTCATGAAGAGTTTATAACTCATTCTAATAGTCATGCCTGTTCCATATTGATAATTATCATTATCATGATCTAACAACACCGCATTAGAATACAATGGTTTGCACAGTTTACCAAATGAAGCAAATGCATCCTTACAATTCTATCTTTATGTTTTTCCTTTAAATATCTCATTCCATTTATAGAACTATTGCGAGAAATTCAAATATGAATAATATGTTGTACAAGTTTACTAACCGTTAATATATTATGTTTGTACATGCATACATGAGTGCATTCACGTGACAACGGTCAATCAATGATCAATTTCACACAATTTATTGAGATAAAAATCAAGAATCATGTACCAATTTTTTTTTTTTGTAAACTTCTTTGATAACATCATTCTCACCAAAATTGACATCAACTACAGTCCTCCATTGAATATCATAAATATTGTTTTTAGATTGTTGTGTGATTTATCACTTGAAAAGTTTCCACATTCTTCTCGCCCTTAACACTAAAACCTTAAGGTTGATGGGAATAAATATTGAAACATAAAATTGTGGTTGACTGAGGCGTGAAGAATCTCTTTCCTTAAGGTTTTATTCTCCCCCACTACAAGAATTTGTTATTGGCTTTTTGGGCAAATTACCTACAAGATACGACAATCCAAATAGAATCTTTAGTTAGCAATTCTAAAGGACTCCCACCAACACTCAGTGTAACTGATCGAATAAATTGATAAATAAGAGAGAAAAATAAAAGAATGATCTCACGAGTTGATAAAGACAAAATGCTTGGATCATATTCTTTTATAGACGCACTTGTGTCTTTTCATGAATATGCATTATACTAATAGTCATGTTGGTTCATTAATAGACATTTTTTAAAGGTTATGTATATTTATGAATTGACACATATCTAAGGACATACTTATTCATGAATTACACATCTTCTCACTTATTATCTATTTTCTCTTTTATTTTCTTCATAATATTATGATATCTCCAACGTATATTAGCACTATATGAAATATATTGAAATCTACTTGTAGAAGACAAATTAAAGAGAAAGATATATACACTATCGTCTTTTTCAATTTTTCAACTTGTATACTAGACTTAAATTGAATTTTCGAACAAAGCTACAGATAAATGAAACGGCACTTTAAATGCTAATTTGTTATCTAAGTCACTGCGCAATTTTTTTTTTATAAGAAATTAACATTAAGAACAAAATGTGAGGATAAACTAGATACAATAATCAACCGATTGTAATTATGACATACAATTCAAAGTGTTATTATCATATAACAAGCATCGCTAATTACATACACCAAAATGAGGAAGGAGCTAGTAAACTAATTTAAAGACATTGTTCATCAAATTTAGTGGAAAATATGTAAGGGCATGTTTTACACTCCCTTTAGATTTTAATTTTGTTTTGGCTTAATTATGGAACAAACCTTTAAGTCATTGTATATTTGCATCAAGTCTATTGAGTTGTAATTGTATATCACATGAATATAAGAGACAAAGGCATCGTGAGGGAGATTACAAGACCAAATCATATATTTATATCTACATTGCGAAATGGAGATTTGGTAAAGATCACGGTTTGTGTAAGTTTTGTAATTCCTTATAGTTTATTTTAATTGCTTGGAAGTGACACGACATGACTTTTATGAAAAAAAAAACATTTGGAAAAGGTTAAACATTTTTTTTCTAAAAAAATGTCAAGGTTATTTATGGAGGGACTCGTTCGATTTATCTCCTTGATCAAAACTATATCGACTGAGAGACTATTTTTTGAGGAGGAAGTTCACGATCGAAATTAATCTTCTAGCGAGGAACCCTTGATAGAAAACTTGTTCGAACGAGGTACCACTAACCATAAAAACTGACCCTTGAGCGAATTTTTTATCGATTGAGACTCTCTTAATCGAAAGACCTCATTCAAACGAGGGCTCCCTTGTTAAAACTAGGGTATTTGTCTTAGAAAAAATGTTTAAATGGTTCACTTTCATTGCAAAACTATTTAAACACATTCAAACGCGTATTTCAATTAACAAAGCCCAATTTTCTCAAAACCCTAATTTGATTTTGCAAAGATCCCTTTCGTTTCAAAGATTATGTCAACTCTATTCAACTAAAGTGTACTTTAGGTTTTTAAATTTCTAGTGATCTTCTACATTCAAGAAGTTTTGCACGTAGGATAACGTGTGGTCATCGTTGACCAATCGAGATAAGTGGATATCGAGGTCTTGGAGGGCATGTGACAATTATTCTTGATTGGAGTGGTCATCACTAATACGGGTATAGGCATAGGATAAGATCGTAAGGGAACGACATCCCAGAAGTCATCATTGTCGTATATGTAACACGTGTCTAAGACCTTAGTAGGTCCTGTATTAAAAACATTAAGTCTTAGCTGAATTATATGGGGTACAATAGTGGTTTTTCCATGAGGGTTTCCTCTATAAATCCTTGTATTCTTGCTTTTTAATATTTTCTTCCATTGTTAATCACCAACTTCATAAAATTTGGACTAAACTATTTTATTCAGTAAATTAAAAATTGGTTCAATTTGAAAAGGATTTTTTTTAATTTGATTTAAATTTATAATTAATTAAGAAATTAATTTATTAACTTTGGATCCTTAAGGCGCATGCCTATTTCAGAATATTCAGCAGCTCATTTATATTGCTAATTAATACCTTTTTTCGTAGAAGACCCAAAAATCGATAGGAGCTTGTAAATATGACTAGAATGTCACACTATGCATTTTACGAACACTTCAACCATGAAATTGATTTTGTGTACACTCGCAATGAATGTTCGTATGATTGCATAGTATATTTAATCAATATAATAACACCAAAAAAATCCAAAGACCACAGTTATAACCGTCAAGATTATTTTAGATAGAGGGAGATTAAAATTAATACATATTGTAGATAATTAATTATAGGAAATGCAATCACCACTCATGACATGTGGAACTTAAATAGGGCGTGAGACCCATACCATCCACATTGATAAAAACACATGCTTATGAGATAACCCAAACCAAGAAGATATCTTATGGGAAAGATAAATGATAAAGGGAGAGTTCACATAAAAGGCTTTCTCGATAATTCTATAAATTACACACTCCCCGCCCTAGAAGGTGGGGTGTATGGAAAAAGTGTGTAAAACCCATGAAAAAATGTACTTTTCTCAATTAATAAAAGATATTTCGTCTTCAATGGATGTATGGAAATTATTCAACCACGTTGTTGATGTCAAAAAATGGACTAGATCCAATTTTCTAATCATAAATAAAATATAATATGACATGAAATAAATCACACAAGAGACAAAGAGTTTTAAAGTGGTCCCGCTGTGAAAGAAAGACGATCCACTATGTTCTTCTGGAGGTGATGTAGAAGAGTCCTTTGAGGGTTTAAGGCAATCTTTGGAGATTTCAAGACAAGCGTTGGAGTCTAAGCAGAAGTTTTGGGAAGAAGAGTTACAGAAGGCTAATGATAGAGCCACTATTGCAGAAGGGAAATTGGTGACTGCTGAGACAAGTCTAATAGTTGCTGAAAATAGGGCCAAGGTGGCCGAAGAGAGGTAGGTGGAAAATCAAGCCCTTCTTAAGTCTGCCAAGGAGAAGATAATAGGTCTGACTGCTGACTTGGTTGTAGAGAAGGCCAAGAATAAGAAAATAAAGGAATATTCCTTTAATAAGGGTTGGGACACAACATTTTTAGTTGCCTCAACACATATTGAGTACGTTAGGAAGAAGTCATTTAAGGATGGCTGGTCGGAGGCCCTCAAGGAGGTTGACACTAGAGGCATGATCCCAGCTTTCCTCTAAACGTGGGGGAAGACTTGATGATGAGGAAGGGTCTGGAGAGTCTTCCATTTATCCTGTTGAATCTGCTTTAAAGCCAATGGATGAAGCCACCCCTTTTGTCGAGATGCCTTCTCGAACTAATGTTCAGGATAAGGTGAAGGTTTAACTCCTTTTTTTTTTTTTGTTCTTCTGCCTTGTAATAGGATCT
This sequence comes from Sambucus nigra, assembly GCA_949130495.1. Classification (NCBI taxonomy): domain Eukaryota; kingdom Viridiplantae; phylum Streptophyta; class Magnoliopsida; order Dipsacales; family Adoxaceae; genus Sambucus; species Sambucus nigra. Next base: position 371,467,601 of record OX422210.1, on the reverse strand, counting down.
CTATTCTGTAATACCGTTCGATTTATTAATCAAAATATTTCCTTTTGGCTAAATGTATTGCATTTACCATACTTATGCCTTCTTACTTGGTTGAGTTATCTTCATGAAGTCACACAACTTGTGTTATATTTTCACAGTAATCATACTTGTGTTCTTACATTTGTAATTTTCAGTTTAATGCTAGAAAAATGGCTATAGTTTCTACTGAATCCGACCTGCTCAGGCGAAGTAAAAATCTTCTGGAAGCTGGCTATATTCCTTTATCCGAAGAAGACTTAGTTGGATTGCTTGGTCCTAATGTGTCCGACCAAGTTAAGGAATCATACATTCATATTCATTGCTTACTCGATAGGGTAGTGACAAATAATGCTACATATTATGAGAGGATTTAAGACTTCTAAAAAGACCACAAGTTTTCTTAGGCTTCGCTCCATGCCGACTATGAGGCTAAGTATAAATCATTGAGTGAAGGATGGGGCTTTGAGAGTAAGCTTGAAGAATATGCCTCTATGTACAGAAGGAAAGAGTTCTTATTGAACTGAGAAGTGGATGAAGCTTAGGAAGTAGCCAAACTGCTTGAAGAGGAAAAAAATCAGCTAAAAAATGAGTTAGATAGCCTAAAGATATCGTCTGCCACTGGTGACGATGAGGGTGCTTATTTCTTAGAAACCGAGAATGCCATATAAGTAAAAGAACTTGAAGCACTATAGAAAGCCAAACCCGGGTACACTTTTAGGCAATAAAGGACTGTTCGACCAACTATAGATGAGGCAAGAGCTAGAAAAACACTAGTCGACCAAGATACCCAGTTGAAAGCAAAGAACCAGGTCGTTACTAACTTGTCTCTCAAGCAGGAAGCTAAGGATAAAGCCATCGCGGATCAATCTATCCTGTCGAAAGTAAAGAGTGATGTCCTGAAGAAACTTCAACATCAGGTTGAAAGGTTAACCTTTCAATTTCACAAGCAACCCAGGGAGGTCTGGATAGAAGACCAATAATGAGGCCCTTAGCCATGTTGATTATCATCTTGCCCAGAGTCGTCATGAAGGTTATAGATGGTGATGGACCAACTTACTGACTTTGCTGAAATATGACCAAAACAGTGAGCTATTGTACTAGAATAAGCCTACTTTGCTAGTTTGTAATAATTCCCGATTTAAGTTGGACATATCATAGATTCCTCCTGATGCTATTCCTCAGTGTTTAATCACCAAATACCTAGGAGATTACGATCTTTATGATGTGCATGAAATAATTCGTCGTCCTCATCCGATCAACAGGCTGAGAAACAATAGTAGACAAATGCTGATGGATTTTAACTACATTAATTCCCTTTATACCTTGGATGACCCTCTTGCTGGGATGGAGAGAGTGCAACGAGAGAGAGCACAACAAACTTCTTCTGATATGACTAAAGCACAAGGGAAATGTCCAGATGATGAATAATTCTTCTGTGTTTTGTACTTTTTTTTATCTTGAATGTAATACCGTTAGCATTTGAATAAAAATATATGCTTTTGTGTTGTCAACTTATGATTAGTCAATCAATTAGTCAACTAAATTATCATTTAATAATGAATTATTAAACTGTGATTGTAGGGCCTTATATTCTACCAATGCACTTGAATGAAAATATAAATAGTTTTATTGATCCAAGTTTAGCATTAGTTATCAGTGATGACCAAGTGTATGAGGAATATATGCATGTATTCCAGTGTTTAGGAATGTATACATGCCATCCTACATTTAACTTAGTCGGGTAAAACTTATTTTTAACTGTTTGAGTTGTATACGAAGTTTTACAGACTTCTTGTTCTTGACTTATCAAAGACGAAGTCATACATGAAGTAAGTTATTAGTGGCGACCAAGTGTGTTAGGAATATATTCCTATATTTAACTTGGCGAGGTTATACTTTTTGTTCCTGACTTGTTAATACAAAGTCATATATGAAGAAATAACTTAGTCGGGTGAGAGATGACTGTGCAGGCGAGACATAATTGTGCATTAAGCTGTTGATGCATCTTGAATGTGATAAGTTCAACCTGATTAAGTATGTGCTGTTGATCGACAAGAGATGAAGACTAAGATACATTTTTTGTTTGTTGTTTCTAGGGGATGTATATCGCCGTTCTCCAAAAAAAATCAAAACAATTCAGGGAACTAAAATCAAGATTTTTTATTGAACTTGAAAGAGAGTTGTGTTGAACATAAAGTAAAAATAAATATAATATGTTAATGCCTTTATTCACTGATAATATTTGCGGAGGTGCTCGGCGTTCTAAGGGTTCTTGAATTCCTCCCCATCAAGTGTCTCAATTCGAAAAGTCCTGGTCGAATTACCATTGAAATACGATATGGTCCATGCCAATTGGCCTCAAGCTTGTTGACCTTCTGGATGACTTTCTCGAGGACATAATCGCCTTCTTTTAGGTTGGTCAGCTTGACCCTTTGTATCTAAAAGCGAGCAGTCCTTTATTGATATGCAACATTTTTTAGGGCGGCATCTTCTCGGACTTCTTCCAACATGTCCAAGTCTAATATTCTCATTAAGTCAATCTTGGGAGAATTAAAGTTCAACACTCTATGAGTTGGTAGGCCTAACTCGACTGGTACCAGGGCCTTTGTCCCAAACTCAAGTATATAAGGTGTCTCTCCAGTTGTTGTCCTTGACGTTGTTCTATAAGCCCAAAGAACATAGTAAAATTCATTTATCCGATTTCCCTTAGCAGCATCAAGTGTCTTCTTCAATCCATTAAGCAAGAATCTATTTATCACTTCTATCCGACCATTGCTTTATGGAAGGCCTGGTGTAGAGTGGAGTTTTTAGATCTTGGACTGTACACAGTATGCTTCGAATTCATCATTATCGAATTGTGTTCAATGGTCAGTTATAAAGGCATAAGGTATGCCAAACCTACATATGATGTTCTTCCAGATGAATTGGTATACCTTCTCATAAGGAATCTCTATCAACGGCTCTACTTCCACCCATTTTGTAAAATAACAACAACAACTACCAAGTACTTTGGTCGGCAGTGGGCGGACCAAATTAATTCCCCAAATGGCGAACGACCAAGGGGAAGTAATTAGTGCTAAAGCAACATGGGTGCTTTATAAATTACATAAAACCTTTGTCACTTATCATACTTTCATGTGAAGGTCCTACAATCTGCCCTCATAATTGGCCAATAGTATCCCTATGTGTTGATTCTCTGAAGCAATGACCAACCAACTAAATTATCTCTACAAGAAACTTCATGCACTTCCTTGATCGAATCATCAACTTCCAATGAATGGACACAACATAGTAAAGAAACAGTAAATCCCCTTTTGTATAAGACTCCTTTATCCAACACCTATCTGGCTGCTTTGTACTAAAGATTTTTTTCTTCTTTTGGATCAGTTGGTAGGGTTCCTTCTTCGATGTAATCTCCAGACGAATCCATCAAGGAAGGTCCTAAATCTACAGTAATGAAACTGATAATTGGATCCTCATCTATGCTCCTACTTACTATGATCTCAATTGGAATGCTTCTTTTGAGTTCTATTCTTATTGCTGAAGTTAGCCGAGCAAGTGCGTCAGCTCGGGTGTTAGCTATCCTTGGTACCCTGTTCATTCACACACTTGGAAATTTAGAAATTACTTCCATTTCCTTGTTCAAGTATCTAGTCACCAAATCTCCCTTGACTCCATATATATGAAGCACTTAGTTGACAACCAACTGTGAATTACTGTGCACTATTACTTTTTCTATGCATAATGAATGGGATAATTCCAGTCTAACTATCAAAGCCTTGTACTCAACTTCATTATTGAATGACTTTAATTGAAACCTAAGGGCATATTCAACATCAATATTTTCAAGAGTATTAAGTATGGTATATGTTCTACTTTCAGTTACGCATGAGGATCCATCCACATATAAGTTCCATAATGAAATTCACTACTAAAGCTTTCTGCAAACATAACTCCATGTTAGAATATCTTTTTACTTACTTTTGCATACTCTTGAGCCATCTCTTGAGCGTTGGATGATTTAGGTTAGTGGGATATGATTTTGGCTTGCTTTTGAGCTGAGCTATCTTCTGAATAAGTCTACTCGACAAAGAAGTTTTGTTGGTCAGTAACCTTAGGATATGTGAATTACACAATATAATCTGCCAAATCTTATCCTTTCAACGATGACAGTGGCTCGTAGATGATGTCATATTCTCCCAGCTCTACTGCCCAATACATCAACCTGCCTGACTTTTCAAGTTTATGAAGTGCTTGCCGAAGAGGTTGATCAGTGTACACAACTATGGTGTGCACTTAAAATTAAGGCTTCATACGTCTTGAGGCTTTAATAAGTGATAAGTCTAGTTTTTGCAAGTGTGGATACCTAATTTAAGCTCCCTTGAATGATTTGCTTGTGTAGTAGACTAATTTTTATATCCCATTCTCTAGATGAAGTAATGTCGAGCTAACTGCTGACTTAGAAATAGGTAAATATAAGTACAATTTTTCTCCCAAGACTGGTGAGGACAAGAATGGTGGAGATCCTAGATACTTCTTTAATTCTTAAAATGCTTCTTCACACTCTTCATTTCTTTTAAATGTCTTTCTAATAACCTTAAAGAATGGTAAACACCTATCTGCGCTCGAGAAATAAATCGATTTAAGGCAGCTACTTTACCAATAAGTTTTTGAATATCTTTTTTACAGGTCGACGACTGTATCTCTATCAGAGCTTTGATTTTGTAAAGATTAGATTCAATTCCTCTTTGGTTTACTATTAAGCTGAGGAACATTCCTTTTTTCCCACCAAAGAAACATTTGGTCAAATTTAACTTCATTTGATGCTTTTCCAGCTGATCTAAAGTCTAACTGAGGTCCTTGATATGATCTGAAGCTTTCTTACTTTTAGTCAACATATCATCGGTAGAAAACTTCATATTTTTCCCAATATTTTCTTCAAACACTTTATTGAACAACCTCTGGTACGTTGCTACAGCGTTTTTAATCCCGAAGGGCATTACATTATATCAATAAGTACCTCAGTTGGTAATGAAAGAGGTGTTTTCTTTGTCCTCTGGTTTCATTTTGATTTGGTTGTATCCGGAATAAGCGTATATGAAACTCAAAAATTCATGTCTAGCCGTGGCATCTACTAACTGATCAATTTTGGGCAGAGGAAAGTGGTCCTTTGGGAAAGCTTTATTAAGACCAGTAAAATCTACACACATTCGCCACTTATCATTTTTTATTTTGACAATCACGACATTGGCCAACCATGATGGGTTTTTGACATCCTCAATGAATTGGTCCTTTTGTAGTTTCTCCACCTCTTCTTGTATGGCTTGGTTTTTCTCTGGACTGAACACCCTACACCTTTGCTTAATCGACTGAGAATCCTTATTAATGCTGAGTTCATGACAGAGGAAGTTGGGATCAATCCCAGGCATATCCTCATGACTCCAAGGGAACACATTCCTTCGTTGTCTTAAGAATGCAACCAATTATTATTTAAGGAGTGGATCTAATGTGGAGCCGATATGGGTGGTTCTCTTCGATTTGTCATCATCCAAGATTATGCATTTAGTGGCTTCTACAATCTGTCCTTTGGCTAGCTCCATTTCATCTCAGGGATCTAGAGTATCAACTTCTGATTTACTATTGGGCTTCGTAGTGTTTACCTAGTAAGTGGTGGTCTTCTTCTTCAAATTAACCAAATCTTCTTGCTCGGCTGAGGTATAATAGCATTCCCGGGCCATCTTTTGATCACCTTTTACGACACCAACCCCAAAGTGAGTAGGGAACTTCAAGCATTGAAGGACTATGGATGGTACAACTTTAAATTTCTTTAGTCCTACCCTGCCAAGGATTACATTGTAAGCAGCTGAATGTTTTTATCCATAATAAAGAAGCATATCTTTTTGGTGTGGCATGTCGGTCAAGTTTCGAACAACACTTCTAGCTTAACTGTTTTAAGGGGATAGACTTTTTCCCGTGAAAAACCTATCAAGGGCCTGTGGTATGGTTCCAATTGACTAAGTTTCAGTTCTAAACTCTAAAAATAGGGGTAGAACATGAAATCTGTCAAGCTTCCATTATCTATCAGAACAGTGGCGATGATGACTTCCTGGATCCTAAACTTGACGACCAACGAATCATCACGAGGATACAATACTCTAGAGAGATCTTTTTTGGAAAAGTCGATAACCAGTTTGTCCTTATTAACTTTTCTAGGCCGCTCATCATTATTCAGATTGATTCTTTATATATGAGAGCAGGCCTGTGCTTCATTAAGGTAGGAATTTCTCTCTACAGTTTTATCTCCCCCTCTTGTGTATCCACCTGTAATGACATGACAATCAAAATAACCAAAACTTACCATAACTGCTTCAAGTTCTGGTTGTTTGGGCTTCTTGACATGTTGGGATCGTCTTCATAACCTTGTTCATGGTTTTGCTTCCTGTCATCCCTAGGTTTACAAGGAGAATTTTACCTTCCTCCTATTTCTCTTTTTTTTTTAAGAAAAGGGAAATTTATTTATACACAAGTGAGAATAGCCCTCACTAAAGCTTACAACCAACTAGAGAAAAGTCTATAATAATCAACAACTTAGATAGCCAAAAAAAGGAAACTAAAACTAAATTTTAAATTTCCTAATTGAAGGAATTTGAAGTGTATCTATCTTAAGGAGCTACCTAAACTTTCTTAGAAGATCTTCAATGTTGTAAGAAAATAATGGAGGAAGATCAGAACTTCCGAGTTTTGCTAGAAAATAACCTTCCATGTTAGCTTCTTTAAAAATATAGTGAAGACTATAAGAGCCTTGTGATAGAAGACCTTTAATTTTATCCACTTCCCATCTAATTCTCTAAGGATAAGAAATTTTCCCTTTTATAACTTGAATAAGGATTTTAGAATCAAATTCAATGATTAAGTCATAATCTTTTAAATCATGAAACAATGTTAGATCTTGATGAAGAGAGACAACCTTTGCTTGAAGACTTGATTTAACTCCATATGAAGAGTGGAACAACCATAAAACTTATCCCAAATTATTCCTCAATATACCCCACCTCCACTGAAACCCAGATTACCATAGAACTCCTATCAATATTGAGTTTAAGGTAGCCTTTTGGAGGGAAAGACCATAGGACCAATCTAGTAACAATGTTAACTTTCCTAATTGAAGGTTTAATAATGTTCATGTCTACTTGAATGTGTTTAAAAATGGAGACAGTTGACAGTTGACATGGGACATTATCATATTTGGCTTTACTTCTATGAAGCCATAAATGCCAACAGATAAGAGAGGGGATTAGTTAAGTATCTGAGAGAGTATTTTTTTTAGAAGACAACCACCACTATATCAATCTTTGTCTAATAGTACCTGGAGAATGAATTCCCATCCTAATGTTAAAATAAGATCAGACTTTGATTTCTACCTCACTATATGGGAATAAATGATCCAATTCTTCTTCCATATTCTGCTTGTAACAAAAACATTTTGAGGGACCTCTGACCCCTATTCTTCTAATAACATCCTCTGTGGGGGATGAAACCTCTCAATATCTTCCAACTAAGGATTTTTTTAGGAGGAATTTGAGAATCCCAAATAAAGTTTGAACTTGTAACTTTTCTATCAACCTTTCTGCATAGTTGCCATACCGAGGCAAAAGAAAATTGCCCTGATTCCTTAGGAACCCAAATATTATTATTTAATTGAATGTCCCAAAAAGGTTCATGCATAATTTTATTAACTATATGCACTGGGAGCACTTGTAAAATCTTCTCTTCTTCCATTGTTTATTATTAATTCAATAATCAGAACCAATTCCTATACTTTGGCAATCAATTTTAGAAGAAATTGGACCAGAATCCATCCATTGATCCATGACCAAATCGATATTGCCATTTCCCAATCTCCACCTGATGTTACTTTCAGCTATGACTCTCACTTTGTACATTTTGCCCCAAGTGTTAGAGAAATTCCTGGGATTATTTTCCATTGGATGTTCGTTCTTGTAATATTTTTACTTGATGAAAGATGTCCATAGAGAATTTGAGGTTTTAAACTTCCACCAGAGTTTTATAAACATGGCTGCATAAATGTCTTCTATGTGTCTTCTATGTTTCTGATTCCTATACCTCCTTCATCCACTGTCTTACAGATATAATCACACTTACACCAATGCTTTTTCCTCATTTCTTCAGTGGAACCCCATAGAAATCGAGAAACTATCGATTCAATTCTAGTTATAACTGACTTTGTAGGGTAGATTGTAGTAATTGTGTGAATTGGCATTGTAGTAAGAACACTTTTTAAAAGATGAATTTTTCCTCCTAAGTTCAAAATTTTCAATTTCCATCCATTTAGAATAGCTTGAATCTTCAAAATCAAATGATCAAAAAGAGAGTTATTTTTTCTACCTGTAAAAAGAGGACAACCCAAATATAAAGTTGGAAATTTTTTGTTAGTATTGCCTCTAACTGCTTGGATTTATATGGATTTGGAAGGATTTATGTGTTTGGAAAGAAACAATTGGCTTTTTAGCTTATTCAATTTTTGCCCAACTTCCCTTTCATACTCATTAATTATTCCCATGATTGTCCTCCAGTCTATTTTATCTCCTGAAGAAAAGTTATCAACATAAGCTAGATGATTAAATCTATAGGAAACTAGGGGCATTTTGTAACCATGATAAAATTGGATACCCCCATTCAAGTTCCTGGAGAAAGCTTCAGCCATGATTAAAAATTGACTAGGTGATAAAGGATCACCTTGTCTAAGACCCCTAGTGAATTTGAAAAAACCATAAAGATAACCATTAATTATAACTGAAACCAACAGTTAGAAATTAATCTCCAAATGATGTCAATCTAATGCTCTGAGAACCTAAACTTTCGAAGAACATTTATGAGAAAGATCCAAGAAACTCCGTCATAAGCTTTTACAAGGTCCAATTTAAGAACAACATTACCCCCAATTTTTTTTGTTAATCAAAGAAACCATTTCTTGAGAAAGCATAGCATTCTCTATGATATCTCCGCCTTTGATGAAGTCTATTTGATTAGGAGAGATTAGAGTAGGAAGATAAATGGAAAGTCTATTTGCAAAAATTTTGGAGAGATATTTTTAGAAAGTTAAGAAGGCTAATAGGTCTAAAGTCAGAGAAGCTATTAGGAGACATTTTTTAGAATGAGGGCAATTGATGTAGATGAAAAACTTCTAGGATTGAAAACTCCTAATAAAAATCTTTGGACAGCTGCAACAATATCCTTTTTGATAATATCCCAAAAATTGTCAAAGAAGAAACCATGGAAACCATTAGGGCCTGCACAACTTAGGCTACTTAATTGTAGAAGGAGACTTTTTATGGGTATTTAGGTGGGTTAGCTTAACTAGTAAAGGTAGAAGGCAGGCGTTAAGTGTGCACATTAAATGAGGGGTGAGCTATGTCTCAAAAGAGTTCGACACTAGCTTAAATATGAAAAGTGTGCATGCATATTTAATTATTGAAACTTAACTTCTTGCTAAATATTTTCAAAATGTTTTACTTGGGCACTGACCCGTGTCAAAGTATTTTTCAAAACATTTTAGGTGTCCAGCCATAGGGACACCTAGTTTGGTGATTCTATCCAGGGATGCACAACTGCAGCTCACATGGAAGTTGCAGGACCTTGTTATAAACGCTTCGTTCATTTGCTTCTAGTGTCGGAACTTTTCTTCTGTACTCATTTGGGCATCTCTCCCTTAGATTTTGTATTTAGTTTATTTATTGGACTTTATGTATCCAGGTTATTGCTTCAGGGATTATTGTATTTTATTGTTGAACCGATAGTTAATTCGGTTATCTTTATTTATGATTATTTATTTGTGTTGGATTTCGTTATCAGTTGTGTTGATGGTTTGTTATTATTTATTTTTCGCCTGTTATTAATTAATGAAAGATAAAATTTAGGACCAGTCTAATTAATTTACTAGGTTGTTAGTAACTTTAAAAAGTTTCGACAGTGATGCTAAGAATGAGACATATGAAACCAATGGTTAATTTTGATCATGGGATGGCCACCTGGTATTTTAGTAGACGGGGTGTCACAGATGGTATCAGAGCATCAGGTTCTAGAGTCCTTAGATTCTTAGCGTCTTATTACGTTTCAGCGTAGCATTCTTTGCTATTGAGCCTTATTATAGGATTGTTGTATTCCATCACACATGTGACTTACGTTCTCCTGCTATTAAGTATAGTGGATGCGATTCATATATGTGTTCGGTTGGGCTTCGTACACCGAACAACTTTGGGATGACCAGCGAGGGCCGTTAGAAGGATTGCAGGAGGGGAGGCTCAAAAAAAGGCATGGAATATTCTGTAAATGGTGATCGCGATAGAAGTTAAGATAATTATTATTTATAATAGATGGCATTAGGATAAACACCAGGGTGCATTAGTTTCTCGAAACACCTTCGTAGAAACAATGAATATTCAAACTCACCCAATGTATTCGGTAAAGGGGTGGAGTAGGGGTAACTCCTTTGAAGAGCCATCCGTGAGGATTCGGGAAAGAGGGTGAGTGTAACGGGTTGATGGAAAGAGATAACCCAAAGGAAACTGAGTAGGGCGGAGTGCAGTGACACCCATAATTAAATTTTAGACAAAATCTTGGCTCATACCAGCGACGTAGTAGTGGTGGGAGCCTCTCATTACAACAATGTAGAGATACCATGGATAACGAGGAAATTGGGGTGTGGTTTAACCGAAAATTCCCTTATCAGTTGTTTAAATAGAGGGGTAAAGGGAATTCAGTCCTACTTAAGAAGGGTTGGACAGTGGCCGAACATGAAGGAGAGTTTACTTATTTAGCGAACTTCGAGCCCAATGAGGTGGATACGAAGAATAAAAAAAGGGTTCGTAGGTTGAAAATGGAGTCGTGGTAAAAACACACAAGCGAGGATAGGGAAAATTCGGTTAGAATGATGGGTGTTATTGTAGGTTTGCATGTGAAACGAGTTTAGTAGAGGTATCGTAAATACAATTATAGTGTGTGGTTATTCACCATTGAGCAGAGGGGCTCTCTTTAGATCCATCCACATGGGAGCGGGTATGAACACTGAGAGGATATATATATATATATATATATATATATATATCTTATAAGGATATATCATTTTGAGAGGTAATATTCAAGGTATGGTTCTATCCTAAGTACGGATTGTTAAGCGATGGTGAGCGGTTACAATAATCTTATCATGTTCACTGTTCCGGAGTAGGATGAATATTTTTATGATGTCTCACTTGAAAGAGGGTCGAGCTTGAGAAGATAGTTTTATAAACTAGACATCAGAGAGTACATATGCCTAGTTATATTGGATTCTGGTGCATAGGGACTTTTACTAATGTGATTCAGGGTATATCGAGTTTACCATTATGTGGAGAGATTTAGCTCATTGTTGTGTAAGTGCTGAGGAGAATGATTCTATCCAACGCCTTGAGGAGAAGATCGGGGACCTCATTAAAAGTAGGGACCCATTATAAAGGGGTTACTCCGAGGGCTCCCCATTTGTGGCTAGGATAGTGGGGTTCCCAACCCCAGCTAAGTTTAAACCTCCTACAGTGACTCCTAAGTATGATGGAAGCACTAACCCTGTGCACCATATCGAGATGTATCAGTCGGCGGCAGACATTTACTCGATACCTGATGAGATGAAGTGCAGGTCCTTCTCAGGGACACTGACAGGGGCAGATCATAGTTGGTTTACCTCCCTTTCGAAGAACTCAATTGAGAACTTCAAAGGCCTGGCTGAGCAGTTCATCCACAACTTCTTCTTTGGGGTAAGACCTCAAAAGAAGACTACCCACTTGTTGTACGTCAAACAGGCCAAGGGTGAAAGCCTAAGAGACTACATAGCAAGATTCAATAAAGAGAAGTTGGAGGTGGAAGACTATGAAGAGAGCATAGCCATGACCGCCCTTATAGGAGGCCTCCAGAAGGGGAAGCTACTATGGAAATTGGCGGAAGACCCCCCAGGTCTATGGCGGAGCTGCTGGCAACCGCAGGGAAAGTGATGAACGCGGAAGAGGCAATGGCCGCCAAATATGAGGAGGAGAATCGCAGTAGCGCTGGGAGGTCCCAAAGTAAGAAAGAGGGGAAGAAGAGGCCAGGTGATGACAAATTCGCTCATTACACTCCTCTGACTGTGAGCTGTGAACACATCCTTAATGAGATTAAGACTGGCCGGACTCTGAGGTGGCCAGAGAAGCTAAAGGCCCCACCACATAAGAGGAACAAAAACCTCTGGTGTGAGTTCCATCAGGCTCACGGCCATGTCACAGATAGATGCTTCGCTTTAAAGGATGAGATTGAGAAGATGCTAAAATCTGGGAAGCTGAGAAAGTATGTGGATGGCAAGGCCCCAAAGGGTGGAAGAGAAGACCCTAAGAAGAGAAGAAATGACAGATGCCGTGGCGATGTCCCGGCCAGAAGGGACGATGACTCAGAGGGAGATGATGGAGATGACCCGGATCTCCCGCCAAAGGATGACAACACCCCGGTGAAGAGGGTCGGAATGATCTCCTTTGGTGTTAGCACCATATGTGGGGGATTTGCAGGAGGTGGCTCTGAGGTAGCCGATAGGAAGGCTCGTGTAGCAGAGGCCAAGTCAGTGGCCAAGCCTAAGGTTGTGAATCTGACGTCTTCTGACGCAGTGCAGAAGAGGAAGAAGGTAGACATGGACACCCTCGTGGTGGGGTTCTCCAGACTCGACTTCAAGGGCATCTTAGCCCCCCATGATGACCCTTTAGTCATAACAACAAGGGTGGATGGGTGCGATGTAGGGAGAATCCTCATAGATGGGGGAAGATCAGCAGATGTGATGTTCTGGCCTTGTTTCAAGAGCTTGGGTCTTAGCAGGGCAAGGCTGGTGCCCTACCATCACCCGTTGATAGGCTTCAATGGTGAGAAGGTGCACCCATTGGGCATGTATGAAATGGATGTACGGATGGGGGATGAATGGCCTAAGAGGCTGACCAAGAAGATCAACTTTTTTGTTATGGACGAAAATGTCTTCTCGGCTTACAACCTCATCATCGGAAGAGTGGCCCTCAAAGAGTTTGAAGCCATACCGTCGACGGTCCATCAAATGCTAAAATTCCCGACTCCTTATGGAGTAGGGGAAGTGCAAGGGGACCAGACCACGGTGAGAGAGTGTTACTTCAACTCGACTGAAGAGAGAGAGGCCCATAAGAGAGCAACCACCACTTACAACATTGACACTCTTGACCCGAGAGATGAAACAAAATTGAAAAAGGGCGAGGCCGCAGAAGAGGTAGAATCCATCGTCCTCAATGAGGACGAGCCAGAAAAAACCGTCCAGGTCGGCAAGGCCCTAGAGCCAAGGATCAAGGAAGAGCTGATAAACTTCCTCAGGAGGAGGCAGAGTGTCTTCGCATGGAGTCACGCAGACATGCCTGGTATCGACCCTGAGATCATGACCCACAAGCTCAACATGGACAGAGATGCCAGGCCTATCAAGCAGAGGTGAAGAGTCTACTCCAGGGAGAAGTATGAGGTCATCCGGGAAGAGGTGAAAAAGTTGGAAGAGGCCGAGTGCATAAGAGAGGTTACCTATCCGGAGTGGCTCTCAAATGCAGTCATTGTGCCTAAGGCCAATGGAAAGTGGCGAATGTGTGTAAATTTCACAGACCTAAATAGGTCTTGCCCGAAAGACAGCTATCCCTTGCCTAGGATAGATCAGAAGGTGGACACAACAGAAGGGCACGAGCTCATGAGCTTCATGGACGCTTATTCAGGCTACAACCAAATCTTTATGGATGCTGAAGACTCTGAGAAGACAACCTTCATTACTGACAAAGGGACATACTGCTATAAGGTGATGCCCTTCGGTCTGAAAAATGCGGGGGCAACGTATCAACGTCTTGTCAATAAGATGTTTGAGGAGCAAATAGGTAAGACCATGGAGGTGTATGTGGATGATATGCTAACGAAGAGCCTGAAAGCGTGTACTCACGTAGCATACCTTAAGAAGACCTTTGATGTCATGGAATCGTATAGAATGAAGCTCAACCCAGCGAAGTGTGTCTTCGGGGTAGGAGCTGGGAAGTTCCTGGGGTTCATCGTTAATCAGAGGGGGATTGAAGCAAACCCTAAGAAAATCAAGGCATTACTCGACATGAAGACTCCTAGGAGTATCAAGGATGTCCAGAGACTCACTGGAAGAGTGGCGGCCCTTAACAGGTTTGTTTCTAGGGCAACGGATAAGTGTCTTCCATTCTTTAAAATTCTAAGGAAGGCCTTCTAATGGGACAAAGAGTGTGAAAAAGCCTTTGATCAACTAAAGTCCTACTTGGGGTCTCCCTTGTTGCTGTCTCGGCCCATCACGGGGGAAAGGTTGTTTGTGTATCTGGCAGTCTCTGAATCAGCCATCAGCGCAACCATCATACGAGAAGAGGATGGAATCCAGAGGCCTGTGTACTTCAACAGTAAGGCCCTTCAAGGGTCTGAACAAAACTATCCCCGTATGGAGAAGTTGGCCTATGCCGTTATCCATGCCTCAAGGAAAATGAAGCCTTACTTCCGAGCTCACTCCATGGTAGTCCTTACTGACTCCCCACTAAGGCAGGTTCTTCACAAACCAGAGAAGTCCGAAAGATTGATGACTTGGGCCATCGAGCTAGGAGAGTATGACCTTACCTACCAGCCCAGGACAGCCATCAGGGGGCAGGCCCTCGCAAACTTCGTAGCAGAGTTCACCTGGGAAGAGGCTGATAGAGGTTTGGAAGAGGCCGAGATAGAGAAAGGTTTAGATGACGGCGAATAAACGAATCGTAATATCTTCCGAGATTTGAAAGAGACTGTACCGAACATCTTTCGAGGCCGAGAAGAGGTCATCGCAGGCAAAACCCGGTGCAGAGTAGAAGAGAACGAAGAGGATCGATACCTCTTCGAGAAAGGGGTTATGAGAGAAGGGGTCTTCTCATCAGATGCAGATGTATGGAGCCTCTTCATTGATGGCTCTTCCTATGACAGTGTAAGCGGAGCGGGGCTAATACTCTCGGCTCTAGATGGCGCCAACATTGAATACACCTTGAGATTCAACTTCCAGGCTTCAAACAACGAGTCTGAGTATGAGGCCATGATAGCAGGTCTCTTATTAGCAACAACTCTTCGAGTAAGGCGACTCCTACTCCATAGCGACTCAAGGTTAGTTGTCAATCAAGTGTTGGGGGTGTACGAGGCCAAAGACGAAAGGATGGCCAAGTACTTAAAGAAGGTAAGAGGGTTGCTAGAGTATTTTGAAGAAGCAAAGCTGAAGAGAGTGCCTCGGCTGAGCAACAACCACGCCGATGCATTGGCAAGGCTGGCCTCGGCAATGAAGATAGATTTGGGAAGGACCATCCCTATCGAGGTCTTAGGAAAATCAAGCATCGAGGAGGACGAGGTACGTAGACCTTGTCATAATGTAAACCTGGGAGACTCATGGATCGACCCGCTCGTCAGATACCTAAGAGACAGAGAGCTACCTGAGTCCAAGATGGAGAGGAGAAAGTTGAGGTACAGGGATGCCAAGTTCTCAATAGTAGGAGATGTCTTGTACAAAAAGGGGTTTCTATTTCCTCCTCTCAGATGTGTCCATCCCATCAAAGTACCCCAGGTCTTACAGGAGGTTCATGAGGGTTCCTGCTCTAGCCACATAGGGGGAAGGCCCTTAGCCAAGAGGATCATCACTCAGGGATACTGGTGGCCTACCTTGTCTAAGGATGCTGCAGACTATGTGAAGAGGTGCGACAAATGTCAAAGGTTCGCCACTATCCCTCATCATCCCCATCAGCCTATGACGTCAATCTCTTCTCCATGGCCATTTGCGGTGTGGGGAATTGACTTGGTAGGACCTCTGCCAAGAGCTGTCAACAACTATAGATTCTTGATAGTTGCCATTGACTACTTTTCAAAGTGGGTGGAGGCTGAACCGATGATAACGATTACAGAGCAGAAGACCTTCCAGTTCATTTGGAAGAACATCATATGCAGATATGGCCTCCCAAACACTCTCATCTCAGATAATGGGACCCAGTTCAAGAACTCCTCCTTGGAGAAGTATTGCCTAAGAGTGGGGATTAGGCAATTCTTCTCATCTCCTGGTCGACCTCAGGCAAATGGCCAGACCGACGTCACTAACAGAATAATCTTAGAAGGAATCAAGAAGAGGTTAGAAGATGCGAAGGGGAGATGGACAAAAGAGGTCTACGCAGTGTTGTGGGCCTACAGAACTACGACAAGGACACCAACGGGAGAAACCCCATTCATGCTAGCACATGGCTCAGAGGTCGTCATACCAACGGAGGTAGGACTGCCGACTCATCGAATTCAGACCTATGACCCTGACAGCAATGGGGAGAAGAGAAGGCTAGACCTGGATCTTATCGAAGAAATAAGGGAAGACGCAGAGGTCAGGAAAGCAGCTTACCAGCAGAGGGCAGCGAGATTCTACAACCAGAGGGTGAAGTCAAGTCCCATTGCAGTGGGAGACCTAATGCTAAAGAAGACCCTACAGAAGGCAAACAAGCTGCACCCAAACTGGCATGGCCCCTACAAAGTAACAGAAGAGGTTGTGCTCGGCACTTACAGACTAGAAAACCTAGAAGGCGAACCTTTCGGTAACCCATGGAATGCTGACCACCTGAAGAGATATTACATATGATGTTGCATAGAATGTGTAATTTTATGTAAATGTATCATCTTATTGGGAAGAGGTTATTAATAAAGATCAGTTTCCATGACAGTTCTTGCTTCATTCTTAGATCAGAAGTTTATTTTGGGGATAACCTCTTAGGTGATGACCTCAGACCCTCATAACATCACTCGGTGGTGACGAGGTCTGAGCTCAGACACCTTAGCAGAGGACCTCAGACTCTTAACATCATTAATTTGGTGATATTATTATGGGGATAACCTCGTAGGTGATGACCTCAAACCCTCATAACATCACTCGGTGGTGACGAGATCTGAGCTCGGACACCTTAGCAGAGGACCTCAGACCCTTAGCATCATTAATTTGGCGGTATTTATTATGGGGATAACCTCGTAGGTGATGACCTCAGACCCTCATAACATCACTCGGTGGTGAAGAGGTCTGAGCTCAGACACCTTAGCAGAGGACCTCAGATCCTTAACATCATTAATTTGGTGGTATTTATTATGGGGATAACCTCTTAGGTGATGACCTCAGACCCTCATAACATCACTCGGTGGTGACGAGGTCTGAGCTCAGAAACCTTAGCAGAGGACCTCAGACCCTTAACATCATTAATTTGGTGATATTATTATGGGGATAACCTCTTAGGTGATGACCTCAGACCCTCATAACATCACTCGGTGGTGACGAGGTCTGAGCTCAGACACCTTAGCAGAGGACCTCAGACCCTTAACATCATTAATTTGGTGGTATTTATTATGGGGATAACCTCTTAGGTGATGACCTCAGACCCTCATAACATCACTCGGTGGTGAAGAGGTCTGAGCTCAGACACCTTAGCAGAGGACCTCAGACCCTTAACATCATTAATGTGGTGATATTTATTATGGGGATAATCTCGTAGGTGATGACCTCAGACACTCATAACATCACTCGGTAGTGAAGAGGTCTGAGCTCAGACACCTTAGCAGAGGACCTCAGACCCTTAACATCATTAATGTGGTGATATTTATTATGGGGATAACCTCGTAGGTGATGACCTCAGACCCTCATAAAATCACTCGGTGGTGAAGAGGTTTGAGCTCAGACACCTTAGCAGAGGACCTCAGACCCTTAACATCATTAATTTGGTGGTATTTATTATGGGGATAACCTCTTAGGTGATGACCTCAGACCCTCATAACATCACTCGTTGGTGACGAGGTCTGAGCTCAGACACCTTAGCAGAGGACCTCAGACCCTTAACATCATTAATTTGGTGAAGTTGGTTATGAGAACAACATTTTAGGTAATGACTTCAGAGTCTAATAGCATTCAGAAATCATATAGCATTCAGAGGCATTCAGAGATCGAAATAAGAGAAGAGATTGGCATTCAGTAAGAGAGATAATATAGCATTCAGATGCCGGGACCTCAAGGGGCATCGATTACAAATATTCACTACAAAATACTGATGTTACAAATTACAAATTACAAGCCAAGTGAAAATCTACAAGTTAAAAAGGACTAAAGGTCTGAGGGGGGAACATTAGTGGTCTCGGCTGGGTTGTCTTGATCAGCATTAGTCACCTCGGCCACGTAATCAGCAGGATCTACCCCTCCGACCTCAGTTCCTCCCAGGGTTGCAGTCTCAGCAAGGGCAGCAACCTCGTCTTCCACCTCTTGAAGAGCGTGTGCAAACTGAGGGTAGGCAAAGCCGAGACCCTTAAAGTCTAATTTTTTCTAGGGTCTTCTCTCTGAGAGAGGGGAAATCCTCAAGAAGCTGGTATAAAGGTCTGAGCATCAGAGGACGACCCTAAACTTGGGATAACTTCCTAAGCTACAAACAAGATTTGCTTATAGGGTAAAGGGATTTAAGGATCAAACTTGGAAGTTTGAAGCAAACCCAGCTCGCCGAAAAACTTAAAGACTCACCGGAAAACTCAAAAACACGTCGGAAAATGCAAACCAAATACCAGAAAGAAAGGAAATGAAAAGGAAGAGATACCTGGAAATGAACCGATGAATGAAGCGAAGAAAAACTCGCAAGAAACTCTGCAGAATAGCGCTGATTGAAGAAGCTTTGGAGAGAGATAAATCACAAGAACTGTTTGAGCGCGGGAATGGAATGGAGAAGAAAGAGAAAAGGAAAAGGTTCAAACCCTTAAATACTTGGGCATGCTTCCCAAGGTCCATCATTGCCTTGGGAAACCCAAGGGACAGCTGACAGCACACGCGAGCCAAGTATGCACGCTCTAGCTTGGGACAGGTGTCATGCAGGTATTAGTTTGGGACGAACAGGCCTCGGAGGTGAAACAATCCCCTAGCCACTCGCTCTCGCATATGACTAAGGGCTGGGGGTGATTGATATGACCAAGTGTAACCTCAGCCCAGAGACACCAACCTCGATCGAGATGATGGCCGAGACATTGATCGACCCTATGTAGGCCATGGGCCCACGGTATCATCCCTCGGCCAGACCAGGGTCGGCCCAGGCCGACACTACCATATACACTTTAATGGACACTGCGCGCATCGCTGGCATCAACAGCATCCTCATGTACCTGGGTATAACAACCTCGACCGAGAGTAGGCTGAGGTGACAAGGAGCCTTGGTAACCTTCAACATGGAACCAGTCCTACATCGGCTTGGGCCGAGGTGACAAGAAGCATTAATAATCATCAGCATGCTATATGTCCAACCTCGGCTCGGGCCGACCCCAGCATATGTCTCGGCTGAGATCAGGCCGAGACTCCTTATAACACATCTCGGATTGAACGAACATCAAGCCTTTACAGCTCGGCCTCTCCCAGGCTGAGGTCATTCACCAAATATGACTGTCGAGCATCTGTTGACATTTGGATAAGGACACCTGGGCACAAATCAGTTGTAGCAAGATTATTCTCCACATGTGGAAGAATATTTCATCATCATTACTTACATGTGACAGTGACAGATGGCGCTCCCACATTGGTGAGGCTACCACCCACATGCTCATTACATGCATGGGGGGTACATTACACCCCCTAGGCACTATATATAGGGATCATCCTCTACCTTGCAAGGGGATCCCAGTTATAAAACCCTAGCTGAAACTCTGTCTAAATCTACAGTAGAGAGAGAAAGCTTGAGAGATTGTATCCATGGCCATTAGTGCCTTCATTCAGTGATATTACTCACACACTCACAGTGGACGTAGGCCACATTGGCTGAACCACTTATATACTTGTGCCTTCTCTTCTTATACTCATCCCATTCTCTTTTCACTTTATATAACTGTGCAGCCATTGTTATTCATATATTGAGCTTGGAAACACCTTGCACGGTGGTGCTGATTCTTAGCATCATCAGTTCAGTCCGGGCAAACAAAGGGGCTGAAAATATAAAACCCCAATTGCCTCAAAGGAACATGACTACAGATGAAGTTGCCAATATTGTGGCATATGCAGTAACTGCTGCCGTTTCTACAATGGCGCAGCAATCTTTCGTTCACGAAGCCCGACCCCATTTAGGATTGTCTTTATGGGAAAGAGTGAAGGAAGATTTTAGTAAGGGGAATCCTCCCGAGTTTACAGGGGAAGTTGATGCAATGGCTGTAAGTCAATGGAAGAATAGTATACAGAGGCACCTCTGTATGGTTGAGTGTAGTGAGGTGCAAAAGAAATTTTTAGCCACCTTTAAGTTATCGAGTGAAGCTCTTCAATGGTGGGAGTCTGTCACCACATCTGAACAGAGAGATACTTTGCCTATAATAGAATTTTGGGAGCTTTTTGATCGAAGGTATTTTCCTTCCCCGAATCATAATATGAAGATTTTTCAAGGTAATAGAACGGTGGCAGAATATGATGAAGATTTTTCTCGATGGGCGAGATTAGTACCTGATGAGGTAAATACGGAAGAGAAACGTATATCGAAGTTTGTTCGAGGTTTAGATTGGATAATTCGGCAACATCTGTTAGAGAGTCCTAAGTTAGTGACTTTCGTCGAGGTAGTGAATGCGGCACTATTAAAGTGTCATGAATATCGTCTTCGTTCGTAAGAGGGTAACAACTTTGGAGATTCAAGTTCATCAAGTAAGTTTGACAATGAGAGTGCCAGTAAGGCGAGTGGGAAAAAAGGATTTGTGGGTAAGTGTTTGTTTTGTAAAGAAATAGGTCATGGAAAGAGAGAGTGCCCTAAAAGAGGTAAAGGACCACGTATTGATGAAGTTTTTGGAAGTGAAACACCTACAACAGATTCGAGGTCATTTTAGACCAGGGGACTTTATTTGGGAGCCCAATGATGAGGATGGGCAATCGGACTAGAGATGGATGATGTAAGTTATTTTCCCTTATGAATATGAATATTAATATATGAAGTTTCGATAATATCGTATGGGAGATATTTATGAATGGGTAGTGCCATAGCCCTATTATGTATGTAATGACCCGAAAGGGAATTTTGAGCAAGTTAGGCTCTTATGTTAATTATCTTTCGATATAATAGATAATTTTGTGATATTCTCAAAGAGAGCTATAAACCTTGTGGTAAATGTAAGAATGGTTATGGTTGTGTGATAAGTAGTAATGATAAAGCTACTTCTTTTATATAGTCATGTTAGACTTATATAATTGTTGTATTCCAGTTATGGATGAGGCTTATAAATGACAATATGTTAATATGATATAAGATATCATTACTGAAAAGAGTTTAAAGATTGTGGATTGATGGGACGCATGAAATTTTTTAGATCATAATTATGCTAATTTTTGTGAGCTATATGTTTATTATATGTATGATGATTTAAAAGACCTTGTGTTGGACATAAGGCACTTTATGTGAATATCGTAAGACTTAAACCAAAATATTTTTATAAACTGTTTTCAAAATAAAACTTTTTCGAGGCCTTGGGCCATATCAAAATGATTTTCCCCAAAATATTTTCAATCTCTAGTCCGGATTTAACAAACTCTCAATCCCCGATGTTTCCTCATAGTAGTGTATTGGGAGGGTTCCTTGTTTGGATTTCGCTTAGGTGAGACGTCCCCCGCACAAAAGTGGCGAATGTCAGGAATTGAGAGAAGTTATTTATTGGACCATTCAAAATTTTTACACTATTAAAATGTTAGTATTAGTTATATTTATGGAAATGTGGAACATTGGAGGCAAATGAAGCCTCATCATGATTGGTACGAGCAATAGCTCGAATATAAAGGGTGTATGGGCGCCCTAGTTGTGGAAATTGGTTTTATACGACTCAAAATGAACTTAAAATAAAATGAATAAAATTAATTTGTCGTGGGAAGTTAGAGATTTGGAGATAGAATTAATGAGGATGGGTGTAGTAGAACTAGTTGAGCTTTGGAGAATTAGCCTTAGCTAAAATTTTGAGGACAAAATTTTTGTAAGTGGTAAAGTTTTTAACAACCTGAGGTCTTGGAGACGAGGATTTATTTATTTTGGGAGAAATAAATAATATTTTATTGGAGAATAATTAAATTTGGCACGTGAGGTCAAAACTTGGAGTAGTTAGAAAGTGTATTGAATGGCGATTCTGAGGGTGTAGTTGTGTCCGGGAGGGTCGAGAAAGTCAAAATGACTGTACTTGGGGTCTATTTAGGTTCCAAAATAATTTAAGTCAGTTTGACTCGAATTAAAGTCACCGAGTCATTTAAAGTGTGTATTATCATTTAAAGATGTGTATCTTGGGATTTAGGGATTAAAAATCGTACGAGAGATTTATTTCTCCAAAGAGAGAAAGAGAAATAGAAAGAAAGAAAGAGAGAAGAAGAAAGAAGGAGAAAATAGAGAGAAAGTGGAGTTTTTTCGGCATCTACGCGATCTCAAGGTGGATTCAGACCCTACGAACTCGAGGCAAGTGAATAAACTTGCTAAATAATTGTTGTGTACCATTTATTGCATGATTTGTGGATTGAATCTTTGGGTTTTAGGTTTAGTTTGATAAAAACCTTACTTTTGGGTAAATCTTAGATTTGTTATGTAGATCTTGGATTTGATGATAGAAATTAGTTTAGATGTATTCTAGAATGAGTATTGATGATATATATGTGATTGGGTTGAAAATAAATGGATAGAAAAGGATAAATATGAATTTTGGGATTTTTCTCTTACTAAAAAGTAGCCATTTTCGAGCCTCCAGGTAGGCCATATCGATTCGGCCCCCTAGCCGAATCAATTTGGAAATATGAAGGTGCCCAGGTCTAAGTGACCTAATCGATTCGGACCCCAGCTGAATTGATTTGGCATGAGACAGAGTCCCAGGTCTGATGACCCAAATCGATTCGCTTTTTTGGCCGAATCGCATCGCTGGGCCGAATCGATTCGGAATTGGCCCGAATCGAGTCGAAAACAGGGCTTTTGCGGGAATGTTTTTCTAGGGAGAATTTCATTCTAATTTTTTCGAGGTTATCGATTGGGAACCTCTATTGGAGATATTTGGAGTATGTTTTGGAGTCTTTTAGCAAGTTTCCCTTATAAGAAATTTTTGGAATCATATTGACTACATTTGAGGAATACTGATTAGATATTATGGTATATTCCAAGTGGGGAAGCCCACTTTTATTGGAGATTCTATTGGGAGATAATTATAAATTCATACGATAGAATGAGAATAATTTAGAGATACCAGATCTTAGGATCCGATCCCAAATGGGATAACTATAAAAGGTTCATAAAATGAATTGAACCCAATTATGGATGGAGAATTATAAATTCTATATGATGTGCATATGGATATAGAAATATCCTTATTAATGTTTGATTTGGGAGATGTCTCACACAATGAGAAATGCTAATTGAAGAGCATTAGGGTAAAATAATATCCTTAACATGAATAGAATTGAGAAACAATTCATTATTAGAAGCGACATGTGAGCATCACGCGAGAAATAGTATAATGTATACTAAGTGGGGATAATGTGTGAGGATTGACGGTTAGTGTATCAAAAGAGAGTGATATACTAAATAATGATATTAATTAAACTACGCCTAAGTGCGTAATATTGAAAATGTATATGATATGGCAGGTATACCTTATATGACAGTATATCTTTATATGATGTGATGATGTATGTATAGCTTATATATATATATATATATATATATATATATATATAGTGAAGCATACCCCCTCCTTGCTATCATTGGGAAGTCGTGTGCGTTGAGGGTGAGCATCCTGGATCAAAGAGCAGGGTGTGGATATTCCCCACGTCATAGTCGTCCATTGTGATTATTATGCGATATATATAGGCATTCTTTTGGGGGTGAGAAGTCGGGGGTATGTGACATTCTCACTTGCCGGTTAGGAGCTATGACCGCTTGCCGGGACGTTGTGTGCGTGAGTTGATCACGAGGTGGGTGCCGTTGAGCCCCACCAGGTGGCCCCAGTTTGCTACGTGTATGGGCTGCTGGAAGATGATACCACGGGAGCCTGCGTCCTCGAGTTATAGCTCGGTTGGATGGTTATTGTTTATTTTGCTTGTACTTGGGTATCAAGGGCATAATGGACCTCAACGACTAACATTTCCAGGAATAGTGTATCGGGGGGGGGGGGGTCCTTGTTTGGATTTCACCTCGGCGAGACGTCCCACACACGAACCGCAGTGTAATGTTGGAAGTTTAGGAGAAGTTAGTCCTAAATGATCATACTTACATATATATATATATATATATATATTTATATATATATATCACCTATCTCGACAATCGACAATGTCAGGATTAGTGTAACGGGGTGGGGGGGTTCCTTGTTTGGATTTCGCTTCGGCGAGACGTCCCATGCATGAAAGGCCGTTTACTATTGAGAATTGGGAATATTAATTAATTAAAAATTGAGAAATAATAATTTTGGGTTACATGCATCATGCATTGATGGCATAATGAATCTCGAGGATCAATACTGTCAGGAGTAGTGTAACGGGGGGGTTCCTTGTTTGGATTTCGCCTCGGCGAGACGTCCCACGCATGAAACGCAGTGCCGTATTGAGAATCGGGAGAAGTTTTGTCCTTAACTCTTGATTCTAATAACTCATATAATTAACTATGTATGTGTTTACATGCGAAATGAGGCCATAACTAGAATATATGAAATTCTAGTAAGAGAATGTTGATGTGTTGTGATGATATTGTTATGATGATGGTAATGTAACTTTATATGTTCAATAAATGAACAATATAAAGAGAACTATAACATTTAAAATAAAGTAATGTTGTAGATAGAACTTAGACAAGGGTAGATTGCGAGATAAGTTATATAATCTTAATCGAATCTGCATTTTGGGATCTAGTTAGATTTATTTGCCTAATTAGAATTGGGCATCCATTTGGAGATCACGTGCATAAGTTTAGTTGCGCGCTTTAGTTGAGAGATGAGGCAAATTATTATGGAGAGTTAGATTCCACCTTAATCATGCAATAATGCATTTATAATTATTATGCATTTTAATACACTTGCTATAAAATGTTTTCAATTCGGTCTCTGACCTGTTTATATTTTCTCCCTCCATGTATATATTGTATTACTTTAGGTGTTCCTCCGCAAGGATGCCATTGATGTTCATCCATCCAGTGTTTTCGTTGAGATGTGGCAGTAGCGGACTGTTGCGGCATCTTGTATAGACGATTCCTATCTTTGATGTATCTAGATTATGATTCAGTTTGTATCTCGAGTTTATGCTCAAGTGTTGTAGATTAACACTTTTATATTTCGTTTCTCAGATTATTTGTATTGTCTGTGACCCGACAACTTATTCGAGTATTTCATTGTAGAGATTTTGTTGTACATTGCATTGTGCCCTTTTATATTATTGGAGTTTGCTCTTATCACTCATCATAGTTAGATGTGTATTACTGGGTATGTTTGCATTATTGGTTTTGTGGTTGTTGTCAAATAAAAGTTTTAAATTTTTGACAATCTACTTTTAATGATGTCAGGTAGTTGGCCTTATATTATTTTAGTATTGTCAGTGATGTTGAGACTATGCCATCTGAGATACCTGATTTAATCTAGTATAGGGTTGGCCACCTGTTATTAATTTGAGAGGGTTGTCACAATTGCGATTGAGTCTTCTTAGATGAGATTGATGGCCCATTGGATTTTATTTTTGGTTTTGTCCCGGAATAGCCAAAGGGATATAATTATAAGGAAAAATTTCCAATTGAGTCAATTTGTAGTGTTGGCTTAATTTTGAACAAAACTATTTGAGTCGTAGGAAAGAAATTATATTTGTGACCTTTCAAGCCTATGACACTTTTGTTGAAGATATAGGGGCCAAGTCAAAGAGATCACATCCTATGCCTTGTTTCGTGCCATGTTTCGTTCATCAACATTCCAAGGATCTCTCAGGTATGAACGCATATTTTATGTTGGGCCTTGGAAATTTAGTATTGGTTGTTAATTACTTTTGTTAAGGAATTTTAAAATTTCGTTGGATTATTTATAGAAAAAATAGTTAGCATGACTTTCCCTGATCATTGGAACGAGGTTTTCTTAGTTGTTTAAACGAGACATATAACGAGCTCTCTGTTGGGGTTTGGTGCAATCTTGTAACAACCCGCCTAATGGGATACCGGGATATCACTCCTATATCAAATTATAACAGGAGTTACATATGGATCATTCTTAGCATCACTGTCGAAAATCCATTTTATTACTAATATCCTATTAGGCGAGCGTTAAAAACTTTTTACTTAACTACTCTTTTTACCGAATAAAATAAAACATCCACAATTTAATGCGTAAATTAAATAAAAAGGAAAATGAAATGAACTAAAATAACCGAACACTCGGTTCAATTAATACAACCATATCGAATAACGTGCGAAGAATAAATAAAATCAGTTGGACCTTTGGCCCGAATGTTTATACAATATCTCCTACCTAGAGTGCAAGGAAAGAAGCGTCTACCGACAACCCGCAAGCATCCACAGCTGCTGCAGCAGACGTCTGACTCGAAAGAATCTCCATCCAGGCGTCCCTGTGTCTGGACACCTATATATATATAATATATATAGAAAGAAAGGAGAGTAGATAGACGGGTCAGAGCCCGAATTTTGAAAATATTTTGCAAGTGCATAAATGCTTTATTTTTAGAAAAATAGTTTTATCTCATATTTAAATTGGTATCGAACTCCCATGAGATACCCCTCACCTCTCCACTAACAGTGCACTCCTAGCGCATCCCTCTAGACATCCTAGTCAAGCTATCCTGCTAAACTAGTCTATCCCAAACCCACTATCAATCCTATATAGTCCAAGCAATGTACTAAGGGCTAAACTTCACCCAGTCTCAACGCTATGCCATGTTCGTGCATGGGGTATCTCGCAAAGCGAAATCCAAACAAGGAACCCCCCGATACACTACTATGCGGCAAGGTCGATCGTCGAGATCCGCCAGTCCCTCAGTACAGAAAGATATATATATAAATATATATACCATAAACATTTATAATATTAGAGCACTAAGGATTAAACTTTTCCCTAGTCTCAACACAATGCCATATTCGTGCGTGGGGTGTCTCGCAAAGCGAAATCCAAACAAGGAACCCCCCCGATACACTACTATGCGGCAAGGTCGATCGTCGGGATCCATTAGACCCTCGGTACTCGATTCATCCATTTATATACATATACATATTTTACCATAACCATCCGGATCTATCTCCCGGACTGAGGGTTCATATACAAAGTATTTATCAATACTTCACATTTTCTCAAAACTTCCCATTTCCCTTTTTATACTCAGGAAATGTAAATATAAAAGCCAATTCATTATCATGAATTGCTTTAACAAATCATATACTTTTAAAAGCCAGTTTTATTATCATAAAAATGCTTTTTCCTTTATGTCATCCCATTTCCCTTTTTATACTCAGGAAATGTACCCAAAGCCATTTCCATTATCATGAAAATGCTTTGATCAAATCATGCTTCCACATCCCTTCTTCCATCCGGGAGTGTTACCGAAGCCAAACTTTTATCCCATTTCCCTTTTTATACTCAGGAAATGTAAATTGAAGCCAATCCATTATCATGAATTGCTTCAATAAATCTAAGACCACCCCTCCGGGTTTCCCCATTGGACGCGCCCCTAAATGGCTATCATCTTCCAGGGCCTATCTAAACAAGACAACCTGGGAACCGACCAACGTCGGGAAGCGGCCATATTGCCTGCGGGAAAGTCAGGACCACACCCAAAATCCCCTAACCAGCGTAGTAATACAAATGCCCATATGGCCTAGGGACTATATCCAACCTGCTCAACAGCCAGGAAGGGTTCACCACAACGCGCGCAACTTCCCTTATGATAGCGATTTAGGGAGGTGTGTATAATCCATAATTTATTAATTATGAAAAACATTTATTTACCATTTTGAAAATATTCATTTTTATATTTTCAAAATCATTTCCATTATAACCCACATATATATATACCTAAATCACACAGTATATACATATCCTATATATTCCTCCAAGAATATATAACCGGCCATAATGGCCTATATCATCTAACGATGACCATAATCCCAAAGATTCCCCCCAGGAATCATAATCATGCGTTCATATAAGCATGATATTAAACCCAAAGTATTTCGTACTTTAATAACCACTATATATATCTCAATCCTATCTAAGGATTTATTGGATATCTCCAATGATACCCTTCACTCTAAGTGAAAACAACAAATATTTATACTCCCAAATTATCCTAATCATCTCCTAGGATACATTTAGCGATAATCAATATAATTAGGCTTTCTATAAGCATAATTCTATAGGCCTCTATGCCTACGAGAAATATCCCCGGGATTTATCTCACCCGAACAACCTTAAATTTAACGAATTAAGGATTTCATTTCCTTGAACCCCCAAGACTATACCTAGTCCAATTAATCATTTAGAAGTCCCCAATTTAATTTAGGAACCCTAATCCATCACTTTCAGCAATTATTCTATTTTCCTCGAAAATATAGATTAAGGGTTATATACTTAAAACCTTTACTTTACCCTCCTAAATTGCCTTAGTTTATGGACCATAAAATCCTAAAAGGTCCTTTAGGTTATCACCTAATTAACCTCAAAGCAAGATGAAATGGAATCTACCCCATCCAAATCACCCTAAGAGAAATGTCGATTTTCAGTAGGAGTCGATCGATCGACCCATGGCCGTCGATCGACCCATGGCCGTCGATCGATCGAAGGCTTCAATCGATTGAACCCCAATGATCGATCAATCGATCATGTCGGGCAGCTTCTTCTCCGAGAAGCTGTTCGGCCATGGAAGCTTCCCCCAAGCTTCCATCTCTTCACCCAACGGCCTACAACTTCTACCAACAACAAATACACCTATAATACGGGTCCTAAACATCCTAGAACCCGAAATCACCCAATATTTTTGGTTAATTTCTAAATTTCTCCAATTTACCAATTTTAGGGGTTTATTCGTTTTATCTCCTGAAAACCTGTTTTATCCACGAATACCCAACCCAAAATCATTAGGGTTTGTTATACCAACAATGATATGAGATATTTATGCTCAAAAATAAATAAAGAAAGTAAACACTTGCCTCGTGGATAAAATCTGACGTCCTCGAGCCGAATTCCGCGGAGGCCGGCCGGAATCTCCCCCTTTTTCCTCTTTTCTTCCTCCTCTCTCTCCTCTCTCTCTTCCCTCTCTTCTTTCTCTTTTTTTCTCTTTTCTCCCCCCTTTCCCTCCTTTTATAAGGAGAAAAAGGTTTAACCCCTTAAAAACCCAAAAACTACTCGTTTACCCAATTACGAGCCTATTTAACTCCAAAATTTCCCGGACTCAATTTCGACAATCGGAGACTCTTTTCCGACTATCTCAGACATCCCGAGACTCATGGCGCAGTCAAAATTTCCATCCGAGGTACTTGACCGCAAATCACTATTCTAACCCAAAATAATTAAATGCTAGTTTTCTACTCAAAATCTTACCTCTTTTGTCGCTATACTCTACGGAGACATATAATTAAATTACTTCGACCTATATAGTCCCAAAATAATTTAGAACACCCTTCGAAAATCATTAAATCCTCGAAAATCCCAAAAATTACTATTTCGAGAATTTCTCCAAATTCCAAATTATACTTAATTATGGAATTTAATTGTCTTCAAAAGGGCGGGTTGTTACATACTCCCCCCCTTACAACGGAATTTCATCCTCGAAATTCATAAACAACTTACACCCTCTAACTAGGATTACTACAAATCCTAAAACCTCAAGGGAAAGATACTAACCTAATGGCCCCCAACCAAGTACTACGCGGCTACCGCGATCATGAAGTGACTCTAATACGTCACTTAATACCCATCCTCTAAAATGCCACTCGACATGAATTTCAACCTTATATACTACGCCCATTCTATTTCAGACGGTATATAAAACCATCTTGCCAAGGTGCCCATACACCTTTCAAACTTGTGCATATCTGCACATCCGTAGTGGACGTCTGACACGTAGCACTTTCTCCCAATAAGGATCTCCTTTCGTCGGTGTAATACTCACCCATGGGTTTTTCCAACCCACGAAATTCAATCCTCCTAACCTCGGCCTTACTAACTCTATCGGGCCTACATCCTACAATGCTACTATCTATGTGTTACCCTACCTACGCGAAACTAATGTAATCCTAAATATGTCCCTAGTGCCCAAGGCCTCTCTCAACTCCCGACAATTGCTTGGTTTCATGTGTGGGACGTCTCGCCAAGGCGAAATCCAAACAAGGAACCCTCCCATTACACTACTCCCTCGCGTAGTCGGTCATCGAGATATAGCGACCCAAGGCACATAAGCGGGCTTCCTAAATCCTACAAGGCTAGCCTATGAACGCATTCCTACTATCTTATCCTTCCGCCCATACAGAAGGAAACCTAATCTATCGAAGTGCCCACTTTCTATAGAAAGTGTCACGAACATAATACCCAAATTGTATCTCCTCAAAATTTGCCTTTTCATTAAGGCCGGTTATATTCCACAACCCAATTTCTCCAAATTTTCCTTCTTATTAAGGCAGGGATATCATCCTCAAATCAAATTCTCTAAGTCCCACTCCACCCAACTACTTGTGGTGAGAGGACCACTTTAGTGCTTTTCCATAGCACAATATTTCCATAAATATACCATCATCACAGGGCTCGTAGTCTATAGTGGTTCATTCAAACTATAAGACTAACCCACATCCTTGCATCCTATAACAGCTCTCCGCGCCCGACGCCATTAAGAGTCATGTGTGGAGTGTCTCGCAAAGCTAAATCCAAACAAGGAACCCCTCCACACATTAACACTTGACTTCGTCGGTCACGGAGTCCCGTTATTTCAGACATGCAACCGGGATAATCCTATCCCTAAACAACAAAAGGTGGTCTAAACTCCTATCTCTAACTAAGAGTCACACCACCCAGCGCTCGCACTATTTCTAAGTCCTTGCGCAAATCGGTACTGAGCTAAATCTTACAGCTCAACAATGATCCTGTGGGCCTTAAATTATATCTATAAGGTTTCCACATATACCAACCAAAAAAATAAGGAAGCTTCTGCTCATCAAGGTTCCATCAATCCATCACAATAAAGGTAAACTCAACCTTTATCAAGGTGAGATACCATAATAACAACCTGTCCCCTCCAGGAACTGCGAACACGATAGTCTTGCCATCATTAGCCTGCTATCACTCCGATCAACCAATATACATTATACGTATATATACAAAATATAATCACCCGCCTCTATGGCGAGTGAAAGAAAACAATATTCCGCTATCGCGAAAAACACACAAGCCTGCATTATTATGTTATCGTGACCGCCACAAAACTAAAAATACACACACAAGTCTAAGGCTAACGAATACCGCGACTTTATCTAATCACGCCAAGTATACCTCTTCCTCCTGAGGTAAAACTCATAACAACATTCTTCTCATACCGACTAAATTGTGGGGACTCACGGTTAAAACTATCCGTAAGATCCCTTTTGAACCCTCAACTTCAATGAGGAATTCAACTTTAGTACCACTCTCAACTTCAGCGATACTGGGGTACTCCTAACTACCATTCTTTAGTAGTTGCGCCAAAATCCTTAATAATAACTATAAGGAGAGTGACCTCTACTAAGGCCCTCATCCCCAACTTCCACCAGCTTCCCCAGCTAAGCCTCACCTCCTGCTACCACCCAAGCTCCGCACACGATTCTCAAACGAGCGTGCAAAAGATTTCTATAATCTTCTAACATGGCAGGAGAATGAAATCTCACAAGAGAAATCAACGATCCTAATCCCGAGGCTCTACAACAATCGAGAGAAACGCTGAAAGCGTAGTACGTCCGCACAGATTCCTAAGGACACTAGAACCTGATGCTCTGATACCATCTGTAACAACCCGCCTAATGGGATACCGGGCGATCACTCCTATATCAAATTATAACAGGAGTTACATATGGATCATTCTTAGCATCACTGTCGAAAATTCATTTTATTACTAATATCCTATTAGGCGAGCGTTAACAACTTTTTACTTAACTACTCTTTTTACCGAATAAAATAAAACATCCACATTTTAATACGTAAATGAAATAAAAAGGAAAATGAAATGAACTAAAATAACCGAACACTCGGTTCAATTAATACAACCATATCTAATAACGTGCAAAGAATAAATAAAATCAATTGGACCTTTGGCCCGAATGTTTATACAATATCTTCTACCTAGAGTGCAAGGAAAGAAGCGTCTACCGATAACCCGCAAGCATCCACAGCTGCTGCAGCAGACGTCTGACTCGAAAGAATTTCCATCCAGGCATCCCTGTGTCTGGACACCTATGTATATATATAATATATAGAAAGAAAGGAGAGTAGATAGACGGGTCAGAGCCCGAATTTTGAAAATATTTTGCAAGTTCATAAATGCTTTATTTTTAGAAAAATAGTTTTATCTCATATTTAAATTGGTATCGCACTCCCATGAGATACCCCTCACCTCTCCACTAACAGTGCACTCCTAGCGCATCCCTCTAGACATCCTAGTCAAGCTATCCTGCTAAACTAGTCTATCCCAAACCCACTATCAATCCTATATAGTCAAAGCAATGTACTAAGGGCTAAACTTCACCCAGTCTCAACGCTATGCCATGTTCGTGCGTGGGGTGTCTCGCAAAGCGAAATCCAAACAAGGAACCCCCCGATACACTACTATGCGGCAAGTTCGATCGTCGAGATCCGCCAGTCCCTCAGTACAGAAAGATATATATATAAATATATATACCATAAACATTTATAATATTAGAGCACTAAGGATTAAACTTTTCCCCAGTCTCAACACAATGCCATATTCGTGCGTGGGGTGTCTCACAAAGAGAAATCCAAACAAGGAACCCCCCCGATACACTACTATGCGGCAAGGTCGATCGTCGGGATCCATTAGACCCTCGGTACTCGATTCATCCATTTATATACATATATATATTTTACCATAACCATCCGGATCTATCTCCCGGACTGAGGATTCATATACAAAGTATTTATCAATACTTTATATTTTCTCAAAACTTCCCATTTCCCTTTTTATAAATGTAAATATAAAAGCCAATTCATTATCATGAA
Organism: Sambucus nigra; assembly: GCA_949130495.1. Classification (NCBI taxonomy): domain Eukaryota; kingdom Viridiplantae; phylum Streptophyta; class Magnoliopsida; order Dipsacales; family Adoxaceae; genus Sambucus; species Sambucus nigra. The sequence goes on along the minus strand of OX422210.1, from coordinate 371,434,304 downwards.
TTGCTTTAACAAATCATATACTTTTAAAAGCCAGTTTTATTATCATAAAAATGCTTTTTCCTTTATGTCATCCCATTCTCAGGAAATGTACCCAAAGCCATTTCCATTATCATGAAAATGCTTTGATCAAATCATGCTTCCACATCCCTTCTTCCATCCGGGAGTGTTACCGAAGCCAAACCTTTATCCCATTTCCCTTTTTATACTCAGGAAATGTAAATTGAAGCCAATCCATTATCATGAATTGCTTCAATAAATCTAAGACCGCCCCTCCGGGTTTCCCCACTGGACGCGCCCCTAAATGGCTATCATCTTCCAGGGCCTATCTAAATAAGACAACCTGGGAACCTACCAACGTCGGGAAGCGACCATATTGCCTGCGGGAAAGTCAGGACCACACCCAGAATCCCCTAACCAGCGCAGTAATACAAATGCCCATATGGCCTAGGGACTATATTCAACCTGCTCAACAGCGAGGAAGGCTTCACCACAACGCGCGCAACTTCCCTTATGATAGCTATTTAGGGAGGTGTGTATAATCCATAATTTATTAATTATGAAAAACATTTACTTACCATTTTGAAAATATTCATTTTTATGTTTTCAAAATCATTTCCATTATAACACACATATATATATACTTAAATCACACAGTATATACATATCCTATATATTCCTCCTAGAATATATAACCAACCATAATGGCCTATATCATCTAACGATGACCATAATCCCAAAGATTCCCCCCAGGAATCATAATCATGCTTTCATATAATCATGATACTAAACCCAAAGTATTTCGTACTTTAATAATCACTATATATATCTCAATCCTATCTAATGATTTATTGGATATCTCCAGTGATACCCTTCACTCTAAGTGAAAACAACAAATATCTATACTCCCAAATTATCCTAATCATCTCCTAGGATACATTTAGCAATAATCAATATAATTAGGCTTTCTATAAGCATAATTCTATAGGCCTCTATGCCTACGAGAAATATCCCCGGGATTTATCTCACCCGAACAACCTTAAATTTAACGAATTAAGGATTTCATTTCCTTGAACCCCCAAGACTATACCTAGTCCAATTAATCATTTAGAAGTCCCCAATTTAATTTAGGAACCCTAATCCATCACTTCCAGCAATTATTCTATTTTCCTCAAAAATATAGATTAAGGGTTATATACTTAAAACCCTTACTTTACCCTCCTAAATTGCCTTAGTTTATGGACCATAAAATCCTAAAAGGTCCTTTAGGTTGTCACCTAATTAACCTCAAAGCAAGATGAAATGGAATCTACCCCATCCAAATCACCCTAAGATAAATGTCCATTTTCAGTAGGGGTCGATCGATCGACCCATGGCCGTCGATCGATCGAAGGCTTCAATCGATCGAGCCCCAATGATCGATCAATCGATCATGTCGGGAAGCTTCTTCTCCGAGAAGCTGTTCGGCCATGGAAGCTTCGCCCAAGCTTCCATATCTTCACCCAACGGCCTACAACTTCTACCAACAACAAATACACCTATAATACGGGTCCTAAACATCCTAGAACCCGGAATCACCCAATATTTTTGGTTAATTTCTAAATTTCTCCAATTTACCAATTTTAGGGGTTTATTCGTTTTATCTCCCGAAAACCTATTTTATCCACGAATACCCAAACCAGAATCATTAGGGTTTGTTATACCAACAATGATATGAGATATTTATGCTCAAAAATAAATAAAGCAAGTAAACACTTGCCTCGTGGATAAAATCCGACGTCCTCGAGCCGAATCCCGCGGAGGCCGGCCGGAATCTCCCCCTTTTTCCTCTTTTCTTCCTCCTCTCTCTCTTCCCTCTCTTCTTTCTCCTTTTTTTCACTTTTCTCCCCCCTCTCCCTCCTTTTATAAGGAGAAAAAGGTTTAACCCCTTAAAAACCCAAAAACGACTCGTTTACCCAATTACGAGCCTATTTAACTCCAAAATTTCCCGGACTCAATTTCGACAATCGGACACTCTTTTCCGACTATCTCAGACATCCCGAGACTCATGGCGCAGTCAAAATTTCCATCCGAGGTACTTGACCGCAAATCACTATTCTAACCCAAAATAATTAAATGCGGGTTTTCTACTCAAAATCTTACCTCTTTTGTCACTATACTCTACGACGACATATAATTAAATTACTTCGACCTATATAGTCCCAAAATAATTTATAACACCCTTCGAAAATCATTAAATCCTCAAAAATCCCAAAAATTACTATTTCGAGAATTTCTCCAAATTCCAAATTATACTTAATTATGGAATTTAATTGTCTCCAAAAGGGCGGGTTGTTACATACTCCCCCCCTTACAACGGAATTTCGTCCTCGAAATTCAGATACAACTTACACCCTCTAACTAGGATTACTACAAATCCTAAAACCTCAAGGGAAAGATACTAACCTAATGGCCCCCAAGCAAGTACTACGCGGCTATCGCGATCATGAAGTGACTCTAATACATCACTTAATACCCATCCTCTAAAATGCCTCTCGGCATGAATTTCAACCTTATATACTACGCCCATTCTATTTCAGGCGGTATATAAAACCATCTTGCCAAGGTGCCCATACACCTTTCAAACTTGTGCATATCTGCACATCCGTAGTGAACGTCTGACACGTAACACTTTCTCCCAATAAGGATCTCCTTTCGTCAGTGTAATACTCACCCATGGGTTTTTCCAACCCGCGAAATTCAATCCTCCTAACCTCGGCCTTACTAACTCTATCGGGCCTACATCCTACAATTCTACTATCTATGTGTTACCCTACCTACGCGAAACTAATGTAATCCTAAGTATGTCCCTAGTGCCCAAGGCCTCTCTCAACTCCCGACAATTGCTTGGTTTCATGCGTGGGACGTCTCGCCAAGGCGAAATCCAAACAAGGAACCCTCCCATTACACTACTCCCTCGCGTAGTCGGTCATCGAGATATAGCGATCCAAGGCACATAAGAGGGACTTCCTAAATCCTACAAGGCTAGCCTATGAACGCATTCCTACTATCTTATCCTTCCGCCCATACAGAAGGAAACCTAATCTATCGAAGTGCCCACTTTCTATAGAAAGTGTCACGAACATAATACCCAAATTGTATCTCCTCAAAATTTGCCTTTTCATTAAGGCTGGTTATATTCCTCAACCCAATTTCTCCAAATTTGCCTTCTTATTAAGGCAGGGATATCATCCTCAAATCAAATTCTCTAAGTCCCACTCCACCCAACTACTTGTGGTGAGAGGACCACTTTAGTGCTTTTCCATAGCATAATATTTCCATAAATATACCATCATCACAGGGCTCGTAGTCTATAGTGGTTCATTCACACTATAAGACTAACCCACATCCTTGCTTCCTATAACAGCTCTCCACGCCCGACGCCGTTAAGAGTCATGTGTGGAGTGTCTCGCAAAGCGAAATCCAAACAAGGAACCCCTCCACATATTAACACTTGACTTCGTCGGTCATGGAGTCCCGTTATTTCAGACATGAAACCGGGATAATCCTATCCCTAAACAACAAAAGGTGGTCTGAATTCCTATCTCTAACTAAGAGTCGCACCACCCAGCACTCGCACTATTTCTTATTCCTTGCGTAAACTGGTACTGAGCTAAATCTTACAACTCAACAATGATCCTGTGGGCCTTAAATTATATCTATAAGGTTGCCACATATACTAACCAAAAAAATAAGGAAGCCTATGCTCATCGAGGTTCCATCAATCCATAACAATAAAGGTAAACTCAACCTTTATCAAGGTGAGATACCACAATAACAACCTGTCCCCTCCAGGAACTGCGGACACGATAGTCTTGCCATCATTAGCCTGCTATCGCTCCGATCAACCAAAATACATTATACGTATATATACAAAATGTAATCACCCGCCTCTATGGCGAGTGAAAGAAAACAAAATTCTGCTATCGCGAAAAACACACAAGCCTGCATTATTATGTTATCGTGACCGCCACAAAACTCAAAATACACACACGAGTCTAGGGCTAACGAATACCGCGACTTTATCTAATCACGCCAAGTATACCTCTTCCTCCTGAGGTAAAACTCATAACAACATTCTTCTCATACCGACTAAATTGTGGGGACTCACGGTTAAAACTATCCGTAAGATCCCTTTTGAACCCTCAACTTCAATGAGGAATTCAACTTTAGTACCACTCTCAACTTCAGCGGTACTGTGGTACTCCTAACTACCATTCTTTAGTAGTTGCCGCCAAAATCCTTAATAATGACTATAAGGAGAGTGACCTCTACTAAGGCCCTCATCCCCAACTTCCAACAGCTGCCCCAGCTAAGCCTCACCTCCTCCTACCACCCAAGCTCCGCACACGATTCTCAAACAAGCGTGCAAAAGATTTCTATAATCTTCTAACATGGAAGGAGAACGAAATCTCACAAGAGAAATCAACGATCCTAATCGTGAGGCTCTACAACAATCGAGAGCAACGCTGAAAGCGTAGTACGTCCGCACAGATTCCTAAGGACACTAGAACCTGATGCTCTGATACCATCTGTAACAACCCGCCTAATGGGATACCGGGTGATCACTCCTATATCAAATTATAACAGGAGTTACATATGGATCATTCTTAGCATCACTGTCGAAAATCCATTTTATTACTAATATCCTATTAGGGCGTTAAAAACTTTTTACTTAACTACTCTTTTTACCGAATAAAATAAAACATCCACAATTTATTGCGTAAATGAAATAAAAAGGAAAATGAAATGAACTAAAATAACCGAACACTCGGTTCAATTAATACAACCATATCGAATAACGTGCGAAGAATAAATAAAATCAGTTGGACCTTTGGCCCGAATGTTTATACAATATCTCCTACCTAGAGTGCAAGGAAAGAAGTGTCTACCGATAACCCGCAAGCATCCACAGCTGCTGCAGCAGACGTCTGACTCGAAAGAATTTCCATCCAGGCGTCCCTGTGTCTGGACACCTATGTATATATATAATATATAGAAAGAAAGGAGAGTAGATAGACGGGTCAGAGCCGGAATTTTGAAAATATTTTGCAAGTGCATAAATGCTTTATTTTTAGAAAAATAGTTTTATCTCATATTTAAATTGGTATCGCACTCCCATGAGATACCCCTCACCTCTCCACTAACAGTGCACTCCTAGCGCATCCCTCTAGACATCCTAGTCAAGCTATCCTGCTAAACTAGTCTATCCCAAACCCACTATCAATCCTATATAGTCCAAGCAATATACTAAGGGCTAAACTTCACCCAGTCTCAACGCTATGCCATGTTCGTGCGTGGGGTGTCTCGCAAAGCGAAATCCAAACAAGGAACCCCCCGATACACTACTATGCGGCAAGGTCGATCGTCGAGATCCGCCAGTCCCTCAGTACAGAAAGATATATATATATATAAATATATATACCATAAACATTTATAATATTAGAGCACTAAGGATTAAACTTTTCCCCAGTCTCAACACAATGCCATATTCGTGCGTGGGGTGTCTTGCAAAGCGAAATCCAAACAAGGAACCCCCCCGATACACTACTATGCGGCAAGGTCGATCGTCGGGATCCATTAGACCCTCGGTACTCGATTCATCCATTTATATACATATATATATTTTACCATAACCATCCGGATCTATCTCCCGGACTGAGGATTCATATACAAAGTATTTATCAATATTTTACATTTTCTCAAAACTTCCCATTTCCCTTTTTATACTCAGGAAATGTAAATATAAAAGCCAATTCATTATCATGAATTGCTTTAACAAATCATATACTTTTAAAAGCCAGTTTTATTATCATAAAAATGCTTTTTCCTTTTTGTCATCCCATTCTCAGGAAATGTACCCAAAGCCATTTCCATTATCATGAAAATGCTTTGATCAAATCATGCTTCCACATCCCTTCTTCCATCCGGGAGTGTTACCGAAGCCAAACCTTTATCCTATTTCCCTTTTTATACTCAGGAAATGTAAATTGAAGCCAATCCATTATCATGATTTGCTTCAATAAATCTAAGACCGCCCCTCCGGGTTTCCCCACTGGACGCGCCCCTAAATGGCTATCATCTTCCCGGGCCTATCTAAACAAGACAACCTGGGAACCTACCAACGTCGGGAAGCGGCCATATTGCCTGCGGGAAAGTCAGGACCACACCCAAAATCCCCTAACCAGCGCAGTAATACAAATTCCCATATGGCCTAGGGACTATATCCAACCTGCTCAACAGCCAGGAAGGGTTCACCACAACGCGCGCAACTTCCCTTATGATAGCGATTTAGGGAGGTGTGTATAATCCAAAATTTATTAATTATGAAAAACATTTATTTACCATTTTGAAAATATTCATTTTTATATTTTCAAAATCATTTCCATTATAACACACATATATATATACCCAAATCACACAGTATATACATAACCTATATATTCCTCCTATAATATATAACCGGCCATAATGGCCTATATCATCTAACGATGACCATAATCCCAAAGATTCCCTCCAGGAATCATAATCATGCGTTCATATAAGCATGATACTAAACCCAAAGTATTTCGTACTTTAATAATCACTATATATATCTTAATCCTATCTAAGGATTTATTGGATATCTCCAATGATACCCTTCACTCTAAGTGAAAACAACAAATATCTATACTCCCAAATTATCCTAATCATCTCCTAGGATACATTTAGCAATAACCAATATAATTAGGCTTTCTATAAGCATAATTCTATAGGCCTCTATGCCTACGAGAAATATCCCCGGGATTTATCTCACCCGAACAACCTTAAATTTAACAAATTAAGGATTTCATTTCCTTGAACCCCCAAGACTATACCTAGTCCAATTAATCATTTAGAAGTCCCCAATTTAATTTAGGAACCCTAATCCATCACTTTCAGCAATTATTCCATTTTCCTCGAAAATATAGATTAAGGGTTATATACTTAAAACCCTTACTTTACCCTCCTAAATTGCCATAGTTTATGGACCATAAAATCCTAAAAGGTCCTTTAGGTTATCACCTAATATACCTCAAAGCAAGATGAAATGGAATCTACCCCATCCAAATAACCCTAAGAGAAATATCCATTTTTAGTAGGGGTCGATCGATCGACCCATGGTTGTCGATCGATCGAAGGCTTCAATCGATCGAGCCCTAATGATCGATTAATCGATCATGTCGGACAGCTTCTTCTCCGAGAAGTTGTTCGGCCATGGAAGTTTCCCCCAAGATTCCATCTCTTCACCCAACGGCCTACAACTTCTACCAACAACAAATACACCTATAATACGGGTCCTAAACATCCTAGAACCCGGAATCACCCAATATTTTTGGTTAATTTCTAAATTTCTCCAATTTACCAATTTTAGGGGTTTATTCATTTTATCTCCCGAAAACCTGTTTTATCCACGAATACCCAACCCAAATTCATTAGGGTTTGTTATACCAACAATGATATGAGATATTTATGCTCAAAAATAAATAAAGCAAGTAAACACTTGCCTCGTGGATAACATCCAACGTCCTCGAGCCGAATCCCGTGGAGGCCGGCCGAAATCTCCCCCTTTTTACTCTTTTCTTCCTCCTCTCTCTCTTCCCTCTCTTCTTTCTCTTTTTTTTCTCTTTTCTCCCCCCTCTCCCTCCTTTTATAAGGAGAAAAAGGTTTAACCCCTTAAAAACCCAAAAACGGCTCGTTTACCCAATTACGAGCCTATTTAACTCCAAAATTTCCCAAACTCAATTTCGACAATCGGACACTCTTTTCCGACTATCTCGAACATCCCGGGACTCATGGCGCAGTCGAAATTTCCATCCGAGGTACTTGACCGCAAATCACTATTCTAACCCAAAATAATTAAATGCGGGTTTTCTACTCAAAATCTTACCTCTTTTGTCGCTATACTCTACGGCGACATATAATTAAATTACTTCGACCTATATAGTCCCAAAATAATTTATAACACCCTTTGAAAATCATTAAATCCTCGAAAATCCCAAAAATTACTATTTCAAGAATTTCTCCAAATTCCAAATTATACTTAATGATGGAATTTAATTGTCTCTAAAAGGGCGGGTTGTTACAAATATCATTTGAAATTTTGTTTGAACGATCGAAGAAGTTTTGGGGAAAAACTAAGAGTTTTTCATGCAGTTTTCTCGTAACCTCCTACTACTTTTCCCCAACAATTTATGTAGTGTGGGATTTTTCTTTATTCAGTGAGTTTTTCCATGTTCCAAAACAGAAAAAATCTTCAAAAAGTCCAAGATGATTTTGTTATAAACTTATGGTTTAATCATTCAAAGAAAACACAAGTTACCCAAATAGTTTCATGATCCAAGCTTCTCCATAATATATGTTTTGAGATCATTGTTTTGGAACCATGTTTGTTTCGTACATTTCCATGGATTGTTTCTTGCGGAGTATGCCGTGTTCGTTGGTGTACATACGGTGGACTCCGTATGCTTGATGGTAGAAGTTCCCCATCGGTGGAGTCCGAGACGTAGGTGGACTCTTACATTGTCACTAGGAAATGGTTGAAGGAACAAAGAACGTCAAGGCTTGCGAGAGTGTCGAGTTGTTGTGTAATTATTCTATCGTATCCGTTTGTAATTCCGTAGTTGGTGGACTTGTGGCTGGGCCTTTTGAGGTTTTTTTCGTTGCGGGTTTTCCTCGTACATTGCGACGTTGTGGTTGTGTATTTTATCTTGACAATTATCACCTAGATCTTTCTTAGGTTTAACAAGATAAAATCGGCTTAATCAAGAAAATTGTGTAATTGGTTCTTAAGTAAATTGGGTAATTTAGTTTACTATAATTCAAGTTGGAATTGTTAATTTGGCAAAATTATTGTTTAGTTTGGTTTTTATAAATTTGAACTTGAATTTAAGTTGCGTTTAAAGAAGTGAAAATAAAATTTGAAAGATATTCAAAATTCCAAATATTCGGTGAAGTATCCCTTTTCAAAAAGTCTTCTTCAACTAGGATTATTTTACATGTAGAGTTTCCCTTGAAGTTGGACACTACTTAAATAAGGATTCTTTCGCAAGAAGAGTTTTACTTCATGTATAAGCCTAGGCCATAGTGGAAATCGCTTTTATGGCTTAAATTTTTTTCTACATTTGTTTATTTATTTACTTGGATGTCTCATTATTTTATTATGTTGCATCATTCACGTGATAATTAATTGGACTAATTAGGGTAAACCCAATTTTATGGACAACATGAATTATTTATTTTGAGACTTGTCTAGATGACCATTTTTTTCGAATTTTTTATTGTTTTTCTTTTCTTTTCTAAATTGAATTAAATCGCTGCAATTAAATTTAAAGGTATGAATTCCAATTGAGATCTCCTGAATTTTAATTTTGGAAAATTTAAACTATAAATTTTATTTTAAAAAAATTAAAATGGGATCAAGAAACTTAATATATACAAGTAAGTTGGAAATTATTAATGATTTAAAATCAAGCATTTAGAATTGAATGTTTAGTTTTTCAAAACCCTCAAGTTTTAAAATACTAAGTGGAATAGGGGTTTCAACATAAACCCCATGATCTCCATCAATGATTTTTAGTCTTTTAATATTATGTAGATCATTTTAAAGAGGAATACTAATTATTGTGGTGGTTGGTACAAGTTACCTAACGGGTAATTTTGGATTCATTATTCGCGTGAGTGGACCCCTAAAGGGGGAGTATATGTGATATGGCATAATCTAAAATTATTTGGTGGTATACACTTAGACATGAATTTTAAATTGACGGTTGAGGGATATGACTTAAAATATAATCGAATTATTTATCGTGTTTAATGTTAAATTCTTTTTTTCAATTTCATGTTTATAATATTTCAAATACCAATTCATTTTTTTCTCGCTATTTAAGTCTTAAATTATTAATTGTAATAAGTTTCAAGCGCTAAAAATATAATTGGGCATGGTAATGTCTTTCCTCTTAAGAGTTTAATGATAGATTTTCCTAGTCATGGGAATTAAGAATAAGGAAACAATATAAGTAGTAAGGATATCTTTTAGATAATGGTGAGGTTATAAATTTAATGTAGGAATTCTTTTTATCGTACCTGGTTTTGCAAATTGATTTTGATTTTCTATATTTGTTTGTAATAGATATTCGATTGATTTTACAAAAAATATTTTATTAAAATTGGACATATTTTATCTGCTCTGGTACATTAGGAAATCATTTATACACTATAAGGTTTGTCTCACCAGTATTGCTAAACACTGAATTGAATAATTTAATGGACAAGATCATTAAAGAGAACGAAAGCATGCTTTAGACGCTTTAAGGCATGATAAGGTTCATTGTAGGTTATTAAGGACTGCAAAAATTCTTATTGGTATTTTTATGTAAGACACGGGCATATATTTTATAGTTTAGTTTCTTCTTTATTGGTCTCTTATACTCACATTAAACATAGGATTAGGCGCAAGCTCATTCTAGGTCATGTTCGGATTTAGGGGGACTGACACTCGTGCAGTGGAACAAGCCAAGGAAGTTCAAATTAAGGAAAGAGTTATGTCTTTTCATTATTTATCCTAAAGTTTACAAAGTTAGTTTATATCATAACCCTAAGTACAATCATGTCATTAATTCAATCAATGTCAGGTTATGAGCCCAAGTGTTAGTTGGACTTATAAGATATAATGGAACATCATATTACCAATGCTGATAGACCACCCTTACAACATGAAATATGACATGATATAGATAATGCACTAACTTGTCATATTCAGAGAATTATTGATGATTAGGATGCACATTTATACTGGATTGCAAGTGTGCCACATCATAGTGGGATCATCAAGAGTTATCCTGAATGGTAAGTGTTTTGGGTTATCATTTCCATATGATCCTAAGCAAACTTGAACCAACTCCCAGGAACTACAATGAGACATTTTAAGTCAAGGAATTTTTCTTGAGTTATGACTATGAATAGAAAAAAGTGATTCCATGTATTCAAATCAAGTTTTAGGGATTGTAGAATTGTATATGGAGTGAAATTCATCGGAAACAAATGGACCTACAAAAAGTTAAAAGAAAGATGGATGGGAAGGTACAAACATTCAAGGAAAGTCTTATGAAAGGGTTTACTAAAAAAGAAAGGGATTAACTATGAGAAACCCTTGTCATGATATCCATGCTAAAATATATCAGAATTCTTTTAATGTTAAGACCGCATTTTTGAAAAATTATCTTGACAAGGATATAGTAAGATATTGGGAAACGAAAAATGATGTAAACTAGTGACAACCATTTTTGGATTTAAGCTAACATCGAGGTCTTGGACCATTCAGTTTGATCAAATTATCAATTTTTGATGTTGATCAAAGTTCAAAAATACCTGTTTGTATAAAAAGCACGATGGAAATGTGGTGGTATTTCCTAGTACAATTCTCGATAATACTTACCTAATCAACAATGAGGTGTGAGTATTGTTTCACATAGGAGTGTGGTGGTTCGGGTATTTTATATGAAATACTTTGGATAATCCAGTCACATCTTTGTGATTAATCTTTCTTTAGATCAGTTGAAAAGATGTTGAGAATATCCCAAATAAATTATATCAATCTTGTATACACAATATTATCATCAGGATTACATGAAAATTGTTTATTTTTAAGTTCGGGACAATTTTGTCAGGGAATCGATGTCTAAAGACACTTGATTAGATGCAATAAATGAGGGATATACCTAAAGCTTCAACAGTTGGTAGCCTCAGTTATACTATGTTGTGTACTAGACCAAATTCTGATATGCCATCAGCGTGGTTAACAAATTTCAGTATAACAGTCTTACACCTCTGTGGTACAAAGACTAGGTTTTGAATCAGTTAAGGATTCCAAGTTATTACACCTCGAAACATGTGTTTACCAACATAAGGATGAGCAATAAGTTGGAGGAGTGTGAATCAATCCTAGATTGCCGGCTCCACTATAGAGGCCTAAGTTTTTGCCATTTCGGAGGATAATATAGAGGCAATATGGATCAGTTACTTCCTAAGTAGCTTGGGAAACGTTCCTTTAAGTGAAGTTATCTATTACACATTTTAGTGAACATAGAAGCACAATCACAAGTTCGAGAGAACCCGTAACCCATAAAGGGGTTAAGCACATTGAGTGTAGGTTTCAGCAAGTTCGAGAGATTGAACATGATGGGTGATAATTTTATCACAAGGTTGTATCGGATAATACCTGCTTAATCCTTATATTCATATGAAATAAACTTTTGTGTAGATGGGTTAGGAGTTAGATACATAGATTTAAGATTAAGTGGAATATTATTGGGATTTTATTCTTAAAACCATGTATGGTGTTTACTTTTATGTAAAGGTGTCAGTTCATTTTGAAATAAGAATCATGGTTACGAGAATAAATTATATTTGGTTTAAATATATTATAGACATGTCGATCAATAGATCTTATTAGGAATTCTAGTGATGCGAATTGGCATTGATCACAAGGAGATTAGAATTCCAGCTCTAGCACGATTGAAACATTCACAATCTAGATAGGGAGTTGACACCCCATTGGAATGTTTGCGATGAAATACTAGTAGTTCATCTAAAACTACAGGAACATGTTTGAAGGTTTGAGAACTTGTTCGATAGTTCGACAAATGATTGCGATCGGTACATCCCAAGAATGTATTGAACAGGGCCACCCATGAGATTTGAGTCTAAGGGATGTCTTGATTAGACTCAAAAAATGTCACACCATTTTCAAAGGGGGAATATTTTTTTAATCCAAAGAATTGTAAGGATTGATATTCTTGCAAAAATATCACTTTGATTGCTATGGGTGCGATCTATTTGATATCGGGTCAAATGATCTCTGCATTTTTGGTGATAGTTGTGTAAGGAGGTCTGAGATCATAATTCATAGGAATCCACATCCAGGGGATACCGTTGATAGTGATACTCCATTAATTGACTTATATTTTTTGTTTCCACTAAGTAGAATTCGATTGGTGGATTATTTCATAATTCGGTGGAGTAGAAAATAAGTTAAGTCTAAAATTCAAGGAATTGATTAGATGTTTGTTAAAATCGATTAACTGTAAATTGATTTTACCAAACGGGTATTGGAATCTTAACGCGGGGAATCATATTGTGTACTATGATCAACTTTGTAAATAAGACCTCATTATATCCGAGTGATATCTGAGATTATTAAATTGGAGTGCAATCGTGATTATTTGGTGTAGTTAATTCACGATTAACTAAATAAATAAAATAATTGAGGTAATGTAATTGGGAATTTTGAGTATTTATTTGGATATAATTTAATTATTTGTCTTGGGTTCCTAGTGTAGTCCAAACACACAAGACCACCTTTTATACATGTATATAAAGGTGTGGTAAAAAGTTTCTATTTTTATTATGGTTCATTTGGGTTTGAGAGTGATCGGAGAAAACACCATTCACGTTTTTGCAAAGAGGCGTAGAGGGAGAGGACAATATCTCACTCATAAAGAAGGGTTTTCACTTCAAAAGGTGCCCATAAACCTACATAAATTTGGGGAGAATCATAAACTAGAATATCCATGCTTTAGAGAAGGATAAGAAAGGTTTTTCTACTATCAACAACATCATGTTCCTTATCGAACAATTTCTTCTCATATTAATCACACAAATATTCGCTATGGTATGAATTCTTGAAACCCTAGGTTTAATATTTAAAACTAGTTCTTATTTTATTTTAAATACATGATTAATCAAAGATATTTATGGCTTGAATTTTTTTACATTTAAATATCAATACCAAGTCATTTTCCCCAACATGATCATCTCCCCAGCATTGACTAAGGTCCCCCTTCTCCTTAGTGTTTCCGCCATGTCAGAAAAGTTGGTCCTGGTCATGAATGTGAGTATGAGTTCCTCCCTTTTGTGGAAGAAGGTCTGGAGTACTCTGTCATCCCGGATAATAACAAACCTCCGTTCCCTCCTTCAGCTAACCCATTAGGTAGGTTACAGGTCTCAGAGGCACTCACCTTGATCACCCTCTTCTTAGGGGATACCACCACATCCTTCCTCTTTGATAGGGAACCATAAAACTACTCCTTTAACTTTGATACCAGAGAATGAAAGCCCCCCTAGAATATAAGGATCACTCTGGGTTGCCCTAGAGGTCCATCCTACCCCCGAGTTGCTTGCAGCAAGGGAAAGACTTTCAATGTTGTCTTCGACATTGGAATGTCAACCACTGTGTTTAACTTTAGGCACTTAGTGGGCTTGGATATTTTTCCTTTATTCACAACCAGTGGGACATAGGTTTGTTTCGAGTATAGCCATGTGATCATTTATTTCTCGCGTTCATGTACTGAGACCACAAGAGTTAAAAGTCAGTCTCCGAAGTCTAGAAAATAATATGAATTTAAAAGAGAGAAAGATGTCGAGGTACTTATTTGGAGAACAATTGGATTCCACCAGAATCTCCCCTTCCACAATGGGAACATCTTCCTTATTGCTACGATAAATCTCAACTTTCCCCTAGAATTATCCTCCTCACCTTCAGAAGCTTCAGGGATGTCTGAAATGACAATAGCCTCAACCTTCAACTTTTTGGGAACTAAGACAAAGGTTTCATCCCCGAGAGACTCCCTAATAACAATATTAATGGACTTAAGCCCCCCTCTTATCACCATAACTTGGGTTTGGGATTAAGTCCGCTCTTAAAAAGATGGCGGGGGGTGGGGTGGTGGTGACAAAATCCTCAAAATCAAGAGGATCCAACTTGAGGTCCTCAGTCATGTGGTTTTACTGAACTCAATACGCATTGAAAAAAATAAAGAAGTCAGTAAATCTCCAGGCTAAGATCGGTAAATGGTTTCAAGTACAAATTCATAGACACAAGCATACTTAACCATGGCCAGAGGGGGTACACCACATGGTTGGGAAACCAATTTTCTCCAAAGGGTCAGGGTGGCCAAAGTTCCCCTAAGAAAGAATAACCTGACCTTCTAATTTAAAGTATTGTGCTTATCCTTGGCAAAGATCACAACAGCCTTAGGGGAAAAGAATACTCCAACCCTCTACTCGTAGGTTTACTATGATCTTGAACCCTGTAGTGTTTGAAGAACTGGGCTAAAGTAACATCACGTTTTCTCCCATTGGACTCCCAGAAGGCCAAGATTGTGGCCATAAGAGACTTCTAAGAGTTTGTCAATAGTTGAGAAGAGTATATGCCGATTTCTTTCAGGATTCAAACCACCAACATAAGTAGTGAAAACCTAACTCCATACTAGTAAGAAACACTCATTAAAATTGAGTTTCTTATAGACCAAAGATCATGATCTATCCACGGTATTTGCAGCCTTCAAAAAATGGAATCTGGGATTTTGTATATTCCCTGATTTGTCTCAAGACCTGCTTAGTTATTCACGAAGTCATTTTGGCTCTATCAGTGAAGTTTAGGTCATTAGGACCCTAGTAATTGATTATTAAAGAGACAAAATGTATAGTCTATGTAGAAATTTTGGTGGAGACTCTTGCCTATTGCTCCATGTTATAAGGGAGGGAAACACACGGTCCCACAGTAGAGATGGGTGTGGGGTTTAATACCTTTGTTTCATTACACCAAAAACCAAAAATGGTATTAGTAAGTGGTTTACGGTTTTTGATCGTTACTAGGGTGTCACGATCCGGAATCTTTACCCCTAGCCATTTACCATATCCAAATAAGTGACCAGGGTTTAGGCTGGCCTTATTAAGTGGTTGGTCATGGTCAAGAGCCGTGACCAAAGGGGACACAGTCATAATCCGTGTGTGTACGTATGTTTATTGCATGTGTGTTTTAGTGTATATGTTTGTTTATTTCATATGTGTGTGAGAGAGTGTTTCAAAGTGTGTGTGTATGTTTGCGTGTGTTTTAATGCATGCGTGTGTGTGTTTCAGTGTGTGTGCGAGTGCCACTGTGTGTGTGGCAATGTTTGTTCAACTATGCATCGTCTTGAATTTTTTTTGCCAATTGTTCACTCTAATATTTGCATGCAAACCCAACTTTATTGTGCGAAATTCGGATATAAACCCAACATTTATTGTGTGATAGTCTTATATATGTTCTATAGATGATATTCATGAAGAATTTAGATACAAAACTAGGGGTAATGTTTTTCGAAGTTCAAGAATTGTTAATAATATTAATAATGTTGATATACATAATTATTAGGTTAGTAAAGTTGAACGGGATAACATTGTGTTGGAAATCTATCAAGTAGACGATTTAGAAGGAGTATAGGATATACTTGTGTTGGATTGTTGGGTTGATTATTGTTATGGCTTGTGTTGATTGATTGTGGTTTGATATGGATGATGGATACTTATAACTCTCACTCTAGTAATTATTCATAACAAACGTTTGAGTAATTATTTGTCTTAACGACTACCCTATCTTAATGACTAAATGTTTCGAATATAGTTATTTGGTTAACTTGTTATGGGTGTGTTCACCCCTTCCTTAAATAGTTGTTGTTTAGGTGAATAAAAAATGGTGGAAGGGCTTGTAAAAGTGATGGACAAATAGTAATTTTAGGTTCAATTAAACTAAAATGAACTTAAATTGTTGTGTGTGATTGATCGGATGGAAAACTATATTTTGTTTAGGATTAATTAGAGCCATAACTTGTTGTGTCTTGACCCTTAAGACTCATATTCACCCCCTTTTATATATGTTTTCTCTGGAAAAATGAGTCACAGTCATAATTACTGAAAATAAGAGTACGAGATGTTGAAATTTGACCGCACTAAAACATCTTTCATTTGTGCGTGCCATATAGAGGGAACTTCAATTTACAAGTATGGTAATAGGAAAATTGAACAATTTAATTACCTTACAAATCGTGGAGTTAATCTCTCGTAAGGCTATCTGTTCGATCATATCCTATTTTCATTGCCAGAATGTTGGTATGAGGCAGTAGATAATATATTTCGTCTTCATAATCCCGATAGGGTACTGACATCGGTGACAGAGTTAGAATAGGCTGCAAAATTATTCATCCTTTATGGATAGAATTCCATAAAGACAACATTCATCTAGATAGCGACATTCCGCGACACATGCATATTAAAAAGAAGCTTGTAAGTAAGTTGAAGAAGAAAGAATTCCGAATTCATGTCATGGAACTTTATACGTCAATCATAGACAGGCTTCCACCTACTTGTCCTCATGCAAAATTTCACAGATTTTTAAAAACTAACATGGGGTAAAAAAACATCGAGCATGTTTTAAAAGTAGTCAAAAAGGTATTTACACACACACACACACACACATATACATACATACATACATATATATATATATATATATATATATATATATATAGAGAGAGAGAGAGAGAGAGAGGCTCTTATACTTAACAAGTATACATACTTGCTGGTGCAAACCTATTTTTATAGAATATTAAAAAAAAATGGAGTTGAAATTTTTATGTCATATTTAAACATTTCAAGGGGACTATAACAAAAACAACTCAAAATAACTTTTTTTGCTATTTAAAAAAAATCGGTCAAACTTTCGCAACTTTTAAAGTGCTTTAAAAGAGGTGAAGTTTTGACCGTTTTTTAAAAATACCAAAATACATTAATTTGAGCTGATTTTTTTATATGGGTCCGTTGAAATGTTTAAATACATAGAGAAAAACTCAACTCAAAAACAATTTTATTACTATTTTAAAAAAAATCGATATGTATACTTTGTATACTGGAACCTATGTGTGTACATATATGTATACATTATGAAAGGAGGGTGTTTTACTATTCCAAAATATCAACGATTGAGATCAAATTTTTTGGCTCAATCTAAAGATGTGAGAGTGTGCCATGTCACAACTTAAACATTGTGACATGGAAAAACACATAAGACTAAACACATTTGATATAATACCTCAAGCTTCTCAATATGTACAAACACAGTCCAATTCCTACCCACCACTTATAATACCTATAGCCTCTCAAGCTGTCCCATCTTTTACCCACCTCTAACCTCAAGCTTCCCACTATCCTCGCCTCTCCTTAAACCAAGAGACCCTTTTTATCACACACTCAACTGCATCTCAAACATTATCTCAACACAAACACTATCTCTTTATCTATCCATCTCTTACGAAACATTTATCACTATCCGATGTACACATATGTACACAAAACTCTCTCTTTTGTTGTGGTTGTTTAAGCTTCTTTTGATTTTTTGTTTTAATGTTTTCTTACTCCCAAACAATAATTATTACTTAGAAAAAAGTCATTTGTATATTTTATGGCATTTGTACACATTCAATCATCTGTGTTTCTTTTTGTGTTTGCTTTTTAGGTTCCAAGAAGTTGGTTCCAAAGCTTCTTGGTTATGGGTTTCGAAGCTTCTTGGTTATGGGTTTGAACATGAAAAGGAAAAAATCACGGTGCTGATACGAACATGAAAAGGGAAAAATCGTTACTTATGGGTTCAAAGCTTGCTAAAATGGGTTCGTTGCTCTGCCTTTTGCTAATATCCTTTTGATAAGAAATTGTGTTCGGTGTGGGTTGACTGTTTGAATCTTATGTATTTTATACATGACTTTTAAATATATATTTTGTGTTCATGTTCTTGATTTTGTGTTCAGGTAGGTAAGCTTGATATATCAATGTAAGAAAATAGATTTGGCCCTGTAATCTCGTCTCTTTTGATTTTTACAAGACTCTTGAAAATAAATATTTAATTAGCATAACATCTTTCGTTTTGAACCTGTCAGAATTTCAGCCAAAAAAATGTCCCGGTGAGCATTATATTGGAAACTTTCAGTTAAAACTAGGCTCCAATATCTATTTAACTTATCAATTCTCTTTTGCTTTAAGGGGTTTTCAAAAGTGTCCTTTATATTGATTTTTGTAGATTTGGGTGAAACTTAAATGCATCTGGGTTTTGGGACACCCACCTTCATTATCTACGAGAACATCTACGATGCC
The DNA here is from genome assembly GCA_949130495.1 of Sambucus nigra. Classification (NCBI taxonomy): domain Eukaryota; kingdom Viridiplantae; phylum Streptophyta; class Magnoliopsida; order Dipsacales; family Adoxaceae; genus Sambucus; species Sambucus nigra. The sequence continues at coordinate 371,415,287 of OX422210.1, read as the reverse complement.
AAAACCGTCGTCGATCACCTCTCTTTCTTTAACGTCGCCAACATGTTTGATCAGAAGAAGTGTTTTCCGCTATGGCAGTGGGTTAGTCTATGGGGAAAGTGTCAGTTTGGTGCGTGGAGTGAGTTTGGGAGCTTGGAATGTGAGGTTCAACAAGGTTTGAGTTCAGGTTTGGTGCTGGTCGACAGCAAGTGAGCAAGGGATTGCCGAGAAGTGAAACATTTGTGTGTGTTGGGGGGGGGGGGGGGGGTTAAAGGTGAATGTTTAGAGTTTAAGGTTGTTTAAATCCCAAAATATTAGGTGAATGTACTTAATTTTTTAATTGAATATTTTTTTGTAGGGTTAGGTATTAGACACATAATATATTTGTTGGGATTTCAATTACTTTGGAGTTTATTCATACATTTTGATATTTGAATTTTGTTTTTGAAATTGTGTTTTAAGAATGCTCAATTGGATTTTTTTTGGGGGGGGGGGGGGGGTATACACTTCAGATGAACTGGGATCTTTTTGAGTAGTCCCTCTTTGTTTTGATTTTTATAAATAAAAAAGGAAGAACATAGTCAATTTCTGATTTTGTTGGTTGGGTATAATGGAAAATTTGAACAATAATGTAATAACATGCTTTCTCTGTGAAGTTTATATTTGTTCCTTTGTAAGAGGCAAATGTGGATCAAACATAAGTTTTTATCTCATAGAATTAGCATGGATATTTAGACTAACATCAATTGAAAAATTTATGTTTTGTCCAATAATAAAGGATTTTTAGGTGTGTTTCTATTATAAAGAAAAAAAAGAAATGGCTATTCAATTATTAGATTTTTAAGGGTATGAACTCATAAATGGATCAGTTATAGGACCTTATTTTCTTTTATTTTTGTACTATTATGATCCTCACCTGTTATTATTCGTGGAATTATAAAAATCAAGACTACTTCAGGAATATTTGGTTCTCTCGAAGTAGTTTTCCATCGGCATAGATGCATAGCTATATAATATCCTAAGAAAATGGTGAAGGAAAAGATGATGGGTATGATCTATGATTTTACAGGCAATGGAAACAAAAGGTGTGTAGAGATGGGTGTGCTCAGAAGCAACCTAAAATTATTATCATTTGTTTGTAATGGTTTATTTATTAGGCTCTCTCACATAAGAAGGATGGTATGTTTTCTGTAAATAGTTACAAGTTTTTTTTTTAATATTATGTATTTGTCTCTTTGTTTAATATATTTAAATTGATGCAATTTATTTATCTGTTTTAATGTTTAGTTGTTGTTGTTGTTGTTGTTGTTGTTGTTGTTGTTGTTGTTGTTGTTGTTGTTGTTGTTGTTGTTGTTGTTGTTGTTGTTGTTATTATTATTATTATTATTATTATTATTATTATTATTATTATTATTATTATTATTATTATTATTATTATTATTATTATTATTATTATTATTATTATTATTATTATTACTAGTAGTAGTAGTAGTAGTAGTAGTAGATGTTATTTTATGTATTCATTTATCGTGGATGATGAAGAAGAACAAGAATCGTCTAAATCCCTTGGACCTAAGTTGATTTATATGTGATTTTTTATGAAGTTTGTTTCATTGAAGTATTGGTTAGATGAATTTGAGATCTTTGAATATTGTTGGATTGGTTATTTCTTAGGAGTCCAATAAACAAAGGAGATTATGTTCAATTTTTTTTTAAATGGACACTTTGTTTATTTGAGGCACAATCTAAATTTAGTAGATGAATATTATATATTTTATGTTATATGAGAATTTGTTTGATGAATTTAGACTATTTGAATGCTGTTGAACAATTTGTTATTTGTTAAGCAGGGTTGATAGTTATAAACAAAGGAGATTATGGTCAATTTTTTTAAAATTACACTTTGTTTTGTTAGGGACCGATATTTTTGCCGTTTTACAATTACTTACTTTGAAAATTTTTGTCGTTTCGCGACTAAGTACTTATGAAATTTTCTCCGTGCCTTCAGGCACGGGCATTTGCTAGTGTATGTGTTTGTATATATCTATAGTCGTAAAGCATATTTTCTTACACACGTCGCTAATTTTTTTTATTTTAGGAAGTTTCGAACATAAACGAGAATAATCAACAAAATATCTGAACACTGCCTATTGGGTGTTCTCCTGCACCCCAAGATCAATTGCCAACTCCTTTGAGATATAAATATTCTACTCCATCGGAGATTCATTCTACTCCAACTCCGAGGCATCAAAATCAAGAAATCCCTAATAATTCGACACTCCCAACTTTTGCTGCCGAGGGATCCCAAGAACCCTAATAAGCGCATTAGGTTCTCCATTGACGGGGATAATCCAACCCGTCACAAAGGCGACGTTCATCTTTTTAAAAGTCATTTCCTATCTCTAGGAAAGATGAATGTGGGCATCGGGGGCACATAAAATTATAAGAAGGTGATCCTGCCTTAAAGGATGACACTTGGGAGTAAGTTAATAAGACAATTCCATTCCCAACTCTTTCAAAGACAACGGTTCTTTCCTAGGTAGCTGATGATTTGAAAACCTATCAAATAACCTTCAAAAGAAGTTTTTACCCAAGGAGGCAACGAGTTATGATATTTTACGGTTGAAAGGAAAAGTTCACTAAAATATTAAAAGGCCCACTGACTAATGGAATGACTTCTTGGAGAATGAGGCGAGGGAGGGAGAATTGAAAAGGAGGGTAAGAAATAAGCTTCAACAGATTAAATGAGGTTGATACCCACAGACTTGGGGAAAAATCTTATGATGATATTAAGGGTGAATGGGAGGAACGGACCAAGGGGACTCCGGAAGATGGTAAAGAATCTAATCGGGTCAACCTGTACTTGCACGCCCGAGGGGAAAAATGGACTAATAAATTCGCAGACAAACTGACCAACTTTGGTGATTTTCAATCGAGTTATCACACACACACACACACACACACACACACACATATATATATATATATATATATATATATATATATATATATATATATATATATATATATATACACACACACACATTGTGATATTGCTATTTTTAAAATCTTAGTCCTAAATATAATATTATGTTATTGGAAATGATTGAGGGCATATTCAGTAGTCAGTTTGAGTGCAACCTCAATGACATTCAATCAGATGCCCTAACTAAGGTGTTAGGGAAGGACCATAAGGGGAGGACAAGATGTGTGGTCTCACACATGCCAAGTACCTAATTACATCACAATGCACCTTTATTAGACAAAATCTCTTTAGTGAGGGGTGAGGAAGCGAGGGGGTTGGAAGAAGGTGCCAAAATGAAAGGAGAGGTGTTTGATCTTCGGAAGGACATTGCACTTCTGATGGATGAAATCCATGAGTTGGTATAAATCTTAAGTCAACAAGGTTACACCCCTTTAGATGCCTCAAAGATTCCCCTATCCCCCCTGAATATTTCCCTCTAAAATGCCTCCTTCCGGAACATTCCCTTTGCAAATGCCAACACCTAGAACATTTCGTGCATCATCATCATCCATGCACGCTGAATTTGGCGAGGCCTATTATATACGAAACTTGATAGATACTAGGGTTATTGGAATGTTCACTCTCATTTCAATAATTTTTTGAACACATGTCCACAATTGGACTTTAGTGATGGATGAATCTCAAATTTTTATCGATAAAATATACTCTGGTTGTGTAAATGAGCCTGCGCACATTTATGACAGGTGTAGGGTGAAGTTCAATCCCAAGGTTGATCGAAAGACTAATCCTTTACAAACAAGAGAGTAATGATAGAACAAGAGATCATTCGGAAGTAGATAATTCACAAGAAGCTCCACACCTAGATCGCGTGACCAAGTAACTCAAATAAGGAATGTTGTCACTCGAAGGACCTCACACAAAGATCAAGATCAATAGAAATATATTGAAGGCACATTTTGTAATAATAGTTAGGATTTACATGTATTATCCCTTACTATTAAAATACTGGGTTTGTTTTATAATAAAGCTGAGGTCGATCGATTCCTTTGAAGAACCATGTCTAGCGGGACATGGGGAAACTCACGTGCTCTATTTAACAACCTCATTAGGTATCCTCAAAGGGACTTGGATTAGAGGATTGGGAACAAGGTAACGCTGTGTAAGTAATACCAAACTCTTTGTCATACTTAGGAAAAACCTTTGTATAATGAAACCAATAGATAGCCTCTCGAGATACCTTCAGTCGAGGAGCCTCGCTCGAGGGACCTCACTTCTAACAGTTATTCAATGAATTTATTTTGTCTTCTCATATATAATTTCAGGTTGCTTGAATGAACATCATCCGAATGATTAAAATTGGCTGATTAGAAAGCTCATCTCATATATTATTGTTCGCTACCTCTTATGATGTCATGTTTCCTGTCATTTTAGGAACTCGAGAAAAGTGGCACTCGAATGAGTTTATTCCTTAAACCACTAGCTCATTTAAGGGAACGGCCCATCAACCATCACAAAATAAAACTTTGTGCTAACATATCATATCTCAATCAATGCAAATGGGATCTCAATAGTACAAAGAGTGTTCCCTACAAAACATAATATCTCATACATTTATTTCATTATCTTGAGCATTAGTGGAATAGCACTATTATCATTAAATTAGGTCAGAACATTTAATGTGGGCACGGTCTCTCTAATGACCATCCCTCGTATAAATACTTTCGCTAATGTTCTTTAAAGGGGATAATCATTTTTCTTCTCCAAAATTGTTGCCCAATTTTCTCTAGACATGAGCATTTACTGCGCGTTTACCATTTAGTGATTATATTCCTTTATATTTAGAGTTTAACCACTTTCTTTTCAACTAACATTGGCATTTAATGTGCACATGGTTTCTTGTCTGGTCTTTTATTGCACCAAGGTGCTTATTAAATGAACCTTTTACAACTTGTCGGAGGCAGGCAGAACGGTGCAAATGGAGGTTGGCCTACCAGCTGCTGAGGTGTCAGCATTTATAGGCCCAACACAGATGGCGGGGTTGATGAGCCTCTTCGTCTAGTTTATCAAAGCCCAAAGTGCTCAGGCAGTACTAGGAGTAGCTAGGGGATCAAGTTCTTTTACAACACCGTCAACGGTGTTGTTGGCTCCTTTTGTTTTAGGAAGAGTTACTCAGGCTAATACCAATAACACTACTGCTCTACCAACAGGAGCGCCCACTGTGGCTCCTCTTCCCGGCCCAGTAAAGGAGACAAATGTTGTGACACCCAACACCACTACATCTGTGGGACTTCCAATACAAAGTGGACCCCATCCACCTAGCATGGAGGAGATAAAGAAGGAACTCTTGAGGATGATAGTAGTATCTAAGGCTGGGGGAAAAGCCTCCTCAATATATGATGTATTTTGTAGGTCATACTCGGGGGAGTATATTAATGAACCTTACCTAGCGGGGTACGTGCCACCTATATTTAAGAAATATATGGGAAAAAGAGGGAACCCCAAAGAACATATGAAAAGGTTTGTTGAAAGCCTTGGTGCCCATTACAATTATAAAAAGTTTAGGTAGAGAAATTTTTCCAATTCTATAATTGAGAATTCTTACAAATGGTACTCCAACCTGGTTACAAGAAACGTAGCCTCTTGGGAGTATCTCTATGTCCAATTTGTCCAAAAGTTCTTCTTTATGGAATATGAGGTCACAATCACCCAGCTTGCACGAGAGAAACAAAAGGCTAGAGAATATGTGGTGGCATATATAAGGAGGTTTCGTGAACGATCATTAGGAGTGAGTGAAGAAATGTGAGATAGAAAGCTCTTGCAAGTTTGTACGGAAGGTCTGTTATCGTAGTATATCTGCGAATTGATTGACCAAACTATAGAAGGAAATGTCGTAGCATTCCTAAAATCATCTAGGAACATTGCCTTAGTGGTAAAACCAACATTGCTAGGTTTTATGCCGAGACCACCAACTAGCTTGGGGAAAGGAATTCCTCCACAAGTAAATTACACAGATAGTGGAGATAGGAGATAAGGAGGTGGAAATAATGTCCAACGTGAAAGAGGTAACAAGAGGAAGTTCGATAATAAAGATGACCCACCCGAATTACCTTACATAGTGGAGCAAGCTCTGGATCTCTACGATCACATGGTTCATGATAAAGTGAGTAGGCTTATTAATTTCAGCACAGAAACGGTGACACAGGAAGAAAAGAATAATCCAAACTTAGACCAGGTTCACAACAAGAATGGACACCCGAATGGTAGATTTTTTCATTAAGGAGGCTCATGAATATACACATCAATAAAAGGGACATTCAACTGTCCTAGGCTAATGTAAATGATAATCCATTGTCGGTGCATGTGACTAACATGGCCAACACTTATGATGAAGAAGTAGAGTAAATGTTAAAAGAACAGAAGTCCCTCGAGGAGACTTTTGATGAGTCCTTGGAAGAATGTGTGTCTGAAATGACTCATCTAACTCTGGAGGATCACTCATGACCAATTGATATTTTGAGCCGACAGTTGGAAGCTTGCTCATTTGGTGCTATAAATGTCGTGATAACTTACGATGAGTTGGTTAATAGAGATGTGGAAGAGGTGTATGAGCTGGAAGAATATCATGTTGATCCGTGGGTGGAATGTGCCATGATAGCTCATTTATAGTAGTTTAGTTAGTTCTTTAACCAAGTGGGGTTAACAAAGAGTTCTCGACAGGAGGTCACTCGAGCGACCTTGGAGATTTCAAAGAAGAACATGCCTCTAAACTTGCGGTGGAAAGGGCCTATGGCTAAGCTTGTGAGTAGGTTCCTCTCAGAGGTAACTTTTTTGGAGGTAGATCGATCGATTAGATACCTCCACAACAGGACACTTTAAGTTGCAATAAGTATGAATGGGTGCAGCTTCGATCATGTTTGCTGGATAGAGGAGCTTTCATCAACATCGTGCCCATTGGGTCCTTTAATGCTTGCAACATTTCTAAGACAAGGATTATGCAAAACCTCTTGGAAATATTGGGATACGATAATGAATCCTCTATGTCTATTGGTTACGTTCATATGGGTATTACTAAGGGAAATATTATATCCCATATAAAGTTCCACATAATGGAATGTGAGCTGTCATATCAGTTACTGGTGGCGAGAGTATGGATACACAATCACATTTTGGAGCCATCTACATACCACCAATGTGATAAGGCAAACATTAAGGGAAAGGAGTTGATCATTAGGGCGTCTAAGAATCCATTCATGCGAGAAGAGGCATATTTAGTAAACGTTGGTGGTGCTCACTCAATACACTAGGGGCATTAGAGTTACAAGCACTAGAGAATGAGTGCCCGTGCCAGTTAGCCTGGAGGGACGTTTTGAAGATCATGAGGTTAATTGGGAGGGGGTGAGACCCCCTAAATTATCTAAGAAATTGCGAGAGAAGATGACACAACAAATTGATCTGATTGAACATCAAGTTCGCAGTAAAGCATGCTCTCGGTAGATTTTTTGCTAGAGAGCTGGAGAAAAACTCCTGAAAAAGGCCACGTATGGATGAAAACCGTAGGTAGTGCAAGAGGGTGGTGTTTCCAAATGAAAAAAAAATCATTTACAAGTTATAAAAGGTGTGGGCAGACAAATGAAGGCTTAGACGATGAGGCTTGTAAAATATGACTGTGTGATAATTGATTAAATTCACAAATTTCTACTTTCCTATTAAACCTTATTTAATTAGAGTATATTTTTAAACCAAATTATTTCAGCCCCTAAACATGCAACTACGTGTGTGCACGTGTCAACCCCAAAATAAATAAAGCATGCGGCGCAAATTTCAGGAAAAATCTTTGAAGGGAAAAACCCTTTATTTCTTGAACTCTGACAAGTTTACAAGACCATTGACTTACATACCATCTTTCTTTCTCCATAAGAGTAACACGCCGTATCTTCTTCAAACCTCCAAAGCAACGACTAGAAATAAATCAGCAATGGTTCGCACGTAGCTATACCACCAGGACGCGCAGTCCAGACACGTAGTCTAAAATCTTCACAAGGACTCCCTCCACAATAGCACGCAGTTGTCCGGTTGTAGAGTTCTCCCCACAAAGAATGATCAAAAGCAAAGTGTGTTCTTGAACACCAAAATAATTCACCAAAGCATATGGGATTTTTGTGAATTGAAAACAAAAGGGATGGAAACCCTAAAGAATAAATCATAAAGAATTCCGCAGATTCGCAGGTTTCTGTCTTTCAAAATGCTGGGACTTATTAATGAAAACGAAACCATATAATGAGTATTTATAGAAAAACACACCACCTCAGTCGTTAGAACGAAAATGGGATCTCGCTCGAACGAAGAACACGTGTCATTTGAACGACATCGCACGACATCTCCATGTCGCTCGAACGAGATGAGATCTCGCTTGAATGACATGGGTTTCAAAATCGAGGAACACTACAGGACTTAAAAAAATGACTCATTCTCAAATTTTGATGAAAAAAGTCCGCTCCAACACTTAGAAAATATTTTGAAAAAATTATCCCAAAGCTCTAAGTGCAAAGTTAAGGTATTTAAAATATCCCAAAGCTCTAGGTAAACTTTACGAAGGCTTTTTGATGAAGAACCTTGATATATTCGGATCCATCTTGATGTAGATTGTTCTTGAACTTCTTCGACGGTTGTAACGGTATATGACATAATTAATTTTGACAGACATTCATAAAAATATGTCCTTTGAAATCTCCCCTTATGTATATGCCGGAACATACATAAAAACATCCGAATTATCAAATACCAAATTTCCTATACAAATCTACCCTCCCATGAATAAATTTTCAAGATCTCAAAATGTCCTTCCAAAATCTTCACCTTCAAATCTCAAAGCTTTTCTCATCAGGGTGTGCAACATCATCATGATCATCAATCTTGTACCTACAAATATGAGATGAAGAAAAATACCTTCGTGACGTATCGAGTTTGAAATGATATAAGAATAAATCATTAATAAATCAAATCTCCCCCATAATTCAAAAACTCCCCCATAACATGATAATTCTTTCTCCCCCATTTTATGATGTCCCCAAATAGTCAGATTAGAAGAAACAATCAAAACATGGAGTGGCATGAAAAAATGCATAGCAAACATGATTCAAACTATGCGCATGGAAAGGAGTATCTCAAAAACTTTCACAAACTATTTTTGATTTTTCAAATTTTTATACAAAAATAAGATACCAAAAATCACACCATGGATTTAAACTCAAACAACCAAGTCATGGAACCGGAATGAATGGGTGTGAACACATTCGATAGGTAAATCAACTCAATCAATCATATGTGCACGATGCATACGTGTACTCCCAACGAATGAACATCAAAAGTATCCTTAGGTGTAAAAATGATTGAATTTAGATGACATCGTCTCATGCAAATCAACAAATCAAAGTCAAAGTGATTTCCACAGCAATAACATCCAAAACTATGTAGCTCTTTTTTCAAGACTTTCAAGGACGTGCAAACCCATTTTAATTCTCCATCCAAACTCCCTCATGCATATTTTCTTTTAGAGGAAATCTAAATTCTCAAACATTGGAGAATTGTTGCCAAAACCTAATGGCCCCTTTTTGGCATGAATTTATTTTTATTGCCTTTAAATTTTTTCGAGCTCTTTTAAACCTCTTTGGATCCCGGATAATAAAATTCCTAAATTTTGTTAGGTCCGATGTAACAATGGCTTAGTATTCGCAAAGGTCAAATGTAAACCTTTTGCAACCCTTCCCCGTTTTCAAATAAAGCACACAACCTCATAAACGGATCTTACATGCACAACTTTCTTATCAAGTTTTATCGCACTTGGTTCGTTTTAAGGACAAGATTGAAGTGAAAGCACCCAAACAACATCTGATAAGACAAGCACAATAATCAAACAATTCCGTTCATGTGTGCAATAAAGGGAATCATGAGTCAAACATGTAGGAAGTAACACTTAATTACATCTCAATGACTCCACACATTATAAAGCACAAAGAAAACATGATATATTGTCTCAAACCCCTATCAAATAGTCACATGGATAAATGGAATGAAATTGTGACTTGATCATCCTAAGCGGTCATCCATAAAAGGTGCAAACAAAATACATAACTCTTTTTGGATTTTTCAAAATTTTTATCAAAATGAAATCTTTTTGTACTTTTGAAAAAAAATTAAAAAAATGGAAAACATACAAAAATGATATATATTAGCAATATGAAAATAATGTCATCATGTACAACATCCTATGCTAGTAAACAAGTCAAACCTCAATCGTTAGGTGCAGAGGAGGTTTCCAAAGGTAGTACCAACTTATGAAAAACCTCCATCAAATTTTGTGAAGTTTTCACAAAAAACTTAACTTGCTCACCTAAATGTGCAAACTCTCTCACGTAGTCTCCAGGAGCATGTAAAACATCATTTGTGGGTGCACGTGTGGAAGAAACACGAGTAGAAGAAAAACGTGAAGCATAACCCAACTTAAAACAAAATTCACTAAGGTGTCCTCTCCTCTTGCAATGGGAAAAAACATACATAAGCCTAGGAACACCTCTCTAAAAAACTTTAGGACGCGCTCTTCTAGTAGTAATGGGATGTCTAGGTGGATTGATTTTTGGGCCACGTGAATCTGCCACTAAAGTGGGAATCGGTTCGTGTGAGACAAAAGAAGTGGAAGCACAGTCATGACCTTTTCCTAGCCCGTCAACTCTACCCTTATCGGGATTAAGAACCACCTTTTCAACCTTATTATGTGCATTCTCAAAATTCATTTTGACCTCCCTGGCACGTTCGAGATCACTCTCGAGTTGGGATACACGTGTCATCAGACTAGACACTGTCTCGATCAAATCACATTTTTCCTTTCTTAAAGCCTCCTTCTCTCTCTCAAAATCTAACACTCGACTACGTAAATCCCTATTATACTTATTTGTTTTTAAGGTCTCGGTGTGCAAATCTCTAAATGATTTTTGGAGCTCACTTTCATCTCCGCTTTCACTCTCTCTTTCTCCCTCACTTGAAGCACTAAAATCATCACCATCGCATTCATGTGCACTATTATGGGACAAAGTGGGTGTGCTCACACGACTTGCTAAAAAAGCAACAAACTTCTCACCACTAGTCTCATCACCCTCACCTTCACTACTATCACTAAATGTGGCGGGCATGACTACTTTCTTCCCATTCTTTCTAAGCCACGTAGGACACTCAAATGACTTTTTCCCCTTACCCCCACATTCAAAACAAGTCACATTCTCAAAATCCTCCTCACACTCATCATCTGAGTTATTCTCTTTTCCCCCTCACCACTTTCTTTGGCCTTTCCTTTTTTTTTCTCAAAAAATATCTTTTTATCGAAAGAATTTCTTTAGAAATCTTGAGAAACTTTTTAATTTTTTTTTGCAAATAAGGCCATATCGTTAAAATCAAAATCTCCCTCACAATTAGGCACACAAACTTTTTCTTTCTTTTTGTTAAAATGAGTCTTTAAAGAAACGCCTTTATCCTTAGCCCTAATGGTTTGGGGAAACATGTCAATCTCAAAGGTTCGAAGATCTCCTACAAGTTCTTCCAACTTAAGTGATTTCAAATTTACAAAGAGTTTAAAACAATGACTTTAGGAATAAAGCATTTTGTGAGAGATCTCAAAATCTTTTTAACGACACATATGTTATCAATTGCCTCACCCAAATTAAAACTAGTGTTGACAATGTTTGACAAACGTGCATAAAATTCATCAAGAGTTTCAGACTCTAACATAGTAATGGTCTCAAATTGGGTGGCAAGATTTTGCAATTTTGATTCTTTAACTGCATTTGTACCCTCATGTGTCAATTAAAGTACATCCCATGCCTCTTTATACATGGTGCATATCATAATTCGGCAAAACTTATCAGGAGTGACGGCTCCAGAAATAGCACTCAAATCACATGAATTAAAATTAGACATTTTAAAATCATCTTTAGTCCAGGCCGACACGGGTTTTAAAGAGGTGATATTTTCAACGGTGGAAGTTGGAGGAGTCCACCCTCTTTCACACAATGACCAAACACGTTCATCAATAGCTTTGAATTGTGATTTCATACGAGCTTTCCAATAGGCATAATTAGACCCGTAAAAAATAGGCATCATATTATATGAGTGCTCCATTAAAAAAATTGCAATTTTTCACAAAAGTGGTTTAAATATATATATATATATATATATATATATATATATCACACATTTTTGTGGAAAATAGGAATACACAATAAAATAGTGTAACCTGCTCTGATACCAATTTGTAAAATATGGCTGTGTGATAGTTGATTAAATTCGCAAATTTCTACTTTCCTATTAAACCTTATTTAATTAGAGTCTATTTTTAAACCAAGTTATTTCATCCCCTAAACATGCAACTACGTGTGTGCACGTGTCAACCCCAAAATAGATAAAGCATGCGACGTAATTTTCAGGAAAAATCCTTGAAGGGAAAAACCCTTTATTTCTTGAACTCTGACAAGTTTACAAGACCATTGACTTACATACCATCTTGCTTTCTCCCATAAGAGTAACACACGGTATCTTCGTCAAACCTCCAAAGCAACGACTAGAAATAAATCAGCAATGGTTCGCACGTAGCTATACCACCAGGACGCGCAGTCCAGACACGTAGTCTAAAATCTTCACAAGGACTCCCACCACAATAGCACGCAGTTGTCCGGTTGTAGAGTTCTCCCCACAAAGAATGATCAAAAGCAAAGTGTGTTCTTGAACACCAAAATAATTCACCAAAGCATATGGGATTTTTGTGAATTGAAAACAAAAGGGATGGAAACCCTAAAAGAAGAAATCATAAAGAATTCCGCAGATTCGCAGGTTTCTGTCTTTCAAAATGCTGGGACTTATTAATGAAAACGAAACCATATAATGAGATCTCTCTCGAACGAAAATGGGATCTCTCTCGAACGAAGAACACGTTTCATTTGAACGACATCGCACGACATCTCCATGTCGCTCGAACGAGATGAGATCTCGCTTGAACGACCTCGGTGTCAAAATCGAGGAACACTACAGGACTTAGAAAAATGACTCATTCTTAAATTTTGATGAAAAAAGTCCGCTCCAACACGTAGAAAATATTTTGAAAAAAATATCCCAAATCTCTAAGTGCAAAGTTAAGGTATTTAAAACATAAGCTTACCAAAGTAAACTTTGCGGCGGCTTTTTGATGAAGACCCTTGATATATTTGGATCCGTCTTGATGAAGATTGATCTTGAACTTCTTCGACGGTTGTAACGGTATACGACATAATTAATTACGGCGGACATTCATAAAATATGTCCTTACTAGGCTGACCCAGTTTATGAATGTTTCTTGGTAGACCACTGATACGACGCAAATATTGCGTATTTCACCCGTTAACCTACGTCTTATTAGCCCCCTTGGGTATCTTAATCCCTATTCTTATGCTCGTTAACCAGACAACCTCGCATTTCTATGTTAACATGTTTTGCAGGGGTTAATTGTGCTTTTGTAGGTATTTGGATGCTTAGTATGAAGTTTGGACGCTTTCCGGAAATGTTTCGTCGACTTTTGCAGATTCGGGGGCATTTTAGTAATTCCATCATTCGGGTTTGAATCACGAGCTCTTCACGGAAGTTGAAGCCCTTTGATTTTTCTTCGTGTGGCCGCCGACGGTGCATGATTCCGAGTTGTATCGATGGAGTTATGGCATTTTTAGGATGGTTTTTACTGTAAAAGTACACTCAAGGTCACATTCAAGGGCATTTTAGTCATTTCATATTTTGGTTTTTTAGCCTAATATCTTCTTGGATGTTGTAGTCCTCTGAGTTATCTTCGCTTAGCCTCGACCGTACCTCATTCCGAGCTATAACGAAGAAATGACGGCATTTTCCGTAAAACAGGACAAAGCTGCAGATTCAGACCTGTTGCTTGCGAATCGATTCGTCCCAAAACCGAATCGATTCGGTTTGCACCAGAATGCCAGATATTTGCTTCCCCTGTTTCCAAATCGATTAGGTCCTTTCCCGAATCGATTCGGCTACTGTAAAAGTCCGAAAATCTTTATTTTTAAGTTGGTTTTTGATTGGGTATATAGGGGTAAACATTTTATTAAGTGGGGGGAACATTTTTAGATAGTTTTAGGAGATAGAATAGTTAGGGTTTGGGTGATTTGCTTGGTTCTTCTTCATTTCTTCTTGGATTGACACCCCATTTGTTGTGTAAGTTGACTATTCATCATCCTCACCATTAATATAGCTTTTATTTCATTCATTCTTGCTTTGATAATTAGGTTTACATGCTTTGTTAATTAGTTTACTTGCTTTAATTCTTGCTTTCTTAGTTTAATTTAGTTTATTTCCATGTCGTGCCGTTAGATAAATAGGGTCGGGATTTCGTTTCGCCATTTACGGGTTTGGACCTCGAAAGTTAGGGTTTCGTGTAAAATTGCATTTAATTGAAATCGCGTGTATTAAAGTTGGATTGTTATGCGTTTAACTTTATTTGTCACGCAACTTTAGTGTTTATAGCGATAATCCGAATTTAATCCGCGTGTGACCATTTTTGATTAAATGTTTAATCTCGCAACTTTGGCTTAAATTCCTTATTGCGTGATGTTTATGCTTAATTGAAAATGATTGATTAAATGTTTTCGAATCGAAATTCTAATTAGTAGTTGTTTAGCCCGTGAATGTGTGTATGCGATCCCGATCTTCGCTTTCCTTTAATTTAGCGTTAACTTCTCTTTTGTTTTTCCACCATAACCACCCATCACCTTATCTTATTTCTTTTACACCATTTTTATTCTTGAATTTTTAAAACAATTAACATCTAAAATTTAATCACTCCCTATGGATTTCTTACGATACCCGACTTACCGCTTTACTTGCCTCACAAGTGTAGTAGTATATTAGGTTTTTTTGTATCGCGGCGGCGAAACACACAACGATTGTGTCCTCACACGAACACACTTTTTCCGCCCGGTCAACCACCAAGTCCAGTGCATGGTAATCAATAACTGTAATATACAAGAGTTTGTAGAAGAAGTGGAGGAGGAGCCTCAATGCATGAGAGACAGGTCAAGGCTCCAAATATAAGAACTGGAGCAGGTAGACCTAGCAGGAAAATATGATGATCTTAGGCCTATATTCATTTCGAAAGACCTGTATGATAATGCAAAGGGAACGCTTGTTGAGCTGATACAAGAATTAAAAGACATTTTCGCATGGAAATACATAAAGATGCTAGGGTCTGACAAGGAGGTGAGTTAGCATAAGCTAAATGTGATGCCCTCAGCCATCCCAGTTAAGTAGGACATTCAAACGTACAAAACGGAGCAAAATTTGAAGATCAAGGAAGAAGTACATAGGTTTATCGCAACAGGCTTCATTGTCTCAATACAACATCCTATTTTTTTGTCTAGCATTGCGCCAGTTGGAAAGAAGGATAAAACCCAAATAAGGATCTGTGTAGATTTCAGAAACTTGAACAGGGCCTGCCTAAAAGATGAATTCCCACTACCTTCCATAGATAACTTATTAGATGGAATGACGGGTCATGAGATGTATAGCTTTATGGACAGTTATATGGGGTACAACTAGATCATGATGGACCCAGATGATGCCGAAAAGACTGCTTTTCACACCCCGTTAGATAACTTTATGTGTATAATTACGCCTTTCAGAAAAAAACACAAGTGATACATACTAGAGAACTATGATGTCCATATTTCATGACCTGTTCCATAAAATTGTGGAGTTTTATGTAGATGATCTAGTGATAAATTCAAAGAAGGAGGACGCTCACTTAGCAGACTTGGGGAAAATGTTCACAAGGTGCAGAAAGTACAAGATGAAGATGAACCCCATCAAGTGTGCCTTCAAGGTAACTAGTGGTAAGTTCATTGGTTTCTTAGTAAATAGGGAAGGTGTCTAAATGTATTTAGACAAACAGAAAGTAATAGAAAACATTTCACGGCAAAAAATGGTAGAATAATTGGAAATCTTCCTAGGAAAAGTTTCCTATTTAAGAAGGTTTGTACCTGGGATTACTGAGGTCACCCACCCGTTATTGGAGCTACTGCAAAACGGAGCCAAGTTTTCATGGGAGAAACCGCATTAAGAAGACTTGGAAAAATTAAAAAAGCTACTAACTTCTCCACAAACTGTGATTCCTCCGAAAGCAGGTAGCTCAAGAGGTAGATGGAGTAAAAAAATCTATTTATTTTTTAAACCGCATCATAAATGGACCCGAGGCCAGATACACTAGTGTCAAAAGGCATTGTTTAGCCCTTGTATTTGTTGCTAAAAAACTTAAACATTACATGTTATCTTTCATTGTCCACATTATAACAAGATGTGACCCCAAAATTATTTTTCTAGCTAGAAATTCACTATTTGGCAGGGTAGCCAAATGGTTTCAAATACTTTCAGAATATGATGTTAAGTGCGTGGTCCTTTGTGATATAAAAAGTCAAGCTTATACAGATTTACTGGCCATTTTTCCGTTTGGGACATTTGAAACCCCACATGACAAGCAGTTAGGGGATGATTTTTAGGCCAATTATTAGAAGCTAGTCTGGATGGGTGGAATATGGAGTTTGATGTATCCTCGATTGAAGGAAAGGGGATGCAAGGATTATCTTGAGCCAATGAGAAGAGGAAATTCGTTTATTCTTTAAGATGGACTTTAGTTGCTCCAGTAATGAAGCTGAGTATGAAGCAATAGTGTTGGGGTTATTGGAGGCTTTGAGAAGGGGAATCCAACTGCTTAAAATCAAAGGAGACTCCAATCTGGTGCTGAAGTAAGTAAATGGGAATTATGACCTAAAGCATATGAGTCTGGCTCCCTATCGAACAATCATCCAAAGATTGCTTGAATAGTTCCATGAAGTACCGATTAAAAGATACCCAAGGATGATGGACATGCATACATATGCCTATGCCATAATTGCACACAAAGTTTCAATCAGATATGATTCGATGGTCATTCTAATCATTAAAAGGAAAGCTCCTTCAGTTATAAGTAAAATTTTACCCACAAATGATAACAATGATTAAAGAGGTAAGATGAGGAAGAAAATAGACACTGGGGAATTACCGTTGAGACTGGTCAAGTTGGAACAATACTTTGCCACAACTGGAAATTTATACCATAAAAACAAAGGAGGTTGGTTGTCAAGGTGCGTCATCCCCGAGGAAGTGGAGAAGAGACTGAAAAAAGCTCACCAAAATAGTTGTAAGACTACTGAGATCCCTTTATATTGGCGAATTCTGAGGTTGGGCTATTTTTTGTCAATGATGAAACAAGATGCCACGCAAGTACAAAAAAGTTATGATAAGTGCTAGTTGTATTACCAGGTGGATGAATGCAATTTTATCAAGTAACCACCTGATTGGAGACAACCGTACATTGACATGTTAGTAAATGGGGTAATTCCAACAGATAAGGGTGATTCCACGAGACTCAAGAGGAGAATTTTAAGGTACTACATTCAAAATTAACATCTCAAGAGAAAAGGTTATCGCGATAGACCTCTACGGTGTATCATGTTAGAGGAAGAAAAGTTAGTGCGAAAGCAAGCCCACGAGCCGAGCCATATTGGAGGCGCGAAGATTTATGACTAACTCGTGACCTTAGGTATTTTCGGCCAACCATGGAAAAAGACTCCGTGGAGTTTTTCCGAAGGTGCAAGACATGTTAAATTCACGGAAACTTGATCCACCCTCCTTCAATGGACTTACATTCCCTTTCCACTCCTCTTCTTTTTCATACTTTGGCATTTGACTTGGTGGGAGCTACTAATCCTACCTATAGGGGTAAAATCTGGATCTTGGTTTCCATTGAATACTCCACCAAGTGGGCATAAGCCATACCTCTCAAGAAGGCCACAACAGTTGTGGTGGCTTGGTTCATGAAATAATACATCATCGGTCGATTTGGCATCCCAAAAGTCTTACTCTCAAATAATGGAACCCCATTTGTAAACAGTGAAGTTAGGTTAATCACATATAAATACTCCATTATCCATCACAAGTCTACTGTGTCCTACCCCAAGTTCACTATCCATCACAAGTCTAATGTGTTCTAGATTGTACATTGTTAATATAAAGGACAAATAACAAGGAACGAAGAGAAAATAGCAAAATACCTCAGGAATGGCCGGAGCAAGAACGTGAGTCATGAAGGAGGCTATAATGGCGGGAATAGTTGAGGGAAGGTTCATCTCCTTAAAAGCCTCCACATCACCCTCAAATAGAGGAACCTTAGTATTGGATGAAGCTCCTGTGTCAACAAAAGGAACTAAGGCCAATATTGGGGGAGATCTTGAAGAAGTCGTTTGACCTTCCACAGATGCACCAACACTAATGGGGGAAGAAAAATCACCAGGATGAGTATCAACGGTGGCCTTGGAAACATGTAGAGTCCCGAAGGATAATGCCAAGACCAGACTTGGAGAAACTTGTAAAAATAAAGATAAGTGTTAGAGGTGGTAAATATTATAGATATAAGAGACACACTTTACATTCAACTTACCTTAGTAATATTACTGAAGAGGGGCACTGCAGCGATGGGTTTTTATAATGGAGGTGGAAGAAATATATTAGATAACGATAAAGACAAAAAGGAAGCTACCTCACCTGAGATACACCAAGATGTTAAGAAAATTCACACAGTGGAGAAAGGTAGAAAAGAAATATCTAAAAGCATTTAGAACCTATTACCTCGGGAGGGCTTGGCAAAATTAGAATCACAGTCAGAGGAACCACCGGTAAAGAGGGTGAACTAAAAGAAGCTACGGGAGTCTCCTCTGGATAGGAGGAAACCCCCGTAGACTCAACGAGCATAGCAACCATCTTGGCATCCTCCTCTGTACGACTGGAGGCCAAACGATGCGAATAAGTAAATCCTATCGTGGGAGAATGAGAAGGTGATGATTCGGTCATAGAGGCACCAAAGCATCCTCCCACGAAAAGGCTGACTCGAGGAGAAGGACTGTCTTCATCAACCTCCCAATCGAAACAAGAAAGAAAGAACAAGTGTCAGAGAAGAGAAAAGAATTTGTTAAGCTATACATGAATAAGTGTGGGAAGACTAACCTCGTGCTCTGAAGAAGAGTGTGATGGTACAACAACGGGCGAAGATGGAGGAGATGAGTGAGGAGAGACCCTCTCGGTAAGATCAGTTGCAGTCTTTGGGCTATCATCAACTGGTATAACCGCATCGAGAGAAGGAGAAGTAGAACCCTTAGGAGTAGGGGTAACTTATACAAAGGCTTGTTTTTTACTTGCCTTGGTTCCCCAAGTTTTCTTCCTCTCACCAGAAGTGCCAGTACATGAAGGACCACGGGAACCCTTTTTTCTGCGTGAAGTCCCATTAGTAGGATCCACCATGATAGTGGGAAATGACTCAGGAGGAGGAACTAATGGTTAAGTTTATCAAAATATCTGTTATATCCATTCTAGTTCCTTTCTAACTGACTCCCATATTTCCTCAGGCACATCAGCATTGGGAGGAACGGAGGCAATGTGAAAAGCATCTATAGGGGATTGGGACTTATGTGGGGACTTGGGCTTTGAAGTGTCCCCACTCCAGGTCCTCCTTGCCTTTTGCAAAAGGGGTTACGAGGGACCTTCACCAGAAGTTGTAACGGAAGAAGTACCTCCAGCAGGGCATTTAGGTGTCGAAGATTTCTTGGATGGCTACAATAATGGGGATTATTTGTTAGTATGGAGGTAGCTCGCTAAGAGGATCTTTTGGTGTTTGGTTGAGTGGGACCTCAATTCCCAAAATGGAATTACCCTTTAGACCCATATCCATTGAAGGAAAACTCTGAACAATGGGGTAAATAGGGGGACTTTGTATGAATTCATGAATTTTTGCTATCTATCCTGGCCAATACTTCAGCATAAAATCACTGGTTATATCCCCCTTCCGAGAAAGTGCAGGAATGGTAACACGACAACTTATGGCTGAACAAATCATGGAAGTAGTTGACATGGTGTAAAAGTCACAGGACTCTAGGAAAGATTCCCTGGGGTGAGAATCTTAAAACACCGACCGAGGAACCCCTTGGTCGTACCGAGACTGACGGATGCAACGGTTGGGGTTCTAATGTTCAGACGTATATCCCCATTCAATGTAAGAGGGTAGATAACTATGAGTCAATGCCAAAACGATGGAAAAATAAGGATCCTCCATTATAAGTTCCTCTAAAATGGGCCCCACCACCCTAGGCATGGGACCGAAGAAGTTCTAAGTATGCCCAAAAGAATCTTCACTATAGGGAATCATCATGAAGCAACTTGCTTTTTAAAAAATGCCCAGAAGCTCTTTTCTACTTTGTTTCTTATGAAAGAAAAAAAAGGATATGGGCCTTGATGATTTCCAAAGCATGAAGGGGAACAAGGTTGGCAAATATCTCGTGAAAACGAAAGTAAATAAAGCCAGTTAAAATGACGGCATTAGAAAAATTGGCCAAGTTATATATGCCCAGGGACCGTTCCATATCCAGACAGATCCTGTCCAACCATGTATAAAGTGACCCTAATGCCATGGCTGGTAGAGGAAGATTATATCCTCTAGCCAAATGGACAGACAAATTAA
Source organism: Sambucus nigra (assembly GCA_949130495.1). Taxonomy (NCBI): domain Eukaryota; kingdom Viridiplantae; phylum Streptophyta; class Magnoliopsida; order Dipsacales; family Adoxaceae; genus Sambucus; species Sambucus nigra. The sequence goes on along the minus strand of OX422210.1, from coordinate 371,394,693 downwards.
TCAATTCCTTATGTGATTGATCATTGGTTTTGCCAGGCAAGACAAAATGAGACAGAATCATAAGTGTGTAGGCTGCTAACTCAAGAGATGTACCTTTGTCTCAGCCAAATCCAATAATGGGGTTGGTAAGATATAAGTATTTTATAAGGGGAGTGAAGGTAGCCTTGTTGGAAGTACTGATACACCTCCTGCAAATATGATCCACGTCTGCTCGAGCCTTTATCTCTTTGGCATCCAAAGTTTCATCGTGACAAGCCAAAATACATATGGGATCAAGCCCAAGAAGCTAAAAAATGTCCTCAAGCGTAACAATGAACTCTCCCCATGCAGCAACAACATGTGAGTTATAATGTTCCAATGAGAGACAGAGATTTAAAGAGCAACATTGTGTTTGGAGAGAGAGAACTCCCCAAACGAGGTAGCTCGATAGAGACCAACCTTGGAAAGAGTGTCAATGTTAGTGGTCTGCATAAATGTGTTCCAAGAATCAAAGTGGGAGGGGGAACCACCAGGTCCTTCGAAGTCAATATGGGACCAAGGGAAGTAACCTCTGTCAAGACGAAACCTCATAGTCCCTTTTGGAGGAAAATAACCCCAAGAAGTGGAATCTTGGTCTTCATCACCCAGCAGCAACGGGTCATACTTAGCTGAAAAATGGCAGGTCCTGCACATATCAGAGAACTCGTCATCTTTTCCAAAGATGGGAGACCGATGGTAAAAGCGCAGTTGTTCTTGGCCTGCTGCCACTAAGGAGGCGGCGTCCAGGGTGGTTGCAGGTGGAGCAGTGGTGGTGGGAGTGTTAGGAACATTGAAAGAGGCCATGGAAGTGGATGATGTAAGAAGAATTGTTTAAAGAAGTGGAGAGAGGGACACAAATAGAGGAATACAATCAGAAGTGGTGGTGAAAGAGATGATGAAAGGGAGAAAACCTTGTTAACAATGGCGGTTTGAATCTTTCTCTCTCTAAAAAAACGATGGGGGTTTGAAGAAGACGAAGGAAAAAATTGCTAAGTGTTTTTGAAAAATAGACGTTTATAATCCTTTAAACTCGTCTTTTGAGTTTTCCCACTAACACGCATGCAAAGACACAAATAATCATTTTAAGGGGACACATGGCACTTCGGGTAGTGTCCTGACAATTAAAAAGACAGCACCACGTCATTAGTGAAGTGATGCATGGGGAATAAAAAGGGTTTTCTTCCTCGAGAAGTTTGAGTTTTGGCACCAGAATTTTTGTCACACATATCCAATAGTTCCCAACATAGACGTTATCCCAACGGTTAAAAGAAGCTACGATCTCCCCTTACCACAAGTCCAAACATTATTTAATTGTGACTCAGATACATCGGGGATAATTTTTTTGCTTTTTTGAACATGAAGAAATGATGACACAACAGAGCCTAGATGAAGTAGCGCCTTCAAATAGGGAGAAATTCCTAGGGAGAAGTTTAAAAGGGGGAATTCCATAAGTCTCAACGATAGGAATGCCCAAGAGGGAGATTTTATACCACTAGGGGGAGTCCTAACACAAAAAACTTTCTGCTTACAACTATACTCCACAACAGCACAGACGGGAGAATTTTACTTCCTAAGAGTCAAAATGGGTATTTGAGAAAGTCAGTAGGTGTCTCGAGAGAATTTCAATTAGCCAAGGAAGCAAAGACAGAACGGTTGAAGCTCAACGGCAGGAAAAAGTGGCGATGTCCCTTCGCCAATCGCCGATAATACGCAGTGCTTTGGTTCCGGTACATCAGGGAAAATTTTACTTTTTCCTGGAAGTGATAACGGAAAATGCTATAACAAAGACAGAGATGACAAGGTTCATCGTCTTGAGAAGTTTTTGTGTAGACATTTCTTGTTCCCACAAAAAATCTCTCCACGAAGGGGCAAATGTAGGGGGCTTGAAGATAATCTAAAGATTAGAGTTAATCCCCCAGATAATATAAAAAACTCAAGGGATTAAGGCAATGATAAAACTAAGTAAGATAGTGATGTAGCTCAAGCGATGCAGCTCAGTAAAGCAGCGATGCAACTCAGGAAGGCAACTCAAGCGCGATAGTTCAGCGTGGCAACCCAGGGGGATCTTCCAGCGAAGAAGTTGGCCGAGGGATATCATCCTTTAGTACTATTACTTTACTTAGTCGTGTTGTATCTTTTTATTTATATTGACTATGAGTTGTAACGATTATAATAATTTTTAGTGTGAGGTCGAATAGTACTCGCTAGAGACCAGGCTTGGCAGGGCCTAGGAGAGCTTTTATGCTCTATCGAACGACCTCACCATGGGAACTTCAGAAGGACTTAGTTTGGAGGATTGAGAAGTGAGGCACCGTTGGGGTGTGTGCTGACCATCTTAGATACACCTGGTAAAACACTAAAATACCTTGATCATGGAACCTTGGACGGAGCAGCATTGAGTTCCATCGGGTGTTGAGTTGTGAACCAAACAACCCTCTAATTAATGACACATTTACTTTATGTGATGTCACTAGCAAGCTAGGCAATGTCAAATCTCCGCTTGAGTAAACTAGGGTGGTATTTGGGGCTATCAGATAGTTGGTGAGCCACCCCTTTGATGACAGCCCCTGATGCACAATGGTTAGGCAAAAGGCATGCCTTGGCATTTAATGTTTATGACGTGGAGCTGACTAGTCCATCAAACATTTAATGTTTGTGACATAAAGTATGAGGGATGTATTTCATAGTTATAAATGATTGACCCATATCGAGAGTGGCGTGGGGGGGTTATTTTTTGGCTTCAACCACTTTTGAGAGGAAATAGTTATTTTCTAGAGATTTTTGGCTAGAGAGATAGATTATCATTAGGGAGAAATAAGTTATTGCAAAAACCAGAGCTTTTACTCATTCACCATGGTCATTTATTACGAAGCTTTTAATATCTGATTGGAGACCTTTGAGAGTTGGTGCATTCGGCTACCTGCCAAGGTGTATCTAGGGTGCTTACCTCTCTCTCCTTCGAAATGAGTTACTTCTGAGTTCATTATTATCTTTTGAGTTATTCACGAGAGATTTGTGAGTTCAAACTGAGTTTATTTTCACTAGGTCGTGATTGTGTGTCTTTTAATTAATCAAGAGTTTCCCCGGTTAACTTACCATTACTATTCTCAAAAGGGGTTACACCTCCATCTAATCTAAACTACCCTCTTACATAATCAAAGTTAATTCTCACATTTTTATTTTGAAATGAATTATATATTCCACATTTATGAATCTCGAATTTCAAAATCGTCCTAGTGTTCAACCCAATTCCGTCTATCTTAAAGGAAAACAATTTAACTGTCATAAACTAAATAGTCTGGTAAAGAAACCTAGACATTATCCTAATTACTGAGGACTATAGGTTTGTTTTAATTGAAATTTACCCTCCCAAAACTGATTAAAGGGCATCCAATCGACATGTCCAAGCTTATTAGAGGTGGAAAAATGTTGATCAGATTTATCATTTGTACATATTGGCCTCTAAGACCAATGTGTCGCAAGCCCATGATCAACACATGTCAAGCGTTTATGACTTGATTTTGAACCTCAGGAAGATATTTGAGAATCAGAATCGTGCCATAAGGCTGGATGCTATGGAAAAATTGGTTAAAAATAAGATCTATATGGTACCCCCACATGCAAATATGTTCTTAGTATCCAGCCTTATGGTACGATTCTGTACATTTTGGAAGGACTGTAGGTTTTTGAATATGAAATCGATGGGGAAACCGAAGTTGAGTTTGTGATCCAATAAATATCGGAGTCATTTTAACAATTTTGCCTAAACTATTATATGAACAAATATGATTACTATTGGAACAACTTCTTACAGAACTTCAAGATGTGAAGAATATCCCCAAGCATAAGAGTGTGGTTCGAGTTATTAAGAAAGGCCCATCTTCTTTTGGCCCACTTGGTAAGAAGCTAAAAGGCAAGTATTATTTACAAAAAATCAGGACATTGGAATAAGTAGTGATTGATCTTCTTTGCAACGAAGAATGGAAACATTAATTTCTCCTTATTCACTGAGACATATTTTTTGGTCCAATCTATAGGTACCTGGTATGGAAATTTGGTAACCACTAATAATATTTGCAATTATTTGTAGGGTTCCATGTAACTAGGGAGCTCAATGAAAGAAACATGTTTCTATTCATGGGTAGTCATCATAAGGCACCAACATTAGCTATATGAATTTTATTTTTAAATTTTTTGTGAATGCACTGAGATAATATGTAACAACCCATTTTAAATATGATTTAAATTTAGATGGGTTATTTTTTACTAGGGACAAAGTTTTTTAAAAACAAAAATTGAGACGTACGATAAAAAATAGTATGCTTTACCAAAGACTCATAAATTTTGCTAATAACATTTATGCCAAACCTCACTAAGCCTTTAGTAACAAATATTTTTTTACCAAAATTCATGACACGTATAATTAAAATGATTCATTATCCGCTTATTAATGTAACATATTCTTGATATAATTTGAATTATAAACCAATCTTGAATTTATCTCGTGAATGTAATCTTTACCTTAAATAATGTTGTATATATTAATTATAAAAAATTATAATTAGTATAAGCATTAAGACGTGTAAAGTTTAAATTTATTTTTTTACTTTATGGAACTGAAACATAATAACAAGAATAAGGGTAAATATCTAGATATTAATACACCAAGTTACCATATTAACCCATCTTTAAAACCTCTCAATTCACCTGGAACCCATTTTAGAGCACACAATGATCTCCCTTAAAAACTCATATTTTCTACTTGTGTATATGGGCTTTCTCCATATGTATAGATGATTGGGTTTGGGGGAATGTTTTTTTTGTGTGTGTGTGTGTATTTGTTTTAATGAGAGGTTGGAGGAAGTCAGATATGGATGAATTTTTGGTAGGTTTATAAACAATATGTTTAGACTTAATTTTATACATATACATGTTCTATGGGTGTTTTTGTTAACTGGATCTATATATGCGCGTGTGTGTGTGTATGTGTGAGGTTATATATTTTGGCTGTATTGGAAGATGAGAAAGAAAGTGGGGTTTTTTATTTTTGCTGTATATATATATATATATATATATATATATATGAGCTCTGTGTTCATAGTTTATATATATGTGTGTGCATTGTGTGTGTTATATGCGTATAAGTCGTGTGTGTGCGTCTTATGTGTGACATTTTAGGAGGAAAAGAAATAAGTAAAAAGAAGGAAGAGGAAAGCAACACCGCTTCTTAGTAGCAATAGCTGTCGGGGAAAGAGAGAATGAGGGAGGTGAAAGAGGAGAGAATGACATGGGAGTGAGAAGACTCCTAGTGGGAGGTTGGCCAGAGTTGAATTTTTGGTTGGAATTTGGACTAGAGAAGGAAGGTGTTAAATGTGGTTTTATTTTAGAAACCAATGGTTATAAGTTCAAATAAAGTAGCTTCTTTGATATTTTTATTATTAGTAGATAAACTTTGGAAATTCATAGCTTTCATAATGTAATTCAAACAAATACAAGAAAAATATCATTTGGTTTGTAGTGACAATTAGATTGTATTGGTGTATAAAAAAATTATATTTATCTTCATTTTTACAAAAGTCTATTTTAAGTATTCATGTCAATTATGAGTAATCATCTACTTGTGAAATATATCAATTTGGTATATTAATTTAAAAACTAAACCATTAATTAGACATTTTTGCATATGAAAAATAATTTTATTATGAAACAAAAATATATTTCAAACCATATTTTTAAAAAATAAATATATGAAATTAGACATTTGTCATTTTATGAAATTAAGAACTCGGTCCCTGTATGGAAACTGTTTATTTAATTTACCACTTCAATTATCGAAATATTGTAATTCAATTACAAACCGAACTAAATATAGAGTGAAACCTATTAAAACCATCAGTAAACACTCATCATTATAATTTCACACAACCTAGTTAAAATAGAAAGAGTATATTTTGGAATTGTTCGTTGTAACATTTCCATTATATCGTAGCTAGAGATATCAGATTTTATTTATGCCAAGCCAACTAAACCACGTGGAATATTAGTAAGTCATTCTACTTCACTACTACTTCGTATATATTATTTATTATACAATAATTTTTTATATCACTATTTGATAACCCCTGAACTCTAGTTCTCATTCTAAATTGTGAAGTTCACAATATTTTGAACGTTTAATTCAATCTTTATGAGAAACCTATAATTTTGTTAGCTTTTATCCATACATTATAATTTAGGCAATATACTTCCATTTACCCTCGGAAATCTATTTGGCCTTAGGACTGTGAGTATTGAGTGCATAGTTTCACATACCATATGGTTGTCATTCTTTAGATTTTCTGCTGAACAATTTGATTTTGTCTCCAAATATTTTTGATTGATTTATTATAATTGTATGGCTATGTAATTTAAGCCTCTATAATCGATAATTACGGGTTATCCTATTATAGAAAAGATTAAAACCCTTATCTCTATCACTTGATGTTACAAAATATTCGATTATAATCACCATACTTTCTTTACAATATCAACCAGCTATTTCATGCCATTGTCGATTATAGTTGATAGTTATATTATTTTGAATCCATTTGCATTTACTACAAATTATCATAATTTTCTATTAGTCATCTTATAATGTCACTTTAAATCTCCAAACTTATAATTATTATTGACTTCGAATTATATACATGGCAAAATGTTTGCGTATTCTTTTTCCACCATGTCAAGTTATTTTGAACAGGTACCTATTCGCAATGATGAGAAATTCAGTGATCCCAAACTAGGATTATAAGAAGATCAATAATAGTTTTGTTTGAGAGACAATCATATGAAAGTTAGTTTTAGTCAAGCATAAAGTTCCAGTAATATAGTGATGTGCGATTGAAACTATGTACTATAACCCAGTGGATTATCAATATAACCTCATGTTTTGAGAGATAAAGTATGGATTTTATTATGGTTTATTTTTTATTAAGATAAACCTCACACTCAAGAAATCGGGGTGTGACATAATATTAGTAGATTATTTTATGTTCCTAGCATTGTAACAAATTTATTTTCAGATTCTATTCTTGTTATGAATGGATATTTGATTTATTTTAATAAAGGTGTTTTTTTAATAAAAAGTAGCAAATCTCTGATCTGTTCTGGTGCATTGGAAAATATCTTTATATTGTAAGGCTTGTCTCACCACTACTGCTTAATACTAAAATAAGTAACTTAAATGGAAATAATCCAAGGAGAAAAGAACCTTCCAAGTTAAGGAAAACATATCTTTGGCACTCACACTTAGGTCATATTATTTGAAAATGAATTCAAAGACTATTTTCAGATAGACAATAAAGTTCATTGGAAGTGGAGGCACTTCAAGTCTGTGAATCATACTTAGAAGGTAAAATAACGAAGATGCCTTTCATGGAAAAAGTGATCCAAAGATGTGATGGAACTTGTTCATTCTTATATGGGTGACCCAATGACAATCCAGGGACTACTCAAGGTTTGGGTACGTTTACAGTATCCATCTAAATCCTTTGATACATTCAAAGTGTATAAAGTTGAGGTGGAGAGTAGGCATGGTAAACCAATTCAAAATCTATGATCTGATCATGGAGGAAAGCACCTCTTGGGAGAGTTTATGAATCACTTATTGGAGATCAAGATTACATTCCTATTATTTTTACCGGGTAATCTACAACAAAATGGTGTAGCAAAAAAGGAGAAATAATAAATGTTTAGACATAGTTATATCCATGATGATTGATTTGGCTCTTTCGGATTCCTTTTCAGGTTTCCATTAGATATGACCATATACTTACTGAACTGAGTTCCATATAAATGATTCTGAATGAATCCCATAGAATAATAGACTTGGCGCAAGCCTTGTCTAGAAAATGTTTGGATCTAGCATTTCCCAGTGCAAGTGCTGAGGAAAGGAGCAAAGGAAATAAGAATCAAGGACGGATCTAGGTCTCTTTGTGGGTTATCCAAAACGAAACAAGAGTGGTTAATTTTATAATCCAAAGGACCAGAGAGTATTTGTTAGAAAAAAAACTTTGTACTTAGAGGAAAATTGTACTATAGACGAAAAGCCTAAGAGCAATATTATCTTGCAAGAGCTAAGATGGCATGACAAAGTAATTTCTTCTACACCGCCCTTACATGATGAATTTCAATATGATATCAATAGTACATTGCTTAACGGTAGTGGAAGTATTGTCGATGATCAGGATACACGTGTCACTTACACTAGAAAATAAGTGGAGCCACCTCTTAGTGGGTGAGTTAAACTTCAACCTAATAAGTTAGTGTATTTGGGTGAACATTTCGGTGAGATCCCACTAAGACACGAACCGAATCTTGGCAACTATGATAAATCACTCCAAGATAAGAACTCTGAGATTTGGCTAAAGTATATGAGTACCGAGATGGATTATATGTATTCTAATCAAGTTTGGGAACTTGTAGACTTGATATATGGGATAAAACCCATCGGATTCAAGTGGATCGATAATAGGAAAAGATGGTTAGATAGCATAGTGGAAACCTTCAAAGAAAGACTTGTTATAGAAGGCTTTACTCAGAAAGAGGGGATCGACTATGGAGAAACCTTCTCATTGACAGCCATGTTAAAGTCTATATAGATTCCTTTATCCATTGCATCTTATCTCGATCTAAAGATTCAGTAAATGGATGGTAAGATAGCGTTCTTGAACGACCATCTTGACGAAAGCATTAATATGATTCAACCCGAGGGATTTATTTTAGATGGCCAATAAACAAAGGTGTGCCATCCATTTATGAACTTAAGAAAGAGTTAAGGTCTTGGAATATCCATTTTTATCAGGAAATTAAATATTTTGGTTTTTATAAATTTTTGGATGAAACTTGTGTTTATAAAAATCATGAAGAAAATGTGGTGGTATTTTTATTACTGGACGTGGATGGTATTCTCCCAATGAGGAATGATGTGGGTGTATTATCTAGTGTAAAAGTGATATTATCTAGTCGGTTCACTATGAACGATGTGGGTGTATTATCCAAAATGATGTGGGTGTGACACCCCGCCTAATTAATCCCGGGTGATCAGTCCTAAATCAAGTTAGAACAGGTTTCTCAGTTGGTTCATTCTTAGCATCACTGTCATCTTTTTAATTACCAACCACCTAAGTGAGAAAAGTAGATGGGTGCCAATTTTTTTATCTTTCAATTAATTAAATAAAACTTATACGGAACATAAAATAATACACAATCACAGTTAACTAAAATAACCATCCATAAATAAAATACCTAACAGAATAAACCATCGGTCCAAATATCCAATACAAGTAAAGACAAGAAGACAATCTCAATAAGTCTAATACTAATAAATAAACTATGAGAGACATGCTCAAATAACTACTATAGAGTATCTATACGAATGACAAAAGGAGGCGTCTATCAAAAACCCCGCAACATCCACATATGATGCAGCAACAGATACCTGGAATATAGTCAAGCCGGGCGTCCCTGTAGCTGGACACCTAAAAGGTTTTTAAATTTTTTTATAGCAAGGGTTAGTACCCAAAAACATTTGAAAACATTTAACAAATGATTAACTTGCAGTAATAAATAAATATGCATGCTCTTCATATTTTAGTTAGTGCCGCACTCTCTTGGGGACTTCCTTTCCCCTCCTCTAATGTGCACTACTAACGCTTCCATTTAATTTACCTAGGTCCTACGCTCCTGACCCAATACTTACGTTAACCCTTACAATTAACCTACTCTAACCGAGTATGCCTTAATCATGACTTTTAAGTTATTATAAACGTCAACTTAATTAAATCATTATCCTTTTTAATTTCATATAACATTCACACCTGTTATGCACATAATACATTTCACACTATGTATTAATTATCCCATATATAATTATTTACGTAATTATATATTTAATCATATTGTAGTATTCAAAACCATACTTGAAACAACATTTAATACTAATATCCCACCGAGTAAAAATACTCAAAAATATAATTTCTCTAAAGTGCTATCCCACTAGGTGTATTCACATAACCTAGTTACCCAAGTCAGATTCACTCACTAACTTAGTTTGGCATACGATTGGAGGCGGTCATATTCCTTCCTTGAAAGTGAGATGCCCCTCACCCCATATAACGGACGCTATGACCTGGGAATATACTCGCCCTACTCCTCAAGCTAGGGGATTCATCCACTACGTGCAACCTCCCCCTATAGCACTAGAGTATATACTAATAATATTCAATCTCTGATATTAATGCATAATGCACATACTATATATATACCATCACACACCGTATATATATATATATATATATATATATATATATATATACAGTCCTGCTCTTGTTTGGACTAGTCCGCATTTTAGGAATGCGGACCAGACATGTGTAACCTGGCGGTGAGCCCAGAAAAGAGAGAGAGAGTGTGCCTATAATTTAGGCGATAATTTCTAGGTGCACATTTAGGTGACACATGTTCGGTCCGCATTCTTAAAATGCGGACTAGTCCGCACAGGAGCATTATTATATATATATATATATATATATATATATATATATATATATATATATATATATATATATAAAATGTCCCGTCTACACCATGTACTAAATCCGTAACACAAGACTATTTAATTTATTAAGAGTTTATGGTCCATCCCTAATTATTAATTAATTTTCACATTAATTAATTTAGTCACCTTTGGTGTCGCCCCCACCATAAATTTGGACTTACTCTCGTAGCCAGAAATAACCTCCCCCGAGTCTAAATTCCCGACTCCCAAATTTATAATCCAGGCGTGTCACAGAAAAATTCCCTCAAAGTCTAATTAACTTTACTCACGATTAATTTGATTTAAACTCATGTATTAATCTCTCAATAGTTAATTACATAAGTATTTTTATATAATTTTCCTCTTATATACATAACTGGGCGAATCTGCCAGATTCTGCCGACCTTCGATCGATCGACCACAGACCTTCGATCGATCGATCGAGCATGTCTTCGTCTTCTTCACGAAGACAGAATCAGCCATGGATGAAATTTCTCAAATCCTAATTTCTTCTACTAGCAACCTCAAGCCCTCTTAACCTTAGTACATGTTAGAAAACTTATTAAGGATCTCCAAAATGTCCACCAATATTATTAATTCGTCCATTAACTACAATTTCTAAATTTGGGAAAAAGTTCATCTTTATCCCTTAACCCATTTACAACCCAAGTTCCATCATCAAATCCATTTTTAATTGTCCAGATATCATCTTACCACATATGCATCAACTTATAACTATCAGATTTTTTTATAAATCCTCATTCAAATTCGTAGATCAGATTATTGTCTTTCAAATTCCCATTTTATGCCATGAACACCCAAAACGAATTTTAAATCAATCACATCACATGAATATGAATTGAAAAACAGATTCAATACTATTGCAAGTTATCCACTTGCCTTAGGTTTTGTAGTGTCTGATTTGGAGATGAATTCCAAGGTTGAAGATGACCCTTTTTGGCCCTCTAGTGATCCCAAAACTACCTTTAACTGCTATTAGGGTTCCTTAACACACTTAACCTTTTTCTAAACTTACCCCAGCCGTTTTCTTATTTCTTCCAATTTAACAATTTACCTAAATCCCGTTTTTTGCCTAATGGGCCAAGCCCAAGTGACCCAAATGCCCCCGTATGGGCCCGACTATGTCTAAAAACGCCCCATGACCCGTTTACTACCCCCGGGTACACTTTTCTGACTATCTCGACCCATCCGGACTCAACCGTACACTCATAATTAGCATCCGAATTAATTTATAAAAATTACTTATCCCCCCACCCCTTTAGTCTATACTGACTCCCGGTTGAGATAAGTGCATACCCTGTCATTAATACTCGAAATGACTTAAATAAATAATTTCTATTCGCTTAGTAAATAAATTCCCCTAAATATTAACCATTTACTCACCGATTAATATTTAAATATATTTTGCCATAATTAATTCCTTCTAAATTTCGACACATTAATAATTTAGAATTTTCCAATTAATTACGTATTTAATGCACTAAAAATATGGGGTGTTACAGTGGGTATATTATCTAAAAGATATGGGTGTATTATCTAGTATAAGATATTGGGAATGATGTTATGGTATGATTACTTTAATAATGTTAACTTACAGTGTCAACAAACAAATTCAAACTGTCCTGTTAATAATGGCCAAGAAGATCATCTTATGAGCCGACTATACTATTATCTTTGGCCAACCACATTCCCAACATGTATATTGGGCCATGTGTCACTTTCTGGTTGGTGTATGATTTTCTCCATACTTAAGGTATAACATCTAGGTCAATTACACTAGATGAAAAAACCTTATGTCAATTTTATGGATTAAAATAGATCTACATGAGATTTATGTGTAGTGTGTAATGAAGGTGAAGAAAAAATCGTACACAACATACAAAAAATCCATACGATAAACTTTATTAAAAAAAACCTCATAAAGGGTTTAAAACCTCGACGCACTCTAATATCTCATTCAACTTGAAAACATTTTATATAATGGAAGAAAGTAGCTCTCTCTCGTTTATTCAGGAGAAATTACCAATGAACGTTGAAGTTTTCCCCCCATTGACGACGAGAGTTCCATCATAACCTCCATAAGACGAAAAAGGAAGTACATTATCCTCCTTAAAGTCGCATCATGCCTTGAACTCTAGAATATCTTGAAACACCTCCTCCTTAGATCTTAGAGTTTATATCAACAATTTATACGTATAATGATTTAGATTGAATCTTGTCTATGTGGATTTAATTTAAATCTATCTCAATTCCTCTCAATCCATAGATGTAGTATTGATCAAGGGTTTTTATTCGATTTGAAAAGAACAAGTGAATTTGAAAAAAGAGAAGAAATTAAGAGGCTATTAACCTCTAAAATAATCTCTAAGATATAGAAAAGTAAAGAGAAACCTATATATTTTGAAAGGCGAGAGAAAAGACCTATTTATAAAGAGCATTGAAAGATTGGGTTCGCCATTCGCATGGGGGTTAATTGGTGTCGTGCGCACAGTTTACTTTAGTGTTATAAAAAAAATTAAACCATGTACCCATGTGCATGGCACCATGCACATGATTTTAGCCAGTGTACATAAAAGGCTAAAAGGTGCATGGCCGTGCTCACGAGTCCAATTTGGTACCGTGAAAATGATTTAAGTAATTTTTAACAAAACTTAAACAAAAATGAACTTTTTAGAAAAATGTAAGTATACACAAAACTTATCTAGGTCTTTCCCAATGTAAGATAACACTTATGTAGGTTTAAATACATTTTTTATATTTTAAAAACACATTATATAAAAATTGCGCGTGTGTGTGCATAGCCAGTGCTATTAAATCACAAAATCGCATAAAAGGATATGTCTTCAACGTTCAACAACATAAGTCTTCGTGATGAAAACTTTCCAAATAAATCTTTAAAGTCCAATATTCATGAAGTTCGATGAATGAGCCTCATTTTAAACACAATGTCTACACAATTTAAAGCCTTTTGGATTAAATGATGCAAGACTCAAATTCTTCGACACATAATTTATCCAAATAATATAAAATTACAATTGGTTTCATCCTAAATATCCCACTTCATCTATTCCGTGGATGAAAATGTAACCATTTGTAATTTATATAATTTGGAATTTTTTTGTGTCAGGGCATTGAGTCGCGTGTCATTCAAGTTACATAAGCATGATTTATGGGGCAATGTTTGAGTAGAGAATGAGGCTAGTGTATTTAGATTTCATGAACATTAAGACTTTGAAGATTGACAAAGCATCTCTACTTCATAAGACTTTTGTTGCCGAATTGAAGACGTATCATTTTACTATTTTGTGATTGAACCTCATTGTTTATGCACATATATACATGTTTTTTTTACAAAATGTGTTTCTATGTGATGAACAGGTAGTATTGAATCATAAGGTGTGTTGTGTATACCTTTGGGAAATGACTCATTTTCCAAAAATTCTTCTGTTTGAAGTTTTTGATCAAAATGGATTCAAACTATTTGCAAGGTCTCTTTTTTACTTGTGTTCATGGCCATGCACAATTTTGGTCTTGGTTTCGACACTACTTAAAATCGTGCACACAGTGGGATTTTTATCCGTGCACTCGGTGGAGCTGAATTTTCAAAAACACTTATAAATATATCTTGTTTTCGGCCTTTTAAAAATATTTGAACCCTTAATTACTCATCTACACCCCAGAGAGTATTTTCGAGGTTGAGAGCCTTTGTTTTGTCTCTTTATTTTCAAATTCACTTGTTCTCTCCAATTGAAATAAAAACCAAGATCTATACTTGATTTATGGATTGAGAGGAAATTAAGAGTGATTTGATTAAGACTTACATAGACAAAGTTCATATCTAACTATTATACATTTTAATTGGTGATCAACACTCCTAGATACTAAATAGGAGGTGTCTTATCCTATTGGAGAGATCGAGGCATGATGAGATTGTAAGGAGGATAAGGTATTTTCTAATTCATCTTATGGATCTTAGGATGGATGTCTTATCATTAATCGAGGAAAGTTTGATGTTAATATGTAACTACTTGTAAATGAACTAGAGAGAGGTACTTTATTGAATTGTATATAACCATTTCAATTCAAATAATATATTATAGTGTGTCGAGGTTTTTTTACCCCATGGTGGGGGATTTTCCTCATAAAATCGGAGTTGTGAATTGCTTGCAAGTTTTGTATGTTGTTTTATTCATTTATATCTCACACCACATATATCTCACTTGGATCTAGTCTAATGCATACAATTGTGATTATGATTTTTACATCTACTGAATTGTCCTAGATTTCCTAATTGAGACCTAAATTTGTTGTTCCACATGCCTAATATAATTTCACACTATTATTTCATATACTAGGTTGTTTAAACTTTAAAAGAAATTGAAATTGAAAAAAATTAGAGTAATTATGTTTAAACCTATTAAACTCCATCTAGGTTCATTAGAGTAGAACACTTATATTGAACATAAATATCCTCAATTGGTATTAGATCGGTTGCTCTTATTTGCATTCATATTCTAAGGGTTGGATCTTGCATTGTTTTATATTTCTTAGTGTTCATTACTCCTAGATCTATGGTGCTTGTGAGTAAATCTAGCTTTCTTTATTGATGATGAATTTTGTTTGACCCAATTTGTATAGTATCGATTGTCCTATGCCTATGAGTCCTAGTGAGAGGATAAAATATTTCAAATCCAAAACAAAAAGAAGGAAAAGAAATATTCTCGTTATCCAAAAAAATTTAAGTCTATTGATGTTTACATTAATGAATGTAATGAAGTTGAAAGTGTAAAATCATTGAGTAAAGATAATGAAGAGTTAGTGTCTGAAATTCTCAAAATGAAAAAGTTTAATGTTAAATTGTGTACAAAAATAAAAATCTTTGAACTCAAAAAGGTGAAGAAATTATTTCTTATTTCTAAAGTCTCTAAAAGTGAACTTAAGAAGAGATTTGAATCTTTGAAAAATGAATTTGACTTGTCTAAATGTTTGAAAATCATGTCATCTTCTTCACAAGTTGACACATTGATTAAATGTTTTTTAAAAACAGGGACAAAACTCTCACAAGTTTTATTTAAATGAAAAAAAAGAAAGAAAAAAAATGAAAAAAAGATCACAAGAGGACCTTCATATTAAAGAAAGTGTAAAATCAGTCCCAAAGAGATGTTTATGATAGATCAAGGGTTCACAAGTAAAGGTAGTGGAAAATATCTCAAACCCAACCATAAAAATAGAAAATAAGAAAATCTAAAATGAGGGGCTATATATATCTCTATACATATAAAAAGAACTATTTCCTCGGGAGCATTTCACCACCATTGGCAACAACATAAGGAGTTCTTGTGCCTTTGTATTCATGATCTCTAAGCACACTGTTGAAGTCACCCATTGTCATCCAATGTGTTCTGATGTTGCTATTAAGCCTATCAAAATCTTGCCATAGTTGTCCTCTAATAATGTAGTATGTGGATGCATATACAATTGTTTATGTTCGCTTGACCCCACCAATAAGAGAATTGAATGGTTTTTGCTGACTAGAAACAAAGAGAATTATGGTTTGAATGACTGTATTAGAGAGGAAAAGCCATAGGTTTAGATTTAAATTATCCCTATTATTGGTGTAGAATAAAGTCATCCTAATAGAATTGAAAAATAATTGAAAAGAAGTGGTAAAATCCATCTTAGGTTCTGCAATGCAAAGAATGTCTGGCCTATGTTAAGTAGACCAAGAGTGCAACATTGTTTTTTTTATGGGGGATTGCCCAAACCCCTAATGTTCCAGTATAAAACCTTCATTTATAAGGAGGATAAGAACCACTGCTCAAGATGTAGTTAGCTTGTGATTGTAGCTCCTTTCTAATATTAATTTTGAGTTTCTTCTTCTGTGAATTGGAGAGAACGGGTGTGAAGTCATCAATGTTTTTCCCTAAAATACTTTTTGAATTTGTTTCGAGATTAGATATGCAAGTATTAGTAACATAGTCAACTTATTTTTTAAGGTTGTAGTAAATTAGCTTTCCGGTGCTCATCAATATGGAGTTTGTTCTATCATCTTATTGTTCTTCTTCCATTAAAGTGACCCAAGGAATTTTAGTCTTAGGAGGTTTGTCATGACTTTCACTGACAGTGCCTATAGCAAGGTAATTATATTATACTTCTAGAGTTTCATAAGTCTTCAAATTTAAAAATTATGTTCCATCATGATCTGTCTTTTTCATAACAGTTTCATTTTATTAATAGACTTCTTCAACGGGTTCTAATGGAGGCATTTGATCCTCATCGGAGTCATTTGTGGTTTCATTTTTTGTTGCATCATTTATAACTTTGGGATTAGTGGGACCTGTTGTGGTATTTTTATTTTTATCCTCCATTTTAGAAGGATTTTGAGTGATTCCTGTGGGTTTGTATATCTGGTTAGGGCCTCTTGATTTGGATCTTCCTCTAGTTAAGACCTTTCTATTTGTGGATTTGTACTTTTTCATATCAATTATGTCTAGTTGTATTGTTCTTACAACTCTACAATCAGTGATTAAATGACCAAGAATTCTGCAGTGAGAACATCTACGATCAATCTTTCATATTCAACCTCTTGTTCGAAACTCATGTATTTACGTTTAAGTAAGACTTGGATAGGCATGTGATCAGTGATTTCCATGTCAATTAAGACTCTAGAAAAATGTCCATAAGATTTATCGAATGTGTGATGATATATTTTGATTGGATCACCCAAACATATAGATATTTCACATAGGATTCTAGGCCTCCAACATTTAATATCGAGTCCAACAAATCTTACCCAAACTGGTGCTAAAGTAATACGTTGTTCTGTTGGTTTGAATCTCAAGGACCATTAAAAGAGTTTGAAGATATCTAGATTGATATTGATTGTGCGACAAGTCCATGCATTGTTTTTATATCTACTGATGTGAATTATAAAGAAAAATAGGCCTTCCCCATTGGAATAATCTTGATATCACCACGGATATTCCAAAATTCTTGGAGTTTGCCTTTTAGTAACCCTAAGGCTAAAGGTTTGTCCCCCTTATTTACCATGTATCTGCCAATCAAGAAAGAATCACTTTTTTAATTGAATCTGGAGACTCATCTTCCGAAATCTCTACTGACATGAGGTTTCTACACAATCTTGCGATAGGCCATGTTGTAGGCTTTGAATCGATATGAAAATCCTTCTTCAAGATATTTGCATACGTGGATATTACGATTTCAGTGGAATTTTTTCGTTCAATGCCAATAATATTGTTCTCCATCACATGTTGAACGGGTTGTTGATGGGATTTCAATGGTTATTGCGTAGAGAACATAGCGATATCAGGGTCTAAGAACTCCCAACAATCATTGTGATTATGATTAGAGGCCGAATGCATGAAAACAAAGTATGAGGAATGTTATGTTAATCAAAAGGAATTAGGTAAAAAGGAAGAACCCCAGAATATCCATTAGGGTTTTCTCTCAATTCCCTCCCCCTCCATTAGGGTTTTGCACTATACACGTTGAGTTAATGTTCATCGCATGAATCAAAGAATACCGATAATTTGATCTTGAAGAAAAATGAGAAGAAAAAAAGTGAAAGAGAATGTTAATGTTTAATAAAACGGGAAATGATAAAAAAAAAGTTTGGAAAGATCATTAAAGTTCATTATATTTCACCTTTTGTCACAAGTAAGGACATCTTGAATCGTTTTCCTACAAATTGAGAAATGTTAAAGGAAAACATGTTTCTAGCTTCATGAGGTTGAAGAAAAAAAATTTGTCCCTAGAGATGTCTATGATAGATTTTTTTTTTGCTATACATTAAGATGGTAAATAAAAACCTCTACCATATGTTCCTCCACATTTGTGTGATAAGAAAATCGAGAAGAGAACTAATTAAGCTAAAAATAATTTGAGAGGGAATGTGTCTTTTTTCAATTTTTACAAGTTGCAATTTCACAATAGTCAAGCTTGAATATGCTTGAAAGAGAGAAATCGAATGTTCAATGAAAATCAGAGGAAGGTATTTAATAGGGATCCTATTAGCGAACTTATGGGTGATATTGGTGAATTTATGAAGAGTGTAGACTTTCTAGTCAAAGGTAGGAGTGAGGTTAGGAGGATTTCTCCTTGACCTAGACCTTTTACTCAAATTCCAAAGAATAGGAATAATAATCCTATGAGGAATGGGCAATGGATGTTAAATAATGTAAGAGGCATGCCTAGGAACACTCCAAGGAAGATATTTAAGCTTGAGTTTCCTTGAAATAATGTTTCCACCAGGGAAGTTATTTTCGTTCCTCCTAAAGATCCCGATGATGTAACACTAATCGCTATTTATGTGATGTTTTGCTTAGGATTCCTAGGGTCATGTTTTTGTAGTTACCCTTTTAGATACTCCATGATTTTTTGGTGTTAAATATTTGTGGGGGTGTGTTTAAAAACTCACATCTGAATCATTTTTTCATGTTTTGTGAGGAATTTCACGCGTTTGTGTATTTACGTGCATTTGTCTCTATGCTTTGTTCCGTAAATGATATGTTGTACATATTTTTACCATTATTTTACCAGAAAAGTCCAAAATGATTTTTGAATTTATTTGTTTTTGTGATTATGTGATTAACTCCGTTGATTCATGATATTTGATTAATAGACTTAACTTGAATGGTGATTTAAACATTGATGCATATTAATATATTTACATGCCTTTATTTTAATTACTTACCTAATCAAGATCAAGTCTCGAGATCTCTTATTAGTTTTGAAATGTTTCCATGGTCTATGTGTGAGAATTATGTACTTTATTCCTTATTGGAGTTGGAAAAGGACCGTTTTATGTGCATTGATGAGGGTTACCATTAGAATGATTACACCCGATTTAAATTTGATTATCATTGGATATATGTCATCTAGGTGTGTGGAAATTTATTTAATAACAAAGGCCAATATGTTTTAAAGAGCCACATGCCAAGTGCTTAACCAACAGAAAAAAGAAGATAGGGTGATAGCTTGTGTCAAAAGAAATAATTATTCTAGTTTAGTATGCAAAAATTCAAGTAACATATGATTGAGGGGGATTAATGATTATAAACTACCATTTTATGAGATCCTGAAAGGATATTGATGTAATGATAAACTTACGCGTGATTTATAATTCTCATGACTTAGTTATATGTATTTGTTTGATTTTGTAAACTATATTTGTCATGACCTCACACCTTGATTGAAACACATAGTTTCTTGAATTGATTTGAAATGAATTTTGAAATTTATTTGTTAAAATTATTGACGTTTATGTTGAATGTGTTCTAAATCTATGCATTAATCAAGATCCAAAGGAAATAAGTTTGTCAAATCATGTTTTTCCTATTATTCCTAATAACTATCAAACGTTCTCATTTTAGATATTTTATTTTTATTAATGTATGTCTAAGTTTCTTATTTTGTGAATTTTATCTCAAAATTGTTCTTTACAAGTTATACATGAATAGATTTATGTGCTTTTGCATTCATTCATATAATATTTTTGAGATATTGGGTTTTGGGTTCCTATACTTGGTCATTAATGGATTTTTGTTCCCTCACTGAGTATAGTGGAAGATTTTATACCCAAGACTGAATTTGGAGCCCTACACATGGCTATGCATTTGCACGGATGAACTTTCCCAATGGTCATGATTTTCGACATTTAAAATAGTTTTTTTTGTTTCTTTTGTCATTTTACATTTTAAAAACCTCCAGAGCATAAACCCACGAAAAGCACCCAACATCACATTTTTTTCCCACTCCTTAATAGTTTCTAGAGGGATTTAATGTTTTATTTGTGCTTTACCATTTTCAAACCCTAGATTTTTAGATATAATTTATTTCATCAAGTATTCCTTTGTGTAAGTCATAATTGTCTATTTTTTAGTTTATTAACGTATTTTAGAGTATATCTAGGTTAGTTTCATCATTCTAGGTGTTTGATTTGAGTTTTAGGTTGGTATTTTTAGCATTTTAGGTTCATATACCACAGGTTTCCCACATAGATGAGTATAATGAGGACTATGATGAGGACGATGAGGCTGATGCTACTGGCAAGGATTCAAGATTTTCTAATTTATCTCTATGTTCTTTTTCTGCTGTTGAGACTTTAAGTACCTATTATGTGGTATATGTATATTTCTTGTATTAATCCTTTATTGGTTGTCATATACTTTTGTTATTGATGATGGTACATTGGGTTAGTTTTCAATGAATTTTCTGGTTATCCATATAATTTTGTTCTTTATCTTTGCTATATCCATGATTTATATGATATCTTTATAGTAAGATTGATTTAACTCATATTTCCTGCTTCACATGCTTACTAGATTGATATATCTTACCTAATAGTTTCTGTATTAGGATTCATATTGTGCTACACTTGTGTGTGACTCATACTAATGATGATTTCCATTGAGTATTACCTTATAAAATTGATTATTTCACATGAGTATCTAAATTTTGCTTCTTCGTTATGATTATTGGTATTTTACCATGCTATAGACATTATATATGTCTTTACACTTCTCCTTGACTTTCCATGTAAAACAGGGGGAGAAATGTCTAAGATATGGAGAGTTCCCTTGTTTTCTGCTTTAGTGGAAGAAACATTATTTTTGAGGAGATGTTTCATGTAAGATGTGGCCATCCCGGGGGGCGGGGGGTTCCCTTTGGAGTAAAGGCGGTATTGGGTCATTTTTTGGGGCGCTTCGTCGACGTCAATGTGGGATAATATGTAGAGATAGAGTAGCCAGCCTATTTTGCACAAAACATGCAAAATAAATGTTTGTGCCTCGAGATAACAACATCAAGGACAATACTGATGCTTGCAAAACCAAGTAGTTCAAAGGTCTGGGGGATAAATTACGGAATGGGAAGGTGTTAGGCACCCGTCTCACTCTTTCGATCTATCATGGGCATGTGTTATTCTTCTCCTATTAGACTTCGTGAAGTGTGTGCTTATGTACATAATATAGATGGAGAATGGAGTCATTCAACTCGTGTCATGAAAAGGATGGAGCGGATTCATCTTTAGGAGTGTTCCTGAAAATAATAATTCAAAATATAATATGAGTGTTTGACGAATCGCAAATCGTTATGGAAGAACGAATGTATATATCGCCCAAAACACAAGCATGCAAGAATCTGACATTCATTAAGAATATATATATATTATAAATGTGCATCAGGGAGGACTCAAATCTCGAGATTTACACAAGATGCCTACGTAGCCCAAGGGGAATCAATGTCCATGTATTTTAAAGATAACATAGGGCAGGGTTTAAGACATAAATCCAAACGTGGGATTTCTATTATATGTGTGTGTGGAGATAATCGTGCTTTAAGTTTGAGAATGTGTAGTGAGAATTCCTCATTTGGAATTTATAGATAAACCCAATTTTTCTTATTTTTGTTTTTTACGAAAATAGAGTAATTGCAAATACTACTAATAAAGGTTTGAGATTAATGTGTATAATATAATGAAATAAAGTGCTAAAGTAGAAATAAAACAACTAATACTTAAAATAAGAGAATTTAGAGAAAAGGATGGAGAATTTGATCTCCTTATGAATTCTTGAAAGTTAATCTTAAGTGTAGATACACTGATCTTGCAATGAGATGGAGGTGGTATGAGGATATGGGGGGAAATTTACTAAATAAAGTATGAAAAGGATGGAATGGAATGTGGGAAGTGGTTTTTTAAGAACGAAACAACTCTGAATTCGAGAGAATGTTCTATCCATTGCGAAGAGGGGATGTTCAGGGGTGTTTTTCAAAGTGAGGTCATGGACTCTTTTTATAGGGTCATGGGTGTACCAACCTATCGACATAGAACCCCAAACACACTACTAATAGGAAGGGTCCTGAGGGTGCCATTCGGCAGTCTGGGATACTTTTTTGGAAAAACGGTTGTAAAATGCAAACTGTAAGTCAGAATCGAGCATAGGTTGGACCATTGTAAATGGTATTCAGACCTCTTTAAGAATCCATTGAGCCACACCTGGATCCAGGAGTTGACTGAGGTCAAACGGGGCTTGGAAACGCCTATTGGTCACTTAACAAGAATTTTTTGGAGGAAAACTGATTGTTCGTCCCAACCACAAGGACGATTCATGCACGGGATGGACCATTAGAAAGGGTATTCATAACCCTTTGAGATTTAATTATGCTTTATTTAGTTCGAAGAGTTGACCAAGGTCAAACGGGGCCCGAAAGTGCTCGGTGACCCTTTAGAGTAAAATAAGTCATTTGACCACACCATAAGGCTGATTCATGCAAGGGGCCGACCGTTGGAAAGGGTATTCAAAACCGCTCAAATATTCATTCAGCATCTCTTAATCTAGAGAGGTGACTGAGGTCAAACGAGGCCCTGGAGCACCCCATAGTCTCCAAATCAGTTTTTGATAGTGAAACGGACCGTTTGTCCGAACCCTAAGGCCGATTTCTGCACGGGGTAGATTATTGTAAAGGATATTTAGAGACCTTTTAATATTCATTAACTTTCTACATAGACTAGAAAGTTGTCCGAAGTCAAACGGAGCCCAAGAATGCCTGGTGTCCTCTTGATCGGTACTCGAAGTATGACATAGTCTTTGCGATGAATGAGTGAGTGCTAGGGACCTAATGAGGTGCTTAGGGGAGTCGTAGGATGGCGTGTCTATAGATATCCCCTCGATGGGAGAGCTTGGAACAAGTGAAGGCCGTCAAATGATAGATAACACATCGACGTTGGGGAAGATAATTTTAGGTCAATTATATGGACCTAGAGGATGATATTGACCAATTCAAAGGGTCGAGGTTAATTCTGAGGACATAAGGAGATGAGGATGATCGATTCAATGAGTCGAGGTCAGTTCTGAGGGCCTAAGGAGATGAGGATAACCTATTTAGTGGGTCGAGGATGTGCTGAGATTGGTTATAAAGGGTCAGGGTGACTAATTTAATGGTTCGAGGTTAATTCTAAAGTTGTGTTGTGGATGAAAAATTATGAGGGTCGTGGTCAATTCTAAGGACCTAAAGTTTTGATGTGCAATTATGAGGGTTGAGGTAAATTATGAGGCCCTTAAGTTGGGATAACCAATTTTGAGGGTCGAGGTCAATTATGAGGACCTAAAGTTCAGACGACCAGTTTGAAGACCTACAGTTTAGATGACCAATTTGGAGGGTCGAGGTCAATTATGAGGACATAAAGTTGTGCTTACCAATTCTGAGGGCCTATGTCAATTCATAGGACCAAAATTTGTGATGACTAATTCTAAGGACAACGGTCAATTTGAAGGACCTAAAGTTATGATGACTAATTCTGAGGGTTAAGGTCAATTCTAAGGACCTTAAGTTGTGACGACCAATTCTACGGGCCGATGTCAATTTTGAGGACCTTAAGTTGGGATTACTAATTCTGTGGGCCTAGGTTAATTCTGAGGACCTAAAGTTATGACGACCAATTCTGCGGGACAAGGTCAATTCTGAGGACCTATGGCTGGGATGATCAATTTTAAAGGCCGAGGTAAATTCTGGTGACCTAAAGTTATGGTGACCAATTATGCTAACCAAGGTCAATTCCAAGGACTTTAAGTTGTGACAACCAATTCTGTGAGCCGAGGTCAATTCTTAGGACATTAAGTCTTGAAGACCAATTCTGTGAGTCGAGGTCAATTCTGAGGACCTAAAGTTGGGACCACCAATTTTGCGGGTCGAGGTCAATTCTATGGATTTAAAGTTGGGACGACCAATTCTTGGGACCGAGGTCAATTCTAAGGACCTAAAGTTATGATGACTAATTCTTCGGGTCGAGTTCAATTATCAGGATCTGAAGTTCAGATGATCAATTCTAAGGGTCGAGGTCAATTCTGAGGACCTAAAGTTGTGACGACCAATTTTACAGGCTAAGGTCAATTATGAGGACATTAAGTTATAACGATCGGTTCTACGGGCTGAGGTCAATTTTGAGGACCTTAAGTTATGGCGAATAATTCTACAGGCTGAGGTCAATTTTGAGGACCTAAAGTTATGACAACTAATTTCGGGGGCTGAGGTAAATTCTGAGGACCTAAAGTTATGACGACCAATTCTACGAGTTGAGGAGAATTATGAGGACCTGAAGTTATGACGACCAATTCTGCGGGCCAGGGTTAATTATGGGGACCTAAAGTTGTGATGACCAATTTTGTGGGCCGAGGTCAATTCTGGGGACCTGATGTTTTGTCGAGGAGTAATTCCACTGGGGAAACTCTATATGATTTCGGGTGTAGGTGTACTTTTGATGCCACTAGGGATGGTGTTATCTTTAAATTTTACTGGGCAATGTTTAGTATTGAGATTTTGGTTTTGGAATTATAGTAAACTTGGAGTAAGAGTGTAAGATTAATCCAAATGGGGATTTCGAGAGTTTGTAAGGGTCTTAGTGCTCCAAAAAATGATTTTCTCTATATTGTGGATGTAGGTGAGATTATACTCTTTGATTTTTCCTTCGAGGGTTGCAAGGGCTACAGGCATGTAGGTGTAGATAAGGAATTTGCGAGCACATGAGGTGGTGCAGCGGATGAGGTGACATCCATTTTTTATTCTTTCCTTTTGAGATTTTCTCGCAAATCTGTCATTGACCAGGGGAGCTTGGAATTAACCATGCTATATGCTTGATTTAGCGGCTTTGCACCTAGAAAGAGAGACTCAAGAAGGCATAAATGAAGTATTTTTTTTATTACGTTGATTTTATGGCTTATTCTATATGCACTTTAATATGTTGCTGAGATTTTATTTTGAGGAAGAGTAGGAAAATTTTGTTTTGGGGGAATTTTTTGAATAAAGGAAGATATTTCCATTTGAAGGGACTTATTTTAAGAAATGCATTTTTGGAAATTGATTTTGGGTAAAAGAGGAAAGATGGAATTTTCTAAAATAGTGGGGTTTGATGATTGGCACACGCCTTGAGCTGCCTATCGACATAGGGGTTTCTAGGATTAAACGAGTTTCCAGGAATTTTATTTAAAATAGTGTACTTCTGTTGGTCTGAGAATTAAACGAGTTTCCAGGAATTTTTTTTTGCCAAGGTTTTTGGGTATAAATGGAGGGGTACGGGGTGTGTTTTCTTCACTAACACCCACATTTATTTTCTTGCTTCTCATTTCCTTTTCCCCAAATGGCTCTTCCCATGAATGAAGAATTCTCATTTTATCTTGAAGGTCTGGAGGCCATGTGCCTTTACAATGTTGACTATGATACTTTTAACTTGTGTCGAGTTTCTCCATGGCGTAATCGATCCATAGAATGGAAATTTCTAGCAGCAATGGAAAAATTCTAGTACCCCGAGGGCCATGTCTTCCGTTTTGGCTAGGACGAGGCCTCTACTATGTACGAGGAATTCTCAGCAATATTGGGGGTCGGCCCCAGTGTCGTGGTGGCTATGCCTAATTTTTCTCATTCTCCCTGAGCATTTCTGGTAGAATTGTTCCGTATTTCTCGTTTGGTGTCTAGACCGTTGGTTACTAGAGGGATTATTTCTCTTTAGGCTGTTATGTATTCAACTCTCCTGAGGGGCTTTGATGATGCTGGCTTTGCCGGAGCTATTTCTTTGGCCTTACTGTAAGGCTTTTACTGGTGATAGGGGACTTGATGGATGATACTTAAGTGGCAGAGATAGCGACATGGATGTCTTACCGCCATAATCCTGCGGTGCTGGATGAGATCCTGAATGACCTTGATGCTTGGGAAGATGGTCGTTCTGACTTTTTGAAGGGGATCCCTATAATGTTTTTCATGTGTCTTATAGAGAGGTTTCATCGCGCGACCCATCTCGAGAATCCCTTGGTGGGTTTCCCTAATTTATTTGTCGAGCCTTTCTTTAATTTTGACCCATCATAGGAGAACTAGGTCAACTGGTTTATGGAGCACGAAGCTTGGAGTCTTCTTTGGTTAATTCCATGCTTGGGAAACTTGCAAGCTATTTTATAATTAGGAGAGTATCATTACATGAAATTAGTTGGCCTTCACCAGACTTCTTTCTATTTTCCCTGGCGGCTTCTGTGCCACATCGGATAGGAACAAATTTTGCCTCCTCGTATAATGAACTTCTTCCTGGTGGAGGACTTAACTGAATCATTATGGATGATGCAGCTCTCCTTGTCGTAGCACTTCCGATCGTCTGTCACAATCTGTAGGAGGATCCTGGAATTTATCTGGGGATTACCTAAAGTGGTTGTGGAGGCAGGTAGTGGAGAAGTTCATGGAGGAAGAGACTAAACAAAGATTACTCGTCGCCTTCGACACCATGGAGGAAGGTGTTTTGGTTTAGTCCAAGCTTGTCAGGGCATACCGCTCCATGGAGACCATACGGGGTGTTAACCAGGAGTGGGAAACTTGGTGAGATCTGGGGGCCAGGAATGATGATGAGGCGAGGCCGTCTGGTTGATAAAGACAATGTCTGTGAAGCTGGGGTAACATTTTGTGAAGCTAGGGTAATTTGTGTTTTGGGTGATTTTTTTTTTCCTGTAGGGTTAGGGATAATTTTGTGAAGATTGGTAAAGATTAAGTTTATTTAAGATGGTTTAATTAGTGGAAGGGGTGGTTTATTTGGCCCCCTTCAATGATACTTAATGTAACAGAGATGTATTCCTTTATTAGGAATAAAAATTATTTTGATCATATATCATATGCCTCTTAATTAGTTTTTCATTTGAATTATGTATACCAATAGCTAAGGCATACATAATCCTTTTGTTCATGTAAATGATAAGATGTACCTCAGCTCTTCGAGGTTTGAAAAGAATAGTATTTTATGAAGAAGTCGGGGATTGTGCCAATGTATCACATATGGGCTGCCTCCTTACCTCTAGGGGTTTTGATAATTTTAAGGAGTTTCATTTTAAAAAGGAACATTTTTAAGAGGATCAGGTCCCACATAGATCTTGGTAGCGAGAAATAAATATTTTTGTTATAATAGAAGGGGGGTGAGAAGAGTCGTAGCATGCCGGGATTTCAAACTAAGGTTAAAATTTCTTTAGACGGTCTATGTTGATTGGATGCATCATCTCTTCCTTGTCAAGGTTTGTGAGAAAGGCGGAGCTGCCTGAAAGAATTTTCTTTATAATGTATGGGCCATTCCAATTTGCGTTGAATTTTCCTTTGGGGTCCCAGACGGGTTCGATGGTGTCCTTGAGGGCAATCTCTCCTTATTGTACACCGTGGTCTTTAACATTTTGATTGAATGATCATGTTATCTGACGATGATACCCCTGTATATGGTATATAACCTTAAGCCTCTTTCCATCTAAGAGTGACAGTTCATCAAATCAACTCTGATGCATATCTTATTTGTTAAGTTTTCATTCGAGTATGGAACGCAGGGAATGTATTTATATCTCAATGGGTAAGACTACTTCCATGTCTTACACTAGAGAATAAGGGGTGGCCCCAGTAGGAGTTATGATTGAAGTGAGATATCCCCCGAGGACATAAGGGATCTGATCGGCCCAGTATCTACAACTCTCAGTCATTTTGTTGATTATGGTTTTGAGGCTTTTATTGGTGGCATCGATAACACCATTGGTTTGTGGTCGGTAGGGAGAAGTTTTATGTCTCTGAGTCTCGTAGTCGTCGACTAGTTTTGTGACCTCGGATTCAAAGTGGAGTCCATTATCTGATACTAACTCATGGGGATCCCTGTATCTACAAATGATGTTCTTTCTGATAAATTTGGCCACTTTCTTGGCATTCATCACTACATATGACTCGACTTTGACGCATTGGGTGAAGTAATTAATAGCGACCAGGATGAACTCATGACTATTTAAATCTTTAGGAGTAACCTTCCCTATGATGTCAATGCCCAGGTGGATAAAGGCCAGGGATTGGTCATGTTGTATAGCTCTCGATGAGGCAACTGTTGGAGATTGGCAAACTGTTGGCATTTGAGGCATCTTCGAACATAGGCACTGCAATCTTGAACCATGCGGTCCAATATTACGCTTGATGAATGATCTTCTTAGCGAGCATATGACTATTCATGTGGGGACCACATCCTCCACTTTGGATTTTATACAACATTTCTTAACATCAGCCCCTGCTATATAGGGCCAATGGGTTCCATCGAAGTTTATCTTGAAAAGTGATTTATCATAAATGATTAATTAGGCAACCAGTTGGTGAAGGGTCGCACGATCTTTCTTTTCTGCGTCATGGGGATACCTACAATGTTTGAGAAGACACTAAATGCCATAGTACCATAACCCGACCATTACATAATCTTCCTCAGTGATGAGCTCAAGGTGGTAGCATTGAGTGGGCATAGCATGTATCTGAACCACGAAAGGGGCAATTATTATTCCCTCGGGAATATCGACCATGGAGGCGAGGGTAACAAGGGCATCAACTAGACTGTTCTTTGCGGGAGGCAGGTAGTGGAACTCGATATCTTTAAAATGGGTGGATAACTCTTCTAGGTGGGTGTGGAAGGGTAGAAGCTTCTCGTCTTTAGCATTCCATTTTCCAAGGATTTGGACAATGATGAAGGCAGAGTCTCTATAGATGTCTCGGTGCCAAATTCCTTTCTTGAGTGTGATTTTGAGGCCTACAGTGAATGCCTCATACTCAGTCATGTTTTTGGTTCAAGGGAAGTATGGAATGATGGCAATGGGGTGTGAGAGTCATCAGGAGTGATCAGGAGTATCCTAAATCCGTATACTTCCATATTGGCAGCTCCATCAAAGAACATTTTACATCTAAATTCCATTTGAGAGGTGCAGAGAATATCTTCAATTGGTAATTCATAGACCTAAACATTAGTTCCTTCCATGGGGTAATCAACCGGGTAGTCGGATATGGCTCTCCCTTTCATAACTTTCTACGTGACGTACACAATATTGAACTCGACTAGCAGCATCAACCAACGGGCCATTCGACTAAACAGAGCGAGATTTTCCAGTAGGTATTTTCTGGGATCTATTTGGGATACTAGTCTGATGGAAATGGAAAACATGTAGTGTCATAACATTTGCATGACCTAAACCAAGGAGACACATGCTTTCTCTAAAGCGGTGTAGTTGATTTCGTATCCGACCAACTTTCGACTGGCATAATAAATGGCCCTTTCCTCACAAAATTCTTCAATGTATTGGTCTTATAAATACCCTACTACGGTATCTGTTACAGTCAAGTATAAGAGGAGGGGGAGACCTATCTGCGAAGGCATGAGCACCGGAGGTCGGGCGAGGTATCTCTTGATTTGGTCAAAGGCTTCTTAGTATGCCTCATTCCAGACTTTAGTTATATACTTACAGAGGAATTTGAAAATGGGTTTGCAGATAGAAGTCATTTAGCTCATGAACAGACTGATGTACTGTAGTTTGTCGAGGAGTCCTTGGAATTCTAACTACATACGTGGTGGTGGCCTCTCAAGTATGGCTTTCTTCTTGGTAGTGTCTGCTTTGATTCCCTTCTCAATAACCATGAATCCTAAGATTTTTCCTTTAGTGATTCCATCAACACATTTATGTTCATTTAGCCGCATCTGGTATTATCGTAGTCATTTGAACAACATTCGGAGGGAGGTAATATGACCTTTACGGATCTTTGATTTAAGGATCATATCATCCACACAGACTTCGACCTCCTTATGAATAAGGTCATGCAGGATGGTTATGAAAACCCTTTCGAAGGTAGCCCCAGAATTCTTAAGTTCTAATGGCATGATAGTATAGCAAAAGGTTCCCCATAGGGTGATGAAGGCGATCTTCTCCTGATGGTCATGGTGCATCTTGATCTGGTTATATCCGACAAATCCATCGATAAACGACTTGAGGATGTCGCTCACTTTATTATCTATGCTCATGTGGATATTGAAAAATGGGTAATCGTCCTCTAAGGATGCTTTATTTAAATCTTGATAGTCGACAGACATGAAAATTTTTCCTCCTGACTTCATCACGGGGACGATATTTATGATCCATGTTGGGTATTCGACTACGCGAATTAACCTACTTTCAATTGCTTGACCACTTCTTCTTTGACCTTGAGCAACCATTCGATACGGAGTTTCCATAGCTTCTATTTGACTAGCATACATTATGGGAATCTCGGGATCTCATGTTGAGCTATTTTCGGGTCAATGATGTGCATGTCATCGTAGGACCATGCGAATATATCCATATATTATTTGAGCAGTTCTTCAAATTATGCACGCTCATGCTCGTTAAGGGCGGATCCTATTCTAATCTAGTGTTGATAGCTACTAAATCGAGATTAATAATAAAAATCTCGTTATTATTAGTTTGAACGCGGTTATGTTATTTGTTATTATCCATATTAAGATTAGTTAAGAATTGTTCATTTGCAAAATCATCATCATCAAGATTTTGATTAGAACTAAGGCAATTAATGTAAGGCATAACAAGATGCTCAAAATCCTTGTTTATTTCACTTTTTGGGAAAAATAACATTAAGAACCTCATCAAAAGAGGTCTCAATTACATTGATATCAGGAAAAGAAATTACATTAACAGGTGAGGAGACTTGGATAGGGTAAGTAAATGGGTTAGGTTAAATCTGAGCAGGTTAGACTACTATGTCATTTTAGTTGAGGAGCGGCATGTTAACAACTTTGATTTAAGTGGAAGGGTCCGAAGATGCGTCGTCTGAGCGGATTATGTAGAGACTCACGATGAGTGTCTGCAGGTCAATTGAGTATTCAAAATCACTTTCCTCAAAGTCTTTGGGAATTGTCATGGTTTACTAGGTGAGAGGTTTCACTTTATGTTTGTAGTCTTTGACCTAAGAATTACTGTATTCAAAGAATATTTCCAGCCCTAATTTCATCTTCTTATCAACATGGTAATACCACGGTTCAGGGAAACCCCGGAAGGGGAAGTATTTGCCCTCCTTGACAAATCTTTCATTCAAAGAGTCTCTTGAAACAGTCATTTCATCTTCCAAGATTATTTTCGGTCTCGACCGACAAAGCAATTTGGGTTGATAAGCCAAGCCACATGGGGGATGGCCTCCTTTGGGAATATGGGCTCAAGGAACCTTTATTGGCATTTCCCTAGCCCATTGTGGGCATGAAGTGGATGTTTTTGAACATCTATATCACATTGACATTACCATGAGGGATGTGTTCCAGACAGACTCGGTCTTTGAAGTTGTCCCCTATTAGGAGGGTAAGTGAATCAATTATGAAACTAGAGAGGAGCATGTCATACCTCCGATGCTTAATTTCCAATACTAGATTGGTAGTACTGATATTGTCTATACGTTCATTGTCCCCTCAAATGGTGATAACCCGACCTTTAGCGAAGAACTTCCATTTCAGACGAAGAGAAGGAGATACCCCTCGGATGTTGTGGATCCATGGATGACCAAGTAGTAGATTAAAGTATGCAGGTATGTCAATGACTTAGATCTTGATTTTAGGATTGATAGGGTCAGCCTTAGTGTGAATTTTATGGACCCCATTACTTCTCAATGGGTATTGTCATAAGCACACACGAAGGCAAAAGTAAGAGTGAGATCACTGACTTTCAGTCCCAAATAGTTGAAGGTTCCGAGAGGATAAAAATTGAGAGAAGATTTGTTATCGACAAATGATAGTGGGAATGTCTTTTCTAAGATTTCAACTGAAATGTTGAGAGCATAATTATGATCAAGACCGAACTTCAGTATTGCTTATTTGGAAAAGGAGAGGAGTTTGAAAGAGGTTCAGGACCTAACCATATTTATGGCTTCCTCGGGAGTACGGGAAGGAAGGATTGTGGGTCCAGTGAGGAGATTTATCAAGGCATTCCGATGCAACTGAGAGGACACTAAAAGCCCATATAGGGTGATATTGTCTTGGGTCTTCTTGAGCTGATCAAGAACTTTGCTCTCTTCAATGGTCATTTCTATCATGGGAAGTTCTTAGGAAACTCCCTTTCATTTATCTATTTTGGTTGCATGAGTAATCGGATCTTTATAGTGTCTCTCTGGCATTGTCATATAGTTTATAGAAGAGGGAAAGACCAATAATCCCATAGCCTCATCTACCCCAGGCTGAATGGCCACGTCCATCAACAGATCTTTAGAGGATATTATTCTGCACATGTTGGCTACTGGAGTGGCTTCTTCCTTACTTGGTTCATCATCTGAGATATCAAAATCCTCCCCCCATCTGGTGGAAATTATATATCCTTGCCAAGGGTAATCAATAAAAGTCTTCCCACTCAGTAGGGAAGTGCAGGAGTGAATGGGAATAACTTTCCCTGAAGCTTGAAAGACGTGAGCAACTCAAAAATGCTATAGATTTAACTTATCTATGAAAAAATATCGACCATGGTCAGTACCACATCTTCTAGATAGACTTATCAATGGGAATTACCCATTCATATGATTCTCGAGCCCACTTTCAGGATTCCATGAAAAAGTTGTTGAATTTCTGATAATCCACGGACATCTCGGTGGGAAATTTTAGCCCAAAATCTAAGAGTTGGTTCAACATAGTTGATAACTCCATCCCCCCCAGATCGGGTGATGACG
This sequence comes from Sambucus nigra, assembly GCA_949130495.1. Classification (NCBI taxonomy): domain Eukaryota; kingdom Viridiplantae; phylum Streptophyta; class Magnoliopsida; order Dipsacales; family Adoxaceae; genus Sambucus; species Sambucus nigra. The sequence goes on along the minus strand of OX422210.1, from coordinate 371,361,566 downwards.
AAGATGCAAGTCCTCGTAAGGAGTGACAAAGTTTGATATATGAAGCATGTAGGATGTAGGTGAAAATATGTGCAAACCTTGAGAGGTTTTGGTGAGACTGTGGGGATGATGGGTGTTTTTCTAGGCACGATTTGAGTACATGGGTCTAATTTTGGGTCTCTTTCTAGAAATATGGCATTTGTATGTACTGGAAGTGGGTTATGTGTGGTATTGGGTTTAGAATTTGCTCGTGGGGCGATGATACCCCGGTCTATTAGGCCTTTGATCATATTTCTAAGGTAGAAGCATTGGTTGGTGGTATGACCTACAGATTGGTGGAAATACAACAGGCATCGGGTTTGAAGTTTTAGGGAGTGTATTTGGTAATGGATGGGATTCCAAGGGTTTGATGAGATTTTGTCTTAACAGGGCCTGGTAGACTTTGGACAGTGGATCATGGAGCTCAGTGTATTCTTTCTTGGCTGGATTGGGGAGACTTTCTAGTGCACAAGAGGTAGCAGGTTGTTAAATGTTATTCATGGTTGAGACTGTAGCATTAGAAAGATTTTCATACTTCTAAGGAGTGAACTATCTGGTCACTTTCTTTGGTTCAGAGTCCACTTTGGTAATGTATCCCTTAATTTGTACACCAGCCTCTCGAAGGGCTTAAAAGTGTGAGTAATACTATCCTCCCATGGATGCTCGAATATGAGGCAAGAAGTTCATCTTCACAATACAAAATTATTCCTCCTTAGAAGGTCTGTTGGTTATGGGGCTAGCTTTCTCTATCTGCCTTCCTATGAAGTTATTGACTGTTTCCCTAGGGTTTTGCTTAAGAATCTCTAGATCTTGGCTTGTAACCTTTGGATCCTCATTATACTTGTTGTGAGACATGAATTCTCTGGCGACATCCTCCCAATTACTGATTTTGGATTCTTCAAGGGACATAAACCACGAGAGGGCACTTTTTTCATGTTCTGCTGAACCATCTGTCCATTATCTCTTTGGAGGCACTAAGGAGGGTCATGGCTCGGTGATAGCTCGGAGGTGAACAATTGGGGGTTCGCTTCCCTTGAACTTCTCGATATCTAGCATCTTGAACTTATTTAGAAGTCTATATTTAGGGTAAGGAGACATATGAGTATAGTTCATGTAGTTCCCCAATAACTCAACTTGGTCGAACATCTTTGACAACAATTTGAGGTCTTCCTTGACCTTGTTCAACTCCTCCTCTTTGGGATCCAAGGGTACTGGAAGATTAGCCCCTGACTGGGAAAGGTTTGGAATAGGGATTTGAGTAGGTGGTGTTCCATTGGTAGGTAGGTAACGCGAAACATACTGATACTCTTCTATGACCCAACAACACTCAGGAGAAGGTGGACCTATATAAAGATAAAAGAGAACCCTGAGTTTTTTAGGAATCTAGGCCTGTTGTCGCTGCATTTCATGGACCTCGATTTGAAGGTTGTCTATTCTGGCACTAAGTCGGGCTAAGACGGCCATCCGATATGGCTGAAGATTCGGTGCGTGGTCAATGTTCTCCATAAAGAGCTCATAGAGGTAGATCCCAAATTCAGACGAAGTAGCAGAAGATGCGGCGGAGCTTTAGGGAGGCTTAATGGAGGACCAAAGCCAATAAGGAGCCAAACCAAAATTGGGTATGCGATCGACCTGAGAGGGAAAACGGTTCAAATTTATTTTTGAAAGAAGGAGGAATACATTTTTTGGTATTTTATAAGGATGAGATTTTTTTTCAGTATTTTTGTTTTTTGCGAAAGAACAGAAAAATGAGAAGAATCTCAGCATAATTTTTATTATTACTATTATTAATAGGTTTTCACTTGTATTAGGTTTGCCTAAATGAAATAAACATGCCAGATATGACCCAAGCCTTGTAATATAGGGTTTGAAATTATAAAAGACACGATTTGACTTGTTTCTAGGCTCATGGGCAGGGTCCTGTTTTGAAAAAAAGGAGAAATAGCACAAATTTTTTTGCAGTATGCCGACTCAAAATTTTGGCAGAGTTTCACATGTTAACTTCCAAACTAAATATGAGTGCCCTAGGTTTGACGTCTATATGAGGTTTATGCACTTGTTGAGTTAATGAAAGGGTTTCCCTTGCCATGACTTCCACGATATACCTCTTGCCTATAAGTGAAATCATTTATCGGTACGTGTAAATAAGGCATTTGATATATCTGAGTTTACGTGAATTGCCTCATGATATACCTTATAGGGACGGTACATGTGGGAGAGAATTTGATATACTCAACGTACGTGAACGATTTCCCTGCTATATACCTCCCTTCGTGAGTTTGGTCAAGTGGTACAATACGGGGGGAATAATTCGATATACGTATGATGTACGAGGCCAATAGAAGGTGAGAGTCATATCGCTTAGGCTAACTGCGCCCTATAGGACCAGCACCCATCACAAAGTGACTCCCAGTACGTGATAAAATTTTGGTCAATATTGCCATGCTCTTGGTGATGTAGTGCGCAAAAATGCACGAGTCTTAATTAAGATATTTTGGAGAGAGTATTTTTTATTTGCATGATGAGTAATGGGTTTGCTACACTAATGAGGGATAATGTACAAGTATTATGGAGAGTAAATCTACCATGGAGCATGAAGACTATACTACGCATATACATGTGAGTGAGTGACATGTGATTATTTACAAGTGAGTGTGCGGTAGTGAGCCAATACATGGTATTACTACAAGTGGTGTGTGATCTGTATAAGTTTGCATAAAGATAAATACAAGTGAGAGAAGTGTGGGTGTGTGCTAGTGAATCCTAATAATGGATATTCTAAGTGATGTGTGGAACATGTGAGTAGAAGTGAAGCTAAGTGTAAGTGTGTGAAGTGAACATGGAGAGTATATACAGGTGTGTGAAGTGTATAAGTGAGGAAAAAGTGATATATACATGAGGTAGATATATACCAAAGGTAAATAAAGGAGAAAAGGGAACATATAGGTAGGTGCATATGCACACATGCAGAAAAGAATAACATCCATTCAGAAATGAAACATCACCCCAATAGAATCGCCACTGTGGCCATCCTGGGGGGGGGGGGGGAGGCTTCCCTTTGGCGTGCACGTGGGATTGCTCCTTTTCCCGGGGTGCTTGGTCATCATTAATGTGTGATAATATATAGAGAGAGAGTGGCCAACCTATTTTGCAACAAACAGGAAAAAAATGTGTCTGCCTCGAGAGAACGGTAGTAAGGACAATACTGATGCTTGCGAAACTAAGTAGTTCAAAGGTGCGAGGACTAAGTTACGTAATGGGAAGGTGTTACTCAACCATAACGCCCTTTTGATATCTCATGGTCATGTGTTGATATTATCCCATTAGACTCCATGAAGTGTGTGATTATGTACATAATATAGATGGAGAATGGAGTCGTTCAACTCGTGTCATGGAAAAGGACGGAGCGAATTCATCCTTAGGAGTGTTCCTTAAAATAATAATTTAAAATATAATATGAGTGTTTGACGAATCACAAATTGTTATGGAAGAATGAATGTATATATCGGGCAAAACACAAGCATGCAAGAATATGGCATTCATTAACCCTCTTTTGGAATGTATATAAGTGTGAGAACGAGTAGTGAGAATCCCTCTTTTGGAATTTCTTGATAAAACCTCTTTTTCTTATTATTTTTTTATGAAAATAGAGTATGTTCAAATACTACTAATAAAAGTTTTGACATTTATATATGTGATATAATAAAATAAATCACTAAACTAGAAATAAAAGATCTAATACTTAAAATAAGAGAATTTAAATAAATGGATGGAGAAATGGACCTCCTTATGAATACTTGAAAGTTGATATTGAGTTTAGATATGAAGATCTTATAATGACATGAATGTGGTATGAGGATATGGGTGGAAATTTACTAAATGATGTATGAAAATGATGAGCTTTTTAGGTAGGAAACAACTTTGAATTCGAGAGAATGTTCTATGAATTATTGAGAGGGAAGTTCAGGGGTGATTTTCAAAGTGAGGTTATTGAGTCTGTGAGGTTATTTAATCTATTTATAGGGCCAATAGGGGTGCCAATCGGTAGGGTCCTCGACCTGTCGATCAACATAGAACCCCAAACACACTGTCGATAGGCAGGTCCTAAGGGTGTCATTTGACATTCTGGGATTTTTTTTTAAAAAGTGGTCATAAAATACTAATCGTAAGTCATAATCGGGCATGGGGTGGATCGTTGGAAAGGGTATTAAGATATCTTTAAGAATAAATAAGCCAATCTCGGGTCCGGGAGTTGACCGAGGTTAAACAGGGCCTGCAAGTCCCCATTGGCCAATGGATAGGAATTTTTCAAAGGAAAACGAATCGTTCGTCCGAACTGTAAGGCAAATTTGCGCATGGGATGGACCATTGGAAAGTTTATTTAGATCCCTTAGAGATTTCATTTAAAGTTTTTCGGTTCATAGAGTTGACCAAGGTCAAACGGGGCCCATAAGCACCCGATGACCCTTTGGAGTAAAATGGGTCATTCGTCTATACTGTAAGGTTGATTCGCACATGGGTTTGACTGTTGGAATGGGTATTGAGATAACTTCGAATATTAATGAGATTTGCTCATGATAGAGAGTTGATTGGGGTCAAATGGGTTCGAGGAGTGCCCGATGGTCTCTAGATAAGTTTTTGATAGTGAAACGAATTGTTCATACAAACTGTAAGGTCGATTCGCACATCGTGTGGACGGTTGGAAAGAGGATTTAGAGCCCTTCAAAGTTTCATTGAGTTCATGCTCAAATTAGAAAACTAATCGGATTCAAATGGGGTCGGGAAGTGCCCATTGGTCTCTAGATCGGTACTCAAATTATGACATAGGGTGTCTATATTGGGGGACTACATACTTGTTATTCTTGCTGATAATAGATGATCTTATCAGTTTGTTTATTCTTTCATGATTTATATCATCTATATATCTCATTATTGGTAGAGTATTCCCTAAGGAGGGGGAGTTATACATTGTGCATGCTATTACCTTCTTGATCTTTGTATATTTATTTAAGGTATTTTAGATATATTCATGATGATGCGGATATTACCCATAGTTTTGACTCAACTTTTGATGTGTGTTGGTGTTTTTGACTCTATGTGCATTACTTGCTACTACTTTCATTATATTTCTAATGTGAAGTGTATTTGGTTGGAGTAATTAAGAGATATTTGAGTTTTGCTGCATAATAGACAAAGGGGGAGATTAAAAATGTAAACAATTGTAATTTTGTATAGGTTGGCTAAATTGTTTGCCAAAGCATTGACTCGTGTGTCACTCAAGCTACATAAGTTTGATACATGGTGAGCTATTTGAGTAGAGAGTGATTCTAGTTCATATAGACTTCATGAATATTGGAAGTTTGAATATCTACAAAGCATCTCAACTTCGCAAGACTTATGTTGTTGAACTGAAGACACATTATTTTTTAGTTTTGTGATTGAACATTGTTGGATATGCGCACACATACACTTTTTTTGCAAACTGTGTTTTTATGGGATGAATTAGTTTTTTGAATCATGAGATTTTGTTGTGTATACCATTGGAAAAAGAACAATTTTTCAAAAGTTCTTTTGTTTGAAGTTTTCGTCAAAATATCTTAAAACCTTTTACACAGTCTCTTTTTGACTCGTCTGCACGAACATGCACAATTTTGTGTTTGGTTTCAACACTACCTAAAATTGTTTGCATGTTCGGAATCATATCCGTGGGAATGGCGGAGCGGAATTTTCAAAATCCCTTGTAAATAGGTCTTATTCCCTCCTCTTTCAATACATCCAAAATCCTTATTACTCATTTACATCTTAGAGAGTATTTTTGAGGTTCAGGGATTTTATTTTGTCTCTCTATTTTTAAATTCACTTGTTCCCTCAAAATTGAGAGAAACACATAGATCTATAGTTGATCTATGGGTTGAGAGGAAATTGTGAGAGATTTTATTCAGATCTACATATCCAAAGTTCATATCCAACTATTCTAGATTTGAATTATTGATCAACACTTCTAGATCTAAAAAGGGATGTGTATTGTTATATCGGAGAGATTGAGGCATGATGCAACTCTAAGTAGGATAATTTACTCCATCGTTCATCTTATGGATCTTAGTATGGATCTCTTATCATAAATAGGAGGAATTTTTATGTTCATACGCAACTTCTCATGAGTGCATATCTAGAGATACTTTCTTGCATTGTGTAAAACCTTTTTAAGTTAAATAAGAGATTATAGTGCCTCGAGGTTTTATACCCCTTGGTGGGAGTGTGTGTGTGTGTGTGGGGGGGGGGGGGGGGGGGGGTTCCTCATAAAATATGACTTGTGGATTGATTGTATGTTGTCTATACTATATTCTTTATTTACATCACACACTACACATATATCTCACTAAGATCTAGTTCAATCCATAAAATTGTGATCATGATTTTTGCATCTAGTGAATTGTCCTAGATTTTCTAATTGAGACCAAAATTTGTTGTTCCACATGCCTAATATGATTTCACCTAATTGTTACATGTGCTAGGTTGTTTAAAGTTGGAATTAAATTGAAAATGCCAATAATTTGGCATAATTATTTTTAAACCTATTCAGCCCCATATAGGTTTATTAGAGTAGAACACTTATATTGAACATACACATCCTCAATGGGGAAACCCTAAAATCAAAAAATTCCCTTGATTACACCTACTAAACTCATTCCACGTTATCCATATAATGAGAGTAGTAGGATTTAATGTACAAAGAATCCATAGACAAAAGAGACATCAAAATTTGAGTCTGAAATTTGGGAATGAGTCGCATTACCATGACTAAACCTGAAATACACGAATTAAAGATGCAAGATCATGCAGTTAATAGCATGCACAAAGAGTAAATCCTCCAAAAATCAATAAGATATATATAGATGGTAAAAATCATGAAAACATATGCAAATGTGATCAAATAAATTAAAGTAAATATGTGCTCTCCATTAAGAAAACATCCTCGAAAAGAATGTATTACCCTTTACATTTCTCCCCATAAACTCTAAACATGTGAATCTCCCCAATAAAATGAGTAACAACAAACAAGGGACCCCCCCCCCCCCCATCTTAGATGCTTCTCCACCCTCTTAACACGAAAAATTAAAAAAAGAAGTAAAAAGACACACATACTGAGTATAACATGGAAAATAAAAACAATCAGAGTGAATAAGTTATACTAGTAAATCAAACATTACATAATAATTTGAAACAACCAATGCTATACATAAGGGACACTAGGGAATTCACCATGAGTATAATCATCATATGAAAATTCATTATAGTATGGTCTAGCTATATGGTCAAATTTAGAAAACGTAGAGTAGGACACAAATAAGGCAAATTCAATTTAATTCCATTTGATCATAATTATCTATGTGAAACTAAAAAATCAAGATAATGAATCTAAATCAAAATAAACAAACCAAAACAAGAGATATGAGGGAAAAACTCTTTCCAAAAAAACCTTTTCCAGCATTGTTACAACTAAGGTATTACAAAATGGCATAGAGACACTTACAAGTATTATAGCTACGTCTCCTTCCTTATTGATAAAAGAATGTGGTGCGTATCAAACACTGTGCCACATGAAGCTCCACTTGCCTCGGTGTACACCGATCAACCTTAGGAAACTCATTTCCTATCTTTAGTAGTGAAAAATCAACTCCACAGGGATTAGAACAAGAGATGTGTTATTCAAGGTTAGATAAAGTGATCAAAAAACATTCAAGGGGTTTGGATTTGAAAATCAAAGTGTTTGATCAAAAAAATATGTGTAAAAGGCTTTTAAAGAAGAGAAAGTTCGTACCTCTTAAATAGGGAGAAAAATCTCCGACAGATAGGCTTGAAAAGATTGCATTTAAATCAAGTAAAAAATAATTTTTCGCAACTCGTTCGAACGAATTGGATATCATTTAAATGCCCTATGCCAAGTCATTTAAATGAACATTGAGAGAACTATTGAATGACATTTCAAAGAGAGGTGGAAATTGGGTCATTCGAAGATTCGTTCGAAACACTTGTATCGAACGAGATAAGGAACCTCACTCAAACGACCTATTGTACCTTGTTTTAACGAGCTACCTTAAAAAAGATTTTATTGATTAAAAACATTTAAAAAAAATATTTTACGATTTCAAAAACTTTTAAAATACCCCCAAACGTAAAGATTACATAGAATAAAACCTCATATATCTTCTTCGATGATTGTAGTGACGATATCAACTCTTCGATCTTTGATTATGGCATTTTATCACTATCTTGTCTTCAATTGCAGCTTTTGAGAATCTACATGATGATGGAGAGGTGTAATAGAATATTCCAAACATAAAAATACAATGAACAATTATAAATCTTTCTCTTATAGATCTCCCCCTTTGGCTACTTTGGTACAAAAACATAAAATCAAAAAAAATAACCCCTAAGAAAAGTTCAACTAATGTCCCTCCCAAACCCGAGAAGGAAAATACACTAGCAACTTTCTCTCTACTAAAAATCTTCATCGTGTAGCCCATGATATCATCATTGCAGAAAAACACCAACACACATGAAACAAAGGAAATTATTGTAACACGTGGAGTTTAAATGGAAAAGAACATCCCCCTCAATACGTTCTCCCTCTTTTTTTCCATAATAGACAAAAGGTTAGAATCTAAACATGAAAATTTAGCATCACGAGGAAAAACATTTGAAATATCATCACAAGGTATAAACATCTAAGAGTATACGATGAAACTTCAACCAACCAATAAACTATTTTTGAAATCTTTGAGTATAAAACTATAGATATAAACACAAACAGTCACACCATGGAATAGCATGAAAATTTCTGAATCATGGATATGGAATGAATATGTGTGAACATAATTCTCGCGAAAGTCAACATAGGCATACATAATGACAGTGTAAGAAGACAGAGTAACACTCTTAAAGAAAGAAAGAAAGAAAGTCAACCTTTAGTGAAAAAATATTGAACAAAGTGAAATCGACTCAACTCACATTATAAGCATAAACTCTCAAATTTTTTAAGGAATCATTTTACTCATTTTTAATGAAGCTTTAACGAAATAAATTGTCCCTGGAACTTATGATTTAATCTTTTTTGATCTTGCCAATGGTGGCCTTTAACAAAAAAAAAAGACTTCTTATTTCATATCCCTTTTCATTGCTTAAACATAAATCAATTTTTCGGTAAAAAAATATGGGCAATGGTTTTTACATACACAATTAATTCCTAGTACATTCGGTTCATTATTAAGCAAGATTGAGATGGGAGAATTTTATTAAACACATGATAAGAAAGTACATTATTCAAAAGTTCATGCCTGTGTGAAATTAAGGCGATATAATGAGTCTAGCATGAAGGTAGTAATCAATAATGAAAGAGGCAATGCCAAACATACATTATTAAGCACAACAAAATGAAGCCAAGAATCATTACACCATGATTAATTCACATGAATGATTTGAATGAAATAGTGATTCGAACTTCTTAAAAGCACATCCATATCTGTTGCAAAACAAAATACAAAAATCTTTTCGAATTCTGTAAAATTTTATCAAAATAAAGCCTTTTGAAATATTTAGAAACTTTTTCTAAAATAAAATAAAATATTTTTGGATTTTTCAAAATATAAACATAAGAATATAATCTTGTTGTAGGGATAAATGATAGCAATATGAAAATAATCCGAAACTAGAAATAAGTCCCGAACTCAATAATTTTTTTTGGAGGTGTTGTCAAAAGGCGGACACATCCTTTGAAATTCCTCCATAAAACCTTTAGAAGCCATTAAAAGAAACTCAACTTGCTCTCGAAGACTAGCAAGGTCTTTATGGAGGTGTGTGGGAGCATGTGTGTGAGATTTTTTTTAAATTGAAACAAAACACCTTAAGGTGAACTCTTTGTTTAAAATGGGCACAAATATAAATATGTTTTGGTCGACCTTGGTTAAAATGCGTAGGACTTGTTCTCCTTAGTGTGTTAGGTTGACACCCATAAGGATCTAACACGAACTTGGCAACTAGTTCGGGAGCAGTATTGGAAGTGGATGCACCTCGTAACCTATGCCATGAATCTCTTTAAAACCTAAAGTAGGACATAGTAACATCTTTTCAACTATCTTGTAGGTGTCTTATAAGGCTTCTTGGATCTCCCAAGAACATTCAAGATCTTTATTGAGTTGGAAAGCACGGGCTTCAAGTGTCTCGTCAGTCTCCAATGATGTTTGCTGATCTATCATAAGATTATACACTTTGTTGGTCAAGTAAATAATTTTTCTATCCACCAAAACAAGTTGTTCACTCAAAGAAATTATAACCGAGGTCTCACTCTTTCTCAAAAAATTTAAATCTTTCTCTAAAGACAACACCCTAAGAGTCAAATTTTTATTTTTATTTTTGGTTTTCAAAGAGTCGGTGTAAAGTTCAGAGTATGGGTATTTAAGATCGCGTTCTCCCTCACTTAAATTATCACCTTCAAACTCTTCAAAATGATTTAACTCATTGTCAAGGTTATCACGTTTAGAAACATATTCATCAGCGTGAGATGTACTTGAAGTGAGAACGTGATTAGACATGAATGCAGTGAAGTTATGTACATGTAGTGATTCATCCCTAAAATCCACCAACTCAACATCGCTATCTCTTAGAGTGGCATTATAGGCATCTTTGCCTTTGCCTTCGCCATGTATCTTAAGCTTAGTGGGACACTCATGAGTTTTTTGGACTTTCCCCTCGTATTCATAACATCTCTCTCATCTATCTTTCTTAGGATACTCACCTTTATCTTACTTTTGATCATTAACATAAAAATTCTTACCCGCTGTAAAAAAATTATTTTTCTCAAAATTTTTATTTTCCCTTTTGGATTAATTTGGATTTTTGAATTTGAGAAAGATTTTGAATTTTTTTGCAAACATGGAAAGATCATCTTGATCAAAATCAGAATCGAAGGTAGAAACCTTTTTTTCTTTGGTTTATCTTTTAAAGGTATTCCTTTTTCTTACTTCTTTTGGGTTTTGGGGAACATATCTAATTTGTAAGTTTCAAGATCACCTATGAGTTCTTCTAGCCTAATTGTGTCTCGAATTCCTAAAGAGTTAGGGACGATAACTTTTGCAATACAATGAGATGGTAGAGACCTCAAAATTTTCATAACAACTCTTGTTTTTGGATTTTTCTTACAAAAATTAAAACTAAAATTCACAACATCACACAAACGAGTATAAAATTCATAAAAAATTGTAGTTTCAAGTATGCTTATAATCTCAAATTATATGGTGCGATTTTGAAGCTTAGAAGCTTTGACATCATTAATACCCTCATTTTAAGATGGAGGATATCCCAACCTTATTTATACATGGTATACATCATAATAGAGGAAAATTCATCGAGTGTGACAACACCAAAAATCATATTCAAACTGTGAGAGTTCAAATTACTTAGTCCAAAATCATCTTCAGTCCAAGTTGCGATTGTCTTGAGACTGCTGACATTTTCATTAGTCACAATAAGAGGACTCCACCTACTTTTAACAACAAGCCAAACACGCTCATTGATCAATTTTAGAGGCGATCTCATTCCAGATTTCCAATAAGCATAAGTCATGCAATCAAGCAAAGGTGGCCCATTGTACGAATTATCCATATAACCACTAGGATTCATCTAAATAACTTGTAGAAACAAGATCTGATACCAATTTTTAAATGATTTATAGTGTGGTCCTATTATATTGTCAAATGTAGAAATTGTAGAGCATGTCATAAACAATCCCAATTAATTTAATTTAACATATCTTAATTAATTACGTGAAACTAAACATATAAGATAATGAACCTAAATCGGAACCAACAAACCAAAACAGGAGATATGAGGAAAAAAACCTTTTTCAACATTGTTACAACTAAGGTATTACAAAATGACATAAAAAGACATACAAACATAGACTCCACTAAGTAACACAGTTATTTATCGTTCCTTGTGTATAAGAGAAAGGAGTGCAAATCTATCAGAGAGCCACAATAACCTCCACTTGCCTCAGTGTCCACTGATCGTCCTCAATAAACTCCTATCCTTTCTTCAGTAGAGAAGAACCAACTCCACTGGGATTAAAACAAGATATGTGTTCTTCAAGGTTTGATAAAGTGATCATAAAAACAACCAAGGGGTTTGGATATAAAAAAATCAATGTTTTTTTTTATCACAAAACGATGTGTAAAAGGATTGCAAAGAAGTGAACGTTCATACATCTTAAATAGGGAGAAAAATTCCCAAGAGATAGGCTTGAAAAAACTTTGTTAGAAACCAGGTAAAGAATAAATTTCGTAGGCTTGTTTGAATGAACTAGACCTCGTTTGAACAACTTAAGCCAAGTGGTTTGAACGAACGTCGAACTAATTATCGAATAAAGTTCTATAGCAATGAGTAAATGTAGTAGTTTTGAATATTCGTTCGAACCAAAAAAATCAAACGAGATAAGGATCATCTTTCGAACAACCTATGGTACCTCTTCTAAAGAGCCGCCTTAATAATATTTTTCTGATTAAAACTTTTGAAAAAATATTTTTTGTTTGCAAAGGCTTTTAAAATACCCCTAAACGTAAAGATTACACATAATCAAACTCATATTCCTTATCCATTGATTTTAGTGACGATCTCAACTCTTTGATATTTGATTGTACATGATGATGTAGAGGTGTAATGGAATATGCCAAACTTAAAATATAATGAGAAATTATAAATCTTCCTCATACATCATGTAACACCTCATAAATCTTGAGCCATTATTTTAAATAATTTAATTCAGTAACTAATGATTCTTAATTAATGGGAATTAACTAATAGGAATATTTAAAAGTGGTTATATTTAAAATAAGTTAACGAGTGAGGATTTATTTTAGAATTATAATCCGAGTGGAAATTTTTAGTGCGAGGTTGAGTCTGGTAGGGTTGAATTAGTCCAAAAGAAATGGGAAATTGGGTATTGGGGTCCAATTACACATGTGTGAACTTAATAAAGAGAGTTTGGTCCATTTTAATTAGGGCCCATAGGCCCAAAACATGAATAGTGTTTTAACCCTAAGATGTGTAAGGGGTTGGGCATCATTAAGTCATAATAGAAGACAAAAGGGAGAAAAGAAAGGGAGAGCCAAAGGAAAAGCGAATTTGGGGATCTTGAAGAGGCAATTGTAATTCAAATTCATCTTTCAAAGCCATAGATCATCTTGGTTAAAGCAAGTGGTTTAAATTTTGAGTAACAAATTGTATCTAGCTATTCGTATCAAAAGAGGTGTAATCAAATCAAATCCCAGGGTTAGTTATTGCATAAATTAGGGTTCTCTCCTTATAAGGATTATAAATCTATAGATAATTTGATAAATTATGCATTGGATGATTGAGGATTTAAAAATTGATGATATTATTAGGTCTAGTATTGTAGTAATGGATAATGGGACTTAGGTTGAATTTCGGGAACATTTCTACAGAAACCTGTTGAAAATAGGGGCTTTAAATTCATCAATGGCGGACTCGGTTTATGCAAAAGCAAGAGAGAGGAGGAATTACCACTGTTGTTCGAATGACAAGGTAATTCGTACGAACGAGATCCACCGTCGTTCGAATGACAGGGTTCTTCGTTCGAACCACCTCTAATGGTTTCCAGATCTCTGAAATCCCCTGGTTCAGACCTACTTTGTTGAAAAATGGAAATTTGCGCCCTAACTTATGAAATTAATATTGAAATGGGGTTCATTTGGAAACACTTAATCTCTAAGTTATTTGACTAAATTGCCTGATATTGGATATGTAAGTTCATGATTTATCATATTATAATCTTGTTGTTTAAAGTGATTAAACTTGATTGTAGAAAATTGAAGGGTGGACTAGAAAAACTTAACTTCGGGCCGAGAGATGGGGAGTCGTGTTGTACTTAAAAAGGGGTTACATTAAGATAAGGGAAATTAATGTGTAAATAATAACAATAAGGAAGTCAAGGCGTAGACTTAAATATTTTAGGCTTGGTTATGGGCATAATACTCTAATAACCTGGATTTCTATATATGTAAGTGTGTAGTACATATTATATATATATATATATATATATATATATATATATATGTATGCGTGTGTGTGTGAATTATATATCTATATTAAATCCATACCAATAAATGCTATGATAGGAGGTTGCATGAGGTGGGTGAATCCCCTGGCTTGAGGAGCAGGGCGAATATAGTCCCCAGACCATAGCGTTCGGGTTCAGGAGTGAGACGAATGGTGCCTAATTCGAATTCACTACCATGGAAAAATATGGCCGCCTCTACAGCGATTGTATGATTTGTTCTGAAATCGGGAACTAACCGTATCAGGGTTTTGGGTGGACGATAATACTCGGTTAAGATAACATCTAGAGAATGCCCGATGAGTGCCTACTCGGGGGAATAGTTATATACATACCTACGGCATATACATGTGGATGTTGTAGTATGATTTCATATATATATATATATATATATATATATATATATATATATATATATATATATATATATATATATATATATATATATATGTGTGTGTGTGTGTGTGTGTGTGTTATAAGTATATACGGGTGAGCACATGATGATAATTGTATTAATTAGACAGGGATCTTGTCAGTTGTACTTTCGGACTTGTACTTTTATATTAGTTCTTGGCATGTATTGAGATATTTTTATATTTGGAATTGTGGATGGTTTGTAGTCGACGTTGTTCGACAGACTATTGTATTTACTTTGTGGCATGTTTTAGTTTTATTCTCGAATTGGATTGTTGTTGTTCTATTATATTGTTTTGGTTTGATAAATAAAGATAAAATTTGACATCCTCTTAATAAACGACTAGGTGGTTAGTAATTAATGAATCAACGACAGTGATGCTAAGAATGAACTATATGAGATTCCTGTTTAATTTGATATAGGACTGATCACCCAGTATTTTATTAGGCAGGGTGTCACACATCATGCAAGTCCAATGGAATGATAAGATATATTAAACATGTTAGAAAGTAAATAAGGAAATGTGACATGAATACTTAATATGTCAATGATAAGGCACAAAGCATATGGATAACTAGAAAGTACATGAAACCAAAAAATTGTACCGTCAACCACATACAAGATAAGTATTCCAAAACATAATAACAGTAAAAACTAGATAACTATTCATCACAAATATCCAAAGTACCAACAAAAAGGCAAAAATTGTATCATCAAAATAAAAAATAGAGGTAAAACATAAATTTTTAATCCTCCTCTGTCCACTCATGCACGATCTCATCATCTTTGTCATATTCATCATCATTAGTGTCAGCATCGACAAGAGGTGTATGAGTTGTATCCTGAGAAGGAACCAATACATAAGGAGATACAAATGAAGATCCGGAGGTTAATATGATTTCTATCTACCCGGTTGCGATGAAAAATCTAAGTCATCATAAATGTCAGTCATTTGTAAAATCAACCTCCCAAAGTATCCCACAAAAATGAAAATTGAGCATAAAAATACTCCTGTGATGGATAATGAGCATGAGGAGCTCGATCTAATGCTAGCGTTAGTGCTCCCTCTGGCTAAATGGTTTGTATAATGGGTCATGGTGAGGTGATCAAGAAGTAATGTCACTCAAAATTAGATCAAGAATATAACAAAACTCATCATAATAGAGTCTTGAAATACCCCAAAATTATAAGTATCCAGTAATCATACCGCCATATGTAAAAGCCTTATGGTATGCATCCAAACCGACATGAAAAATCACCTCGAGAACAAGAGAGGGGTAATCCAGAGAATGATGATAAGCCTTGGCATACATGAATTCAACTAATAAAGATAGTGCTTACTAGGGTTTACTCATAAACACCACCAATTTTAATTTTTCACAATTTTAATAAACTTTTCACCGAACATAAGCACATATTTTGTGTGAAACAGTTGTACGAATTTTAGTCTTGACCTACGATTTCATCTAGGTGAGTATAAGCAATAAGAAAATAAGCAAATAAAAATACGGGGATGTACGAGGAAAACCCACAATGGGAAAAACCTCAGACAACCCAGTCACAGAAGTCCATTACGATATAGGTCTATTTACAAGAACAACATAGACTTACTCACTCACTTGACGCCTTCAAGCCTTGATTCACTTCCTCATTTCTTTAAAACTTCTTCACAACCTTTGTTGGTTTCCTTCCAATAGACACACAAAATAGGTTCATTCCCACATCTCGATATCCCACCAATCTTAATTGTCTCATGACTAGTCCAGCTGCCGCTCAACAAAAAATTGGTCTCCACGACTAGAAATCTCACAGTATGATGATCAAACCAGTATGTTGCAACATAAAATAGATCTGAAACATACAACTAGATGTAGGATTCTTGGATCTTAAACTTGGGTGCAAACTAGGTTTTTGGAGGCATAAGATAAACTTTGGAAAATCTATTCACAAAAACCCTCTTGGAAAAAAAGTATGTCGGACTAGAGTATTTATATGAAACATAAATTTTGAGATGAAACATTTTTCGAGGTAGTTCGTTTGAATGACACTTGAATGACAATGGAACGATCTTTGAATGGTATATTTCTGTAAATATAACAAATGTCGTTTGAAGTTTTTTAGAACCTTGTTTGAA
Source organism: Sambucus nigra (assembly GCA_949130495.1). Classification (NCBI taxonomy): domain Eukaryota; kingdom Viridiplantae; phylum Streptophyta; class Magnoliopsida; order Dipsacales; family Adoxaceae; genus Sambucus; species Sambucus nigra. The sequence continues at coordinate 371,344,868 of OX422210.1, read as the reverse complement.
CAAGATGACTAAACTCGTTTGAATGAAGTAAGAACCTCATTCGAACAAAAAAAATACAGTTTGAACAACAGAGGAAATTCATTGCAACGAAATAAATTCAAAAAATATTTTTCTTTTAAAAAACCATTTTACTAAAAGGCCTCAAACATTTTTATAAAACAACACCCAAACTTATCTATGGATCAAACATAAGTATGTATTCATACATTCATTGAGATCCCTCAGATAATGAAGAAAAAAAATTGGAACAAAACCCACTGTATCCTCGATGTCTCTTTAGCTTTTCCGCATGTTCTTCAATCACAAATCATAGGGTTGAGGGGCACACAACTCAATTCCTAACCTATGACTCAAAAAAGTTTTTTCCAAATATGGAAATAACCTAATACATACAAATTGACTCGATTCAGAAATTTATTCTTACAACTCTCCCCCTTTGGCTCTTTCGAGACAAAACTCAAAACAAAAAATACTGGTCCGTCATGCTCACTAAGAATAAATTTCTAACCGCAAAAGGAAAAAAAATTCTAGACACTTGACCAACACAAACTTGAGTAGATTTTTTCTTGTGTAAACCTTTGTCGCATCGCTTTTAACCTGTACACATAAACATACCTTCAAATGTAAAGAGAATATAATAACATATAAACCCCAAATGAAAAACCCTCCCATTTTGTCTACCCATCTCTACCTAAGAAAGGATGTCTCATTCTAAGTTAAATATCTCCCCCACATGAAAAGAATTAGATACCATTTCTCCTCTTTTTTGTTTAGGAATAGGAAAAATAAGGTGCACAATTATAAAACATATCTCCCCAATAAAACAAAATCTACACCAAAGTGAATCATGGGTAATCATAAAGGAAAAGGAATATATTATGTGGTGGTGTGAATCAAGTCATGGAATGATAAAAAGATCGACAATACAAGCATAAATAATCCATATTACAAACAAATGATATAAACTATGATGCAAGAATTTATGTATAAGATACCAAGATGATCATAACACATGACAATATAAATCAAAGATTAAGTAAAAGGAAAATATGGATTAAATGAAAATGCAAAGGCTCAAAACATAAAACATACCATATATATAACAACACATATACCAATGAAGCACAACTATATATGATTATAAATGACCACAAAAGACAAAAATGCGTAATCTTTACACACTCGCATAATATCAATCTATTTAAACACGGTGGTACGAAGTAAAGGGGCGTAAACTGGAAATGAGAGAAAATGAACCAATTACTCAATCATGTCCAAGTAGATATTTTTTACCCCAATAATTTATCAACATTCGATTTAGCCTCACATGCTAAATAAATAACTCAAAAGGATAAACAAACACAATGCATAATTACCTAGAAATTTTGATGATTCTTGAATCATTAGTGTCAAAAAAATTAAGCTCAACTAGGAATCATTGTGCAAACCCGTTGATCTTCAATTAAACACCCTAACAATATATCTATTTCTCTCTCCTTTTGTTTTGAAAATATCTAATTTTTGGAGCATCAATGCAAAAATTTGGCATTGGCAATATTTTTGTTTTTACTTCCTCTCAATTTTTTAGGCTTTGGCCAACAGCGGACTTTCATGCAAAGGATATTTCTCCTTTCGTATCCCTTTCCCATGCACATATATATTTTTCAAAAATATCAAAAAATTCACGTGCAAGGGTTTTTACATGCACAACTTCCTCATAGTCAAAAAAATTATGTATATGACAAGATTGTTGGGCGAACACCTCACATAACTCATATGATATATGAAGTTAAAATCTAGAAAAGTGTGTGCAAAGTGTGGAATCATATTCAAAATGGATCCATCATGCAAATAAATTTCAAATTACTTCATGTAAACATGGTTAAGAACAATCCAATCATTGAGTCAAAATCAAATGTTGTAGTCACATGGATATATGGAAGAAATGGGATTCAAACACACCAATATTCTACCCAAAATTTGCATATAAAAAAGATAAACACGTCATAAAACTAGCATTAGCATATAACATAAATCACAACACTAGTGTATGAAAAAACATGCAATGACAATCACTTATGAGATATAGCTTGGGATGAATCGTGTGAAGGAAAATGAGAGTCAATTATTCCTAACATTTAGCTCCTCCAAATCGGATCTCGTAACCTCCATAGGTGTAACATGAAGAACTTGGGATGGGAGAACTATGGTGACACTAAACTTAATCTTCCTAGGAACTTTCTAAGATCATGACAAAACTATCGTAGGTGACCTTTACTACTAAAGTGTGTGCAAGTGAAGACACGAGGAATATTATTTTTAGGGTTAAGGTTTTCTAATGTCTCTATCTTTGTTTGTCTCTCTCAAAAGCATGGCCTTGGCTTTGGTAGCAAACCTATTTATATCATATAAGCCAATCCTACACTTGTCAGCTACAATTCGAACATTGCCTAATATCTTATCCAACATCTTCGACCTAGACTCCAAATAAAATTTAACACTACTGGAGTCTCGTAACTTATATTCTAACTCCACAATCCAAATAAAATTTAACACTACTGGAGTCTCGTAACTTATATTCTAACTCCACAATCCTATAATTCAGAAAATTCCTAGAATCTTCAAACTCAATAAGATCATTCTTCAAAGGGTCCATCAGACCTCTAAGGCTATCTCTCCCACCATCAACATACTCAGGCTTCTTTTTAATAATCCCTTTATATTCCCTAAGATCCTCAATTAATTTAGCATTATCATCACTTATGGCACGTTCGGTAATCTTAGCTTCTAAACACAAGATGTCCATTTTTCAACTTCAACATTTTAGTGTACAACTCCCAAAAGGCCACTTGAATCTCACTCTTCTTATCATCTTCTTCATCGACCCTCTCACTATCTTAGGAACCCAAAAACTAGACCTCGAAACTATCATGCACATGATTATCATCAGCGGAGGAAGACACTTCATTTATTCCCACATGACTAGACATGAATCCAATGTAGTTGAGATCAGTGGGGGAATTAGTTTCCTCTTCCAACTCACTATCACTAAGGGTGGTATTTTATACCTTCGATCTCTAACCCTCCTTCCTTAACCTAGTGAGACACTTAGGAGAATAATACCCTAAACCTTAGTGTCCAAAAGACTTGTCTCGATCATACAACTTCTTAAGATCATCCCTATTCTTCTAATCATGGTCGACTAAGTTATTAATATCTTTTCAAAACTCTTCTCAAAGCTCTTTTATCTTTAAGATTAAGAAACTTCTTGAACTTCCTGGAAAACCTAGATATCTCTTCAGCATCAAACTCACTATCATTACCTGAATTCGACATGTCCTCTTTTTGGGCTTTCAAAGTTATGTCCTTTTTTTTTATTTTTCTTTAGAGGACACATATTTATATTATATATTTTAAGGTCATCTATAAGCTCGTGGACTCTCATAGTGTCGACACCACCTAAGGAATCTAGGACCATGTATTTGGCATTAAATCTTTTAAACAACGACCCTAATATTTTTCCCCAAATCTAGACTCGCGAATTGCCTCGTCTAAGTAAAATGAGGTATTGAAAATATCCTACAACTTGGCATAAAACTTGTCAAAAGACTCAATATTAACATCTTAATCACTTCAAACTTATTCATCAAATTTTGTAACATGGAAATATTAAATTCTATGTTCCCTCGTGTGTGGATCATAACACATCCCAAGCATCCTTAGCTCCATCCCAAGTCACAATGCTTTTAAACTCTTCTATAGTCACAATGCAACAAATAACATTCACACCCATGGAATTAAAAGCCGAGTCATTATTTTCATCTGTTGTTCAGGATGTATATGCTTTAGGAGAACCACCTTCAGTTGAAGGAGTCCACCCATACGTAACCAAGTTCCAAACATTATCATTGATTGATTTAAAAAAAAATTGCATTTGCGCCTTCTAATAGGGATAATTTGACCCATCAAATAATGGAGGCTTGCCAACAAAACTACCCTCTCGATTAAAATTCATATAAAACCAAAACAAGCACAAAATAGGGATCTAACACAACAAATTACTGTAACCTTCTCCGATACCAATTTGATAAAGCTAGTGCACCTTAGGGTTTATACAAAAACACCACCAATTTTAGTAAACTTTGATTCGTACAAAACCATAAGTGTTGTGTGAAATAATTTTACCAATTTTTAGTCTTGACCTAAGCATGCATCTAGGTGAGTATAATCAAGAAGAAAATAAGCAAACCACAACACGATGCTATACGATGAAAACCCACAACGAGAAAACCTCGAACGACCCAGCCACACAAGTCCACTAAGATATATGTATATTTGCAAGTACAATTTAGACTCACTCACATACTCGACGACTTCAAGCCTAAATGCGCTTCCCCATTTCTTATAACCTTATTTGCAGCCACTATTGGACGCCTTCCAACACCACACAACGTATATGTGTTTCCATGTCTCGGTATCCCATGGATCTTAATTATCTTGTGACTAGTCCAGTTGCCGCTCAACACAAACACGATATCCACCACGTGAAATGCTCATAATATGAAGTGCACACCAGTATGGTGCAACACAAAAGAGATCTCAAATAAACATGTAGATGTAGGATTCTTGGATCTTAAACCTGGTTATGAACTTGGTTTTGGGATCATTAAGATAAACCTTGAAAAATCGTTCTCATAAAAACTCTCATGGAAAAATAATGGCAACTTAAGTATTTATAGAAAGCACGAATTTTTAGGCGATATGATTTTTAGATAAATTCGTTCGAATGAGAATCAAGGTTCGTTCGAATGAAACTAGCATTCTCGTTCGAACCAAAAATAGGATCATTCAAATGAAATGATATTCTCATTTGAACGATGATAAAACGAGCTTTGAATGGTATTTTTTTGTAAACAAACAAAATGTTGTTTGAACCTCGTTTGAACGAGATTCCTAAAATCGTTTGAACGAAAGAAGAGATTCGTTCGAAAAAAACACAAATCTTATTTGAATGATAGAGGAAATTCATTCGAACGAAATAAACTCAAAAAATATTTTTCTTTTAAAAATCTATTTTACGAAAAGGCCTTATATAACTTTTTAAAACAACACCCAAACGTTATCGTGGATAAAACAAAAGTATGTTTTCATGCCTTTATTGAGATCCCTAGATGATAAAGACAAAAACTTGACACGTAGCCCAGTATATCCTCGATGTCACTTTATCTTTTCCATATGGTTTTTAATTACACATCAGAGACTTAGAGGAAACACAACTTAAGTCTTAAGCTATGACTCAAACAAGTTTTGTCCAAAAAATGAAATTAAGCCAATATATACAAATTGACTCGATACAAAAATTTGACCTTACATGAAGAATAGACGATGGGAAATACTGGGAATGGCATCGAGGAATAAGGTTAGAGATAACAAAATAATGAAGTATAGAATACTTCCTCCTCAAATCAGTTTGAAAAAATAATCTCCCATTCCAAGTCATCTCCCTACTAGCTAAGACTGTAATAAACTCATCGTGTGGAAAGATATTATTAATGAAAGGCATATAACGAGATATATCTACATATGGAATACTTTAGATGAGATACAAGAATCCTCCATAACAACCACCTCATGACTTTGTACATATGAGGTAAGGATGAGAGGAGATGTGGTGGTCACGATCTTGATCGCATAAAACTCGCAAACAATAGTAGAATTTGCTGAAGAGCGTGGCCGAAGAACATAAGATATGTTATCCTAAATAAAGGATGAATAAAATACTCCCTTGTCACTATAGTCAAGACGATCTATATCAACATATTTTTCCATCCTAACGGCTTTAGAAATGAAAACAAATGTGAATGTTCTCTATCTCTAGTGAATCGGACACTAGAGGAAAACACTCTCACCTCAAGGACATGGATAGAGGAACTTGAGGCCTAAGTACAAGAATGTGAAGTGCGTGGAGGTGATAGTGGCGACGCTTTAGGATGTGAAGTATCATAGGGACCACTTGGGGGTGTAGATGACACTCTCTTGCGTGCAGGAGTCTTTTCACGACCCATAATGTAAGGAATAGGGCATCAAAAGAAAAACACAAGAAAAATGGAATATTCCATATAGTGAAAGGGAAAGCCTAAGTTATCGAAGCCTAAAAACCCAAAAAACCAACCTCAAAGCATAAATGAAACACCTAGAAGGATGAAATTAACTTAGATAAAATATAATAGATGTAAATGAACAAGAAAATTAGAGAATGATGACTCACAAGAGTGTATACTAGATGAAAACCAACCAAACTCATAAAACTAGGGTTTGAATTTGAGAATCCTCCAAATTGACTCAAAAAACCTCAATAATCGATCACGCGGAGGTAAAAATATAATCTTGGACTAAAATTGACTAGGGGTGGAGATATGGAGGTGTTGCATTTGAAATATGAATAAATGATCCATATTTGATCTTTTCAAAGCTTGAATTCCATGCTGAAGGATTAACCGATGATGTGCATACGACTAGTTATACGTACGATGCAACTTTATCACCGTTCATATGGTTTTTTCTAGAACACTATAGTCAAGGAATTAACAAGAAAAATACTATGTGTTGAGTCCTAAACACATAATCTTGGAAACGTTTTTATGAATGAATGTTGTAGGAGGGGCTAATTCCTAAAACTACTTATTAGATATAAGTCACTTGACTAAAGAAAAGGGGAGTTCATTCGATGCTACATATAAAAGGTTAATCAAAATATTCGAAAGACCAAGTATAACATATATGAGGAAGATCAATACATCATCAATCAACCTGGATTGGAAGGTTACTAAGGAAATAGAGACCGAAAAAATTCTATACAATCAGGCATGGTGTGAAATAGCTCATATTATTGAACATGTTAAAAATAACCACCATCTTGCTCGACTGAAGTATTAGTGAGCTATAAAAAAGATGCTGATGTAAAGAGCACTATTTGACATAAAAAATATTCCTTTTGCACATTATCCCATCTACATATACTTTATCTTGTATATTGAGCATTGCGCATATCACTTTTGATTGAATTAATACTTTCATCCATGTTTTGAGAACACTTTAAGCCACACTTAACGGGGTTTCCCCCCACTAAATGGCTGGTGGTGGTTTACCAGCATAAGGGTCCAAGAGGGAAAAAGGCACTTAAGGTCCCACGGGATTAAGGCTCAGAATATATATGCTACATTTTTCCATTGAAGAGAGAATGAGACTCAAAACTGGCAAAACCACACACGAATATGTAACACAAAAGTGAGAGAGATTTTGAGATAAACTTCAATCAAACTGAAAAGATTCTGAGAGTGTTTAAATATGATATACACTTGTGATGAGAAGTTTTATCTTTGAGATTATGTGATTGTAAGTAGTGAATTTCATTATCTCCGTGGAATAAAACTCAAGTTGCGGTGGGCGGAGACGAAGTTAGGTGAACAACGTGATTTGTTGCATTCTTTATAGTTGATTTCCTCTTTTGAGCCTATTTTCCTTTATCGTTGATATTGTTTACCATCATTATTGCAAAGTACATTTTACCATAACCATAAATAGGGGTTATGCCCCAGTTTTACCATAAACACCAAGGTGATAAAGGAAATTATCAGTTCTTCTCATCACCCAAAGAGAAGTGTTGTCTTACATTTAACGACTCCAATCAAGAGGTATTATTTTACATATGGTCAATGAAAATATAAACCATAGTCTTGCGTCCGTTGATGCTCAGAATGAGTAAGAGTAGACTATTATTACACCTGCTACTGAGGTTCCTCAAGTCACTATTGTCTCAGTGAATGTTCTTGGGGAGGAAGCTTCCACGGGCTATGTTTTAGGCCCCAACCAAACGATTAATCTCATGGTAAAATTTATAGAGTTCCTCTAAAGCCAACAAGGAATGCCTATTTTTGGTTCCATAATGCATCCAAGTTCTTTCGTTACACAACCGTCACAACCTGCCACTAACGGGAACTCCCGTTATACCTCCTGGTCTATCTATTCTCATTATGATCAGTCTTATTCTTGCTATAATGCTAACCGTTGAAGCTCTAGTAGCCGTTCTTTCTTTAACTGTGGTCACCCCTTTATAGGATAACATAATGGTATTAAATGTTTTGCCTCCTTTAACCATTGAAGACATAAAGAGGGAGGTAATGAAGATGCTGGCATCATCTACACAAAATTTTAGTGAGGTAACATCCATTTATGATGATTTTTTATTCCTTACCCGGAGGAGTACAATAATGAACCTCACCCTGAGCGATATATTCTTATCATTTTGTGAAATTTAATGGGATATGAGGTAACCGAAAGGAACATTTGAAGAGATTTGTTGAGCATCTTGGTGCTTATTACAATAACAAAAAGCTACGTTTAAGGGAGTTTTGAAAATCCCTCACCGACAAAGCTTAGACATGGTATTCTCACTTTACGCAAAGGAGTGTGGCTACATGGAAAGATATGCATGTGAAATTCTTCTAAAACTTATTTTTGATAGCTGATGAGTTTATATTGGCTCAGCTCTTTTAATAGAGCAAATGCCAAGTGAGGAGTTAATGTGTTACATCAAGAGGTGTACAAAAAGAACTCTAGATTTACATGAATCTACAATGAAGAGCAAGCTCCTTCTATTTTTTGCAAAAGGATTGTTGTCAGTGTTCATTTGTCACTTGATAAATGAGACTAGAGAAAACACGTTCAAATTCTTCACAAGAGTAGCCCAAAATATTGCACTGGTCAGTTGACCTTTCCCAGTCATCAGAAACATCGTCTGAAAGTAGCTAGTTGGCCAAGACATTATAGGAGCTCAGTTCTCATGAGTCAACTATGCTTACGGAGGTGAAGAAGTAGGAAAAAAAGGGAACAGTAATAATAACAAAATGAAGTTTAATCATGAAGATCTACCTTGACTCCCTTGTTATGTGGAAGAGATAATGAGCTGCTAAAACACAATGATGGGTGATGTATTAGTTTTTTCTTATAAAAACTCTCCACCTTATGATCGAGATTTAGACGTTCAATATGATCCAAACTATGCCCATATCATATGGGGCATTGGTCATCCCAGAGTTTTATGTTTTACCTTGAGTAATATTATCAACCAAAACACGTTTGATAAGCACCCAAAAGTGTTCATTTTATACCCCGAATAGATGCATTTTAGTCACTCATTTGTAATAAAAATGGTCTTATGTGAAGGCTTTAATGCACGTTACGGTGTTCAAATGTGTAATTCCCCGACAACGACGCCATTTGATGAAAATTTTTTGGTGTATCTTTTTTGTGAAAGTTCTTCAATCAAAACCTTTATCACGTACACAAAAATATTACAAACTGGAATAGAGGTCAGTAAGGATGTCAACCCTCATCTAAGGTGTGAACATGCTAAAATGAGAAGATAATGAATATAATTAACTTGATTATTTTGTTTTTTGACTTTTTGGTTTTTCTATTTTTTTTATGTTTTTCAAATATTAAAACAATATTTACGATGGTGAAAATTACATAGCTACACTAAGTGAGAGATATAAAACAATACTAAAAAGAGTGTGCTAAAATAAGACTAAGTAACTAAAATGAGATATAACTAATTTGAGATATGATTGAGTGAGAAAAATTCAAGGAATGAAAATTCACCTCCAATTCATGAATTAAATGTGTTAGATTATTCAAGTTTACTAAGTTCCCAACTATTAATTTATTTCATCAATTGATTCTCATCATTTGACAAAATAAACTAACATAGATTTAGTTAATTCATTTTCCATTCCTAATACTCAAGTGAAGAGATGATTTAAAGAAATTATATAAATCACTCGCTAGAGCAAATTCATATAATTAACTTTAAATACAAAAAAATAATGTATGAGCATAAAAAAATATAATGTACTCTAATTAGTGGATCATCATATATTTAGTTTGAATCCAAAAATTAAAAGTATATTAGATTTCAATCCTTTCTCAAGGATGGTGAGTACTCTACGATCCGGTAAACATGTTGACAATGGTGTTGTCGATCCCCGTGATGTTCCAATCCCACCCACACATAATTTCCCTTTAGAACCACTCCCTAAGGTCCCACCACCCCATAAATCCACCGACAAGAATGCCTCTAAACCTATTGAGGCCACCAAGACCTTTATCCCTAAATCAACCTTCCCTCATAGGTTGTCCCCAATAAAGAAAACCCAACAATTTGATGAAATCAAGCAAGTTTTTCAGAATGTTCACATAAAAATTCCACTCCTCACAGTGATTCAACAAGTTCCCTCCTATGCAAAATTCTTGAAGGACTTGTGCACTATCAAGCAACGGACGAATGTGACTCACGATGACTTTGTCACTGAGCAAGCCATTTCCCTCATTCATAGAATGGTATTGTGAAGTATAAAGACACTAGTCGTCCCTATGTCTCTTGCATGTTAGGAGAGAAGGTCACTACTCGAGATATTCTTGATCTTGGAGCTAGTGTTAATTTGCTACCTTACTCCCTCTACCTTGAGTTAGGTTTACAAAACATGAAACCTACACGGGCTAATCTTCAACTTGCAGACCGTTCTGTGAAAGTGCCTAAAGGAATCGTTGAAGATGTTTTGGTGAAAGTGTATGACTTTTACTACCCTTTGGATTTCATCATCTTAGACATTTAGGCTCCCGACCCAACCAATATTCCTATCATTTTGGGTCTCCCCTTTTTGGCAACTGCCAATGCCATCATCAATTGTCGATATGGGTCCATGAATCTTTCTGTTGGAAACATGACCATCGAAGTCAATATTTTCCACCTCATGCAACAAAAGGCCGATGTTGATTATATTGATGAGGTATGGATGATTGAATCCTTAGTCCAAGAGATGTTGGATCACACCTACCTAGAATATCCTCTCCACCAATGTTTGGCTCACTTTGGGTTCAACTTTGATATTGATTCCTCCATCTCCGAGGTAAACGCCTTTTTAGATTCTACACCTCTGTTGGACACTTCCACTTGGGCTCCTCCATTTGAGCCTCTCCTTATCGATATTCTTCTTTATGTTTATGACCTAATCAACCATTGTCCCGATATTCTCCAGGACTCTATTTCTGTGTCTGAGTCTGATGCCTCTCATAAGCCACCACCTAGTTTGGGGCTTAAGACATTACCTGCTGAGTTGAAATATACTTTCTAAGTCCTAAACCAATATCACCCCATCATTATTGCTCCTAACTTGACACCGGATCAAGAAGAGCAATTGGTCCACACTATCACTCAACATAGTACTGCTTTAGGGTGGATCATTTTCGACATTCAAGATGTCATCCCCAATGTTTGTAGCCATCGCATTCATTTGGAGGAGAATGTCAAGAGTTCTCATGAGCCATAACGCCGACTCAATCCGGCTATGAAAGAGGTCGTTCGAGATGAAATTTTAACATTGCTTGATGGTGGTATCATTTATCCCATCTCGGAGAGTCAATGGGTCAGTCCTATTCACGTGGTGCCTAAAAAGTCTGGAGTCACTGTTGTTAATAATAGTGAAGATGAGCTTGTGCCTACCCCCATAAAAACCGTTTGGCGTGTTTGTATTGATTATGCAAGCAATGCTTACTACTGGTTCCTTAATGGATATTCAGGGCACAACCAAATACCCATTGCCCCTGAAGACCAAGAAAAAACTACCTTTACCTGTTCATTTAGCAGATTTGCATACTCTCGTATGCCCTTTGGCCTTTGCAATGCACCTATGACTTTTCAAAGGTTTATGACTAGTATTTTCAGTGACATAGTTGAGCGTTTCCTCGAAGTCTTTATGGACGATTTTTATGTGCTTGTTTCATCCTTTGAACAATGCCTATCTCACCTGAATATGATCCTTCAGCGTTGTCAAGAAACAAAGTTGGTCCTCAATTGGGAAAAATGCCATTTCATGGTAAAAAAGGGCATTGTTTTAGGTCATGTTGTCTCCAGCTCCGGTATTGAGGTCGATAAAGCAAAATTCGACTTGATTTCCTCACTCCCCAATCCTAAGTCTGTTAAGGACATTCGCTCCTTCTTAGGAAATGCGGGCTTCTATCGGTGCTTCATTAAGGACTTTTTTAAAATCGCTCAACCTTTAACAACCCTTTTATTCAAAGATGTCCCTATTATCTTTGATGAAGCATGTGTTGCCGCCTTTGAGCACCTAAAAGATGAGATCACTTTCGCTCTTATCATGCAACCTCCCAATTGGTCTCTCCCATTTAAGCTCATGTGTGATGCTTCTGATTTTTCACTTGGTACCGTGTTTGGCCAGAGAGTTGACAAGCGCCCAAATGTCATCTATTATGCTACAAAAACCTTGCATGATGCTCAACTTCATTACACGACCACCAAAAGGAGTTATTAGCGATTGCGTTTGCTCTTGATAAATTTCACTCATATTTCATAAGTTCCCCTATCATCGTGTATATTGACCATGCTTCCCTTAAGAACCTTATTCGTAAGAAGGATTCCAAATCACGATTGATACGGTGGATTCTATTACTCCAAGAGTTTAACCTTGAAATTCGCGATAAGAAAGGTTGTGAAAATGTTATTATTGACCATCGCTCTCGCATTACTGTCACATCTGACTATGATCCTGTGCCCATTTTTGAGTTATTTCCTAATGAATAACTTTTTTCCATCTCCACCTCGCATTGGTATGCTGATATTGTCTACTTTCTTATTACTGATCAACTTCCCAATCATTAGTCGAAACAGGATCGATCCAAATTTATGGAGAATGTGAAATATTACTCTTGGGATGACCCATTCCTTTTCAAGTATTTCACTGATCATGTCATTCATCGATGTGTTCCTGAATGTGAACAACTTAGTATTATGTCCTTCTGCCACAATAGTTCTTATGAAGGCCACTTTGGCTCAAAGAAAACTGGCGCCAAAATTTTTCAAAGTGGTTTCTAATGGCCTACCATTTTCCGCGATTCCCATCAATATTGCCAGGCTTGTTCTAATTGCCAACACTCTGGGCATCTCTCTCATCATCATATGATGCCTCTCGCACCCATCCTCATTGTTGAAATTTTTGATGTGTGGGGTATCGATTTCATGGGATCATTTCCCTCCTCTCATGGTTTTTAGTATATTCTAGTTGCTGTTGACTACGTTTTTAAATGTATTAAATCAATTGCTTATCGCACCAATGACCATCGTGTTGTGGTCCAATTTCTCAAAGAGCGTGTCTTGACGCGTTTTGGAACCCCCAAAGCTATCATTAGTGATGGGGGTAAACATTTCTGTATTCAAGTTTTTGAACACCTTGTCAAAAAGTATGATGTTAACTACAACGTTGGTCTCTCTTACCACCCACAGACTAGTGGTCAAGTTAAGGTCTCCAACCGCGAGATCAAGAAAATTCTTGAAAAAGTCATCAATCCTAATAGGAAAGATTTGTCCTTACACTTGAACGATGCATTGTGGGCATACCGTACTGCTTACAAGACTCCAATTGGCATGTCTCCTTATCTCTTAGTCTTCAGCAAGCCTTGCCACCTTCCTGTCGAGCTTAAACATCATGCATATTGGGCCGTCAAAGCCCTTAATTTCGATATTGATGAGTCAGGTACCCATAGGAAGATGAAACTTAATGAATTGGAGGAAATCAGAAATGATGCCTATGATTTGTCCAAGAAGTATACGAACAAGATGAAGTGGATCCATGACCAAAGCATCATGCGCAAAGAATTCCACCCTAGTCAAAAAGTTTTGTTGTATAATTCTCGGTTGCATCTCTTTCTCTGGAAATTGAAAACCAGGTGGTCTGGACCCTTCATTGTTGAGTCAGTCATTCCTTATGGTGCCATCACCGTGCAAAATCCCAAGGATGGTAGCCTCTTTCAGGTCAATGGCCAAATCTTGAAGCCTTTCTTGGAGCTAGGCTCCACTCACATAGAACATATTGACCCCTTTTATGAAGACAGACAGTTTAGCCTTATTTGGGGGTGATTATCATCACCGAATTCTTCTGCCGCCCTGCGCTTTCATAGATCTTACATTTAGGGTGAGATTCCATCGTTCTGGTTAAAGACATTAAACTTAGCGCTACCGGGAGGCAGCCCGTTATTTCTTGTACGAGTCTCATCCTGTTTGGGGGTGGTGTTTCACACCACCCTATGTTTTTTAATGTTTATAGACTCGTACACATTTTTATCTTATCATTTATTCAGGTTTATTCTTGGCTTCCTCTGTCCACTTCATTAGCGGTTGATTCTGGTAATCTCTTTCCTACCTTATGCTCTCAATTTTAAAAATCATTTTACCTAACATCGAGGATGATGTTCCTTTTGGGGGGGGGGGGATTTTATCAAAATCGTACCTCTTTTGAATTTTTTTTATTTTTAAACCTAATTTTTAAAATTTCGTGCATTTTTTTTCATCTCAATCATTGATGTGAATTTCCAATCATCCTTCTTTCAAAATCTAAGAATAAAGATAGGGGATTTATCTTTTTATAAATAGCTTATGCAATTAGTAACAAGGCACGTTGCACCATGAATTTCTAGACTCGACAAAATTTGTGCACTTATCACGTCAATACGTTTAGAGTTGAAGAGTACTACAATTCTCAAGAAAACCTTAAGGATCACTAGTAGAGACTTTAGCTTGTGAGATTCATGCCTTTCATACTTTCAGAGTGCTTTACGTAATCTCTGAGTCACAAGTTGATTCAACTTCATTTGGGTCCCCACTTTAAATCGTTGTGTGATCTCATTATTTTTCAAAAAATTTGGCTTGATGACTGAGAAAGACATCACTTTCGAGTTGTAAGAAATGCGTGTTATGAAATTTGTCCCGATCACTAGGTTTACACTCATTCACTTTCACCCATTACCTTCACATATTCTTCCATATTCCCAAATATTCCCCACATGATCCACATACCATCTCCGCTTTCATATCAACTCCATTTTTCCACCCACCATTTTTGAAAAGAAAAGAAAAGAAAAGAGTGTTGATTCCAAATGTTAAAAAATGTCTTCATTGTTGGTTTGAAAAGAGAGAAAAAAAGAAAAAATAGAAAACATATATATATATATATATATATATATATATATATATATATATATATATATATATATATATATATATATAGATAGAAAAAATAGAAGAAAAAATAAATAAATAAAAAAAAGAAAAGAAAAGAAAAGAAAGAGTTCGTAGTTTATTTTGTTGTAATAAAGAAATGTGTTCTTCATGTGCTATACACTCTTCTCATGCATATCCATCACTCATCCATCACCATTCTATCCTATCCTAACTCATACCATCCTACCTCATTTCATTTCCCCCTCACCCATTATCAACCATATTTCCCCTAGGTGTTCAGGCAAATTAAAGTCAACGTGGTGAATAACTCGACGTTCTCACTATAGTGGTTAGCATTCTTTCATGAGATCACTTTTCTTTCTTAATGTACTCCGTTTCTTATATGTGGGTGAGACGTTTGACCTTGCTTACATTTACTCACCTCCTCACACACAAGAGCGATACACTAACCCATATCTCAAGAGTTCGTTTAAGAGAGAAATATCCAGTGAGATTTTGAAGTTGAAGCGTCGATTCCGAAAAGGCAATCTAGGAATTACTCTTATGATACTCGACTCGTTTTAACTGACTCACACACACACGTTGAGTTCTATGAAGGATGTGCCTTGTGTATTTACTTAGCTAACATTTTCTACATTCTGGCTTGTATTTCTCAAAATATTTACCTCGTGATGGATTGTGCGATTATTCTATGTCTAATAAGAGATAGACTCCCATTTTCAAATAAAGAATTTTGTGGGTATATTCCCTACAAACCCTCACCGGACACAACTCGTCCTGTAGGGAAACCCATAGGTTTAAAGTCTTGTTTCACATGCTAAGTGCAATCGCAAGTGCCGTGCCCACGAAAGTTGTTCACTTTTGGTTTATTATGTTTCTTTCTCTCTATCTTTTTGGTCAAGGACTAGCAATGTTCTGTTTGAGGGTGGTGTGATAAGCACCCAAAAATGTTCATTTTATACCCCGAATAGATGCATTTTAGTCGCTCGATTGTAATAAAAATGGTCTTATGTGCTTTATTGTATATTGTGCAAACTTGAATGCACGTTGCGGTGTTCAAACGCATAATTTCCTGGAAACTATGCCATTTCAAGAGCTAATTACCCTTTCCCATAAACTCACCCGAGCGTAAACTGGTACCTAAACATTTCTCGAATCCCGTGTGTGTTTAGTTTGTTCCTTTTTATTCTTCTTAGATTTTTAGTTTGAGTCGTTTTTTTAGTATTTATTTTATATTTATCTAGAATTTCTAGGTTTATTTTCTATTTTATTTTTTAAGTTTAAGTTATTTTGATTTTGATTAGTTTTTATTTTTTTTTATCAAGATTAGTTCTTTTTTAGGATTTCATTTATTTTTAGATTTATTAGATTTTACATTTTTTTAGGATTTTAGTTTTTAGTTTAATAGATTTCTATTTATTTCTTTTTAGTTTAATTTTTTTTATTTGAGTCTTTATTTCATTTTTAGAGTAGGAATTTGATTTTTATATTTTTAGTTTTAATAGTTTTATTTTTATTAGTTAGTTTTATTTTATTAGGAGTTATAAGTTAAACACACACAAAACCCCTCACACCCTACACTATCATACACACTCATCCACCTAACTAACCCCTCACCCTAACTTCCTACACCATCACACACCCAACTACTCCCTCCATCATCTTCAACCTCAACCTCTTTCTCTCTCCTCTCACCAAAACTCCATAACTTAACACCATTAAACCTTTCTCTCTCTCTCTCTCTCTCTCTCTCTCTCTCTCCTAACCTCAACCCCCATAACCAATTAACATCACTACCATGGCCAAAATCCTTCCAACCATCAACATCCGGCCATCACTCCTAAACCCGCGACCTCCATTCTCTCTAACCTGCTACCCGATCGCAACCCGGAGCTGGCCACTGGTACCTATTACACCGGACCCCTGCCCGCGACCCGGGCCTCCACCTCACCTCCCACCTACTCGCAAATTTGACCCCCGAACCCGGTGACAAGAAACTGAGCCCCACGTCACCCAACCCCCTGTCTTTGGACCTCCCCCATTCTCAAAGTACGAACCCGCCTGAGCCCAGCGAATCCCACTACCAATTGACCCATAACCGACATTATACCGAGTTCATCATGTCTTAACCTTTAACCCACTTCCAAGCCATACACGCATTTGAGACTAGGCCAGTAAATTGAGCGCCCGATGCCCGAAGCCCGCCCGTTAGGCCCGCTATTTTCGGGCTGAGCTTTATTTGAGTTTGAGCCGAGCCGAGCCGAGCCTGAGCCAAAATTTCAAGCCCGAATGAATTTCGGGCCGAGCTTGAGCCGAACCTTGCCAAGCCCGAATTGGGCCCGAAGCCCGAACTTCATATTTCGAAATAAATAAAAAAATAATTTATATAATTGCTCAAGTCACAATAGGCCTTTGTTAGTTATCAAATTTTGCTAAATGTATGAAATTTAATAGGCATTTGTAGGTTTTCACTCTTATTTCCCTTCTTTTAATTTGATACATTTCATAATTATATATTTTATTTCATGAAATATCAATTAGATTTTAATGTGTAATTATTTCCATGATGGAAATATAAGAAAAAAAAATTAATTCGAACTTTTTAAGCAAAAAAATTGAAATCGGGCCTGCCCGAAATCGGGCCCGAAGCCCGTAATATATATGAGCCGAGTTCGGGCCTCGGTGGGAAAAAATAATTCGGGCCGAGCTCGGGCTTGAGCATGGGTAAGTGAGTTCGGGCCGAGCCTGAGCAACCCCAAGCCCGGCTCACCCAGCCCGATTTACAGCCCTATTTGAGACCCTAAAGCAAAACACGATTTTTCCATCTTCTAAACAAACCAACCAAAGACAGAAAAAAAAATAAAACTCATTAACCCCACATGACATATATCTCATTTAACCCTCTTTTAAACACACTTTCCAAAAATAACCCCAACTCATCCTAACTACCAAATCTTGTACTTGCACCGTTTTAAACCCTAAAGTACCCTCCTACACCATAACCACATGCTCACTCCTACCCTTTTCCCAATTTACCGCCATGCTCCATGCCCAATACAAAAAGGAAGACGAAGACCAATTATGAATGAGGCTAGAAGTAGAGAAAAATTTAGAGTTGAGAGAGAGAGAGAGAGAGAGAGACAAAACTATAGAATTAAGAATTTCAATTTTAGGAATTGATTTTAGTTTTTGTAGAGTGATTGTAAACAATTGAGAAGAATTGTTGAATTAAATTCAAGATCAACTATTATTCTCCAAAATTTTGGTTTGATTTCCCTTCCTCTAATTTTTCATTCTCATATTTTTAATTGTTATTATCTTGTTATTAATTGAATGATGATCATGATTGGCTAATCACTCCATTCAAGGAGTGAAATGAAGCCCCATGAATTCAATTAAATGAATTAATTATTCTTATTTACTTTGTTCCGTTTAGTTAATCATTTTTCATTCCTACATGTGTTTATGCATTGAGAGATGGTAAACCATCCTTGAGAAAGGATTGAAATCTAATGTACTTTTAATTTTTGGATTCAAATTAGAGATAGGATGATCCACTAATTAGAGTATATTATATTTTGTTATGCTTGTACTTTAATTTTTGGGATTTAAAGTTAACTATATGAATTTGCTCTAGCGAGTGATTTATATAATTTCTCTAAATCATCTCTTCACTTGAGTAGTAGGAATGGAAAATGAATTAACTAAATCTATGTTAGTTTATTTTGTCAACCGATGAGAATCAGTTGATGAAATAAATTAATAATTAGGAAGTTAACAAATTTGAATAATCTAGTACATTTAATTCATGAATTGGAGGTGAATTTTCAATCCTTGAATTTTTCTCACTCAATCTTATCACAAATTAGTTATATCTCATTTTAGATACTTAGTCTTGTTTTAGCACACTCTTTTTAGTATTGTTTTATATCTCTCACCTAGTGTAGCTACTTAATTTTCACCATCATAAATATTATTTTAATATTTGAGAAACAAAAAACAAAAAATAAGAAAACCAAAAAGTCTAAAAAGAAAATAATCAAATGAATTATATTCATTATCTTCTCATTTTAGCATGTTCACACCTTAGATTAGGATTGCTAGTTTGTTATATTTTGGTGTAGGTGATAAAGGTTTTGATTGAAGAGCTTTCACAACAATGACACATTATTTTTTTTTATTAAGGTTGGTACGAAATTTGTAGAACATTCAATGCAATGTTAATAAAAATCCATTTCTAACTAATAAGGCACACATGGTTGTTGCATTTAACGATGAAGAAGAAGGTCAAACAAAAAAACAAGAGGAATTCGAAGATATATGTAATAGTTCTTTGCAAGGAATGGCTAATATTATTCTTGTCTATGATGAACCAAGAGGAAGAGATAATGAAAAATCTTGTCATGCATAAGAATATGAGGTTGTTCCAAGCTTGGAGTACCAAGATGTATCAAAGTCACCAATGTTTTCATGGTTCTTCGATCAGGTTGGGAAGCCACCAGAAAGTGGGTTAGAAATTATTCAGGATTTTTTGGACATAGAAAAGAAAAATATTGATCCGAAGTTAAGGTGAAGAGGACCTATGTCCAGGATGTTATGAAAGTTCATGTTTGAGTTCACTTTCTCATAATCAAGTAGATCAATTAAGTTCCCTCTTAATAGACCCTTATATGTGACAACATGCATAAATGGAACAAGCTTTCTAGATATTTACTCAATGTAGGTTCTTTGGTAAATATTATGCCCATTATCTCCTTTTAAGCTGCTAATATCTCCAAGACAAGGTTGGTTGCAATAACTCAATCAATACCAGGTTATTGTAACAAAATTTCCATGTTCATTGGTTTGTGAATGTTGTGATAATAATGGGAAATCTCGCATCACATATCAAATTCCACGTGATTGAGTCATCTAACTTATACCATCTATTAATTGGGAGGGTTTGGATGGACAACCATGGTTTGGTTCCTTCAACACATCATCAATGTGCAAATGCGAATGTCGAAGGAACATAGATTGTGATACGAGCTACCAAAAAGGCTTTTGGAAAGGAAGATGCATATTTGGTGGATGATGCCTTCTATACCGAGTTAAATAAGAAAGAATATATCCTCACAAGGCTTATTGAAGGAGTTTGAGTTCCCTCTAGTAAAGATAGGTTGGGACCTCTGAACGATAAAGAGAAAGAGTTCGAAGAATCATTGCAATTTGAACCGGAGAGGCAGATTATTCCTAAAACTCATTCTATCTATCAATAGCTTAGATATAGAATGAAGCTAATGATAGAACTGATAGAGCAAGAGGTGAAATAACCAAGTGCATTGAGAAAAGAGACTAACATTAGAGATCTTAGGAAACTATAAGAAAAGTAAGGCACCATCAACTTCTGAGCGATAGTGTAAAAAAATGGCGCTTAATGATGGAAAGGGGATATATTGCCTTTGAAGGTGTGAGATGGAAACTCAAGATCCTGAAGAATCTGACCCAGAGTATAAACCCTTTTTGATCAATAATCATGAACAATGTCTTCTCATTGATAACTCTAATATCCAAGAATTTGTGGAAGATGTTGAAGATGAGCCTGAATGTATACACGATCATCCTAAACCACAAGATCAAGAGATGGAAAAAATTGATTTAGTCGGGAATAGAAATGGATTAAGGCCAATCTTCATTTTGAAAGACCTAGAAGATGCAAAAAATCTATAGCTATTCAATATCATTCAGGAATTTAAAGATTTTTTGCGTGGAAGTACACAGAGATGCTAGGGCTGGATCAAGAAGTAAGCTGCCACAATTTGAATGTTTTTCCTTCGGAAATACTAATCAAGGAGTCAACCAAAACATACAAGTCTGAGTTAGATCTCAAAATAAGGTTGAGGTGGAACGATTGATGGCAATTGAATTTATCAAGCCAGTCAAACATTTAATTTGGGTTTCCAGAATTTTTCTAGTGAGGAAGTAAGATAAAACACAAATTATCATTTATGTTGATTTTAGATCTTAATAGAGATTTCCCAAAAGATGAGTTTCTTCTACCTTCGATCGATAGCTTGACCGATTCAGTTGGTGATCATAAGATGTATAGATTTATGGATTGTTATTTTGGTTATAGCCATATCAAGATAGATCCAGATGATATCGAGAAGACAACTTTCACAACACTTTTGTGCATTTTCATGTACAATTTAATGGCTTTTGGTATGAAAATTGTGGGGGGAACTTACTAGAGGATAATGGTTGATATTTTTCATAACCTTTTCAATGACATTGTGGAATTTTGTGTGGATGACCTTCTAATTAAATCAATGAAGGGTCATTCTCACTAAGCTGACTTGAGAAGTGTTTTCAATAAATGCAAAAAGCATAATCTAAAGATGAACCCACTAAATTGTTCATTTGGTGTAACAAATGGAAAATTCTTAGGTTTTGTGATCGATCAACAAGGAGTGGAGATGGACCAAATAATACAAAAATCCATTCTTGACATGACTTTTCCAAAGACTAGAAAGAATTGAAGAGTTTCCTCAAAAATATTTCTTACTTGAGAAGATTTTTTCTAGGTCTATCTGAGATAACCCGCCCACTAATGGAGCTGTTGTGAACCATCACGAAGTTAAAATGCGAGGAAACACAAAAGGAATATTTTTATAAGATTAAGATATTTCTCACCTATCCTCAAACGATGATTCCACCTAAGGGAGGGGTACATTTATTTCTTTATCTAACATCCACTACAAGGTCCATCGGTGAACTATTGGCTCATGAATGTGATGGATAAGAAAGACCTTTGTACTACTCGAATAAAATTATCCATGGTACTGAGGTGAGATATACATGCATATAAAGACATTATTTTGATTTAGTCTTTGTGGCTCAAAAACTCAGTCATTATATGTTATCTTTCACTAATAACACAGTGATAAAATGTAATACATTTAAGTTTTTGTTCGCACGGATAATTTTGATTAGAAGAACAATAAGGTGGTTCCTTATTCTTTTAGGGTATGATTTCCCTGTACGTGGTTCCTCGCACAACCAGAAGTCAAGCCTATTCAGATTTGTTGTCTATTTTTCCTTCAGGGTTGTCTGAACCACCTCATGAACATATACCTGGTGATGATTTGAAAACCAATATTTATGAGGAAGACGTGGAGGAATAGTCCATGGAGTCTGATGGTTCATCGGCTAAAGGAAAAGGAGGATCTTGAGTAATTTTATCTAGAGGAAAAGAGTTGATTTATCTATCCTTTAAATTGAACTTTCTTTATTCAAATACCAAGTATGAGTATGAACATTTGATTTCAGGATTACATCAGGCCGTTCGAACAGGCATTCGTTCACTCTGCACAGAAAGAGATTCTAACATAATGGTCAAACAAGTAAATGGTGAATACGCATTGAAGTACCTCAACCTAGACCCTTATCGAAGAATCATACAAAGGTTGACCTATGGTGTTTTATAAAGTCAAAGTATAAAGACATCCAAGAAGGGTGAACTAACATGATGATGTTTATGCCATAATTGCAAAAAAGATAGCTATGGTAGGTGAATAAATAATTGTGGTAATCCATCGCAGGATAGGTCCATCTTTTCCTCTCCACCTCATTCCCACGAATGATGCCTTAGATTAAAGAGAACTAATAAGGAAGTGGGTAGAAACAATGGATGTTTTGATGAAGCTCACTGAGACAGCAGAATTATTCCTTCTACAAGGAAGGTGGTATTACAAAAATCCTAGTCGATCGTTACTTAGATAGCTCATCCCCGAGGAAGCTCAAAGACAGATGAAGGTAACTCGTTAGAAGCATTGTGAGACCACTAAAATTTCTCTATATCTAAGAATACATAGAGAAGGATATTTTTTAGCGTCGATGAAGAAATACGCATCAACGGAACAAATAAATTATGATAAATTCCTAATCTATTATCATCCAGCTAAGTGAAACTTCTTGGAAGCTCAAACAGATTGGAGGTGACTTTTCATTGATTTTAACAAATATGGTGTTGTCCCAGCAGAAAATGAAGACGTCCTAACACTTAGAACAAGATCCCCAAGGTTTTACTTATTGGTGGGTAAGCTCTATCGACGAGGATATCTCAACATACCTTTACAATGCATCACCACAGAGGATTCATAAGAGGTTCTTAAACAAGGTCACGATCTAGATAACATTGGAGGAGCCAAGATTTATGACCAAGTTATGACACTTGGATATTATTGGCCAACAATGGAAAATTATTCATACGAGTTTGTTCGAAAGTGCAGAGCTTACCAACTTTATGCCTTCCGTACTTGGGCGTTTGACCTTGTGGGGAAATTAAACCTCCATCTAGGGGAAAATATGGGTTCTCATGGAAATTCATTACTTTATAAAGTGACCATAAGGAGTACATTTGAAAAGAGAAACACTAGTGACACAATTTTATTTCAGAATATGTCATTTGTCATTTTGGCATTCCCAAGGTTATTCTTTCAGATAACGGAGCTCCATTTATCAATAAAAAGTGACAATGTTGACTGATAAATATTTAATTATTCACCACACTTTAACAGTGAGGTGTCCTAAAGGTAGTGGTCCAGCAGAAGCTATAAATACAACTTTGGTAAATATTTTAGCCAAAAAGATGTAACATTTTCCTAGTTCATGGGATGGAAAGATACCTATGATTCTTTCAGCATACCGAACAACCAAGAGCAAACCAATAGGTTACACACCTCTCTCCTTGGTTTAAGGAGGTGAAGAATCCTCCCAGCGAAGATAGAAGTGCAATATGATAGATATGCCTTTGGAAACAACATGCTCCCTCAGAGTAGGCAAGTCCAACTAGAATCATCATATGAATACAACGACAATGCGAATAATCACTTTCAAGTTTACATGAAGCAACTCTCCAAAGATTATGAGAACCTTGTCAGACCAAGGAAGTTTATGAGAAAAAAATTGGTCTTGAAGGATGATGTTAATCACATTAGAGTACTTCCCTTTTCAAAATTTATAGAAAATTAGGAAGGACCATATGTTATTAGAGAAGCACATGACTAATGTTATTGTCTGATTTCGAAAATTGAAGACGATAGGTCTTTCAAAGTGAAAAAAAATGGTTAAAAATTTACAATGTTTGAGAAAGACACTTGTAATTATCTTTTTCTTAAAGATGTGAACATGCCCATCAATTTATAATCTTTATAAGCTAGGTATTGAAGCAAAGAATGAAGTACAAACATGAGATTACAAAATAACTAGTTTCCTTGTATTTCAAATGGGGATAATTAAAATAAAAAATTTACTACCACATAAAGGTACAAATAATGATTTTAGCGTAATGAAAATCCTAAACTATAAGGAATGAAGAAGATTTCTCCAAATAAGGAGAATATATCTCGAGAAACCTTTTGTTTATGCTTAGACATGCCATAAATATTGACTTCGACCTATGCAATTCATTTAAACACAATCTCATACTTCTTATTAGAATTAGTTCAAGTTCTTTCAGCCACAGCTACCTATCGATCACACTCCTCAAGATGAGGGATGAGCTATCTTAATTTCCCTTTTTCATCCTTTACATCCTCTATAATTTTGAGATAGATAGAATAACAAGGTTCTAGCTAAGTATCTTTAATATCCTCTAACTTGTTTATTAACTAAGAAAAATCAAATCCGTCTTTCCTCAGAGCTTTGAGATTCCCTTTATGGAGATTAAGCACACATCTATATAAGATAGATGGTGAAATATTCTCTATCTCAACTATGACGACAACAGTCCCTTGCAAAACTAGGCCATCATCAAATTGTGAGGTCTCACGCGTTATATAGTAAAATTCTAAGGGTGAGAAGTCAGAAGCCAATTAAGCACATAATTAAGTGAGCTTTGAATGATAGTTTTATGCTCAAGAACCTATCAGAAATACTATTTTGGTGACACGTTTGGGAAAAGAGAGTCAAAGGTAGACCCACTCTCCTCACTTTGCACATTTGTCGTAGAACCTTGATCATCGTGGGAGGACTAATGAGAATGAGATGGAGCAGCTAGATCCACAACAACAAAAGGGACATACAATCGAGGTTCCTCGAGAGATATATTATTTTTGACGGACTGTAAAGACGGATGAAGCATATGAGTTAGCAAAAACATTAGAAAGATTGGTGCTAAATCACCAAGCAAGTGTATCTATTGAGAAAAACCTTAGTAGTAATATACTAAGTTGACTTACAAAGTGTAAATTGTTTATAAGAAACCTTTTTAGTAAGCTACTAAGCTGACTTACAAAGTGTATTAGAGAAAAACCCTTGCTGGTAAGATGCTAAGATGACTTACAAAGTGTAAATTCTTTTTGAGAAACGTTAGTAACATGCCACTAAGTTGACTTACAAAGTGTAAGTTTGAAGAAAAAAACCTTAATATTAAGATACTAAGTTGACTTAAAAAGTATAAATTGTTTTAGATAAGTCTTAGTAGTAAGCTACCAAGTAGACTTACAAAGTGTAAATTATGTTTTTAGAGAAACCTTTGTAGTAATCTACAAAGTTGACTTTATAGTGTAATTTTTCAGATAAACCTTAGTAGTAAGCTAGAAAGTTGACTTACAAAGCGTAAATAATGTTTTTCAAGAAACCTTTGGACTAAGATACTAAGTTAACTCACAAAGTGTAAATTAAAAAAAAACATAGTATTAAGATACTAAATTGACTTACAAAGTGTAAATTTATTTTGAAACCTTAGTTATGATTGAAATAAGTAATAAAGGTTTATACATAGTTACCTTGTCAAAAAAAGAAGGAGTAAGAACCACATCCTCTGAAGCTTGAACTTGAGCTTTACCGGAAGAAGCTTGAGGTACCACTATTTAATCAATGGGAACTTAAACCAGATCAACCTTACATGGTGGAGTTGCCTAAGACAATTACCTCAATAATAGTTTCACGAGGGAGAGGAAACTTATCCAAATGAAGCACAACCGTGGATACTATGTTCACCTACAATTACAATATTAATCTAAGTATTAATAACTCAATATATTAAGATGATCCAATTACAGGAACAATAAAGATCCTTTTTAACCTACCTCAATTGAACTAGTTTGAGGGACCGCAATTAATGGCAACTTCATTCAAGCCAAATGACCTGAGGGAATGGAATATTTAGCAGCTAAACTTGGAACCATAACTAGCTCTTTGTCAATAGATAAATTTTTTTTCTACAGCAACAACACCCTTAAAATGAGACCTCTATGAATAAGTAAGCCCAATCATTGAAGAACGAGGAATTGGAGATGGTGCAATGGGTGTCTTCAACAACTAAACTTAATTATTCTTTAGACTAAGGGTTACTATCAATATTTACAATCATCATTGGATATGAAGGAACGTGATTCAAAAGAAAATCAAGGAAAATGTCATAAAAGATATTTCTTTCTTAAAAAATAGTTTCACACTTAGAGAAAATATTTATTTTGCGAGCTTGCTGTGGTTTCTCAGGCTGGAAATCATTTATAGGAACATACTCCACATAATCATTTGATTTATCGGTTAAGGTTTTATCAGAGGTAGTTAATAGAGAAGGATTCGGAGTTATAAATACACATGGTTCACTTAAATTTTTCCTCAAAATGTTTTTTTAACTGAGGAGGCAAATCAATCGAATATCCTTTCTCCATTGGAATAACCTGAACATGAGAAACCTGAGAGGTAATAAAACCATAAGTTGGGTGACTTCTCGCATAACCATCTAAAGCATCATCTGCACTAAAATTAATAGGATTCATTCTAAAGAGAACATTATATACCATTAAATGAACCGTTTCAACAAGATCTGGTCTGGGGGGACAACAGGATCTATAGGTATGCCAATCAACTTAAAAGAACTTCGAGTTACATTGGACTTCTTGGGAGTTTTTGATTTCGTGGGATCTGCACTTGATGGAGATTTTCTCCTTACACCATCCTCTCCTTTTTGGGATTTCTTTCCCTTATTTTTCACCTGAATAATCTCACTGATTGGGAGTAAACTTAGGGACCTCTACAGTTAGCTCAATGTCTGTTATGATTAGCTCATACTACAAACTAGTAATTGATTTATTTTTAAATCCAAGTCTGTTCGGCCGAAAACATTCCACACTAGGATAAATCGGTTGAGTTCTCATGAAAGCTCTAAACTACCTTAGTTAGGCTAGCCAAAAGTAACAAAGCCATCTCATGAAAACATCATTATTCCCTTTCTTATCAGGAATGATCATTATGTTATTAAACTGGACACAAAGAGAAAATACACTATGATGAGTGAAGTTAAGGCATTTCATATATAAAGAATCATCGATTATGATATTTTGAAAAATGGGTAGGGGACACCTTGGTCAAAGCCAAATTTTCTAGGATAACAATGGGGATTGAAATCTTAACTTTCGTTCTCCCACTCAGTATATGAAGGAAGACGGTTGAGTGTAAGTAAAATACCATAACAAATGAAGGATATTAAACTACATACACTTGAGAGTCGATCAAATAAACTATGTAAGCTTCATCTTTGAAGAAAGACCACGTTTTAGAATGAGTTTTCTCGGAGTAAGATCTATCGCCAAAATCATATTTAACATAAAATAAAGGGATGAAATCCTTCTTACTCTATTTATGGTTCCAACGCAATAAACTTGGTCACTTGACTGGAAAATTGGTAACTAAGATCTCAACTGGAGCAATCTTAGAGAACATATAATAGCGGAACCCCATAAAAAGGATTTTGTTGACAAACTTAGAAACATCATACCTACCAATAGAGAGATTTAATTGAGAAATTTATACAAAGAGCCCAACGTTATAGAAACCAAAGTAATGATGATGGCACGAACTAGCCTAATTGAGAAATTTATTAAGTATCTATGTGGCTGATCATTGGGCTTGCTAGGTAAGAGAAGGAGAGAAAGAAAGAATAAAAGGTAGGAAACTAGCTCTAAGGATGATCTTTGCTAGGAACAAAGTGTGTATAGGGTATTATACCCCTTTCCTTTTATTCCTTTCTCAAATTTAAAGGAACTTTGTAAAAATATTTGATCAACTGGATAAAACTGACCAACACACTTATGGAAAAGTTTATTATACTTCTTTCAAGATGAGACCTCCTCTTATCCAGAGATTCATAGTTATTAGGAACAACACAACAAGGCATGCAAGGATAAATTTCCAATTGAGTCAATTTATTTTTAGTTGGCTTAATTCCATATAAAACATTGAAGTCATAGGTTAGTCTTTGTATTATCGATATCATAAGCCTATGATATGTTTGATGAAGACGTAGAGGTGAAGCTTCAAAGTTAGATATGCATAGTGTTGTGTTTTCATTCCAAGTTTGTCTTCACATTTCTCGAGGATCTCGCAGATACAGATGCATTGAGAATATGATCTTGGAAATATATTTTAGGTGTTTGCTTATAAAAAA
Source organism: Sambucus nigra (assembly GCA_949130495.1). Taxonomy (NCBI): domain Eukaryota; kingdom Viridiplantae; phylum Streptophyta; class Magnoliopsida; order Dipsacales; family Adoxaceae; genus Sambucus; species Sambucus nigra. The sequence goes on along the minus strand of OX422210.1, from coordinate 371,316,336 downwards.
AATAATTTTGAACTGTTTTTAGAATATTTTTGGAGAAAAATGTATTTTGGTTATTAAGTTTGTTAGAATGAAATTGAGACTTCGTTAGATTAAGTTCACCATCTCGTTAAAATGAGATACATGCTTCATTTGAACGATGTTAAGATCTCATTGGAACGAGCTTTATAACCTCAATAGAATGTACATCCAAGGAACATCAAACGGGCACTCTCCATTAATAGAAGGCCACCCGCTAAAAGCTCATGGTTGGTTCGCTAGAATGAACTTTTCCTTCTCATATGAATGAGGTTGGTTCTCATTAAAACAAAACAAGTAGTTCATTCGAATGAACTATAGTGGTATACCATATTTGTAAAAGGACATTTTACCCCTTAAGGATCTCATCCCTGACCGAGGTCAGGAGAGCCCATGATATCGTTCGGTCTAGAGTTCATTCACCTTACTTGCTTAGTTGTGTGACAACACGGCAAAATGTCACCTTGGGACCCTGGTGACTACTCAAGAAACATCCATCCAAATTTTCCTATATTTTACATGTGCTAATCTACCCCACTTGATGGAAAAAACCCTTAAATAACTTAAGGAGTGCTCCACTAATCCAAGAGGTCCCCACATGGCCCATGCTGGCCAACAAACTTATTCCTTCAACCCAAATAACTATAAAGGGAGGGAGTCCTCCAAATATAAGGGGCAACCAACAAATCTCAGTTACAGACTTGTAACTGACACACAATACATCCCCATATGTCTAAAACCTAGACACGATTGTAACCCCAGAGATAGATCCAAAAATAACAAGTCACCCAGTGGATGTAGGCCAATTATAAGGTTGAACCACTTATATTTCATTGTTAATCCTCCTATCCTCACCCCTTTCTTATATTTACTATGTACATTTTATTTGTTATCTCTGATTTGGTATTCCTATAGATGATACACTAATCGAATTCAATTTTTAGACCATAATAGAATGTCTCCATCTATGGGAAAAGCCTAAAGGCCTAGTTGTTTCTCAACCAAATTCTGATTCCTAATTGCAGAAAAATCAAGTTCCTAATTTAAAAAACCAATAAAATTGTTATATACACATTTTTATTACCTTTAAAATTTCTTTCCTAAAATCCACGGATTACTGCTCAACCTACAAGTTTTACGTAAAACTTTGTCAAAAAATCCTCCATAATAAAAAAACAAAAATCTTATCATACCTTGTTTTCTTAGGGCTATACTTTGTTTTTCTGGGCACTCTTTGCAACAATGACTAAACATCATGAAATCGGCATATAAAAAGAAGATTCACCTCCCTCCACTCCTATAGGAATATGAAACTTTGCCAGATTCATGCGTAACCTAGTTAAAAGTCATGAAGCTATACAAGAGAACATGAGGCAATTTATGCAAAGTGTGTTTGACTTACAGAGAGGAGCAAATTCACCTCTAATCACCCTGACCATTGAGAGAAGGGCTCGAAAGAAGATATGCCCCCACCGAGATATGAGGCAAGAGAGATGGGTTAAAGCTTTGGAAAATTCCAGAAGATTATATATGGTATCTGAGACAAATAGATTTGTTTGGATAAGAGCATTCGAACTAGAGGAATCATATTACCAGCTCTTGCAGATAAATGATGATGATGATGACTAAATGTACTCCGAGGAGCATATAAGTGCCTTTAAGAGACTCAACAAAGTGCTAGTCTTTGATAGTATGGAAAGAAAAGAGATACGAGAACATACGCACCCCCAAGAAGGCACATGATGATAAGAACACATGAGGAAAAATCATGGACGAGGAGAGAGTTAAGAGGTCACACCAAGGCGTTAAACCAACGCGAGCACGTCTTTATAAGGGAAGAATGCTCTGCTGAAAGTCATAGACAACCAAACATTGCAGCTGAGGAAGCTCAACCATGGAATGGATCTATTAAAAGAATAGAAGATCCGCCTTGGCAATCTCATAAGAACCAAAAATTCATTGTATAGAGGATTTGTTCAAGGGTCTCCGTTCACAACCTTTGTGGTTAGCTACCCTATGCCCATAAAATTCTCTCCACCTACCATCACACCTAAGTATGAAGGAAAATTAGATGCGATCTTACATGTGTAACAATATCAAGCTACCTGTGAGTTATTCTCTATAGCAGACGAGATGCGTTGTAGAGGTTTTTCAAGCACTCTTACTGACCGTGCTCAAATTTTGTATAATGGCCTGCCCATAGGGGAAATATCAAAATTCAAACAGTTAGCCAAACTTTTTGTAAATAATTTTTTCTTTATGGAAAAACCTGGGAAAAGGGTGTCTCATTTGTCAAGCTTCCATCAACAGGAGGATGAAATGACAAAGGAGTACATCACCAAGTTAAATGATGAGAAACTATAAGTAGTGGATTACAATGAAAATGTGGTTGTAAACACCATATTCTAGGACCCCCTAAGCTTCTCCTTAGGTCCCTAGCTCTTCCTCCCTCACCATAAACCCTAGGTCATACTTTGAATATTGATCTAGAGACCACCGAGTTCTTTTGACCCACGTTTGACTGTCATTAACTTTTTCACCCTAGGTCATACTCAGAAATGGTTTTTTTATAGAAGGAGAATTCAGTGACATTTGCCCGGTGTGGAAAGTGTTTGTAGATGCATCGCCATGTGCTAATGGTAGTGGAGATGGCCTGATAGTCAACACACCCGATGAAGGTGATGTAGAATATGCTCTCTGTTTAAAATTTAAAGTAATTAACAATAAGGCAGAATATGAAGCTTTAATCGTTGGATTGGAGTTATCTATATCATTAGGAGATAAACATAATAAGGCTCACAGTGACTCATAATTTTTGGTAAATCAAATGTTTGGAGAATACAAAGAAAGAGAGGGGAATATACTTAAGTACCTGGCTAAAGTAAAACTTCTAATTTTTAAGAAAAAAGCTCTTCAGATGATCAGAATACCTATAGTTGATAATACCAAGGAAGATGCATTAGCTTGGCTAACCTCAGCCACAAGAGCTAAGCTGAGAGGAACTATTCACGTGGAGATATTAGCATATAAGAGTATCGATGTTGAATAAGTGAACCTTTTTGATCTCACCATGGTCCCATCATGAATATTAGCAATTGTCAAGTACTTGGAAGAAGGAATCCTACTAGTCGACCAGAAGGAGATAAAAAGGCTTCTTTACAATGATTCCAAGTATACAATTGACAAAGGAGTCCTATAAAAGAGAGGCTTCATAGACTCACAGATGATATGCATACATTCCATGGAAGTGAAAAATATGATTAAATAGATCTATGAAGGATCATGCGAAGCTCACGTGGCAGGACAAACGTTGGAAAATATAATATCCATTCAGGGATATTACTTGCCAACGATGAGAAACGATTGTGAAGAATATACATAGAAGTGAAAAAAATTCCAGAAGTATGGGGTAATACATAAGATACATGGCGCTGAGCTAGTGTCGATCACATCACCTTGGTCTTTTTCTATTTAGGGTATGGATCTGGTCATCCCATTAACAAAAACAAAAGGAAGATTTAGATACTTAGTAGTGGCAGTTGATTATATCACCAAATGGGTGGAGGTCGAACCTCTTACTGAGATTATATATACAAAAGTATTCCAATTCATATGGAAGAATGTGATAACCAGGAATGGAATCTCGCATGCTTTCATCACTGATCATGGGACTCAAATAGACAACTATGAAATCCAAAATTACTGGCAAAAAGATAATATAAGGAAGTTGCATTCATCACCAGCTCATCCATAGTGTAACAAATAAATAAAAGTCACCAACCGAACTCTACTAGATGGGATGATGATAAGACTAGAAGTAGCTAAAGAAAACTGGATAAAGTATAAGCAGATTGTGTTGTGAGCTTAAAGAACAACATCACAAACAAAGATAGGAGAAACTCCTTATATGATGGCCTTTGGGAGCAAAGCTAAGGTACCTGTAAAGATCATTCTACCAAGCCACACCGTGCTATATTTTAATTCTCCAAAAAGTGATTTTCAAAGAAGACTGGATTTAGATCTTATAGATGAAGTTCGAGAAGTAACAACATTAAGGGTAGCAGTGTATCAACAACGCATGGCCAAATTCTATAACAAAAGAGTTAAGTCGAGAACAATCAAAGAAGGAGATTATGTCTTGAATAAAGTCATGTTGAAAGACAAAAAATTGCAAGCCGATTGGAACGGTCCTTATCATGTGGCTAAAGTGGTATGAACAAGGACTTATCATATTGAGACATTAGAAGGGGAGCAATTAAAAAACCCATGAAATTCATGGCACCACAAAAAATATTATCACTACTATATACCAATGGAACTAATAAGAGTTGTATGAGCAAAATGATTCATTATATGAAGGAATTTTTTACTTCCCTAAGTCTTGATCCAAATATTATCTATTCTTATTGATAAGGTCAGCTTCAGCCAACTTAATTGATCCAATTCACGTCTTTGAGTGCACAAAAAATATTTTTTGAAGAGGATGTATTGACAAGACCCAATAACATACCTTCCTTATATTTGGAAATGCATGTCTTTGACTGCACCAAATAAGTAGATCCAGTTGTTTTCAGCTAACCCAATTGATCAAATGCACGTATTTTGACTACACAAAAATATTTTTTGGAGAGGAGATCAAAAATATTTGATCATATACCTTCCTTATATTCGAAAATGCACATCTTTCACTGCACCAATTGATCTAACGAGTAGATCAGGTCAGTTACAACCAACCCAATTGATCTAATAAGTAGATTAGGTCAGCTACAGTCAACCTAACTGATCTAGTGCACATCTTTATCTCCCCTTACCCTTAGAAGAACTAGTAAGCTACATTCTAATAAAAGATATAACAAAATAAATGATTGGCATAACATAGATATATGCAACAATAACAGGAGCACAACAAGCACAAATAAGCATTACAGATTTCATATTAGTAAAAAACCAATTATAGTTAAAAATGTTTAGAAATAAACTTATTCAAATTACAACTAATAAAAAATAGGACAAAGGTAAGAAACATCTCCATTATTTTTTGTAGTAGTTTGTTCAACAGCTTCAACTAGGGAATCCCTTGACTCATCAGATAAAGGTTCACCCTCTACCACTTGGAAAACTTGAATATCATCCTCAAATGTAGTTTGTTCATCTCATCTAGTGTCCTCTTCATACTTGTCCATGGATTTGGCCTCATCATCATCACCTTCCTAAGCCATGATAGTTGAGATAATGTCAGGGTAGTGCCATGCGACCCTCTTCTTTAATTTGATAGGAAGGCAATGGTGGTATTGGTAATATACTCCTCTAAGGCATTGAAGTCCTTCACAACATTTTCTTCATCCATAGACCTAGTCACCAAAGCTTGAGCAAGTTTAACCTTTATAATCTCAAGCTCAACCTTGGCAGCTTTGAATTTGTCCTTGGCAGTTTTGAGATCACCCTCTAATTTACTGAGTTCTCCCCCCCGGTGCCCTTAGCTCATCACACTCCTACAGCTTATTTTGTGCTTTAGTCAGGTCATCTTCAAGTGTTTTCACCTTGTTCTCAAGTTCCTTCTTGGCATCCCAGAGTTCATCGCAAGCATTTTCATTAGTCTTTGCTTTATCCCTCAGAATAGTGGCAGCCATGTTACTCTGCAAAATAGAAAAGTGAACATAGTCAAAGCAAATGAGCTCAACCAACAAGAGCATAACAAGAAAACAAGCTCACTTACTATATAAGCCTTATGGGATGTGAAGTTTCATAATGTGTCCACATCCAAAGTTTTCATAAAATGAAAGTTGAGACTGTAGCCCACATGGCCCAAGATGGAACGAGTGTGCGATTTTGAGTAATATGGAGTTGGGATATGCCATTATCTCATCTTTATCAATCTGGGGCTCCATCGCGAATGGTTCAATAGGGGCAGTTGGGAGAGGAGGAGTCAACCTATTTAACCAATGGTTGAGTTGTTGGCCTGTGAATTTTAGGATCCTTAAGGAACGAATCCTCTATTGGTCTTTTTATGTGTGCCTGCTATCTCTCAATAATCTTCCCTTTACCTTTATCAGCTATTTTCTTTTTGGCTTCATCAGCAGCCACTCATGCATCCTCAACATTTGTCATCTGAGGGGGATTATCATTGCTCTGTTTTGCACGTGCTTCATCTTTAGCCTTGTTAGTATCTTCTTTCTTAACCACTTCTTGTAATTTATTAGCTTTAATTTCCTTCATACGTTCATAATAAATATTGACTGAAGCCATCACCAATGAGATGGAATGAGGAGTGGAGACTGCAAAAAAAATAGGGACAATAGAAAAGTTAACAAAGAAATAAAAGCATGAAGTACAGAGTAACAGACAAGGTCAACTAATATTATAAAGACATACCACTTGTGAACAAATCTAACCTTCTTCAACCTCTTACTCGACCTCAATATCCTCCCTACTTGGCCAAGTTACACTTCAGCCATTTCTTTCTCTTCGAAACTCTCCTCTTCACTATCAATGATCTTGGTAGGCTTATTAGTGTCTAGGTCAATAGTGCTAAAGGCCAGGTAATTAGTCATTCTTCTAAACCTTTTTGGGGTGTATATATCCTCAAAGTACATAGGGTCTGAAGTGTATACTTTCACTATGAGCTTCACCATCCTTTTATCCAAGGAAAGGGCTCTCTTAGTTCACAAATAAGAATGGGTCCAATCTCTGGGTACATGCATTCCCTTTTCTGGATCATTTAGGAAGAACTCCCAAGCACTAGAGATGAATAAATATTTGGACTTCCAGTTATGATTGCTGGTCTGGGAGACTTAGACCATTTTGGTGTTAGAATTATTAGGGGAGAAATAGTAATACCCTAGATTCCTATGGTTCTATTTCAGACCATACACAAACCTAAAAATCTCCCCATCTATATCAAAACTCCGATACTTTTTCTAGAAGATCTTATCTCCTATAATGGATATATAAGCATTGGGGGGAGTTGGGTTAAAGTTAGGTTGAAGCCTTTCAGAATGGATCTAATGGAAGGATGGAGTGGAAGATGAACTCCCACTTGGAAAGCCCAGCGAGGGAAAGAAATTTCATCACCATTTATCCTATCATAATATCTCTTCTGTATTTCAGGAATCGTAATAGAAAATTTGTTAGGAATGGAATACAAGACTCTCAGATCGGCCAAGATTTTAGTTCAAACATCACTCCTATACCACTTGTCATCCGAAGTGTCTGGGTCAAAGTAAAGGACATAAACCTCATCCAAGTCCATCTCCTCAGTTGTAAGAGGAACTATTACGAGGGTTGTGGTAAGGGATTTTTTTGTTAATAAAGTCTCTCTTCTAAAGTTAACCTCACGGAAATAATGGTATTGCTAGTATTCGCATAATTTTTCCTCCAACCCTGATGTTAACACTATTTAAACTCTCTAAAGTATAAAATTTAGAAGTAATACATTTAACACTTGGGGGTTTAAGTACTGAATAAATGGAAGAAGTTACTGTAGGGATGAAGATGGGATTTACTGGGTTGACCTTTGGGATTTTCTCAAAAATACCCATGATACAATTGATGGAGTTCATAGATATGTCTCTGTAAGAGGGTAGTTGAGATAAGATGGAGGCGTAACCCCTTTTGAGTACAGTAATGATAAGTTAAATAGCAACACTATTGATTAGACACAAGCCATATGAACAGAACTAAGTGAAGATAGACTCAGTTTGATCTTACAAATCTCTCTTGTATAACTCAGAAGATAGTAATGAACTTACAAGTAACTCGGATAGAAGGACAGAGAACTAAGCACCCTAGATACACCTTGGTATGTAGCCAAAAACCAACCACCCTTCAGAATCTATATTAAGTATTAAAATCTTCATAATAAATGACAATGGTGGATGAGTAAAAACTCTCTGGTTTATGATAACTCTCTCTAATGTATATTATCTCTAGCAATAACTTCTTAACTCTCAGAAAGATCTCTTTTCCTCAAAGGCGGTTGGCGTCTTTAAACATCCTGCCACACCACCCCCGAGGTAACTCATTCATCAAGGCCTGTGAAAGACCACCCTCATACTTTATGTCACCAACATTAAATACCTGATGCACTAGTTGCATCTATGTCATAAACATTAAATGCCAAGACATGCCTTTTGCCTAACCACTGTGTGTCAGGGGGTTGTTGTCGTAGAGGTGGCTCACCAACTACCTCACAGCCCCAAATACCACGGTGGTTTACTCAAGTGAATGTCTGGCGTTGTTTAGCTTTCTAGTGACATCACCTATAGTAGATGTGACATTAAGTAGAGGGTTGTTTTGTTCATAACTCAAAGCTTGATGGAACTCCAAGCTACTCCACCTGAGGTTCTACGGTCAGGGTTCTTCGGTGTTTTACCAGGTGTATCTAAGATGGTCGGGACAAGCCCCAATGCCGCCTCACTTCTCAATCCTCCAAACCAAGTCCCTCTAAAGTTTCCATGGTGAGGTCATTCGATAGAGCATGAAAGCTCTCCCAGGCCCTGCCAAACCTAGTATCTCGCGAGTACCGTTTGACCTCACACTAAAACTCATTATTATTCTCGTTACATAATTACAACCATTATAGCTCATAGTCAATATAAACAAAAATACAATATGATTGACTGACACAACAAGCTAAAGTATGAACTTCTATGCTTGAGCTGCCACGTTGAGCTTCCTCAGTGCCTTAATCCCCAAAACACTGTTGCTAATGTGAAATTACCTCTAATCTCAAAATTACCTTCAAGACCCCTCTACATTTTCCCCTTCATGGAGAGATTTTTTGGAATAAAAAATGTCTGCATGAAACTTCTCAAACCGATGAACCTTATTTGCCTGAAAATTTTTTGGCCTCCATTCCTCCATTAGAACCACAACGTTGTAATCTCCAGGAAAAGGCAACCCCTTCTATTCCCCAGACATCGCTCCATAAATGATGTGGTGATATCTTTTCAGGTGTCAAAACACTTCCCGAAGTGCCACGTGTTCATTTGAAATGATTATAGGAGGCCTTGCACATGTGGTGGTGGGAAACTCAACATACGAGTTCCTTAAATGTTTTTAAATGTCTCATTTTTTAAACCCTTCTCTTTCCTTCTTCTTCTTCTTCTTCTTCAATCTCCCGTCTTCTAGAGAGAGAGAAAGCTGTGCAAAAACTTCCATTATTTACCAAGCTCTCACCTCGCTTCTTCCTTCTCTCCTATTTTACGGCACCACCTGTGGTTGTGCTTCTCCATCTGCATTCCCAACCCTTCTTTTACCAAGATTTTTATTTACTTCGTTGTTTTCTGCAATGGCCTCCTCAAATAACCCTACCACACCTGCCACCAGTGCTTCACCTGCACCCCTATTGTTACCACCTCCACTGCTGCTTCAGTGACTGCTGCCTGCCACTAGCTGCGCTTCTATCGTCGATCCCCCATATTCGGCAAGGGTGATGAATTTGTTGGGTCTTGTAAGACTTACATTTTTAATGCCAAGTATGATGCCCTGACACTTGGTGATGCAGATGATATTACTGATGACTGAGGCTTTCTACCTCCAGAGGGGAAACTCCAATTTCGTCATGAGCAAAGGGACTTCCCATGGTCCCATATCGACATTGTAGGGCCTAGAGGCTCTCCTGCTCACTTTATTGCTTGGAACTCCCATATGCAGAGTCCTCATATTGACACTCTCACCAAGATTAGGCTTTATCGGGCCAATTGGTTTAGTGAGTTCACCCTGTCGAAGAGTAATGTTTCCCTTCCCATTATGGTATCTCGTTGGAACGTTACCACTCATACCTTTATTACTACGTGGGGTGAATTTACAATAACGTTGGATGATGTGTGTGAGCTTCTAGGCCTCAAGGCAACAGGCCGTGAGCCCTATTCTGATTAAGCCATGGATGCCCAAGAGACTGCTGACCGTTTGGAGTTAGACTATATTTGTTGAAGGTGCATCGGTACATTAAAAAAAGTGACCTTCACTCCTCTTGTCAACTATTTCTTCAAGGATCCTTCTGAAGATAGTGCCTCTGAGGTCGCCCCTGGTCAATGTACATCGCTGGAACTTCCTGCCTACATTCTTGTCCTTCTTTCTCATTTTCTTTTAATGGGGAAACCCAACGACCAACCTCGAAGGGACCTCATCAACCTATCCCTCCGTTTGGCCTGGGGTATCAAGCTTCCTCTCGCTGCAATCGCCTTAGGATCCATCTACGCATGGATTGATAGAACCCTTTTTGACATGGAACGATCTTTGGGTCATTATAACTTGGCCAACTTTGCCAAATGTGTCCTCCTAACAGGCTTCCTCTATGTATATTTCTCGATCGTAGCAGCCAAGGCCAACTGCCCTCCTTCGGGGGAAATAATCCTGCCCCCATGCTCCTTTGTTTATCATAAGAGACAAAGCCAAAAGGAGTTGACCTCCTTTATCGATGACTTTTCGAATTTTATGATGAGGCCCTATGAAGAGGATATTTTTCTCTACACTTGTGATTTTTTCAAAAATGGAGCAAGAGTGGTCCAGGCAACTACTCTAGACCTCATTACAGAAGACCCCTCGCTAGCCGTGGTCCTTATATTTTCTCCAGGATACCTTCCCTCTTACACCGAGTGGGGTTACACCAGCGAGCACAATAATCCCAACCGATGCAGTCGTCAGTTTGGCTTTCATCAAGGGGCTCCTTGTCCAGTTTTTTAATTATCTAACTCCAAGGTCTTTTTTGGTGAGGCATGTTCTTTGTTCTCCTCAACTGCTGCGTGGGGAGTGAGTTCTACAATGGTTGGGCGAGTCACCATTCCTAGTATCACCAGGCAAGGGGACGTGACCCCTCTATTTGCAACAAAGTACTGGCTGAGGTAATTGGCCCAAATTTCTGAGTTCATCGAGGGGGATCCCGTGTATCCTCTAATTCTTTCATTTTCTGCCTTGGAGTTGGGGTTGAAGGGGAATTCCATTCTTGGGATTGAGTTCCCTCTAATCCATACCCCCAAAGTACCTCCCACTGAACTTCCTCCATACTACACCATGGTCCCTATTTCCACGCCCAAGCCCAAGGCTGCTGCAATCCCTAAATAACCTTCCCCATCGGCCGAAGCTATAATAGGAGAAGGGCCTTCTCAGCCACCTGAGTTCATCAAGGTGGTGATTCAATGAGATAAGGAAGAAAATAATGGGTGCCAAGTCCCAGAAGAAACGAACGCCCGAGAAACCTCCCTCCCCAGCTCTTTCTACTGCTAACTCCTTGCCACCATCATCAGTGGTTATATCTTCTCATTCTCCCTCTTGATCTGAGGTATGTGTGCACTCATTTTTGTTATTATTTACATGTTCTTAAGGCAAGTTGAATCCGCTTATTTCTTAATAATTTTTGGTATATGGAGTTCAAGAAGTAAGTCCCATTCCTCCTACAAACCATTTCTTGGGGGGGCCATTGCAGTATCTCTCAAGCCTATACCACTCATCCCCATTCCCCCATGATATGCTTGACCTACTCTCGTCGTTTGGCCTCCTAACGGGCCAAAGAAGCTGCTACAGGGGCTGCCACCATTGGGTCTACTGAAATGTCTAGCTAACTAGAGGCAACTACTCCAGCCTCCTCTGAATTACCCTTTGAGCAAGAGGTACCTCTGCCCCTCGTTGTGGTCGAAGAGAGAGCCCCTGAGGTAAATTTCTTGTCAAGTCTCACATATTTTATTTGTCCCATTGCTTTGTTTATCATTCTAATATGTTGGTCTATTTTAGGTTGAAGTGGCGTCTCTTATATCTAACCTTCTACTTCCCACTACACTAACGAGACCTCTGACTGCAATTGCCCTCTTTGGTGCCATAACTGGGGTAAGTAACATCTAATAGTATTTCTCTCTTTTTGAGTACTAATTTTTCATTTCTAACACTTATCTTTGTTGCTACAGCTTTCTCCAAGTCTCTCCCCACCCTTTGCACTTAGTGGCCTTTTCCTTTCCAAGGCCAAGGTTGATAATGATGTCTCACGTGGTGATTCTTCGGTGCCTGCCCATGTTGGGGCATCGCTTGGAGGTCCCTCGTGTTCTTTCAGTGAACCACCATCATTGGCCTTAGTACCATTTGTTGTCGAGGGAGGTTTTCCTACCATTGAGGCTTCTTCAGCCAAGGGCCCCATTGAAGCTACTGAGGCAATGGGCCCACCCCCAAAGGTTTCTACCATTGTGGCCCCTGTGGTGACTCCCGTTCTCGCTCCTACTACTGCGTAGTTACTTCTCTGATTTCTCTTCATTTCTCAGTTTCTCAAACATCACCTATGTAGGTGACTTAATCAATGAAAACACTTGTTATGGTTTTTTTCGTAAACTCCACCTATATTGGTGACTTAACAACAAAAATGCTTGTTAAGGTTTTTTTGAAAACTCCACCTATATCGGTGACTTAACAACGAAAACACTTGTTAAGATTTTTCAAAAACTACACCTATATCGATGACTTAACAACGAAAACACTTATTAAGATTTCCCAAAAACTCCACCTATATCGGTGACTTAACAACGAAAAAACTTGTTAAGATTTTTCAAAAACTCCACCTATATCGATGACTTAACAACGAAAACACTTGTTAAGATTTTTCAAAAACTCCACCTATATCGGTGACTTAACAATGAAAACACTTGTTATGTTTTTATAAAAACTCTACCTATATCGATCGCTTAACAACGAAAACACTTATTATGATTTTTTCCATAAACTCCATATTTCCTAACTATTCTCAGGTTGCTCGAGAGGATTCTCCACCAATTCCTTCACCCATTGCCTCGCCCCACTGGGAACTGGTCATTTGAGAAGATTCTAAACATAATGATCAAGGTTCCACGACCAGTGCTGCTGCTAAGAGCGAATCTGGCTGTGAGCTTCCTATGCCCGACCTAGCTCCTCATGCCTTTTGTCTAATGGTACTTCAGCGTTCTCCTTAGATGCCTACCAACCATAATCTGGTCGTTGAACATCTTGTAAATCATCATCCTGAGACATTCACGGTGGATTGCCTGCGTTTAAACATCTCCGTTATGAGTTACAGCCAGTAGGGCGTGGCTACCGTCGTTGCTAAAATTGCCAACACTCCGAACTCAAACGTTACCAGACCCCTCCTTAACTAATTTTTGGGTTATCTGAGGGAGTTGGGTCGCAACGGCTTCCGTTTTGGCTGGATTATCACGCATTTGAAGACTTTGAAGAGCCGAAAACTAGGCAGCCAGAGGGAACTATTGTGAAAACATTAGGAGGATCAGCGGGACGAGGAAGCTAAATTGGTCGAGTTAGCACCTCTGCTATAAGCTGTCGATAAAGAGGTGGGGGACATCAAAGAACCTTTGCGTCTGGTGAATCTAAAATGAGAGAAACTCCTTATCGAGCGCACGCGAGTGCAAACGAGGTTGGAGGTCTCTATCAATGCTCAACAGTCTTGCCAAGCAGCTTCTTCGGACCTCCCTGGAGATTTTTTCTCTTCTCCAAATTTGTGGTTCCTCTTAGGCCACTGAACTTGTGTATATATATTTTTTTCTCTTTCTTTTTTTTTTCATGTAATTCTTCGGCAATAGCTCCGAATTTTGTAATGCCCCAAAGTTTATGAATGGAAAAAGATATTTATTCTCTCATGCCATTTCTTCGTGTTACAACTGTTTGCATAGATTGTGAAGTGTGAAGTTCTGTAATTATTTCATCTCTAATTGAGTTATAATAAAAAGAACTTGCAATAAAAAAAGTTGTGTATTCATAACAACAGCTAGGTACATCAGTGGTTCAAACCTAATTACTTACACATGATAGACTTTCAACCATTTATTGTTAATCTTGAATGGTTTATCTTCTTCCATCCTAGAAATTAAGAAATAAACTTGAGTCATGACCTTCTTTTACAATAAAAGGTCCCTCCCAATTCGTTGCAACCATGGGTAGGGGTAATCCTCTGATGTGCTTTACTACTGCTTTTAACACGAGGTCTCCTTCCACAAATTTCTCGTGTCTTACCAAGTTATCATATGCCCTGGAGAGCTGCCTCGTATACATTTAAAAGTGTTGCATCGCATTATCTCTGTGTTCGTACACTTCTAGTTGCACATGTCTATTCTGAGGGAGCATACTACTTCGCAAAGCATATCGAGAAAATGGAACTTGTAACTCCACTGGGAGAATCACCTCGGCCCCATAAACAAGAGAGAACGATGTATACCCTGTGGGCTTCCTCTTAGTCGTTCGATAGGACCATAATACGGCTGGTATCTCGTCATCCCATGATCCTAGGAAATCCTCCATTATTTTAGCCAAGATATTAACCAAAGTTTTGTTAGTTGCTTCGACTTGACCGTTTCACTTTGGGTATGCCACCGTCGAAGTGTGATGGATAATGGAGTATTTGTCTATGAGCATCATTACTTCTGAATTGACAAAAGGGGTTCCATTATCTGAAAGAATAACCTTTGGGATCCCAAAATATCAAATGATGTATTCTGTGATGAAGTTGCTCACTACCCCTGCCGTTGCCCTTCTTAGTGGTATCGCTTCCACACACTTTGTGAAGCACTCCGTTGCTACTAGTATCCATATCTGCCCCCTCGAAGAAGGATGTATTGCCCCCACCAAGTCGAACGCCCAAGTATGAAAAGGATAGAGCATTTTCAGGGAGTGTAAGTCCACTAATGGGGCATGGACCATGTTTCCATGAAGTTGTCAAGACTTGCACCTTCGAATGAACTCAGCAAAGTCTTTCTCCATAGTTGGCCAATAGTATCCCAAAGTCATCAACTGGTCATATAACTTAGCCCCTCCTATGTGAGCTGAATCATGAGCCTATTTGAGGACCTCGACTTCTTCTTCCTTCGTGATGCAATGCAACGGCCTATTAAAGTATCCCCTTAAATAAATCTACCCGTCCTGAACATAGAATCTCGGGCCCTTCATCGGAGTCCCATCGTATCAATTTTTCTATCGGGATAACTCCATTTTTAATGAAGTCAATATAGGGCTGTCTTCAGTCAGTCTGAGCCTCCATGAAATGACATTCATCTCCCTCGAAGAACAATTGGCATTTATCTCACTTCCGTTATAGCTCCGTCGCGTCCTATTTTATTCTTTGCCAAAAATACCCCTCCCTTTGCATTCTTCTGTAGAGGGGTATCTCAGTTGTTTCCCAATGCTCTTCATGTGTTTTATTCAATCTTCACTCTGCTTCTTCTGGACCAATGCACTTCGATAACCATCCTCCTACGTTCCTAAAGTAAATGTTTCCCTGGTTTGTGAAATATTAGGCTAATTCTCTCAGCCCCATCGCTCCTTCCCCAAATTCCAGTTATGCTTTAATCTCTCCCCTCCAGTTTGTATCCTCTTACATTGGTAAAATTGGCTGCATTATCGAAGGAGATATTCTTCATTGCATCACGATGGCAGTTATATCTTTCATAATGACCATCTTTTGGGCAATGGTGGCATATGCATCTGGGTGGCGGTTCATCGTTCTGGGTTGCCTCTTGATCTTGGTCCATTGGAACTGACAGAGAAGCCTCTAAATGATTGTTCGGTATGGTGCCAGGATCATGTGTTTTAATGCTTACTCTTCATTCACTTGCTAAACCACCAAGTTTGAATCCCCTTTAATGCCAAGTGATCGAATCCCCCTTCGAAGAGCCTCTAGTAATCCCTACACTAAAGCTTCATATGATGCCTCGTTGTTGGAACAAGGGAAATCTAATTTATAGGAAAGGCAAATCTCCTCCATTCCTTTTGAAAGAATAACCCCTGCTCCTCCTTTCTTTTCCTCCAAAGATCCATCGAACTGCATTGTCCATTCCTCATCCATTGCGTCTACGTGATTGGCCTATAAATCGTCTCCTGGAATACTTTCTTTGGGTGGCTCAAACGTTCCCGAGGGGAAATTGCCAACAAATCGGCATAGGCCTGGATTTTGATCACACGAGGAACCACACACTTTAAGTCATATTCGAAGAGAATAAGACACCACCTAGCTGCTCTACCAATTAATATAGTTCTTGCTAACAAATACTTAATAGGATCACATCTACTTACAATATGAATTGTTAAAGACATCATATAATGTCTATATTTTTGTGCTACAAAGACTAAGGCTAAACAATGCCTTTCCAAGCTACTATATCTGACTTCTGGCCCATGGATGATCCTGCTGAGGTAGTAGACTGGTCGTTCTTTCCCATCAATCTCTTGTGCTAGCAAAGCTCGCACGGACCTTGTGGTGGATGTGAGATACAGCTGCAACGGTATTCCTTCCTTTGGGAGAAGCATGGTGTGTGGTGGAATGAGATATTTTTTCAGTCCATCAGAGACTCCTGGTGAATCTCCTCCCACCTGAATTTTGTGTTCTTTGGTAACATCTGCATCAGCGGGTGTATTATTTCGGCCAATCAAGGCACAAATCTCCTAAGGTAAGAGACTTTATTGAGGAAACTCTTCAGTTCCTTCATCGTTCTTGGGCATGGCATTTCTAAGATCGCTCGCTAATTGTCCTGGTCCATCTACACCCCTTGTCGATCAACCACAAAGCCAAGGAATTTCCCACTTGTTACTCCAAAAACTCATTTTAGTGGGTTCATCTTCAATTTATACTTCCTATAACGGGAAAACTCTTTCCTCAAATTACTCAGATGGAACTCCTCCTTCCTCGATTTGATGACCAAATCATCCATATAAAATTCCACAAATTTATGAAAGAATTCATGGAAAATGGCCATCATTGTTCTTTGGTAAGTCGTCCTAGCATTCTTGAGTCCAAACGGTAGCACCTTGTAAATTAAGTTCCTCAACGGGGTTCCGAACACTATTTTCTCTGCATCCATGGGGTCCATCTTGATCTGGTAGTACTCTACATACTCATCCATAAAGATATACATCTCATGACCGGTCATTGAATCTAGGCTATCGATGGAGGGAAGAGGGAACTCATCTTTGGGACAAGCTCTGTTCAAATCTCTTAAATCCACACATATCCTTTTTGGTTTTTGTCTTTCTTTCCCAATGGGACAATGTTGGATAGCCAAAGTGGGTGTTGTATTGGTGTGATGAACCTTGCCATTAGTAATCATTAAACCTCTTCCCTGGTCTTTAAATCTAGCTCAGGCTTGTACGTTCTCGTCGCTTGTTTCACTAGAATGGCTGAAGGCATTACGTTCAACTTATGGCAGCTTACTTCCTCATCTATCCCCTCCATCTCTATGTATTACCATGCGAAGATATCTATAAACTCCCAAATCAACTCAACCAAGACCTCTCGTTTCTCCTTACTGAGATCCTTCGAGATGAAGATGGGCCTTGGATCTTCCCCTTCTTTTGCCAAGTTCAACTGCTTTAGTTCTTGTGCTTGCAATTTTGGTCGATTCGCTATGTAATCTGGTTCTTCAGCGAATTCCTCCACCAATTCCTGTATGCTAGAGTTGTCTATCACCATGTATTGTCTCCGTTGATCCACCATAAAGAATTCATATATCGGGTCAACCTCATCATCAGTTTCTTCAGGCGCCTACTCACACCGTTACAATCGATATACCACCTTTCTTTCTTCACTAATGACCTTTTTTCATTAGCTGCTAGTAACAGTTACTGCCTTCCTCTTCTTCTCTTTAGAAGCCTCGGCCACTCTTTTTCTTGAGAACCGACCTAACACGATTTGTCATTGGACCTCATGTTCCATCGAATCTGCTCTGGGTCTCATCATGTCGTTGAACTACTTTGAGATCCTTTAGGGCCGAGGGACCACCTGGTGAGCTTTTTTGGTCATCACTCTTGCGTTGTTTGCAAACTTTTTACTTTACTCGTTTAAGGGCCCCATTTTTTTTCTGATCGAGGGAACCCTGGCTCCCTCCATTCTTCTCGTTAGGACTCGAACATCCTCCTCCAACTCAGTGTAAAATGTTGTGTCTACTAGGTGAGCTTCCTCGACAGCAAAGGGCCTCTTCGTAGCCCTAATAGTCACCTTTATTCCCTTGATATATGCTTTAGTACATTGGTGGTACGTTGAAGGAACTAGCCCTTGGTTGTGCATCCATACCCTTCCTATTAGTAGATGATAGGAAGTTGCACTCTCTATTACATGGAACTTGATATGGGAACTCATATTTCCCATTATAATCCCAACATTGACGTGCCTAATGGATTTGGAAGATTGGTTATCATACCCCAAAATCACCAAAGGCATGGGGACCAACCTTTCTTCTCGGATATTGGCTACGTGGAAGGACGTGATTGACATGATATTAATGGAAGCTCCCCTATCCATAAGAGTCCTTGCCAAACTAATTCCATTGACGCTGGTGGTCACATACAATAGCCTGTTATGAGGGAATCTTACAGCCCTATCTCCATAGCTGAAGGTTACTTCTGACAGAAACCTCCTCACCAACCTGGCCATGGGTCCCTTCCATCTCAACGAAGGGACTACATCCTTCCTTATGATATCAAGTATTTCTTGGGTTATCTCCAACCTACTCTCCTTCGGTATGCCTACCTGGTCGAAGAACCAGGTGAATTTCGAGAATTTTGAAACTACACATTACTCTAGGACTGGGTCTGCTTTCTCACCTTCAACGTTGTATACGTCCTCCACGTCTTTAGCACGTGCATCATCGTTAGCATGTACTATATTATTCATTCCCTTTGTATAATCTTTCAGAGCTTCTTCAAACTCCTCCTGCCTGGAAATTGTCCCTCTCACTTCTTTTTCTGCCTCTTCATCATAGGCCACCACCATATTAGCGCCATGTGCTAGGAGTGGGTTGTTGTTAATGTTCTATGGAGGGATTTGCAATGTCACTGCCTTTACATACTTTTCGATGATTCTCCTCAGCGTGAAGAAACTCTCTATTGGGTGATTGATATTTCGATGGACCTGGTAATATTTAGGATCTGCCCTATTTATCGCATCGAGTTCCCTAATGGGAATGCCCTTTGGTTTATAGACCGTTCCTCCTTAGACCATTGCCTTTTAATAGCTAATATCCTCCTCTACTGTACAAGGCAATGGTGGTGGATCCTCCATGTCTCTTCCAAACTTCCTCTTAGTTTCCTTCTTCGGCACCTTGCCCCTATCTCCTACCTCAGTTTACCCTACCCGTGGGGGCTGAGACCTCCCCCCCACAGGTTGTATCGGCTGCCTAAACATCATGGGAACCACCAACGGATTAGGTCGTACCACTAAGGGGATATTTCTTTCCGCTCTTAAGAATGTCGAAAAAGTCCCCTCGAGTGTTTCATTAATGAGATGACAGATATACTCAGGAAGCAGCCCCTCCACACAGATCTGCAATAACTTGGATTCTTTGGCTTCCTCCCTCACATTGAGGGACCTTTCCCTGAACCTTCGAACATACGCCACCACTTCTTCCCCGAGGTGTTGCTTCTCCCTCCCCAGTTGGGTTAAAGTAAACTCATCTTCCTCCAGAAAGAACTTCTGGATGAACAAAACATGCATCTCCTCCCATCTAGAAACACTCTTGGGAGCCAAATGGGAATACCAGGTATATGCTTTATCGGTTAGGGATTTATAGAACTCCCTCAACCTAAGCTTCTTATTATTATAATGCGCCCCAAAATGTTCAACAAAACGCTTAATGTGCTCCTTCGGGTTCCCACCTTTCCCTGTGTATTTTTCAAAAATAGGAGGAATATAGTCCTTTGAATGGGGCTCATCATTGTATTATTGGGGATAAGGCATTCGAATGTCATCATAGAACGAAGTGAACTCCCCACCAGATTGCAAGGAGGCCTGCATGAACCTCAGCATCTCTTTCTACATCTCCTTCCTCATTTCCTCCATGGGTGATGCTACTGGGGCACCAACTAACGAAACCATGGGATGAGTGCCCGTTGCACCTAGAACAATCATCACATTTGGGGCCATTGATACTCCTGAGGTTCCCACGACTGGATTCACAATAAAGGGTATACTCGCTAGGACTGTTCCCATTACACCTGCACTTGGTGCCGTTGGGGCTTCCCCTGGTGTTACTAAGGAATTGGCTTTGAATCCCCCAACACCGTTTCAGCTATTAAAGTTTGCAAAAACTCATAAAACTTACTCATGAGGAGTTCCACCTGAGTGGGTCCCAACCCTGCACTCGTGGAAGCTTGTGTCACCCTTGAAACGCCTTTTGTCGCTTGCATCGGAGGTACCTCTATTCGAGGAGCCCCATCCCTTGCAGCCTCCAGTTCTCTTGCAGCTTGTTCTTTATTGTGTTGGATGTCATCAAAGTTGAGTCTTCGATTAATGTTATCTTGCGCCATACTCCTTACTTAGAAGAATTCCTCCCCAGTAGAGTCGCCAAATATAAGAGGGTAGTTTAGATAAGATGGAGGCGTAAATCCTTTTGAGTAAATAATGATAAGTTAAATGGCAACACTATTGATTAACCACAAGACATTCGAACACAACTTAGTGAAGATAGACTCAGTTTGATCTTATAACTATCTCATGTATAACTCAGAAGATAGTAATGAACTTCGAAGTAACTTAGATAGATGGAGAGAGAAGTTAGCACCCTTAATACACCTTGGCAGGCAGCCAAACACCAATCACCCTTAAGAATCTCTGTTAAGTATTAAAATCTTCGTAATAAATGACAATGGTGGATCAGTAAAAACTCTCTAGTTTGTGATAACTCTCTCTAATGTATATTATCTCTAGCAATAACTTCTGAACTCTCAGAAAGATCTCTTTTCCTCAAAGGTGGTTAGGGTCCTTAAATAACCCCCCACACCACCCCCGAGGCAACTCTGTCATCAATGCCTGTGAAATAGCTCCCTCATAGTTTATGTCACCAACATTAACTACCCGATGCACTAGTTGTCTCCACATCATAAACATTAAATTCCAAGACATGCCTTTTGCCTAACCACTATGTGTTAGGGGACTATTGTCGTAGAAGTGGCTCACCAACTACCTGACAGCCCGAAATACAATAGTGGTTTACTCAAGTGCATGTCTGACATTGTTTAGTTGACTAGTGACATCACCTATAGTAGATGTGACATTAAGTAGAGGGTTGTTTGGTTCATAACTCAACACCCGATGGAACTCCAAGCTACTCCGCCCGAGGTTTCACGTTCAGGGTTCTTCGGTGTTTTACCAGGTGTATCTAAGATGGTTAGAACAAGCCCCAAAACTACGTCACTTCTCAATCCTCCAAACCAAGTCCCTCTAAAGTTCTCACGGCGAGGTCATTCGATAGAGCATTAAAGCTCTCCTAGGCCCTGCCAAGCCTAGTCTCTCGCGAGTACCATTTTACCTCAGATTAAAACTCATTATTATTCTCGTTACATAATTACAACCATTATAGCTCGTAGTCAATATAAACAAAAATACAATATGACTGATTGACACAACAAGCTAAAGTATGAGCTGCTACGCTTGAGCTGCCATGCTGAGCTACCTCAGTGCCTTAATCCCTAAAACACTGTTGCTAATGTGGAATTACCTCTAATCTCAAAATTACCTTCAAGCCCCCTTTACAGTCTCCAAATTTTAGACGGCTCGCTCATGCAAGGCACTCACTAACACTCTTAAAAACCTATCGAAAGTGTTCCCTAGTAAAATACACCACTCTGGAGACAAAATCCTAATAACCCTCTCAGTGGTGATAGTGAAACCCTAGAAATGCTAAATAGTCAACTAACGATAAACGAAATCTCTAGTAAAAGGAAACGTAATCTCAAAAAACAAGGAAGAAAGATTTTGAATAAAAAATGAGAGCATGTTGTGCAAAAATACCTTAAAGAGCTTGGAAGAAATACTAGATTTTATGAAGGAATGAACGTGAGCCTCAAAATGAAGCACCCTATATCTTTGATTCACTTGAGTCTACATTGTATAAGAGTTTGTCTAGTTTGGAATTTGTAAGAAAATTGAGTCATATCCGAGTCCACCAAAGATCCTCAGACACTACATATTAATTCCTCTAATAGTCTCGAAGGTAGAATACCAACACTGCACCTACGATTGCATTCACTATAATCTAGGTGTGTGTGTATGTGTGTGTTAATTCCCATAAAAATGATTTTTTTAATAATATTTTGGATATGTTAAATAATTTTTAGGAATTTATAAAACATTTGTAAACATTTAAAAGTTGGCTTTAATAATGTTATGGGTTGATTTATAATTTCCTATTCTTCCTAAAACCTTATTTATGTAGGATTCGAAAGTGGTAGAGACTTCTGTGGTGAAAAATGAGATTGTTTAAAACTTCAAAACACGCGTTTGAAGCTCATCCCTTCCTTACACGTGTTGGCTAGTGAGCGACAAGATTTATGTTTACTTACTCTCACAACCTTAATATGTATTCTTATCCATTGGATCAGTTTTTATCTACGGTTTGCATGTCTTTACCTCAATCCTTGTGATATCAAATAAAACCAATCGAAATGCTTTTAATAGTGGTCCATCTTCAGCCGTTAGATTTACATCGTTAATTCTAGACATAATCTCAGCCATTGATCTTGTACAACCTTTCCAGATCCTTCCTAGCATAGTATAAATAGAAACCAACTGGTGAACATTTCTAATCTTTTGATCATTTTTACTTCTGAGAGAAAATAAGAGGACACACAAAGAGAGAGAGAGAGAGAGAGAGAGAGGATAGAGAGAGAGAAATCGAAACCCTAATCAAACTCCGACGAAATCTTTCACTAGAAAACCCTTCTGTGAGTTTGAGTGAGTTCAAAAGTGAGAAGAACCAGCCTATCTAGTATTTAACTATTTTTTATAAGTACCCATTTCACAGTCATGTCGCTGAAAAAATGTCATACATTCTAGAAGTTATCCAATCGCTGGCAACGTCTTTAGTCCATTTGCTCCTCTTGATATGGGAGATGTTCAAGGAATTTTACTAAATATAGCCAAGGGTCAAGAGTCTATACAAGTGACAGTTAGAAATATTACTAAGACGCTTCAAGCCAGGACAGCTATTGGCTCAAGAATCGAAGGACAAATATTACCTCCAACACCTATAGATCTACCAACAATCGATCTTATCGTCCTTGTGCGACCACATCAATCAGATCTACTGATTATTATCATGGAAATTAACTCTCTCAGGAGAGGTCGAGGGTCTTGGATAGTGTGAACAAGGGTTCATCCTTTGATCGTTTGGGTCCTGGAGCTATTAGGGGTCAAAATCAAAGAGAGCCTTCCAAATCACAAGATCTCCGAGAATAATCTTCAAGTCTGGAACTAGCGTTCGAGAATGCATACTTAATGAGAAGACTTCTCAAGAAGAGATCTTATAAGACTTCTCATGAACTCAAGGCTGAGCAACTAAGACTTCTTCCTATAAGACTAATCCATAAGAGCATCTCTAGAAGGGTTCTATTCACTAGTTGAAAGATCGTTTGGAATAAATGGTGAAATCTAAAAACCCCTTGCATAGTAGTTTTATGAAGGGATCAACTTTCATATTGGAAATTTTGAACTTCCCTACACCTGCTAATTTTAAGTAACCTGTGGTCACTCCTAAGTACGATGGAAAAATTGATCCAGTCCCTCATGTGGAACAGTTAAGCTGTCACCGATATATACTCAGTACGAGACGATATGCACTGTCGAGCATTTTCCAGCACTAATACAGGGTCGGCATATATTTGGTAAACCAACATGTTGTGAGGATAAATATCTATCTTTTAATAGCTTGTTAAACTGTTCATCAGTAACGTCTTCTTCAGAGACAAACCAATCAAAAGTGTAGCTCATTTGTTAAGTATTTTCTAGCAATCAGGAGAAACTATGTGGGAATACATCACTCACTTTAATAGGGAAAATTAATTTATAGACTATGAAAAAAAGACATCAATCACTGCATTAATGAGAGGTCTACTACCTGAGAAGTTATGCCCTAGCCAAAGATCCCCCCAAGACCATGACTGAATTAATGGACAAAGCAAGAAAAATTATGAATGCTGAGGAAGCCATAGTTGTAAAACAATCTCATGACATAAAGATCGATAATAATAAAAGCTTTGGGAAGTAAGAATAAAAAGATAAGAAAGTGAAGAAACCCAAGAAGTATGATGAGTCTACTAATACCACTATTGGCATAAATCACATTTTGGAGGAAATTCGAGGAAGTAGGCATTTGAAATTGCCTGGGAAGATGAAGCTACCCCCAAACCAGAGGAATAAATCCAAGGATTGTGAATTCCACAAATACCTGAAGCACCTTATACCTTTGACTTACTTAAGTCTACATTGTATAAGTGCTCAACTAATTTGGAAATAGTGAATAAATTGGTTATCTAACCTAGAATCCAAAGAACCTCAGAATTATTCTCCCTAATCCTCTTCAATGATCCAAGAAGGTATAAATTGAATCACACTACACACATTAGAAGTGCATACATGTGTATATTTTGCTTAAACTTGATTTTGTGTTAAATTCCCCTTAAAATGTTGTTTTAATAATTTTTTTGGGAATTTTTAAACATTTTTAAAATAATGTTTTCATTAATAAAAGTTTAATTATAAACTTTGTGGGGTTAATATGCTATTTTGAAAAATTCATTTTTATTAGAAAGTTTGATTGGGTAGAATATCAAAGCGCTAGAGACTTCAGGGTGCTGCCTGTAATTATTTTTTACGCGCGTTTGCAAGCCAATTATATGCCAACACTTGTCACGTTCCTGATGTATCATTTTGTGTTTGTTTTGTGAGAGGGTTGCCTGGTGGTTTGCTGATCGTTAGATCAAATCTTATCGATGGCCTGCATGTGTTTTAAACCTATCCATGTGCTATCACTGTGGACCAATCAACTTCGTCTTAACCATCGCTTTATTTTAACCCTTAGATCTAGTCAATATTAGGAAGACCTAATCTCAGCCCTTGATTGCCTTCGTCAATCCAGAACCTTCCTCCACTCCTTTATAAGCCCTCTAATTCTCAACCTTTCAAGACTTTTGGCAGTCGTCATTTTTAAGAGAAAAAAAATAGAGAGAAGAGAGAAGTGAGAGAGAAGAGAGAGAAAGGGAAACTATGTTAGCCGAATCCTAACCCTAACCCTAAACACTTCAAATCTGATTCAAACCTTCGTATATTAAAAACCCCAAACACAACCTTGAGTGTTTGAGAGAGAGTGGAGTTAATGGTTTGTTCATATTGAAGCTGTAACCTCTTGATCTGTGATCTTATTACCAACTTAATCATTTTTATGAAGATCTGTATTTCTTCTTCATAGAAATTGTAGATCTACACTTTGCATGTTATATTTCACTAGATCTGCATGTTTCTTTCTCGATTTAAGAAAATCTTTACTGATTTAGTTTTGTAAATGTTTTATGGTTTCTATTCTTATGAAACTTAACCTTGACCTAGTTGGATTCACACTTGGAGATTTTCAATCTCAAAAATATTTTTAAAACAGAGATTGATTAAGATCTTGACCGATTTTGAAGCAAGATATCCGTGGAATCTGGGATATATTTAAAGGTCAAAAAGGTTTCAAGTTTTGTAAGAAAGAAAGAAAAGAAAATCACAGCATATAGTCTTTATATGTAATTTTCTAGGACTGTCTGTAAAAAGTAAGTGTGTGTGAGTTCATGCATGTTGATAGGAATCACATCACAAACACTTAACACACTACCACACTGGAAGTGTTGTGAATAAGATCAAAGATTATTGAGTCGACGCAAGGAAGCTAAAGCAAAAGGAAGTTATCAAACTGGAAGAACATCATCAACAATCAGATCTATGAGAAGTTAGAAGGACACCAAGTGGGGTATATTCCTAAACTTAGAATATGTTGATTTGTGTGCATGTATGTTGTATTGTTTGTAACTGTTATTTGTTGTTAGTGGATTTTTACTTTTGTGACTTAGAAGTCACCGTGGATGTTTCCTCTATTATGAGAGGTTTTACCACGTTAAAAACTGTGTGTTCTGATTATCTTCATATCCTCATCTCATTCTATAGTGTGCTGAATTTTTGAAACTATCTTAGTTTTAAAACTGATTACAAAGTCTTGATTATTCTCGTACATAAGTTTTTGTAAACACATCTTGTTGTTTATAAGTTTAATTTTCAAAAGAAAAAGGTTTCTTCAACAAACATCTCGGAGTTGCTTATACAGTTTAATCTTGTATTAAACGGCATTAGCAACGTTTTTCAATTGGTATCAGAGCCCTGTAAACTTTTATTTCAAAAAGATCTTGTGTTTCTGAAATCGTTTTCTGAAAAATCCTAACTATGGACAAGAAGAATGAAAGGATTGGTAATCTGTCCAGACCTCCACTCTTTGATGGAAACAACTTTGCTTACTGGAAAGTTATAATGGTTGCCTTCATCCAAGGGACTTTAGGAGATGATGTCTGGGACATTATAGAAAACGGATATAATTATCCTACTAAACCAGCCACTGAAGGAAGTGATGAGAGAGTAAAGAAAATCTTAAGTGATTTTACCCAAGAAGAGAAAACTATTTCTCGCAATAAGAATAAAGGCAAGAATGCCATTTTTATGTCTATTAATGAGTATGAGTTCAAGAGAATCTCATCTTGTGCCACTTCTAAGGAAGCTTGGGACACATTAATCACTGCCCATGAAGGAGACTCAAGAGTTAAAGCTACTAAAACTCAAATGCTTACCCAGTAGTACAACTCTTTGATTATGTCTGACTCTGAGTCCTTTGATGACTTTTACGTGAACTTAACTGATATAGTTACTAAGTTGCATGCTAATGGTATTACATATGATAGGAATGAGATTGTTTCTAAAATTTTAAGATCATTACCACAAAAGTTCGACAGCAAGAGGTGTGCTATTGAGGAAATGAGTGATCAAAACCTTACCCCTGAGTTACTCAGTAGCAAACTTAGGACTGTGGAAATGGAATTAGATTTTAAGAAATAATTAAATCAGTCACAAAGAAAACAGCCCAACTCTAACTTGAGTTTTGCCTCTAAGATATCTAAACTTGAGACAAATTTGATCAACTCTGACTCTGATGAGGAGTGTGATATAGACAAACTAGATAACCAGATTGCCTTAATGTCTAAACAATTTAAGAAAATTGTTAAATTTAGAAACAAACAGGCATCTAAACAAGGCAAGCCTAATTATCCAAATGTGTCTAATCCCAAACCTCATGAGAGAGGCCTTGACAAACATCCTAAGGACAACAACTTCAGATCTAACAGAGACCTTAAAAAGATTGAATGTTTTAGATGTGGGAAGCTAGGTCACATTGCTCACGATTGCAGAGTTAATCTGAATAAAACCAACACACACAATAGAGCCAATGTCTGCAAAACTTGGGATGATTCAAGTGACTCTGATGAAGAGGAACTTGAGTCATCAAATGTACTTGACCCTTGCATGTCCTTTTTTGCTAAGATCATTTACAATGATGATACGCCTGTGTGTGATAATGATGCTCCTACTCCTGCTTGTGTGAATACTGCTTTGACTTGCCTAGATGCTTTATTATCTGAAAATGTTGCTAGCTCTAGCTCCGTGTGTGTGAGTCAAAGAGATCTCAATAACGACGATGTAAATGGGTGCGTGAGTACTAAAACTGAATCGTTAGGGGTCACTACACACACTTCACTTAGCGACTCAGACACAGATGACCTCCCAGATATTCATACTTTGTATGCTAAAACTCTTAAAAAAGGCACTAGACTGGAGAAGACTGTTAGAGACCTGACTAAGAAATTAGATGATCTAAGTCTTATTGTGAAGCTGAATGCCGAAGAGTACACTAACTAGTGTCTGTCTCATCAATCTGAAATTGAAACTTTTGATCAAAAAATAAAAGAGTTAACCAAAACTAATGAAACCCTGGAAATGAAATTCAAGGGAACATTATTAGAACTGGAGGAAGCAAAAACAAAGACAGCTACTGTTTTCAAAAAAATTTCTAAGTTTGAAAACAATTCAAATTGTTTCACTGACTTTGTTGTTGACTCCAAGACCAATTCTGATGATAGAACCAGTATTGGATTTTTCCCTAAGAATAAACCACAAACTAAAAATGTTGAACCTATTAAGTTTGTGTCTGGGGGCAAAAGACCAATCGAAACATGTCCAGACTTTCATCTTATTAAAAAGGAATCTGATCAAAAGGATCAACAGAAAGACATTGGAGAGTCTAGTAACTCTAAGGTTGACACTACACTTGAGACTAAATACGTCTGTCCTTTGATCAGAAAGGTTGAATCTACCTTTAAGACCACACCTCCTAGGAATAAGAATTCTGAACAGAATGTTGTTAAACCAATCTTTAGAAGTTTTCCTAAGGAAGTTCATCCCTCAAGTAATAAATATTGCTCCTACTGTGACATTTATGGTCATTCCTTTGAAGTTTGTTATGCTAGGCGTCTAAACACCCCTGTGTACAACACTCCTGTTTACAAGAACTTTAACTATTCTAGGCAAAATCGTAACCATTATGTCCTTCCAAGACAACCTGACAAAAACTCTAACTATGGGAATAGAAAGACCAAAACTAAGAGTTCATTTAAGAGAAAGGCTCCTAGAAACTTTCCTAAACCAAAAGCTCAAATTTTCCACAATAATCAGTTTGTTGCTCCAAATGTTTTTCGACAAAAAGATACTTCTTGAAAATTTTATCAAATGAGAGCAAACTTGCGCAAAATTAAAACAAGAGCTATTTGGGTTAGAATAGATGATCTTTTACCCCAAATGAAGTGTAACATTGTTATCACTGCCTTAAAAGCTGAACACACTTCATCTGGTTGGTATTTAGATTCAGGATGCTCCAAATATATGACAAGAGATGAAACCAAACTCTTAAACAAAACCAGATTTTCTGGAGGTAAAGTAGTTTTTGGTGACGGAGTTTCATCCGAGATCATAGGTAAAGGAACCCTAAAAGAAGAGGGAATGCCTGTTCTGGAAAATGTACTATTAGTTAAAGGCCTTAAAGCCAACCTCCAAAGTATATCACAATTTTGTGACTCAGACCATACTGTTACCTTTTCAAAGAACAATTGTAAAATTATAAATGATAAAGGTGAATGCATTATTACTGGATTTAGAACACCTGACAATTGTTATACTGTCAAGACTAGTTCTGAAACCTGTAACATTGTCAGAATGGATGACAATGAAATATGGCATAATCGTATGGGCCACCTAAGTTATGATATCCTTGGTAGATTGTCTAGTCAAGAGATTGTTAGAGGAATTCCTAAAATTAAACCTATTTCTAGTGTTGTCTGTGGTCATTGCCAGGAAGGAAAAATAGTTAAGACTTCGCATAAAAAGGTTAAAGACATTCTCACCTCTAGACCTTTAGATCTCATCCATATGGACCTTATTGGTCCCTCTAGAACTGTTAGTCTTTGTGGACACAGTTATATCCTTGTTATGGTTGATGATTTCACACGATTCACTTGGGTTGCCTTCTTGAAACATAAATCTGACACGTTTCAGAATTTTTTGAAAATTTTACTAAGAATTGAAAATGAGAAGGACACACAAGTCAATCGCATTCGTAGCGATAGAGGGGGAGAGTTGATAGACATGGGAATAGTTGAATATTCTGACTACAACGGGTACAAACACGAATTTAGTGCCCCTAAGACTCCTCAGCAGAACGGTGTTGCCGAAAGGAAGAACCGAACTCTTCATGAGATGGCACGTGTCATGCTGCATGCCAAATCTCTACCTAAATACTTATGGGTCGAATCTATTAGAACTGCTTGTCATATCATTAATAGGGTTTATCTTAGGAAAAACTCTAAACAAACCCCTTATGAGTTGTGGTACGGTAAGAAGCCTAATCTGAAATATCTAAGAACGTTCAGTAGTCAGTGTTATGTCTGTAAAGACAAAGATCATCTGTCTAAATTCGAGACGCGTGGTGATAAAGCCATCTTCTTAGGATACTCCTCAAACATTCGTGCTTATCGTATATACAATCTGCGTACTAAGACCCTTATGGAATCGATAAATGTAATTGTAAGCGACACTATTGTCGAAAATAAGATATCTGAATCACCTATTGTGGTTGAATCTGAAAATGATTTCAAAACTGATTCACCAGAAATAGATGACTCATTACCTATTGAGAGTCCAGAAGTACCTGGCTGGGTCTCTAAAGATCATCCCATTGACAACGTGGTCAGTAATCCTAATGAGCCAGTTCGTACTAGATCCCAGTTAAGAAATTATGCTAATTATGCATGTTTCGTCTCCCTTGTGGAATCGAAAAATGTTAATGAAGCATTGAATGACACACACTGGATTTCTGTGATGCAGGAAGAACTTTTGCAATTTGTCATTCACGATGTCTGGTATCTTGTACCGCGGCCTCAAAACAAAAATGTTATTGGCACACGTTGGATCTTTAAGAACAAATCTGACGAAAATGGGGTAATCCTTAGAAACAAAGCTAGACTAGTTGCTCAAGGTTACTCACAAATAGAAGGAATAGATTTTAGCGAGACATTTGCGCCTGTCACTCGTCTTGAATCTGTTCGACTTATTTTCGCCATAGCGTGTCACTTAAAATTCACACTTTATTGGATGTCAAGTCTGCCTTCCTCAATGGAATTCTGTCCGAAGAAACGTATGTAGAACAACCCAAAGGGTTCATTGACCCTAAATACCCTGACCATGTCTTTCGTCTAAAAAAGGCTTTGTATGGCTTAAAACAAGCTCCTCGAGCTTGGTATGAACGCCTTTCCAACTTTTTATTGGATAAGGGTTTTAAGAGAGGAGGAAATGACCAGACCCTCTTTGTCAAACATTTTGACAAACACATTATTATAGCCCAATTCTATGTAGACGACATCATCTTTGGGTCTACTTCAACATCTGAAGTTAAATCTTTTTCTTCTATTATGCATAAGGAGTTTCACATGTCCCTTATGGGGGAGCTACAACTTTTCTTAGGATTTCAAGTGAAACAGAATTCTGATGGACTATTTGTCTCTCAAACCAAGTATGCCTTACATCTTGTTAAGAAATTTGGTTTAGATATTGCTAAAGTTGCCAAAAAGCCTATGAGTACTACTGTTAAATTATGTAAAGATGAAAATGGAAAGTCAGTTGATTCCACACTTTATCGTAGTATGATTGGTAGCCTACTCTATCTAACTGCCTCACGACCCGATATAATGTATGCTGTATGTCTGTGTGCTCGTTACCAGAATAACACTAAAGAGATCCATTTATCTTGTGTAAAATGTATAATAAAGTACATAAAAGGCACTCTTAATCTTGGACTTAGGTACACTACTGATACCTGTAGCACCATCATAGGGTATACTGATGCTGATTGGGCCGGTTGTACTGATGACAGTAAAAGTACATCAGGTGCCTGTTATTATGTCGGTAATAATTTAGTAGGTTGGAGTAACAAAAAACAGAATTGCACATCTTTATCTACGGCTGAGTCCGAATATATAGCAGCAAGAAGTTGCTGTGCTCAATTGTTATGGATCAAACAGATGTTAAGCGACTATGGGATTAAAGAAGATCAGTTAAAATTGTATTGTGACAATCAAAGCGCTATTAACATATCTAAAAATCCGGTTCAACACTCGCGAACTAAGCATATTAAAATAAGACATCATTTCATACGCGAACTTGTTGAGACTAAGGAGTTAGAAATCCATTACCTACCTACTGATCTGCAACTTGCAGACATGTTCACTAAACCTCTGGACTATAACAGATTTCTGTATTTGCGTAATTCTCTAGGTATAGTATGTGCTGATTAAACTCTTAAGACCATATTTTTTACCCTTTGTCCATTTGAGACAAAATGGGGGAGAAGTTTGAGTCTTACGGGTTCATTATTTTGTTCACATTTCATCTAAACTGCTTGATCTTAGTGTGCATATTTGCAAGAATCTCTTCTACTGATTGTCTACCATTTCTAGTGTACAAATTTGTAAATAGTTGAGTTATGTAATTTTTGACTTTCTAAGAAATGGGTAGATAGTATCTTTTGTATAGGACTAGGTTTTATTTTTTTTGGTTCCCTAAGAGTTTCAGCTAAACTCAAAGGAGATTTTGTCTCATATTTCCAAAGGGGGAGATTGAAGCACCTTATACCTTTGACTTACTTAAGTCTACATTGTAAAAGTGCTCAACTAATTTGGAAATAGTGACAAAATTGGTTGTCTAACCTAGAATCCAAAGAACCTCAGAATTATTCTCTCTAATCCTCTTCAATGATCCAAGAAGGTATAAATTGAATCACACTACACACATTAGTAGTGCATACAAGTGTATATTTTGCTTAAAATTGATTGTGTGTTAAATTCCCCTTAAAATGTTATTTTAATAATTTTTTGGGAATTTCTAAACATTTTTTAAACATTTTTAAAATAATGTTTTCATTAATAAAAGTTTGATTATAAACTTTTTGGGGTTAATATGCTATTTTGAAAAATTCATTTTTCATTAGAAAGTTTGATTGGGTAGAATATCAAAGCGCTAGAGACTTCAGGGTGCTGCCTGTAATTATTTTTTACGCGCGTTTGCAAGCCAATTATATGCCAACACTTGTCACGTTCCTGATGTATCATTTTTTGTTTGTTTTGTGAGAGGGTTGCCTGGTGGTTTGCTGATCGTTAGATCAAATCTTATCGATGGCCTGCATGTGTTTTAAACCTATCCATGTGCTATCACTGTGGACCAATCAACTTTGTCTTAACCACCGCTTTATTTTAACCCTTAGATCTAGTCAATATTAGGAAGACCTAATCTCAGCCCTTGATTGCCTTCGTCAATCCAGAACCTTCCTCCACTCCTATATAAGCCCTCTAATTCTCAACCTTTCAAGACTTTTGGCAGTCGTCAATTTTGAGAGAAAAAAAAATAGAGAGAAGTGAGAGAGAAGAGAGAAAAGAAAAGAGAGAAGAGAGAGAAAGGGAAACTGGGTTAGCCAAACCCTAACCCTAACCCTAAACACTTCAAATCTGATTCAAACCTTCGTATATTAAAAACCCCAAACACAACCTTGAGTGTTTGAGAGAGAGTGGAGTTACTGGTTTGTTCATATTGAAGCTGTAACCTCTTGATCTGTGATCTTATTACCAACTTAAACATTTTTGTGAAGATCTGTATTTCTTCTTCATAGAAATTGTAGATCTACACTTTGCATGTTATATTTCACTAGATCTGCATGTTTCTTTCTCGATTTAAGAAAATCTTTACTGATTTAGTTTTGTAAATGTTTTATGGTTTCTTTTCTTATGAAACTTAACCTTGACCTAGTTGGATTCACACTTGGAGATTTTCAATCTCAAAAATATTTTTAAAACAGAGATTGATTAAGATCTTGACCGATTTTGAAGCAAGATATCCGTGGAATCTGGGATATATTTAAAGGTAAAAAAGGTTTCAAGTTCTGTAAGAAAGAAAGAAAAGAAAATCATAGCATATAGTCTTTATATGTAATTTTCTAGGACTGTCTGTAAAAACTAAGTGTGTGTGAGTTCATGCATGTTGATAGGAATCACATCACAAACACTTAACACACTACCACACTGGAAGTGTTGTGAATAAGATCAAAGATTATTGAGTCGACGCAAGGAAGCTAAAGCAAAAGGAAGTTATCAAACTGGAAGAATATCATCAACAATCAGATCTATGAGAAGTTAGAAGGACACCAAGTGGGGTATATTCCTAAACTTAGAATATGTTGATTTGTGTGCATGTATGTTGTATTGTTTGTAACTATTATTTGTTGTTAGTGGATTTTTACTTTTGTGACTTAGAAGTCACGTGGATGTTTCCTCTATTGGGAGAGGTTTTACCACGTTAAAAACTGTGTGTTCTGATTATCTTCATCTCCTCATCTCATTCTATAGTGTGTTGAATTTTTGAAACTATCTTAGTTTTAAAACTAATTACAAAGTCTTGATTATTCTCGTACATAACTTTTTGTAAACACATCTTGTTATTTATAAGTTTTATTTTCAAAAGAAAAGGGTTTCTTCAACAAACATCTCGGAGTTGCTTATATAGTTTAATCTTGTATTAAACTGCATTAGCAACGTTTTTCAATACCATGGGCATAACACAAACAATTGTATAGCTCTCAAGAATGAAATATAAAGTATTATTCAAAGAGGGAAACTTTCCAAATTTATTGACAGAGAAGGTAAGTGAGAATAATGAGCAACTCGAAGACGATCGGAATCTCCTTGCAACGGGGGAGATAAAAGACAAAGAGGCAGATATGATGATGTTGAGGATGGGACAAATCTCCCAAAGAGATCAGGGAGCCTGTACACGAGGTGAAAATAATTTCTTTTTTATTTTCATTTCATTACATGTGGTGACATTGGTGGAGGCGACATAATAGCCGAGAGAAAAACGTACCTAAATGAAGCCAAAACATGCTCCTATTTTTGGAAAATTAATTTTTCTAGTGATGTTGATTTTTATTTTCATATTTTTAAGGAAGAGGGAATGAACCCCTTCACATATTATTAATTAAGAAAAATAGAGAAACAACATCTCCATGGAACACAAACCCCAATTGGACTAAATCTAGAGGTTGGGACGAATGCTCTAGATGTTTGATAAAGAAAATGTGGGGATTTATAAAGTAAATGTTCGGTGATGTTGATAATCGCCTAAGGAAAGTGAAAAAAGAAGGCGGGTGATAGGATTATCCAAAGATGACCTCTCTTGGGTGTTTTACTCTCATGATGATCCTCTGATTGTCAAGATGATGGTACATGAAGTGAGAATTTCTCGAATATTGGTGGATAATAGCATCTCAGTAGACATCATGTTTTATGATTGCTTCAAAGGACTGGGATTACGTGCTAGCAAATTTGATCCATATCAGAGGCCCCTCATAGGTTTCCCTAGAGAAAAAGTGTATCCTTTGGGAAAGTCAAATTAGAAGTTATAATGGGTACCTAGCCAGTTAGAAAAATTGAGGGGGTATGTTTCGTCATCTTAAACAAGAATGTTTGGTCAGCCTACAACATCATTTTCGAGCAGTCTTGGCCTGAAAACATTTGAAGCTGTTACATCCACTATACACTAGTACCTAAAGTTCCCTACACATGATGGGTTCGACGTGTTACTGAAAATCAAATTGAAGCCATGGAATGCTATTACATCTTAGCCAGCTAGGAAGAAGAAAAGATGCTCACCACCACTTACCATAATTAGACCATAGATCCACACAAGGTGGTTGAATTAGTTAAGGGATAAGTTGTAGAAGCCGTGGAGACTATAATACTTGATAGGGAATGCCCATAAAGGACAATATAGATTGACTCATCTATGGATTCAACCCTAAAATAGGAATTCATACAATTCTTCAAGGAATGAAAGAATGTGTAGTCTTGGAGTCATGAAGATATTCCATGGATTAACCCAAGATTCATATGCCATGAATTGAACATTGTAGGCTAGTAAACAAGGTTTTTGAAGAACATATCAGCAAAAACATAGAGGTAGATATGTATGACATGCTCATCATGAGCAAGAAATCATCTGACAACATCAAAGATTTGAGTTAGATATTCGACAAGTTGGAGAAGCAATAGATGAAGCTCAGTCCAGCCAAGTGTGTTTCGGAATATAAGAAGGAATGTCCATGGGAGTCATAGTAAACCAAAGAGGCATTAAAGATAATATAAAAAACTTCAAGTGCCGATAAATATGCAGTCTCCCACAAATAAAAAGGACGTGCAAAAGTTGACTCGAAGAGTGGCAACCCTCAATAGATTTTTCTCATGAGCTACTAAAAGGTGCCTACCCTTATTCAAGGTGTTAAGTAAGAATTTTAGTGGAATAAAGAGTGAGCGAGTGTTAACCTAAAGTTTAAGAACCGTTTTGGATCTCTATCATTTCTCTCCGAAGCACTCATGGAAGAGAAATTATACTTGTATTTAGCAGTATATGAGTCGATAATTAGCTTAGCACTTATCCGACTAAAGAATAGGGTGCAAAAACTAGTTTACTATACTAGAAAAGCCTTTCGAGATATAGAAATTTGTTACCCATGCTAGGAAAAGCTTTTTTACCTCTAATTGATGCCTCGCGAAGAATGAAACCATACTTCCAGTCTTATAGTATTGTGGTTTACACGGACTTACCATTGAGCCAAGTAATTCACAAAACAGAGAAGCCAAAAAGGTTGATGACATGGTCTGTAGATCTTGGAGAGTATGATATACACTATGAACCCAAAACAACATTAAAAGGTGAGGCAATAATAGACTTCATAACTAAGTTTAATCAATAGGGTTCCTGAAATGCACGCACATAAAAAAATTCAAAATAATAATGTAAACCGATAAAAATGATTTATACAACTCAATAAACAACTTTAATTAAGGAAGAATTACCTTATGAATTAATCTGGAGTTTTGTAGATTTTTTCTTCTCTCGAAAACCTATAAGCTCCACCTTTCTCTATCCTCAAGCCAAATATGCTTCAAACTTAACCGAGGATGAGTTTGATGAAGAAAAAGGTAATTTTAAGGATTCTAAGTCGGTCAAACCAACCTCCATTTCCAACCAATCAAAACAAACCATTTGTTGTACAGAAAGATCGAATACCACTTTAACGGATGAACAGCTTTGCCCTTTATTCATAATTTCGATATAACTTCTTACTTGGACACCCATTTAATACGTTGTTTGATGTGTTACAAACCTAACTCCTATATCTACAACTTTGTAGTTTTTATGTTGACCATATTGTCATATTATAAGGGTCGTAGCTACTCTCAAACATGAACGTTCTTATCTAAAATCTTAAAATTTTGTTATTTATAACCAATTCATTATTTCATGCTTTTAAAAGGTTCAA
Organism: Sambucus nigra; assembly: GCA_949130495.1. Lineage (NCBI taxonomy): Eukaryota > Viridiplantae > Streptophyta > Magnoliopsida > Dipsacales > Adoxaceae > Sambucus > Sambucus nigra. Next base: position 371,279,542 of record OX422210.1, on the reverse strand, counting down.
TTAGACTAAAATGTAATAGCCTAACATTATATATATAAATAAACATTATACACCTCACATAAGTTAATAATTATTCAATATAATTTATCATAACTTTATTCGGGTTGTCGCATTGAACTCCATGCTCCTCTCTACAAAGTATCAAGCCGTAATATCCCACAATCTTATTAAACCTTTGGACCCTAGTCCACTACCTAATCTCCTTGTGAAGTACTTTAAGCATGACACCTGTTACAACTTTCATCAAACCACTGGGCATATCATCGACCAATGTCACCAACTAAAGAATATTGTGAAAAGCCTCATTAATAATGACGTGTTTAACGAGTTATTTCTCGTTTAATGTTTCACATCACATCCTTGTATGATATACGTGTTTTCCTTTATGTTTAAATGTGTTAAGCTTAGGGGGATAAGTTCTGTCATATTATGCACATTTATCTTTGTCTATTCGTGAAGAAAAATAGGAGAATATTTACCTTGGGGGGTGGACGTCTTACCTTAGGAGGATAAAGCTTAACCTTAGTTAGGACCTGTTTGGACAAATGGGGAGGATTTTTCATACCCGAATTTATACTTGTTATATGTTTTCTTTTCGTTTGAAAGGTGTGTTAAGTGTCAAGTTTTAGCAATGATGCGGAAAAGTTTTTCATGAGCAAAGCTACTAATGTTTATGTCAGTCAAGTGTTTGTACTTTTTTCCCTTTGGGGTTGTTATTGAGTATTTAATGATCTTGATGTACCATAGGATTTTGTTTATTTTTTCCTACTAGAATAGACAATGGAGGAGATTTGTAAGGGCAAATTTCCAATAAAGTCAATTTTCATGTATTTTGGCTTAATTCCATTTGAATAAAAAAAAATTGAGTCATAGATTAGGATTTGAGTTTGTTTATCCTATAAGACTATGATGCTTGATTAAAGACCGTAGTGGTGAAGTAAATCATTTACATCATCGTGTCGTATTTTGTTTTGAGTTTCATCTTCAACTTCCATTAGATCTCAAGAGGTATGGTCCCTCGATAAATTTGGGTGTTGTTTTTTAAATATATTTTGTGGATTTTCTTCATAAAAGATTTTAATTTTAAGATATTTTTGGTTTTAGTTCTTTCGAACGAGTCTCACGGATTGGTTCATACATGTTTATATAAGTCGTGACTTGTTTTGTTCGTTCAAGCAAACTAAGGTTTATCATTCAAAAGAACATCAAACGAGGTTCAAACGAGAAGTTCTTATTAAGTAGAGAATTATCGTTCAAATCTCGTTCAAATGAACTTGGCTATTTATTACTAACAAGACTTATTTCATTCAAACGAGATTTCACAACTCATTTGAACGACCATGTGCTTTTCTTTTGAACGCATTTTCCTCGATTCCGTGCCTCCTTAATTTTTGTGTTTTTTTATATATGCAGGGTTTGCAAAGAGTTTTAAGTTTAAGGCTTTTGTAATTAGTTTTCTAAGTGCAATACAAAGCCTCCGAAATAACTAGTATACACCCAGTTTGTTTGAGATCCATGATTTAACTTAATATTCTAGTTTGAGATCTCGTGTCTGAGCTCCAAGGTTTGTATACTCTTTATTTTTGTTATGTATTGTTTCATATGGTGAACTTTGTATGTATTTATGTTTGACATGGTGGGCTTCGTGTTTCTGTGACGATTTGATGTGCTAATATTGGTGGATATCGAGATGTGTGTGGAGTACGTGTTATGGAAGTTCATAGGTGGATTCTTATGTCTTGATGTGAAAAAGGTTAAAGTAATGAAGATATCATTAAGGCTTAAAGGAGTCAAGTCGGTTGAGTAAGTCATCTATCGTTCTTGTGTAATTTCCTATATCATTGTGAATTTGTGTGGGTGGGTCGTCTAAATTTTTTCCCGTTATGGGTTTTTCTCATACATTGACATGTTGTAGTTAATTTATTTTACTCTTCATTTTATCACCTAGATACGTGTTTTAGTAATAGATAAAATTGGGCTAATTGTTAAAACAACATTCATTTTAATTGGTGTGTAGTTTAAAAATGAGTCAAAATCATTTGAAAAATTAAAAAAATTGTGTCTCTGTATGTTTGGCTGGCAATCCATATAACCCTCAGCTCTATATAGCACTTTCGGCACCGAGTTCCCTCACTAAATACAATATAAAATATACTTATAAATGAAAAAATAAAATACATATTTAATCGTCTTGTTTCTTCTGTAAGGCGTTATTCTTCTTCAGCTAAGATCCACTTTTAGTTGATCTTAGGTAATTGTTAAATGATAATGTTTATCATTAAGGACCTCCTACATTTTTCCCTAGTAGAGAAAGTTGTTGCATCAACAAGAAGTTTCTATACAAAACACCTCCAGCCGACCACAAATTGGGACATTTTGTTTATGTGTGAGATCCAAATCTATGTTATATCTCTATCATTTAATTTTAGTGTCCCATAACCTTCTAAATGTACTTCTCACTATCATGTGGAGAATTGGGATTATGAACTAACTTTTAGGTTTACTACATAATCATTTTGACCCATTTTTCTAGATTCTTCTTGGGTTAACGAACGATCGAGCAGCTTACTTGATCTCTACAAATATTCATTACAGGTGGTTAAATCCTATTGTTATTTAATAAAAACATAATCAAAGACTAGTGGTATATAAAAGATGCACAATCACATAAGAATAGTTTGTACGTGGTTCAATAATGTTTCTACGTCCACCAGGTATTTCTCTCTCTTTATATTGATCTCATTTTGATAACAATGGTTACATTACCCTTTTCACTCAGGCAAGGGTTATATTTATAAAGAAAGGAAAAGAGAGTCAGCCATGTAGGACTCTTAACCTTAGATAGCCATTTGGGTGGATCGACCATATATAACTGTGAGATTTTTGGTAGTCAGCATTACCAATCATCATATTTACATTTCATATCTTTGATAGGATCATTTGACACGTACCCTATCCCCATGTTCTATAAAATTATCCCTCCCAACTTCCCCTTAAAGCTTTCTAGTTAGTTGAGGTTAAGAAGGTTTGCTCACTCCTTTAGCTGGATTCACGTCGGAATTGTTAATTACACTTGGTCATACCTAAAAGCCATCATTGAAGGACGTGGTTGTTACATGTGTCTGAATTGATGGAATCATTTTTTTGCTAAACTGTGGAGGTAATTTTAGTTATATTCATAATATTTATAAGGGTATGATGGTATATATGCAAGCATTAACCCAAAGGGCGGTTGCATGTTTAATCCATCATTCGGGGGTATGCTAGTCAATAATGAGTTCTATCTTAATGTTTGTTCCAACCCACTAAATACCTTAGTACCGTCAGTTCAATTCATTGTCCATCATCTTCATTTTCCTGCAAGTGTAAAAGAGTTTATTTGTGCCTGCATAACATGTAAGATTGCTCCTATACTTTACATTTTTTATTTTTTGTAAATTCTAAAAAAATCTTCTTTTTCTTCCTATCTTCTATCGTGTACTTGTAAAAATGGTTTATATCATCCGTGAAAGAACTATTGAGGCTTTTAGAAGATGTTACATCCTTGATTGAGTTATGGTAAGGCCCTTTGAATTATGATAGCATTGAGAGAGTACCATCTAGAATATTCGTGTTTACCAACCTTGCCATAGAATCAAACCTTGTCGAACGATTATGATCCTCAAACATGTCCCTGAGGTTCAGAATCTTCTCATAAGGGCTTGACATATGTCGATGCTGGTGTTGCACCACATTGGTCATAGCGACCAATCTATAGCAATGAGTCATCTGATTAACCTTTCACCATTTCTAATAAGCATAGACATACTCATCGTATGCCCCTCCATCAGGCATGATAGGTAATTACTCAATTAATTTTTTTTATAGTCCTAGGCAGTTTAGACAATGATTAAGCTTCTATTCCAGTTATTATATTCCATTCCAGTTAACTTATTATCATTTAAAATTCAAGCATGCAGTTTGAATGATGAGCCCATTTGACAGCTGAGAATCATCATTTTGGAAACGGAATTAATTTGAAATTAAACATTTGATTTGGCTTCCCACTACCGCTGATAAAAAACATAATTCCATCGAGCATCCTACTTCTCATATGAAGTGAGATTTCTCAGTGGGAGATGAAATCACCTCACCTTTAATTAGAAAAATTTGCATCTTTCATTCATATTCTCCGAATATTCCAAGAATCTTTTGTCCTACATAATTGAGTATCCATTGATTTTTTGTCCCACATTTAATGACAATGACTTTGATTAGTAGGATATCATTAGTTGTATTTAAGTTTATACCGTAGGTTCATTTGATGATATCAAATCGCCTCGAGTAGATACTCGATGGGAGCATCGAACTCACTCACATTCAATTTTAAGGAATTGTCACTTAAGAAATTTAATATCATCATGGTGTCGTGATTAATTACATCCAATGGGGGGGGGGGGGGGGGGGGTAGATCAAATCTAACATAAGGAATTAATCACATTATAATTTTAACATAGTGATGAAGATTGTAGGATTTATGCCGAAACCCATCTCCGAGTTAATATTTTAAACTTGAGGGTATTTTGAAAAACTATTCATTTAATTCTAAATGTCCGAATTCAATTCCTAAAAATTCCCAATTTACTTATACAAATTAAGTCTCTCGATCTCACTATTTTAATCTTCCAAAAATTAAACCATATTCAAAATAAGATACAACTTGGAGAGCCTTAAAGTAATTACCCGATGAAATTCAATTTAGAAAAGAATATATAAAAATTTATTTTCCAAGAAAAATCATGATCTCCACCGTTCTCAAAAATTAAAACTATGTTGTCCATAAAATTGGGTGTCCCTAATTAGTGAATTGATTAGCACACAAAATTATGCAACAAAATAATTAAGAGAAATAAGCAAATATAAATAAAATGCTAATATAATTTAAAAAAAAAAAAAAAACTCAAAGTTCATTGGCTCCATGGCCTAAACTTCCTCTACGAGTATACTTCTTGAGGATTAAGGTCTCTTTAGAAATAATCCTTTCCTTAGAAGAATTCTAGAAGAAAACGAATCCCATTTCAAGCAAACCACAGAACAACTAAATCTGGAATAAAACAAAAATAATTCTTTCCTTTGTTCCATGCCGCCAACCAAGCACCACTATAGCGGTTAAGTCTGGCCACTATAGTGGTCATGATCCTGCTAGAGCGGACTAATACCGCAGTTATTACAGTGTAAGATCTTGCCCAGCTTCGTTTCTTCTTTTTTTCCTTCTTCCTTCATTCTATCTTGTGTAAATTTCTAAAAACTCTGTGAATGGACCTTCAACCTTTGAGGAGAACTCCATGGAAATCTTTCATTACTAAACCCCACACAAAGGAGGAAAATAAAAAATTATATTCCCTCACAAACTCCTCCAATACAACAATTAAATGCAATAATTATAAAAACAAAAAAAAAATTAGGAGAAGAAAATTAGTACTAATAAACAATCGTAGGATCCATTCCATAAAACAGATTCATGTGATCATGATGGTAGGGATATAATCATTGCTAAAAAATAGGTAAATGTTGACGCAAGTGTCATAAGGGTTAACAACATCCCTACGAAATTTAACAGTCACCCATTGGGGATGTACCCCCATTTGAAATCTACAGTGGAAGGGCCATCAATTTTATACAACTCCATTGTTAAATGTAGATGAAAAGAAAAGAAGGAGATATAAAAGTAGTAGGAAAGAGGGAAGGCATTAATGAAGGGGATAATAGGTGGATGAGCACATATTATCAAATATGATAAGCTCTAAAGATAGAGCCCAACAATTAGACTTCTCCACGTGGATCGGTATAAATAATGTGAGTGTGTGGAACTACTGCCATTTGTACACTTACGCGCATTTTATTCTTTATTTGTGTCTGGTTCATATATGTTCTTTTTATGTGCTTGCATGATTTTTTTTTTCCGATATAAGATTTTTTTTTAGTTACAATTAACGTGCCTAAAAATATGTCTTTATCATAGGAGTTGCAGTCATGTTTTGATATTAATCATCAAAAAAGAAGTGTAGTTTCAAACTTATGGTCAATTATTTATTTATTATTTTATATTAGCATTGGAAATTCGGTTTAGTCGTGCCATTTTTGGATCTCATTGATTTTGATTTGAGTATAAGTTTTAGGTACTCTTAAATCTATACAAGTTAATCGTATCATGTTCGGATCATTTCGATTTATTACCATAAACAAGTTATCGTGTCAAAAATTATTAGACCTATTTTAGATTAATGGAGAAGAGGTATAAATGATTGATAACTTCTTATAGGATATTCTTAATTGGTTATAGCCAATGCCAGCAGTATGTATTTAATGGGATAGCCTATTGAAGAAGGGTATGGAAGAGAATACCATATAAAATATAAGTTTTAACATATTCGTTGAAGATATTAAATCTCAAGACAGTTACTCTCAAGTTGAAGTGCTGTCAATGAGTATGCGAGGTCAAAAAATGTATTTCAACTCCACTTAGAAATGGCTTGACAACAGATCAACTTCAAATGTCATTGAGGGGAATGAGACTTAATTCTATTAGGCCCAGTTTGGTTGCGCAAATTGTTTGATTATGTAAATTGGTTCATTGTGAATTAGTGAATTATAAATGAGTGAATTTGAAATGAGTTAAATCCAATTTTACACAATGTTTGGTAATTTGAAATTGATGTTAAGGTTCTATGAAAAAAGATAAAAATAAATCAAGGGATAGAGGGGGAGGGAAAGAGAGGGAGAGGGGGAGGGGAAGAGGAAGAGGGAGAGAGGACATGTACTTAATGTGACTTCTATTTCAAATGGATTCATTTCACATTTTTTGTGAAATGATTCAATTTCAGATTTTGCACATGAGCTAAAATGGGGCAATTAATGAATCATTTCATTAATGAAACCAAACACAATTAATGAGTCAATTTGTAAATGGGGCAATTTATTAATGATCCAATTTACAATTTTGGGACAACCAAACGGGGCCTTAATAAATCAAGTCATCTTTTCCATTAACTATCCAAGTAATTCTAGTAGATTCTTACTAAAGAGGTGATTAATCTTGAATACTACACTTGTAAAGTCGTTACATGTGTAACATACCCTAGTCCTTGCCTTCATACCCTGCACCATTTCTCAATTATTGTATGACCTTTATAATATTTTGCTACATATTTTACATCATTCAGGAATTTTTGAGTAAACTACGTCGTTAACTGCATTTTTCAGCCTGTTTTGAATCAGCGTGACTGCAAAATGTGGACAAGTTCTAACACCTAAAAGTTTTAGGTCATCATGATTGAGTGGTGAAAAATCTTACATCAATTGAATTTGAAAGCAAAAGGTTATATTGATTTATGAATTGTTCACAAAAGGACCGATGTTGTTGGCAACAGATTTGTGGATCCATCCAATAGCAGGTGCACAAATAATAGATTTCTCCATTTTTCATGTAGAGCTTGGGAAATAAATAGAGTTTTAAATTTTTTTTAGTTATCTAGTATATTTGCTAGACAAGTCTCTTCTCTCGCCTAGTTTACATTCAATCATGTTCGCCTCTCTCAACTACCATAGTTACTCGTATTTAAGGTGATTAAATGAAGTTGGGAAGCATTACACTAGGAGATTTGTTTATATTAATTCAATAATTTGCAACATTTATTGAAATTTCCCTATGTAGTTGCCTACTATATGGTTTCATTTTTTTGTAAGTTCCCTGTTGCTAGTTTATTTAATGAGTAGTTGTGTTTATAGGGTGTGGATAAAAACATAGAAATAGATCTTTATTTTTATTGACAAGCTCAACGTTTTAATGGTTATATTTTAGATAATCTCATTGGGTGTTGTTTCGGGATTTCCCCCTCTAGCACCGTTTCTAAGCCTAAGTCTAGAAATTTTCAAATAATCACCGTATTCTCCCACCGAGAGCCCCGTGACCATGCGATCAGTTATTATGAGTTACATTGGTTCCGTGTGAGGTGTCGCTGGTTCTCACGGGGCTGTTTGGGGGCTGTTTCAGGGTTCACACCTCTAGCGCCATTTTTAAGCCTAAGTTTAGAAATTTTCAAATTATCATCATAATCTCAAATTGGGAGCCCTGTCACCACGCTGTCAGTTACTACGGGTTATATTGGTCCAAATGCGAGGTGTCGGTGCCTCTCACGGAGTCGTTTGGGGTGTATTTCGGGATTCACCCCTCCAACGACATTTTTTAATCCTAAGTATATAATTTTTCAAATTATCATCGTATTCTCAACCGGGAGCCCCGTGACCATACTGTCAGTTCCTACGATTTACATTGGTCTCGTGCGAGGAATCGGTGCCTCTCACGGGGCCATTTGAGGGTTGTTTCGCGATTTCCCCCTCTATCGCCATATTTTTAAGCCAAAGTCTAGAAATTTTCAAATTATCGTCCTATTCTCAAAACAAGAGCCCCGTGGCCACGCGGTAATTTCCTACGAGTTACATTGGTCTCGTGTGAGGTGTGGGTGTCTTTCACAGGGCCGTTTGGGGGTTGTTTCTAGGTTCCACCCTCTAGAGCCAATTTTTAAGCCTAAGTCTAGAAGTTTTCAAATTATCAACGTATTCTCAAACTGTGAGCCTCGTGACCACACGATCAGTTCCTACGAGTTACATTGGTCCCGTTCCAGTTGTCGATGCTTCTCATCGTATTCTCTAACCATGAGACCCGTGATCATGCAGTCAGTTCCTATGAGTTACTTTGGTCCCGTGCGAGGTGTCGATAACTCTTATGATGTTTGGGGGCTTTTTCGTAATTTCTCTCTCTAGAGCCATGTTTTTAAGCCTAAGTCTAGAAATTTTCAAATTATCATTGTATTCTCAAATTGGGAGCCCTGTGGCCACGCAGTCTGTTCCTTCGAGTTACATTGGTCCCGTGCGAGGTGCCGATGCCTCTCATGGGGCCGTTTGGGGAAGTTTTAGGGTTCCCCCCTCTAGCGCCATTTTTAAGCCAAAGTCTAGAAATTTTCAAATTATCACCGTATTCTCAAATCGGGAGCCCCGTGATGACGCGACCAGTTCCTTCGAGTTACATTAATACTATGCGAGGTGTTGGTGCCTCTCACATGGCCACTTAGGGTTTGTTTCGGATTTCCTCCTCTAGCACCATGTTTTTAACCCTAAGTCTAGAAATTTTCAAATTATCATCGTATTCTCGAACTGAGAGCCCCGTGGCCACATGGTGAGTTCGTATGAGTGACATTGGTCACGTGTGAGGTGTCAGTGTCTCTCACAGGGCCGCTTGGGGGCTGTTTTGGGATTTTCCCCTCTAGCGCCATGTTTTCAAGACTAAGTCTAGAAATTTTCAACTTATCACCGTATTATCAAACCAAGAGCCATATGGCCACGCGATCAGTTCGTACGAGTAACATTGGTCCCATACGTCGTTGTGGTGCGTTCCAAACCAAGAGCCAAGGCTAGAAATTTTCAAATTATTATCGTATTCTCAAACTGAGAGCCACGTGGCCACGCGGTGAGTTCCAATGAGTGACATTGGTCCCGTGCGAGGTGTTGGTGCCTCTCACAGGGCTATTTGGGGGTTGTTTCAGGTTATCCCCCTCTAGCGCCAAGTTTGTAAGCCCAAGTCTAGAAATTTTCAAATTATCGTTCAATTCTCAAACCGGGAGCCCTATGGCCATGCGATCAGTTCATATGAATTACATTGGTCCCATGCGAGGTGTCGATTGCTCTCATGAGGCTGTTTGGGGGCAGTTTTGGGTTTCCCCCCTCTAGCACCATTTGATAAGCCAAAGTCTAGAAATTTTCAAATTATCACCGTATTCTCAAATCTGGAGCCCCATGATGATGCGGTTAGTTCCTTCGAGTTACATTAGTCCCATGCGAGGTGTCGGTGCCTCTCATAGGGCCACTTGGGGTCTGTTTTGGGATTTCCTCCTCTAGTGCCATGTTTTTAACCCTAAGTCTATAAATTCTTTAATTATCGTTGTATTCTCAAGCTGAGAGCCCCGTGTCCACATGGTGAGTTCCTAAGAGTGACATTGGTCCCGTGTGAGGTTTCAGTGTCTCTCATGGGGTCATTTGGGGGTTGTTTTGGTATTTCCCCATCTAGCACCATATTTTCAAGCCTAAGTCTAGAAATTTTCAACTTATCACCATTTTATCAAACCAGGAGCCATGTGGTCGCGCGATCAGTTTGTACGAGTTACATTGGTCCCAAGCGTCGTGGCGGTGCCTCTCACGATGCCATTTTGGGGTTGTTTCGAGATTTTCCCCTCTAGCGCCATGTTTTAAGCCTAAGTCAAATATTTTCAAATTATCGTCGTATTTTAAAATTAAGAGCCCCATGACCACGAGGTCAGTTCCTACAAGTTACATTGGTCCCGTGCGAAGTTTTAGTGCCTCTCATTGGGCCATTTGGGCGTTGTTTCGATATTTCCCTCTCTTGCACCTTATATTTAAGCCTAGGTCTAGAAATTTTCAAATTATCGTCGTATTCTCAAATCGTGAGCCCCGTGCCAATGCAATTAGTTCCTACAAGTTACATTGGTCCCGTGCAAGCTGTCGGTGCCTGTCACAGGGCCATTTGGGGGGCTATTTTTGTATTTACCCCTCTAGCACCATGTTTTTAAGCCTCACTCTAGAAATTTTGAAATTATCTTTGTATTCTCAAATCCAGAGCCCCGTGGCCGCATGGTCTGTTCCTATGAGTTATATTGGTCCCGTGGGTGGTGTTGGTGTCTCTCACAGGGCCGTTTGGGTGATGTTTTGGGATTTCCCCCTCTAGCAGCATGTTTTTAAGCCTAAGTCTAGAAATTTTATAATTAACACGATATTCTCCAACCGGGATCCTTATGATCACGTAATCAGTTCCTATTAGTTACACTGGTCCTGTGCGAGGTGTCGTTGCATCTCACGGGGCCGTTTGGGGCTATTTTAGGGTTCACCCCTCTAGTGCCATTTATTAAGCCTAAGTCTAGAAATTTTCAAATTATCAAAGTATTCTCAAATCGAGATCCCCATTACAACGCGATCAGTTCCTACGAGTCACCTTGGTGCTGTGAGATGTGTCGCTGCCTCTCACGTGGCCATTTGAGGTCTCTTTCACAATATCCCTCTCTAGCACCAAATTCTTATGCCAAAGTCTAGAAATTTTCAAATTATCATTGTATTCTCAAACCAAGAGCCCCGTGGCCACACAGTAAGTTCCTACGAGTTACATTGGTCATCGTGCAACGTGTGGGTGCCTCTCATGGGGCCGTTTGGAGGTTGTTTCGGGGTTCCCACCTCTAGAGCCCCTTTTTAAGCTTAAGTCCAGAAAATTTTAAATTATCACCGTACTCTCAAACCGAGATCCCCGTGACCATGCGATTAGTTCCTACGATTTATATTAATCCCGTGCGAGGTGTCCATGCCTCTCATGGGTCCGTTTGGGGGCAGGCTTGGGATTCCCCCCTCTGGCTCCCTTTTTTAAGACAAAGTCTAGAAAATTTGAAATTATTACCGCATTCTCAAACCAGGAGCCCCATTATCACGTAGTCAGTTCCTATGAGTTACATTGGTCTAGTGTGATGTGTTGGTGCGTCCCACAGGGCCGTTTGGTGACTATTTTTGGATTCCCCCTCTAACTCTATGTTTTTAAGCCAAGGATAGAAATTTTCAAATTATCATCGTATTCTCAAACTTAGTTCCCCGTGGCCACGCGGTGAGTTCTTATGAGTGACATTGGTCCCGTGCGAGGTGTCGATGCCTCTCACGGGGCTACTTGGGGGTTGTTTCAGGATATCCCCCTCCAGCGCCATATTTGTAAGCTTAAGTCTAGAAATTGTCAAATTATCGCAGTATTCTCAAACCGGGAGCCTTATGGCCATGCCGTTAGTTCCTATGAGTAACATTGGTCCCGTGCGAGGTGTCGATGCCTGTCACGGGGCCATTTGGGGGATGTTTTGGGATTTACCCCACTAGCACCATGTTTTTAAGCCTCAGTCTAGAAATTTTCAAATTATCGTCGTATTCTCAAATTGAGAGCCCCGTGGCCACGCGGTCTGTTCCTATGAGTTATATTGGTCCCGTGGGAGGTGTTGGTACCTCTCATGGGGTCGTTTGGGTGCAGGTTTGGAATTTCCACCTCTAGCAGCAAGTTTCTAAGACTAAGTCTAGAAATTTTATAATTAACATGGTATTCTCTAATCGGGAGCCCCGTGACCACGCGATCAGTTCCCATTAGATACATTGGTCCCGTACGAGGTGTCGCTGCATCTCACGGGGCCGTTTGGGGCTGTTTCAGGGTTCACCCCTCTATTGCCATTTTTTTAACCCTAAGTCTAAAAAATTTCAAATTATCATCGTATTCTCAAATCGAGAGCCCCATTACAATGTGGTCAGTTCCTACGAGTTACCTTGGTGCCGTGAGATGTGTCGGTGCCTCTCACGTGGCCATTTGAGGGTTGTTTCACGGTATACCCCTCTAGCGCCAAATTCTTATGCCAAAGTCTAGAAATTTTCAATTATCGTCATATTCTCAAACCAACAGCCCCGTGGCACACACGATAAGTTCCTATGAGTTACATTAGTTATCGTGCGACGTGTGGGGGCCTCTCATGGGGCCATTTGGAGGTTGTTTCGGGGTTCCCACCTCCAGAGCTCTTTTTAAAGCTTAAGTCTAGAAATTTTCAAATTATCACCGTATTATCACACCGGGATCTCCGTGACCATGCGATCAGTTCCTACGAGTTACATTGGTCCCGTGCGAGGTGTCGATGCCTCCCACGGGGTTATTTCGAGCAGTTTTGTGGTTCCCCCCTCTACTGCCATCATTCAGGCCAAAGTCTAGAAATTTTCAACTTATTATCGTATTCTCAAACTAGGAACCCCATAACCACGCGATGAGTTACTACAAGTTACATTGGTCCCATGCGAGGTGTCGGTGCCTCTCACGAGGCCACTTGGGGGGCTATTTTGGGATTTCCCCTTCTAGCGCCATGTTTCTTAACCTAAGTCTAGAAATTTTCAAATTATCATCATATTAAAAAATTGAGAGCCTCGTGGCCACACAATGAGTTCCTACGAATGACATTGTACATGTGTGAGGTGTCGGTGCCTCTCACGGGGTCGTTTGGGGGATGTTTCGGGATTTCCCACTCTAGCGCCATGTATTTAAGGCTAAGTTTAGATATTTTCAAATTATCACCGTATTCTCAAATCGGTAGCCCTGTGGCAAGGCGGTTAGTTCCTATGAGTTACATTGGTCCCATGCGAGGTGTCAGTGCCTCGCACAGGGTCGTTTGGGGACTCTAACGCCATGCTTTTAAGCCTAAGTCATAAATTTTCAAAGTATTATTGTATTCAAAATTAAAAGCCCCATGACCATGAGGTCAGTTATTACGAGTAACATTGGTCCCGTGAAGTGCCAGTGCCTCTCACGGGGCCGTTTGGGCTTTGTTTCAAGGTTCACCTCTCGAGCGCCATTTTTTAAGCTTAAGTCATGAAATTTTAAAATTAGTGTCGTATTATCAAATCAAGAGACTCGTGATGATGCGGTTAGTTCTTACGAGTTACATGGGTCTCGTGCAAGGTGTCAGTGCGTCTCACGGGTCCGTTTAGGGGCTATTTTGGGATTTACCACTCTAGCGCCATGTTTTAAAGCCTAAGTCAATAAATTTTCAAATTATCGACGTATTCTCAATCCGGGATCCCCATGACCACTTGGTCAGTTCCTACAAGTTATATTGGTCCAGTACAAGGTGTCGGTGCCTCTCACGCAGTCATTTGGGGGCTATTTCGGGATTTCCACCTCTTGCACCTTATTTTTAAGCCCAGGTCTAGAAAATTTCAAATTATTACCGTATTCTCAAACCGGGAGCCCCGTGGTCACGTGATGAGTTCCTACACGTGACATTGGTCCTTTGCGATGTGTCGGTGCCTCTCACTTGGCCGTTTGGGCGCTGTTTCGGGATTTTCCCCTCTTGGTCATTATTTAATGACTAGGTCTAGAAATTTTCAAATTATCACTGTATTCTCAAACTGGGAGCCCCGTGGCCAAGCAGTCAGTTCCTACGAGTTACGTTATTCCCGTACAAGGTGTTGGTGCCTCTCACGGGTCTGTTTGGGGGATGTTTCGGGGTTCCCCCCTCTAGCGCCATTTTTTAAGCCCAAGTTTAGAAATTTTCAAATTATCGTCGTATTCTCAAATCAGGAACCTCGTGACGATGCGGTCAGTTCTTACAAGTTACATTGGTCCCGTTCAAGGTGTCGCTGGCTCTCACGAGGTCGTTTGGGGGCTGTTTTGGGATTTACCCCTCTAGCACCATGTTTTTAAGACTCGGTCTAGTAATTTTCATATTATCTTCAAATTCTCAAACCAGGAACTATGTGATGATGCGGTGAGTTCCTACGAGATACATTGGTCCCGTACAAGGTGTCGATGCCTCTCATGGGGCCGTTTTGGGACTATTTTTGGATTTACCCCTCTAGCACCATGTTTTTAAGCCTTATTCTAGAAAATTTCAAATTATCATTGTATTATCAAATAGGGATCCCCGTGGCCACGCGGTCTGTCCCTACGAGTTACATGGGTCCCGTGGTAGGTATTGGTGCCTCTCATGGGGCCATTTGGGTATTATTTTGGGATTTCTGCATCTAGCACCATGTTTCTAAGCCTAAGTCTAGAAATTTTCAAATTATCACTATATTATCAAATCGGGAGCCTCGTGACCACACGATCAGTTCCAATGAGTTACATTGGTCCCATGCGAGGTGTCGATGCTTCTCACGGGGCCGTTTGGGAGTTGTTTTAGGGTTCACCCCGCTAGCGCCATTTTTTAAGCCTAAGTCTAGAAATTTTGAAATTATCACCGTATACTCAAACCGAGAGCCCAATTACAATGCTGTCAGTTCATATGAGTTACATTGGTCCCATGTGATGTGTCGGTGCTTCTCACGGGGCCATTTAAGGGTAGTTTTGTGATTTCCCCCTCTAGCGCCATATTTTTAAGCCAAAGTCTAGAAATTTGCAAATTACCGTCGTATTATCAAACTAAGAGCCCCGTGGCCATGCGGTAAGTTCCTATGAGTTAAATTGGTTATCGTGCGTGGTGTGGGTGCCTCTCATGGGGTCGTTTGGGGGGATTTTTGGGTTTCCCCCCTCTAGAGCCATTTTTCAATCCCAAGTCTAGAAATTTTCAAATCATCACCGTATTCTCAAATTGTGAGACCCGTGACCACGCGATCAGTTCTTACAACTTACATTGGTCCCGTACAAGGTGTCGATGCCTCCCATGGGGCCGTTTGGGGACATTTTTGGGGTCCCCCCGTCCAGCGCCATTTATCAAGTCAAAGTCTAGAAAATTTCAAATTATCACTGTATTTTCAAATCGAGAGCCCCGTGTCAATGCGGTCAATTCCTACGTGTTACATTGGACCAATGCGAGGTGTCGGTGCCTCTCACGGGGCCACTTGAGGGACGTTTTGGGATTTCCTCCTCTAGCACCATGTTTTTAAGCCTCGGTCTAGAAATTTTCAAATTATCATCGTATTCTCAAACTGAGAGCCTCGTGGCCACGCGGTGAGTTCCTACGAGTGACATTGGTCCACTGTATTCTCAAACCAAGAACCCTGTGGCACCGTGATCAAATCATATTAGTTACATTGGTCCCATGCGAGGTGTCGGTGCCTCTCACGGGGCCGTTTGGGGCTCTAGGGCAATGTTTTTAAGACTAAGTCAAAAAGATTCAAATTATTGATGTATTCTCAAATTAGGAGCCCCGTGACCACGAGGTTAGTTCTTATGAGTTACATTGGTCTCGTGTGAAGTGTCAGTGCCTCTCATGGGGCTGTTTGGGCGTTGTTTCTGGGTTCACCTCTCGAGCGCCATTTTTTAAGCCTAAGTCTAGAAATTTTCAAATTATCGTCGTATTCTCAAACCGAGAGACCCGTAATGACGCGGTCAGTTCTTACGAGTTACATGGGTCCCATGCAACGTTTCGGTGCCTCTAACAGGGCTGTTTTGAGATTTACCCCTCTAGCGCCATGTTTTAAAGACTAAGTCTAAAAATTTTCAAATTATCAAAGTTTTCTCAAACTGGGAGCCCCGTGACCATGCGGCCAGTTCCTACGAGTTATATTGGTCTCGTACAAGGTGTCGGTGCCTCTCACGGGGTCATTTCAGGGCTATTTCGGGGTTTCCTCCTCTTGCACTTTATTTTTAAGCCTAGGTCTAGAAATTTTCAAATTATTGTTGTATTCTCAAACTGGGAGCCCCGTGGCTACGTGCTCTGTTCCTATGAGTTACAATCGTCCTGTATGAGGTATTGGTGCCTCTCACGGAGGCGTTTGGGGTCTTTTTTGGGATTCACCTCTCTAGCGCCATTTTTTAAGCCTAAGTTTAGAAATTTTCAATTTGTCTTCGTATTCTCAAAACGGGATCCCCGTGACTACGCGGTCAGTTCCTACGATTTATATTGGTCCCTTGTGAGGTGTCGGTGCCTCTCACGGGGTCGTTTGGGGGCAGTTTTTAGATTCCCCCCCTCTAGCGCCATTTTTTAAGCCAAAGTCTAGAAATTTTCAAATTATCATCGAATTATCAAATCGGGTGCCCCGTTACCACACGGTCAGTTCCTACGAGTTACATTGGTCTCATGCGAGCTGTAGGTGCCTCTCACGGGGCCGTTTGGGGGGATGTTTTTGTATTCCCCCTTTGGCGCTATGTTTTTAAGCCCAAGGCTAGAAAATTTTAAATTATCATCGTATTCTAAAGTTGAGAGCCTCGTGGGCATGTGGTGAGTTCCTACGAGTGACATTGGTCACGTGCATGGTGTCGGTGCCTCTCACGGGGCTGTTTGGGGGTTGTGTTAGGATATCCCCCTCTAGCACCATGTTTTTAAGATTAAGTCAGAAATTTTGAAATTCTCATCGTATTCACAAATTTAGAGTCCCATGACCACGAGGTTAGTTCCTATGAGTAACATTGGCCCCATTCGAAGTGTCGGTGCCTCTCACGAAGCCATTTGTGCGTTGTTTCAAGGATGACCTCTCAAGCGACATTTTTTAAGCCTAAGTCTAGAAAATTTCAAATTATCATCATATTATCAAATCGAGAGCCCCATGACCACGAGGTCTGTTCCTACGAGTTATATTGGTCTCGTGCGAGGTGTTAATGCCTCTCACGGGGCAGCTAGGGGGTTATTTCTAGATTTCCCCCACTTGCGCACTATTATTAAGCCTAAGTATAAAAATTTTCAAATTATCGTCATATTCTCAAATCGAGAGCCTCGTGGCCATGCGGTCAGTTCCTACGAGTTACATTTGTCCCATGCAAGGTATCGGTGCCTCTCATAGAGCCATTTGGGGGTTGTTTCTAGCTTCACCACACGAGCGCCATTTTTTAAGCCTAAGTTTAAAATTTTCATATTATCCTCATATTCTCAAACCGGGAGCCCCGTGACCACGCGTTCAGTTCCAATGAGTTACTTTCATCACGTACGAAATGTCAGTGCCTCTCATGGGGCCGTTTGGGGTCAGTTTCAGGGTTCCCCCATCTAGCTCTATTTTTTAAGCCTAACTCTAGAAAATTTCAAATTAGCATAGTATTCTCAAACCGTATTCTGAAATCAGGATCCCTGTGACCATGAGGTCAGTTCCTACGAGTTACATTGGTCCTATGCGAGGTGTTACTTCCTCTCAAATGGTTGTTTGGGTGTTATTTCGGGGTTCCCCCCTCCAGCGCCATTCTTTAATGCTAAGTCTATAAATTTTCAAATTATATCGTATTTTCAAACCAGGAGCCCCGTGATGACGCGGCCAGTTCCTATGAGTTACATTGGTCCCATGCAAGGTGCCGGTGCCTCTCACGGGGCCGTTTGGCAGATGTTTTGGGATTTATCCCTCTACCCCATGTTTTAAAGCCAAAATCTAGAAATTTTGAAATTATCCTCGTATTCTCAGATCGATAGCCCCGTGGCCACGCGGTAAGTTGCTACGAGTTACATTGGTCCCGTGCGAGGTGTCAGTGCCTCTCACGGGGCCTATTTTTTAACCCTAAGTCAAGAAATTTTCAAATTATTACCATATTCTCAAATTGGGAGCCCCGCGAAAATACGATCAGTTCCTACAAGTTACATTGGTCCCATGCGAGGTGCCAATGCCTCTCACGTGGCCGTTTGGGGGCAGTTTTGGGAATCCCTCCTCTAGTGCCATTTTTTAAGCCAAAGTCTAGAATTTTTCAAATTATCACCGTATACTGAAATCGGGAGCCCTATGATCATGTGGTGAGTTACTACGAGTTAGATTGGAACCGTGAGAGGTTTCGGTGCCTCTCCCCGGGCCGTTTGGGGGCTGGTTTAGGACTTCCCCCTCTAGCGCCATTTTTTAAGATAAAGTCTAGAAATTTTCAAATTATTGTCGTATTCTCAAACTGAGAGCACCGTGGCCACATGGTGAGTTCCTACGAGTGACATTGCTCCCGTGTAAGGTGTCGGTGCCTCTCATAGGGCCGTTTGGGCGCTTATTTAAAATTTTCCCCTCTAGCACCATGTTTTTAAGCCTAAGTCAAAAAATTTCAAACTATCGTCGTATTCTCAAATCAAGAGCCCCGTGACCATGAGGTCAGTTACTACGAGTTACATTGGTCCCGTGCGAGGTGTTGTTGCCTCTCATAGGGATATTTGGGGGATATTTCGGGGTTCCCTCTCTAGCGCCATTCTTTAAGCCGAAGTCTATAAATTTTTCAAATTATCGTCGTATTCTATAACCGAGAACCCCGTGATGATGTGGCCAGTTCCTACGAGTTACATTGGTCCCGTGCAAGGTGTCGGTGCCTCTCACGGGGCTGTTCCACGTATATTTTGTGATTTACCCCTTTAGCCCCATGTTTTTAAGCCTAAGTCTAGAAATTTTCAAATTATCGACATGTTCTCAAACCGGGAGCCTCGTGACCACGCCGTCATATCCTATGAGTTATATTGGACCCGTACAAGGTGTTGGTGCCTCTCACAGGGCCATTTAGGGGTTATTTTGAGATTTTCCCCTCTTGTGCCTTATTTTTAAGCCAAGGTCTTGAAATTTTAAATTCACCGTCGTAATATCAACTTGGAAGCCCCGGGACCACGCGGTCAGTTCATAGGAGTTATATTGTTCCCGTGCGAGGTATCGGTGCCTTTCAAGGGGCTGTTTTAGGATTCCCCCTCTAGAGCCTTATTTTTATGACTTAGTCAGAAATTTTCAAATTATTACTGAATTTTCAAATTGGGAGACACTTGACCACAGGGTCAGTTCCTATGAGTTACATTGGTTCCGTCCGAGGTGCTCTCACGGGGCCATTTGGGGGTTGTTTCGTGTTCCCCCCTCTAGCGCCATGTTTTTATGCTTAAGTCTAGAAATTCTCAAATTATCATCATATTCTCAAACTCAGGGCTGTATCGGGTTCCTACGAGTTATATTAGTCCCCTACGAGGTGTCGGTGCCTCTCACGGGGCTGTTTGGGGGATTTTTTTAGATTCACCCCTCTAGAGCCATTATTTAATCCTAAGACTTGAAATTTTCAAATTATCACTGTATTCTCAAATTGGGTGCCACGAGATCATGCGATCAGTTACTATGAGTTACATTGGTCTCATACGAGGTGTCGGTGCCACTCACTGGGCCGTTTGGGAGCTTTTTGGGATTTCCCCTCTAGCGCCATGTTTTTCAGCCTAAGTCTAAAAATTTTCAAATTGTCATTATATTCTCAAACTGGGAGCCCCGTGGACATGTGGTGAGTTCCTATGAGTTACATTGGTCCCGTGCGAGGCATCGGTACCTCTCACGAGGCCGTTTGGGGGCTATTTTAGGATTTCCCTCTCTAGTGCCATGTTTTTAAGCCTAAGTCTAGAACTTTTCAAATTATCTCCGCATTCTCAAATCGGAATCCCAATGATCACACGACCAGTTCCTACGAGTTACATTGGTCCCGTGCGAGGTGTCGCTACTTCTCACAGGGCGTTTATGGGGTTGCTTCAGGGTTCATCCCTCTAGCTCTATTTTTTAGGCCTAAGTCTATAAACTTTCAAATTAGCACCATATTCTCAAACTATGAGCCCCGTGACCACACGATCAGTTCCTATGAGTTACATTGGTCCCGTGCAAGGTATCGGTGCCTCTCAAAAGGTTATTTGGGGGATGTTTAGGGATTTACCCCTCTAGCACCATATTTTTAAGACTAAGTCTCAAAATTTTCATATTATCACTGTATTCTCCAATCGGGACCCATTAACTATGCAGTCAAATCCTACGAGTTATATTGGTCCCGTGCGAGGTGTCGGTGCCTCTCACGAGGCCTTTTGGGGGTTGTTTTGGGATTTTCCCCTCTTGCCTCATGTTTTTAAGCTTAAGTCTAGAAATTTTCAAATTATCATCGTATTCTCAAGCTAAGAGCCCTATGGTCATGCGGTGATAACTACGAGTGACATTGGTCCTGTGCGAGGTGTCAGTGCATCTCATGGGGCCGTTTGGGGGATGGTTCAGGATTTCCCCCTTTAGCGCTATGTTTTTAATCCTAAGTCAAAAAAATTCAAATTATTATCGTTTTCTCAAATCGGGAGCCCCGTGACCATGAGGTCAGGTCCTACGACTTACATTGGTCCCATGCGAGGTGTTTATGTCTCTCACGGGGCCGATTTAGGGATGTTTCAGGGTTCCACCCTCTAGCGCCTTATTTTTAAGCCTAAGTCTTAAAATTTTCAAATTATCGTCGTATTCTCAAACTAAGAGCCCTATGGCCATGCGGTGATTTCCTACGAGTGACATTGGTCCCGTGGGATGTATTGGTGCCTCTCAAGGGGCCGTTTAGTGGCTCTTTCGGGATTTCCCCTCTAATGCCATGTTTTTATGCCCAAGTCTAGAAATTTTCAAATTATAATTGTATTCTCAAATCGGGAGCCATCTGACCACGCGGCTAGTTCCTACGACTTACATTGGTCACATGCGAGGTGTATGTGCCTCTCACGGGGCCGTTTGGGGGTTGTTTCGGGATTTTCTCATTTAGCGCCATGTTTTTAAGACTAAGTATAGAAAATTTCAAATTGTCAATGTATTATCAAAATGGGAACCTTGCGGTCAGTTCCTATGAGTTACATTTGGCCGGTACGAGGTGCCGTTACTTCTCACGAGCCGTTTAGGTGTGTTTCAGGGGTCACCCCTCTTGCGCCATTTTTTAAGCCTAAGTCTAGAAATTTTCAAATTATCACTGTATTCTCTAATTAGGAGCCCCATAACCATGCGGTCAGTTCCTACGAGTTACATTGGTCCCGTGCAGGGTATCGCGGTGCCTCTCACGAGGCCTTTTGGGGGATGTTTTGGTATTTACACCTCTAGCGCCATGTTTTTAAGCCTAAGTTTATGAATTTTCAAATTATTGCATTATTCTCAAACCGGGAGCCCCGTGACCACGCGTTCAGTTCGTATGAGTTGTATTGGTCCCGTGCGAGATGTCGGTGCCTCTCACGGGGCCGTTTGGGAGAATTTTTTTAGTTCCCCCCTCTTGTGCCTTCTTTTTAAGCCTAAGTCTAGAAATTGTCAAATTATCATCGTATTCTCAAATCGGGAGCCCTGTGGCCACGTAGTTTGTTCCTACGAGTTATATTGGTCCCGTGCGAGGTGTCGGTGCCCTTACAAAGCCGTTTGGGGTCTTTTTTGAGATTCACCCCTCTAGCGCCATTTTTTAAGCCTAAATCTAGAAATTTTCAATTTATCATCGTATTCTCAAATCGGGGCCCCCGTGATGACGCGGTCAGTTTCTACTAGTTAAATTGGTCACATGCGAGGTCTCGGTGCCTCTCATAGGGCCGTTTGGGGGCAGTTTTCGGGTTACCGCTTCTAGCGCAATTTCTTAAGCCAAAGTTAAAAAAAATTCAAATTATCATTGTATTCTCAAACCGAGAGCCCCGTGACCACGCGGTCAGTTCCTACGAGTTACATTGCTCTCGTGCGAGGTGTCAGTACCTCTCACGGGGCCGTTTGGGGGATATTTTGGGATTCCCCCTCTAGTGCCATGTTTGTAAACCTAAGTCTAGAAATTTTCAAATTTCCATCATATTCTTGAGCTGAGAACCCTGTGGCCCTCTGGTGATTTCCTACAAGTGACATTGGTCCTGTGATAGGTGTCGGAGCCATTCATAGGGCCATTTGGGGGCTATTTAATGGTTCCCTCCTCTAGCGCCATGTTTTTAAGTTGAAGTCTAGAAATTTTCAAATTATCTTCGTATTCTCACATCGGGAGCCCTGTGACCACGCGACCAGTTTCTACGAGTTACATTGGTCCCGTGGGAGGTGTATGTGCATCTCACGGGGTCGTTTTGGGGTTGTTTCAGGATTTTCCCCTCTAGCGTCATATTTTTCAGTCTATATCAGAAATTTTGAAATTATCATCATATTCTCACATCGGGAATCGTGTGACTAAGAGGTCAGTTCATATGAGTTACATTAGTCCCATGTGAGGTGTCGCTCCTTCTCACGGGATCGTTTGGGGGTTGTTTCAGGGATCACCCCTCGAATGCCATTTTTTAAGCCTAAGTCTAGAAATTTTCAAATTATCGTCATATTCTCCAACTGGGAGCCCCATGACCATGCGAACAGTTCCTACAAGTTAAATTTGTCTCGTGCAAGGTGTAGGTGCCTCTCACAGGGCCGTTTGGGGGTTGTTTTGATATTCCCCCTCTAGCGCCATGTTTTTAAGCCTAAGTTTAGAAATTTTCAAATTACCATTGTATTCTCAAACTGAGAGCCTCGTGGCAATGAAGTGATTTCCTACGAGTGACATTAGTCCCGTTCGAGGTGTCGGTGCCTCTCACGGGGCTATTTTGGGATTTTCCCCTCTAGCGCCATGTTTTTTATTCTAAGTCAGAAATTTTTGGATTATCTCTGTTTTCAAATTGAGATGTTTGGTGGCAGTGGACCCCCGATCGTTCATCTCTGTGGCTATCACCGAGCCATGACTCTCCTGGGGGATTCTGAAGAAATAATAGCTCAGATGTTCCAACCGACTTTGAAGGATAGAGCCCTACATTGGTTCCTATCCCTTAAAGAATCCAGAATCCGTAGTTGGGAAGACATTTCCCGTGAGTTTATGCCCCAATACAAGTACAACGAGGAGCTTGAGGTTACCCGTCGTGACTTAGAGCTACTTAAGCAGACTCCTAGGTAATCAGTCAGCAACTTCATAGAAAGATGGAGAGAAAAAGCATCTACCATGACCAATCGACCTTCCGAAGAAGAACAAGTCAGCATTGTGAAGAAAAAATTCCTACCCCATGTCTGAGCAACAACAAGAGGACAATATTACTCTCACTTTTCATACCTTTGATAAGCAGGAGTAGAAATCGAAGAAGGTTTTGCCAAGACAGAAGTCGAAACCGAAGAAAATATCTGGACAGTATTCTCCTAGAAAGTTTGAAAAGACTTCTAGTACTGCAATCTCTACTATTAATAATATCTCTCATCCTACTGCTTCATAGGCATCAGAAAGTCGCCCAAACCCAATCCAAAAAGAATATACCAAGCTTCACTCTCCTCTCTCTAAAGTCTACCAGGCTCTCTTAAACTGAAACCTGATCATACCCATGGACCCTCGTCTATTACCAAATCTGCTTCCAAAGAATTTCAAAACTGATGCCCACTTTGACTATCACCAAACTGCTGCCCATACCATCGACTAATGTTTCCATCACCGAAACACAATCCAAATACTGATTGACCGGGGTATCATCGCCCCACCAGCTAATCCTAAACCAAACACTACCCATAATCCACTTCCAAGTCACACAAATGCCATTTTCCTAGAAGAAGACTCAGAACTCCACCCATCTACCGAAATTATGCTAAGTAAATCACCAATCATGCCCATATACTCTCCTCAACCTCTCCAAACATACCCATGTTTCCTTTTACTCCCTACCAACCTTTCCAATCAAACCTTATCACTCCTCACCAGAGCATACATCACTTTCCGTACCCATTCTGTAGGTAAAGACATGGAATTACTAGAAGTGTTGAACTAGCTCCTAAAGTTTGGGCTAAATTTTCCCTCCCAGATGACCATTGACTGTCAGAGATTTAGTGGAATATTCTTAGAAGCTTAAAAATGGGCCCGAGAGTCAAACATCAGGGTAGTTCCAACCGACGAATTCATTCTAGATGACCTGGTCCAGATCATGACAGATTTATTTCGACAGACTGATGATATTTGTAGCATGTTCGCACTGCTCGACACTTTAAAATTACAAGGGAACCTGGTTCCCTCAGTCTTGCATTTCCCTGACGAATGCGAAGAATTATATGAAGAATCCATAGAAGTTGTAGAGTACATTGACTTTTCATGGAAAGACAATGTCATTTCCATCGAATGGGGGGTGATTTTAAATACTCAAATAAAGAGCTAGATTCAAGAAAGACTAGTCTGATAGCCAACCTATGCGGGATGATATCATTCGAGGATCTGCTAGGAGAGATTAACCAGGTAGTTGAGCAACCCGACATCGATAAAAAAATAGGGGTCATATTTTTTCCCTCTTTCGTGAACCATATGACCAGGTCGGGGAAACATTACCAGAATCCGAACTTACAACCATTAACAAGCGATAAAGGGAAGGGTGTTGAGAATCTCCCTATGCCAGAAATAACCCTTGAAGAAATCAAGGTATTTGATTAACTGAAGAAAACTTAAGTTAACATCACTCTATGGGACTTTTCATGTCTTCCCAGTGGCACCGAAATGCCCTAATCAAGATACTCACAGGACCCACAGTTCCTCCCTCAACCACACCAGAAGAAACAGTGAACCTAGTTGGATACTTGACCTCAACTCGAATGCTTTCATTTTCTGAAGAGGAAATACCCAAGAATGGTCCAAACCACAATCGTGCTCTCAATATCTCTATCAAATTCATGGGAAAAATTGTTCCCCTCTCACTCATTGACAATGTATCAGCTTTGAATGTTTTCTTGTTAAGAACCCTCAACTGTTTGGGATTGAAAGTGAGTAACCTTGCTCCAACCTCTGATGTCGTGTGTACCTATAATAACACCTACCGAGAAGTAATGGGATCTATCAAGATTGCAATAGGGGATGGCCCTATAAATCCTGTGGTTGAATTCCAAGTCATCGATATCCCATCCTGTTTCAATCTGCAGTTAGGACGACCGTGGCTCCACAACATCAAAGGGGTGTCTTCGTCCCTTCATCATAAATTCAAGTTCTTCGCCAATGGACAATTTATCACCATCTTGGGACATAATGACAACACCAAGAATGCAAGCACTAGTAATTCGATACTCGAGGTACAACACGAGATGAATGATATGCTGTTATCAGGCTTTCAGGTTGAACCTCTCCTACTCCTGACAGGGGATGACTTCCAAGACAGGGTTTTTCTAGAATATGATCCTCATGGAAACATCAATGTAATCTAAATGTTCAAGAATATGCACTCCATGCCCGGACTTGGGCTAGGGAAAAGGCAACAACGGATAACTAAACCTATTATGTTGAAGGAGGCTTTTCCTCCCTGTAGCTCGGGCTCTCAAACATCGGTAGAAGAACTCAGATTGATCCGTCAGCCTGGACTGAAGATAAAGTTAGAATGTGCCATCTCGGGAGATTCCTTAAATGGAAGATTCATCAAACAGGGTGAATATTTTCCCTTTTGTCGCTTTCCTAAATCTTGGTATGAACCTATAGACAAAAGGATCAATACATTAATGAAGATCTTTTTTCAAGATAGTTACTCGGGGGATGAGAGTTCCCAACACTGTGTGTAAACACTCACTGAGGAGACCATAGATGATATCGGATATTCTGAGGACATCAATTTTGAGGGCACTTTCAACCTGCGGATACTGGGGCTGGCACTCTGCATGATCCACTCAGGGACTACATCATCTGATCCATCCTACCTCTTCAAAGATACTGATGGACCTTTTTCTAAACTGCTATGCTGTGCTTGTGCCATCGATTGATATCCAACCAAACCCTGATATTTACCCCCTTTCCCCTTTCATTGTTTCCTCTCGTTTTGATGTAATCGAGACCTCCTTTGATGAGGTTCGCAATGCTGGTTTTCCTATCAATGAAATAAACGAAGATTTTGAGTATCTTGTTGTGTTTTACATTAATTGTATTGATTTTAATCATTCTTTGGATGATGATGACATTGCAAATGAATAATTATTAACTGGTCTAAATAAGGTTAATAACAAAAACCATAACCGTGTTCATGTTATTGAAGATGAAACTGTTGTTATTAATCTCGGTTCTATTAGCCAAATGCGCGAGATTAGGATATGGGTTATCCTTAATGAGCACGAGTGCACGTAACTCTAAGAGATACTGAAGGAATTCGTAGATATCTTTATAGGATCCTACGATGATATGCCTGGCATTGACCCTGAACTAGCACATCCTGAGATTCCAACACTCCCAAAATGTAAACCAGTCAAATAGAAGTTGCAAAAGCTCCACACCGAATGGTCACTCAAAGTAAAAGAAGAAGTAGTCAAGAAACTAAACGTGGGCTTTATTCGTGTGATCGAATATCCTACATGGTTATCCAATATTGTACCTGTGCCAAAATCAAGAGTAAAGGTCCGAATGTGTGTGGACTACCGAGACTTGAATAAGGCCTCTCCAAAGGATGATTACCCACTACTCAACATCGATATGATCATGGACAACACAGTCAGTCATACGCTCAAGTCATTCATTGACGGATTTGTCGAATATAACCAGATCAATATGCACCCTGATCATCAAGAGAAAATCGCATTCATCACCCCTTGGGTAACCTTTTGCTATACTGTCGTGCCATTTGGCCTAAAAAATGCAGGGCTACCTACCAAAGGGCTTCCATAACCATTCTACATGATCTAATACACAAGGAAGTCGAGGTCTATGTAGATGACATGATTATAAAGACCAAGACTAGAGAAGGTCATGTTCCCATTCTCCGAAATTCTTTGAACAACTGCGACAGTAACAAATGAGGCTTAACCCACAGAAATGTGTCTTCGGCGTTACCAAAGGGAAAATCTTGGGATTTATGGTCAGTGAGAAAGGGATAGAAGCATATCCTGCCAATTGACTTCCATCTGTGAACCCATCTTTAAACTCCTTCGAAAGGATTCCACCAAGATTTGTAACGATTCTTTCTATGAATCCTTCGACCAAATTAAGCAATACCTAACCCGACCTCTAGTGCTCATGCCACCGCAGCGTGGTCTTCGCTTACTCCTATACCTAACCATGACCAATACTACAGTCGGGGATCTACTAGCCCAATACCTTGAAAAAAATTGAAAGGAGAAATCTATCTACTATGCCAGTCAGAAATTAGCTAGTTACAAAGTTAACTACACCGCTTTGGAGAAAGCATGTGTCGCCCTTGTCTGGGTTACCCAAAGTTTATGACACTATATGCTCGCCTTCCCCAAAAGACTCATACCCCGGATAGATCCCATCAAATAACTACTTGAGAATCCCGCCATATCTAGCCAAATGGTTCATTGGTTTATGCTTCTAGCCGGGTTTGATATCACCTATGTCACACAGAAAACCATGAAAGGAAGAGTCATCTCTGACTACCTTGCTGACTACCCTATGGAAGAGGCCGATGTATGGATTTTTGAATTCCCAGATGAGAATATCCTTTGCGCCTCCCACGAAGATCTTTGATGGAAAATGTTCTTTGATGGCTCTGCCAACAAAAAGGGGTATGGCATTGGGATTGTCCTAATTACCCCTAATGACTCCCACACTCCAATTTCCATTAAATTTGATTTCCCATGCATTAACAACCTGACTAAATATGAGGCATGCATAGTAGGCCTCAAAGTTTTCCTCAAGAAAAGAATCTAATGCCTCAATGTCTACGGGGATTCATCCCTCATCATTGGTCAAGTACTCAGCAAATGGAAAGTCAAGGACGAGAAATTCTTACCCTTCCATGCCCACATTGAAGAATTAGCTTCCCAATTTAAAGAAATCACCTTCCACTATCTGCCCCAAGAAAAAAACAACCTAGATGACGCCCTTTCCACCTTAGCCTCTATGAATGACATGCCCTAAGGAATAACCATGGATCCCTTCCTTGTCCAAAAAAAAGATAAACTAACCCATTGCTACCACATCGATCTTTGCACAGAAGAAGAATCTGAAATAGCCGACTACTGGTATTATAATATTTGGCTCCTCCTCAAATACACCTGGTACCCTCAAGGAGCCGATAAGAAAGACTGAGAAACTCTTCACAGAATGGCCGACCAGTACATTGTCTGTGATAAAGCACTATTTAAGAGAAACTTCGATGGAACCCATTTGCACTGCATCACGTGGGCTAATATTGAAGAGATAATGCATAAAATCCACAACGGGGAATGCGTACCCCACATGAATGGCCAAATGCTCGCCAAGAAGATCATCCGATATGGATACTAATGGAATACCATGGTAAAGGACTGCATAGCCTATATGTGAAGATGTCTTAAATGCTAACATTTCTCCAACTTATAGCATCTGCCTCCGTGATAACTGTACAATATGACTTCTCCCTATCTATTTTCCACATGAGGCATCGATATCATAAGTAAAGCCACACCGAAGGCATACAATGGGCATAAGTTCTTCCTATTCGCTATTGACTACTTCACCAAATGGGTCAAACCCGAGTCATACGCAGTTCTAATGCCAAGAAAGTGGCCAAATTGATCAAGAAAAACATCATCTGCCGATATGGGGTCCCACACGAGCTGGTATCAGGCAATGGGTTACATTTTGAGGCAGAGGTCTCAGAAGTGGTCGAGGATTATAGAATTCAGAGAAATAATTCCTCTTCATACCAACCTCAAACCAACGAAGCAGTTGAAGCAGCTAATAAGAATCTCAAAGCCATCATCACTAAGATGGTCGAGAGTCGTTGAGATTGGGCCAATATGATTCTATCATATACAAGGGTACCATCGCCATATAGAGCGATCATTCAATAAGAGAGTCAAGGACCGCGGTGTCTGAGAAGGGGACTTACCCCTAAAAGAAATAGTAGAGCCTATTTGGGACCCAGAGGGAAATTCAAACCTAATTGTAGAGGCCCCTACATTATGAAGAAAATCCTATCCGGTGGCGTCGCTATGCTCACCGACCTCGACGGGGAAGAAATGGCACTGCCAGTCAACCTGGATTGTCTCAAGAAATTATACCCCTATTTCGAAATCTCGGCGCACTACGACTCTTCTCATCTCCCTTATATTCTAAAAAATTCTTCGTTTCCTCTACCTAGAACTACGTGGGCCTGATCCTCTAAAAGCACTTTTAAAAGTGAATTTCAATTTTTTTCAAAACCCTCAGAGGTACGTAGGCAACTCATTCACTTCACATGAGCTCGGCCCCTCTCTTTCTCATAAAATACTATTATTTTCTTATCCCTGAGAATGACAGTTCATTTTAACATAAACATGAACAAAAGGATTATGTATGCCTTAGCGATCGGTATAGATAATTCAAAATGCAAAAAGTCATCAAAAGGAACAACTAAATGATTAAAAACTTATTGATTTCATTATCTAAAATTTTCGTACGATTAAATCGGCGTAAGGAGCCAAAAGACTTCCCTAGCAAAAAAAAAAAAAACAGATAATAGCAAGCCCTACTACCCCTGAAAATCATCCCAATTATTCCCACAAAACAACTCCTTTTACAAAAGCTTCACAAAATCCTACCCACAGCTTCCAGAGGAACCAATACCTTCATCACCTTCATCCTAGACTCCCCAAACCTCCCCTGCATGAATAGAGTATCGCAGACGCTCCATGGAGCGATAAGCCCGAACCAAGTTGGGGTAAACCACAATGCCTCCCTCCATGGTGTCAGATATGGAAAACCACCATTGACCAGTCTCCACAGCTAGCATCCTGGCAACTACCTTCTTCCACAACCACTTCATGTAGTCTCTAGAGACATGCCAGACTCACCTAGTAGACTGAGAAGGATGGGTCGACAGACAATGATTCTCCCATAGGGAACCAAGCCACATGCACATACGCTCTTTCGGATTCTACACAGGAAAGAAGTTTGGTGTCCTCGGTGGCACAATTTTCTCCTAGCTATATTAACGCAGAAGCCGACAGAGGAAGTAGAAAGAGGTCTGTCGGAGGCCAACCAGTCTGACATACTGGTACTCTCTAAGCTCCAGAATAGGTAGTAGCTCCCCCCACCAAGTACCAAGCAATTGAAGAAAGTACAGTCAAAGCCTTGGATTGATTGGATTGGACTGACTTTTCGATAGGCAGGACAAGGGCCATATCGATCGACAATCCCCCATTTTGAGAAATTTCCCTTTTTCCTCTTTTACCAAAATCAAAAGACCAACAAAATAATTTTTTAGGGAATTCTTAATTTTCGTTATACTTATGCTTTAATAATCTCATTTCAAATAAAATCCTTCTCAAATAAATTTTCAAAATTCTTTTTATGGTCTCAGCAACAAAGTAAAAAGAACATGTGCATTACTCACTAAACAAGAAAATTAACAAAAATTCATTCATTGTTTGCATATATTTTGTTATGCTACTGTAACATTTTGTAGGAAAAATAGGAAAGAAAAAAAAATGGGACTCAGCCCGAACTCAATCTACCTCTCTCTTTTTCTTTCTCTCTTTTTAAGATCCCCCATCCCTAGGGCGCTCCCTATTCCCCTTGCGATGAGATGACATCCCCCCACTACCAGAGCTCGATCCTTCCCCAAACGAGGCAGATGGCACTAAGCAAGAAGGAACCGAAAAAACCTCATGAATGTGAGCAGTCGCTGAGGATATCCAGTCCCTGATGTCCTTTAACTAAGTGGTCGAAACACTGATATGTTGCAAGGAAGGATATAAAGGATCAAATCAGTCAAGCATGAGGAAAGATAAAGAAATCAAGGAAATAAAAAATGACGTACCGCAGGCCGAAGAACCTCCTTTGTCATATCTAACTCCTATGGGTCCATCGCATGAGGGTGATGTTGCAAATGCACAGATCCCCCATCAGCTCGTCGAAGGTTGTAACTAGAGGAATGCAGCCGCATGAATAAAGGCCCTAAAGTCATCGTCGCCGCTGCTGACGTTGCCGCACCACCTGCGTTATGAGAAGACACCACCTGCCAATTCGAACCTGCTCTAGGGAGAGGCATCACATCATAAATACTAGGGGAATCATACAACTTGTGATGAAGTCCATATAGTCATACATCACCGTTATGTCAGTGTACAGGGAGTATGGCTCTCCCATCATCGCAGCCACCCGGGCGTCATGACATATCCCTCACATGCCTCATGAACATAAAGTGCCTCGCCAATGGCACAACGACCTCCTCCCCCCATAATCTGGAGGACTATCCTCTCCCTAAGATACTAAGATTGGCCAAACTTATGCGCCACTAGGCGCTGCATCTGTGCGTGTCCTCCAGTCACCCCGGTGTGCTGAATAGCCGTCCCGCAGGGATAGAAGGTCACCTGCAAGACCACAGCAAAAGAGAAGGATCAGTATAAATAAAAAGGAAACAAAGGAAAAGAACGGTCTCAAGGACAAAAGAATGCTTACCCGCTCGTGCGCCAGGCCATTAAAGAACTGTTGCACTGCCTCCACAGAAAGTTTCTTCTTCTATTATCAACTAGACCTCCGCCATTGAAACATCCGACAGAAATTCCCTAATAGATTCATCAATTTTAGAACCTTGTTCACAAGGGAAAACATTTTTTATACCCCCAGCGGAATTCTAGAGATACATTGTCCCTAGAAATGTCTCCAAAGGATGCCCTAAATTTCCCCCCAACTACAAAATCCACGGATAATTCACTATTACCCAACGGAACCCAAAATCAAATCTTATCCATGGTAGAATCCCCAAATTTCCCAAAGGAAAAGTACACCTCTTTTAGGTCAGAATAGACCTCGGTCTTGGATTGTCACCATAGTTAGGTCAGAATCGACCTCGGTCCTCGATCGTTACCTCTCTTAGGTCAGAAATGACCATAATCTTGGATCATCACCGTAGTCAGTTTAGAATTGACCTCGGTCCAGGATCGTCACCTTAGTTAGGTCAGAATTGACCTCGGTCCTCGATCGTCACCTCTCTTAGGTCAGAATTGACCTCAATCTTGGATCCTCACCTTAGTTCGATCAAAATTGACCTCAGTCCTCGGTCGTCACGTCGCTTAGGTCAGAATTGACCTCGATCTTGAATCGTCACCTTAGTTAGGTCAGAATTGACCTAGGTCCTCGATATTCACCTCTCTAATGTTAGAATTGACCTCGGTCTTGGATTGTCATCTTAGTTTGGTCTGAATTTACCTCGGTCCTCGGTCGTCACCTCTCTTAGGTCATAATTGACTTCGATTTGGATCGCCATCTTAGTTAGGTCAAACTGAACCTCAGTCCTCGATCGTCACCTCTTTTAGGTCAAAATAGACCTCGATCTTGGATCGTCACCTTAGTTATGTCAGAATTAACCTCGGTCCTTGGTTGTCACCTCTCTAAGGTCAGAATTGACCTCGATCTTGGATCGTCACCTTAGTTAGGTCATAATTAATCTCGATCCTTGATCGCCACCTCTCTTAGCTTAGAATTGACCTCGAACTTAGATTATCATCTTAGCTAGGTTAGAATTGACCTCAATCCTTGGTCGTCACCTCTCTTAGGTCAGAATTGACCTCGGCCTTAGATAGTCACCTTAGTTAGGTTAAAATTGCCATCGATCCTCGGTCGTCACCTCTCTTAGGTCAGAATTGACCTCGGTCTTGGATCCTCACCTTAGTTAGGTCAGAATTGACCTCGGTCCTCGATTGTCATCTCTCTTAGGACAGAATTGACATCGATCCTCGGTCATCACCTCTCTTACGTTAGAATTGACTTTGGTCTTAGATCCTCACCTTAGTTAGACTAGAATTGACCTCGGTCCTCGGTTGTCACCTCTCTTAGGTTAGAATTTACCCAAGTCTTAGATCATCAATTTAGTTAGGTTAGAATTGACCTTGGTCGTCACCGCTCCTAGGTCAAAATTGATCAAGATCTTAGATCGTCACCTTAGTTAGGTCATAATTGACCTCGTTCCTCGGTTGTCACCTCTCTTATGTCATTATTGACCTCAGTCTGGGATCCTCACCTTAGTTTGGTCAGAATTTAACCTCGATCCTCGGTTATCACGTCTATTAGGTCAGAAAATTTACCTTGGTCTTGGATCGTTACCTTAGTTAGGTCAGAATTGACCTCAGTACTCGGTCGTCACCTCTCTTAGGCCAAAATTGACATCGATCTTGGATCGTCACATTAGTTAGGTCATAATTTGACCTCGGTTCTCAGTCGTCACCTCTCTTAGGTCATAATTAACCTCGGTCTTGGATCGTCACCTTAGTTAGGTAAAAATTGATCTCGGTCCTTGGTCGTCACCTCTCTTTGGTCAGAATTGACCTCGGTCTTAGATCATCACCTTAGTTAGGTCAGAATTTATCTCAGCCCTTAATTGTCACCTCCCTTATGTTAGAATTAACCTCGGACTTGGATCGTCACCTTAGTTAGGTCAGAATTAACCTCTGTCCTCGGTCTTCACCTCTCTTAGGTCAAAACTGAGCTCAGTCTTATATCGTAACTTTAGTCTGGTCGGAATTGGCATAGATCCTCGATCGTCACCTCTCTTAGGTTAGAATTGACCTCAGTCTTGGATCGTCACCCTAGTTAGGTACGAATTGACCTCGTTCCTCGGTCAACACCTCTCTTAGGTTTATATTTACCTCGAATTTCGATCATCACCTTAGTTAGGTTAGATTTGAACTCAGTCCTCGATCATCACCTCTCTTAGGTCATAATTGACTTCTTCATAACTCATTACCTTAGTTAGGTCATAATTGACCTTCGTCCTCGGTCGTCACCTCTTAACCTCAATGTTGAATACTCACCCTAGTTAGGTCAGAATTGACCTCGGTCCTCGGTCCTCGATCGTCACCTCTCTTAGGTCAGAATTGACCTCGGTCTTGGATCATCACCTTAGTTAGGTTAGAATTGACCTAGGTCCTCGGTCGTCACCTCTCTTAGGTCAGAAATGACCTCGGTCTTGGATCGGCACCGTAGTTAGTTTAGAATTGACCTCAGTCCAGCATCGTCACCTTAGTTAGGTAAAAATTAACCTCGATCCTCGGTCGTCACCTCTCTTAGGTCAGAATTGACCTCAATCTTGGATCCTTACCTTAGTTCGGTCAGAATTGACCTCAGTCCTCGGTGGTCACCTCTCTTAGGTCAGAATTGACCTCGGTCTTGGATCATCACCTTAGTTAGGTCAGAATTGACCTAGGTCCTCGATATTCACCTCTCTTATGTTAGAATTGACCTCGGTCTTAGATCTTCATCTTAGTTTGGTTCGAATTAACCTCGATCTTCGGTCGTCACCTCTCTTAGGTCATAATTGACTTTGATATGGATCGTCACCTTAGTTAGGTCAAAATTAACCTCGGTCCTCGATTGTAACCTCTCTTAGGTAAAAATTGACCTCGGCCTCGAATTGTCACCTTATTTAGGTCAGAATTGACCACGGTCCTTGGCCGTCACCTCTCTTTGGTCTGAATTGACCTCGGTCTTGGATCGTCACCTTAGTGAGATCATAATTAATATCGATCCTTGATCGCCACCTCTCTTAGCTTAGAATTGACCTCGAACTTGGATCACCACCTTAGTTAGGTTAGAATTGACCTCGATCCTTGGTCGTCAACTCTATTTGGTCAGAATTGACCTCGGCCTTAGATCGTCACCTTAGTTAGGTTAGAATTGACATCGTTCCTCGTTCGTCACCTTTCTTAGGTCAGAATTGACCTCGGTCTTGGATCGTCACCTTAGTTAGGTTAGAATTTACCTCGATCCTCGATCGTCACCTCTCTTAGGTCAGAATTGACATCGGTCCTCGATCATCACCTCTCTTACTTTAGAATTGACCTTGGTCTTGGATCCTTACCTTAGTTAGACTAGAATTGTCCTCGGTCCTCGGTTTTCACCACTCTCAAGTCAGAATTGACCTTAGTCTTAGATCTTCACCTTAGTTAGGTTAGAATTGACCTCGGTCCTTGGTCGTCACCTCTCTTAGGTCAAAATTGATCTCGGTCTTGGATCGTCACCTTAGTTATGTCAAAATTAACCTCGATCCTCGATTGTCACCTCACTTAGGTCACAATTGACCTTGGTCTTGAATCTTCACCTTAGTTTGGTCAGAATTTAACCTCGGTCATCAGTTGTCACCTCTATTAGGTCAGAATTGACCTTGGTCTTGAATCGTTACCTTAGTTAAGTCATAATTGACCTCAATACTCGATCGTCACATCTCTTAGGTCAAAATTGACATCGATCTTGGATCGTCACCTTAGTTAGGTTAGAATTTGACCTCGGTTCTTAGTTGTCACCTCTCTTAGGTCATAATTTACCTCGGTCTTAGATTGTCACCTTAGTTAGGTAGAAATTGACGTCGGTTCTCGATCATCACCTCTCTTTGGTCATAATTGAACTCGGTCTTGGATCGTCACCTTAGTTAGGTTAGAATTTATCTCAATCCTCGATTGTCACCTCTCTTATGTTAGAATTAACCTCAGACTTGGATCGTTTCTTTATAAGGTCAGAATTAACCTCTGTCCTCGGTCTTCACCTCTCTTAGTTTAAAATTAACCTCGGTCTTGTATCGTAACTTTAGTCAGGTCATAATTGACATAGATCCTCAATCGTCACCTCTCTTAGGTCAGAATTGACCTCAGTCTTGGATTGTCACCTTAGTTAGGTCAGAATTGACCTCGGTCCTCGGTCGTCACCTCTCTTAGGTTTGAATTGACCTCGGACTTGGATCGCCACCTTAGTTAGATCAGATTTGACCTCGATCCTCGGTCATCACCTCTCTTAGGTCATAATTGACCTCGTTCTTAAGTCATCACCTTAGTTAGGTCATAATTGACCTCAATCCTCGGTCTCTCTTCGGTCTCAATTAACATCGATCTTGAATACTCACCCTAGTTAGGTTAGAATTGACCTCGGTCCTCGGTCATCACTTCTCTTAGGTCAGAATCGACCTCGATCTTGGATCGTCACCTTAGTTAGGTTAGAATTGACCTCGGTCCTCGGTTGTCACCTATCATTGGTTATAATTGACCTCGGTCTTGGATCGTCACCTTAGTTTGGTCATAATCGACCTCGGTCCTCGATCGTCATCTCTTAGGTCATAATTGACTTCGGTCCAGATCGTCACTTTATTTTGGTCAAAATTGACCTCGATCCTCGATCATCACCTCTCTTAGGTCATAATTTACTGCAGTCTTGGATCATCACCTTAGTTAGGTCAGAATTGACCTTGGCCCTTGGTCCTCACCTCTCTTAGGTCAGAATTGACCTCGGTCTTGGATCGTCACCTTAGTTACGTCAGAATTGATAACAGTCCTTGATCGCCACCTCTCGTAGGTCAGAATTGACCTCTGACTTGGATCGTCACCTTACTTAGGTTAGAATTGACCTCGATCCTCGGTCGTCACCTCTCTTAGGACAGAATTGACCTCGATCTTGGATCGTCACCATAGTTAGGTCAGAATTGACATCGGTCCTCTGTCATCACCTCTCTTAGGTCAGAATTGACCTCGATCTTCGATCATCACCTTAGGTAGGTTAGAAATGACCTCGGTCCTCGATCGTCACCTCTCTTAGGTTAGAATTGATCTTGGTCCTCGGTTGTCACCTCTCTTTGGTTAGAATTGACCTCAGTCTTAGATCCTCACCTTAGTTCGACCATAATTAACCTCGGTCTTCGGTCATCACCTTTCTTCGATTAGTATTGACCTCGGTCTTAGATCGTCACCATAGTTAGGTTATAATTTACCCCGATCTTTGCTCCTCACCTCTCTTAGGTCAAAATTGATCTCGATCTGGGATCGTCACCATAGTTAGCTTAGAATTGAACTCGTTCCTCGGGTGTCACCTCTTTTAAGTCTGAATTGACCTCGGTCTTAGATCGTCACCTTAGTTAGGTAAAAATTTGACGTCGGTCCTCAGTTGTTAACTCTTTTAGGTCAAAATTTCCCTCGATCTTGGATCGTCACCTTAGTTAGGTCAGAATTGACCTCAGTCCTCGGTCGTCACCTTTCTTAGGTCAGAATTGACATCGATCTTGGATCGTCACCTTCGTTAGGTCAGAATTTGACCTCAATTCTCGGTCGTCACCACTATTAGGTCATAATTGACCTCGGTCTTGGATCGTCACCTTAGTTAGGTTTAAATTGATCTCGGCCACCAGTTGTCACCTCTCTTAGGTGATAATTGAACTCGGTCTTAGATCATCACCTTAGTTAGGTCAAAATTGACCTCAGTCCTCAATCGTCACCTCTTTTAGGTCAGAATTGACCCCGATCCTTGATCATCACTTTAATAAGGTTAGAATTGACATCGATCCTCAATCGTCACCTCTCTTAGGTCAAAATTGACCTCGATCTTGGTTCGTCACCTTAGTTAGGTCATAATTGACCTCGTTCCTCGACCGTCACCTCTCTTGGGTCATAATTGACCTCAGTCTTAGGTCGTCACCTTAGTTAGTTCATAATTGACCTCAATCCTCGGTCGTCACCTCTCTTCGATCAGAATTGACCTTGGTCTGGGATCGTTACCTTAGTTAGGTCAGATTGGATCTCAGTCCTTGATCATCACATCTCTCAGTTAGAATTAACCTCGGACTTGGATCGTCACCTTAGTTAGGTCAGAATTGACCTCGGTCCTCGGTCATCACTCTATTTGGTCATAATTGACCTCGGTCTTGAATTGTCACCTTAGTTAGGTCAGTAATGATCTCGGTCCTCAATCGTCACCTCTCTTAGGTTAGAATTGACCTAGGACTTGGATCATCACCTTACTTAGGTCAGAATTAACTTCGATCCTCGGTCTTTACCTCTCTTAGGTCAGAATTGACCTCGATCTTG
The DNA here is from genome assembly GCA_949130495.1 of Sambucus nigra. NCBI lineage: Eukaryota > Viridiplantae > Streptophyta > Magnoliopsida > Dipsacales > Adoxaceae > Sambucus > Sambucus nigra. The sequence goes on along the minus strand of OX422210.1, from coordinate 371,241,577 downwards.
GATATTCACTTTAGTTAAGTAAGAATTTATATCGATCCCCAATCATCACCTCTCTTAAGTCATAATTCACCTCGGTCTTGGATCGTCACCTTAGTTAGGTTAGAATTGACCTCGGTCCTAGAAAGTCATCTCTCTTAGGTCAGAATTGACCTCGAACTTGGATCGTCACCTTATTTAGGTCAGAATTGACCTTGGTCCTCGGTCGTCACCTCTCTCAGGTCATAATTGACCTCATTCTTAAGTCGTCACCTTAGTTAGGTCATAATTGAGCTCGGTCCTTAGTCGTCACATCTCGTCAGTAAGAATTGAACTCAATCTTGGATCCTCACCTTAGTTAGGTCAGAATTGACCTCGGTCCTCGATCGTCACCTCTCTTAGGTCAAAATTGACCTCTTTCTTTGATTGTCACGTTAGTTTGGTCAGAATTGACCCAAGTCCTTGGTTGTCACCTCTCTTATGTTAGAATTGAACTCGATCTTAGATCGCCACCTCAGTTTGGTCAGAATTGACCTCGGTCCTCGGTCGTCACCTCTTTTAGGTCATAATTGACTTTGGTCTGGATCGTCACCTTTGTTAGGTCAAAATTGACCTCGATCCTTGGTCGTCACCTCTCTTAGGTCAGAATTGACCTCGGTCTTGGATCATCAGCTTAGTTAGGTCAGAAATGACCTTGGTCTTTAGTCGTCACCTCTCTTAGGTTAAAATTGACCTCGGTCTTAGATCCTCACCTTAGTTAGGTAAGAATTGATCTCCGTCCTTCATTGCCACCTTTCTTAGGTTAGAACTTACCTCTGACTTGGATCGTCACCTTAGTTTGGCTAGAATTGACCTCGGTCCTCGGTCCTCGGTCGTCACCTGTCTTAGGTCATAACTTACCTCGGTCCACAGTCTTCACCTATCTTAGGTCAAAATTGAACTCAGTCTTAGATCGTCACCTTAGTTAGGTAAGAATTAATCTCGGTCCTCACCTCTCTTAGGTTAGAATTGACCTCAGTCATCGATCGTCACCTCTCTTTAGTTAGAATTGACCCCGTTCTTGGATCCTCACCTTAATTACACCAGAATTGACCACGATCCTCTATCGTCACCTCTCTTAGGTCAGAATTGACCTCGGTCTTTGATCATCTTCTTAGTTAGCTGAAAATTGATCTCGATCCTTGGTCGTTAACTCTTTTAGGTCAAAATTGATCTCGATCTTGGATCGTCACCTTAGTTAGGTCAGAATTTGATCTTAATCTTCAGTCGTCACCTCTCTTAGGACAAAGCTGACCACGGTCTTGGATTGTCACTTTAGTTAGGTGAGAATTAACCTCAATCCTCGGTCGACACCTCTCTTAGGTTAAAATTGACATCGTTCATGGATCGTCACCTTAGGTAGGTCAGAATTTGACCTCGGTTCTCAATCGCCACCTCTTTTAGATCATAATTAACCTCGGTCTTGGATCATCACCTTAGTTAGGTCAGAATTGACCTCGGTCCTCAGTCGTCACCTTTCTTAGGTTAGAATTGACCTCGGTCTAGGATCGTCACCTTAGTTATGTTAGAATTGATCTTGGTCCTCGATCATCATCTCTCTTAGGTCAGAATTGACCTCGGACTTGGATCATCACCTTAGTTACGTCAGAATTGACCTCGATCCTCAGTTATCACCTCTCTTAGGTCAGAATTGATCTTGGACTTGGATTATCACTTTAGTTAGGTCAGAATTGACATCGATCCTCGATCTTTACATCTCTTAGGTCAGAATTGACCTAGGTCTTCGATAGTCACCTTAGTTAGGTCAGAAATGACCTCGATCCTCGGTTGTCACCTCTCTTAGGTCAGAATTGACCTCGGACTTGGATCATCACCTTAGTTAGATTAGAATTAACCTCGGTCCTCGGTCATCACCTCTCTTAGGTGATAATTAACCTCTGTCTTGGGTCGTCACCGTAGTTAGGTCATAATTGACCTCGGTTCTCAGTTGTCACCTCTCTTTGGTCAGAATTGACCTCGATCTTAGATCATCACCTTTGTTAGGTCAGAATTGATCTCGGTCCTCGATATTCACCTCTCTTAGGTCAGAATTGACCTCGGACTTTGATCATCACCTTAGTTAGGTCCGAAATGACCTCGTTCCTCGGTCGTCACCTCTCTTAGGTCATAATTGACCTCGTTCTTGGATGGTCATCTTAGTTAGGTCAGAATTGACATCAATCCTCGATCGTCACCTCTCTTAGGTCAGAATTTACCTTGGTCTAAGATCGTCACCTTAGTTAGGTCAGAATTGACTTCGATCCTTGGTCGTTACCTATCTTGGTTCAGAATTGACCTCGGTATTGGACCGTGTCCTTAGTTAGGTTAGAATTGACATTGGTCCCCGATTGTCACCTCTCTTAGGTCAGAATTGACCTCGGTCTAGGATCTTCACCTTAGTTATTTAAAAATTGACCTCGGTCCTCGATCGTCAGCACTCTTAGGTCATAATTGACCTCGGTCCTCGGTCATTACCTCTTTTATGTTAGAATTGACCTCGATCTTGGATCCTCACCTTAGTTAGATAATAATTCACCTCGGTCCTCGATCGTCACCTCTCTCAGGTCAGAATTGACCTCGGTCTTAAATCGTCACCTTAGTTAGGTTAGAATTGACCTCGGTCCTCGGTTGTCACCTCTCTTAGGTCAAAATTGATCTTGATCTTGGATCTTCACCTTAGTTAGGTCAGAACTGACCTCGGTCTTAGATCGTTTGAAATACTGTTACAAAAGTCGTTTAATATAAAATTAAACTATTTAAGTAACTCCGAACTATTTTTTGAAGAAAATATTTCCTTAAAATCAAATCAAATTAATCACAATATGTGTTTAACAAAATATGTACGAGATCTGTTCAAGATTGGTTAACAGGTTTAGCAAATCAGTTTAAATACTTAAACTCAGTACAACCATAAGAATTAGATGAGGAGATGTAAAAAGATTAATGACAAGCTATTTTTAACGTGGTAAAACCTCAACCAACTGAGGAAACAACCACGACTCCCTCTACAGATTAAACCAAAAATTTCACTAAAATAAATTGTAACAGTTACAAACTATATAACACACATGCACACAAATTATACCGATTCAAGTTTAGGAATGTACCCACTGGTGTCCTTCTAACTTTTCTGCAGTTCTGTTTGTTGATGTTGTTCTCCAGTATGCTAACATCCAATTTGTTCTATTTCTTTACATCGACTCTTGTTATTCAGATCTTATTACAAACACTTTTATTGTGGTAGAGTGATAGTATTTGTGAGGGTGCTTTTTAACACATGCATGCACACACTCACGTTGATTTATACAAACAGTCCTATCAAATTATATATAAGATCTATATGCTATGATTTTCTATTTCTATTTTCTTAGAAAACTTAAACCTTATTTGACCTTTATTATAATCCCAGAATCAACGACTATCTATCTCAGAAGACGTATCAAGATCTTAATCAATCTCAGGTTTTGAAAATATTTTTGAGTTTGAAAATCAACAAGTGCGATTCCAACTAGGTTGAATGTCTTGTTTCAAAAGAACTAGAAACAGAAAATGATTTTGTTGATTTTGAAGTAGAAAACATTTGCATAAACAAATCAACAACAGTTTTCTCAGGATGAAAAGCAAAAGATGCATATATATGTGTAATATAACATGCAACAACTAGATCTAAGATTTCTATAAAAGTAGAAACACATATCTAATTAAATGTTTAAGTTGAAAACAAGATCTGAGAACGAAGAGGTTACAACATGAAATAAATAACAAACCAACACTCAAAACTCTCAAACACTCAAGCTTGTGTTTGGAATAAACTGATTTTTGAACGAGGTTATGGTTTGAAAACTGTTTAGGATGATTTAGGGTTTGGGTTTCCTAACTCTCACTTTGGTTTCTCTCTTCTCTCTCTTCTCTCTCTACTCTCTCTTCTCACACAAATAGTCGAAGTGGCAAAAGTCCCATTTGGCTGAGGATAGGTCTCCTTATATAGGGGGCTGAGAAGGATCGAGAAGGTAGATCCAAATCAATGGCTACGATTTGTTCTAGGCAGATTGACTTTGATCCAAGGGTTTAAAATATGTTGTGGATTAAAACGATTATGATTGGCTTGATATAGGTTCACAGGGATTGTTCAAGGATGCATGCATATTGTCGATTAAAAATAATCCAAGGGCTGGAACTAAGCACAGCTAAGGTCTCACAGAGAAAACACAAAATGATTCATTGACAGCCTGACAGGTGTAGGGATGTGACTGGATACCACACGCATGTTCAAAAGAAATTACAAATGCACCCTGGTGTCTCTTGCGCTTTTAGATTCTACCCAAGGGAACTTTCAGCCAATAAAACCGACAATCCAAAATTACATGATGACCCCAATACTTTATAAATCCAATTTTAATTAAGATAAAAATTATTTTTTTTAAAATATTAAAATTCCCAAAATATATTAAAAATCAATTTGAGAGAAATTAATACACACCAACTTATATGAAATCAATTTGTGCAATAAAAGACCAATGAATGCATTCCTAATTGTGTGTGAGTGATTGGTGAATATACCTTGATCAATCAAACAAGAGGAATCAATTGTAAACAATTCTCCGAGGCTCTTTGGATTCTAGGATAGGATATAATTTTGTCACTATTGCCAAACTAGATGAGCACTTATACAATATATACTCAAGTGAGTCAAGAGTATAAGGTGCTTCAATATCCCCCTTTGGAAATAAGAGACAAAATCTCCTTTGAGTCATCTAGGACTCGTAGGGCAACAAAAACAAGAAAAAACTATTCCTATTAAATTCTACCTACCCATTTCCTAGAAAAGAAAAGTTCATAACTCAACTAATTACAATTAAATACCCTATTACAAAAGTTTAGAATAACTGTATAGAATCCTGAAAATAATCACTAAGATCAAGCACTTTAGAAATATGTAGTAAAAATGAACTTATAAAGGCTCAAATTTCTCCCCCAATTTGTCTCAAATAGACAAAGGGAAAAATATGTAAGCCAAAGAATTTAATCAGCACAAACCATACCTATTGATTTACACAAAGAAATAAATCTATTGTAATCTAAAGGTTTGGTAAACATATCTGCGAGTTGCAAATCTGTAAGAAGATAATTGATTTCTAGTTCCTTAGTTTCAACCAATTCGCGTATAAAGTGATGTCTTATTTTTATGTGTTTTGTTCGCGAGTGTTGAACAGGGTTTTTAGAGATATTGATCGCACTTTGATTATCACAATAGAGAAGCAATTGTTTTTCTTGAATACCATAATCACTTAGCATTTGTTTAAGCCAAAGTAATTGGGCACAGCAGCTTCCAGCGGCTATGTATTCAGATTTAGTTGTTGATAGAGAAGTTCATCTTTGTTTCTTACTACTCCATCCTACCAAATTATTACCTATATAGTAACATGCTCCTGATGTGATTTTACTATCATCAGTACACCCAGCCCAATCAGCATCAGTGTACCCAATTATAGTACTAGGTGTATGACTAGTGTACCAAAGTCCTAGATTCAGAGTGCTTTTTACGTATTTTATAATTCTTTTAACAGAAGATAGATGGATCTCTTTGGGATTATTTTGATAACGAGCATATACACAAACAACATACATTATATCAGGATGCGAGGCAGTAAGGTATATCAAGGTTTCTATCATACTACGATATAGAGTTGGATCTACAGATTTTCCAGTTTCATCTTTAGATAGTTTGACCGTAGTACTCATTGGAATTTTAACATCTTTAGCACTATCGAGGCCGAATTTTATGAAAATCTCTAATGCATATTTTGATTTCGAAATGAATAATCCTTCTGAATATTTTTTGACTTGAAGACCCAAGGAAAATTGCAACTCCCCTATAAGAGACATTTTAAATTCTTCATGGATAATTTCAGAAAAAGATTTAACTTCTGAGGGAGAAGTTGATCCAAAGATGATATCATCAACATAAACTTGAGCTATAATGATGTGTTTGTCAAAATGTTTGACAAATAAAGTTTGATCATTTCCACCTCTCTTAAAACCTTTATCAAAGAGAAAGTTGGAATGGTGCTCATACCAAGCTCTAGGCGCTTATTTTAGGCGATACAAAGCCTTTTTAAGGCGAAACACATGATTTGGATGTTGAGGGTCAATGAACCCTTTTGGTTGTTCTACATAGGTATCCTCAGTCAATATTCCATTAAGGAATTCAGTTTTAGTATCCATTTGGTAAAGTGTAAAGTGCAAGTAGCAAGCTATGGCAAAGAGAAGAAAACATATTCTAGACGAGTAACAGGAGCAAAAGTCTCGTTAAAATCTATTCCTTCAATTTGAGTATATCATCGAGCAACTAATCTAGCTTTGTTTCTAATGATTATCCCACTTTCATCAGATTTATTTTTAAATATCCAACGTGTGCCAATAACCTTTTTGTTATTAGGCCTAGGTTCAAGATACAAAGCATCATGAATGACAAATTGAAGAAGTTCTTCCTGTATGGAAGAAATCCAGTGAGAGTCATTCAAATCCTCATTTACATTATTTGGTTCCACAAGGGAGACAAAGCATGCATAATGAGCATAATTTCATAATTGAGATCTTGTACGCACAGGCTCGCTAGTATTACCAAAACAATTGTCTATGGGATGGTCTTTAGAAACCTAGTTAGGTACTTCAGGTGTATCAATTGGTAAGGAATCATCTACTTATGGAGAGTCATTTTCTAAAACATTTGCAGGCTCTTCCATAATATTTGATTCCCTACTCTTACTCTCCATAGTAGTGTCACTTACAATTACATGTATCGATTCCATTATGGACTTGGTGCGAAGATTATAAACACAGTAGGCTCTACTGTTAGACGAGTATCCTAGAAAAATATATTTATCTCCACAACTCTCAAATTTGGATAAGTGTTCTCTATCTTTGTAGACATAACAGGTACTACCAAAAGTTCTAAGGTATTTAAGATTGGGTTTTTTCCTATACCAAAGTTCATAAGGAGTTTGTTTCGAGTTCTTTCTAAGATAAACCCTATTGATAATGTGACACGCAGTACGAATAGATTCTACCCAAAAATATTTAGGTAAACATTTGGCATGTAACATAACATGCGCCATCTCTTGAAGAGTATGATTCTTTCTCTCAGCGATACCATTTTGTTGAGGAGTCTTAGGGGCACTAAACTCATGTTTGTAACCATTATAGTCACAATACTCTATTATACCGGTGTCTTTGAATTCTCCACCTCTATCACTACGAATTCTATTTACTTGAGTGTCCTTCTCATTTTCAATCCGAAGAAGTATTTTTAAAAAAGTTTGAAAACTATTAGACTTTTGTTTTAAGAAGGCTACTAAAGTAAATCTAGTGAAGTAATCAACCATAATAAGAATGTAATTGTGTCCACAGAGGCTAACAGTTTGAGAGGGACCCATTAGGTCCATATGGATGATCTCTAAGGGGTTAGAGGTAAGGATATCTTTGACTTTCTTATGAGGTGCCTTAATAATTTTTCCTTCCTGACAGGAACCATAGACAATATTAGAAATAGGTTTGATTTTTGGAATACCTATAACTATTTCTTGAGAAGAAAATCTACTAAGATTATCATAATTTATGTAACCCGTTTTATTATGTCATATCTCATTATCATCTATTCTGGCAACATTACATACTTAAGAACTATTCATGAAAGTATAGAAATTGTTAGGAGTCCTGAATCCTGTAATTATGCATTCACCCTTTTCATTTAAAATTTTGCAATTGTTCTTTGAAAAGGTAACAGTATGATCTGAGTCACAAAATTGCGAGATACTAAGTAAATTAGCCTTAAGACCTTTGACTACAGAACATTTTCAAGAACAGGTAGTCCTTCTTCTTGGAGAGTTCCTTTACCTCTGATTTGGGATGATACTCCATCACCCAAAATAACTTTTCCTACAGCAAAGCTGTTTTTGTTTAAAAGTTTTGTATCATCACCAGTCATGTGTTTTGAACATCCAGAATCTAAATACCAACGAGAAGATGTGTGTTCAACTTTTAAAGTAGTAATAACAATGTTACACTTCATCTGGGGTAATAGATCATCTTTTCTAACCCAAACTTCTCTTGTTTTCATTTTGCGCTTATATGCTCTCATTTGATAAAATTTGCGAGCATTTTATTTTTGTTGAAAAATGTTTTGCGCATGATTTTGAATTTTATGAGACACATGAGCATTTGTATTAGGAAAGTATTTAGGAATCCTTCTAGGAAATGTTCTTTTAGGTTAGGTCTTTCTTTTCCTATAGTTAGAGTTTTTGTCTGGTTGTCTAGGCATAACATAATTGTTACAGCTTCTCCTAGAATAGTTAAAGTTTTGATAAATAGGAGGGTTACGGACAGGTTTAAATAGTCTTCTAGCATAACATCCATCAAAAGAATGACCGTATATATCACAGTACGAGCAATAAATATTGCTCGAAGAGGGTATCTCCTTAGAAAAGTCTCTAAACACGGGCTTTAAGGAATTTATTGGTTGAACCCTATTCCTAGGTATAACAGTTTTGAAGGTAGAGTCAATATTCCTAATAGGGGGCAAACATATTTGGCCTTACGTGAATTTTCATGCTTAGAGTAACTTGGTTCCCCAATATCAAACTTTTGTTGTTTTGAATCAAACTCGGTTTTTAGAGAATGAAAGTTTGGGCAAGTATCTATAGGTCTTTTGCCTCCTGACACAAACTTGATAGATTCAAAAGATTTTGTTTGTGTCTTTAAATTGGGGCAAAGCCCTATTCCAGTTCGATCATCAGAATTGGTTTTTGAATCAACAACAGAACCATCAAATAAGTTTGAGTTATTTTCAAATTTTGTAAATTTTTTGAAAATCGTTGATGTCTTCTCTTTTGTATGTTCCAATTATAACAATATCCCCTTGTATTTTTCCTCCAGAGTTTTAATTGTTTCAGTCAAATCTTTAAGTATTTGATCAATCATTTTGATTTCATTTTCATGAGTAAGACATTGGTTAGTATACTCTTCAGCATTAAGTTTGACCATCAGGCTTAGATCTTCTAGTTTCTTAGTGAGATCTTTCACTATCTTCTCTAATCTAGTGCTTTTCTTGAGAGTTTTTACATAAAGTGTGTGAATATTAGGAAGGTCTTCACTGTCCGAGTCAATAAGTGTGGTGTGTGAAGTGACCCCTAAGGATTCATTTCTTGAAGTCGCACACCTACGGACATCGTCAATATCACATTCCCTTTGACTCACACACCTCGTGGTTGAACTATCAATATTATTCTCAGAAAGTAAAGCATCTAAACTAGTGGCAACATGATTCACAACAGCAAGAGTAGAGATACTATAATCATTCTCATACATAGGCATATCATCATTGTACATTATCTTAGCAACGAAAGACATGCAAGGATCAAAATCATCAGATGACTCAGGTTCCTCATTTTCAGAGTCGCTTAAATCATCCCATGTCTTCCAAATGTTGACCCTAGTATGCTTATTGTGAGTGTTCAATTTTACTCTACAGTTGTGTGATATGTGTCCTAGTTTTCCACATCTAAAGTATTCAATCTTCTTAAGGTCTTTGTTAGGTGTAGTATGAATGTCCTTCTGATGTTTGTCTTGACCTTTCTCAAGAGGTTTGTGATTAGAGTGAGTTGGATAATTGGACTTGCCTTGTTTGTTTGCCATGTTATTTCTAAACTTTACAATTTTCTTAGACTGTTTTGATATCAAGGCAATCTGATTGTGCAAACTCTCTATGTCACATTCCTCATCAGAGTCATAATTGGGAATGTTAAGCTCAGGATTAATCAGTTTAGAAGAAAAACTCAGATTGGAACTAGGATGTTTCCTATGGGACTAGGTCAATTGTTTCTTAAATTCTAATTCCATTTCCACCGTTCTTAGTTTACTACTGAGTAATTCAGGAGTAAGATTTTGGTCACACATTTCCTCAATAACATATCTTTTGTTGTCAAATTTTTGTGGTAATGATCTTAGAATTTTAGATATAATTTCATGTCTGTCATATGTTATCCCATTAGCATGCAGTTTGGTCACAATATCAGTCAAATTCATATAAAAGTCATCAAATGACTTAGAGTCAGACATAATTAAAGACTTATACTATTGAATGAGCATTTGTGTTTTAGCACCCTTAACTCTAGTGTCACTTTCATGAGCAGTAACCAAAGTGTCCCAAGCTTCCTTAGATGTGGCACAAGATGAGATCCTTTTGAACTCATGTTCATTTATGGACATAAATATAGCATTCTTTCCTTTATTATTACTGCGATAAACTTGCTTCTCTTCTTGTGTGAACTCACTTAACACTTTCTTAATCCTCTCATTACTTCCTTCAGTGGCTGGTTTAGTAGGATAAAAGTATCCATTTTCAACAATGTCCCAGACATTATCTACCAAGGTTCCTTGAATGAAAGCATTCATCCTTACTTTCCAACAAGCAAAATTGGTTCCATCAAAGAGAGGAGGTCTGGTCAATTTACCAAATCTTTCATTTTTCTCGTCCATGTTTGATTTTCAGAAAAAAATTTCAGAAACACAAGATCTTTTAAAAGAAGTTTGCAAAGCTCTGATACCAATTGAAATACTGTTATTAAATCCGTTTAATATAAAATTAAACTATTTAAGTAACTTCAATTGTTTTTTGAAGAAAATCTTTTCTTAAAATCAAATCAAATTAATCACAAGATGTGTTTAACAAAATATGTATGAGATATGTTCAAGATTGATTAACATGTTTAGCAAAATTAGTTTAAAAACTTAAACTCAGCACAACCATAAGAATAAGATGAGGAGATCTAGAAAGATTAATGACAAGCTATTTTTAACGTGGTAAAAACTCAACCAAGTGAGGAAACAACCACGACTCCCTCTACGGAGTAAACCAAAAATTCCACTAAAATAAATTATAACAGTTACAAACTATATAACACACATGCACACAAATCACACCTATACAAGTTTAGGAATGTACCCACTGGTGTCCTTCTAACTTTTTTGCAGTTCTGTTTGTGGATGTTGTTCTCCAGTTTGCTAACATCCAATTTCTTCCAGTTCATTACGTCGACTATTGTTCTTGAGATCTTATTACCAACACTTTTAGTGTGGTAGAGTGATAGTGTTTGTGAAGGTTCTTTCTAACACATGCATGCACATACTCACGCTGATTTATACAAACAGTCCTATCAAATTACATATAAGATCTATATGCTTTGATTTTCTATTTCTCTTTTCTTAGTAAACTTAAACCTTATTTGACTTTTATTATAATCCCAGAATCCACGGCTATCTTGCTCAAAAGACGTATCAAGATCTTAATCAATCTCAGGTTTTGAAAATATTTTCGAGATTGAAAATCACCAAGTGCGATTCCAACTAGGTCGAAGGTCTTGTTTCAAAAGAACTAGAAATAGAAAATGATTTTGTTGATTTTGAAATAGAAAACATTTACAGAAACAAATCAACGACAGTTTTCTCAAGATGAGAAACAAAAGAGGCAGATCTATGTGTAATATAACATGAAACAACTAGATCTAAGATTTCTAAAAAAGTAGAAACACATATCTAATTAAATGTTTAAGTTGAAAACAAGATCTGAGAACGAAGAGGTTACATCATCAAAAAAATAACAAACCAACACCCAAAACTCTCAAACACTCAAGGTTGTGTTTGGAATAAACTGATTTTTGAAAGAAGTTATGGTTTGAAAACTATTTAGGATGATTTAGGGTTAGGGTTTCCTTACTCTCACTCTGGTTTCTCTCTTCTAACTCAAATAGACGAAGTGGCAAAAGTCCCATTTGGCTGAGGATAGGTCTCCTTATATAGGGGGCTGAGAAGGATCGAGAAGGTAGATCCAAATCAATGGCTACTATTTGGTCCAGGCATATTGACTTTGATCCAAGGGCTTAAAAGATGCGGTGGATTAAAACGATTGTGATTGGCTTGATATAGGTTCACAGGGATTGTTCAAGGATGCATGCATATCGTCGATTAAAAACAATCCAAGGGCTGGAACTAAGCACGGATAAGGTTTCACAGAGTATACACAAAATGGTTCAATAACAGCCTGACAGGTGTAGGGATGTGACTCGATGTCTCTAGCGCTTTTAGATTCTACCCAAGTGAACTTTCAGCCAATAAAACCAACAATCCAAAATTACATAATGACCCCAATACTTTATAAATCCAATTTTAATTAAGATAAAAATTGTTTTTTAAAAAATATTAAAATTCCCAAAAAATATTAAAAATCAATTTGAGGGAAATTAATACACACAAACTTATATGAAATCAATTTATGCAATAAAAAACCCATGAATGTAGTACTAATTGTGTGTGAGTGATTGGTGAATATACCTTGATCAATCAAATAAGAGGAATCAATTGTAAACAATTCTCTGAGGCTCTTTGGATTCTAGGATAAGATATAATTTTGTCACTATTTCCAAACTAGATGATCACTTATACAATATAGACTCTAGTGAGTCAAGAGTATAAGGTGCTTCTTCGTCACGTTAGTTAGGTTAGAGTTTGACCTCGGTCCTCGGTTGTCACCTCTCTTAGGTAAGAATTGACCTCGATCTAGGAACGTCACCTTAGTTAGGTTATAATTTGAACTCGATCCTCGGTTGTCACCTCTCTTAGGTCAGAATTGACATCGATCCTCGATCGTCACCTCTCTTAGGTCATAATTGACCTCGTTCCTCGGTCGCCACCTCTCTTAGGTTAGACTAGACCTTGTTCTTCAATCATCACCTTAGCTAGGTCACAATTGACCTCAGTCCTCGGTCGTCACCTCTCGTAGGTTAGAATTGGACTCAGTAATGGATCGTCACCTTACTTCGGCCAGAATTGACTTTAGTCCTCGATCATCACCTCTCTTTGGTCAAAATTGAACTCGGTCTTAGATCGTCACCTTTGTTAGGTCAGAATTGTCCTCAGTCCTTAGTCGTCACCTCTCTTAGGTCTCTGTCTTGGATCGTCAACTTAGTTAGGTAAGAATTGACCTCGTTCCTCAGTTGTCACCTCTCTTTGGTCATAATTGACCTCGGTCTTGGATCGTCACCTTAGTTCAGTCAGAATTTGAACTCAATCCTCGGTTGTCACATCTCTTTGGTTAGAATTGACCTTTGTCATAGATCGTCACCTTTGTTTGTCCAGAATTGATGTCGGTCTTAGATCGTCACCTTATTTCGATCAGAATTGACCTCGGTCCTCGATCGTCACCTCTCTTAGGTCAAAATTGACCTCGGTCTTAGATCGTTACCTTAGTGAGGTCAGAAATGACCTCAATCCTTAGTCGTCACCTCTCTTAGAATATAATTGACCTCGGTCTTAGGTCGTCACCTTAGTTAGTGATATGCCCAAAATACACCGGACAATACAGATTTCTCAACCTCAGCCTTATGACAGCCAAGGTAATAGAAGTTCAAGAATACCCATCAACAACATCGTCCTACTGAGGTCGGCTACATCCGACACTCCCATGACTACGGACCACATCTCGTATTGGAAGAAGTCGAGATCATCTATAACCTTGGAGAATCGTTCTAAATTAGGTCGTCCATAGCTGACGACGCACTAACCTCATTTATCAACCTCAGATGGTCATCATCCGAGGTGAGAAAAGACACATTGGTTTAACCATCCTTCAACATCATCGTCGGCCCTAGACAACGTTATAAGCCCCACATGAGAATCGGCAGCCCTGTCAGCTCAGCGTCAATTATCAGGTCAACATCGGCCCTGGCTGACGTTCAACATATCTTACTTCGGCTGGCATCCCACCCAAGGTCAACATATAATTCCCAGCCAAGGCAGGGGTCGTACCTCACCAACCTCGTACTCACCCAGGTTGTGGTTGGTACTAAGCAAAGACAGCCGATCTTCTTCGCGTACATATATGGCTCGAAGAACGTAGACAAATCTGTTATAACTGAATCATTCCCTCCAGGTGAGGGAATATTGAGGTCATCATTACTTAGTTGAAGATTAGCTAGGTGTCATCCTTTCACTGGCTGGACCTCCATGCACATGCTCATTATATGCTCAGGGGGTACATTACACCCCCCACACACTACATATAGAGGTCATCCTCTTCCTTGCAAAGGGATCGAGTATTACAACCCTAGCTAAAACTCTATCATTTTACATAGTAGAAAGAGAAAGGTTGAGGGATTATATCCATGGCCATTAGTGCCTTCATTCAGTGATATTACTCACATACACTCACATTGGACGTAGTCCAGATTGGCTGAACCACTTATATTCAAGTGCTTAACCTCTTCTCCTCACCTCCTTCAACATATATATATATATATATATATATATATATATATATATATATATATATATATATATATTCTCCTGTGCTGCCATTGTTATCACTTGCTTGAGCTTATCAACACCTTATCTGGTGGTGGTGTTTCCAGCATCATCATTTTGGCGTTGTCTGTGGGAACGAGAAGTTATTTCTTCCTCTTTTTTTTCTTAACCTCACCGGAGACTCTGGTGGTGAACAAGATATCACCACTTGTGTGGAGCTCCTTCACCATTAAAATAGGTCCTTTAAGGTATTAATATCATCTTCTACACAATCTTTTAAGTATTAACATATGGCACCGGAGTTACCACCACCTCCTCCACCACTTGGTGCTGGAGGATCTAGTTCCAGCCAGGCACCACACCAGTCCAAATAGGCTGAGGTGGCAGCAGCCTTAAGGTCCTTGGCTGCAACGTAACAAGCAATGGAGGAGTAATTTGCATAACTCAGTCAAAATATGATAAGGCCACCTAGGATCTCACAGGAGATGATTACTCCAGCGGCTGCTCAACCCCAGAACGAAGTCAGGGGACCACCCCAAGCACGGTGAAAAGACCAACCTACACATCATCAGAGGAGGGACGTTTCTAACCCTAGGCGTTTACGTATGGGGAGGCAAGGACACCCTTTCCCTAAGGATAGGTATAACGATATGGAGGCATAAGATGATCCAGAGGACTGTTAGGAGCCGTATGAGATTTCGAACAACACAGTACATCGTATCCGGTAAAGCCTAGGTTGTGGTGATAGATGAGATGGTGGTGCCCAATAGAGAGGATCAACTTTTGATCGATTGAGAAGAGGTTCGGCCTTTGAAAGACTCGTCCGAGTAAATGACCTAAGGTAGAGGTTACCTAGATCAAGAAGTGCAGCAGGGTCATAAAGGGAAGATTATGAACCTCGGCCTCATCATGGCCGACCTCATTAAGGCCAAGATAGGGATTAAGAGGAGGTCAACAGCCGACGTTGTTCTACGGTTAGGGAACCCTCACTCCACCCCTTGGAGGTGGTTGGGGACAACCTCGGCCAGCCCAACGTTTCAAGGCCATGGAATGACTCCATCCAACGACTTGAAGAAAAGATAAGAGACCTCCTCAAAAGTCGAGACCAACTGTAAAAAGGTTTCTCAAAAGGCTCTCCATTCGTATCTAAGATAGTGATCTTCCCAACCCCTACCAAGTTCAAACCACAAACGGTTTTTCCCAAGTATGATGGTAGAACCAACACTGTATATCATTTCGAGATGTACCAGTCTACGGTGGACATTTATTCAATACCAGATGAGATGAAGTGTCGGGCCTTCTCTGGGACTTTGACGGGAGCTACACACATCTAGTTTATCTCTATTTCGAAGAACTCAATTGAGAACTTTAAGGGCTTGGATGAACGGTTCATTCACAATTTCTATTTTGGGGTAAGACCTCAAAAGAAGACCACCTATCTGTTGTATGTCAAGAAAGGCAAGAATGAGATCCTAAGAGACTACCTTGCTAGATTCAACAAAGAGAAATTAGAGGTTGAGGATTATGAAGAGAATATATCCATGACAGCCCTCATTGGAGGACTCCAGAAGGGAAAGTTATTATGGAAACTTGCGAAAGACCCTCCCAAGTCTATAGTGGAGCTGTTGGCAACTACAGGAAAGGTTATGGCCGCGAAAAAGGCTTTGGTCACGAAGTATGAGGATGAGAATGGAAGTGTCAGTGGGAAATTCCAAAGAAAGAAAGATGGAAAGAAGAGGTCAATCGACGATAAGTTTGCACACTATACTCCTTTAACAGTGAGCTGTGAACACATCCTCAATGAGATCAAGAATAACCGGTCTCTGATATGTCCGGAGAAGCTGAAGGCTCCTCCACATAAGAGGAACAAGAACTTATGGTGTGAGTTCCACCAAGACTATGGCCATGTGATAGACAAGTGCTTCTCCTTAAAGGATGAGATCGAGAAGATGCTGAAATCCGAAACGTTGAGGAAGTATGTCAATGGTAAGGCCCCTAAGAGGGGAGGGATGGTCCTAAAAGCAAGAGAAATGACAGATGTCGAGATGATGCCCCAACAAGACGAGATGATGACTCATATGGGGATGATGAAGACGATCCAGACCTCCCACCAAAAGATGAAGACGCCCTAGTGAAGAGGGTTGGAATGATCTCCTTTGGTGTTAACACCATCTGTGGAGGACTGGCTAGGGGTGGCTCAGAAGTAGCTGACCAAAAAGCTCATGTGGCAGAGGCCAAATCAGTGACCAAAGTAGAGGTTATGAATCTAGCATCTTCAGAGGCAAAACAAAAGAGAAAGAAAGTAGATTTGGATACACTTACAGTTGGTTTCTCCTGACTCAACTTTAAGGGTATCTTAGCTCCACGTGATGATCCTTTGGTAATTAAAATAAGAGTTCATGGATATAAGGTGCAAAGAATCCTCGTAGATGGAGGAAGTTCAGCAGATGTGATGTTTTGGCCCTATTTTAAGAGCCTAGGCCTTAGTAGGGCAAGGTCGGTACCCTATCATCATTCGTTGATGGGCTTCAATGGTGAAAAGGTCCATCCATTGGGCATGTATGAGATGAATGTACGAATGGGAGACGAGTGGCCTAAGAGGTTGACCCGAAAGATCAATTTTTTCATCATGGACTAAGACATCTTCTCAGCGTACAACCTCATTATAGGACGGGTAGTCCTTAAGGAGTTTAAGGTCATGCCATCGACGGTCCACAAAATGCTAAAATTCCCGACCCCCTATGGGGTAGGGGAAGTGCATGGGGATTAGAAAGTGGCACGAGAATGCTACTTCAACTTGGCGAAAGAGAGAGAGGCCCATAAAAGGGTAACCACCGTGTATAACATTGATACACTTGGTCCTAGAGATAAAACAAAGTTAAATAATGGAGGGGCCGCAGAAGAGGTGGAATCCATCGTCCTCAATAGGGACGAACAAGAAAAAATCATCCAAATTGGCAAGGCCTTAAAATCGGAGATCAAAGAAGAGATGATAAGATTCTTGAAGAAGAGGCAGAGTGTCTTCACTTGGAGCCATACAGATATGCCTGGCATCGACCTGGAGGTTATGTGCCACAAACTCAACGTGGCAGAAGGTGCTAAGCCAATCAAATAAAGACAAAGAGTTTACTCTTGGCAAAAATGTCATTAGAGAAGAGGTCAAAAAGTTGGAAGAGGCAGAATTCAATAGGGAAGTCATATACCCATAGTGGTTATCAAATGCTGTCATTATGCCCAAAGCTAATAGAAAATGGAGGATGTATGTAGATTTCACCGACCTGAATAAGTTTTGCCCAAAAGATAGTTATCCCTTACCTCGAATTGATCAGATGGTAGATGCCACGGAAGGGCATGAGATCATGAGCTTCATGGACGCGTATTCAGGCTATAATCAGATCTTCATGGATGCTAAAGACTCAAAGAAAATAGCCTTCATCACAGACAAGGGGACCTATTTCTATAAGGTCATGCCCTTCGTCTTGAAAAATGCAGGGGCTATGTATCAGTGTCTTATAAATAAGATGTTCGAAAATCAAATTAACAAGACCATGGAGGTATATGTAGATGATATATTAACAAAGATCTTGAAGTCCTTCACTCATGTGGCAGACCTAGAGAGAACTTTTGACACTATGGACTTGTACAGGATGAAACTCAATCCCACAAAGTGTGTCTTCGGAGTAGGAGTTGGAAATTTTTTTGGATTCATTATCAATCATAGGGGAATAAAGGCCAACCCTGAGAAGATCAAGGTTTTGCTTGGTATGAAGATATCAAGAAGTATAAAAGATATTCAGAGGCTCATTGGATGAGTAGCGACACTCAACAGATTTATTTCCAGAGACACAAATAAGTGTCTTCCATTTTTTAAGGTGCTTAGAAAGGCCTTAGAGTGGGACGAAGAGTGTGATAAGGCCTTTAAGCAGCTCAAATCCTACCTCGAATCCCCCTGATCTTATCTCGACCCATCATCGGATAGAAGTTGTATGTTTATCTAGCGGTCTCAGAATCAGCTATAAGTGCAGCCATAGTATGGGAAGACGTTGGGGTCCAAAGGCCTATATACTTCAATAGTAAAGCCCTTCAAGGGTCCGAACAGAACTATCCTCGGATGGAGAAGTTGGCCTATGCTTTGATACATGCTTCCAGGAAGATAAAACCTTACTTCCAAGCCCACTCTATGGTCATCCTCACTGATTCCCCATTAAGGCAAGTCCTCTACAAGCCTGAGAAGTCGGGCAGATTGATGACCTAGGCCATCGAGTTGGGAGAGTATGACCTTATTTATCAACATAGGGTGGACATTAAAGGGCAGGAACTTGCAGATTTTGTTATTGAGTTCACGTGGGAAGAGATTGAGGTTGAGAACAATCCAGTGATCACAGAGGGATCAAATAGTAATGTCTTCCAAGACCCGAAAGAGGTTGTGTCAAACAGACCCAGAAACAGAATAGCTGAGAATGAGGAAGACAGGTACCTCTTCAAGCAATGAACCCTATCTGAGGGAAGCTTATCTTTGAATGAAGACGTTTGGAACCTCTTCGTTGATGGGTCCTCTTACAAAAGTGGAAGCGGTGAAGGGCTGATACTCTCATCTCCGAATGGTAACAACATTGAATACGCACTAAGGTTCAACTTCGAGGCATTAAACAACGAGTCAAAATATGAGGCCATGATGGCAGGCCTCTCCTTAGCAAAGACCCTTAGGGTTGGTCGTCTCCTACTTCACAGTGAATCGAGGTTAGTTATCAACCAAGTGTTTGGAGTTTATGAGGCCAAGGATGAAAGGATGGCCAGATACCTAAAAAGGGTAAGAATGATGCTAAAAGGTTTCGAAGAGGTAAATATGAAGAGGGTACCTCTACAAAGCAACATCTATGCAGATGCATTAGCAAGGTTGGCTTCGGTAACAAGGACAGACATCATAAGGAGAGTACCAGTCGAGATCCTACTCAAACCGACCATTGAAGAAGAAGAAATTGCCAGCTCTTGCCTCAACTTGAACCTAGGGGACTCATGGATGGACTCCCTCATCAGATATATCAAAGAGGGAGAGCTTCCAGAATTAAATCTAAAGACGAGGAAACTGAGGTAAAGAGCAGCAAAGTTCTCAATAATAGGAGATGTCCTATATAAGAAATGATTTATGTTACCTCTCCTCAGATGCGTTCATCCCACAGAGGTCTCCCACATCCTACAGGATGTACATGAGGGTTGTTGCTCCAGTCACATAGGAGGAAGACCTTTGGCCAAGAGGATTATCACGCAAGGATACTGGTGGCCGACTTCGGCCATGGATGTTGCAGCCTACATGAAGAGGTGTGACAAATACCAAAGATTCTCCACTATCCCCCATCAACCTCATCAACCTATGACGTTAATAAATTCCCCTTGGCCATTCACAGTATGGGGGATTGACTTGGTTGGATTGTTACCGAGAGATGCGAATAGTTATCGATTTTTTATCATTGCAATTGATTATTTCTCCAAGTGGGTAGAGGCTGAGCCGATGATCAGGATTACAAAGCAGAAGACCTTCCAGTTCATCTGGAAGAGCATCATATGAAGACATGGCCTTCCGAACACCCTCATCTCGAACAACGAACCCCATCTCAAGAATTCTTCCTTGTAGAAGTATTACGAGAGAGTTGGGATCAATCAACTTTTCTATTCTCTTGGTCGACCACAGGCTAACGGCCAGACCGAAGTCACGAACAGAACAATCCTTGACAAGATTAAGAAGAGGTTAGAAGAATCTAAGGGGATATGGATCGAAGAGGTTTATACTGTGTTATGGGCATGCAGAACAACGGTTAGGACACCAATAGAGGAGACCCCATTTATGTTAGCACATGGCTCAGAAGCTGTCATACTAATAGAGGTAGGACTCCCCACTCACAGAATTCAGACCTATGACCATGAGAAGAATGGGAAAGAGAAAAGACTTAACCTAGATTTGATTGAGGAGAGAAGGGAAGATGCCGAGATCAGAGAGGCAGCCTACCTAGAGAGAACAACACAGTTCTACAATCAAAGGGTGAAATCAAGACCCATAGCTGTAGGAGACCTAGTGCTGAAGAAGAAATTACAGAAGGCAAATAATATTCACCCAAATTGGCATGACCCTTACAGAGTGATCGCAGAGGTTATCCCCGGTACCTTCCGGCTAGAAAATCTCGAAGGGGAACCTTTTTCCAATCCATTGAATGCTGATCATCAGAATAAGTATTACATATGATGTAGCAATTGTTTCTACGTAAATGTATCATCTTATTAAGATATTATTAATGAGAAGATCCGTTCATGTGTCATTTCTCGATTCATTACGCTTTAGTGGTGAAATCTATGAGGATAAAAACTTAGTTCCATGACCTCAGACCTTTAAAACATCATAATTTGGTGAGAAGTTCTGAGGTGAAACATCATATTTGGACGATCTCAGACCTTAAACATCATTAATTTGGTGAATTTTATGGGGGTATCATCTTAGCTTGATGACCTCATACCTTTAAAACATTATAATTTGGTGACAACGTCTGAGGTGAAACATCATATTTGGATGACCTCCGACCTTAAACATCATTAATTGGGTGAATTTTATGGGGGTAACATCTTAGTTTGATGACCTCAGGCCTTTAAAACATCATAATTTGGTGAGAATGTCAGAGGTGAAACATCATATTTGGATGATCTCAGACCTTAAACATCGTTAATTTAGTGAATTTTATGGGGGTAACATCTTAGTTTGATGACCTCAGACCTTTAAAACATCATAATTTGGTGAGAACGTCTAAGGTGAAACATCATACTTGGATGACATCAAACCTTAAACATCATTAGTTTGGTGAATTTTATGGGGGTAACATCTTAGTTTGATGACCTCAGGCCTTTAAAACATCATAATTTGGTGAGAAGGTCTGAGGTGAAACATCATATTTGGATGACCTCAGACCTTAAACATCATTAATTTGGTGAATTTTACGGGGGTAACATCTTAGTTTGTTGACCTCAGAACTTTAAAACATCATAATTTGGTCAGAAGGTCTGAGGTGAAACATCATATTTGGATGACCTCAGACCTTAAACATCATAATTTGGTGAGAAGGTATGAGATGAAACATCATATTTGGATGACCTCAAACCTTAAACATCATTAATTTGGTGAATTTTATGGGGGTAACATCTTAGTTTGATAACCTCAGACCTTAAAAACATCATAATTTGGTGAGAAGATCTGAGTTGAAACATCATATTTAGATGACCACGGACCTATAACATCATTAATTTGGTGATAAGGTCTGAGGTGAAAGATCATATTTGGATGTTAAAAGTCATTAATTTGGTGAATTTTATGGGGGTAAGATCTTAGTTTGATGACCTCAGACGGTTAAAACATCATAATTTGGTGAGAAGGTCTGAGGTGAAACATCATATTTAAATGACCTCAGACCTTAAACATCATTAATCTGGTGGTTTTTATAGGTGTAACATCTTAGTTTGATGACCTCAGACCTTTAAAACATCATAAATTGTTGAGAAGGTCTGAGGTGAAACATCATATTTGGATGACCTTAGACCTTAAGCATCATTAATTTGGTGCATTTTATGGGGGTAACATCTTAGTTTGATGACCTCATACCTTTAAAAAATCATAACTTGGTGAGATGGTCTGAGGTGAAACATCATATTTGGATGACCTCAAACCCTAAACATCACTAATTTGGTGAATTATATGAGGGTACATCTTAGTTTGATGACCTCAGACCTTTAAAACATCATAATTTGGTGAGAAGGTCTGAGGCAAAACATCATATTCGGATGACCTTAGACCTTAAACATCATTAATTTGGTGAATTTTATGGGGGTAACATCTTCGTTTGATGACCTCATACCTTTAAAACATCATAATTTAGTGAGAAGGTCTGAGGTGAAACATCATATTTGAATGACCTCGGTCCTTAAACATCAATAATTTTGTGGATTTTATGGGGGTAACATCTTAGTTTTATGACTTCAGACCTTTAAAACATCATAATTTCGTGAGAAAGTCTGAGGTGAAACATTATATTTGGATGACCTCAAATCTTAAACATCATTAATTTCGCGAATTTTATGGGGGTAACATCTTAGTTCGATGACCTCAGACCTTTAAAAAATCATAATTTAGTGAGACGGTCTGAGGTGAACCATCATATTTGGATGACCTCAGACCTTAAATATCATTAATTTGGTTAATTTTATGGGGGTAACATCTTAGTTTGACGTCCTCAGACCTTTACAACATCATAATTTGGTGAGAAGGTTTGAGGTGAAACATCATATTTGGATGACCTCAAACCTTAAACATCATTAATTTGGTGCATTTTATGGGGGTAACATCTTAGTTTGATGACCTCATACCTTTAAAAAATCATAACTTGTTGAGAAGGTCTGAGGTGAAACATCATATTTGGATGACCTCAGACCTTAAACATCACTAATTTGGTGAATTTTATGGGGGTACATCTTAGTTTGATGACCTCAGACCTTTAAAACAACATAATTGGGTGAGAAGGTCTGAGGCAAAACATCATATTCGGATGACCTCAGAATTTAAACATCATTAATTTGGTGAATTTTATAGGGGTAACATCTTCGTTTGATGACCTCAGACCTTTAAAACATCATAATTTAGTGAGAAGGTCTGAGGTGAAACGTCATATTTGAATGACCTCGGACCTTAAACATCATTAATTTTGTGGATTTTATGGGGGTAACATCTTAGTTTGAAGACCTCAGACCTTTAAAACATCATAATTTGGTGAGATGGTCTGAGGTGAAACATCATATTTGGATGACCGCAAATCTTAAACATCATTAATTTGGCAAATTTTATGGGGGTAACATCTTAGTTCGATGACCTCAGACCTTTAAAAAATCATAATTTAGTGAGACGGCCTGAGGTGAAACATCATATTTGGATGACCTCAGACCTTAAACATCATTAATTTGGTTAATTTTATGGGGGTAACATCTTAGTTTGAGGACCTCAAACCTTTACAACATCATAATTTGGTGAGAAGGTTTGCCGTGCAACATCATATTTGGATGAGCTCGGACCTTAAACATCATAATTTGGTGAGAATGTCTGAGGTAAAATATCTTACTTGGATGACCTCAGACCTTAAACATCATTAATTTGTTCAATTATATGGGGGTAACATCTTAGTTTGATGACTTCAGACCTTTAAAACATCATAATTTGGTGAGAACGTCTGAGGTGAAACATCTTATTTGGATGACCTCGGACCTTAAACATCGTACTTTGGTGAGAAGGTCTGAGGTGAAACATCATATTTGGATGACCTCAGACCTTAAACGTCATTAATATGGTGAATTTGCAAGGCGTGACATCTTAGTTTGATGACCTCAGACCTTTAAAACATCATAATTTGGTGAGAAGGTCTGAGGTGAAACATCATATTTGGTTGACCTCAGGCCCTAAACATCATTAATTTGGTGAATTTTATGCGGGTATCATCTTTGTTTGATGACCTCATACCTTTAAAACATCATAATTTAGTGAGAAGGTCTGAGGTGAAACATCATATTTGAATGACCTCGGACCTTAAACATCATTAATTTTGTGGATTTTATGGGGGTAACATCTTAGTTTTATGACCTCAGACCTTTAAAACATCATAATTTGGTGAGAAGGTCTGAGGTGAAACATCATATTTGGATGACCTCAAATCTTAAACATCATTAATTTGGCGAATTTTATGGGGGTAACATCTTAGTTCGATGACCTCAGACCTTTAAAAAATCATAATTTAGTGAGACGGTCTGGGGTGAAACATCATATTTGGATGACCTCCGACATTAAATATCATTAATTTGGTTAATTTTATGGGGGTAACATCTTAGTTTGACGACCTCAGACCTTTACAAAATCATAATTTGGTGAGAAGGTTTAAGGTGAAACATCATATTTGGATGACCTCAGACCTTAAACATAATTAATTTGGTGCATTTTATGGGGGATAACATCTTAGTTTGATGACCTCATACCTTTAAAAAAATAATAACTTGTTGAGAAGGTCTGAGGTGAAACATCATATTTGGATGACCTCAGACCTTAAACATCACTAATTTGGTGAATTTTATGGGGGTACATCTTAGTTTGATGACCTCAGACCTTTAAAACATCATAATCTGGTGAGAAGGTCTGAGGCAAAACATCATATTCGGATGACCTCAGACCTTAAACATCATTAATTTGGTGAATTTTATGGGGGTAACATCTTCGTTTGATGACCTCAGACCTTTAAAACATCGTAATTTAGTTGAGAAGGTCTGAGGTGAAACGTCATATTTGAATGACCTCGGACCTTAAACATCATTAATTTAATGGATTTTATGGGGGTAACATCTTAGTTTGAAGACCTCAGACCAGGTCTGAGGTGAAACATCATATTTGGATGACCGAAAATCTTAAACATCATTAATTTGGCGAATTTTATGGGGGTAACATCTTAGTTCGATGACCTCAGACCTTTAAAAAATATAATTTAGTGAGACGGCCTGAGGTGAAACATCATATTTGGAGGACCTCAGACCTTAAACGTCATTAATTTGGTTAATTTTATGGGGGTAACATCTTATTTGGTGAGAAGGTTTACCGTGAAACATCATATTTGGATGAGCTCGGACCTTAAACATCATAATTTGGTGAGAATGTCTAGGGTAAAATATCTTATTTGGATGACCTCAGACCTTCAACATCATTAATTTGTTCAATTATATGGGGGTAACATCTTAGTTTGATGACTTCAGACCTTTAAAACATCATAATTTGGTGAGAAGGTATGAGGTGAAACATCTTATTTGGATGACCTCAGACCTTAAACATCATAATTTGGTGAGAAGTTCTGAGGTGAAACATCATATTTGGTGAATTTGCAAGGGGTGACATCTTAGTTTGATGACCTCAGACCTTTAAAACAACATAATTTGGTGAGAAGGTCTGAGGTGAAACATCATATTTGGTTGACCTCAGGCCCTAAACATCAGTAATTTGGTGAATTTTATGCGGGTATCATCTTAGATTGATGACCTCATACCTTTAAAGCATCATAATTTGGTGACAAGGTCTAAGGTGAAACATCATATTTGGATGACCTCAAACCTTAAGCATCATAATTTGGTGAGAAGGTCTGAGGTGAAACATCATATTTGGATGACCTCAAACCTTAAACATCATTAATTTGGTGAATTTTATGGGGGTAACATCTTAGTTTGATGACCTCGGGCCTTTAAAAGATCATAATTTGGTGAGAAGGTCAGAGGTGAAACATCATATTTGGATGATCTCATACCTTAAACATCGTTAATTTGGTGAATTTTATCGGGGTAACATCTTAGTTTGATGACCTCATACCTTTAAAAAATCATAACTTGTTGAGAAGGTCTGAGGTGAAACATCATATTTGGATGACCTCAGGCCTTAAACATCACTATATGGGTGAATTTTATGGGGGTACATCTTAGTTTGATGACCTCAGACCTTTAAGACATCATAATTTGGTGAGAACGTCTAAGGTGAAACATCATACTTGGATGACATCAGACCTTAAACATCATTAATTCGCTCAATTTTATGGGGATAACATCTTAGTTCGATGACCTCAGACCTTTAAAACATCATTATTTGGTGAGAAGGTCTGCGGTGAAACATCATATTTGGATGAGCTCAGACCTTAAACATCATAAATTTGGTGAATTTTATGGGGGTAACATCTTAGTTTGATGATCTCAGAACTTTAAAACATCATAATTTGGTGAGAAGGTCTAAGGTGAAACATCAAATTTGGATGACCTCGGACCTTAAACATCATTAATTTGGTGTGAAGGTCTGAGGTGAAACATCATATTTGGATGACCTTAGACCTTAAACATCATTAATTTGGTGAATTTTATGGGGGTAACGTCTTAGTTTGATGACCTCAGACCTTAAAAACATCCTAATTTGGTGAGAAGATCTGCGGGGAAAAATCATATTCAGATGACCACAGACCTTATACATCATTAATTTGGTGATATGGTCTGAGGTGAAACATCATATTTGGATGACCTCATACATTAAAAATCATTAATTTGGTGAATTTTATGGGGGTAACATCTTAGTTTGATTACCTCATACCATTAAAACATCATAATTTAGTGAGAAGGTCTGAGATGAAACATCATATTTGGATGACCTCACACCTTAAACATCATTAATCTGGTGAATTTTATAATGGTAACATCTTAGTTTGATGACCTTAGACTTTTAAAAAATCATAATTTGGTGAGAAGGTCTGAGCTGAAACATCATATTTGGATGACCACGGGCCTTAAACATCATTAATTTGGTGAATTTTATGGGGGTACCATCTTAGTTTGATGACCTCGTACCTTTAAAAAATCATAACTTGGTGAGAAGGTCTGAGGTGAAACATCATATTTGGATGACCTCAGACCTTAAACATCACTAATTTGGTGAATTTTATGGGGGTACATCTTAGTTTGATGACCTAGACCTATAAAACATCATAATTTGGTGAGAAGGTTTGAGGTGAAACATCATATTCGTATGACCTCAGACCTTAAACATCATTAATTTGGTGAATTTTATGGGGGTAACGTTTTCGTTTGATGACCTCAGACCTTTAAAACTTCATAATTTAGTGAGAAGGTCTGAGGTGAAACATCATATTTGAATGACCTCGGACCTTAAACATCATTAATTTTGTGGATTTTATGGGTGTAACATCTTAGTTGGAAGACCTCAAACCTTTAAAACATCATAATTTGGTGAGAAGGTCAGAGGTGAGACATCATATTTGGATGATCTCAGACCTTAAACATCATTTGGTGAATTTTAAGAGGGTATCATCTTAGTTTGATGACCTCAGACCTTTAAAACATCAAAATTTGGTGAGAACGTCTAAGGTGAATCATCATATTTGGATGACATCAGACCTTAAACATCATTAATTTGGTGAATTTTATGGGGGTAACATCTTAGATCGATGACCTCAGACCTTTAAAACATAATAATTTGGTGAGAAGGTCTGCGGTGAAACATCATATTTGGATGACCTCAGACCTTAAACATCATTAATTTGGTGAATTTTATGGGGGTAACATCTTATTTTGATGACCTCGGAACTTTAAAAAATCATAATTTGGTGAGAAGGTCTGAGGTGAAACATGATATTTGGATGACCTCGGACCTTAAACATCATAATTTGGTGAGAAGGTCTTAGTTGAAACATCATATTTGGATGACCTCAAACCTTAAACATCATTAATTTGGTGAATTTTATGGTGGTAACATCTTAGTTTGATATCCTTAGACCTTAAAAACATCATAATTTGGTGAGAAGATCTGAGGTGAAACATCATATTTAGATGACCTCAGACCTTAAACATCATTAATTTGGTGATAAGGTCTGAGGTGAAACATCATATTTGGATGACCTCAGACATTAAAAATCATTAATTTGGTGAATTTTATGGGGGTAACATCTTAGTTTGATGACCTCAGACCGTTAAAACATCATAATTTAGTGAGAAGGTCTGAGGTGAAACATCATATTTAAATGACCTCAGACCTTAAACATCATTAATCTGGTGAATTTTATAGGGGTAACATCTTAGTTTGATGACCTCAAACCTTTAAAACATCATAATTTGGTGAGAAGGTCTGAGGTGAAACATCATATTTGGATGACCTCAGACCTTAAACATCATTAATTTGGTGCATTTTATGGGGGTAACATCTTAGTTTGATGACCTCATACCTTTAAAAAATCATAACTTGGTGAGAAGGTCTGAGGTGAAATATCATATTTGGATGACCTCAGACCTTAAACATCACAAATTTGATGAATTTTATGGGGGTACATCTTAGTTTGATGACCTCAGACCTTTAAAACATCATAATTTGGTGAGAAGGTCTGAGGTAAAACATCAAATTCGGATGACCTTAGACCTTAAACATCATTAATTTCGTAAATTTTATGGGGGTAACATCTTCGTTTGATGACCTCATACCTTTAAAACATCATAATTTAATGAGAAGGTCTGAGGTGAAACATCATATTTGAATGACCTCGGACCTTAAACATCATTAATTTCGTGGATTTTATGGGAGTAACATCTTAGTTTTAAGACCTCGGACCTTTAAAACATCATAATTTGGTGAGAAGGTCTGAGGTGAAACATCATATTTGGATGACCTCAAATCTTAAACATCCTTAATTTGGCGAATTTTATGGGGGTAACATCTTAGTTCGATGACCTCAGACCTTTAAAAAATCATAATTTAGTGAGACGGTCTGAGGTGAAACATCATATTTGGATGACCTCAAACCTTAAACATCATTAATTTGGTTAATTTTATGGGGGTAACATCTTAGTTTGACAACCTCATACCACAACATCATAATTTGGTGAGAAGGTTTGAGGTGAAACATCATATTTGGATGACCTCGGACCTTAAAAATCATAATTTGGTGAGAATGTCTGAGGTAAAATATCTTATTTGGATGACCTCAGACCTTAAACATAATTAATTTGTTCAATTATATGGGGGTAACATATTAGTTTGATGACCTTAGACCTTTAAAACATCATAATTTGGTGAGAAGGTCTGAGGAGAAACATCTTATTTGGATGACCTCAAACCTTAAACGTCATAATTTGGTGAGAAGGTCTGAGGTGAAATGTCATATTTGGATGATGTCAGACATTAAACGTCATTAATTTAGTGAATTTTCTTGGGGTGACATCTTAGTTTGATGACCTCAAACCTTTAAAACATCATAATTTGGTGAGAAGGTCTGAGGTGAAACATTATAATTGGTTGACCTCAGGCCTTAAACATCATTAATTTGGTGAATTTTATGTGGGTATCGTCTTTGCTTGATGACCTCATACCTTTAAAACACATAATTTGGTGACAAGGTCTAAGGTGAAACATCATATTTGGATCACCTCAAACCTTAAACATCATAATTTGGTGAGAAGGTCTGAGGTGAAACATCATATTTGGCTGACCTCAGACATTAAAAATTATTAATTTGGTGAACTTTATGGGGGTAACATCTTAGGTTGATGACCTCAGACCGTTAAAACATAATAATTTGGTGAGAACGTCCGAGGTGAAACATCATATTTGGATGACCTCAGACCTTATACATCATTAATCAGGTGAATTTTATGGGGGTAACACCTTAGTTTGATGACCTCAGACCTTTAAAACATCATAATTTGGTGAGAAGGTCTGAGGTGAAACATCATATTTGGATGACCTCAGACCTTAAACATCATTAATTTGGTGAATTTTATGGGGGTAACATCTTAGTTTGATGACCTCAGGCCTTTAAAACATCATAATTTGGTGAGAAGGTCAGAGGTGAAACATCATATTTGGATGATCTCAGACCTTAAACATCGTTAATTTGGTGAATTTTATGGGGGTAACATCTTCGTTTGATGACCTCATACCTTTAAAACATCATAATTTAGTGAGAAGGTCTGAGGTGAAACATCATATTTGGATGACCTCAAATCTTAAACATCATTAATTTTGCGAATTTTATGGGGGTAACATCTTAGTTCGATGACCTCAGACCTTTAAAAAATCATAATTTAGTGAGACGGTCTGAGGTGAAACATCATATTTGGATGACCTCACACCTTAAATATCATTAATTTAGTTAATTTTATGGGGGTAACATCTTAGTTTGACGACCTCATACCTTTACAACATCATAATTTGGTGAGAAGGTTTGCCGTGAAACATCATATTTGGATGAGCTCGGACATTAAACATCATAATTTGGTGAGAATGTCTGAGGTAAAATATCTTATTTGGATGACCTCGGACCTTAAACATCATTAATTTGTTCAATTATATGGGGGTAACATCTTAGTTTGATGACTTCAGACCTTTAAAACATCATAATTTGGTTAGAAGGTCTGAGGTGAAACATCTTATTTGGATGACCTCAGACCTTAAACATCGTAATTTGGTGAGAAGGTCTGAGGTGAAACATCATATTTGGATGACCTCAGACCTTAAACGTCATTAATTTGGTGAATTTGCAAGGGGTGACATCTTAGTTTGATGACCTCAGACCTTTAAAACATCATAATTTGGTGAGAAGGTCTCAGGTGAAACATCATATTTGGTTGACCTCAGGCCCTAAACATTATTAATTTGGTGAATTTTATGCGGGTATCATCTTATATTGATGACCTCATACCTTTAACACATCATAATTTGGTGACAAGGTCTAAGGTGAAACATCATATTTGGATGACCTCAAACCTTAAGCATCATAATTTGGTGAGAAGGTCTGAGGTGAAACATCATATTTGGATGACCTCAAACCTTAAACATCATTAATTTGGTGAATTTTATGGGGGTAACATCTTAGTTTGATGACCTCAGGCCTTTAAAAGATCATAATTTGGTGAGAAGGTCAGAGGTGAAACATCATATTTGGATGATCTCGGACCTTAAACATCGTTAATTTGGTGAATTTTAGTTGGGGTAACATCTTAGTTTGATGACCTCACACCTTTAAAACATCATAATTTGGTGAGAACGTCTAAGGTGAAACATCATACTTGGATGACATCAGACCTTAAACAAAATTAATTTGGTGAATTTTATGTGGGTAACATCTTAGTTCGATAACCTCAGACCTTTAAAACATCATAATTTGGTGAGAAGGTCTGAGGTGAAACATCATATGTGGATGACCTCAGACCTTAAACATCATTAATTTGTTGAATTTTATGGGGGTAACATCTTAGTTTGATGACCTCAGAACTTTAAAACATCATAATTTAGTGAGAAGATTTGAGGTGAAACATCATATTTGGAAGACCTCAGACCTTAAACATCATAATTTGGGGAGAAGGACTGAGGTGAAACATCATATTTGGATGACCTCAGACCTTAAACGTCATTCATTTGGTTAATTTTATGGGGGTAACATCTTAGTTTGATGACCTCAGACCTTAAAAACATCATAATTTGGTGAGAAGGTCTGAGGTGAAACATCATATTTAAATGACCTCAGACCTTAAAGATCATTAATTTGGTAAGAAGGTCTGAGGTGAAACATCATATTTGGCTGACCGCAGACATTAAAAATAATTAATTTGGTGAACTTTATGGGGGTAACATCTTAGGTTGATAAATTCAAACGTTAAAACATCATAATTTGGTGAGAAGGTCCGAGGTGAAACATCATATTTGGATGACCTCAGACCTTATACAACATTAATCAGGTGAATTTTATGGGGGTAACACCCTAGTTTGATGACCTCAGACCTTTAAAACATCATAATTTGGTGAGAAGGTCAGAGGTGAAACATCATATTTGGATGGCCTCAGACCTTAAACATCATTAATTTGGTGAATTTTATGGGGGTAACATCTTAGTTTGATGACCTCAGGCCTTTAAAACATCATAATTTGGTGAGAAGGTCAGAGGTGAAACATCATATTTGGATGATCTCAGAACTGAAACATCGTTAATTTGGTGAATTTTATGGGGGTAACATCTTAGTTTGATGACCTCAGACCTTTAAGAAATCATAATTTGGTGAGAACGTCTAAGGTGAAACATCATACTTGGATGACATCAGACCTTAAACATCATTAATTCGCTCAATTTTATGGGGGTAACATCTTAGTTCGATGACCTCAGACCTTTAAAACATCATAATTTGGTGAGAAGGTCTGCGGTGAAACATCATATTTGGATGAGCTCAGACCTTAAACATCATTAATTTGGTGAATTTTATGGGGGTAACATCTTAGTTTGATGACCTCAGAACTTTAAAACATCATAATTTAGTGAGACGGTCTGAGGTGAAACATCAAATTTGGATGACCTCGGACCTTAAACATCATTAATTTGGTGTGAAGGCCTGAGGTGAAACATCATATTTGGATGACCTTAGACCTTAAACATCATTAATTTGGTGAATTTTATGGGGGTAACATCTTAGTTTGATGACCTCAGACCTTAAAAACATCATAATTTGGTGAGAAGGTATGAGGTGAAACATCATATTTAAATGACCACAGATCTTAAAGATCATTAATTTGGTGATAAGGTCTGAGGTGAAACATCATATTTGGATGACCTCAGACATTAAAAATCATTAATTTGGTGAACTTTATGGGGGTAACATCTTAGTTTGATGACTTCAGACCATTAAAACATCATAATTTAGTGAGAAGGTCCGAGGTGAAACATCATATTTCGATGACCTCAGACCTTATACATCATTAATCAGGTGAATTTTATGGGGGTAACATCCTAGTTTGATGACCTCACACCTTTAAAACATCATAATTTGTCGAGAAGGTCTGAGCTGAAACATCATATTTGGATGACCTCGGGCCTTAAACATCAATAATTTGGTGAATTTTATGGGGGTAACATCTTAGTTTGATGACCTCATACCTTTAAAAAATCATAACTTGGTGAGAAGGTCTGAGGTCAAACATCATATTTGGATGACCTCAGACCTTAAACATCACTAATTTGGTGAATTTTATGGGGGTGCATCTTAGTTTGATGACCTCAGACCTTTAAGACATCATAATTTGGTGAGAACGTCTAAGGTGAAACATCATACTTGGATGACATCAGACCTTAAACATCATTAATTCGCTCAATTTTATGGGGGTAACATCTTAGTTTGATGATCTCAGACCTTTAAAACATCATAATTTGGTGAGATGGTCTGCGGTGAAACATCATATTTGGATGAGCTCAGACCTTAAACATCATTAATTTGGTGAATTTTATGGCGGTAACATCTTAGTTTGATGACCTCAGAACTTTAAAACATCATAATTTGGTGAGAAGGTCTGAGGTGAAACATCAAATTTGGATGACCTCGGACCTTAAACATCATTAATTTGGTGTGAAGGTCTGAGGTGAAACATCATATTTGGATGACCTTAGACCTTAAACATCATTAATTTGGTGAATTTTATGGGGTTAACATCTCAGTTTGATGACCTCAGACCTTAAAAACATCATAATTTGGTGAGAAGATCTGAGGGGAAAATTATATTTGGATGACCACAGACCTTAAACATCATTAATTTTGTGATAAGGTCTGAGGTGAAACATCATATTTCGATGACCTCAGACATTAAAAATCATTAATTTGGTGAATTTTATGGGGGTAACATCTTAGTTTGATTACCTCGGACCTTTAAAACATCATAATTTGGTGAGAAGGTCTGAGGTGAAACATCATATTTGGATGACCTCAGACCTTAAACATCATTAATCTGGTGAATTTTATTGGGGTAACATCTTAGTTTGATGACCTGAGACCTTTAAAACATCATAATTTGGTGAGAAGGTCTGAGCTGAAACATCATATTTGGATGACCTCGGGCCTTAAACATCATTAATTTGGTGAATTTTATGGGGGTAACATCTTAGTTTGATGACCTCATACCTTTAAAAAATCATAATTTGCTTAGAAGGTCTGAGGTGAAACATCATATTTGGATGACCTCATGCCTTAAACATCACTAATTTGGTGAATTTTATGGGGGTACATCTTAGTTTGATGACCTCAGACCTTTAAGACATCATAATTTGGTGAGAACGTCTAAGGTGAAACATCATACTTGGATGACATCAGACCTTAAACATCATTAATTCGCTCAATTTTATGGGGATAACATCTTAGTTCGATGACCTCAGACCTTTAAAACATCATTATTTAGTGAGAAGGTCTGCGGTGAAACATCATATTTGGATGAGCTCAGACCTTAAACATCATAAATTTGGTGAATTTTATGGGGTAACATCTTAGTTTGATGATCTCAGAACTTTAAAACATCATAATTTGGTGAGAAGGTCTAAGGTGAAACATCAAATTTGGATAACCTCGGACCTTAAACATCATTAATTTGGCGTGAAGGTCTGAGGTGAAACATCATATTTGGATGACCTTAGACCTTAAACATCATTAATTTGGTGAATTTTATGGGGGTAACATCTTAGTTTGATGACCTCAGACCTTAAAAACATCCTAATTTGGTGAGAAGATCTGCGGGGAAAAATCATATTTAGATGACCACAGACGTTATACATCATTAATTTGGTGATATGGTCTGAGGTGAAACATCATATTTGGATGACCTCATACATTAAAAATCATTAGTTTTGTGAATTTTATGGGGGTAACATCTTAGTTTGATTACCTCAGACCATTAAAACATCATAATTTAGTGAGAAGGTCTGAGATGAAACATCATATTTGGATGACCTCAGACCTTAAACATCATTAATCTGGTGAATTTTATAGGGGTAACATCTTAGTTTGATGACCTTAGACTTTTAAAACATCATAATTTGGTGAGAAGGTCTGAGCTGAAACATCATATTTGGATGACCTCGGGCCTTAAACATCATTAATTTGGTGAATTTTATGGGGGTAACATCTTAGTTTGATGACCTCGTACCTTTAAAAAATCATAACTTGGTGAGAAGGTCTGAGGTGAAACATCATATTTGGATGACCTCAGACCTTAAACATCACTAATTTGGTGAATTTTATGGGGGTACATCTTAGTTTGATGACCTAGACCTTTAAAACATCATAATTTGGTGAGAAGGTTTGAGGTGAAACATCATATTCGTATGACCTCAGACCTTAAACATCATTAATTTGGTGAATTTTATGGGGGTAACGTTTTCGTTTGATGACCTCAGACCTTTAAAACTTCATAATTTAGTGAGAAGGTCTGAGGTGAAACATCATATTTGAATGACCTCGGACCTTAAACATCATTAATTTTGTGGATTTTATGGGTTAACATCTTAGTTGGAAGACCTCAAACCTTTAAAACATCATCATTTGGTGAGAAGGTCAGAGGTGAAACATCATATTTGGGTGATCTCAGACCTTAAACATCATTTGGTGAATTTTAAGGGGGTAACATCTTAGTTTGATGACCTCAGACCTTTAAAACATCAAAATTTGGTGAGAACGTCTAAGTTGAATCATCATACTTGGATGACATCAGACCTTAAACATCATTAATTTGGTGAATTTTATGGGGGTAACATCTTAGATCGATGACCTCGGACCTTTAAAACATCATAATTTGGTGAGAAGGTCTGCGGTGAAACATCATATTTGGATGACCTCAGACCTTAAACATCATTAATTTGGTGAATTTTATGGGGGTAACATCTTATTTTGATGACCTCAGAACTTTAAAAAATCATAATTTGGTGAGAAGGTCTGAGGTGAAACATGATATTTGGATGACCTTAAACATCATAATTTGGTGAGAAGGTCTTAGTTGAAACATCATATTTGGATGACCTCAGACCTTAAACATCATTAATTTGGTGAATTTTATGGGGGTAACATCTTAGTTTGATATCCTTAGACCTTAAAAACATCATAATTTGGTGAGAATATCTGAGGTGAAACATCATATTTAGATGACCTCGACCTTAAACATCATTAATTTGGTGATAAGGTCTGAGGTGAAACATTATATTTGGATGACCTCAGACATTAAAAATCATTAATTTGGTGAATTTTATGGGGGTAACATCTTAGTTTGATGACCTCAGACCGTTAAAACATCATAATTTAGTGAGAAGGTCTGAAGTGAAACATCATATTTAAATGACCTCAGACCTTAAACATCATTAATCTGGTGAATTTTATAGGGGTAACATCTTAGTTTGATGACCTCAGACCTTTAAAACATCATAATTTGGTGAGAAGGTCTGAGGTGAAACATCATATTTGGATGACCTCAGACCTTAAACATCATTAATTTGGTGCATTTTATGGGGGTAACATCTTAGTTTGATGACCTCATACCTTTAAAAAATCGTAACTTGGTGAGAAGGTCTGAGGTGAAACATCATATTTGGATGACCTCAGACCTTAAACATCACAAATTTGGTGAATTTTATGGGGGTACATCTTAGTTTGATGACCTCAGACCTTTAAAACATCATAATTTGGTGAGAAGGTCTTAGGCAAAACATCAAATTCGGATGACCTTAGACCTTAAACATCATTAATTTGGTAAATTTTATGGGGGTAACATCTTCGTTTGATGACCTCATACATTTAAAACATCATAATTTAGTGAGAAGGTCTGAGGTGAAACATCATATTTGAATGACCTCGGACCTTAAACATCATTAATTTCGTGGATTTTATGGGAGTAACATCTTAGTTTTAAGACCTCGGACCTTTAAAACATCATAATTTGGTGAGAATGTCTGAGGTGAAACATCATATTTGGATGACCTCAAATCTTAACCATCCTTAATTTGGCGAATTTTATGGGGGTAACATCTTAGTTCGATGACCTCAGACCTTTAAAAAATCATAATTTAGTGAGACGGTCTGAGGTGAAACATCATATTTGGATGACCTCAAACCTTAAACATCATTAATTTGGTTAATTTTATGGGGGTAACATCTTAGTTTGACGACCTCATACCACAACATCATAATTTGGTGAGAAGGTTTGAGGTGAAACATCATATTTGGATGACCTCGGACCTTAAAAATCATAATTTGGTGAGAATGTCTGAGGTAAAATATCTTATTTGGATGACCTCAGACCTTAAACATCATTAATTTGTTCAATTATATGGGGGTAACATCTTAGTTTGATGACCTTAGACCTTTAAAACATCATAATTTGGTGAGAAGGTCTGAGGAGAAACATCTTATTTGGATGACCTCAAACCTTAAACATCATAATTTGGTGAGAAGGTCTGAGGTGAAATCTCATATTTGGATGATGTCAGACATTAAACGCCATTAATTTAGTGAATTTGCT
The DNA here is from genome assembly GCA_949130495.1 of Sambucus nigra. Taxonomy (NCBI): domain Eukaryota; kingdom Viridiplantae; phylum Streptophyta; class Magnoliopsida; order Dipsacales; family Adoxaceae; genus Sambucus; species Sambucus nigra. Next base: position 371,204,298 of record OX422210.1, on the reverse strand, counting down.
TGGGGTGACATCTTGGTTTGATGACCTCAGACCTTTAAAACATCATAATTTGGTGAGAAGGTCTGAGGTGAAACATTATAATTGGTTGACCTCAGGCCTTAAACATCATTAATTTGGTGAATTTTATGTGGGTATCGTCTTTGCTTGATGACCTCATACCTTTAAAACATCATAATTTGGTGACAAGGTCTAAGGTGAAACATCATATTTGGATCACCTCAAACCTTAAACATCATAATTTGGTGAGAAGGTCTGAGGTGAAACATCATATTTGGAAGACCTCAAACCTTAAACATCATTAATTTGGTGAATTTTATGGGGGTAACCTCTTAGTTTGATGACCTCAGGCCTTTTAAACATCTTAATTTGGTGAGAAGGTCAGAGGTGAAACATCATATTTCGATGATCTCATCCCTTAAACATCGTTAATTTGGTGAATTTTATGGGAGTAACATCTTAGTTTGATGACCTCACACTTTTAAAACATCATAATTTGGTGAGAACGTCTAAGGTGAAACATCATACTAGGATGACATCAGACCTTAGACAACATTAATTTGGTGGATTTTATGGGGGTAACATCTTAGTTCAATGACCTCAGACCTTTAAAACAACATAATTTGGTGAGAAGGTCTGCGGTTAAACATCATATGTGGATGACCTCAAACCTTAAACATCATTAATTTGGTGAATTTTATGAGGGTAACATCTTAGTTTGATGACCTCAGAACTTTAAAACATCATAATTTAGTGAGAAGGTCTAGGGTGAAACATCATATTTGGATGACCTAAGACCTTAAACATCATAATTTGGTGAGAAGGACTGAGGTGAAACATCATATTTGGATGACCTCAGACCTTAAACATCATTAATTTGGTAAATTTTATGGGGGTAACATCTCAGTTTGATGACCTCAGACCTTAAAAACATCATAATTTGGTGAGAAGATCTGAGGTGAAACATCATATTTGGATGACCTCAGACCTTAAACATCATTAATTTGGTAAGAAGGTCTGAGGTGAAACATCATATTTGGATGACCTCAGACATTAAAAATTATTAATTTGGTGAATTTTATGTGGGTAACATCTTAGGTTGATGACCTCAGACCGTTAAAACATCATAATTTGATGAGAAGGTCTGAGGTGAAACATCATATTTGGATGACCTCAAACCTTAAACATCATTAATAAGGTGAATTTTATGGGGATGACCTCAGGCCTTTAAAACATCATAATTTGGTGAGAAGGTCAGAGGTGAAACATTATATTTGGATGATCTCAGACCTTAAACATCGTTAATTTTGTGAATTTTATGGGGGTAACATCTTAGTTTGATGACCTCAGACCTTTAAGACATCATAATTTGGTGAGAACGTCTAAGGTGAAACATCATACTTGGATGACATCAGACCTTAAACATCATTAATTTGGTGATTTTATGGGGGTAACATCTTAGTTCGATGACCTCAGACCTTTAAAACATCATAATTTGGTGAGAAGGTCGGTGGTGAAACATCATATTTGGATGACCTCAGACCTTAAACATCATTAATTTGGTGAATTTTATGGGCAACATCTTAGTTTTATGACCTTAGAACTTTTAAACATCATAATTTGGTGATGAAAGAGTTGGCGCTTGCGTTCAATTAAGAAATAATATAATAAATACCAATTTTAACCCAAATTAACCCTAAGCATGCAACTAGGTGTGATTGAAACAATATGAAATCATGCAATAAATATTCAACACACAAAGTTTAAGGAAAAATCCCCCACAGGGGCAAAACCATTTGTATATCACTATAATTTGTAAAAGACGGTTTACAATCGGATTACAATGAAATACAGGTTGACTAAGAATTACCCTCGGGTATCGGATTCTGTAGTCGCGGCTGGAATATCCCTTTCCAGTAGGGTTGACGGCTGGAACTATCCCTGTCCAGTAGGGCTGCAATGAAGAGGAATAAGCGGTCCACTTCACAAAGGGTTGAACAACAGCAATGGTGTTCTTGGGTTACAAAACTTGATTCACATAGATATGGAAGATGTGTGAATCTAAAAACCTAGAATCATAGGACTCAATAGGTGAAGACTTTAGGGTTGATATGCTCTGATAATCGTGGGAAAGTCTTAAGAAAACCAACTACTGATCGTGGTTTAAATAAGGAGTCAAAACCCTATAAAATCTGCTACACGATCTGGCAGAGTCTATCCTCGTCGGATCGGTCCGGTCCTTTAGGCGGATCGGTCCGGTGAACTCGGATTGGTTCTTTTTCTGAAACCGGATCCATCCGGATGGCATCGGATCGGTTCGGCATTTTGGCTTCATCGGTTCTCTATGGATCCGGGGCACACTGGCTTCACCTCAGCAAGCGGATCGGTCCGGATGAACCGGATCGGTTCTTTTATCTGGACCGGATCGGTCCGGTCTGTTCCCTTGATTTCTTTTCTCCTTTTGATATTCGGATCCGTTGATGAGCATATTATTCTTGAATTTCCTCAACAGTGTAACGGCGTACGACATATAGAATGCTAATGGACAAAAATGTCCTTACAAATCTCCCCCTATGTCTATGCCGGTACAAACATAAAAACAAACATCCGAATTATCAATCATAAATAATTGCCTATACAAATCTACCCTTCCATGAACCCAAAACTGAAAGAGTACAAGTGAATAAGACTGCATCGTTTGATCTTCAAATCTTCAGGGATCTTAACGCTTTTCTCATTAGGGTGTGCAATTCAGTTATCAAAGTAGTACCTACACACATGAGACAAAGCAAAATACCAAGTGACATATCGAGTTTGAAATGAGATAAACATAAGCAATATCCTCAAATTTCAAAACTCCCCCATAATCAGATAATTCATTCTCCCCCTTTTTATGATGTCCCCAGATAGACAAATGAGAGAAATAAATCAAGCAATCAAGTACCGGGGTGACACAAGGCATAAAATCAAACCATGAATGAACATAAAACAACCAAGTCGGTGATAGCGTAAATGAATGGGTGTGATCAAAATTCGATAGGAAAATCAAAGCATACAAACATGACATATCTGCACGATGAATATTGAATATTCCTAACGAATGAACTCAAATGCTTCCTTTGGTGTAACAGAGTGACAGTATAAGATATTGACTATATCAAATCTACAAATCGAAGCTCAAAGTGATTTCTACACCAATAACATCCAAAATGTTTTTCATGCTTTTTCAGGACTTTCAAGGAAGTGCAAACCCTTTTTTTTTAATCTCCAACAAACTCCCTCAGATATTATTTTGAATAGAGGTATACTAAATTCTCAAACTTTGGAGAATTGATGGGGAAAACCTAAATGGCCCATATTTGGCATGAAATGCTTTTTATTGCCTTATCAATTTTTTCGGGCTCTTTTAACCTCTTAGGACCTCGGATATTAAAATTCCTTCACTTTTTAGGTCCTTTTAAACGGTGGCTTTTGCGCAAAGGATAAAAATCAACTTTCGCAGCCCCTCCCCGTTTTACAATTTAACACATAGTCTCACCAAAACGGTTTTCACATGCATTCCAATCTTGTCAAGTTTTATCGCATTTTATACATTGTATAGACAGGATTGAGATGGAAACACTCAAGCCAACATGAGATTGACAAGTGAAACAATCAAATATAGCCGTGCATGTGTGCAATAAAGGATATAGGAGTCAAGCATGTAGGAAATATCACTAATTACATCTCAAGAACTCGAAACAATGTTAAGCACATGGATGAAATGATGTAGCCTCTCAAATCTCTATAAAACAGTCACAAGGATAAATGGAATGAAGTTGTGACTTGGCTATCTTAAATGCTCATCCATAAAAGACAAATCTCTTTTTGAATTTTTCAAAAATTTTATCAAAATAAAATCTTTTTGTGTTTTTCTAAAAAAAAATTTTCTAACAAGAAAATCTTTTTGTATTTTTCAAAGAATAATGAAAAGCAAAAATAAGTAAAACACACTAATAGTACAATCTAGCAATAGGCATCAGAGGATATGAAAATGACAATGCAACCTATGCTAGACATGGACCAACCCCTCAGTCAACTTTACAAATCCCCAAAGACTTCCTACGACTCTCAAATCTAAGGGCATCTAAAGGTTTCGTGAAAATATCGGCTAACTGACGGTCCGTGGGAACAAAACTCAGGGTTACGACCTTCTCCTCAACTAACTGACGTATAAAGTGCTCGCGTAACTTGATGTGCTTTGTGCGCGAATGTTGGACAGGATTTTGGGATATGTGTATCGCGCTCGTGTTATCACAGGAAATGAACATGGTGTCCTGTGAAATCCCATAATCCTCCAACATTTTCTTCATCCACATGAGTTGCGTGCAACAACTCCCGGCGGCGATGTACTCAGCCTCCGCAGTGGACAAAGAGATGGAGTTTTGCTTCTGGCTCAACCAAGAGACAAGAGCAGAACCAAAGTAGAAACACCCACCCGAAGTGCTCTTACATCCATCTACGTCCCCGGCCCAATCGGCATCCGAATAGGTGGACAAACGGTCATCGGTATCAAAGGAATACCAAATATCGTATGAGAGAGTCCCACTCACGTATTTGATAATACGTTTTAGAGCGAGTAAGTGTGACTCTTTAGGAGACGCCTGATAACGCGCACAGACTCCAACACTAAAGGCAATGTTGGGACGACTAGCAGTCAAGTATAGAAGACTGCCTATCATACTCCGATAAAAGGTTTGCTCTACGTCCTTGCCTGAAGTGTCCTTACTAAGATTGGTAGAAGTACTCATAGGTGTACGTGCATGCTTAGCGGAGTCTAAACCAAATTTCTTCACTAGGTCTCGAGCATACTTGGATTGGGAGATGAACATCCCATCCTCTAGCTGACGAACCTGGAGACCAAGGAAGAAAGTAAGCTCACCTACCATGCTCATCTCAAACTCACTTGTCATCTCCTCCTCAAAGTGGTGAGCATGCTGGGAGCATGTGGATCCAAAGACTATGTCGTCCACATAGACTTGGGCAACCAAGATAGCACCGTCATCTCTCCTGACGAACAACGTCATATCTACTCCCCCTCTCTTGAAGCCACGGGCTAAGAGATAGGAAGTAAGCCTCTCGTACCAAGCACGGGGTGCTTGCTTCAAACCATACAAGGCTTTTATCAGATAGTAGACGTGCTCAGGGTGCTGAGGGTCTTCAAACCCTTTTGGTTGTTCCACATAAACCTCCTCCTCTAGAATGCCATTTAGAAAGGCACTCTTGACATCCATCTGATATAACTTGAAGTGCAGATGACATGCGATGGCGAGAAGTAAGCGGACGGACTCAAGCCTCGCAACAGGAGCAAATGTCTCCCCAAAGTCTACACCCTCTATCTGTGTGTAGCCTTTTGCAACCAACCTAGCTTTGTTTCTAGTAATAGTACCATTTTCATCTATTTTATTCTTGAAAATCCACCGGGTACCTATCACATTAGTATGACTAGGTCGGGGGACAAGTTCCCAGACATTGTTCTTCTTAAACTGAAGTAACTCATCCTGCATAGCGGATATCCAGTGTTCATCCTTGAGTGCTTCCTTGTGATTCTTGGGCTCGACTTTGGACGTGTAGCAGTGATGACTAACAACGTTCTCTAGTTGAGCACGAGTCTTGACCCCTAGAGTGGGATCGCCAACAATGGCTGAAGGATCATGACTCTTGCGAACCCAAGTAGGTGTGTCCCCTAAAACAGGAATAGGGTCCACAAAGTGTGGGAGAGGAACAGGAAAATTACTGTCAGAAAAGTCCTCATCCTCACACTGAAGGTTGGGATCAATAACCGTCGGAGGTTCGTCATCTTGCACAGTGACGTTTATTGATTCCATAACCTTAGAGCTCTTCAAGTTAAAAACCCGGTACGCTCTACTATTCGATGAATATCCTAGAAATATTCCCTCGTCGCTCCAGGAGTCGAACTTTCCTAATTGCTCTCTATCCCGTAGGATGTAGCATTTACTCCCAAAAATACGGAAATATGCCAGGTTGGGCTTCTTGCCAGTCCACAACTCATAAGGAGTCTGAAGTGTGTGTGGACGCAAATAAACCCTATTCACCGTGTGGCATGCAGTAGACACTGCCTCTGCCCAAAATCTCCTAGAAACTTTACGACCTAAAAGCATAGATCTAGCCATCTCTTGGATCGTTCTATTCTTTCTCTCAACAATCCCATTTTGCTGAGGAGTTCTCACAGCAGAAAACTCATGTTTGATCCCAAGGCTATCACAGTACAAATCCACCTTTGCTTCCTTAAATTCAGTGCCGTTATCACTACGTATTCTGTTAATAGTGACTCCGTGTTGATTTTGCAGGACACGGCACTTGGTCGTTAAAAATTCTACAGCATCGGATTTCTCTCTCAGAAAACCTACAATGGAGTACCTGGAGAAATCGTCTACCATTACGAGAATGTATCTCTTACCACCTAGACTCTCCGTGCGAGTAGGACCCATAAGATCCATGTGAATCAACTCAAGAGCACGGAAGGTGGTAATGGAATTCAACTTCCTATGAGGGCTACGGATTTGTTTTCCCAACTGACAGGGTCCACAAATCATGGAAGTTGGCTTTCCAAGAGATGGTAAGCCACGTACTAGGTTCTTTTTTACTAAACGAGATAAGTCTCTAACGTTCATATGACCTAGACGTTGGTGCCACAGATCCATAGGAGTGATCGTGGCACTGTTGCAAACTAGTGAGGATGTGGGCTCAGTCCCATAGCAGTTATCCTCTGTCCTCACCCCTTGCACTAACAGTTTACCGGCTTGATTATAGACCTTACAAGCTTCCCGGTCAAACTTTACTGCAAAGTCATCGTCGCACAGCTGGCTGATGCTAAGAAGGTTTGCTTTCAAACCTTTGACGTACAGCACGTTCTCTAGCTTTGGAAATCCTGGTAACTCTACTGTACCTCGTCCAACTATGCTAGATTTGCTACCTTCTCCAAAGGTGACTCTCCCATCATTATAATCCTCAAGATGGGTAAAATATGAGACATCACCTGTCATGTGTCTGGAGCATCCACTATCAAAATACCACGGTGAGGTATTATGTGCTTTGAGAGCGACATGGACAACAAGGGCCTTTTTCTCTTTCTTAGGAACCCAAGTGTAGGTATGTTTTTGTATTCCCTTGTTGTTGTTGGTTTTAGCCGGAATGCGGGGCGCATTCATTGATGGTAAGGTCATCCGTCGGAATTCCTCCATCAAACTCTGTGATGTGGCGGCCAGAAACTCAACACGCTCTCTCATACTGGCAAACTCATCAGTCTGATGTGGTGGAGCAAACGTACGTCGTGTCCGACCCAACTTATAGCAATCATCCCTAAGGTGTCCATTTCTTTTGCAATGGGAGCAAAAGAGCACAGTATTAGGAGGACCTTGGTTTGCTTTTCTTGGTCGAACTCTCCTTCTTGGTTTTTTATGACGGCCATAAGGAGTCGTTGTAAACTCAGGAATTGGTCCGGGTGTAATTTGGGACGTGGATCCACCATGAAAACCTATTCCTTGCCTGTCACCAAAACCTAAAGCGGGACCGAGGAGCATCTTTCCCATCTTCCCAGATCTGTCCTCGATTTGAACCTTGACTTCCCTAGCTCTCTCAAGGTCATGAGTAAGCTGAGCAACAAGGGCTTCGAGTTTCTTCCTAGTCTCCATGGAGGAATGGATCTCACTAGTAATACTAGCCACTTGTTTAGTCAAGTCCGCTTTCTCTTTCTCAAAACTGCACTCTCTCTCTCTAAGAAAATTCTCTTTACTAACCCAGGCAGACTCTCTCTCTCTCATGGCGGTGCAGGTGGAGGACTCTCTCTCTCTCGTCTCTTCTAACTCTTCTTCTAACACGGTGATTCTAAGAACTAACGCCTTGTTATGTTTTTTAGTTTTGAAAGACTCATTATATAACTCGGCGTAGGCGCGTTGAAGGTTACTCTCGTCCTCACTACCTTCCTCCTCTCCCTCACTCTCTTCGCACTCACTGTCGAGGTGTCTCTTTGAGGTAGCATCTTCATCGTCGTGAGATGCACATGGAGTACTCACATGACTAGCCATGAACGCGGTGAAGTTACGCTCATGCGGTGACTCATCTCCCGAGTCCACCGACTCGACCTCACTGTCGTCACTAAGGGTAGCATTTAGGACAGCTTTACCCTTTTCCCTATTCAGACGAGTGGCACACTCAAACGCTCTGTGTCCCTTACCGTCGCACTCAAAACACCTCTCACTGTCTTTAGGGGGTTCATTGAAATCTTTCTTTTCAAACTTATTTTTCTGAAAATTCTTTTTATCTTTGAAGTTCCCACTTTTCTTAAATTTCAGAATTTTCTTGAAGTTTTTAGCAAATAAGGCCAAATCATCTAAGTCAAACTCACATTCAGAATCAGAATTTTCTAACTTTCTAGATGACTCGACTCTCTTTCTTGCCGACCCCTCACTTTTTCTCTCTTGGGCTTTAAGGGCAATTCCCTTATCTTTTGGCTTGGCAGATTTAGGAAACATGTCTATTTCATAAGTTTGTAAATCTCATACCAGTTCTTCCAATTTTAGTGTATTTAAATTACCCAAGGAATTTAGCACAGTGACTTTAGGTATAAAATGCTTAGGAAGGGAACGAAGAATCTTTTTAACAACTCTAGCATTTGGAATATGTTCACCAAGATTATAGCTAGTATTAACAATGTCAGAAAGCCTAGCATAAAATTCATCAAAACATTCATTTTCATGCATGGTGATGGTTTCAAATTGAGTTGTTAAATTTTTCAATTTTGACTCTTTAACAGCATTTGTTCCTTCATGGGTAAGTTGCAAAACATCCCATTCCTCTTTTGACGTGGTGCACGTCATTATGCGTTTGAACTCATCAGGTGTGACAGACCCGAAAATAGCACTTAGACCCTTAGAATTAAAAGAAGATCATTTAAATTCTTCATCAGTCCAAGTAATGTCAGGTTTCAAGTTGGTCACATTATCAACAGTCACGGTGGGAGGAGTCCACCCTCGTTCAACCAAAATCCAGACACGTTCATCAATGGCTTTTAAAGCCGACCTCATACGGGCTTTCCAATAAGCATAATTTGACCCGTCAAAGATAGGCATTTTATAATATGATTTCTCCATTTGAACACGCTCTTTTCAAAAATCAATTTATTTCAAAAAATTGATATCTTTAGAAAAATTTTGCGGAAAATAGGAATACGTGATAGATTAGCGTAAGCTGCTCTGATACCAATTTGAAAGAGTTGGCGCTTGCGTTCAATTAAGAAATAATATAATAAATACCAATTTTAACCCAAATTAACCCTAAGCATGCAACTAGGTGTGATTGAAACAATATGAAATCATGCAATAAATATTCAACACACAAAGTTTAAGGAAAAATCCCCCACAGGGGCAAAACCATTTGTATATCACTATAATTTGTAAAAGACGGTTTACAATCGGATTACAATGAAATACAGGTTGACTAAGAATTACCCTCGGGTATCGGATTCTGTAGTCGCGGCTGGAATATCCCTTTCCAATAGGGTTGACGGCTGGAACTATCCCTGTCCAGTAGGGCTGCAATGAAGAGGAAGAAGCGGTCCACTTCACAAAGGGTTGAATAACAGCAATGGTGTTCTTGGGTTACAAAACTTGATTCACATAGATATGGAAGATGTGTGAATCTAAAAACCTAGAATCATAGGACTCAATAGGTGAAGACTTTAGGGTTGATATGCTCTGATAATCGTGGGAAAGTCTTAGGAAAACCAACTACTGATCGTGGTTTACATAAGGAGTCAAAACCCTAAAAAATCTGCTACACGATCTGGCAGAGTCTATCCTCGTCGGATCGGTCCGGTGAACTCGGATTGGTTCTTTTTCTGAAACCGGATCCATCCGGATGGCATCATATCGGTTTGGCATTTTGGCTTCATCGGTTCGCAATGGATCCGGGGCACACTGGCTTCACCTCAGCAAGCGGATCGGTTCTTTTATCTGGACCGGATCGGTCTGGTCTGTTCCCTTGATTTCTTTTCTCCTTTTGATATTCGGATCCGTTGATGAGCATATGATTCTTGAATTTTCTCAACGGCGTAACGGCGTACGAGATATAGAATGCTAATGGACAAAAATGTCCTTACAGGTGAGAAGGTCTGAGGTGAAACATCATATTTGGATGACCTCGGACCATAAACATCATTAATTTGGTGAGAAGGTCTGAGGTAAAACCTCATATTTGGATGACCTTAGACCTTAAACATCATTAATTTGGTGAATTTTATGGAGGTAACATCTTAGTTTGAAGAACTCAGACCTTAAAAACATCATAATTTGGTGAGAAGATCTGAGGGGAAAAATCATATTTATATGACCACAGACCTTAAACATCATTAATTTGGTGCGAAGCTCTGAGGTAAAACATCATAATTGTATGACCTCAGACATTAAAAATCATTAATTTGGTGAATTTTATGGGGATAACATCTTAGTTTGATGACATCAGACCATTAAAACATCATAATTTGGTGAGAAGGTCTAAGGTGAAACATCATATTTGGATGACCTCAGACCTTAAACATCATTAATCTGGTGAATTTTACAGGGGTAACATCTTAGTTTGATGACCTCAGACCTTTAAAACATCATAATTTGGTGAGAAGGTCCGAGGTGAAACATTATATTTGGATGACCTCGGGCCTTAAACATCATTAATTTGGTGAATTTTATGGGGGTAACATCTTAGTTTGATGACCTCATACCTTTAACAAATCATAACTTGGTGATAAGGTCTGAGGTGAAACATCATATTTGGATGACCTCCGACCTTAAACATCACTAATTTGGTGAATTTTATGGGGGTACGTCTCAGTTTGATGATCTCAGACCTTTAAAACATCATAATTTGGTGAGAAGGTCTGACGTGAAACATCATATTCGGATGACCTCAGACCTTAAACATCATTAATTTGGTGAATTTTATGTGGGTACCATCTTCGTTTGATGACCTCAGACCTTTAAAACATCTTAATTTCGTGAGAAGGTCTGAGGTGAAACATCATATTTGAATGACCTCGGACCTTAAAAATCATTAATTCTGTGGATTTTATTGGGGTAACATCTTAGTTTGAAGACCTCAAACCTTTAAAACATCATAATTTTATGAGAAGGTCGGAGGTGAAACATCATATTTGGATGACCTCAGATCTTAAACATCATTAATTTGGCAAATTTTATGGGGGTAACATCTTAGTTCGATGACCTCAAACCTTTAAAACATCATAATTTGGTGAGACGGTCTGAGGTGAAACAATATATTTGGATGACCTCAGACCTTAAACATCATTAATTTGGTTAATTTTATGGGGGTAACATCTTCGTTTGACGACCTCAGACGTTTGAAACATCATAATTTGGTGAGAAGGTCTGAGGTGAAACATCATATTTGAATGACCTCGGACCTTTAACATCATAATTTGGTGAGAATGTCTGAGGTAAAACATCATATTTGGATGACCTCAGACCTTAAACACCATTGATTTGTTGAATTATATGAGGGTAACATCTTAGTTTGATGACCTCAGATCTTTAAAACATCATAATTTGGTGAGAAGGTCTGAGGTGAAACATCTTATTTGGATGACCTCAGACCTTAAACATCATAATTTGGTGAGAAGGTCTGAGGTGAAACGTCATATTTGGATGACCTCAGACCTTAAACGTCATTAATTTGGTCAATTTTCTGGTGGTGACATCTTAGTTTGATGACCTCAGACCTTTAAAACTTCATAATTTGGTGAGAAGGTCTGAAGTGAAACATCATATTTGGATGACCTCAGGCCTTAAACATCATTAATTTGGTGAATTTTATGGGGGTAACATCTTAGTTTGATGACCTCAGACCTTTAAAACATCATAATTTGGTAAGAAGGTCTAAGGTGAAACATCGTATTTCGATGACCTCAGACCTTAAACATCAATATTTTGGTGAATTTTATGGGGGGTAACATCTTAGTTTTATTACCTCGGACCTTTAAAACATCGTAATTTGGTGAGAATGTCTGAGGTGAAACATCATATTTGGATGACCTCAGACATTAAACATCATTAATTTGGTGAATTTTATGGGGGTAACATCTTAGTTTGATGACCTCAGACCTTTAAAATGTCATAATTTGGTGAGAAGGTCTGAGGTGAAACATCATATTTGGATGACCTCAGACCTTAAACATCATTAATTTGGTGAATTTTATGGGGGTAACATCTTAGTTTGATGATGTCAGACCTTTAAAGCATCAAAATTTGGTGAGATGGTCTGAGGTGAAACATCATATATGGATGACTTCAGACCATTAAAACATCATAATTTGGTGAGAAGGTCTGAGGTGAAACATCATATTTGGATGACCTCATACCTTAAACATCATTAATTTGGTGAATTTTATGGGGGGTAGCATCCTAGTTTGATGACCTCAGACCTCTAAAACATCATAATTTGGTGAGAAGGTCTGAGGTGAAACATCATATTTGGATGACCTCAGACCTTAAACATTAGTAATTTGGTGAATTTTATGGGGGTAGCATCTTAGTTGGATGGCCTTAGACCTTTAAAACATCATAATTTGCTGAGCAGGTTTGAGGTGAAACATCATATTTAGATGACCTCGGACCTTAAACATCATTAATTTGGTAATTTTTTTGTTGGTAACATCATAGTTCAATGATGAAGGCACTATTATATCGAGGCTTCAGACCTTAATACAAACACCATGACATGACATAAAACCATTCAATTAACATTCATATAAGGAATCAAAATAACCTGAAGAGGGTGATATAACATGAATAAGTTATATAATTACAAGTCAATATGTAAGAAAATGTTATCAGGAATCATGATGTTACAGATGAAAAACAAAAATTGCAAGTGAAGCTTCATAAATTAGGATCAAAGTGTTTGCAACCTCAGGGTTGGTAACCTCGGCCTGATCATTATGGCCAACATTGATCACCTCACCTCCATCATTTTGAGGGATAACTTCCTCGGTCTCTATGGCTTCCGAATGGCCAGTCTCTACAGGGCAGCACCTCCTTCCTCCTCCACCTTTTGTAGGGCCTGAGCAAACTGAGGGTTAGCATAGCCCAGACCAACGAAGTCCGAGGTGGCTAGGCTCCCTATTTCCTTCTCTTTTATTACAGCCCATTTACTAGTTGCCTTAACACCTCTTTTAAGGTATTCAAAGTCGAAGCTTATCAATTGGTCAGAGACCTGATAGTCGACCAACCATTTCTCAAAGGCATCCTCAAGAGCAGCTTTCACTGCAGCATTAACCTTTTGTTGGAGGACGTCGTCCTTGGCCTTTAGAGTAGAGGACTGGTCTTTCTGAAGCTTCGCTATATCCTTCTCCCCCTTCTTAACCTTATTATCAGACTCCTTCAAGGTAGTCTTCAGACGTTCCACTTCATCATTCAAAGAGGCCTCCACCTTTGGAGCCCCTCTTCCCTTTTCAATCAAGGGTAGCTTCCTCATGGTTCATTCAATAAACCGGTGCATCGAGAGGACACCCTGCAACACAAAATCAGATGCATAAGATCAAGACAATGAAAATCAAAGATGAGGTTACACTTGAGCCAAAAAGTGTAAATCTATACCTGGATAGACCTATAAAGGAAAAACTCGACCAGCAGAGGGGTGTCAATGGATCGTAGAAAATGCTTATCTGTGTCGGTTATTGTAGAGCCGATAGCATCCATCGCCTTCAGACTATGACCAATTAGGCTATCATTGTTGATCTTTAACTGCTCCAAACGAGAAGCCAGTGCATCATTGGATGAGATAGGGATAGGGCGATGGCAATTTTGGGCTTTGCTTTGCCTCTGATCCTCGGGGGTAGTGGTGGAGGATTTCCTCTTCTTTGTAGCATCAGCCTTAGAAGTGCCAACATTCTGCTTTGGTTGCGGGGGAGGTGCGTTTAGGCCTTCTTTCTTCACCAGCCTGACAAGACTTGGGTTGACATTTCCCAGATGTCGTCAGAGATTCCTTCGGGCGTTCTGTAAAAATAAAGGTCTGAGTTAAAAGATCAGAGACATAGTAAAATCAGAGGTACAACTTAGCAAAATAAACACTTACGAAGTTCGGCTAAAGGACTTCCCCCAAGGCCAGTCTCAAAGAGGTAGTAAGGGGTCATCATGTGTTCAAACTTGATCAGCTGACCAAGCTCCCCTTGATCTTGAAGGTCCTTGACCTTTTGAAGGTTATCCTAGCTTAGCCCAGGGTCAACTTTGGCAGCCAGTGACAGTTTTCCATGGCCTCCTGGAATGAGTCAAAAGACATAGGGTCTGAGGTTGATGACTCAGACTCAGACATTGGAGTGGGTTCCAACGGAGTCTCCGCTAGCTCAACTGGTTTTACTGGCTCAGGGCATATCACCCTTAGATGGGGTGGAAAGATTGGTCTGGGAGGGAATGCAAATGAGTCAAGATCTCGTGCGAACGAGATAGGAATCTCATTTGAACAATTACATTCTCGTTCGATCCAAGAAGTTTCCAAATTTCACAAGTTAGCCCAACGACACCCTTAGAGTCACCAAACCGAACCGAATGAAAGGATAAAATTTCATTAAACAATAATCCTCTTTATTAGGCTTCCCATGATTGCGAATTGCACGAAAAGAGATAAAACATTGGGTTGGGGTATTACATAATTGGTCATAGTTGGGTCATGACCATATCCATTTAATAAAAAAAAAAATTTTTAGGAAGCCCCCTTACCCCTCCCCCCCCCCCCCCCCCCCCAAAAAAAGTATTTTTAGTAACAAATTCGTATAGAGTTCAACAATATTGTAATCATGGTGTTGACAATTCAAAGTAAAACATCTTGCCATCCTAGCTAATTTATAAGTCATAGTAAACATTCATAATTCAGACTAAGCATTCATATGTTAAACTAAATATTCATTAATCAAACTAAAACACAAATATAACGTTAATATAAGATTATGATACAATTTGGATACAAATAGGATTGTCGAAGGCCAATATAATAATATGATACAAACTGGATTATTAAGGGTAAAATAATATTTTGATACTCAATCTTCCTCTGAATCAACTAAAAAAATCCTTGAAGTTGGGGTTTTCATAAAGAGAAGACTAGAACTTTAGAAGACTTAAATGAATCTTCTTGAGTAGTCATACCCTTTGGTGCTTGCACAATAATAGATCAATTGCCATTGTCCATGAACTTTGAGCAAAATACATTTTTTACATTCTAAAAGTCGCAAATAAAAGGATATTCGATAATGTCATATTTATTCTTCATCTTAGATAAATCTATCATCATAATTTTTAAGTCAGGATCAACTTTACTAGCATTCGCAGTATCCTCCACCTTGACCCGGTCACAATTGAATAAGGTTATATGAAATCTAGTGAATTGAGTTCTGGGATTTATTGGACAATCCCATAATAGGTTATCACAGAAGCCTTTGGAATTTTATTTCGTTTTATAATGAAACAGGTAGTCCAGGAAGAAATTGAAATTCTGCTATTTTACGTCAAAAGCATTTCCTTACATGGATATGAGATGAAATCAAAACCATTAGTGTGGAATTGTTTAAACTCTTTTGCATGAAATGTGGGACCTTTTGCTAGGCGTGCAGGCCTTCAAGAGACATCACCTCTTTTTTAAAAGATGCATTATTGATGATTTTTTATTAAGGCATGTTTTTACCAAAAATAATAAATAATCGTATACATGCTCTAAAATCATTCGTCGTGAAATTTCTCCCCTGATTTTGGGGGGCAATTTAGTTATCGTACTTCCTAATGGTAAATTGTAGAGTTTAGATCATAATATAAAGAATACATATAATCAAACAAGAATGATTGAGTCAATTATGTACCTACTTACTCTCTCCAATATTCAACTTCATCTTACGATAAGAAAACACAATGAGATCCTTTATCGTATTACACATTAGTGAGTCTCATCTCTTTAGGGTTTTCAAAAGTAAATTCATCCTCAAACTCATCAGGTTCCTCGGTCACTTAATCTCCAAGATAATTAAACAGCCTTGGATCTTGTTCTAGCATATGTTCCTGAGCGTATAACAATGATTTCACAATTATGTATTCTTCAGCAATTGACCCTCCAATATACCATGTATTCTTAATGTAACCTTTTAAGTTTTTCATCAAGCACTCTAGAGGATACATCCAGAGATACCTAATGGGACAACATAATAAATCCTCAACACATAAATGCACAACTAGGTGGATGCTGATATCGAAGAACAATGAAGGAAAATATTTCTCTAATACACGAGTTGCCTCTTCTAAAGTTGATTTCACATATTTAATGTGCTTTATGTTTACCACTTTTACACGAAGTAGGGTAAATCACAAACTTATTTTCATTATTTCCCGCCAGAGATATTTGTACTCGAAAAAGTAGTGCTAAAAAACAGAGGGACTGATTGAAATGATGACATGTCGATCGTGAGACTTGAACTGGTTTAAATCCTATGTTTGGTAGCTTACTACCCAACACGAATTATCGAAATAACCAATAGGAGTCTTCAAGTTGAACGACGTGCCTAGGAGGATCTTTTTATCACTAGTAGTCAAAGCAAAAGAGGTCATGGGGATATAAATTATTCCTATTGTAGAATGATTTTTAACCACAATCTCTTCTTTATTTTCTTCTTCTATCGATCGCAACACACCCTCTCTCCATTTTTTGAATGAGATTCACAAAACATGTTCCAATCACATGTTTCGTAACATTATTCTTTGTGTGCATCACATCAATTACACGCCTTATATTATGATTTTTCCAATATTGTAAAAGGTATGCACTCACTTTTAATAAAGCTCTGATACCAATTTGAGAATGCAAAATATTAATTGCCTCGTTGTTTTCACAAATTCCCTAATTTTAAACCAATTTTAGTTCATCCCTAAAATATGCAACTACGTGTAAAAAACAAACCAAGTAAGCATGCGACACAAAATTCAGAAAAAATCCCTGAAGGGAAAAACCTTTATTTCTAGAACTTTGACAAGTTTACAAGACCATTGACTTACATATAACCTGATAATAACCCACAAGTGTAACGCACGGTATCTTCATCAAACCTTCAAAGAATCAGCTAGAAATCAGCAATAATTCACACGTAGCTATACCATAAGGACACGCAGTCCTGACATGTGGTCTTTAGCAAAGAATCAACACGAAGAAGATCCTCAATGACACAGTCATAAACATTGTAGAGACTCACTCCACAGTAGCACGTAGATGTCAGTTGTAGAGATCTCCCCACAAAGGATGAACAATAGCAAAGTATGTTCTTTGGGTTCCAATTCACATAAAGATATTGGGATTTTGTGAATTGAAAACAAAAAGGGATTAAACCCTAAAAGAATAAGCCAAAAGTCTTCTGCTGATATGCAGTGTTTGCCAAACGAAAAATGTGAAGGACTTCTTGAGAAAAACGGAGTTGGAAATTCCAATTTATAGAATACTTAAGGCGGTGGTGTCGTTCGAACTAGAGACAATGTTGTTTGAAGTATCGCGTGACACCACGTCTAGATTGAGCCTAAAATGGTGTCGTTCGAACTAGATGCGATGTCGTTCAAAACAGATGATTAAAAAAATTCTCGTTTATCCTTTCAGTAAATATACCACCTTAAAAACTCTGAAAATATATTTTTTGAAAAAAAACATTTAAAGCTCCGCTCCAATACTTAGAAAATATTTTGTGAAAAATATCCCAATACACTAAGTGCATTATTATGGTACTAAAAATTGTAACCTTACAAAACTTAACCTTGCGGAGGCTGTTTTGTTGAAAAACCTTGACTATTCAGATCCGTCTTTATGGGAATGTGATCTTCAACTTCTTCGATGGTGTAGCGGTATACGACATACAAATTGATAACGGATAAAAATTTCCTTACAAATCTCCCCCGATGTGTATGCCGGTAAAAAATAAAATATCTGAATTATCAATCAAAATATGACCTATACAAATCTACATTCCCATGAACCCAAAAGTGAAAAGGTAAATGACAAGTCTTCAAACTTTTTCAGTCTTCAACAAACTTCAAACATTCTTTGTCATCATCAGGGTGTGAAATCCAAAAATCTTCAATTCTACCTACACACATGAGCCAAAGCAAAAACCTCATCACATATTTAGTTTGAAATGATATAGACATAAAACGTGTAACCATAATCAAATCCCCCCATACTTAAACTCCACCATAATATCATAATCCGTTCTCCCCCTTTTTATTTGTCTGAAATAGACAATGAAAAGAATAAACCAAATAAATCGAATCGGAGTGTCACGGTAAACAAGGCAAACAAATATGAAAAACGTGCTCAATGGAGGATATGCTAAAAATAACTACCCAAACTATTTTTGATTTTTCAAATTTTTATACAAAAGAGTTACATACACACACCACGAATTCATACTAAGATAACCAAATCGTGGAAATGGTATGAATGGGTGTGAATAGATTCGATAGGAAATAAAACTCAATCACGTCATATGTGCATGATGCATATTGTGTATTCCTAATGAACGAGCATCAAAATCGTCCTTAGGTGTAAAAATGTTGAATTTAGATGACATTGTCTTAAATAAAAATTAACAAATCAAAGTCTACATTATTTTCACACCAATAACATCTAAATACTTTTTAACGCTTTTTAAAGACATTTTAAGGATGTGCAAAGCCGTTTTAATTCTCCAACCAAACTCCTTCATATATATTTTCTTTTCGCGGTGATCTAAATTCTCAAACATTGGAGAATTTGTGAATAAGCCTAATGGCCCCTTTTTGGCATAAAATTCTTTTTATTGCCTTTAAATTTTTTCGGGCTCTTTTAAACCTCCCTGGACCCCGAATAATTAAAATACCTCAATTTTTTAGGTCCAATTAAATGGTGGCTTAATCGCAAAGAATATATGTGTACCTTTCGTAGCCCTTCACCATTTTTAAAATTCACTGAAACTTACTGAAAACGGTTTAAAATATGCACACCTTTTATTATCTTATTTTTTGGCATTTGATTCGTTTTAATAGAGAAAATTGAGATGAAAACACGTAACCAACACGTGATTCGACAAGAATAATATTAAAACAAATTCGTGCTCATGTGCAAGAAAGGAAATAATGAGTCATTCGTGTAGGTAATAACACTTAATTACATCTTAATAACTCCAAAAACTATAAAGCACTTGAATGACATGACTTATTGTCTTAAAACACTGTCAAATAGTGACATGGATAAATGGAATGAAATTGGGATTTGGTCATCCTAAATGTCAATTCATATATGGTGCTAAACAAAATACAAAAATCTTTTTATATTTTTCAAATTTTATCAAAAAAAAATTTTCCAAAATTTTCCAAAAATAAAAATCTATTACAAAAATTACATGTCAACACAGTAGCAAATATATATCATGAAACCATAACTAGTGCATGACAAAAGTCTTGCAATCAATCAAAGATATGAATTAGCAAGTGATGAATCATGTGCAAGCATGTGAGAATCAACACATCTAAAGTCTAGCGTATCCAAAAGTGAATTCCTAACCGAAACGAATGTGACACATCGACACGGGGTTTTGGGAACAAAAAAAATACTAGACTTAGTCTTCTTAGGACCTCTTCGAAGATCAAAATAGACATGCCTAAGGTGACCTTTCCTACCACAATGTGAACAAATGTAAACGGGTGGAACGACGCCTATGGGTTGACTTTTTTTAACTTCTTTAGGAAAGGTTGACCCTCTAAAACAAATAATGGTTTTTCCTTTAGAAACGGAAGGATCAGAACATGACGAACCATTACCACTACTACACAAACTACTCGAGTCTTTTAAATCATTTTTTAACTCCAAAATTTTTTACTCAAGCAAAGAATTAGACTCTTCCAAAATTAGGGACTTTGTTTTCAAATTTTCAATCAAAATTAAAAGTTTATCTCTCTCATCCTCAATTAAAACAAACTTATCCCTAAGAGTCTCTTCACGTGCCGTAAAATCGTTGATTAAAATATTTGTATCCTTAACGGCACAAACAGGAACCATGGAATTTTTAAACTCCTCCAATTATATTTCTAAAACTAGGACTTTATCATCACTCCCCTTTTTGGTAACTATGAAAGAATCAAAGTCAATACTTAAATTACCAAAGTGTTCACGAAAAATATCTCTTTGAGTTTGAAATGTTTGCAAATATTCAAACTTATTTTTGAAAAGAGAATTTTCTTCTTCCAATCATTTAATTCTTTTGCAAAGTTTCAAATTCAAAATGGTTAATTTTTCCGCACAGCCATGAAATTTATCAAACTCATCTCGACTAACAACGTCAACAGTATGAGAATCCATCGAGAAAACAAATCAGGAGAGGAACACAAATAACCACCAAAAAAATTGCACTACAAGGTCTACAAAGTAAATTAGTGCAACATGCTCTGATACCAATTTGTAAAAGGTATACACTCGCTTTTAATAAAGCTCTGATACCAATTTGATAATGAGAAATATTAATTTCCTCGATGGATTTAATAAATTCCCTAATTTTAAACCAATTTTAGTTCATCCCTAAAATATGCAACTACGTGTCAAAACAAATCAAGTAAGCATGTGACACAAAATTCACAAAAAATCTCCAAAGGGCAAAACCTTTATTTCTAGAACTTTAACAAGTTTGCAGGACCATTAACTTACATACAACCTGATAAATTCCCACAACTGCAACGCACGGTGTTTTCATCAAACCTTCACAGCATTGGCTAGAAATCAGCAATGGTTCACACGCAGCTAGACCACAAGGACACGCAGTCCATACACGCGGTCTTCAACAAAGAATCGACACGTAGAAGATGCTCAATGACACGCAGTCATAAAATTCGTAGAGACCCACTCTACAATAGCACCCAGCTCTTAGTTGTAGAGATCTCCCCATAAAGGATGAACAATAGCAAAGTATGTTCTTTGGGTTCGAAAACAATTCACATAAAGATGTTGAGATTTTGTGAATTGAAAACAAAAAGGGATTAAACCTTAAAAGAAGAAGCCAAAAGTCCTATGCTGATATGAAGTGTTTGAAGAATGGAAAAAGTAAAAGACTTCTTAAGAAAAATGGAGTTGGAAAGTCCAATTTATTGAAGACTTAAGTCGGTGGTGTCGTTCGAACTAGAGATGATGTCGTTTGAAGTATCACGTGACATCACATCTCGTTTGAACGAAAAATGATGTCGTTCGAACCAGATGCGATGTCGTTCAAACCAGATGATTATAAAATATTTTTTTCTCATTTATCCTTTCAGTAAATGTACCACCTTAAAAACTTCGAAAATATATTTTTGAAAAAAAACATTTAGAGCTCTGCTCCAATACGTAGAAAATATTTTGTGAAAATATCCCAATACTCTAAATTCATTATAAAGGTACTCTAAAACATAACCTTAAAAAGGTTAACCTTGCGGAGGCTATTTGTTGAAGAACCTTGATTTTCGGATCCACCTAGATGTGAATGTGATCTTCAAATTCTTTGACGGTGTAGCGGTATACGACATACAAATTGAAAATGGACAAAAATGTCCTTACAAATATGACAAGTCAAAATATATTGATCATCTAGACCATTTCTTCAATTTATTATGGTCGTTCGGATCCTCCCTAGCTTTACACTTTAGGTTTATAAACTGGTGGCGTTTGTCTAGGTAAGTATTCCCCATAGTCGCAACCCCCGCCTTCTTCTCGATCTATTGACCAAAAAGTCGAGCAAGTTCCATCCTATGCTCGTGACGGGCGGGTAAGAAGTTAGACTTATCATTAATAAATAATTGAATGGTCGGTAGAAATTTTTGATAACCTACATAACACATCATACCACTATAATGTGACCAGGTGGCTTTAGTTTCTTCCCTACATATAGGATATCCATAATAACCATGAGCATTGCAACCAAATAAGGTCCCATAAGTAGGAATGGCATTCATTGCCTACATCACCATTCCTTTAAGTGTGAACTCTTCACCTTTATGAGCATCAAACTCCCTCACGCCTACTCGTTAAGTTCTTCGATTAATGAGGCTAAGAAAATATCAATATCAACATTGGTAGCCTTTGGTATGGGTATTAATAATAATAATAATGTGAACTCCTTTATCATGCACAGTATTGGAGGGAGACTTAAAGGCGCAATGAGAACTCGCCAATAACTCTGATTAGTACTTCATTTATCGAAAGGGTTAAACCCATTGTTTGATAATGTAAGATGGACATTACACAGTTCCTTTACAAAATTAGGGTATCGTGTGTCTAAAAGTTTCCAAATGAGCGAATCAACCGAATGATGCAAGAGATTCCTTCCCACCTCACATCCAACCTTTTATGAAATGTCCTCTCCTATCCACAAAACAGTGAAAATCATTTTAACCATGGCTCGAGGGGAATATTATTCAAAACCTTATGTGGAACTTGCAAAAACTTATAATATTTTATAGTATTGTCTTTTCCATTTCTATAAGCTAGATATCTTGGATCAAAGTGTAGAGGAGACTCATACTTATCTTCAGACTCATTGTGTTACAATATGTAATCATACTTGTTTGCATGAATATATTTTTACTTCAAACCTAAACCCTTCAAGATCTTCTTTATGCTAGGATAATTGTTTGGTAACATGTTCTTTCTTAAGAGAATGTCTTTAACCCACTTAATAATTCAAATAATGATGTTGACCAACAAACAAAATTGAGTCTTAAAATTATGCTAACCAGTCCTTGCATATAATACCGAGTTATTTTCATCACAGTCTTTATACAACGGTTCAATTGTATATATTCTCGACGTTCTAGTAATTCAACAACAACTTGTTGATTGACTTAGTCATAATGAAAATTATTCGTATCTATAGGTTGGTGGTTTTGATGGTGATAGACTCATTAGGCATCATCAATTAGGTCGGTTAAAGGATGATGTGTTAGTGAATCCTATACCATTTCCACTCGATCGGGTTCCGTTATGCTATCGAGTACCAGTAGTTCTTCCAGAACATAAGCTACATTTTTTCACCACGGTATGTCCATTCTCAGAGTCTTGAAAAGTTCCCAACTTTAGTAGATGAAACTTAGTGAATTCTAAAGACTTATATTTTTCGTTCATACAAGGGAAGCAGGGACACATAATCTTATGACTTTTAAGATTTCTATCTGCGTATATAACAAAATGTTGAATGCCCTTTATATGATTATTAGATTTTCAGTTACTCTCCCTCATACACATTTTGTACTATGGGAAATACATTAAATAATTTTCAAACTTCAATTCACCTATAATAATAGGTTGAAATAAAGGTCATGTTTCATACAAGAATGCACAATTCATAATTCATTCAAATTATTCAACACAAAAGTGATAAACTTAGAACAACTCAAATTAAACAAAAATATTAAAACTTATTTTCAAGTTAAATATTTTTCACTTATATACATAAGTATGGTCTCGTCCATATGGCACCCTATCATTCAACAAGACACTACAGTATCATCACACAAATGAGAATAGCCTTCTCATATATACCTATTCTAAAGAAGTAAGTAACCAGACTACAGTTTTATCATGGAGGCAAGATCAACCTCACTCATACTAGTGGAAGAATGCTAGCCTTAGATGACAATCATGTTACAAGCCATCAGACTCAAGGGTAAAGGATAGATGTGTCGGGCACAAATGACCACCCTATCTCGTCGCTGCTTTTAGTATGGAATTAGGCATGATAGACTTTCGATTGACTAGATACTCGTAGTATCACCTCAGATGACACATCCTACTAATATGTTCATCCTGGCATGGGAAACATGACAGGGAAATTTCAATCATGTCTATTATTGGAGAAAAATAACCCATGTGAGGGAATATTCAACATGGTGACCTTGCTCTATGAACAAATAGTTGACACTCTCTCACAGCTCCTCGACCTCAGTTCGGTGTGGACCACATGCATAGGGTGACATTATGCACCCCTCAACATATAAAAGGTACACTACATGGTCTTCATTTAGATTAACTCTTAAAAACCATACTATTATCCTACATAATTAACCATAGATAGATAGATAGATTGTACTTGTCTCTAATGACTTCTTATGTCCTAGTTTAGTGAAACATTCAAACTTTGCACAGTTGACGTAGGCCAACGGATGAACCACTTAAATACTTGTGTTCACATTTATTTTTATAATCCCTTCTATATATTACTTATTGATTCCTATTTAATTATATCTCTACATAACATTAACCTAGGATGATCCAGTGCATGATCTTAGTATCATCAATTTGGCATCGTTGTGGGAAGGTTTTCATCTTAGCTTGGATTTTCTCTTTGATCTTCTATAGTGATCCAAGTCCATCATTATTGGATTTTAATCATGATTGAAAGAGCTTGGGAGAAGGTGTATATAAACTTCCATGTTTTATTCATCATGTATTATGGGTTTTTATACCCTTGTTATTATTTTTTACTTTCTCCGACATGTGATGTCTTCCAATTCGCCATCAAATTCCAAGGTTGGTTCCAGTCAATCGCCTCCTCAGTCTGAGATGGATGACGTAGTGACACCACTAAAATCTTGTAATACCCCTTAATTTTAATGACTTTTAAAATGAGTTAAATGAAAATTTAATGGGATTAATTAGAATTAATTATAAATTAATTAATTGGGATTAATCCGGATTTTATATTACTTGTGCATATTGAAATATATGATTATGAATATTACTTAGTGATATTTAAGTAATATATGAATATGATGTTATTTATATTTTCGTGAGTTACTAATACGGTAATTATGAAACTTTAGTCACGACGCGGTATGAGACATGTCGGGACTAATTTAAATAAATAAAAAGGAAACATTATTTTATATCAACCTTATGGTCATTTCGAGTGCGCCGCTACATCCGAAAGGGCCGAAATATTCAGGAAAGTATATTCGGGTGTTGGATTTGGGTCTCGGGTCAATTAGGAGATGAAAGGACACCCCGAAGGGGCATTTTAGTCATTTTATTTGGGAGATGAATAGTAATTTCAGGATTTATCTTATAATAAAGGTGATGGACTAGATTAATGTAGGTTCGTTTCATTTTATCACAAAACACTTGCGAGGTATTAGTGTGAGAGAAAGTGAAGAGTTTCTTGGGAGGAGAAGAGGTTGCTTAGGAAGGAGGAAAGACTTTTGAGGCAAGCCAAAGGGGATTAACCACCTTCTACCACCAGCACCACCACCGGAAAGTCATTGGAAAATAAGGAAAGGATTCTAAACCATCATCACCAAAGGTTCAAACCTACATAATTAAGGCAAGTGTAATTCTTGCTTTATTTTATTGCTTACAATATCCATGCTAGATAGGTTAAGTAAGAAGTATGAACATACATGATTTAAGGATGAACTATAGATTTTTTGGAATTTGTTCTTGATATGAAAATTAGATAGAATAAATCTCTTTCTGTTTAAATGATTAAATCCACAAATTTTGGGTATCAAATGATAGAAGAAGTCTGAGTTATTATGATTTTTGAAGAAATAAGAACCTATGAGAATTCTGGGAATAATAGGATTTAATCCAAACTATTTGATGATTTTAGTTTGTTTGATTATTATAATCTCATCATTTATCTTGCTATATCAATTGAGATTAATTAGGAGAAGTTTTGGATTGATTTGTGTTGGTTTTGATGAGAAAGAAAATTGACAAAACGCATGAAAAAAATTATTGAAAAGGATTAACATTATATGATAATTTTAGGTCTGTTTTAAGAAGAAATTGGCAGTGTGCACATGATTTTTTGTATAAAATCACATCCTTCACAACTTTACAATTCTAAGTTTTTTCAAAATCGGAGCAGAAAAGTCTCAAAATTGTAAATATATATTTCTGGATGAATGTACATTTACCGAGAAAAAAATAAATAATAATTGGAAAATGGTAATTTGGCCTATGGTGAGATTTTATTAATTTTAATACGTTAACAAGGAGCGAGGGACTTGGGTTAATGTTGAAAAATTATTTGGATTTGAGGATTAAATTTTTGTGAGAGATATCTACATAATTATATTACGATTTAAGGAGAATAATCGTTATATCAAGTAAGGGTAACATTAATGATATATTTACGGGTACCTGGGTCGGATAAAATATTATGTGAGTGATAACTACATAAAAAAATATGAGGATAATAATGATTACAAGTGTGGATAGTATTTAATAAATACGACAGGTACTTGTGATAGGATGAATTCCTAATATGATATAGGTAGTGTAAGTACCTAATTTTATATAGGTAGATGATAATGCCTATTTGATTGATTGATAATTTATGTGTATGACATACCTAACTTACTTGCTATCGATGGGAGGTTTGCGCGTGAAGGTAGTCATATCCTGATGAATCCATGGGATTTTTGACTTGTCGCTCGAGAACATAGGACTTAGGTCGATTACCATTAATGAAAACAATGGTATAGAACGATTATTTGGGTGCGTGGCCCAAAGGCTTAGGACTATGTTCGCCTCCATTATTTTGTACTTGATATTTGTTGTTCGAGGAATCTTTACCGAACCTATAATCCCCTATACGGCGACAAGCTATACTGGGAAATGATAGTAGAGTAATGCATGCACCGCAGCTATGTCTCGGGGTGCCGTATTGTATTATATATATGTATATATATAATGAATTGAATGAATATGTATATGCTGGTTAGATCTATCTTCTATGTGAATTGAGTAAAATTGAAAGATAATAGTATGTAATTAATTAAGTATGATAATGCTTAATTATGTTGAAAAAATAAAAAGGCTTATCCATGTTGAATCTTATTAGATATATCTAAATTATGCGGGATAGATATGGGATATGATTAGTTGATACATTTGTGAACTAGTTATAATGGATAATAGTAACTAGTATGATTTAGACGTACGTTAGGTGTGCACTCTAGAAGAGAGGTGAGAATCTCAAAAGAGAGTCTGATAATTTAACATGTATATTATAAGTGATAAATATTGCAATTATTCACTAGTTGTTTTCAAAACTATTTTCACCATCGGGCTCTGACCCATTTCCTTGCATATTCTCTTTTATCTCTTTTATCTTCTATATCAGGTGTCCAATCGCAGGGACACCATCCATAGAGGATTATCACGGTTGACGAGATATAGAGCTATGGAGTATTGTTTAGACGCCCTTATTTATTTGATTCATACTCTGTAGTGATCTTTCATTTAGGGCATGTCGCCCAGAGGATTTCAGCTGTTTCTTTTCTACCTGAGTCAAGATTTTATACTCGTGTCATTGTGTTTCATTTACTATTGTTGGGATTTATGTATTGAGATATTTTCTTGAAATTTTATTCCAGTTGGATTTAAATTCTATGGTGATATCTATTCAGTTTATTATTGTTGTGGAATGGAATGTGTAGAATTGTTCGAAATGGTAAAATATAATTTTTATTGGAATGTTTTTAACACCAGCTTAATTGAGTATTAGGTGATAGGAAAATATTTTCGACAGTGATGCTAATAATGAACCACATAGCATTGACCTGCAGGTTTAGATTTAAACTGAGGTTTAGAATTTTTATTCTGATTGTTAGGTTTGAATTTATGGTTGGACCTCGAATTCT
This sequence comes from Sambucus nigra, assembly GCA_949130495.1. Classification (NCBI taxonomy): domain Eukaryota; kingdom Viridiplantae; phylum Streptophyta; class Magnoliopsida; order Dipsacales; family Adoxaceae; genus Sambucus; species Sambucus nigra. Next base: position 371,176,567 of record OX422210.1, on the reverse strand, counting down.
GGTTTGGTTTATGGTGCCCATGTTTCTGGTTTGAATGGTTAGGCTTAAACTGGTTCTGTTTTTGGTTTCCATTTGATTTTCCCTATACCAATTTAGCCTTAGAACTGAATTCAGAATTTTTCTCCCTAAGTTCTGCATTCCTATTATCTTCCTCAATTCTCAAACGAACTATCAAATCTTCTAGTGCCATCTCCTTTTTCTTATGTTTCAGACATTTTTTGTAACTTTCTAAGAAGGTGGCATCTTTTCAATTATAGTAGACACCTGAAATCCCTCACATATATTATAACCCTCGGCCAGAATTTCATGAATAATAATTTTTAGTTCTTCCACTTGCGACACAACGGATTTATTATCTTCCATTTTCAAATCCAAAAATTTTCCAACCACAATTTTTAAACCCAGCATCTTCAGTTGCATATTTTTTATCCGGTAAGTTCCATAATTCTTTAGCAGTAGGACATGACCAATAAACATCATACAAATCAAAGCAGAGACAGTTCAAAAAATAATTCCTAGACATATAATCCCTTTGTTTCCAAACAACCAGTTCTTCAGGTGTAGAAGGTCTATCAGATGCAATAACTTCAACGACATTACGAGTTGTTAGGTAAAATTGCAGTTTCATTTGCCATCTCTTAAAATTCTTTCCATCAAACAATTCAGGTTTTTCAAAGTATTTGCATTAGGATTTTCCGTAGCAGATTGTAGAATAACAACACAATTTCACCATTAGATTGTTGAAAATAATAAATGCATAATATATTAAAAAAACCAAATACGAAATAGATAAAATTGGAAGGACTTATCGATCGAGGTTTGTGTTTGACACAAAGTCCTAAAGGTGAAATTGTTCGCTGATATTTGTAGCTGTCAGACTCGTGAACATACACCTCCCAGGATTCAACGATCAGATTTAAACATCAGTTTTATATCCATAATAACCATAAAGGAAGCAATAGTAAGGGTGTCCCACTACTCTCTCCAGCATCTGATCAATAAGTGGTAAGGGAAAATGGTCTTTCCTAGTTCCCACATTATGTTTTCGGTAATCAATGCAAATGCGCCACCCGGTTGTGGCACGTTGGGGAAATAGCTCTCCCTTAGTATTCTCAATCACTGTCATGCCCGACTTCTTCGGGACGACTTGAATAGGGCTCACCCACTAACTATCCGAGATTGGATAGATAATCCCGGCATCCAATAACTTGATAATTTCAGTTCTCACTAGTTCTTTCATATTAGGGTTTAGCCTTTTTTGCATTTCTCTCGAGGGCGTGATATCCTATTCGAGATGGATCTTTTGAGTGGAAATCAAAGGACTTATCCCTTTCAAATCAGTAATGCACAAACCAAAAGTATTTTGATGCTTCCTCAGAATCTTTAGCAATTTACCCTCCTGCTCTTCGTCTAGGCTCGAGGAGACAACAACAGGAAATGTATCATCTTGTCCTAGGTATGCTTATTTAATATGGGAGGGGAGTTTCTTCAATTCGAGGGTTGGAAATTTTTCGTTGGAGGGAACCATGCGTGTGTCCCTCGGTGGTAACTCCTCGAATCTAGCTACCCAACTTACATCTCTCGCGTCCTCGTCCAACTCTCTTTCATCAAATAATTCTCTCAACTCCTCAACCTCCCTCTCGAATGCGGTGTACGTCTCCTCACTCTTGTGACTCGACACTAAACATGACCCTAAGGCGTCTCGACAATAAGTTTCCTCAAAATAATTCTCTATGATCTCGTCTATTAGGCTCACTGCGTGAAGATCATCTTCATCCCCCGTCTGTTGGGTGATATGGAAGATGTTAGTCTCTAACGTCATGTTCCTAAAAGTGAGTTGCATTATCCCATTCTGTGTATTGATGATTGTGTTAGTTGTAGCTAAGAACGGATGCCCAAGAATGATGGGAACATGGTTGCTCGAGGTGAAGGAGGACTCTGTGTTCCAAATGACAAAGTCTACCAAGAAGTGGAAAGTGTCAACTTGGACGATCACGTCCTTAACTATGCCTCGTGGAATCTTCACGGTTTGATTTGCTAATTGGAGAGTGACCTTTGTGGCTTGAGGTTGCCTATAGAGGCATAAGGGAGGATATTGACACTTTCTCTCAAATCAAGTAAGGCTTTCTCAATTTTATTTTCTCCAATGATGTAGGAAATGGTGGTTGCACCGAGATCTTTGAACTTGGGTGGGAGATCATTGAGTAGGAGGGAGCTCACGTTCTATGATAGGAAGACGTTTTTCTTTTCCTTCATCATCCTTTTTACCGTCAATAAGTCTTTGATGACTTTTGCATAAGCTGGAATTTTCTTAATCGCATCGAGGAAAGGTAAATTCAACTTTACTTGCTTTAGCATGTCTAGCACTTCATCACGGGGGTTTCCTTTATGGGAAGGAATCAACCTTTGAGGAAACGGTGCCACGATGGGTGGTTTCACTACTACCTCGGGCTCACTAGTGTCCTCTTTCTCACTCTCATTCAAGGGGACATCTTCGTCCTCTTTCGTGCCGGGGGAAATCTCCTTGTCTTTGGTAGCATCATGTGGGGGAGGTGATAAATCAATGACTCTCCCACTACGAAGAGTGGTCACACCTTGACATTGCTCTTTATGTTCTGTCGAGGTGGAGCTAACACTAGTTTGATCTTGGGGCAGTCTTTGGCCCTGGGTAGGAAACTTTCCCTTCTCTTGGATACTCAATGATGATTGCAACTGTTAGATGTTCTCATTCATGTCATTCATCATGCGCTCATGCCTAGCATTAGTTGCAGTCTGGGTATTGATAAAGTGGTTGATCGTATCTTCGAGACTTCTCCGCGGTGGAAGGATGTATGCTCCTTGAGGTGGTGGTGCCTGCACATGTCCTTGCATGTGTGGAGCTCGTTGAAAGTGCGGTGGTGGAGGAGGGGAAACATGTGAATTAGGATTCATCATCACATGTTGTTGTCCATAGCTAAAACCGGGGTGGTTTTTCCATGGAGGGTTGTAGGAATTACCGTACGGGACACTGAAATCACCCTTAAAGCCTCCTATGCCACTAACTTTCTCTTGAAACATCACTTTGTAGGCGGGTATAGTCAGGCATTCCTCAGTTGAATGACCTGCCTCACAAATCGCACACACCCTCTCAACAGGGTTTGGGAGGGATCTAGTTGGTCCTCTTCCCAATACCTCACGTACATCTCGCAATCCTTTCTCAAGCATATCGAGTCCACTGTCCGCTATAGAATTATTTTCTACATAAAATAGGCCGGACGCCGATGGAGTGGTGGTCAGTTGACGATTTCAATTCTGAGCGTTAGGGTAAGATGTATTCCAAGATTGGGTAGTCTGGACGACATACCTCAGGTGAAGCTCAGCATCATGGGCGTCTAAGTCGACCAATAGACCACTACCCATGGTCTCAACGAGTTGCTTAGGGTTAATGTTCAACCCATCATGGATAAAGGAAATGATTTGCATTTTATCAAAACCATGATGGGGACACGAGGCAATTAACTCATTGAAATGCTCGTAGCATCGTTCGAATGACTCATTTTCTAATTTTTGGAATGTTTGAATTTGAGCCTTGATGGAATTCATTCGATGTGGAGGAAAGGACTTCTTGAGAAATTTGGATTGTAGCTCTTTCCATGATGAAATCAAGTTTGTAGGTAAATACCATAGCCAGGTCTTAGCCTTATCCTTTAGCGAGAATAGGAAGAGTTTGAGGCGGAGAACATCTTTTGTGTAAGTTTGATCACTGAGCATCTCGCATGCCTCCTCAAATTCCATAATGTGGGCATATGTCTTTTCTGAATCCAGTCTATGGTAAATGGGAAGTATTTGGATCATCCCATTTCTGAGGAGAAATTGGCCAGCATTGTATGGGAATAAAATGCATCCTAGAGTGACAGTGCACTCGGGATATAAGACGTCTCTCAAAGGGCGATACGGGGACTCTCCCTCGTCGGCAGCTACACTACCGTGTTGTGACATGTCTCTCTCTCTCTCTCTCAAAGATTCGGTATCCTCACTTGGTATACTAGAAGTGCTCTCTGAAGTGTGACCTAAGAAGGAAAATGGCATGTTATTTGAGATTGAGTGTGACGGTGTGGGAGGTGGAACCCAGAACTGTGGAGCGTTAGGAGTGTGGGGGCTATCAGAATCGTACTCAACAATCGGGTTTTCGTGAATGGTGGTTGTAGTATAGTGGTAAGTATTCCCGCCTATCACACGGGTGACCCGGGCTCGATCCCCGGCAACGGCGCCAAAAACTTGACGCGACTAAGAACGTGTCTCAGAAGTGCGTACTTTCTAGTCTCAAGTACAAGCCTGTCGCGTTTGTAATAAACCCGGTAAGTAGGTATTGTATCCACAGGGAAATAAGATAATGGAATTGTAACGACGTTGGATAGATATGAAAATCCTAACTCTGACTCTAATGGAAAGGAAAAAATGATTGGTTTGTGAAACAACTACACTAGATGCAAATATGAAATTATAAAAGATGCAACTATTCTAAATTACCTAGAACTGATGAAGAATGATTTAAAACTTTAAACTATATGATGAAGAAAAACAAGACGGGAATACAATACCCTAACCCTAGTGTATTGATGTTATAAAACTAATTGTAAATTTAAATGATTAATTAAACCTAGAATTTAGTACTCCCAAGCATTTCCATTAGTTATGCCATGGTCCTAGGCGAATCTTTGGCCAAAGTTTAGTACAACTTATCTGGTAAAAGTCCACTCATCAGAGCAGTAATTGTTGTTTTCTCCTCGTAATCAATTACCTCAAGCTTCTCGTTATTAAAATGAGTAATATAGTCCCTAGTACTTTCTTCTCGCTTCTTTCTAACACTGAGTAAGTGTGCTACTCATTTGAATGGTTTCGCTCCAAAATAGAGATTCCCTATAAAGAGCTCTGCCATTTGAAAGAAAGTATCAATCTTCCCCCGAGGAAGGTTGTTGTACCATATCTGGGCTGACCTGGTGAGAGTTCCTAAAAATGCCCTACATCTCATCTCATCTCATCTGGAACTGCATAGATATCAGCAGCATCTTGGTATTATTCTATATGAAGGACAGGGTCAGTTTTTCCATCATATTTAGGCGTCACCATAGGATCTTTGAATTTTGATGGTGTGGGAAAATCCGCAATTGCCTGTATGAATGGTGTCCCTTGGACAAAAGTTCTTTGTAGAGGATTCTTGGCCTTAACCATTTCCCTTAATCTGTCCTCCAACCTTTGAATAGATCCTTCCCATGCATCGTTTCCCACCTCGGGCCTATTTGTTCGAGAAGCTGATCGCGTTGAGCTTTCCTCTTGGGATATTTCATTACGGGCTATTGGGTGTGATTGGGCAGAGCCTTCCCTTAGGTTGAATGGCCATTGAGAGTTCCTCGACGCAATCCTAGGAGGACTTCTATTCCTCCTAGGGCCCAAATGATCAAAAGGAGAGACTCTACTCAACCGTTCTAGAGCACTAGTCCTTTCTGTAGTGAGAGTGACATTCCGTTGGGAATTTGTAGCTCGTACTGATGAAGTTCGTCCTGGTTGATACAAAGGATCATTAGTTCTCTCAATATGGTGTGATCCAGTACATCTAGATTGAGAGATCTCCAGGAATAGTGTTAGTCTAGTTCTTGAAGATGGCATATGGGTATTTCTCTGAACACTTCGTTGTCCTGATTGGGCCGGCACTCCACCTTGAACAGTTTGTATAAGTTAACGCATAGTTTCTTGCATGGCCATTTGCCCTTGGGCTAAATTAGCCATTATACCAGCCAGATCTTGAAAATTTGGGGGAGTAGAAGGGTTTGGAGGGACCCCAGTATTTCGATTACTGGACTCTGGATTCTCAGCCATAGATGATGAATTGTTTTGGTGAAAAATGCTAACTACAGTCGTTTCCCACAAACGGTGCCAATCTGTTGATGTAAAATACTAGATGATATCTAATTAATCAATCATAGATAAAAATGAGTAAGAAAAAAAAAGGATTTTTAAAGTGGTTCAGCCTTATGAAAATGGCCTATGTTCACTTTTTTTTATTAATGGCTGTTTGCCTTGAATCTCGATGATCAGTTTTTCAAGAGATCCAAAGTCCCCTTCTTAGGAGGAGCTTACAATGTATTTATAGCCTTGAGGTTGTACATATGAAAGGATAGTGCGTTGTTATCAAGTATACATATACATCTGTACGATAATAATGCGCATTTAATGCGTAGTTATGTTTTGACTCTCTTGATTTGGATGCTTTGCACGCTAAGTAGCTCGGACTGCTTAAGTTGATCGGTATGCTAAGTAGCTCGGGTCGATTAAGTTGCTCGGCACGCTAAGTTTCTCTGTGACATTATGTTATTCATTAGAAGTATATATATTTTCCACGTAGGTTGACACGTGTCTTCAAGTGATTGGTCCACATCAGCAGACTAAATTTGGTATCAATAATGTTCTCACTTGTATTAAATTCTCCTAAATTCAAAATAAAATGTCGGATGAGACCCGAGCCTGGAAAAGTTGGGTTTATAATATATGCAAAGCTATGGCTGGACATGTGACCAGGCTCACAAACAGGGTCCCATTTTAAAAATGCGTAAAAATTTGGGCTGCAGGCCGACTCAGAATTTCGACAGAGTTTAGGGTAGAAACTGACAATCTAACATGTGTGTACTAGGCTTGACAACTATATGAGGGTATGCAGTTTGGTTAGGTGAATCGGTACGTGTGGATAAGCCACGATATACGTCTTGCTCTTGCGGGCGATCGGTACGTGTGGACAAGCCATTTGATATACCTGAGTATACGTGAATTGCCTCACTATATACCTCGTTGGGATGGTACGTGTGATAGAGAATTTGATATACTCGATGTACGTAAACGAGTTCCCTGCGATATACCTCCCGTCATGACTTCGGTCAAGCGATACGATGCGGGGGAACCATTCGATATACGTTGAAGGTACTTGGCTAATGGAAGGTGAGAGTCATATCGCTTAGTCTAACTACGCCGTGGCTGACCAACAACCATCACGAAGTGACCCTCTAGTTACTGGGTAAAATTTGGTCAATAACAATGCTCTTTGGTGATGTCGTGTGAATCATGCATGATTCTCTTATTAGTATCTTATGAGAATGTCTTTTTCGATTATGCCAAACAAGGAGCAAAGTACAAGTATCAATGGTACACCAAGTATGGTTGGGTGATGCGTGCAACATGTGGATATATTGACCCTAGGTGCACGTGGTGTGAAGTGTACATGGAGAATTTTCTGCAAGTGTGTGAATAGAAGCATAAGAATTGGGTACACATGAGTAATAAAGGGTAACATGCAAATAGGAGCCACTGTGGCCATCCCAGATCCTTGCGGCGGGTGGTCGGCGTGAGGGAGGATCCTAGGTCCCGTGCGTCCCTCTCGGCAGCGCTTCGGCCGGTATTGAGAACGTATGTGCTTGCGTTCAAATGAGAAAATTATATATTAAACACCTTTTAACTCAAACAAACCCCCAAACATGCAACAGTATGTGATTGAATAAGATAATGAACTAAGCAAGAACATTCAAACACATGCTTCTGAGGAAAAATCCCCCATAGGGGTAAAACCATTTATTTCCATTATAATATTGTAACTGTACAATTTTCGGATTACAATGAAAATACAAGTGACTAAGAATTACCCTCAGGTGTCGTATTCTGTAGTCGGCGGCTGGAGTTATCCCTTTCCAGTAGGGCTGTAATGAAGAAGAAGAACGGTCTTCTCCACAATGGTATGAACAGCAAAAGTGCGTTCCTGGGTTGCAAAGAGATTCACAAATGTTTGGAAATTTGTGTGAATCAAAAACCTAGAGTCTAGGGCTCAATAGGTGAAGACTTAGAGTTTTTTGTACTCTGAAAATCGTGTGTGGAAGTCTTAGAAAACCACCTTTCGTAGTGGGTTTATAAAAGAATAACATGGCCTAAAAAATCTCTGTACGATCTGTTTGAGATTATCCCAGGCGGTCTTTTTATATTTGGCATCTTCGGTTCGCAATCGATCCGGGGTATACTGGCTTTCAGCAGGTGGACCGGTTCGGGTCTGAGGCAGACCGGTCCGCAAGCGGATCGGTCCAACCTGTCAGACTTTGATTCCTCTTCTTCTTTTGATATTCGGATCCGTTGATGACTGTATGAATCTTGAATTTCTTCAACGGTGTAACGGCGTGCGACATAACAAATTGATAATGGACAAAAATGTCATTACAAATCTCTCCCTATGTATATGCCGGTACATACATAAAAATAAACATCTGAATTATCAAACAACTAAAGATGCCTATACAAATCTACCCTTCCATGAACTCAAAACTGGAAAGATACAATTGAATAAGACTTCAACGTTTGCTCTTCAACTCTTCAGGAATCTCAACACTTTTCTCATCAGGGTGTGCAATCTAATGATAATCCATGTAGTATCTACACACATGAGAAAAGACAAAATACCAAGTGACGTATCGAGTTTGAAATGAGATAGACATATATACCAATTTATGAGAAAACTCAAACTTTCAAATCTCCCCCATAATAAGATAATTCATTCTCCCCCTTTTTATGATGTCCCCAAATAGACAAATGAGAGAAATAAATCAAATAATCAAGTATGGAGTGTCACTAGGATAAAATCACACCATGAATGATCACAAAAAAACAACCAAGTCGATGATAACGTAAATGAAGTGGAGTGATCAAATTCGATAGGAAAATCAATGCATACAAACATGACATATGTGCACGATGAATATTGGATACTCCTAGCGAATGAACTCAAATGCGTCCTTTGGTGAAAAAGAATGACAATATAAGATATTGACTCAATCAAATCAACAAATCAAAGCTCAAAGTGATTTTCACACCAATAACGTCCAAAACGATTTATGCTTTTTTAGGACTTTCAAGGAAGTGCAAACCCGTTTAAAGATTCTCCAACCAAAATCCCTCGGATATATATTTTGAATAGAGGTATTCTAAAGTCTCAAACTTTGGAGAATTGATGGTGAAACCTAAGTGGCCCATATTTGGCATGAAGTGCTTGTTATTGCGTTTAAATTTTTTTTCGGGCTCTTTTAACCTCTTTGGACCTCGGATATTAAAATTCCTCCATTTTTAGGTCCTTTTTAACGGTGGCTTTTGCGCAAAGGATAGATGACTACCTTTCGCAGCCCCTCCCCGTTTGAACAAAAACACACAATCTCACCAAAACGTTTTTTACACGCATTCTAATCTTGTCAAGTTTTATCGCATATTGTAAGTTGTATAGACAGAATTGAGATGAAAACACTCAAGACAATATGAGATAGACAAGTGCAATAATCAAATATAGCCGTGCATGTGTGCAATAAAGGATATAGGAGTCAAACATGTAGGAAGATATCACTAATTACATCTCAAAGACTCCAAACAATGTAAAGCACATGGATGAAATGATGTAGCCTCTCAAATCTCTATCAAACAGTCAGATGGATATATGGAAAGAAGTTGTGACTTGGCTATCTTAAATTCTCATCCATAAAAGGAGCAAAAACAGAAATCTTTTTGGATTTTGTTTTTTTCAAAAATTTTAGTAAAATAAAATCTTTTTGTGCTTTTCTTAAAAATTTTCTTAAAGGAAAATCTTTTTGTATTTTTTCAAGAGAAATATAAAAAGCAAAAAGAATAAATAAATAATTGTACAACTAAGCAATGGTACATATAAAACAGACTAGCAATAGGAAGCATATGATATGAACATGAAGAAACATCCTATTCTAGACATAGACCAACCCCTCAGTCAACTGTGCAAATCCACAAAGACTTCCTAAGACTCTCAAATCTAAGGGCATCTAAAGGTTTCGTGAAAATGTCGGCTAACTGACGATCGGTGGGAACAAAACTCAGGGATACAGTGTTCTCCTCAACTAACTGACGAATAAAGTGCTCACGTATCCTGATGTGCTTGGTGCGCGAATGCTGAACTGGATTGTGGGATATGTGTATCGCGCTCGTGTTGTCACAGGAAATGGTCATGGTGTCCTGTGAAATCCCATAATCCTCCAGCATTTGCTTCATCCACAAGAGTTGTGTGCAATAACTCCCGACGGCGATGTACTCAGCCTCCGCAGTGGACAAAGAGATGGAATTTTGCTTCTTGCTCAGCCAGGAGACAAGAGCAGAACCAAAATAGAAACACCCACTAGAAGTGCTCCTACAACCATCTACATCCCCAGCCCAATCGGCATCCAAATAGGCGGACAAACGGTCATCGGTATCAAAGTAATACCAAATACCGTATAAGAGAGTCCCACTCACGTATTTAATAATACGTTTTAGAGAAAGTAAATGTGACTCTTTTGGGGATGCCTGATATCGCGCACAGACTCCAACACTAAAGGTGATGTTGGGATGACTGGCAGTCAAGTAGAGAAGACTACCGATCATACTCCGATATAAGGTTTGCTCTACGTCCTTGCCTGAAGTGTCCTTACTAAGCTTGGTAGTGGTACTCATAGGTGTACGTGCATGCTTAGCGGAGTCTAAACCGAATTTCTTCACTAGGTCTCTGGCATACTTGGATTGGGAGATGAACATCCCATCCTCTAGCTGACGAACCTGGAGACTAAGGAAGAAAGTAAGCTCACCAACCATGCTCATTTCAAACTCACTTTTCATCTCCTCCTCAAACTGGTGAGCATGCTGGGAGCATGTGCAGCCAAAGACTATGTCATCCACATAGACTTGGGCAACCAAAATAGCACCGTCATCTCTCCTGATGAACAACGTCATGTATACTCCCCCTCTCTTGAAGTCACGAGCTAAGAGATAGGAAGTAAACCTCTCATACCAAGCACGAGGTGCTTGCTTCAAACCATACAAGGCTTTCCTCAGATAGTAGACGTGCTCCGGGTCCTGAGGGTCTTCAAACCCTTTTGGTTGTTCCACATAAACCTCCTCTTGTAGAATGCCATTCAGAAAGGCACTCTTGACATCCATCTGATATAACATAAAGCGCAGATGACATGCGATGGCGAGCAGAAGACGGACGGGCTCAAGCTTCGCAACAGGAGCAAATGTCTCCCCAAAGTCTACACCCTCTATCTGTGTGTAGCCTTGAGCGACCAACCTAGCCTTATTTCTGATTATGGTACCATTTTCATCCATTTTATTATTAAAAATCCACCGGGTACCTATCACATTAGTCTCACTAGGTCGGGGGACTAGTTCCCAAACATTATTCTTTTTAAACTGAAGCAACTCATCCTGCATAGCAGATATCCAGTGTTCATCCTTGAGTGTTTCTTTATGGTTCTTGGGATCGACTTTGGACGTGTAGCAAAGATGGCTAACAACGTTCTCTAGTTGAGCACAATTCTTGACCCCTAGAGTGGGATCACCAACAATGGCAGAAGGGTCATGACTCTTGCGAACCCAAGAAGGTGTGTCCCCTAGCACAAGAGTAGGGACCACAGAGTGTGGGTGGGGGACAAGTGGATCACTGTCAGACGAGTCCTCATCCTCACACTGAAGGTTATGATCAATAAACGTCGGAGGTTCGTCATCTTACACGGTGACTTTTATTGATTCCATAACCTTAGAGCTCTTCAGGTTAAAAACCCGGTACGCTCTGCTATTCGATGAATATCCTAGAAATATTCCCTCGTCGCTCCGGGAGTCAAACTTTCCTAATTGCTCTCTATCCCGTAGGATGTAGCATTTACTCCCCAAAATACGGAAATATGCTAGGTTGGGCTTCTTGCCAGTCCACAACTCATAAGGAGTCTGAAGTGTGTGTGGACGCAAATAAATCCTATTCACCGTGCGGCATGCAGTAGACACTGCCTCTACCCAAAATCTCCTAGAAATTTTACGACCTAGAAGCATAGATCTATCCATCTCTTGGATCGTTCTATTCTTTCTCTCAACAATCCCATTTTTCTGAGGAGTTCTCACAGCAGAAAACTCATGTTTGATCGCGAGGCTATCACAGTAAATGTCTACCTTTGCTTCTGTGAATTCAGTGCCATTGTCACTACGCATCCTGTTAATAGTGACACTGTGTTGATTTTGCAAGATACGACACTTGGTCGTTAAAAATTCTACAGCATCGGATTTCTCTCTCAGAAAACCTACAATGGAGTACCTAGAGAAATCACCTACCATCACGAGAATGTACCTCTTACCACCTAGACTCTCAGTACGAGTGGGACCCATAATATCCATGTGAATCAACTCAAGAACACGAGAAGTGGTAATGGAATGCAACTTCCTATGAGGTCTACGAATTTGTTTTCCCAACTGATTGGGTCCACAAACGATTGAAGTTGACTTTCCAAGAGATGGTAAGCCACGTACTAGGTCCTTTTTAGCTAAGCGATTGAGATCTCTAACGTTTACGTGACCTAGACGTTGGTGCCACAGATCCATAGGAGTGATCGTGGCGCTGTTGCAGACAAGTGAGGACGTGGGCTTAGTCCCATAGCAATTATCCTCGGTCCTCACCCCTTGCATCAAAAGTTTACCGGCTTGATTGTAGACTTTACACGCGTCCCGATCAAACTTTATTGCAAAGTCAGTGTCGCATAGCTGGCTAATGCTGAGAAGGTTTGCTTTCAAACCTTTGACGTACAAAACATTTTCTAGCTTAGGAAATCCAGGTAACTCGACAGTACCACGTCCTATAATGCTAGACTTTCTCCCATCTCCAAAAGTGACTCTGCCATCCTGATAATCCTCAAGAGTCGTAAAAAATGAGGCATCACCTGTCATATGTCTGGAGCACCCACTATCAAAATACCACTGTGAGGTATTGTGTGCTTTGAGAGCAACATGAACAACGAAGGCCTTTTTATCTTTCTTAGGCACCCAAGCAGAGATGACCTTTTGTTTGCCTTTGTTGTTGTTGGTTTTAGCTGGAATGTGAGAAGCATTCACTAACGGCAAAGACACCCGTCGGAATTCTTCCATTAAACTCTGGGTCATGGAAGCTAAGAACTCAACTCGCTCTCTCAGACTAGAAAACTCATCAGTATGACGTGGTGGAGCAGTAGTATGTCATGTCCGACCCATGCTATAGCAAGACTCCCTAAGGTAGCCTTTTATTTTGCAATAAGTACAAAATAACACAGTCAAAGGCGGACCTTGGTTTGCTTTTCTTGGTCGAACTCTCCTTCGAGGTTTTTGACGATGGCCATAAGGATTCGTAGTAAACTCAGGAACTGGTCCATGAGCAATTTGGGAGGTGGAGGCACCATCATAACCAATTCCCTGCCGATCACAAAAACCTAAAGTGAGGCCGAGGAGCATCTTTCCCATTTTCCCAGATCTGTCCCGATTTGAACCTTGACTTCCCGTGCTTTCTCAAGATCATGAGTCAGCTGGGCAACAAGGGCTTTAAGTTTCTTTTGAGTCTCCATGGAGGAATGGATCTCACTCGTAAGACTAGCCACTTGTTTAGTCAAATCCCCTCTTTCTTTCTCAAAAACACTCTCTCTCTCTCTCTAAACAAACTCTCTTTCTTGATACAGGTAGATTCTCTCTCTCTCAGGGCGGTGACATTGGAGGACTCTCTCTCTCTCGCTTTTCTTAATTCTTCCTCTAAGCTGGTGATTTTAAGGACTAACGCTTTGTTACATTTTTTAGTTTTAAATGACTTAGAATATAACTCAGCGTAGGCGCGTTGAATATCACTCTCGCTCTCACTTGAGTTATCCACCCCCTCACTCACATCGATCTCACTGTCGAGGTGTCCCTGTGAAGCATCATCCTCATCGTCGTGAAGAGAACTAGGAGTGCTCACTTGACTGGCCATGAATGAGGTGAAGTTACACTCATGCGGTGACTCATCTTCTGAATCCACTATCGTCGCTAAGAGTAGCATTAAGGACAGCTTTCCCTTTCTCTCTATTCAGACGAGTGGCACACTCAAAGGCTCTATGACCCCTACCATCGCACTCAAAGCATCTCTCACTTTCTTTCTTAGGAGGATTTTGGAGTCTTTTTCATTTTTCTTTTCAAACTTATTTTTCTCAAATTTCTTTTTATCTTTAAAATTTCCATTTTTCTTAAATTTGAGAATCCTCTTGAAATTTTTTGCAAAAAGAGCCAAATCATCTAAGTCAAAGTCATACTCAGAATCTGACGTGTCAGTCTCTCTCTTTCTAGATGACTCTACCCTCTTTCTAGCCGACCCCTCACTCCTTCTCTCTTGGGCATTACGTTCAATTCCCTTATCTTTAGATTTAGCAGTTTTAGGGAACATATCAATTTCATATGTTTGCAAATCTTCTACAAGTTCTTCCAATTTTAGCGTATTTAAATTACCCATAGAATTTAGCACAGTGACTTTAGGGATAAAACGCTTAGGCAAAGAACGAAGAATATTTTTAACAACTCTAGCATTAGGAATATGTTCACCAAGATTAAAGCTAGTATTCACAATGTCAGAAAGTCTAGCATAAAATTCATCAAAGAATTCAGATTCATGCATGGTGATGGTTTCAAATTGAGTTGTTAAATTTTGCAATTTAGACTCTTTCACAGCATTTGTTCCTTCATGGGTGAGTTGTAAAACATCCCATGCCTCTTTTGACGTGGTGCGCGTCATTATGCGTTTGAACTCATCAGGTGTGACAGACCTAGAAATAGCACTTAGACCCTTAGAATTAAAAGATGACCATTTAAATTCTTCTTCAGTCCAAGAAGTGATAGGTTTCAAGTTGATCACATTATCAACAGTCACGGAGGGAGGTGTCCACCCTCTTTCAACCAAAATCCGGACACGTTCATCAATGGCTTTTAATGCAGATCTCATACGGGCTTTCCAATAGGCATAGTTTGTCCCGTCAAAAACTGGCATTTTATTATATAACTTCTCCATTTGAACACGCACTTTTTCAAAAATCAATTTTTTCAGAAAACTGATATCTTAGAAAAATTTTGCGGAAAATAGGAATACGGGATAGATTAGCGTTACCTCCTCTGATACGAATTTGAGAACGTATGTGCTTGCGTTCAAATGGGCAAATTATATATTAAACACCTTTTAACTCAAATAAACCCCAAACATGCAACAGTATGTGATTGAATAAGATAATGAACTAACCAGGAACATTCAAACACATGCTTGTGAGGAAAAATCCCCCAAAGGGGCAAAACCATTTATTTCCATTATAATATTGTAACTGTACAATTTTCGGATTACAATGAAAATACAAGTGACTAAGAATTACCCTCAGGTGTCGGATTCTGTAGTCGGCGGCTGGAGTTATCCCTTTCCAGTAGGGCTGCAATGAAGAAGAAGAACGGTCTTCTCCACAATGGTATGAACAGAAAAAGTGCGTTCCTGGGTTGCAAAGAGATTCACAAATGTTTGGAAATTTGTGTGAATCAAAAACCTAGAGTCTAGGGCTCAATAGGTGAAGACTTAGAGTTTTTTGTACTCTGAAAATCGTGTGTGGAAGTCTTAGAAAACCACTTTTCGTAGTGGGTTTATAAAAGAATAACATGGCCTAAAAAATCTCTGCACGATCTGTTTGAGATTATCCCAGGCGGACCGGTCCGGGTCTAAGGCGGACCGGTTCTTTTAATATTTGGCATCTTCGGTTCGTAATCGGTCCGGGGTATACTAGCTTTCAGCAGGTGGACCGGTCCGGGTCTAAGGCGGACTAGTCCGCAGGCGGATCGGTTCTTTTATTCTGGCGGACCAGTCCGGCCTGTCAGACTTTGATTCCTCTTCTTCTTTTGATATTCAGATCCGTTGATGACTGTATGAATCTTGAATTTCTTCAACGGTGTAACAGCGTTCGACATAACAAATTGATAATGGACAAAAATGTCCTTACAGGTATCATTTGGGTGAGTTGTAAAATGTAGAGAAATAGAGTCGCCAGTCTATTTTAATCAAAACAGACAAAAGAAAGGGAGCCATCCTGAAGGACAGCACCCAAAGACATACTGATGCATACGAACCCAAAATGATTCGAAAAGGGTTCAGAGACTAAGTTAAGAAATGGGAAGGTGTTAGGAACCCATTCCGCCCTTACGGTCTCTCATGGGTTTTTGTTATTTTCCTTTATTTTCCCCGTGATATGTGTGCATGTGTATATATAGTGGAGATATGAATTATCGACATCCATAGGAAGGTATAAAAATATTAGAAAATAGGATTTACGCGATTATCCTTACATTGATCGTTACGATGGAAAGATAATGCATATGGGATAATACACTACTAAGAATAAATATATAGAATATAAAGGAATGGAGTTTAGAGAAAAATAGAAAAGGAGAGAAAAAGTAAAAATAGGACTCGAGTATCGAATTTTACCCCAAGACGCCTACGTAGCCTATAGAGGCATCAAAGTCCACAAAGTTCGCATGTAAAACGAGGGGTGGGGTTTATCCCATAAATCCAACCGTGGACTTCACTTATTTGTGTGTGTGTGTGTGTGTGTGTGTGTGTGTATAGAAAAAGTGTTTTAGTTGTGAGAGAAGTGTAAGAAAAGTGTGAGAATTCCCGTTTGGAATTTATGAGCAAACCCTCTTTTTCTTATTTTTTGGGTTTTTATTTATATGAAAATAAGAGATGTGCAATAATACTAAATAAAAAAGTATATTAAGATATGTGAGATGAGGGAATAAAAGTGCTAAGTAATGAAACAAATTAATGCGAATTTATGAGAATTTAAGGAGAGAATTGAGAAAATTGGACCTTCTTGAAAATCTTGAGCTGGATCTTGAACATTAGAGACCAGCCCTTGCACTTGTATGATGATGAAGAGTGGTTAATTCACCCAGTTGGATGAAAAGATGGTGAAAAGTGAAGGTTGGAAAGGGATTTGGATGTGGAAATCACATTGACTTCCAGAGAGGTTTTCTGGATTGGCTGAGAGTCATATGTTTCTGATCTGGGCTCCTCCTACAATGAGGATAAGCCCTCCTTTTTATAGTCCCAGGGCATTGCCAATCGGTATAGCCCTATTCTTGCCAATCAGCAGGTGCGTTTAGGCACACTGCCGATAGGCAGGGTCTGGGACATGCCGTTTGGCAATGTCTTTCAGGCCTTTTTGGAAAATCGATCGCAAACCGCAAATAATTGATTCGAATTGAGCATGGGGTGAACCGTTGGAAAGGTAATTTAGAGACCTTTGAAAGTACTTTGGAGATATCCTAGGTTCGGCAGTTGACTTTGGGTCAAATATGGCTCGGAAGCATTCGTCGGTCCATTAGACAGGGAATCATCGGACGCAAATGGATCGTTCGTCTGCATGGTATGTCTGAATCACGCACGGAGTGGACCGCTGGAAATGTTAGGAGATGTAATTAGACATTCTAAAGAGTTTGATCTGGTTCGAGGAGTTGACTTTGGTCAACCATCCCTAGGAAGCATTCGGTGACCTCTCGGAGTAAAATATATTATTCGTTCATACTGTAAGTCAGAATCACACATGAAGTGGACCGTTGGAAAGGGGTTTTAGTGCCCTTTGAATATTCATTCAGTCTCGGTCGATCTGAAGAGTTGACTTAGGTCAAACGGAGCCTGGGAACATCCGGTGGCCTTTAGATTAGGTTTTGGGGAAAATGGGTCGTTCGTTCGCATGGTAAGTCAGAATTGCACACGAGAAAGACCATTGGAAAGGGGTTTCAGGGACCTTAGAAGATTCATTCAGTATTAGTCGAAATGAAGACTTTGACTTTTAGTCAAACAGAGCCTGGGAGTGTTCAATTGCTTTTAGGTCAGTACTCGGGGTATAACCTGGGTTTGTAGTGATGAAGGGAGGTGCTAAGGACCTAAGGAGAGTTTAAGGGGTAACATAATGGGATGTCTACAACCCCGAAATATCCACTAAATGGCCCCGTGAGAGGCACCGACACCTTTCATGTGACCAACGTAACTCGTAAGGACTGACTGTGCCATCATAGGACCAGTGTAACTCATAAGAACTGACCATTCCGTCATGGTACTATCGATTTGAGAATACCATGATAATTTGAAAATATTTAAACTTAGCCTTAAAAAGATGGTATTAGAGGGAGAAAACTCGATAAAACCCCTGAAGGGCCTCGTGAGAAGCATAAACACCTCGCACGGGACCAATATAACTCATACGAAATGATCGTGCCATCATAGGACTCCCTATTTGGGAATAAGATGATAATTCAAAAATATCTGGACTTAGGCTTAAAAACATGACGTTAAAGGGTGAAAACCCAAAATAACCTCCAAACGGCCCCTTGAGAGGCACCAACACCTCACACAGGACCAACGTAACTCATAGGAATTGATCGCGTGATCACAGGACTCTCGGTTTGAGAATATGATTGTAATTTAAAAATATATAGACTTAGGCATAAAACATGGCGTGAGAGAGCATAAACCCAGAATAGCACCCGAACGGCCCTACGAGAGGCACCAACACCTCGCACGGGACCAATCTAACTTGAAGGAACTGACCGCATGATCACAGGACTCTCGGTTTGAGAATACGATGATAATTTAAAAATATCTACACTTAGACTGAAAAACATGGTGTTAGAGGGAGCAAATCCGAAATAACCCACGAATCTCTCCACAAGAGACACCAATACCTCGCACTGGACTAATGTAACAAGTAGGAACTTTTGTGCCTTCATGGGACTCCTGATTTGATAAAATAATTATAATTTTAAAATATCTAAATTTAGGCTTAAAACTATAGCGTTAGACGGTGTAAACACAAAATAGCCCCCAAATGTCCCCGTGAGAGGCACCAACACCTCGCACGGGACCAATGTAACACGTAGGAGCTGACCGCGTCATTATGGGACTCTAGGTTTAAGAATAAAATGATAATTTGAAAATATCTCGACTTAGGCTTTATAGCATGGCTTTAGAAGGTGAAATCCAGAAACAACCCCCAACCGGCCCCGTGAGAGGCATCAACCACTCACACTGAACCAATGTAACTCATAGGAACTGATCGCGCCGTCACGTAACTCTTGGTTTGAGAATATGGAAATAAATTAAAATTTTCTAGACTTAGGCTTAAAAAGATGGCGTTTGTGGGAAAAAACTTGAAACAGACCCCAAATGGCCTCGCGAGAGGCACCAACACCTCGCACAGAACTAATATAACTCGCAGGAACTGACCACATGGTCATAGGACTCCTAATTTTAGAATACGATGATAATTTGAAAACATCTCGACTTAGGCTTAAAAACATGATGTTAGAGGCAAAAACTTGAAACAGCCCCCGAACCTCCATGTGAGAAGTACCAACACCTCGCACGGGACCAATGTAACTCGTAGGAACTGATCACACATTCACGGGACTCATGTATTAAGAATACGATGATAATTTGAAAATATCTCCATTGAGGCTTAAAAACATGGCATTAGAGGGAGAAAACTAAAAACAACCCCTGAATCGCCCCGTGAGAACCACCAACACCTCGCACGGGGACAATATAACTCCTAGGGAATAACCATGCCATCAGGGGAATTTCAGTTTGAGAATATGAAGATAATTTGAAAATATCTATACTTAGGCTTTAAAACATGGCGTTATAGGGTGTAAATCCAAAATAATCCCCGAATAGACTCGTGAGAGGCACCAACACCTCATACGGGACCAATGGAACACACATGAACTAACCGTGCTATCAGGGGACTCCAGGTTTAATAATCGGATGATAATTTGTAAATATTCAAACTTAGGCTTAAAACATGGCATTAGAGTGTGAAAACCTAAAATAACCCCCAAATAACCCCGTGAGAGGCACTAACACCTCACACGGGACCAATGTAACTCGTTGGAATTGGTTGCGCTGTCACGGGTCTTTCGATTGAGAATATGATGATAATTTGAATATATCTAGACTTAGTCTTTAAAACATTGCGTTAGAGGGAAAAAAAACCTAAAACCACACCCAAATGGCCCCATGAGAGGCACCAACATCTCTCACGAAACCAACGTAACTCGCAGGACCTGATCGGGTGGTCACGGGACTCTCGATTTGAGAATACGATGATAATTTTAAAATATCTTGACTCAGGCTTAAAAATATGGCATTAAAAGGTGAAAATTTGAAACAACCCTCAAATTTCCTATGAGAGGCACCAAAACCTCGCACGGGACCAATATAACACGTTGGAACTGGTTGCGCCGTCATGTAACTCCCAGTTTGAGAATATCATGATAATTTGAAAATAGTTAGGCTTAGGCTTAAACATATGGCCTTGGAGGGCAAAAAATCGAAACAATGCCTAAACATCCTCGTGAGAGGGACCACATGTCGCAGGTTACCCGTGTAACTCGTAAGAACCAACCGCCCCATCATGAGACTCCCGATTTGAGAATATGATGATAATTTTAAAATATCTAGACTTAGGCTTAAAAATATGGCGTTAGAGGGTGAAAACCCGAAGTACCCCCGAATCGCTCTGTGGGAGGCACTAACACCTCGCACGGGACCAATCTAACTCTTAGGAACTGAGCGCGCCATCAAGGGACTACCAGTTTCAGGATAGGATGATAATTTTAAAATAACTAGAATTAGGCTTAAAGACATGGAGTTAGAGGGAGAAAACCCAAAATAGCTCACCGAATTGCCATGTGAGAGGCACCAAAACCTCGCATGGGACCATTGTAACTCGTAAGAACTGACCGCGCCATCATGGGACTCCCGATTTGAGAATGTGATGATAATTTGAAAATATCTAAACTTAGCCATTAAAAACATTGCGTTAGAGGACAAAAAACCAAAATAACCGAGTGAGAGGCACCAGTATCTCGCACGAGACCAATATAACTCGTAGTAACTGACCGTGTGGTCACGGGACTCCTGATTTGAGAATACGATAATAATTTTAAAATATCTAGACTCGGGCTTACAAACATGGCGTTAGAGGGCACAAACCCAAAATAACCCCTGAACGACCCTGTGAGAGGGACCAACACATCGCATAGAACCAATGTAACTCATACGAACTTATCGCACATTCATGGGACTTCCGATTTGAGAATATGGCGCTAATTTGAAAATATCTAGACTTAGGCTTAAAAACATCGTGTTAGAGGGAAAAAACCCAAAACAACTCCTGAACTGCCCCGTGAGAGGTATAAACACCTTGCGTGAAACCAATATAACTCGTAGGAACTAACCACTTTATTACGGGTCTCTCGGTTTGAAAATACGATGATAATTTGAAAATATCTGGACTTAGGCTTAAAAACATTGCATTAGAGGGCAAAAACCTAAAATAACACTGGAATGGCCCCTTGAGAAGCACCAACACCTCACACGGAACCACTATAACTCATAGGAACTGATCGCGCCATCAAGGGACTCCGAGTTTGATAATACGATAATAATTTGAAGATGTCTATACTTAGGCATAAAAACATGGTGTTAGAGGGTGAAAATCCAAAACAGCCCCCGAACGTCACCGTGGGAGGCACCAACACCTCGCAGGAGACCAATGTAACTAGTAAAAACCCACCATGTGATCACGGTACTCCCGATTTGAAAATATGATGAAAATTGGAGAATATCTAGACTTAGGAATAAAAACATTGCATTAGAGGGTGTAAACCCAACACAGCCCTTGAGCGGCCCCGTGAGAAGCACTAGCACCTCGCACGGGACTAACGTAACTCATAGAAACTAAACACATGATCATGGGACTCCCGATATGAGAATACAATGATAGTTTAAAAATATCTAGACATAGGCTTAAAAACATGGCATTAGAGGGCGCAAATTCGAAATAGTCGTCGAACAGCCCCTTAAGTGGCACCAACACCACGCACGGGACCATTAAAACACGTAGGAGCCAAGCGCACCATAATGGGACTCCTATTTTATGAATCAAATTATAATTTGAAAATATCTAAACTTAAGCTTTTGAACATGGCTTTAGAAGGCGAAAACCCAAAACAATCCCAAAAGGCCCCGTTAGAGGCACCAACACCTCGCACATGAATAATGTAACTCGTAGGAACTGATAGGGCAGTCATGAGACTCCCGATTTGAGAATATGATGATAATTTGAAAATACCTAGACTTAGGCTTAAAAACATGACGCCATAGGGTGAAAACAAAAAATAGCCCCCAAACCTCTCCGTGAGAGGCACCAACACCTTGCTCGGGACCAATGTTACTCGTAGGAACTGATCGTGCATTCATAGGACTCCTATTTTGAGAATATGACAATAATTTTAAAATATCTAGACGTAGGCTTAAAAAGTTGGCGTTTCATGGCGAAACCCCAAAACAACCCCCGAACGGCCCCATGAGAGGCACTTACACCTCTCACAGGACCAATATAACTCGTAGGAACTGACCGTGCCATCACATGACTCTAGATTTGTGAATACGATGATTATTTGAAAATATATAGACTTAGGCCTAAAAACAAGGCGTTAGATGGCAAAAACCCAAAACATCCCCTGAACGGCCCCGTGAGAGGTAGAAACACCACTCACAGGACCAATGTAACTCGTAGGAACCGAACGCGCGATCACGGAACTCCTAATTTGAGAATAAATGATAATTTGAAAATATCAAGACTTAGGCACAAAACATGGCGTTAGAGGGAGTAAACCCCAAATAGCGCCTTAACTGCCCCGTGAGAGGTACCCACACCTCGTACGGGACCAATGTAACTCGTAGGAACTAAACACGACATCAGGGGATGCCCAATTTCAAAATATGGTGATAATTTTAGAATATCTAGACACAAGCTTCAAAACATTGCGTTAGAGGGCGCAAACTCGAAACAACCCCGAACTCCCCCTTAAGTGGCACCAACACCTCTCATGGGACCAATGTAACACATCATAATTGACCGCGCCTTCAAGGGACTCCCGATTTGAGAATACAATGATATTTTAAAAATATGTAGACTTATGCTTACAAACAAGGCGTTAGAGGGTGTAAACCGGAAACAGCCCCCGAATGTCCCCGTGAGAGGCACTAACACCTCGCACGGGACCAATGTAACATGTAGGAACTAACTGTGCCATCATAACACTCCAGGTTTAAGAATATTATGATAATTTGAAAACATGGCGTTAGAGGGCAAAAATCTAAAACAAACCCAAAGTGGCCCCGTGAGAAGCACCAGCACCTCACACGGGATAAATGTAACTCGTAGGCACTGACTGTATGGTCACGAGACTACCGGTTTTGGAATGTTACAATAATTTGAAAATATTAAGACTTAGGCTTTAAAAACATGGCGTTAGAGGGTGAAACCCAGAAACATCTCCTAAACACCCTCGTGAGAGGCACCAATATCTCGCACAAGACTACTGTAACTCGTAGGAATTGACGGTGCGGTCACTGGACTCTCGATTTGAGAATACGGTGATAATTTGAAAATATCTAGACTTATACTTAAAAACATGACGTTAGAGGGAGAAAACCCAAAACAGCTGTCGAACCTCCCCGCGAGAGGCACTAACACCTCGCACGGGACCAATGTAACTCGTAGGAACTAATCGCGCATTCATGGGACTCCCGTTTTTAGAATACGATGATAATTTTAAAATATCTAGATGTAGGCTTAAAAATATAGCGTTTGAGGGAAAACCCCTAAGATAACCTCCGAAGAGCCCCGTGAGAGGCACCAACACCTCTCACGGGACCAACATAACTCGTAGGAACTGACTGCGCCATTACGGGACTCCGAGTTTGAGAATATGAAGATAATTTGAAAATATCAAGTCTTAGGCTTAAAAACATGGCGTTATGGGGCATAAACCCGAAACATCCCCCAAATCGCTCCGTGACGGGCACCAACACCTTGCATGGGATCATTGTGACCCATAGGAACTGTTCGCACCATCACGGTACTCCAAGTTTGAGAATACGATGATAATTTGAAAATATTAACTTAGGTTTAACCATGGCATTACCGTCCAACAAGTTAAAGCAAGCCCCAAACTTCCCTATGAGAGGCCCCAACACCTCGCACGGGACCAATGTAACACGTAGGGACTGTTCGGGCCATCACAGTGCTCTCGATTTTAGCATACTGTGATAATTTTAGTAATATCTATACTTAGGCATAAATATATGGTGTTAGAGGGTGAAAACCCAAAACAACCCATGAACGCCCCCCTGAGAGACGCAAACACCTCACACAAGATCAATGTAACTTATAAGAACTGACTGTGCGATCACAGTACTCTCGGTTTGAGAATATGAAGATAAATTGTAAATATCTAGAGTTAGGCTTAAAAACATGGTGTTAGATGGTGTAAACTCGTAGCAGCCCCAAAGGGTCCGGTGGCAAACACAAATAGCTCGCACGGGACCAATGTAACACAAAGGAACTGATCGCACTATCACAGGACTCCGAGTTTGAGAATACGATGATAATTTTAAAATATCTAGAGTTAGGCTTAAAAATATGGCGTTCGAAGTAGAAACCCCAAACGGTGCAGTGAGAGGCACCAACACCTCGCAAGGGACTAATGTAACTCGTAGGAACTGAACGCATGGTCACAGGACTCCCAATTAGAGAATACGATGATAATTTGAAAATATCTAGACTTAGGCTTAAAAACATGACGTTAGACGAAGAAAACCATAAACAACCCCTGAACCTCCCCGTGAGAGGCACCAACAGATTTCACGGGACCGATGTAACTCGTAGGAACTGATCGTGCATTCATGGGACTCCCATTTTGAGAATATGATGATAATTTGAAAATATCTAAACTTAGGCCTAAAAACATGGTGTTATAGGGTGAAAACCCTACCCCCCCCCCCAAACGGACCTGTAAGAGGGGCCAACACCACGCACGGGACAAATATAACTCGTAGAAACTGACCATGCCATCACGGGACTCTCAATTTGTGAATACGATGATTATTTAAAAATATCTAGACTTAGTCCTAAAAACGGCGTTAGAGGATAAAAACCCAAAACAACCCCTAAACGGCCCCGTGAGAGGTACCAACACCTCTCACGGGACCACCGTAAGTTGTAGCAGCAGATCGTCCCATCATAGGACTCCCGATTTGAGAATGAAATATTAAAATCTCTAAACTCAGGCTTACAAATATGGTGTCAGAGGGTAAATCTGAAAGGGCCCTTGAACCTCCCCATGAGAGGCACCAACACCTCACACGGGACCAATGTAACTCGTAGGAACTGACCGCGTAGTCACAGGACTCCCGATTTGATACAACAATGATAATTTCAAAATATTTTAGCTTAGTATTAAAAAGATGGCGTCAGAGGGTGAAAACTAAAAACAACCACTGATAGGCTCCGTAAGAGGCACCAACACCCCGCACGGGACGAATATAATATTTTGGAACTGATCGCATCGTCACGGGACTTTTGGTTTGATAATAAAATGATAATTTTGAAATATATATACTTAGACTTAAAACATGGCGTTAGAGGGGAAAAACCCATATCAACCCATGAACGGCCCCTTAAGAGGGACCAACACCTCGCACGGGACCAATCTTACTCTTAGAAACTGATCGCGAGACTCTCGGTTTGATAATACAACTAATTTGAAAATATTTAGACATAGGCTTAAAAACATGGAGTTAAAGGGCGTAAACTCGAAACAACCCTTTTACGGCCCCGGGAGAGGCATCAACACCTCACACGAGACCGATGTAACACGTAGGAACCGATCGCGCCATCATGGGACTCCCAGTTTGAGAATATCATGATTATTTGAAAATAACTGGAGTTAGGCATAAAAATACGGAGTTAGAGGGCGAAAACCCGAAATAACTCCCAAATGGCCCCATGAAAGGGGACATCACCGCGCACGGGACCAATGTATCTCATAGGAACTGATCGCGCCGTCATGGTACTCCCGATTTGATAATACGATGATAAATTAAAAATATCTAGACTCAGGCCTAAAAACATGGCGTTGGTGGGTGAAAACCCAAAATAGTACCCGAATCGCACCTTGAGAGGCACCATCACCTCGCTACAAAGATAATTTGAAAATATTTAGACTCAGGCTTAACAACATGGTGTTAGAGGGCAAAAACATAAAACATCCCCCGAACGGCCCCGTGAGAGGCACCAACACCTCACACAAGACCAATGTAACTCGTAGGAACTGATGGCATATTCACGGGACTCCCGGTTTGATAATACGATGATAATTTGAAAATATCTATACTTAGGACTAAAAACATGGTGTTAGAGGGCGAAAACCCTAAAAAAACCAAACAGCCTCGTAATTTAAAGGAATTAACTGCGCACGGGACCAATGTAATTCGAAGGAACTAACTTTGCCATCACGTGACTCCGGATTCGATAATATGACAATAATTTTAAAATTTTAAAAACATGCTGTTAGAGGATAAAAACCTAAAACATCTCCCAAACGGCCCCGTGAGAGGAACCAACACCTCACACGGGACCAATGTAACTCGTAGGAACTGATCACAACGTCACGGGACTCCCGGTTTGAGAATATGGAAATAATTTAAAAATATCGAAACTTACGCTTAAAAAATGCTATTAGAGGGCGAAACCTCTAGCATCCTCCAAACAGCCCCGTGAGAGGCACCAACACCTCGCATGGGACTAATGTAACTCTTAGGAACTGATCGCATAGTCACGATACTCCCAATTTTAGAATACAATGATAATTCAAAAATATCTAGGCTTAGGCTTAAAAATGACGTTACAAGGAGAAAACCCAAAACAACCCCCGAACCTCCCCGTGAGGAAACCAACACCTCGCACGGGACCAATGTAACTTGTCAAAACTGATCGCGCCTTCACGGGACTCTAGTTTTTAAAATACGATGATAATTTGAAAATATCTAAGCTTAGGTTTAAAAACATGGTGTTTGAGGGCCAAACCCCGAAACAACCTCCGAAAGGCCCGGTGAGAGGCACCACACCTCTCACGGAACCAACGTAACTCATAGGAACTAACCGCGCCATCATGGGACTCCCGGTTTGTGAATACGATGATTATTTCAAACAATCTAGACTTGGGCCTAAGAACACAGCAGTAGAGAAAAAAACCGAAACAACCCCTGAACGGCCCCGTGAGAGGCACCAACACCTCTCGCGGAACAAATGTAACTCATACAACTGTCTGCACCATCACAGGACTCCTTCTTTGAGAATACGATGCTAATTTGAAAATATCTAAACTCGGGCTTAAAAACTTGGCGTTAGAGGGAAAATGCGAAAGATCCTCACCCCCCCCCCCCCCCCGTTAGAGGCACTAACACCTCACACGAGACCAGTGTAACTCGTAAGAACTGACTGTGTAGTCGTAGGATTCTAGGTTTGAGAATACAATGATAATTTGAAAATATCTTGGCTTAGGCTTAAAAGGATGGTGATAGATGGAGAAAACTCAAAACAACCACCGAACGACTCCCTGAGTGGCACCAACACCCCGCACGTTACTAATGTAATATGTAGGAACTGATCGTGCCATCAAGGGACTCTCACTTTGAGAATACCATGATAATTTTAAAATATATAGATTTAGACTTAGAAACATGGCGCTAGAGTGAGAAAACTCAAGAGGCACCAACAAGGAGCTAACTGCGCCATCATGTGACTCCTGGTTTAAGAATTGGATGATACTTTGAAAATATCTAGACTTAGGGTTAAAAGTATGGCTTTATGGGGAGACAACCCAAAACAACCCCCAAATGGCCTCGTGAGAGGCATAAGTACCTCACACGAGACCAATGTAACTCGTAAGAACTGACCGTGCCATCACGGGACTCTTCGTTTGAGAATATGAGAATAATTTGAAAATATCATGACTTGTGCTTAAAAATATGTTGTTTAAGGGGAAAACTCAAAATAGGCCCCAAACGATGCCGGGAGAGGCACTAACACCTCGCACGGGACTAATGTAACTCGCAGTAACTGACTGCACACTCACATGACTCCCAGTTTCAGAATACAATGATAATTTTAATATATTAAGACATAGGCTTAAAAACATGACGTTAGAGGGCAAAAACTCAAAATAGTCCCCCAACCTCCTCATGAGAGGCACTATTACCTCCCGCAGGGCGATTGTAACTCGTAGCAATTGATCGCACATTCATGGGACTCCAGTGTTGATAATACGATGAAAATTTGAAAATTTATAGACTTAGGCTTAAAAACATGGTGTTAGAGGGTGAAAACTCGAAATAGCCCCTAAACGGCCCGTGAGAAGCACCAACATCTCACACGGGAATAATGTAACTCTTAGGAAATGACGCTTCCAGTAGGGGGACTCTCGATTTGAGAATACGATGATAATTTTAAAATAGCTAGACTTATGATAAAAAACATGGAGTTAGAGGGGGAAAACCCAAAACAGCCACCCGAACGGCCCCGTGAGAGGCACCGGCACCTCGCACGGGACATATGTAACTCCTAGAAACTGACCGCATGCTCACGAGACTCCCAATATGAGACTATGATGATAATTTGAAAATATTTAAACTTAGGCTTAAAAAATTGTCTTAGTGGGCGTAAAACTGAAATGGCACCCGAACGGCCCCTGAGAGGCACCAACACCGCGTATTGGACCAATGTAACGCGTGAGAACTAACCATATCATCACGGGACTATCGATTTGAGAATATACTAAAAAATTTAAAATATTTGGACTTAGGCATAAAAACATTGCGTTAGAGGGCGAAAACTCGAAACAACCCCTGAACGACCATGTGAGAAGCACCATCACCTAACTTGGGACCAATATAAATCATAGGAAATGAGTGTGCCATCACGTGACTCCAAATTTGACAATATGATGATACTTTATAATATATATACTTAGGCATAAAAACATGGCATTAGAGTGTGAAAATAAAAAATAACCTCCAAACGGCCCCGTGAGAGGTGCCAACACCTCATACAAGACCAATGCAACTCGTAGGACCTCACCGAGTTACCACATGACTCTCAGTTTGAGAATACTATGATAATTTGAAAATATCTAGACTTAGTCTTAAAAACATGGCATTAGAGGGCTTAAACCTGAAACATCTCTCGAACGCCCC
This sequence comes from Sambucus nigra, assembly GCA_949130495.1. NCBI lineage: Eukaryota > Viridiplantae > Streptophyta > Magnoliopsida > Dipsacales > Adoxaceae > Sambucus > Sambucus nigra. Next base: position 371,147,559 of record OX422210.1, on the reverse strand, counting down.
GTGAAAGGCGCCAATACCTCACATGGGACCAATCTAACTCGAAGGAACTGACCGCGTGATCTCGGTACTCCCAGTTTGAGAATGCGATGATAATTTGAAAATATCTAGACTAAGGCTTAAAAACATGGCATTAGAAGGCGTAAACTTGAAACAACCCGTGAACAGCCTCGTGAAAGGCACTAACACCTCGCATGGGACAAATGTAACCCGTAGGAACTGTCGTGCCTTCATGGGAAATACAATGATAATTTGAAAACATCTAGATTTAGGCTTAAAAATATGGTGTTAGACGGGATAAACCCAAAACAGCCCCCAACGGCCCCGTGAGAGACATCAACAGCTCGCACGGGACCAATGTAACACGTAGGAGTTGACCGCATCATCATAGGACTCCAAGTTTAAAAATTGGACGATAATTTGAACATATCTAGACTTAGGCTTCAAAACATAGTTTTATAGAGCAAAAACCCAAAATAACCCCCAAATGGCCCCGTAAGAGGCATAAACAACTCACATGGGATCAATGTAACTCGTAGGAACTGATCACTTCATCACGGGACTCGTCATATAAGAATATGACAATAATTTGAAAATATGAAGACTTACACTTAAAAACTTGGTTTTTAAGGGCAAAACTCAAAATAGCCCCAAAACGACCCCGTGAGAGGCACCAACACCTCCCACGGGACTAATGTAAGTCGCAGGAGCTGAATGAACGATCACATGACTCCCGGTTTGAGAATAAGATAATAATTTTAAAATATCTAGACTTAAGCTTTGGCTTACAAACATGACTTTAGAGGGAAAAAACACGAAACAGGCCCCGAACCTCCTCGTGATACGCACCAACACCTCGCACAGGGTAATTGTAACTTGTAGGAATTGATCACATGTTCACGGGACTCCTGTATTGAGAATATGATGAAAATTTGAAAATTTATAGACTTAGGCTTAAAAACATAGTGTTAGAGGGCAAAAATCTGAAATAGCCCCTGAATGGCCCCGTGAGAAGCACCAACACCTCGCACGAGAACAATGTAACTCTTAGGAAGTGACCCTGCCATCAGGGGACTCCCGATTTGAGAATATTATGATAATTTTAAAATATCTAGACTTAGGCATAAAAACATGGTGTTAGGGTGTGAAAACCCAAAATAGTCCCGTGAAAGGCACCAACACCTCGCACGGGAGAAATTTAACTCGTAGGAACTAATCGCATGCTCACGAGACTCCCAATATGAGACTATAATGATAATTTGAATATATTTAGACTTAGGCTTAAAAATAATGTTTTAGAGGGCATAAACCTGAAACGGCCCCCGAATGGCCCCTGAGAGGCACCAACACCTCTACGGGACCAATGTAACTTGTAATAACTGATCGTATGATCACGGGACTCCCAATTTAAGAATACACAGATAATTTAGAATTATCTCGACTTAGGCTTAAAAATATGGCGTTATTGGGGGCAAACCTGAAACAACCCCTAAACGGCCCCTTAAGAGGCACCAACACCACGCCCGAGACCAATGTAGCACGTAGGAACTAACCGCCCCATCATAGGATTTTCAGTTTGAGAATATGATGATGATTTGAAAATTATAAGGACAAAATTGCCAATTGAGTCCACTTTATAGTTTTGACTTATTCTTGGGACATAGAGAGTTTTTTATTTTCACAATCTCACACAGACTATGATGTGTTAAAGTTTATTGAAGACGTTGCAGCAAAGCTTTAGGGAATTCATTATGTCAAATGTTTAATTGGTGCAAGTTTATTCGTCTTCAAGTTCAATTGCATTCCGAGATCACTCAGGTATGAATGCTTAGTTTTAATGGGACTCAAAATTTATTTTAAAAATCTTTAAGGATGTTATTTTATTAAGAAAATGTTTTTAAAACTGTTTGAAATGGTTTACACTTTGTTTTATTCTGATAAGGACGGATTAGAGCAGTGTTTAATTAGGACTAACTCGTTGCTTCATGCAAACGACGTACTCTATCATTCAAAGGAGATGCAACTGTCGTTCGAATGACATGGTCATCTCGTTCGAGCGACATATCATGTCGTTCGAGAGAGTATCCACCTCAACAAATTTATATAAGGCGTGCTTCCATCAGAATTTCGAAGGTGTGCAGTCTAAAAAATAGTTTTCATAACAATATGTTTCTACACAAAAGTCTTCTAAGATTTTTTAGTTTAAACACATCCTTAGAGTTTACAAGATCCGAGTATTCATTACTATATGCAATAGTGATCTTGTTTGCGCCAAGAAGGTTTTGTTCTACACTGAATATAGTTAGTTTTACGGAGAATAAGCGTAGGAGTTCGTGTTCCGATTTCATAGACATTATAACCCATATCGGTGGACACCGAGACATATGTGGACGCGTGTGTTACGGATGAGCATCATTAAAAAAGGACTTTCTGTGTGAGCAGTGTGAGAGGAGTGATCGAAGATCGTGAGAGCGTAAAGTCTTATAAGGGATCGAGTCATTGAGTAATACTTGTTTCTATTCATTATAAATCCACACTCATAGCGATTGTCTGGCTTGGGCCGTCTGAGGTCCCGTAGAAGTTTCCTCGTACATCCGATTTTGTGAGTATTCTTTACTTTATTTCACTGGCTTTAATGACTAGATGAATGTTTAGGATTATTCAAGATTAAATTTGGTTAAGTTAAATTGGTTCACAACTTGGTGCGAATTAAAAATTAGAAAAAGGTTTTTCATAAAAAGGGAAATTGTTTTTGTCATCCTTAAAACACTTTTCGCATAAGAAATAAAAAGGGAACCCATACATTGGTATCAGAGATATAAACATATTTTTATTGTGTTTGATCCCTTATGTTTTTCAGAATGAATTTTGGAGGTTTTGAAAGTTTTCGTGCTCCTATTTTTTATGGCACAAATTATGCTTATTGGAAAACACGAATGAGAAGTGCTTTAAAATCCATTGATGTGAGTGCGTGGTTAGCAATTGAAAAGAGTTGAACACCATCAGCCACACGATAGGGTGCGGTCACTAGCTTTAAAACCAGTGATTCAGGGACCGAGGCTGAACATACGTTTGCACTTTACAACTCTAAGGGTCTACATGTTCTTTCCTCACATGTCACACCAGAAGAGTATAATAGAATCATGACTCCTGAAACTTCAAAAGAGTCTTGGGATACACTTGCACTTACTCACGAGGGAACTAGCACGGTTAGAGCGTCAAATTTACAAAACTTCACTACACAGTTTGAGACAATTAAGATGTTAGAGAGTGGGTTGATTGATGAGTTTTATGCTAGGTTGTCTAATATTGTCAACTCGTCGTTTAACTTTGGAGAGAAGATTCTTGACAACCGTGTGATAAAGAAATTTTGAGATCTTTACCGAGTAAGTTTGATGCAAATGTGACCATTTTAAACTCCTTAGGTATGCTTGATTCTATGAAACATGAAGAGATTGTAGGTGACTTAAAAAACTATGAACTCGATATGTTTACCTCCAAGCAAAAGTGCCAAAGAAAGAAAAGGGCATTTCTTTGAATGCTCGGAAGGAGAAAACGAAAGTTTCGAATGGCGATTACGATTCGGATTTTGAAAGAGGGCAAGAAATTGATAGCTTATAGTACCTACTTAAGTGATAGTGATCCGGAAGATGGAGAGAGTTCCCCCAATGAGAGCAAGTTTGTTGCTTTCTTTGCATGTCATATGAGTGACGATGATAAATCTTCCCACCAAGATTCTCATGTGCATGACAATTCTGAGGCCGTTGAATCCCAAGTGAGTGAGGGAGACGTTAGTGAGGAATATGGGGTGATGTGAAATATTTGTAAGTTGCATTTAATGAGTTGTATGTCGAAGCAGTGATGGTGAAAAAGTCAAACTCTAAACTGTAATCTAGGTTGAATGAGCGTTCCATAGAGAATAATGATGCTTTTATTGATGATCTTAGGGCATGGGAAACGATGTTTAGGGAGAATCTAGAATATTTGGAGAAAGAGAGAGATAGCCTTCGTCGTTTGATGGATGCATTGAAAAAGGATATTATGTAGTTTGAGTAGTATAGGCGTGTGCTTGAGTCTAGGATTTGTGAGTTAGAGGAGAGATTGTGAGACTCCAGTAAGGTAAAGTTTGACTTGGAATCTATGTCGAAAATATTGGATAGGATGTTAGGCACCGTCCAAGTCAAAAGTGATAGGTGTGGTATAGGCTACGATGATAGAGTTAGTCCCATTCCCAAAGCCAACACCAACAGTTTGAGAGAGTCCGCTAGGAATATGAGGAAAGGTCGATATTTTGGTAATCATTCCCATAGTCTTTACACTTGAAAACCTTGAGGTAGGAAAGTTCACTTTAGACATTTTTGCTATGACCTTAGGAATTCTCCTAGGAAGTTTAGGAATAAATTCGTGTCGATTCCCAAAACCCCACCCATCATGTTGCACCCACTTGGGTTAGGAAATTGAATTTAATGGCTTTAGGTCTAAAACTTCATGGTTCTCATTTGGTTTCACTTGATTCTTTCTATGCTAAATATAAAGGATGATTGTGTTACCATGTTTATCATACTCTAGTGTTTGCATCATGTTTTCTATCTTGCTAGTGTTATAACATGTGTATCATTTTGTATTATATTTTTCATTTATTGTATCTTATTTGAAAAATACAAAAATATTTTTCATTTATTTGAGTCAAAATATGTTGAAAAACCAAAAAGATTTTCTATTTTTTTTTTAGTTTACATGTTTGATGTGGCATATTGGTGTGCTTGGACCCCCTTCCTTTCATTATTCATGTGGATAGGACATTTGGTCATAATTATTGATGCTTAGAATGATCTTAACCATTGTATTATGGGGTTGTTTCAAAGTTGATATGCATTTTGATTCGACTTTGTATATATGACATCCTTGCACACATACACAAGTTTATATGGATGTTTGACATCTCTCGCATATTTGAGTTTGGTGAGACGTTCATATCTCAATTTTGTCATCTATGTGTGAGTATACATATAATAAAAAATGATGAGTGTTCATGGGAAAGGGCTGTGAGAGTAGAAAATTTACTCGTCATGAAAGCCACCGTTAAAAAGAGCCCGAAAAAATTAGAGGCAATAAAAAAATCATATGCCAAAATATGGGCCAATTAGTTTATGTTCATTCAAAAGAAAATATAATATATATTTGAGGGAGATTGGATGGATAATTTAAACGCGTTTGCACCACGAATCCTAAAGTTACAAAATCATGTCATGAAGCTATTGTTTGTAGAATCGTCAAAATTCCGGATTTGTGTGCATGTTTGATTGTTTAGTTCATTTATCTCACACTTTAATTGTCTCATATGGATAAAATAAAGTTGGATGATTTATAGCTATCAATTAGAGCTTCTTTACCATTTCAATGTGTTGGAATTGCGTTTCATTTGTTAGTTTACGCCCATACATACCATGTTCATGTTTGCGCACATCGGTACAATGTTAGCATGTAATACATCTTGTGTTTGTAATTTTTTCTACTATATTACTATTGTTCTACAGTTTTCTACCCCTTCGAGTTAGTTTTTTACAAAATTTATTCACTGGGAAAAATTGTATGATTTTCTACATTGAGTGTGAGAGATTTATTTCCCCATTCGAGCGATAAACCTGTGTCGTGTGAAGCCTTCAAGCGAGAAGCTTTTGTCATTTAAACGACTAAGGTGTCCCATTCGAGCGAACCCTAGATCTCTGTGTAATTCTGTTTCAGTACCCTACTTATTTTGGTTATTTTTTTGGTACTGCTAGTTGGTTCTGGTTTCTATTTATGCAATTTACTTTGATTTATTTGATATTTTGTTGCATTGGATCATTTAGTCACACCTGCTTAGGTTGTTGATTCATATTGTGTGATTATTGTTTTCTAGTTACGGATTTGATATTGTTGATCGTTATTAGCTAGTTGTTTCATGTTATCTAGATATATTTCATTCATTTATCTGATTCTGTATATGTTTATCTATTCATCGAGTTGTCTATTCAAGACAAAAATGGGGAGAGATGTATTTTGTATGTGATGTAGGGGAGATTTTGTGTGATGAGCTTAGTATCCTGATTTAATTGCTATTTTCATATTGATATCATGTTTTTCTCATATATCAAATGAGTTGGATTTGATTTTTCATATTAGTTTATATCATTTGTTCCTTCATACTTCACTGGCGTATTTGTATGTTTCATGTGTATAGGTATGCTTTAGAGATTCTAGATTTCAAATCTACATCACATTAAGACAGTTCATGCTTGTCGGACAATCATTTACTAGTCTTGTCTTGTAATTTTTTATTTTGGGTTTATGGGATGGGATTTAGGAATCATAAGGCCTTATGGACCGGCTTAATCATTTTACTGTTGGTTTAGTCCCGGAATAGTCAAAGGGGGAGATTTCTAAGGATAAAATTCCAATTGAATCTGTTGTATAGTTTTGACTTATTCTGGAAACAAAACGCGTTTGAGTCATGGGAGATTTTTATTGTCACGATCCCACATAGACTATGACGTGTTGAAATTTATTGAAGACGTTGCGACAAAGTTTTAGGGAATTAATTATGCTGAATGTTTAATTGGTGCAAATTTATTCGTCTTCAAGTTCAATTGAATTTCGAGATCACTCAGGTATGAATGCGGAATTTTAATGGGACTCAGAATTTATTTTCAAAGTGTTTAAGGATGTTATTTTATTAAGAAAATGTTTTTAAAATATTTGTAAAAGTGTTTGAAATGGTTTGCACTTCGTTTTAGTCTGATAAGGATGGATTAGATCAGTGCTTAATTAGGACTCTAATTTCTTGCATCGTTCGAACGACGTACTCCATCGTTCAAACGAGATGCCACTACCGTTCGAACGACATGGTCATGTCGTTCGAGCGGCAGGTCATGTCGTTCGAGCGTGTATCCGCATCAAGAAAATTATATAAGGCGTGTTTCCATTAGAATTTTAAATATGTAAAATTTGAAAAATAGTTTTCGTAATCGTACGTTTTTGTACAAAAAATTTCTAAGGTTTTTAAGTCTAAACACATCCTTAGAGTTTACAAAATTCGAGTTTTCATTACTATATGAAACAATGATCTTGTTTGCACAAAGAAGGTTTTGTTCTACACTGAATATTGTTGGTTTTGCGGGGAAGAAGTGAAGGAGCTCGTGTTCCATTTTCATAGACGTTAGAAGCCATATCGATGGACACCGACACATACGTTTACACGTGTGTTGTGAACGAGCATCTCGGAAGAAGGAATTTCTGCATGGGCACTGTGAAGGAGTGATTGAAGATCAGAAGAGCGTCAAGTGTCATGAGGGATCGAGTCGTTGAGTATGACTTGTTTCTATTCATTTTAAATCCACATTCTTTGTGATTGTCTAGCTTGGGTTGTCCGATATTTTTTCTCGTTGTGGTTTCCTCGTACATCCGGTGTTGTGAGTATTCTACACTTTATTTTACCTGCTGTAATCATTAGATGAATTTTTAGGATTAATCAAGATAAATTTTGGTTAAGTTAAAATTGTTTTCCAACTTTGGGAAAACAAAAATTAGAAAAAGGTTTTTCATAAAAAGAAAAATCATTTTTGTCATCCTTAAAACACTTTTTGCATAACAAATAAAAAGGGAACCAAAAAAATTTAAACTTAGGCTTAAAAACGTGTCGTTAGAGGGCGTAAACCCAAAACAGCCCCTGAATGGACTCGTGAGTGGCACTAGCACCTCACACGAGACAAATGGAACACGTAGGAACTGATCGCACCGTCACGAGACTCTAGGTTTAAGAATCGGACGATAATTTGAAAATAGTGAAACTTAGACTTAAAAATATCGCATTAGAGGGAAAACACCCGAAACAACCGCAATACAAACCAGTGAGAGGCACCAACACCTCACACGAGACCAATGTAGCTCGTAGGAACTGATTGCACCGTCATCGAACTACCCATTGAGAATATGATCATAATTTGAAAATATCAAAACATAGGCTTAAAAACATTGCGTTCGAGGGGAAAAAACAAAAACCACACCTAAACGGCCCCATAAGAGCCACCAACACTTCTCATAAAACTAATGTAACTGACAGGAATTGATCGCTTGGTCACGTGACTTTCTATTTGAGAATACAATGATAATTTAAAAATATCTGGACTCGGTCTTAAAAATAAGAAGTTAAAGGGCAAAAACACGAAACAACCCTCGAATCGCCCTGTGAGAGGCACCAACACCTCGCACAGGGCCAATGTAAAAAATAGGAACTGATCGCGCCATCACAGGACTCCCGGTTTGAGTATACGATGATAATTTGAAAATGACTAGTCGTAGGCTTAAAAATTTGGCGTTAGAGAGCAAAAACTCGAACAACCTCAAAATGGCCTCGTGAGTGGGATCAACACCTCGCACAGGACCAATGTAACTTAAAGGTACTGACTGCACCGTCACGAGACTCCCTATTTGAGAATAAGATGATAATTTGAAAATTTCTAGATTTAGGGTTAAAAACATGACGTTAAAGGGAGAAAACCCGACCTAGCCCCTGAATTTCCCCGTGGGAGTCAGCAACACCTAGCAGGGGAAAAATCTAACTAGTAGGAAATGGCAGCGCCATCATGGGACTCCTGATTTGAGAATACGATGATATTTTGAAAATACCTAGACTCGAGCTTAAAAATATAGCGTTAGAGGGCGAAAACCCGAAATAGCCCGTGAATTGCCCTGTGAGAGGCGCACGAGTCCAATGTCACTCATAGGAACAGACTGCGCCATCACGGGACTCCTGATTTGATAATACGATAATAATTTTAGAATATCTAGACTTCATCTTAAAAACAGAGCGTTAAAGGGCACAAACCCAAAATAGCCCTCGAATCGCCCTGTGACAGGCACCAACACCTCGCACGGGACTAATGTAACACGTAGGAACTGACCGCACCATCACGGGACTCCCATTTTGAGAATACGATGATAATTTGAAAATAGCTAGTCGTAGGCTTAAAATGTGGCGTTAGAGGGCAAAAACTCTAAACAACCTCTAAATTGCCTCGTGAGTGGGACCAACAGCTCGCACGGGACCAATCTAACTCGTAGGTAACCGCCCCATCATTAGACTCCCGATGTAAGAATAAGACGATAATTTGAAAATTTCTAGATATAGTCTTAAAAACATGGTGTTAGAGGGTAAAATAGCTCCTGAGTTGCCCCGTGTAGGCACCAACACCTCGCACGCGACAAATCTAACTCATAGGAAGTGATTGAGCCATTATAGGACTCCTGATTTGAAAATATGATGATAATTTAAAAATAACTAGACTCAAGCTTAAAAATAATCCGTTAGAGGGAGAAAATCGAAATAGCCCCTGAATTTCTCCGTGAGAGTCACCAACACCTCGCACGAGACCAATGTCACTCGTAGGAATAGACCATGCCATCATGGGAAACCTAATTTGGGAATATGAAGATAATTTCAAACATCTAGACTCAGGCTTTAAAACATGACGTTAGAGGGCACAAACCTGAAATAACCCTCGAATCGGCCTGTGAGAGGCACCAACACCTCGCACGAGACCAATGTAACACGTAGGAACTGACCGCTCCATCACAGGACTCCCGGTTTGAGAGTACAATGGTAATTTGAAAATAGTTAGTCGCAGGCTTAAAAATATGGCGCTAGAGGGAAAAAATTCGAAACAAACTCCAAATGGCCTCGTGAGTGGGACGAATACCTCACACAGGACCAATGTAACTTGTAGGTACTGATTGCGTCGTCACGAGACTCCCGATTTGAGAATAAGACAATACTTTTAAAATTTCTACTCTTAGGCTTAAAAACATGGCGTTAGAGGGCAAAAACCAGAAATAGTCCCTAAATTTCCCCGTGTGAGGCATTAGCACCTCACATGGGACAAATCTAACTCGTAGGAAGTGATCGCGCTGTCATGGAACTCCAGTTTGAGAATACTATGATAATTTGAAAAAATAAAACCAGACTCAATCTGAAAAACATGGCGTTAGAGGGAGAATACCCGAAATAGCGCCCAATTTCCCCCGTGATAGGCACCAACACCTCATACGAGACCAATGTTACTCATAAGAACAGACTGCGCCATCACAGGACTCCTAATTTGAGAATACGAGGATAATTTTAAAATATATAGACTCAGACTTAGAAACATCGCGTTAAAGGGGAAAACCCAAAACTAGACTCGAATCGCCCTGTGGGAGGCATGAACACCTCGCACGGGATAATGTAACACGTAAAAACTGACTGTTCCATCATAGGACTCTCGGTTTGAGAATACAATGATAATTTGAAAATAGGTAGTCATAGGCTTAAAAATATGGTGTCTGACAGCAAAAACTCGAAACAACCACCAAATGGCCACGTGAGAGGGACCAACACCTCACACGGGGCCAATGTAACTCGTAAGAACTGATCGCGCCATCACAAGATTAACGTATTGAGAATAAGACCATAATTTGAAAATTTCTTGACTTAGGCTTAAAAACATGGTGTAAGAGGGCAAAAAACCAAAATAACCCCTGAATTGCCCCGTGGGAGGCACCAACACCTTGCACGAGACAGATATAACTCGTATAAATTGACCATGCTGTTATGGGACTCTTGGGTTTAGAATACAATGATATTTTAAAAATAACTAGACTCGGGCTTAAACAATGGCGTTAGAGGGCAAAAACTCGAAATTGCCCCAAATTGCCCCGTGAGAGACACCAACACCTCGCACGGGACCAATGTAAATCCTCGGAACTAACTGCACCATCACGAGACTTTTGATTTTAGAATACAATGATAATTTTAAACTATCTAGATTTGGGCTTTAAAACATGGCGTTAGAGGGCACAAACTCGAAACAACCCTCGAACAGCCCCGTGAGAGGCACCAACAAATCGTGCATGACAAATGTAACTCCTAGGTACTGATCGCACATCCACGGGTCTCCCGATTTGAGAATATGACGATAATTTGAAAATATCTAGACTTATGCCTAAAAACATGGCGTTTGAGGGAAAAAACTCAGAACAACCCCTGAACGACCCCGTGAGAGACACCAACACCTCGTGCGAGACCAATGTAACTCGTAGGAACTAACCACGTGATCACGGGACTCACGGTTAGATAATGTGATGATAATTTGAAAATATCTAGACTTAGGTGTAAAAACATGGGTTAGAGGGCGTAAACGAAAAACATCCCTCAAACGGCCCCGTAAGAGGCACTAACACCTCGCACAGGACCAATGTAACTTGTACGAACTGACCACGAGATAATGTCACTCCAAGTTTGATGATACGTTGATAATTTGGAAAATATCGAGACTCAGGCTTAAAAACATGGCATTACTGGGCGCAAACCCAAAATAGGCCTCGAACGGTCGCTTAAGAGGACCCAACACCTCGCACGGGACTAATGCAACACGTAGGAACTAACTGCACCTTCACATGACTGCCTGTTTGAGAATAATAATAATTTGAAAATAACTAGACTTGGGCTTAAAAACATGATGTTACTGGGCAAAAACCTGAAATAACCCCCAAATAGCCCCGTGAGAGGCACCAACACATCTCACGGGACCAATCTAACTCGTAGGAACGGAATGCGCCATCACAGGACTCCCTATTTGAGAATATGACGATAAATTAAAAATAATAAGACTTAGGCTTAAAAACATGGCGTCAGAGGGCCAAAACCCAAAACAAACCCCAAATATCCCTGTGAGAGGCACCAACACCTCACACGTGGCCAATGTAACTCATAGGAACTGACCCCACCATCACAGGACTCCCGGTTTAGGAATATAATGAAAATTTTAAAATATGAAGACTTGGGCTTAAAAACATTGCGTTAGTGGGTGAAAACTCAAAACAGCCCCCAAACAGCCCCGTGAGAGGCAACAACACCACGCATGGGACCAATGAAAGTTGTTGGAACAGTTTCCACTATCACTGGGTCCCCAGTTTGAGAATACGATTATAAATTGAAAATATCTAAACTTAGGGTTAAAAACATGGAGTTAGAAGCCAATAACTCGAAACATCCCCCGAACAGCCATGTGAGAGGCATCAACACCTCACGTGGGACCAATGTAACACATATGAACTGACCGCGTTGTCCCGGGACACTCAGTTTAAGAATAAGATAATAATTTGAAAATATATAGACTTAGGATTGAAAACAACGCTCGAATGGCCCCATGAAAGGAACCAACACCCCACACAAGACCAATGTAACTCGTAGGAACTGACTGCATGATCACAAGACTCCTAGTATGAGAATAAGATGATAATACAAAAATTTTGAGACTTATGCTTAAAAACATGGTGTTAGAGGATGTAAACCCAAAATAGCCCCTGAACGGCCCCGTGAGAGGACCAAATACCTTGCACGGGACCAATGTAACTCGTAGGAACTAACTGCATTATCATGGGACTCTCGGTTTGATAATTAGATGATAATTTGAAAATACCTAGACTTAGACTTAAAAACATGGCGTTAGAGGGCGCAAATCGGAAACAACCCCCGAACGGCCCCTTAAGAGGCACCAATACCTCAAATGGGACCAATGTAACATGTAGGAATTGTCCTGCCTTCACGGAACTCCCGATTTAAGAATACAATGATAATTTGAAATATCTAGATTTATTCTTAAAAACATGGCATTCGAGGGTGTAAACCTGAAATAGACCCCGAATGGTTCCGCGAGAAGCACCAACACCTCGCCCGGGAGAAATGTAACACGTAAGATCTAATCTCGCTTTCATGGGACTCCAGGTTTAAGAATCAAGTGATAATTTGAAAATATGTGGACTTAGGTATAAAAATATGGCTTTAGAGGGCCAACATCGAAAACAACCCTTAAGAGGCACTAACACATCCCACAGGACCAATGTAATAAGTAGGAACTAACCGGGCCTTCACAGGACTCCCAAATTTAGAATACAACGATAATTTGAAAATATATAGACTTAGGCTTAAAAATAAGGCGTTAGAGGGTGTAAACCCAAAATAGCCCCCGAACGGCCCCGTGAGAGGCATTAACATCTTGCACGGGACCAATGAAACATGTAGGACCTGACCGCTCCATCACAATAATCCAGGTTTAAGACTAGGATGATAATTTTAAAATATCTAGACTTAGGCTTAAAAACACGGTGTTAAAGGGTGAAAACCTAAATGACCCCCAAGTAGTCCCATGAATGCACTAACAACTCACACGGGACCAATGTAACTCGTAGGAACTCACCACGACATCACAGGACTCCCGGTTTGAGAATATGATGCTTATTTGAAAATATCAATACTGTGGCTTAAAAACATGGCGTTAGAGGGAATAAACCCGAAAGAGCCTCCAAACGGCCCCGTGAGAGGCACCAACACCTCGTACGGGACCAGTGCTAGGAACTATTTACGCTGTCATCGGGCTCTCGATTTGGGAATACGATGATAATTTGAAAATATCTGTACTCGGTCTTAAAAACATGGCATTAGAGGCCAATAACTCCAAACATTCCTCAAACCGCCTCATGAGAGGCACAAACACCTCGCACGTGACCAATGTAACAAGTAGGAGCTGATCGCTCTGTCACGAGACCACCTGTTTGTGAATACAATGATAATTTGAAAATATCAAGACTTACGTTTGTAAGGAATAAATTTTCAATTGAGTCTTAATGTAGTTTTGACTTATTCTCGAAACAAAATACGTTTGAGTCATAGGTAGATTTTTATTATCCTATCCACTACGAGACTATGACTTGTCGAAGATTTAATTAAAGACGTTGTGTCAAAGCTACAAGGAATTAATCATGTCGAAGTTTAATTGGTGTGAATTTCTAGCCTTCAACGTTTAATTGCTTTTCGAGATCACTCATAATGTTAATGAATCTCAGAATTTTATTTTGCAAAAATAAGGATGTTATTTCTTACAAGAAAATGTTTTTAATGATTTAAAAGTGTTTTAAATGTTTACACTTCGTTTAAAGATGATTAGCACGGATTAGAGTTAGATTAGAGTTGGTTTTATGTAAAACTTTTCTTTAAATGAGATAAATATCAAACTCTAATTACGACGTCATTCAAACTATAAGCATTATCGTTCGAACGAGATCTGCTGTCGTTCCAATGACGCAGTATCTCGCTCGAACGAGATTCTTCCACCGCCTTAAAATAATTATAAATAGGCGTGGTTAGTTTCCTCGAAGCATGTGTAGTGCAAAAAATAGTTTACGATATAGAAAGGTTCCTGCACAAAGTTTTCTAAGTGTTTTCAAGATAAAAAATCCTTATAGTTTCAAGATCTGATCTTTTCATTATCATATGTTCTTGTGACTTGTTGGCACCAAGTTTGAGGTTCTATTGAAGATTCGTTGCTGGTTTTGCGATGAAGATTCGACGGATACTGGCTCCGACATCGTAGACGATACATACCATATCGGTGGACACCAAGACACTCGTAGAGGCACGTGTTGTGGATGAGCATCGTGGGAAGGTTACTTTCCACGTGAGCACTGTGAAGATTGGTATAAGATCAGAGGAGCGTCAAGTTCTGTGGGTGGATCGAGTCGTTGTATAAGACTAACACCGGACATTGTAATTCTATTGTCATAGTGATTGTCCAGCCAGGGTCGTCCGAGGTTTTTTCCCGATTGGGTTTTTCCTCGTACATTAGCATTGTGAGTATTGCTTTACTTTATTTTATTTTCTTTAATCACTAGTTGCATGCTTAGGGTTAAACAAGATAAAATCTGGTTAAGTTAATCTGTTTCACAACTTGGTTTGATAAAAGTGAAAACGTTTTTTTTTCAAAAAGAGAAAGCTGGCTTGCATTCATCCTTAATATAATTCCGCTCAAGTAAAAGTTATATTTTGGGGACCTACAAATTGGTATCAGAGCTAGAAATACATTTTTATTGTGTTTGATCCCTTTTTTCTTATAAGGATGAATTTTGGCAATTATGATAGTTTTTGCACTCCAGTTTTTTATGGCACTAACTATACTTATTGGAAAATGAGAATGAAAAATGCTTTAAAGTCCATTAATGAGCGTGTGTGGTTAGCGGATGAAAAAGGTTGGTCACCACCTGTCATATAAGAGGGTGAGGTCACTAGTTTAAAACCCGTTGAGTCGTGGACGGAGACTGAACATAGGCTTGCACAGTATAACTCTAAATGTCTGCATGTTATTTCCTCACATGTCACACCTGAAGAGTATAATCGTATCATGACTTGTGAAACTTCGAAAGAAGCTTGGGATACACTGGCACTCACTCACGAGGGCACGAGCACGGTTAGGGCGTCTAAGTTATAAAATCTCACTACACAGTTTGAGACGATTAAGATGTTAGAGAGTGAGACGTTTGATGAGTTTTACACTAGGTTGTCCACTATTGTTAATGCGGCATTTAACCTAGATGAGAAGACTCCCGATAACTGAGTCATTAAGAAAATTTTGGGATCTTTGTCGAGTAGGTTTGATGCTAAAGTGACCATTATGAATTCCCTTGGTATGCTTAACTCATCGAAACTAGAAGAGGTCTTAGGTGACTTACAAACCCATAAACTTGATATGTTTACCTCCAAGCAAGTGCCAAAGAAAGAAAAGGGCATTGATTTCAAAGCCCTGAAGGACGAGACTAAAGTTTCAGATGACGACTCCGGTTTCGACTTTGAGGATGTCATCTTGTTGGAAAGAAAGTTCAAGAAGTTTCTTCAAATTCCTAAGAAATCGAAAGATGCCAAAAAGTTTGAAAAATTGAAAAAAAAGGAGACTCTACCTCAGGGGATAATAGTGAGAAGCCTAAGAGATATGAGTCTGATAGGTGTTTAGGGTGTGAGGGGTATGGTAACAAAGTTAAGGAGTGCCCCACTAGAATTAAGAAAGAAGGCAAGAAACCAATAGCATACAACACAACCTTAAGTGAAAGTGAACCTTAAGAGGGAGAGAATTCCCCCATTGAGCATAACTATGTTGCGTTTATGGCATGTCATGTAAACGACGATGATATATCTTCCCACAAGGATACTCATGTGCATGACACTTCCGAGACTATTGAGAGAGCTTCCCGAGAGGGTGAGAGTGATGAGAGAAAGGATGAGGAGATCGACATAGGACAGTTGCACGTTGCATTTCGAGAGTTGATTAAGGAGACAATGAAGGTGAAAAAGGCTAACTCAAAATTTCAAGCTAAGTTGAAAGAGTGTGCCGTAGAAAATAATGATGCTTTAATCAAGGATCTTAGGGCATGGGAGAATATAGAGTACGCCGAGAAATAGGGAGACAAACTTAGAGTTTTGATGGAGGATTTGAAAAAGGAGGTGCTATGGTTTGAGGAATCTAGGCGTCTACCCGAGTTTAGGATTAAGGAGTTAGAGGAGAGTTTGAGAGACTGGTCTAGAGTTAAGTTTGACTTAGAGGCTAGCAGTGAGAAGTTGGATAGGATCCTAGGCAGCATCCAAATTAAGAGAGATGGGGGTGGTATTGGCTTTAATGATCATGTTATTCCCATTCCCCACGCATTTGTGAGAGAGGCACATAGGAACGTTAGAAAAGGTCCGCATGTAGGTCACTTTCCATACCATCGTTACAGTTGCACATTTTGTGGTAGGAAATATCACCTTAGAAAATTTTCCTATAACCTTAGGAGTGCTCCTCTAAAGTTTAGGAATAAAGTTGCCCCGATTCCCCCCACCCCATGGGTCAGTACACACCTACTTGGGTTAGGAAGTCGGATTTGGTAGCTTTAGGAATAAAATTTAATGGTTCTCATTTGGTTGCACTTGATTCTTCTCATGCTAAATTTGAAGGTTGAGTGAGTTACCATGTTTATCATATTGTATTATATTTTTCATTTATTGCATCTTATTTGAAAAGCAGAAAAATATTTTGTTTTTGATAAAATTTTCGAAAAATACAAAAAGATTTTTGGTTTTGAAAATCTTGGGAAAAACACAAAAATATATTTTTTTAATTTAAGTCAAAATAGTTTTGAAAAAGAAAAAAAGATTTTCGATTTTGTTTTTGTTTTTGAGTTAACATGTTTGATGTGTCATATTGGTGTGCTTGGTCCCCCTTACTTTCCATTATCCATATGGCTAGGACATTTGGTCATTATTTTCGATGCTTAGATTGATCTTAACCATTGTATTTTTGGGATGTTTCGAAGTTGATATGCGTTTTGATTCGACTTTGTATATATGCCATCTTTGCACTCATGCACGAGTTTATATGGTTGTTTGATTACTTTCATATTAGAGTTTGGTGAGACATTCTTGTCTCAATTTTATCATCTATGCGTAAGTAGACTTAAGGAAGAGGTGTGCATGTAATAACCGTTTACCCGTGATCATTTTAACCCGTATTGAAAATATGATGAGTGTACGGGAAAGGGCTTCCAAAGTGTAAAATTGACTCGTCATGAAAGCCACCATTTGAAAGAGCCCAAAAAAAATCATAAGGCAATAAAAATAATAATATGCCAAAAATAAGCCAAATTAGTTTAGCTAATTCTAAAGAAAAATTGATATTATTGAGGGAGTTTGGATGGATTAAAAATTTTAACGGGTTTGCACAAAGAATCCTATAGTTGAAAATTCGTGACATGACGTTATTGTTTGTTGAATCGTCAAAATTTCGTATTCATGTGCTTGATGTTTCTTTAGTTCATTAAGCTCACACTTTAATTATCACATTGGCTATAATAAATTTTGATGATAGATTGCTACCAATGAGAGATTCTTGATCGTTTCGATTTGTTGGAATTATGATTCATTTATTTTAGTTCACTCTCATACATTACATGTTCATGTTTAGGCACATCGATACTATGTTAGCATGTTACTTATATTTGTTTGTCTTCGAGTTTTCTTAGTATTGCTACTGATTTGCTTCGGTTTCGATGTTTTGAGCCCCTTCCAGTTAGAATTTTCACATAATTTTTCTTCTGGGCAACACTGGTTAATTTTCTGGGGAGACTGTGAAAATTTTGATAATGTCGTTCTAACGACATACAGTTTCGTTCAAGCAATGTCACTTCTCGTTCAAACAACATCCCTGGCTCGTTTGAACAACAACCTGTTTAGCCGATTTGACTTTTTCTAGTTTATGTCTGTTTCAGTACCCTGATGCATATTGATTCATATTTTGGTACTGGGGTTCTGTTGATGAAGTTTTCATTGCTCTTTGACATATTTTTCTGCATTGGTTCGTTTGTCACACCTGCTTAATCTGATATATTTTTATGTGATTCATTGTTTTCTAGCTACTGATTTGACATTACTTGGTCATATTTCACTAGTAGTTTCATGTTTATCTAACATAATATGTGTTCATGAAATCAAATAGGTATATCATATTCTAAATTTGTTCATCTTTTCACCGAATTGTCTATCCGAGACAAAAAGGAGGAGAGATGTCTGTGATGTAGAGGGAGTTTTGTGAGTTTTATGCTTGATGGTTTGTATATCATGTTTACATATTGGTATCATGTTTACTCACATAACCAATTATTCGGATTTAAAGTTTCATATTAATTGATATCATTTGTTCCTCCATACTTCACTAGGTATTGGTATGTTTCATGTGTGTAGGTATGCTTAAAGATATTCTATATTTCAAGTCTACATCACATTACGACATTCGAGACAATTTCATTATTGTCGGTCCATTATTGAAGAGTCTTATCCTGAACTGATGATTTATTTTTCATTTTGGATTTTATGGAATGGGGTTTGAGGTGTCATATGGCTTGACGGCCCGTCGTAGGCATTCAACTGTTGGTTTTGTCCCGGAATAGGCAAAGGGGGGATTTATAAGGACCAAATTTCCACTTGAGTCTTAATGTAATTTTGACTTATTCTCGAAACAAAACACGTTTGAGTCATAGGTAGATTTTTATTGTCCGATCCACTACGAGACTGTGGGTACCCAGAATTAATACAATGGGCCTAGACGAGTAGCCCATTCTAGTGGCCCAAAGTCTAGGCCCCTCACTTCTTATTTTGATGCAGTCTCTTCCCACGTTCCCTTGAAGGGAAGTTATGGGAGGGATGGAAGACGTGGGGAAACCATCACCCTCACTCACCTAAATGTACATGTATATATTAAACCCTAGGTCCAGGGCAAAGGGACAAGTTGTATTCTCTGTAATTACTCTCCGGAGTATATAGAAATAATATCGACTGCACCACCGTGGACGTAGGCACATCTTTGCTGAACCACGTACATCCTTTGTTGTGTGATTGTCATTTTATATTCCTTGTTCTTACATGGTGAATGTTTTTTTCTTACTTATTTGTGTTGCACAATAATTGTCACCACAATTGGCGTCGTTTGTGGGAAGCTTTCATCTTTCCCTGAGAAGAGCCCACACCAAGGAAGGAGTTTAAGATGTCTGGTCACAGCAGCAATGCCCCTCAGGCAGGGGATATTCAAGAACCACTGCTCCTCGCAGGATTAGGTCTAAAGTTCGACATTCAGATCATAGGGCTCGCTTAGAAAGGCCAGCCTTAGAAGAAAACCAGGGACCAGTAAGGTCCACACAGATATCCAGATTGATTGATGCGTACGAGGCAAGGTACCACGAGCAGAGGGAGTCTTCTCACAGATACGAAGCTGAGAATGCTCGCTTGAAATGGAAACTAGAAAGACTGGAGAGGGAGCTTTATCCTGATAACAGGAGACATCCATAACGCACTCCTAGCCCTCAGGCGAGCAAATCTCGCAGTCGAGGAAGGAGCCCAAGGCGAGGATTTCTAGAGGTCGAGGGAGATAAATCAGACAATGACCTCCGCGAACAGCTGGAACAGCTCGACGTTACCAGAGCCCTGCTCACAGCAACAAGAACATACGAGATCTGGTCCACAGGGAAATGGACCAGCATCCTGCCCACCACAGTTCCAGATCAACCTGAGAACTCGCAAGGCGAGCTCTTAAAACCCAGATAAAGTCATCCTTCACGAGGGAAATCAAAGAGGAAGAAGCCCCCAAGAAATTTTCTATTCCAAGGTTCAAGATTTATGACGTAAGACTGATTCCATAGATCACGTCAGGCAATACCGACAGGCCATGGCCCTTTGGAATCACCGGGATGCACTGATATGCCGTATTTTCCCCTTAAGCTTGCTTGATGTGGCGCATAAATGGTTCGACAAACTCCCCCACCGATCCATCCGAAGTTTCAAATCCCTGGCCAAACTCTTTATGGCCCGCTTCATTACTAGTAGCTCCCATCCCAAAAGGATGGACGCCTTATTGACAATGAAGAAGACGCCTCAGGCGACCCTCCGAGACTACACAAAAAGGTACCGGGAGTTGTTCAATGAGGTCGAGGACTGCTCGAAGCAAGTGGCGGTGGCCTCCTTTAAAATTGGGCTACCCAGTTCTTCCCTTCTCTACCAGTCTCTGACGAAGAAGGAAGCCATAACCATCGACGACCTAATGGCTTGCATCGAGAAGTATGCCAAGGTGGAAGACGTCACCCGCCCCAGTACAGGGGAAAACGGTCGAGCTAAACTCACTACTAAGGGAAGTGACAAAATCAAGAATCAGAAAAAAGGAGGAAACAACGGGGGAAAAAATGGCTCCAAGAACGGAGGGAACCATGACGCGTCGAAAGAATTCCAGGCGGTCAACACCGTCTTTGAAGAACCAATTTACAAAATTCTCGCGAAGATCAAAGATGAGCCATTCATCAAGTGGCCCAAGAAAATGGGAGGAGATCCCTCGAAGAGGAACAATGCGTTAAGATGCACTTTCCACAAAGAGGGAGGACATAAGACCGAGCACTGCAAAGCTCTAAAGTCTCACCTCGAGGAGTTGGCCCAGTATGGGCATTTGAACGAGTTTGTGGAAAAGAGGGCAGAAATAGTGGCTGCCAACAGAGAGGCGAGACCTGACAATGTTCTGGAAGATGATGCCGGACATCAATTCGTAGTAACTCACGGCGCATATGACGTCAAGCAGATACAAGGAAACTCAGCTCGAATGGAAATGAAAAAACTTGCAGCGGTAATGCAGGCTTTCCCAATCGACCCAACAAAATCACAGTCAGGAAAGCGTCGACGAGCAGAGGACATCAACTATAACAAGCATATTGTTTTCACGGATGAAGATCAGGTGGGAGTAAGGACCCCACATCATGATGCCTTGGTCATTACACTCAGGATAGCCAACTTTGATGTCGACAAGCTGCTCATCGATCAAGGAAGCTCATCCGAAGTAATGTACCTCGACCTATTCAGGAAATTGAAGTTAAGCGTCGCCGACCTAAAGGAAGCTACTGTTCCTTTAGTTGGCTTCGCTAGGAAAATAACTATGCCCCTGGGCAAGGTTGTATTACCGGTGCGCACTGGAAACGTTTCCAAGATGATCGAGTTTTTGGTAGTCGACATCGATTTGCAATACCAGGCCATCCTCGGTAGGGGATGGCTTGATGGGATGAAGGAAGTCCCCTCGACCTACCATCAGAAGCTCAAGTATGTAACCGAGCTAGGAGTAATGGAGATCCACGGCGACCAAGCGATGGCGAGGAGGTGCTTCATAGCAGCCATCCGACTAAAGCTAGAGAAGAAGGCTGGACAACCCAGTGAGAAAGTTGAAGAAGGTGTGATACCTTCCAAATAGCAATTAATGTATGGAAGACCCGGAGTAGAGGAGACCAAGCTCCCCCCCCCCCCCTCCGAGCGTGTCGTCGAGGACCTGGTAGAAATTACAGCTAAAGATGGAAACAATAATAGAGTCTTCTTGATTGGAGCATCTCTCACCGACCAAGAACGGAAGGAGTTGACAACCTTGCTGAGGCGCAACGTAGATGTTTTCGCATGGGAACCATACGAATTTCCTGGAATCTACCCTGGTGTGGTCTGTCATCAGCTGCACGTCGACCCCACATTCAAGCCAATCACCCAAAAGGCACGGCGAACTGTGCCCGAGAAGGCTAAAGCGGTAGAAAAGGAAGTAGAAAAATTGCTAGATGCAGGATCCATACGGGGAGTACAATTCCCCAAGTGTTTGTCCAACCCAGTAGTAGTTTTGAAGAATAATGAGAAATGGAGAGTTTGCATCGACTTCACTGACCTCAATAGAGCATGCCCTAATGATAGTTTCCCCCTCCCAAAAGTAGACCAAATAGTAGACGCCACTGCAGCTCACGAACGAATGAGTTTTCTGGACGCGTACTCAGGGTATCACCAGATCCCCTTGTATGCCCCAGACCAAGACAAAACGGCATTCATCACAACAGTTGGGTTATATTGCTACAAGGTCATGCCCTTTGGGCTCAAGAATGCAGGGGCAACCTATTAGCGGCTGGTCATTAAAATGTTCAAGGATCAAATGGGAGACACCATGGATGTCTACATCGATGACATGATCGTTAAAAGCAGGAAGAAAGAAAATCACCTCTTGGACCTGTCAAACACCTTCGAAATCCTCAGGAAGTATTGGATGAAACTTAATGCGAGCAAGTGTTCCTTCGGTGTCCAGTCAGGAAAATTTCTTGGACACTTGGTCAGTAACAGAGGCATAGAAGCTAATCTAGATCAGATCGATGCAATCAACAGGGTGCAACCCCATCGCACAATCTGGGACGTGCAGAAGCTCACTGGAATGCTCGCTGCCTTAAATCGCTTTATCTCCAAATCCTCCGAGAAGTGCAAGCCTTTTTTCCAGATTCTAAAGGGAATTAAAATGATAGAGTGGAGCACATATTGCTCGCGAGCATTGGACGAGCTCAATTCCTACTTAAGTACTCCACCGCTGCTTGTCATACCACAGCAAACGAATTCTTTGTACTTGTACCTCTCTGTATCCAATCACACTGTCAGCTTTGCGCTAATATGCGAGGTTGCAGGAATCCAACACCCCGTTTATTACGCAAGCAAGACCTTATTAGACGCGGAGCAAAGGTACCTGCCATTGGAGAAGCTCGCCTTTGCACTAGTAATAGCCTCGAGGAAGTTGAAGCATTATTTTGAAGCTCATACTATCATCGTCCTTACATCACATCCCCTGAAGGCGGTCCTAAGAAAAGCGGATTTATCGGGCAGATTGTCTAAGTGGTCAGTCGATCTCGGCCGGTTTGACATCCAATTTCAACCAAGGGTAGCTATCAAGGGGCAGATCCTTGCTGATTTCATAGCCGAATTCACAGGCGAAGAAATCTCTGACCAACCTCAACCAACAAGGCAAGAGAAGAACCAGGCAACAGAGGAAACCTAGAAACTCTTCATTGATGGAGCCTCCAACTCAAACGGGGCAGGGGTAGGCGTTATTGTCATCACTCCAGAAAAAACAATCCTTGAGCAAGGAATCAGGCTTGGATTTACAGCCTCCAATAATGAAGCAGAGTACGAATCCCTAATAGCCGGTCTCCAGAAGGCGCAAACTCTAGGAGCAAAACGTTTACAGGTGTTCGGCGATTCTCAACTAGTCTCCAATCAGATAAGTGGAGATTATAATGCAAAGGATGAAAGAATGGCAGCCTACCTCGCCTTAGTGAAAAAATTAATGACAAGATTTGAAGAGATCAACATCCAACAGTTTCCCGGGGGCAAAATAGTCATGCTGATGCCTTAGCAGCCTTTAGTTCGGCAGTTGACTCTGACCTAAAAAGGATCATCCCCATCGATTTCCTCATTTGTCTGAGCATTAACCACAACATTAAGCTACCAAACGTGGAACAGATACTCCAGGTGGGGTCAGCCCCCAGCTGGATGGACCCTTTAAGGGACTATTTAAAGGATGGCACGCTCCCAGATGACAAGAAAACTGCCCACCAGATAAGAGTCAAAGTTGCTCGCTTTCACTTATCCACAGGAGGCGACTTGTATAAGAAATCCTTCTCCGGTCCCTACCTTAGATGCATCCACCCAGGTGATGTCGAGCAAGTGCTACACGAGCTTCACGAAGGAATCTGTGGAAGTCATGTCAGAGGAAGGTCTCTAGACTTTCGGGCAATGAAGGAAGGCTATTGGTGGCCATATACGCAAAAGGACTCCGCAGTATATGTCCGTAAATGCCTAAAATGCCAACTCCACGCTCCTATGGCCCACCAACCCACCAGCGACCTAAATTCCCTGTCCAGCCCATGGCCCTTCGCCCAATGGGGAATGGACATCGTGGGACCACTACCTACCGCGGCCGGCAATCGCAAATATCTATTGGTTGCGACTGACTACTTAACCAAATGGATCGAGGCAGAACCCCTGGCGAACATCCGAGATGTCGATATGATAAGGTTCATATGGAGGAATATAGTCACTCGATTTGGAATTCCCAGAACCATCATCATCGACAATGGAACACAGTTCTAACCTTGCACTAGTTGACCAAGGCCAGAATGATGAGGCATTTCTCGCCGAACTCGACCTAGCCGACGAGCGCAGAGAACTTGCACTAGTGAAGCTAGCAAGCTATCAACAACAGCTCTCGAAGCACTACAACAAAAGGGTTAACCCGATAACATTCCAAGTTGGGGACTATGTTCTAAGGAAAGTCCTGGGCAGCACAGTGAAGTTGTCAGACGACAAGCTAGGCCCAAACTGGGAAGGTCCCTTTAAGATAACTAAAGACGATCTGCAAGGCGCCTATCACTTGGAAACGATGGAGGGAAGAGAAATACCACGAGCATGGAACGCAGCTAATCTCAAGAAATTCTATTTTTAGATCTTTTTTGTATTGTTTTGTTATGAAAATAGAAGTTCATTTCCCTTATTACTAATGAAAGCTACTTAACTGGTTACACTCTGATTGGTAACAGCTGCATTTATCGCACATCTTTTCCAAATAACAGGCACATTGATCACTATAGTAGGGAAATACCCCTCCTCAGGTCATCGTCATAAAACACGAGAGACCTCTTAGCATTGTCCCTGGCAATATATGAATCCATATGGGGGATCCTTAGGCAATACGACCAAATTCTATACTGGTCACCAAACCTACTTCGATTGAGTAAAATCCTGATCGGATGAAGACGTCCAACACCAGGTGTGTGCTCGCCAACTGCCCCACTTAGGCCTAAGGGAGTGTGACGACACAACCTAAAAGGTAAAGTGGAGCACAATGGTATCTCGGTATTATACTGGACTGGGGGGACACTTGGATGACAAAACAAAAAAGATTATAGAGCAGCAAGAATATGAAAAGTAGGATGCACATGTTTAGTCGGCAAAATTGCCCAAAACACAAACTTTTCATTAATTCATCATACTTACAACAATGATAATACATGTTTAGTCGGCGAGCTCGCCTAAAGCATTTACAATATCAAAAATACAAAAAAAAAATAACAACTGGAAAAATCTCAATTGGGTGGAAACCTCCGAGCAAGATAATCAGCCACTCGAGCTCTTCGTCTGTCATCAAGAGCAGGAGCTAAGTCCTCCACAACCTCATTCACATCAGACTCCAGTAATTGTCGAGGAATAGCATCGATGGGGATCCATCGATCATCCCTCCGGAATGGGTTAGGCATCAAGGTGGAGGAAGACATCTCATGACGATACCATAGCACCGAGTTCCTCGGGACTTGTAGCTCCTTCAAGGCTCTTAGCCACCCCTTGATAAAAGAAAGCTCCTGAAACTCAGACAGCCTTATTGGAGTATCCGACCAGCCTTGATCATAATCGTCAGCCCATGCTTCCCGAGGGCCTTTATTGAACAAGTGTCGCAACCGAGTAACGTCCCTTTGAAGCCCAGCAGCGATTACATATGCTCGCTGAACATCACCGTGGAGTTCTTCCATTTCCCTATCACGAAGTTCTTCTGCTTCCCTATTTCTGCTCCTGGTGCTCCTACCAACTCTTGGAAGGGGAGGGCGAGTGGGACTTCGTGACATAGGAGGAGTAACATTATGAACAACTCTAGTTCGCGATGATGAGGATCCTTGCAATACTGCTCGAACAGTGCTCGACGCATGCTCCCTGAGTCGTAAGACTTCTCTCCTCAGGTCTTCATTAACCTGCTAAAGAACCTCCCCTACTTGGTTGATCTCGGGGGCCTCTAATAGTGTTGTCCTTAGCACATTGACCTCCTCTTGCACTGAAGCACCAATATCCCCCATCTCCTGGAGCCTGTCCTTCGGCTTGGCCACGAGCTCAGATTGCTCCTTATACTTCAGATTTCTAGACCTAAAGGACTTACAAAGATTAACGAAGGCCTGGCGAACTTTGGGACTTGCATTGGGACCAAGGGTCCTACCCAACTAGGAAGTAGCAGGAATGTAATCATCCACATCAACTAACTACAAGCGAGAGAAAGAAAAATGAGAGAAAGGGACAAATCAGTAAAAGAAGAAATGAAGCCTTTTTCATTAATGAAAATTGAAATTACATTGAACTGAAAAAAGAAAGTTTACAGACTGGAAAAAACAAAAATAGAAAGAAATCCTATCAGATAACTAATTAGCAACCTCAGGTGGCCCAGAGATTGATGGCCCTGTCCCCTTATCAGCATTAACAGGAGCACTGCCCTCGGCAGGGGTGGTCTCTGTCACCTCAATAGGAGAAACGTTAGCATGGGACGCTTGAGGAATAGTATTAGAGCCTTCAATGGCTGGGTCAGGGACCTCATCTACAACCGGCCTCGGCCCTGGGTTGTGCTCATCAAAAAGAGGAGATGCAACATCCACTCTAGTAGTAATGAGAGCCTTGTTCCATCCTTTCTTGAAGTTCAGACGGCTAATATAGCCTATCTGAACTTCAGCATCCTCATATGCTGCAGCCCAGCCAGAATTGTAAGAGTCTTCCTTGGCGGTAACAGCCTCGGACTCCTTTTTCTTCAGCTCTTCAGAGAGCACCTTGTTCTCCTCAACGACTGTAAGTTTGCTCGAGCAAACCAAGTTATACGACTACCTCAGCTCCTTCAGATCTTGGACTGCATCATCCTTCTCCTTATTGGCAGTGGCAAGAGCCAAGTCGGGTGAAATCCGAGCAGCTTTAACGGCTTTGAGGTTGGCCTCGAGCTCTTTACCCTTCAGCTTCAGGGTAGAGTTCTCTTGCTTCAGCTCACTATTCTTCTTCACCAGCTCATCACGTGAACGATACAGCACGGTGAAGTTAGTAACAAACTACAGAAAAGAGAAGGCATTAGAAGTGGAAAATGAGGGGAGTCAGAAAAACATAAGAGAAAAAGGGAAAAACCTTACCAGAGCAAGCCTCTGACTATCCTGAAGAGCCAAGTGCTCTGACCCTACTTCCCTTTAGTGATCAGCCCGGAGGAAAGCTCTCTTGAGCAAAGCCGGGTCCAGCTGGGGAGAAATTACCATGGAGGCCCCCTCAGGCAGAGCAGATACTGGGACTAAGGCCTCCCGGCCTTCGTTCTCGCTTCAGCCCTCCTTTTCTCCTCTTATTTATCTCTATCTTTCCTCCTCCTCTCCTCTACCTTCCGTTTCTCCTCCATTTTCTTCCTCTCTTCTTCCTTTTTCCTCTCTCTCTCTCACCTGCTCCTCTTCCTTCCTCTTCCTCTCCTGCTCCTGAGCAGAAGACCGGGAACCAGTAGACATAGCCCCCGAGGAAGATTTTTGTTTCTTCGACCTCTGAGCAAGGAGCATATGGTCTTCATTATCATCATCCCGGATCAGGTTCTTCCGGGGTGGAACCATCCCTTCACTTGAACTGCTGGAAGTGCTCGACGACCCTCGAGCTTCAGAAACCTCCCTGCGATCAGAGGAGCTGCTAATGCTAGAGCTCTCTCCCTGTAAATCACTTACAGCTCCTATAATGTCACTCTCAGAGCTTCCCTCTTCCTCGTCCAATTGTATAGGACTTGTAGCAGTCTCTTCAGGTGAACTAAACTCTGGGATACTATCCACAGGCCTTGCTATGAAGTTGGAGGCAAAGTTCTTGTACTCAAGCAGGAAGGCAGCAGACCTGGGATGCTCGTCGTCGCCTAAAGGCTCTCGGATGTTCCAAGCCTTTATCAATTCTGAAACACGGACCTCGTTGAGTGCAGGTTCCAAGTTCTTCGACCTCGCTGTGAAAGAAAAAGCAAAGAAGGGTTAGAAAGATCACAAATCAACAAAAGTCAAAACAATAGTACAATATCTACCTATGTATTCCTCCCCATAAAAGGGAACAGAGAACCTCTCAGACCTCGACCCTTCAAGTTAGGGAGAAAACTTCCAATTTCTAACAAGGAAACCCTCTTGCCAGTATTCCTTATGGGAATCAGGTAGATTTACTACCAATACCCTGTCAGGGCTCCTGGCTTTGAGGTAAAGGATACCAGAACTAATCCGAGAAAAGGAGTAGCAAAAACAAATTTCGGCGAGCCCTAACCTAATTCCATATAATTGATTTATCCTATGTATGCCATTTACTATTTTCCACACTTTGGGCGAGCATTGTGCAGGAACAACATTAAAATAGCCAAAGAAATGAAAAAACAAGTCATTGGGAGGAAAAGTGAGTCCCCCCTGAGAAAGCAACAAAACATGGATCCAGTGGGCATCATCTATCTCCTTAATATTTCTAGGAGGGTAGGAACAACACTCAATATCTACCCACTCAGGAATATTGTAAAACTCCCTAAACTCGGAAACCGACCTATGCCCAATCTTCGCCATTGGAAAACCCTATAAAACTACAAACTCAAAGAGAAAGCACAGAGAAAAAGTACAGGAAACTTACAAGATAGAAGATTAATTCGAACGATGAAGAAGCACGAGCCCAAACGGCGAGAAAGCAACGAGAATAGAGGTTGAGAGAAGAAGATACGAAGTGCTAAAACTCACAAGGAATGAGAAAGTGCTGGAAAAATTGAAACGACGATAGAAAAGTACCTAATCCAAGAAACCTTCAAGTTCTTCTAATCATAGTTCACAAGATACTAAGAGGGTGCCGCCAAAACCAGCTTCACATTTTTCGAAGAATTGTAAAAGAGCCATTATGACTAATCATTTAAATTTATTGAGCCCATGAACATGGCCCAACAAACTTAGGGGCAATTGTGGGTACCCATAATTAATACCATGGGCCTAGACGAGTAGCCCAATTCTAGCGGCCCAAAATCTAGGCCCCCCACTTCTTATTTTGATGCAGTTTCTTCCCACGTTCCCTTGAAGGTAAGTTATGGGAAGGATGGAAGATGTGGGGAAACCATCACCCCCACTCACCTAAATGTACATGTATATATTAAACCCTAGGTCCGGGGTAAAGGGACAAGTTTTATTCTCTACAATTACTCTCCGGAGTATATAGAAATAATATCGACTGCACCACCGTGGACGTAGGCACATCTTTGCTTAACCACATACATCCTTTGTTGTGTGATTGTCATTTTATATTCCTTGTTCTTACTTGGTGAATGCTTTTTTCTTATTTATTTGTGTTGCACAATAATTGTCACCACAAATACTATGACTTATCGAAGATTTAATTGAAGACGTTGCGGTAAAGCTACAAGGAATTAATCCTATCGAAGTTTAATTGGTGCGAATTTCTTATCTTCAAGGTTTAATTGCATTTTGAGATCACACAGGCATGAATGCATAATGTTAATGAATCTCAAAATTTTATTTTGCAAAAATAAGGATGTTATTTATTACAAGAAATTGTTTTTAATGTTTTAAAAGTGTTTTAAATGTTTACACTTGTTTAAAGCTGATGAGGACGGATTAGAGTTGGATAAGAGATGGTTTTATGTAAAACTCTATTTTTTAATGAGATAAATACCAAAACTCTAATTACAACATCATTAAAACAACAAGCATTATCGTTCGAACGAGATTTGATGTCGTTCGAATGACGCAGTATCTCGCTCGAACGAGATTCTTCCACTGCCTTAAAACAATTATAAATAGGCGTGGTCAGTTTCTTCGAAGCGCAGAAAGGTTTCTGCACAAAGTTTTCAAAGTGTTTTAAAGATAAAACATCCTTAGAGTTTCAAGATCCGAGCTTTTCATTATCATATGTTCTTCTGATCTTGTTGGCACAAAGTTTGAGGTTCTATTGAAGATCCATTACTGGATTTGGAGTGAAGATTCGGTGGTTATCGATTTCGACATCGTAGATGATACAGGCCAAATCGGTGGACACCGAGACACTCATAGAGGCGTGTGTTGTCTACGAGCATTATGGGAGAAGGTTACTCTCCGCGTGGGAACTGTGAAGATTGGTAGAAGAGCGGAGGAGAGTGAAGGATCATGGGTAGGTCGAGTCATTGTAAAAGACTACCATCTCACTTTATAATTCCATTGTCATTGTGATTGTCTGGCCTGGGTCGTCATGCCCCCGTGAGAGGCACCAACACCTCATACAGGACCAATACAGCTCGTAGGAACTCACCGCTCAATCACAGGACTCCCGATTTGAGAATATAATGATAATTTTCTAATATCTATAATTTGGCATAAAAATATGGTGGTAGAGGGCGTAAACTCGAAACAACCCCGAACGTCCCCGTGAGAGGTGCTAACACCTCTTACGGGACTAATGTAACTTGTAGGAACTCACCATAAGATCACAGTATTCTCAGTTTGAGAATACGATGATAATTTGAAAATATCTAAACATAGGCATATAAGCATGGCCTTAGAGGGCGCAAACTCGAAAAAACCCATAAATGTCCCCATAAAAGCCACCAATACCTCGCATGGGACCAATGTAACACGTAGGATTTGTCACATCTTCACGGAACTCCCGGTTTGAGAATACAATGATAATTTGAAAATATCTAGATTTAGGCATAAAAATATGGCGTTAGAGGGCAAAAACCTGAAATGACCCCCGAACGGCCTCGCAAGAGGCACCAACACCTCGCACGGGATCAGTGTGACACATGGGAGATGATCTCACTATCAGGGGACTCCAGGTTTAAGAATCGTATGATAATTTCAAAATATCTAGACTTAGGCTTAAAAACATTTCTTTAGAAGGCGAGAAGATAAAAAAAACCCAAACGGCCCCGTAAGAGGCACCAACACTGCACACGGGACCAATGTAACTCGTAGGAACTGACTGCGCCGTCCCGGGACTCCCAGTTTGAGAATATGATAATAGTTTGAAAATATCAAGACTTTGACTTAAAGACATGGCGTTTGAGGGAAAAAACTAAAATAGCCCCCAAATGGCCCCGTGAGAGGCACTAATACCTCGCACGGGACTAATGCAACTCGCAGGAACTAATCGCGTGGTCACGGGACTAACGATTTAAGAATACGATGATGATTTGAAAATATCTAGACGTAGGCTTAAAAACATTATGTTAGAGGGTGTAAACCCTAAACAGCCCCCGAACGGCCCTATGAGAGGCACCAACACCTCGCACGGGACCAATGTAACTAGGATGAACTCCCTACGTTATCACGACAGTCTATATTTGAGAATATGTTTGTAATTTGAAAAATATATGGACTTACGATTTAAAAACATGGCGGTAGAGGGCACAAAGCCAAAATAACCCACGAACGGCCCCTTAGAGGCACCAACACCTCGCACGGGACTAATGTAACACGTAGGATCTATCGCGCCTTCATGGGACTCCCGATTTGAGAATGTAACAATAATTTGAAAATATCTAGATTTGGGCATAAAAACATGGAGTTGGAGGGCGTAACTTGAAACCATTTGATGTTCAATGTGTAGAACAAATAACTTTGGTGCCTCAAGATCATGTAAACATATAATAATGATAACTCGGATCTTTTGTAAACTCTAAGGATGTGTTTTTGCTTTGTAAACCTTAGAAAACGTGTGCAAACAAGGTTCTGGTTCATAAAACTGTTTTCCAGAATGCACACTTATGAAATTATGATGAAAACACTGTTTAAATAGGATTAAAATGCCTCCTCGAAAAATGTGTCGTTCGAATGACTTAAGCATATCATTCGCACGACATTATATCTCGTTCGAACGAGATCCAATGTCGTTCAAGTGACATCGTGAAAGTTTGACTTTCTTTGACTTTCTGATTAAAACTTCTCTTAACAAAGAGATTCAAATTAGTCAAACTCTATTTCGAGCTTATCATCATAAATCAAAGTTTAAACCTTTTAAAACACTTAAAACCATTTAAAATATTTTTCTTTATAAAAAATACATCCTTATATTTTAAAAAAAAAGTTCTGAGTACCATAAATTATATGCATTCATACCTGAGTGGTCTCGGAATGAAATTAACTTTGAAGACGAATAAACTTGCACCAATTAAACATCGGCATGATTAATTCTTTGAAGCTTTTCCGCAACGTCTTCAATTTCTTCAATACGTCATAGACCAAGTGGGATCGTGACAAAATAAACTTATCCCTATGACATATTACAAACACAGTTTTGTTCACGGAATTAAGTCAAAACACTACAGGGACTCAATTGGAAATTTATGTCCTTACAAATCTCCCCCTTTGACTATTCCGGGACAAAACTAAACTAGTGAAATGCCTAACTGGGCCGTCAAGCCGTATGATGCCTAAATCCCATCCCATAAACGCAAAAACAAAAATACAGGATACGGACTAGAATATGTAGCACCGACAAGCATGAACTATCTGAATGTGATGTAGACTTGAATTCTCGAATTGCTGAAAGCATACCTACACACATGAAACAGACAAACAGATACCCAGTGAAGTATGGAGGAACAAATGATACCAATTTATATTTCTAATAAGAACAAATCATTTGAAGCATGTGAGGAATTTATTTGATACGGATTTCTTCAAATATAATCAAACAATAATCCAGTTATCAATAGTAGCGCTCAACAAATCTCCCCCTGCATCACATACATCTCTCCCCCTTTTTATCTCAAATAGACAATCTGGTGAAACAATAAACCAATATGAAATATCTAGCATGAGAATATGAGACCAATTTGATACCAATTTGAATCAAGTTAATACCAATTTGAGAATTGAAAACCGCTAGATAATCATGAAACAACCAGCTAAATATGATTAAGCAGTGATAAATCTGTAGCTAGTAAACCAAGGAATCACACAAGGAATATACTAATCAAATCAGGTGTGATGAACGGACTCATATGCAAAATATCAATTTGGAACATAAAAGAACCTGCATATAAACCAAAACAGTCAAAAAATGCTTCCTGCAGTACCAAAAAAAATATCAAATTAAACCAGAGGACTGCAAACCAATCAGAAGACATTTTTCAGCCTATCGTTCGAATGAGCCAGGGACTTCGCTCAAACGAGATGAGGAATTCGCTCGAACAAAGTACAGAAGTCGTTCGCGCGAGATGTAATGTCGTTAGAACGACTTCGCGCGACCTGCCAAAATTTCCCAGTTTCCCAGAAATATTATAAAGTATTGCTCGGTGAAAAAATTTCAACAAAAAAATTCCATGAAGGGCCTGACAGATGCAAAATAGTGCTAAAACAGTAGTCTTTTTATACAAAACGCAAAAACTCTTAAAAACTTAAAATGTGAGTTACATGCAAACATAGTACCGATGTGCTCAAACATGGACATGGAATGAATGGGCGTGAAACTACAACAAATGAGTCAAAATTCCAACACATCGAAACGATCAAGAAGCTCTAATTGATAGCGATAAATCATCAAACTTTATCATAGACATATGACAATTAAAGTGTGAGCTTAATGAACTAAACATACAACATGCACACAAATCTAGAATTTTGACGATTCTACAAACAATAGCGTCAAATTGCAATGTTTCAACATTAGGATTAGATGTGCAAACCCGTTTAAATTTTCTCCAACCAAAACTCCCTCATATATATATATAGATACTTTTGCAAGTTCTTTTGAGGTTTCTAGCATTCTCAACTTAGAGAAAATCTTATTGGCCCTTTTCTTAGCATATTGCATTTTCTTTTGGGATCTTTTAAACGGTGACTTTCACGAGTTAATTTTTAACTCTCGTAGCCCTTTCTCGTGAATCACTCGTCATTTTTACCAATATTAAATCCTCACGGTAAACGGTTATTACATGCACACTTCTCCTTAAGTCTACTTAAGCATAGATGACAAGATTGAGATAAGAACGCCTCACCAAATTCAAATATGCAAGAGAAGTCAAACATCCATATAAACTCGTGCATGTGTGCAATGTTGGCATATATACAAAGTCGAATCAAAACGCATATCAACTTCGAAACAACCCCATATAAACAATGGTTAAGATCATTCTAAGCATCGATAATAATGACCAAATGTCATAGCCACGTGGATAATGAAACGATGGGAGGTCCAAACACACCAATATGCCACATCAAACATGTAAACTCAAAAACTGAAAATCCTTTTTGTATTTTTCAAATAGGACTCAAACAAATGAAAACTATAATACAAAATGATACACATGTCATAATACTAGCAATGAATATATTATAAAGCAAACTAGCATATGAAAAACATGGAAACACTATCATCCTTTAGATTTAGCATGGGAAGAATCAAGTGCACCCAAACAAGAATCATGAAGTTTAATTCCTAAAGCCACTAAATCCGATTTCCTAACCCAAGTAGGTGTAAAACGACGCATGGGGGTTTGGGTAACCGGTGCAGCTTTATTCTTAAACTTCCTAGGAGCTTGTCTAAGGTCGTAATAATAACGCGTAAGGTGACCTTTCCTACCACAAAACGAGCAAGTGTAGCGGTGGTGGGAATGACTACCTTTATGTGGACCTTTTCTAACCATCCTAGTGTTTCTCACACGTGCGGGGGGAAAGGGAACAAGTCTCTCACCAAAACCTATACCTCCCATATCTTCCTTAATTTGGACGGTTCCTAGGATCTTATCTAACTTCTCCGACCTAGCCTCCAAATCAAATTTGACTCTAGACGAGTCTATCAATTTCTCCTCCAACTCGTGAATCCTAGACTCGAGCAAACGCCTAGACTCCTCAAACTCTAAAATTTTCTTTTTCAGGGACTCCATAAAACCACGGAGATTCTCTCTTTTTTCACAAACTCTAGTTTATCCCTGAACTTCTTCTCTCGTGCCCTAAGGTCCTCAATCAAACTATCACTGTTTTCTATGGAACGCTCATTCAACTTAGATTACAATTTTGATTTAGCCTTTTTCACCTTCACCATTTCGGCATACAACTCATTAAACGCATTGTGCAATTCTTTCACATCAACCTCCTCCTCATCACTCTCTTCACCCTTAACATGGGATACACTCAAAACCTCCTCGAAAGTGTCATTCACATGAGTAGCATCGTTGTCGCTCACATGACATGCCATAAATGCTACAAAGTTATGCTCAATGGGGGAACTCTCTCCCTCTTTCGGCTCACTATCACTTAAGGTAGCATTATAGACAACGGGTTGCTTGCCCTCTTTCTTAAGTCTAGTGAGACACTCCTTAACCTTGTGACCGTACCCCTTACACCCAAAACACTTATCCGACTCATCTTTCTTAGGCTTCTCAAACTTATCCTTAGAGACAGGACCTACTTTGTTGTTCTTGAATTTTTTAAATTTCTTGGCATCTTTCGATTGCTTTTGAAACTTAATAAATTTTTTAAATTTCTTTGCCAGTAAAGCAACATCCTCAAAATTGGAATCGGAGTCGGAATTCGAAACTTTAATTTCCTCCTTCCGGGTTTTCAAATCAATGCTCTTTTATATCTTAGGCACTTTCTTAGAGGTAATCATATCGATTTCATTGGTTTGTAAGTCACCTACAATCTCTTCTTGTTTCGTTGACTCTAACCTACCCAAGGAGTTTAAAATGGTCACTTTCGCATCAAACCTACTAGGCAACGACCTAAGGATTTTCTTAATGACACGGTTGTCAGGAATTTTCTCACCTAGGTTAAACGATGAGTTGACAATATTGGACAACCTAGCATAAAACTCATCAAAGGTCTCACTCTCTAACATCCTAATGGCCTCAAACTGTGTAGTGAGATTTTGAAGTTTTGACGCCCTAACCGTGCTAGTGCCCTCGTGAGTGAGTGCCAAAATATCCCAAGCCTCTTTTGATCTTTCACAAGTCATAATTATATTATATTCTTCCTGTGTGACATGTGAAGAAATAACGTGCAGACCCTTAGAATTATATTGTTCAAGTCTTTGTTCAGTTTCGGTCCATGACTCAACAGGCTTTAAACTAGTGACCTCACCTACAATAGTGACAGGGGTGTCCAAGCTTTCTCAACTGCAAGCCAAACACGTTCATCAATAGATTTTAAAGCACATCTCATTCTCATCTTCCAATAAGTGTAATTAGTGCCATCAAAAACAGGTTTTCGAGAAAATTCATTATATCCAGAATTCATCTTTGAAAACACACGGGATCACAAAATAAAAAATAAAAAATTCTAGCTCTGACACCAATTTGAAGAGTACCCAATATGTGTGTTTCAAACAAAACCAATTTTTCTTCGAAAAATTATCCAACTTTTAATTATGCACCAAACCAAGTTGTGAAAACCCAATTCTTACTTTAAACCAATTTTATCTTGATTAATCCTACACATGCATCTAGTGATTAAAGAAAGTAAATTAAAGTAAAGTATACTCACAACGTCGGATGTACGAGGAAAAAACCCAAAACGGGAAAACAACCTCGGACGGCCCAAGCCAGACAATCACTATGAACAATGGTTTTACAAAGACAGATTAGCCTTACACTAAGACTCGATCCCCACGGGTCTTGAAGCTCCTTCTGATCTTCAACTATTATTCAATAGTGCCCACGTAGAAAGTCCGTCTTCCACGATCTCTGTCCACAACACTCGCGTTCACGTATGTCTCGGTGTCCACCGATATAGCTTTGATTCATCTATGATGTCGAACACGATGTCCGTCACTTCTTCACCGCAAAACCCTTTGATGTTCAATGTGTAGAACAAATAACTTTGGTGCTACAAGATCACATAAACATATAAGAATGATAACTCAGATCTTTTGCAAACTCTAAGGATGTGTTTATGCTTTGTAAACCTTAGAAAACATGTTCAAACAAGGTTCTGGTTCGTAAAACTGTTTTCCAGAATGCACACCTACGAAATTATGATGAAAACACTGTTTAAGTAGGATTAAAATGTTGCCTCGAAAAAAGTGTCATTTGAACGACTTAAGCATGTCGTTCGCGCGATATTATATCTCGTTCGAACGAGATCCAATGTCGTTCGAGCGACATCGCGAAAGTTTGACTTTCTTTAACTTTCTGATTAAAACGTCTCTTAAGAAAGAGATTCAAATTAGTCAAACTCTATTTCGAGCTTATCATCATAAATCGAAGTTTAAACCTTTTAAAACACTTAAAACCATTTAAAACATTTTTCTTTATAAAAAATACATCCTTATATTTTATAAAAATAATTCCGAGTACCATAAATTTTACGCATTCATACCTGAGTGATCTCGAAATCAAATTAACTTTGAAGACGAATAAACTTGTACCAATTAAACATCGGCATGATTAATTCTTTGAAGCTTTGCCGCAACGTCTTCAATTTTTTCAATACGTCATAGACGAAGTGGGATCGTGAAAAAAAAAACTTATCCCTATGACATATTACAAACACACTTTTGTTCACGGAATTAAGTCAAAACACTACAGGGACTCAATTGGAAATTTATGTCCTTACACTCCTGTCAATGGGCCACCACTAGCTTAGCTCCTTAGGCCAAATCTTTCCCAGCTAGGGGTTAACCTCCCCGTGACCATTGACTGAAGGAAGAAGAGTTGAACAAGGTCAAGAAGGACCTAAGTTGTTGACTAAGAAGTCTAATCAAGTCCTAATCTCCGAGAACTACATATATTACACCCATATATCACCCTACCCCAAAGTAAGACTTTCGAAAAAGTTCAAGATGACCAAGAATGAGAGGTTCGGGGGTAGTGGTCACCTAATTGTTCATATCCAAAGTTAGCACCGATCCATGACTCTCCTAGGTGCCTCCGAGGAAATAATGGCCCAGATGTTCCAAAAGACTTTTAAGGACAATGCTCTTCATTGGTTTTTATCTTTCGAGGAATCTAGAATTCGCAGTTAGGGGGATGTTACCCGTGAATTCATGTTAGAGTACAAGTACATCGAGGAGTTGGAGGTTACCCGCCGTTATTTAGAAATTCTTAAACAAAATCTCAGGGAAAATGTCAGTAATTTCATAGCAAGGTGGAGAGAGAAAGCGGCCACCATGACCAATTGGCCTTTTAAAGAGGAGCATGTTAGTATTGTGAAGAAGAACTTCTTACCACATGTCCGAGCGATGATGGGAGGACAGTATTACCCTCATTTTTTAGCCATCCAAGAAGTAGGACTGGAAATCGAAGAAAGTTTTGCCAAGACAGAATTTGTGCCAAAGAAAGTACTCGGACAGTTAATTCCCATAAAGTATGAGAAGCCTGCCAATACCACAGTTTCAACCATCAATACCATCTCTCAGCCTACCACTTTATGAACACCAGAAAGATGCCCTAACCCAATCAGAAAATAATACACCGAGCTTCACGCTCCCATCTCCAAAGTTTACCAAGCCCTTTTGAGCAGAAATCTTATTAAGCCATTGGACCCTCGTTCATTACCAAATATACTTCCCAAAATTTTCAAACCAGATGCCTATTGTGATTTTTATCAAAATGACGTACATACCACTGATCAGTGTTTCCATCTTAGAAATGTAATGCAAGGTCTAATTGACTGGGGCATCATCGCCCCACCAGCCAATCCTAAACCAAACACTACCCACAATCCACTCATAATTCATGAAAATGCTATCTTCCTAGAAACTGACATAAAATTTGACCCATCTACCCAGATTATACCTAGATAATCGCATATCATACCCGTATATTCACCTAAACCCCTCAAAGTTTTCTCGTACTTTCTCCTACATGCTACCTGTTTCGTTAATCAGGCCCTTTCACTTCTTACAAGAGCATGCATTGGTGTTTGTATTGTCAATAATAATGAATCGACTCCTAGAGTTTGGGATAAAATTTCCCTCAGAGATGACCATTGACTGCTAAATATTCAGCACACTATTCTTGGAATCTCGGAAGTGGGCTCAAGAGTAAGATATTTGGGTGGTACAGACCGATGAAATCAGCTTAGATGATGTCATCTATATCATGATAGACTTATTCTGATAGACCGATCAAATTTATAATATGTTCGAACTACTTGATGTGTTTAAACTATAAGGGCTCTAGGTCACTTTGGTTCTGCATCTCCTTGTTGAGTGGGAGGATTTATACAAAGAGGCTTTTGAGGTTGTACGGTGCATTTACTTCTCGTAAAAGGATGACATCGTTTCCATCGGATGTGGAGACGAGTTTGATAGTTCAGATGAAGAGCAAAGTCCAGAAAATACTGGCCCAGTAGTCAGTATATGTGGAATGATATCGTTTGAGAATATTCTAGGGAAGATCAACAAGGTGGTTGAACAGTCCGAGATAGAAGAGGAAATAAGGATTATATTTTTCTTCTCTTTTATGAACCATATGACTAGATCTGGGAGGCACTACCGAGTTTCTAACCCTTAATCAACAACAACAGATAAGGGAAAAGGTGTTGAGAAGCTCCTTATGCTGGAAATGACCCTCGAAGAGAGCAAGATCCTCGATCAGTTGAAGAAAAATCAGGCTAGCATCACTTTGTGGGGATTCTTTATGTCTTCCCAACTGCACCGAAATGGATTGATCTAACTACTTACCTAGCCCATAGTCCCCTCTTCCACCACACTAGAAGAAGTATCGAATCTAGTCGAATCTCTAACCTCTACTAGAATTATATCCTTCTACGAAGAAGAAATCCCTAAGTTTGGTCCAAATCACAACTATGCTCTCAATATCTCTATTTAGGTCATGGGGAAGATCATCCCACTTTCACTTGTTGACAATAGATCAACACTTAATGTTTGTTCATTGAGAACCCTCAACTACTAAGGATTGAAAGTAATCGACCTTGCGGTGACTTCTTCGACGGTTCGTGCTTATGACAATAGTCGTCGAGAAGTGATGGGATCCATAAATCTCATAATAGGGACTGGCCCTAGAAATCCCATTACTGAATTCTACGTCATTGATATACCATTTTGTTTTAACCTATTGCTCGGATGACCATGGCTCTAAAGTATTAAGGGTGTGTATTTATCCCTCCATCAGAAGCTGAAGTTCTTCACCAATGGGCAGATCATAACCATATTGGGTGACGACGATAACACTGAGAATGCAAACACTAGTAATCGATTACAAGAGATACATCATGGGGCGAATGATATGCTTCTATCGAGTTCTCGAGTTAAACGACTTCCACTCCCAGCATGGGATGGTTTCAGAAATAGAGTTTGTCCAGAAAACAACCCTTACAACAACATCAATGTGATACAGATGTTCATTAACATGCACTTCATGCCCGGACTGGGGCTGGGAAGACAACAATAGGGAATACTTAAACCCATAGTATTGAAAAGGCCATTCCTCCTTGTGTCCTGGGTTATCAACCGTCATTAAAGGAACTCATAATGCTACATCAACCTCAATTAAAGAGAAGGATAAAATGTACCAAGATTGTCTCATAGGATTCCTTGAACGAAAGATTCATCAAAGAGGGTGAAGATTTGTTCTTTTACGGCTTTCTTGAACCGTGGTATGATCATGTGGAAAAGAAGATGAAACCAGGAATGGAGATCTTCTTCCAAGACAGCTACTCATGGGCTGAAATTTTCCAGCATCATGTGCAACCACTCATTTAGAAGACTAAAGCTGCTACCATAGATTTCAAGGGAGGTGACTCCGAAGATTCGTTCAATCTGCAAACACTTGGGCTGACACTCTGCATGATCCTCTCAGGCTCTTTGGATCCATCCCTCCTGATCAAAGTTATTGATGTAGCTCTCCTCTATTGGCATGCTATAATGGTTCCACCCGCTGAATTGCAACCGAGCTCAGATGTTTATCCCATTTTCTCTTCTTTTAGTGCTCCTCCCTTTTCTGATCACAATGTAATCAATATCTCCTTTAATGAGGTTCTCAATGCTGTATTTCTCTAGAATGAAATAAACAAAAAATTTGAGTAGCATTATATAAATTATCTTTATACTAATCAAACTCTTGTTGATGATGATGATTTTACAAATGAACAATTCTTATCTGATTTTAATAAGGTTAATAACAAACAACAAAAAAATGTCCAACTTAATGAAAATGAAACTATTATTATTATTCTCGATTTTAGTAGCCAACTGCGCGAGATTAGGATAGGTTCCACCCTTGACGAGAAAGAACGCGTGCAACTCAAAGAACTGCTGAAGAAATTTATCGATGCCTACGCATGGTCTTAGGACGACATGCCTGATATTGATCTCGAGAAGCTCAAAATGAGATTCCAGCTCTCCTGGAATGCCAATCGATCAAATAAAAATTACTAAAGATCTGCACTAAATGGTCGCTCAAGGTTAAGGAAGAAGTGGTCAAACAATTGAACGTACGCTTCATCTGGGTGATTGAATATCCCATATGGCAAGCAAAAATCTTACCCGTGTCAAAATTTGGAGGAAAGGTTTGCATGTACGTTGATTACTGAGATTTGAATAAGGCCTCTCTAAAGGATGATTACCTGCTACCTAATATAGACAAGATTGTGGACAACAGGGAAAGTCGCGCTATTAAGTCATTCGTTGATGGGTTTACCAAATACAATCAGATCAAGATGCACCCGGATTAATAAGAAAAAACTGAATTCATCACCCCTTGGGGAACTTTCTGTTACACAGTTATTCCCTTTGGTCTCAAAAACGTAAGGGCTACCTATGAGAGGGCAGCCACAACCATCTTGCATAATCTGATACACAAATAAGTCAAGGTCTACGTGGACGATATGATCATCAAGTCTAAGACTCGAAGGTCATGTTCCCACTCTCTAAAATTTCTTCGAGCGACTACGACGATGCTAGATACGACTTAACCGACAGAAATGTGTTTTTGGCGTTACTAAAGGAAAGCTCTTGAGATTCATGGTTAGCGATAAGGGGATTAAAGAAGATCTTGCCAAACTAAAAGCCATAGTTAAGATGCCACCACCCCAAACGGAGAAGGAAGTCCGGGGATTCTTAGGAAAATTAAGTATAACAGTCGGTTCATCACCCAGTTGACTTCGATTTGTGAACCCATCCTCAAACTCCTACGAAAGGATTTAACAAGGTTAGAAATGAAGATTTTCAGTAAGTCTTTGATCGAATCAAGAAGTATCTAACCCAACCTCTAGTACTCATGCCATCGTAACATGTTATCCTTTTATTCCTTACTTAATCATCACAGATACCGTAGCTAGGGATTTGCTAGCCCTGTAAGGACAAATTTCCAATCGAGTCATTTGTTATATTGGCTTTATTCCGTTGGACAAAACACTTTTGGATCATACTGCATCAAGGATCATTCAACGCAAAGATTCAAGCATCGCATCCAAAGTTCATGCGTTATCAATATCCATGCCATGCTATCTATCCTACAAAGGTATATGACCAAAATACAATTTTATCTGTTGGAGTATTTTGACTAATCAAGAATTTTTCATATAAGAAAATGTTCATAAATAAGCAATATTAATATTGAAAAATCCTTGAAATAAATTTGAACAAGTTTGGACAAATCTTATAATCTCGTTCGAAGTTTATTCCAGGTCGTTCGAACGACCTGGATCTAACGACTTTAGTCAGCCTATACTGGAGCTTCGTTAGAAGTTCGTTAGAAAGGTCCTTCGAACGACCTCGTTCGAACGAGGTTTCTAACGACCTCTATTATACTATACTGGCACGCCGTTAGATATCTCGTTCGAACGAGAAGTCGTTCGAACGAACTCGTTCGAACGAGATTTTGCCAGGTCTGATTTTTTAAACTTATTTTTGAGCAGCTTTTTCCTGTAACTGTTTTTGCCCACTACTTTTTCAGTTATTTTCAAATGGACGAAAATCAGTTTTATATGTCAAGGAAGTTCATTTTTGAAAGAGAACCTTTTCCACAACTTCCCTCTTTTTGATAAAAAATCAACTCCAACATTTTTACCATCTTTTCAAACAAAACCCCTTCATTCTAATTCACACTCAACAAGCTAGTTTGCGGTGGATCTCTGCATTCAAGCTTTGAGGAGACGGTGGTTTTGGGCTTCGGTGGATACCGCAACACGAGGAGTGTTGAGCAATGCGTTGGAGCTTCGCGGACTACAACTTCAGAGGTCGAGGACGGCATAAGCGAGTCATGAGTGAGTCAATGTCTGTAAGTCTTTTGAGTCTCTTGTAAAACCTATTGTTGTAGTGGATTTTGTCTAGGCCCAGCCGTCCGAGGTTTTTCCCATTTGGGTTTTCCTCGTACATCGGCGTGTTGTGGTTGGGATTTTCGCATTTCATTTTATTAAATCACCTAGATGCATGTTTAGGATAAAATGAATATAATTGAAATTTGTTCTTGAAAACTTTTGAAACTCCATTTAAATTGAGATTGGAAATATCGCTTTATATCTAATATTAAAATTGGATTGCGTGTGTGTGTATTCTACGAATTAAACTAAGATCATATAACCTTACAACTTCAAATTGGTATCAGAGCTTGTTTCTAAAAGTTATTTAGATGAATCCTGGAGGTTATATGGATAGTTTTTCGTCGAATAGACTACCTTTGTTTGATGGAACAAATTATACCTATTGGAAAGCACGTATGAAATCCTCTCTTAAATCTATTGATGAACGTGTTTGGGTCACTGTTGAAAGAGGATGGTCCCCTCCTACTATGGTTGTTAATGATGAACGTATTTTGACTCCTGTTGAACGATGGAGTGAGGAAGATTTAAAATGGTGTAACTTTAACTCTAAAGGATTAAATGCCTTATTTGGTGCCGTGTCTCCCGATGAATTTCTTCGTATAATGACGTGTGAAATGTCAAAGGAAGCTTGGAACATTCTCCAAGTTACTCATGAGGGAACTAGTGTTGTTAAAGCATCAAAACTTCAAAATTTAACTACACAATTTGAAACTATCACCATGAAAGAAACTGAAACTTTTGATGAGTTTTATGCTCGTTTATCTGACATAGTTAACTCTTACTTTAACTTAGGTGAAAAAATACTTAAAAATCGTGTTGTTAAGAAAATACTTAGATGTCTGCCTAAGCGATTCATTCCTAAAGTCACTATTCTTAATTCTTTAGGAAACCTAAATACTTTAAAACTTGAAGAACTTGTTGGTGATTTGCAAACATATGAACTTGATATGTTTCCTAAAGATAACAAAGGGAAAGATAAAGGAGTTGCTTTAAAAGTTAAGAAAGTTGATGTGTCTGATTCTGATGAGTCTGACTTTGATTCTGATGATATAGCCTTATTTGCTAAAAAATTTAAAAAATTTCTCAAGTTTAAAAAACAAAACTCTAAATTTGAAAAACCTAAATTTGAGAATAAAAACAAAGGAGGAAATAAAAAATTCACTAATTAGGATTCAAAGAAGTTCAATAAAGACAACTTTAAGAAGAATGATTCGGAGAGATGCTTTGAATGTGAGGGACGTGGTCATAGAGCTTTCGAGTGCCCCACAAAACTTAAAAGACAAGGCAAAGAAAAAGTCGTTTACAATGATACTCTAAGTGACAGTGATAATGAGTCTGAAGACTCTGATGACTCTAACCCGTCTACAAATAACTTCACTGCCTTTATGGCAAGCCTTGATAGTAATTCGTGTGAGTCATACCTTAATGTTGACAA
Source organism: Sambucus nigra (assembly GCA_949130495.1). Classification (NCBI taxonomy): domain Eukaryota; kingdom Viridiplantae; phylum Streptophyta; class Magnoliopsida; order Dipsacales; family Adoxaceae; genus Sambucus; species Sambucus nigra. The sequence continues at coordinate 371,102,894 of OX422210.1, read as the reverse complement.
TTCTGAACAAAATCTAGAAGTTGTTTCTACTCATTCTACCAGTAGTGATGAAAAAGAGAGTGATAGTGATATAGATGAGAGTGAACTACAAACTTCTTATTCCGAACTCTACAATGAATCTCTTCGCATTCAAAAATTCAACAAAAGATTAACCTTGAAAGTCTTAACTTTAGAAAAAGAGTTGAAAGGCCTGAAGGAGAAGGATGTTTTAGTTAGTCAACTCGAGGCAATTAAAATATCCCTTTCTGAAAAGCTTATCATGATTAGTAAAGAAAAATATGACTTGATTATCTCCTTAGAAAGTGTTAACAAAGATCTTAATGAGTCTCTAGAAATTGGAACATCTCTAGAAGCTAAAATAGCCCAACTTGAAAAAGATCTCGAGTCCTCTCGTGAAGTTAAAGTCACACTCGAGGAAAATTCAGGAAGAATGGGAAAACTATTTCTAGGTCGTGTTTTAGGATATAAGGAGAAAGGGTATCAAAAGAGAAAGGGTATAGGATATGAACAAGGAAATTCTTCAAAAGTCAAATCTGAACCTGTTGCTAAGTTTGTTACAAAATCTAAAGTTCCTAAAGTAAATCCCACTAAGCAACCTTTAAAAGTCGGCCCAAAGCAACCCTATGTTTGCTCATATTGTCACAAACGGGGTCATCTTAAATATTTTTTCTACAAACTTGGAAAGAACCCTCAATTCACAAATTCAAAACAACCCTATAGCTCCTTAGCTAATCTTAAGAGTCAAGTCGAGTATCTAGTCAATACTTCTAAAAATCTAATGGAAGAGTTTCTTAGGTTTTCTAAAGTCCAAGGAAATAAATCTAATTATAAGACTAGAGCCAATCAAAGAAAGAAAACTACTCAAGCTTGGGTTAAGAAAATTCAAACCAATAAAGCTTTTGTCGCTCACGTTGCACTAAAGGCACAAAATACCTCTCAATGGTACTTTGATAGTGGTTGTTCTAGACATATGACTAGCGATAAATCCCTATTTACCACTCTCGAAAACCATAAAGAGGGTAAAGTAACTTTTGGGAATGGTAGCAAGTCGCAAATCATTGGTAGAGGTTCTATTGAAATCTCAGGATTCCCTAAACTCGAAAATGTCCTTTATGTTGATGGTCTAAAGGCTAATTTGATAAGTATTAGCCAACTATGTGATGATAATCTTGATGTGAAATTTAGTCGATCAGAGTGCATCTTTTATGATCAGTCAGGTGAATCGATTTTACATGGTGTTAGAACTAGTGACAATTGCTATGGAATCATTCCAAATTCTTCCTTAGTCTGCAATAATGTAAAAATCTCTTCTATCGAACTTTGGCATCAAAGATTAGGTCATGTTAACTTTAGAGATCTTGACAGACTTGTGAGAAAAGAGCTTGTTCGAGGCTTACCGCCTCTAGGAAAGCCAACGTCCACCATTTGCGGACCGTGTCAATTTGGAAAACAAATTAAAAGTCCTCATAAAAAGTTAAACTCGATAACAACATCTCGTGTCTTAGAATTGATACACATGGACCTTATGGGTCCAACTCGTACCGAGAGCATAGGAGGAAAAAGATATATCTTGGTTATGGTGGATGATTTCTCTAATACTCTATTGTAGGTTTTTTAAGAGAAAAATCTGAAACAGTTGACTTTCTTACTGTTAAATGTAGAGCTGTCCAAAATCTTCACGGTCTTACCATAAAGCGCTTTAGGATTAATAATGGAACCAAATTCAAGGAATCCGGTGTGAATGCCTTCTGTGATGAAATAGGAATAAAACATGAATTCTCGGCCGTTCGAACACCTCAACAAAATGGTATAGTTGAACGAAAAAATCGAACGATCCAAGAAATGGCAAGATCTATGCTCCTTGGAAGAAATGTGCCCCGTAGGTTTTGGGCCGAAGCGGTTAACACTGCATGTCACACAGTAAATAGAGTTTATTTGCATCCTAACACTAACAAAACTCCAAATGAATTGTGGACGGGTAAGAAACCAAATTTGTCCTATTTTAGAGTGTTTGGAAGTCCATGCTATATTCTTAGAGATAGAGAACTTCTAGGGAAATTTGACTCAAGGAGTGATGAGGGAATTTTCCTAGGATATTCTCAAAATAGTAGAGCATTTAGAGTTTTCAACTTGAGCAACTCTAAAGTAATGGAATCCATAAATGTTGTAATAAAAGATGATGCTCCGGCCACACAAATTAACAATGAGGAAGATTTGACAAGTGAGTGTGATGTTGTGTCAAATGTTGAAAGTATTGATTCTCTAAATGATTTGGTTGTCCCAACTACCGAGAAAAAGGACATTACTCCTTGGGTGCGAAAAAATCATGACACTTCACAAATTATAGGAGATCCCGAGGTAGGTGTCAAGACTAGGGCGCAATTAGAAAATGAAGTTACCTATCTATGCTATACTTCTACAATTGAACCCAAAAACTATAAACAAGCATTAAAAGATGAACATTGGATTAATGCTATGCAAGAAGAACTGTTTCAATTTAAGAAAAATGATGTTTGGGAATTAGTCCCTAGGCCTTCTAATACCAATGTCATTGGCACTAAATGGATTTTTAAAAATAAAATGGATGAAAATGGTGTCATTGTTCGAAATAAAGCTAGATTAGTTGCTCAAGGATATACCCAAATAGAAGGTGTTGACTTTGAAGAAACTTTTGCTCCTGTTGCTAGGTTAGAATCGGTTCGTCTTTTACTCGCCATAGCATGTCACCTTCAATTTAAATTATATCAAATGGATGTCAAAAGTGCCTTTTTAAATGGTATTATTCAAGAGGAAGTATACGTTGAACAACCAAAAGGGTTTGAGGACCCAAAACATCCTACTCATGTCTTCTTTCTAAAGAAAGCTTTATATGGCTTAAAACAAGCTCCCCGTGCTTGGTATGAAAGACTCACCTCTTATCTCCTCTCTCGTGGCTTTTTGAGAGGGGGAGTAGATATGACACTTTTCGTTCGGCGTGACGAAAAAGATATCCTTGTTGCTCAAGTTTATGTCGACGACATAGTGTTTGGGTCTACGTGTGATAAACATACTCAAATTTTTTCAAAAGAAATGCACAATGAATTTGAGATGAGTATGGTAGGTGAACTTACTTTCTTTCTAGGTCTTCAAGTTCGTCAACTCAAAAGTGGGATATTTTTGTCCCAAACTAAGTATGATAAAGACCTCGTTAAGAAATTTAAACTCGAATCCGCTAAACATGCTCGTACTCCTATGAGGTCCTCTATTAAACTTAGTAAAGATACCGACGGACACGATGTAGAGCATACTCTTTTTAGAAGTATGATAGGTAGTTTACTTTACCTAACTACGAGTCGTCCAGATATTTCATTTAGCGTAGGAGTTTGTGCTCGTTATCAAGCCGCACCAAAAGAGTCTCATTTACTTGCTATTAAACGTATCATCAAATATGTTAGTGGGACCCTGTCTTTTGGCATTTGGTACTCTTTTGACACCAATGATTGTCTATCGGCATATTCAGACGCCGATTGGGCAGGAGATGTTGATGGATGTAAAAGTACATCTGGCGGTTGTTTCTATTTTGGAAGTGCACTTGTCTCATGGATGAGTAAGAAACAAAATTCTATTTCCTTGTCCACGGCGGAGGCCGAATACATTGCCGCCGGGAGTTATTGCACTCAACTCATTTGGATGAAACAAATGTTGGAAGATTATGGTATTTCCCAAGGCACTATGACCATATATTGTGATAATACTAGTGCAATTCATATTTCCTGTAATCCCGTTCAACATTCTAGAACCAAGCATATTAAGATCCGTGAACATTTCATTCGTGACTTGGTTGAAGAGAAAATTGTTTCTCTAAGCTTCGTTCCTACCGATCAACAATTGGCCGATATCTTTATTAAACCTCGAGATGCCCTTAGGTTTGAAAACCTTAGGAAATCAATTGGGGTTTGCTCCATTGATTGAGATCGAAGTCGTTTATCTAGTTTAGGTTGCTACTCTTGTATATTTTTATGCCTATGAACTAGATTTCCTTTGTATATATTTTATTCAAAATCTCAAATCTATTTTTTTCTTTATTTTCAAGGAAAACGGGAACGGTTAGAACAGCTATCAAAATTTTTGTCCATATGGCTTTATGGTCGGTGTATTCAAATCCCTATCTTTTTCCATGTTCACGTGGCTTTCGATGAATAGTTAATCCATACATTGTTTATCTTGTGCACAATAATGCTCTTTTATGATATATAATTTTGTGATTTCCTCACATCTTTGCCTTTTGCACACATCGTACACGGAATATTACGAATATCTTGTTCACATTGTTCTTGCAATGTGAGATTTGGTGTTGTCTTCTCAATCCCGTCACATCCCTTATAAGCAATCGAAATTGTGCATGATCATCTCTTGCTCGGATTGAAACAAAATGATAATATTCTTCTGGTTGTTTTCCATTTCAAGCAATGGAATCGGGCTGCGAAAAACATAATAGTTTTTGCGTGAAAAGCCACCATTTGCATTCTCAGTTGTGTGGCTAAAATAGAGGCATTGAACATGATATATATATATATAATGCCAAAGCCAAAATAATAGGCTTGATTGAGTCTTCAAAAAGATACGTCTCAATCTATTGTTACTCATGGGAGATATAAGTTGAAGATCAACGGGCATGCACATTTCATCAATTTATTGCTTTCTCTTTGTGACATTATTGGCGAGAGAATCATCTATTTTGTATGCTTGTTACATTCGTGGTTAAGTGTTCAACAATATTTCATTTTGTTACACAAGGCTAATCTGAGTGAATATTGCACGTATATATTGTTTGGCATTAAACACTTGTACAATGTTGTGGCTAAAAACTTTCACTCGTATTGTTCACACCCATACATTCTCGCTCCCACTTTTTGGATATGTTGCCTCAAGCTAGGAATAATAAAATCACATTTTGGCATTATTCTGGCCATCCCAATTCCTGATATTATGGTATTTTTCACTATATTTTATGATATTTTTATTTTAAAATTTTTAATTTTCGTTAGAAATTCTCGTTCGAACGAGATTTCTAACGACATCCATAAACCCCATTCTGTCTCCTCGTTCGAAATATCGTTCGAACGACAAATTTCGTTCAAACCAACTTCTAACGAGTTATGTCTCGAGTCGAAACTGTCTCGTTGTTCGAAATATCGTTTGAACGACAAAGTTCGTTCAAACGACCTTCTAACAAGTTATCTCACTAGGTGAAACTGTCTCGTCGTTCGAAATCCTCGTTCGAACGACCTGGAGTTAAAACGGTCAGATTCTCTCCCCCATAACTGCAGCCCACGATTCCCAATACCCTTTCCATTTTCCCAGACCTCTCTTCCATTTTCCCTTATCTTCCATTTTCCCCTCTCCTTTTCTTTCTCTTTCCCACGTTTCATCCCTCTTCCCACTCTCTTTCTTTTTCCCTATTTCATATTTCCTCAAACCTTCATCCATTCCCTCATCTACGTTTTGTGTTGCTATTCATCTCTCAAGGTATTTTTCTTTCTTTTTCCTTTTGCTCTCTTCCGATATATATATATATATATATATATATATATATATATATATATATACTAGGATATGCCCGTGCCTGAAGGCACGATGCTAATTTTCGAAAGAATATGTTATTGATAGGACCATACATCGTACTTAGTTTGCAACATGTAAATAATTTTTTAGATAAACTATGGGACGAACCTATTACTTTAAAAAATTGGATAAATTTTCTTTTGTTTGTGAGACAATTCATCCTCTTTAAGAATAAAAATACCAACTATAATATTATAAATGTTAAATCTGATCATTTAACAAATTTGGCCATAGTTTCTTTTGTTTATGGCCCTAACATATTATTTCATTTTACAAAAGGCATATTACCTAATACCAATATGCTATAAAAATATACTATAAAACTAAAAAGTGTTAAACTCAATGCTATATGTTTTTACACATAAAAAAAAAAAAACAGAATCTTTTTAAGAAGTACAAAAAAAATGAACAATAAAGTTTTGAAATGCGTAAAATAAACCATAAATCCACTTCTATGTATGAACCATAAATCAGTCTCTTCTTGAGTAGTATACATAAAGAAAAGCACAAACATCAAGCATGGATGGGGGTAGAAGATGAGGTTAGATTCATTAATTAAACAATGTATGAACATAGTAGCTATACCCCGATGCCCACACACTAAATATAAGAACTTTTTCATTCTGTCAAAATCTAACTTCGGAATTTTGTCAAGCAGTTAGGATGCCACTAATAAAATATCTTGTTAGAGCAACCCTTACGGGTATGCTAAAAATGTAAAAATAGATTTTTTGTGTATGCTGTGGGTACCGCATATAGTTATATATGCAATTTGAAAGGGTAAAATTTAACAAATATAGAAATACCTTAGTTGGTTCTAGGTGGGGCCCTTCTGTTTTAAAAAAAAAAAGAAATTTGGCTTAAGCGGAACATCATGTTCCGCCCAACACAACAATGATATTTTCCCTAATTAACTTTCAACCCCAATAGTTCTTAAGGTATTATTCCAAATGCGCAATTTTTTTATTCCTACAACAGATTATATTTTTTATTCAAATTAGTCTCCCAATAATTGTTTATACAATTGAAAAAAATCATTTAATATTTTTATTTGTGTAAATTCATTTCATTTATTTGGGTATTAAATTTTGGGTCTAAACATAATAAGATAAGGATTTTTGGGGGGGAAAATGAAATATGGCTATTCCCTTAAGCGGAACATCATGTTCCGCCCAAGGGTGCCTATATGGTATATATCCATTGTCCCATAGCAATTTCTACTCATTTCAGCTGGTATATTTACCCTAGAAAAGTCCAAATTTGGAGTGTGCGTAAGAGTTGCTCTTAGAGAAATAGCTGAATGGTGGAGAAAATGGTCTTATTGAGCAAGAAAATATCAAACGCTTGTGGAGTGATAAGAACTTGCTTGCATATCCATGACTTACAAATTGTAAGTTACAATGCATAAGAATTTAAAGTCAATGTATTCTTTGTGGCGTGAGAGTACCTCTACTCAAGAACTTGCTTGCAAATTGTTTTTATTAAAAAAAATATTGTCCTTTCAAAATTAGTTTTGTCAGTTTTTATATATATAAAATCATTTATTTTAAATCACAAATGGACCTAAACTCTAAATAGTGAGAATTATTGAAGTCGAAACAGTAAAAGATTCAAAAATATTTGATGATAAAAAAATTAAATAATAATAATAACGAAAAACACAGGTTTTAAATACAAAAATATTTTTTTAGTGTTGCTTTTTATCGCAATTGGTAAGTGTCATTGATGCGGACCCACATTCATTAGGAAAAGTAAGTTCGGGCCAGCAGCACTAACCAATTGCGATAAAAAGCGGCACTAAAAAAATTCAAAAATATTTTTTAGTGTCGCTTTTTATCGCAATTGGTTAGTGCCACCGGAGCGAACCCACATTCATTCAGAGATGTGGATTCAGGTCAGTGACACTAACCAATTGCGATAAAAAACAACACTAAAAAAATATATTTAAACCGTGCATTTTTTATTAATATTATTTGTTAATTTTTTTATCATCCAATATTTTTTAATATTTTACTATTTCGGGTCCATTAATTCGCACTATTTAGAATTTTGGTCCATTTGTGATTTGAAAAAAATGATTTTATATATAGAAAAAGACTTAACAAAATTATTTTAAAAATGACGGTATTTTTTTAATATAAACAATTTTTTTACATTGATGATAAAAAACCAGTTTTATAAAAGAAATGTACAGTTATTAAAAAAAAAATTGGAGATAGGTAAAATGCCCTGTAAGATTAATGTACACTGAAATGTATAGTTTTTTTAATTATAAAAATATATTTTTTTAATCACAAATGAGGAATGGATATAGGTAAAATGCCCAATAAGATTAAAAAAAAATTATCCAATAAAAATTTGACACCTCACTGTGTCAATTGGTACTCGTACACTGTGTCCGTGTAGCTTTGTTGAAAATTAAAACGGAGAGAGAGAGAGAGAGAGGAGTATACTTGTAGGATAGTAGGAACCTTTGAAACCCAGATCCGTTAAGAGAGATGAACATAGAAAAACAAAGGAAGCAATAGAGACAACATTAAGAAAATGGAATAAGAACTTTAACATGCTTATCTACTCTCACAAACTCTAAACAACAACTTTTTCACCACTTATTCAGATCCATTAGAGAGATGAAGAGTGAAAATCTAGAGAGAGAATGAAACTTTATATAAAACTCAAAATCATTCGCAACAAAACTTGTTAACGAACCTGTAAACTAAAGACCAACAAATAAAAACCTCACCAACACTTTTCTACCATTAAAACCGTGTAGACCAATGAGGATATATTTTCAGAAAATACCCAAAACATAACTGTTTTTTTTTTACCTAAACAACAACAATCAAATTGGAGTGAAATCGTTGATGGGGTGAAATACATATTAAAACACAAATGTTAAACAGCTAAACAACCTTGTGAAAAATGTGATCAATCCTACGTGTCCCAAAAGGAACCGCCTTTTCCTCGGCTTTAGATCCAAGTCGCTCATTAACAACAGGATCCAACGGCTGAGATGGCTCGGGCAACAAATCGAGCAGAAAATCGGCGGTGGGTTGGTGCCTTTTGACAGCGAGTCAAGTGATCTAGCTTGATTGTTTTTCACTTTTTTGGATGGCGACTTGGGCGGATTTTTGAGCGAGGAATTTAATGAAGAGTTCGGTGGATTTGGAGATGAGGAAGAAGGATTCTGAGTTCACTTTGTTTATGTCTTTGTCCAGCTTCATGATTCGTTTTACTCGCCCCTGATGGGAAGGCGGATGTGTTGCTGATTTCTTCTTCTACTTCTTGGTGTTCTGCCATTTGGGGAAGGGTTTGGTTTTGGATCCCCAAAACAAAACTGTTAAACTATTATATAAACAATTAATATTAGTTGCAATAAATGTGTGAAGTTCATTTTCTGTGAAAATATGACAACGAATAAACAAATATGTACAGACAAAAATATTAACAGATGTAAATATGCAGTAAAATAAGAAATGAATCTTCACTAAAATACCAATTTCAGGAACATGAATCTACTATAAATGAGACTATTCCTTTCAAAATATGGCGAGAGAGGGAGCATGCGCCTTTGAATGTTTTTTTATGAGAAAGAGAGAGGTTCTTTGGATTGTGGGAGAGAGAGTAAAATAAAAATACATGAGATGAGTTTAAGGTTTGGAGTGAGATACCCTGCTGTTTTTCTCGAGCCTTGCGCTCTAGCATAATACACCTCTTGAGAGTCCTTTCTTCTTGAGCCTTGTGCTCAATAAAGTTGGGGAGTGGCCTAAAATTCAGACGTGTAAGATTAGAGAAGTAGAAATGATCTTGACCCTCAATTTCTTGTCACGTTGTCTTCCATCTCAACCCTTAAATATGTTAATATCTTATTGAACAGTGAAAACACCCTTACTCCTTATTATATAGATATATATATATATATCTGCTGTTGGGAATATTTTCAAAAATCAATTTTCAATTTTTTTTTCCCAACATTTCTATATATGCATGTGTGTATATCCCTCATAATTTTTTTGGGGCTATCTTCTTTTGTGTATTTATATGTTGCCCCTGATTAAAATATATCCCATGAATTTTTTTTTTCCACATGAAAATTCTGTTACTATTCATGGAATTTATTTTAATCAAATTTTTTTTACTTTTCCTTTATTTTTTATTTCTAACGGAGAATGGGAATTATGCTGATTGGTTGTTGGTTTCTTGGTGTAATCGGTAATTTGGTTGGACGTTGTTCGGGTAGGTTATAGTTTCTATCATTTTTCATGGCTCGTAACCGTCGCCAACGGCGCATAAGCGATTCCCCCGAGGAACGCACCTCGTCCTCTGATGAGGAATCCCGTGCCATTCCCGACCTTAAACTGCGTTGGCGGACCCTTGCCAAACATACCCTATATCACACTCAAGGGTTCGCTACCCGTTCCATTGTTAGGGAGAAAGTTATTAATCTCCACTCTCTCCACGGCACAACTGTGCATTCGTGGATTTCCGATTTAGGGTGGGACCCTCTCTTCTCCCTCACGGATGTCATTTTTCCCGACCTTGTTCGGGAATTTTATTTTGGACTGATCAACAGGGATACTCACCTTTACTCTAGGGTGCGTGGTCGGGAGATTATAGTCTCTCCCGACTCAATAGCTCAGCTCCTTCCCCTCCCTTGGGTCACTAATCCATCTTTCCCTTGGACATCTGATACATGTCCCGATTTCTCTCTTATCTTTAGTACTATTTTTAGGTTTCTCCCTCCCGGCACAGTCACTCTTTTCCATAAACATTTACATCCTGACTTTATGGTCCTTAATTGGATCGTATGTTCCTGCCTTCTCCCCCGTGCCAACACCACTCAAATCACAAAACAGCACGTGGACCTCATGTTTGCTATCAACATTCGGGCTCACATTGACCTCCCCTCCTATCTTTTTAGTGTGATTCGATCTGTTAGAATCCTTCCCTCCAGCCCCACTCGCCAGGCCCTCCCTTTTGCTGCCATTATCACTCGTTTTTGTCTTACCGCCGGTTGCCCCCGTGTCTCCACCGATATCGCCACCACTAAATACCAAACTGTTGACATGACCTCCGTTAGTCTCTCTCGTGGTCATTTTCCACCGGATACACCTCCCCTCACCCCCTCCACCTCTTCCCACTCCGCCGCTTCCTCTCACCCCGCCCCTAGTCGTCCCGCCCCCTCCCGCTCTATCCATCACCCCTCACCTTCCCATATTTCCGCACCCATCGCGTCGGAGGATTTTAAGTTTATCCGTTCACAGGTTGAACAATTTCAGGAGGATCGCCATCAGGACCGGGCCCTTATGCAGGAGCTTATATTGTCTATGTAGCATGAGCGCGAGGCCCAAGCCCGTCGAGATGCCGCTCGGGATGAAGCACAAGCGCGTTGAGATGAAGCCCAGGCTCGTCGAGACTCTCTCCTTTTAGAGCATCTTGATGCCATCCGCCGTCTGGAGATGCACCGCGGGGCAGGCTCTTCCGGCACCAACTCTCTTCCCGATGATACTCCACCCGATGCTCCTGCCTCTTGATGTGCTTGTCTCATTTCATGTTTATTTTTTTGTGAGGATGAGTGCTTTATTACTCTCGTGTATTGGATTCATTATTTCATTGTATGAACCTTCACTATTTACCCTTTCCCCCTTACTTAATGCATTCTCAGTATGTTCATTAGTATTCTTCCTTATTTCTATTTCCTGCTTTGTTGTCTATTCTCTTTTCTATTACAGGCCCCTAATCCCTTTGTCTTTTCCGGGCAAAAAGGGGGAGAAACTTTCATTTCATAAGAATTCATATTTAGGGGGAGTTGGATAAATTTGGGTAATTTAATTGAATATTAATATTCATTGAATTTAATAATAATTGAAGGTAATTGTCATTGAATTTCCTAATTGATTTTAATGTTAACCCTATGCATAATTTAGGGGGAGTTAAACTCTTAACATTGAATATTGAGACTTTCATGTACCATTCACAAAATATGCTATCACATTGTCTTATATAATTACTCTCTATTTCCCCATGCGTTTATGAATTTGTTGTTTCATGTGTGTAGGATACATCTCCTACTCCTTTGCAGCTCGTCAGTCTTGTCTTTGTGTCTGTATTTTTTTTGGGGTTTTGGGACGGGCCTCAGAAACGGCTTGACGGCTGGCTTAGCAAATTCTGTCTTTTATTTATTTTTTATTATTCAATTTTGTCGCGGAATAGCCAAAGGGGGAGATTTGTAAGGACATATTTCCAATCGAGTCATTTGTTATATTGGCTTTATTCCGTTGGACAAAACACTTTTGGATCATACTTCATCAAGGATCATTCAACGCAAAGATTCAAACATCGCATCCAAAGTTCATGCGTTATCAATATTCATGCCATGCTATCTATCCTACAAAGGTATATGACCAAAATACAATTTTATCTGTTGGAGTATTTTGACTAATCAAGAATTTTTCATATAACAAAATGTTCGTAAATAAGCAATATTAATATTGAAAAATCCTTGAAATAAATTTGAACAAGTTTGGGCCAATCTTATAATCTCATTCGAAGTTTATTCCAGGTCGTTCGAACGACCTGGATCTAACGACTTTAGTCAGCCTATACTGGAGCTTCGTTAGAAGTTCGTTAGAAAGGTCATTCGAACGACCTCGTTCGAACGAGGCTTCTAACGACCTCTATTATACTATACTGGCACGCCGTTCGATATCTCGTTCGAATGAGATTTTGCCAGGTCTGATTTTTTAAACTTATTTTTGAGCAGTTTTTTCCTATAACTGTTTTTGCCCACTACTTTTTCAGTTATTTTCACATGGATGAAAATCAGTTTTATATGTCAAGGAAGTTCATTTTTGAAAGAGAACCTTTTCCACAACTTCCCTCTTTTTGATAAAAAAATCAACTCCAACATTTTTATCATCTTTTCAAACAAAATCCCTTCATTCTAATTCACATTCAACAAGCTAGTTTGTGGTGGATCTCTGCATTCAATCTTTGAGGAGACGGTGGTTTTGGGCTTCGGTGGATACCGCAACACGAGGAGTGTTGAGCAACGCGTTGGAGCTTCGCGGACTACAACTTCAGAGGTCGAGGACGGTATAAGCGAGTCATGAGTGAGTCAATGTCTGTAAGTCTTTTGAGTCTCTTGTAAAACCTATTGTTGTTGTGGATTTTGTCTAGGCCCAGCCGTCCGAGGTTTTTTCCATTTGGGTTTTCCTCGTACATCGGCATGTTGTGGTTGGGATTTTCGCATTTCATTTTATTAAATCACCTAGATGCATGTTTAGGATAAAATGAATATAATTGGAATTTGTTCTTGCAAACTTGTGAAACTGCATTTAAATTGAGATTGGAAAATACCTCTTTATATCTAATATTAAAATTGGATTGCGTGTGTGTGTATTCTACGAATTAAACTAAGATCATATAACCTTGCAACTTCAAGCCCAATACATTAAAGAATCTCGCAATAAGAGGGCTATATACTATGCCAGTCACAAATTGGTCAGGTATGAAGTCAACTACAGTTCCTTGGAGAAAGTGTGTGTCGCCCTTGTCTGTGTCACCGAAAAATTACGGTACTACATGCTCACTTTTTCCATCAGACTTCAATCCTGAATGGATCCTATCAAATGCTTGCTCCAGAAACCTGCCCTATCTAATCGAATGGCCCAATGGTTGAGGCTACTAGCCGAGTTTGATATTATGTATGTCACATAGAAACCCCTGAAAAGAAGAGCATCTCTGACTACCTTGCTGACTACATTATGGAAGAAGACGATGTTTGGATCTACGAATTACCGCATGAATATATCCTTATACCTCCCAAGAAGACCTGTGGTGGAAAATGTTATTTGACGGCATTGCCAACAAAAAAGGAGATGGCATTGGAATACTCCTAATTGCCCTTGATGACTCTCACACTCTCATTACCATCAAGCTAAATTTTCCCTGAACCAATAACATGACCGAATACGAAGCATGCACGGTAGGCCTCAAGGTCTCTCTCAAGAAAGTAATTTGATTCCTAGATGTCTACGGTGATTCATCCCTCATCATCGGTCAATAGGGGAGTCAATGACAATAAATTCTTACCCTTCCATGAATTCTTAGCCTCTATGATTTACATACCCGAAGGAATAACGGTGGCCCCTTACTAATCCAGAACTGCTACCATAGCGAGCTCACCACGGAAGAAGATCCTGATATGGTCGAATGCTGGTATTACGATATTTGGCACCTCCTCAAGCACGATAGGTGCCCCCAAGATTCTAATAAGAAAGACCTAGCAACCTTTCGCAAAATGGTTGCCCAGTACATTGTCTGCGATAAATCATTTTTCTAGAGAAACTTTGATGGAATCCACTTACACTGCATCGTAGGGATTGACATTGAAAGATGATGACGAAGATCCACAGCGGGGAGTGAGGACCCCACATGAATGGACACATGCTCACCAAGAAGATTATCTGACAGGGTTACTGTAAGACTACCATGGTTCAGGATTGCACTGCCTATGTTCAGAGATACCTTAAATGCCAACATCTTTCCAACATCAAACACTTGCCTCCACGGGAATTATACAACATGAAATCTCCCTACATGTTCTCTATATGGGGAATCGATATCATAGGTAAATTAACACTCAAAGCCATAATTGGGCATGAATTAATCTTGATTGCCATTGATTATTTCACCAAATGGGTCGAAGTCGAGTCATACGCAGTGCTAAATGCCAAAAAGGTGGCTAAGTTCATTTGGAAAAATATCATCCTTCGATATGGGATCCCTCATGAGCTAGTGTCAAATAATGGCTTACATTTTGAGGAATAAATCACATAATTGGTCGACGAGTATGGGATTCAGAGACACAAATCTTCTCCCTACTGCCTCAATCCAATGGTGCAGTTGAAGCCTCCAATAAGAACATAAAAGAAATCGTCAGCAAGATTACTGAAAGTCACCGAGATTGGGTCGATCGGATCCCGTATGCCCTCTGGGGATACCACACTTTAGTTCGAACATCTACTGGGACTACCCATTACTCTTTGGTATATAGCACGGAAGCAGTCCTACCCGACGAACTAGAAATACCTTCATTATGTGCCATGTTTAAGAGTAAGGTCAATGAATAAGACTGGCACCAGAGTCGTCTTGACGAGTTGTCACTCTTGGATGAACGGAGGCTACAAGTTCTGTATCATATAAAGTGGTACCATCTCTGAATAGCACAATCATTCAATAGGGGAGTCAAGGACCAAGGTGTTCGAAAAGGGGAGTTAACCCTCAAAGAAATCATAGAACCCGTCTGGGACCCCAGGGGGAAATTCAAGCCAAATTGGAGTGGCCCCTACAATGTGAAAAAGATCTTATTTGGTGGCACTGATATGCTCACCGTCATTGATAGAGAAGATATGTCCCGTCCAGTCAACCAGAACAATCTCAAGAAATTCTTCCCCTCACGCTATGACTCCTCTCATCCCCCTTCTATCCTAAAAAACCCTTCATTTCCCTCTACTCAAAACTAAGTGGGGTCTAATCCTCCAAAAAAAAATTAGCTAAAAAATGAAACTCCGAGAATTTTCAAAACCCCCAAAGGTACATAGGCAGCTCATACGCTTAACATGGGCATGACCCCCTTCTTTTTCACAAAATGTTATTCTTTTCTTATCCTCGAGAACGACAGTTCTTTTTATCATTTGCATGAAAAAAATGATTATGTATGCCTTAGCGATTATTATAGATAATTCAAATGTAAAACTCATCAAGGGGCAAAGAAAAATAATTAAAATATTTATTATTCCATTATGGGAAAACCCAGCACGATTACATGAAATATCAGTGTAGGGAGTCAAACAACTTCCCCCACCAACCTTAATTGTCCTATAAAATAAAGAACACCAAGCTAATCCTAAAAAACCTTCCCTAAATTTAGTCCCGACAAAACCAAAATGGACAAATACATAACCAAAATCATCATGAAAGCTTCACATGAACATAAATAATCACCAGCTTCACAAAAGGCCCTACCCACAGCTGCAAGAGGAACAAACCCCGTCACATCTACCTCTTAGGGTACCCAAACTTCCCCTGCTTAGATGTAATACCTAAGGAGATCCATGGAACGATAAGCCCGAACTAGTCTGGGGAAAACCACTACGCCTCCTTCCATGGTATCAAACATGGTAAGCTATCTCTACCCGGTCTCTTCGACCAATATCTTAGCCACTACCCTCCTCCATAGACATTTTATGTAATCCTAAGAAACGTGCCAAACCCTGCCAACATATTAGGAAGGATGGGTCGACGGTCGAAGACTCTCCCACAGAGATCCTAACTGCATGAGCATGCCTTTCGTCAAATCCTCTAGAGGAAAGAAGTCCAGGATACGGTAAGTCACAATTTTCTCCCATCTGACTTGATGCAAGAGACGATAGGGAAAATAGAAGGAGGTATGTCGTAAGCCAACTAATTGAACATATCGATTTTCCCTCAATTCCAGAATGGCCTGCAAGTACCCCCTCCATAGGGCACCGACTAGTACAGACATCGAGCCCCGTACTCCACAAACTAATTTACCCAGTTCTCTATGCTCGAGCCAAAGCTAATGAAATAGCAGGTGAATAAATTTGGCACACCTGCCAAGGGATATTCAGGAGGGACCACCAAAAGAAATCCCTCAGACAACCATATGAATAGCATAATCGGGCTACCTCTAAAAAAAAATCAAAATGGCCTTCCCGCTAGTCATCTAGACCAATTAAAGTTTCTGCCAGTATCACCACCAAAAGATTGCGATGATATGACATCTAAGCAAAAATGGCAATAATTTAAGGGTCCACCATTAGGTCCCCCTTCACAGAAAAACCAGCATCATTATAGTCTGTTCAACATAGCAGATTCATCACAATCCACTGAAGGCGACAAGCCCCACTTTACAACCAATCTTTCTATCCTCTAATCCACACACCAATCAAGCCGCCAAGGCCTTCCTCTACTCAAAAATTCCAAAAAAAATCATTTTTACTACTTTTTCTCAAAATAAATCCCTTCAAGAAATTAAACTCTTTTTTCAACCAAGCCTTCGAGGCCATCTTCTACTTAAATATATTCAAAAATTCCAAAAAATACACTTTTCCTACTCTTTCTCAAAGCAAAAACTCAATAGCAAATTAAAGTGCAGGTAGAGTAAGCCACTAAATCAAGATAATAGAGCAAAATATACATCTCTTTTTGCCTTCCTTGAGTCAATTTTTAGGTGTAATGTCGCTACATCTAGCGTGCAATATGGTCGACGCCAAGCTCCCATAGTCGATGATGAACTTGCAAGAAAATCCCAGAGAGAGAGAACTAGAATTGGATATCAACTCGTTTTCCCCATAACCTTCTCTTCTAGGTACCAGACGTACCCAAACTCAGGCTCTATGAATCGTCGCATCGACGCATGGTGACCCTTCACCCTCAAGGGTAGAAGGTCACCTACATCCCCAATAGAGATTCAACAATCCTACCTTGCACCACCTTTGATGTCTATGGTCCACCTTTATCTGAAAACCCTCGCAATCAATCCCCATGAACTGCTGAACCCCTACACATATCAATCAACACCTTCCTTTTCCCCTTCTCAAGGTAGCCTAGAAGACCATGCCACTGCCAATTGGCAATTCTTTCCAACTTGTTGGTAGAAAATCCCCTAAAATTTCGTACAAAAAACCCCATAAAATATCCTAAAAATGCCAGAAAATCCCAAAAATTTCCCGAAAAATGCCTAAAATTGCCAAATGAATATTAGAATATTCCTTCACCAAGAAAATCATTTTTGTAAATTCCCCAAATCCCTAGCCGAATTAATACCACATTTTATCCCCTTCTTCAACCCTAAGAATCAGTGCACCTGCATCTCAAAAACTCACTACCACTCCCTAGTGAAATCTCGAGAAACTTCATGTCCAAAAGAAATCAAGTGCCTACTCAATAGAGATACCCGTTTCCCCGGTAGGAATTCCCAAATTAAACTTTTTCTTAGAGAAATTACAAATTTCACCACGTAGAGTTAGAAGCCATAACCGAGCATCTCTTCCCAACCACACATTCCCCAATGGAATCCCAAAACCTCAAGTTATCAACTATTTACACGATAAGGATTTCTAGATTAACAAATTCTCCTCTCAAAATGACATAATCCCCAGAATAATATCTTCTCCCCAGTTGAGTCCTAAAAAGGAAAATCCAAAAATACCCAGGAAAGCTACCCCCACGATCCCACTTATGATCCTCAGAATTGACCTCTGCCCTCAGAATTAGTTGCTCCCACTTAAGGTCCTCATAATTGACCTCGACCTTCAAAATTGGTCATCCCAACTTAAGGTCCTCAGAATTGACCTCGATCCTCAGAATTGATCGCTTCCACTTTAGGTTCTCAGAATTGACCTCGATCCTCAGAATTGGCCATCCCAACTTAAGGTCTCAGAATTAACCTCGATTCTTAGAATTGGTCATCCCCACATAAGGTCCTCAAAATTGACATCGACCCTCAGAATCAGTCGCTCACACTTCAGGTATTCAGAATTGATCTCGACCCTCAGAATTGGTCGCTCCCACTTAAGGTCCTCAGAATTGACCTCAACCCTTATAATTGGTCGCTCCCATTTCAGGTCCTCAAAATTGACCTCGGCCCTCAGAATTGGTCGCTGCCACTTAAGGTCCCCAGAATTGACCTCGACCCTCAGAATTGGTCACCCACTTTAGGTCTTCATAATTGACCTCATCTCTTAGGATTGGCCGCTTTCATTTAAGGTCCGCAGAAATGACCTTTACCCGCAGAATTGGTCGCTTCCATTTTTAGATCCTCAGAATTGACCTCGGCCCTCAAAATCGTCCATCCTCAGCATTACCTTATTTTCTCAAAAATGGCCTCGGCCCTCTGAATCGATCATTCTCGTCCCTTTAGGACCGCAGAATCGACCTATGTCCAAAAACATCATGTGGTGTTTACTCGAAGGCTTTCACTTGTTCTAAACTCACCTGTCGAGGGGATCTATAGACACCACATTTTAGGACCCCTTAAGTCTCTCCTTATCTCCTTATAACCTCCCTAATTCATTATAAAACCTAGGTCATACTTCAAGTACCGATCTAGAGGCTATCGAGCAATCCTATGCCCCATTTGACTCCGGTCAACTCTATCATCAGAGAAAAATCTCAATAAATCATCAAAGGGGTCTAAATTCCCTTTCTAATGGTTTGACCCATGAATGAATCGGCATAACGGTTCAGATGAATGGGCCATTTTACTACCGAAAATCGATCTAGAGGCCATCGGGTTCTCTCAAGCCCCAATTTGACCCCGATCAACTTCATCGTCAGAGTGAAAACTCAATGAATCCTTGAAAGGAACTAAAAACCTTTCCAATGATCCACCCCGTGCATAAAATAGTATAACCGTTCGGACGAACAATCCATTTTCCCCCAAATATTTATCTGGATTTCACCGAACGCTCCTGAGATCTGTTTGACCAAGTTCAACTCCTCAAATCGAACGAGACTGAATGAATCTTCAAATTTCACTGAATACCCTTTCCAACGGTTTGCCTCATGCACGAATCAGCCTTATAGTACAGACGAATGACCCATTTTACTCTGAAAAATCACTGGGCACTAACGAGCCCCGGTAGACCAAAGTCAACTCCCTTAACCGAGCGAAGACCTTTGGAACATCGAAGTAACTCACGTAACCTTTCTAACGGTTTGACCCATGTGTGATTATGACTTATGGTTTGGACGAACGATCTATTACTGTCCAACAATCTCCTCTCCAAAGGACCGACCGTTTGACCCAAAGTCAACTCCCAAAAGATAACACCCAGAACCAGGAGCAAAACCAGAACCAGGACTTTAGGTCAAATGGGGATCGAGGATTCATTTTACCCATTTGACCCAAAGTCAACTCCCAGAACCAGGAGCAACCCAAAGGACACTTAAAGGTCTCTAAATTACCTTTTTAATTATATGTTCCGTGCACGATTTGGATCTATGGATTGCGTTCTACGACCATTTTTCTGAAAAAAATATGCACGAGACTGTTGATTGGCAGGTACATTTCCCTGCCAATCAGCAGTGTGTCTAGGGTCACCTGACAATTGTAAGGGCTAGGGATATGATTATCGGTAATCCACCTACACTACAAAATGAGGGCATCGGTTCACTCTCAGGCAGGCCTCAGATCCATCAATATCAGTGATCTCATCAACATTCTCTTGCGATCAGTGAAGTTTCCTTGTGTAAAATTCCTTTCCATTTTTCATTACCATCATCTACATACCCAATTTAGAAAAATCTCCTTCTCTCTCATCCAACTTTCATCCCAAAATTGAAGAGAGCTCATCAAGGATCAAGATAAAGCCTAAATTCTCCAAAGAACGTCTAAATTTCCTTCTCTCTCTCCCTCTCTTTAAATTCCGTTATTTTCGCCTTAGTTATATAAATTTTTAAAGCTAGTTTTTACTTTAGTTTATACACATTAACATCTCATCCTTCTATCAGGTATATTGTAAATAATTTATTTTCTATAAAAAAACAAAACAAAGAAAAGAGTGTTATACCTATAAATTCCGGTGGGATTCTTTATCATATTTTCTCGAAACTAAAATACTTTTTCTACACACACACATATAATAAACTCCCGTTTAAAACTATGGGATAAAGCCCACCCTTATACCGCATGCGAACTACGTCGACTTTGGTACCTTTAAAGGCTACGTAAGCGTTTCGAGATGAAACCCAAGACTCGAGTCAAACTTTTCAATTTTCCAATTTTTCCACTTTCATATTTCCATCTTTTTCCTATATATTAGTCATATATATCATAATTTAGATTCATATTTGCATTTTCTTTAACAAATATTATCGTTCCATCGTAATGATCAATATCTTGATAAGCTCATAGATCATACTTTCTTATTATTGCTTTGGGAACATTCCTTTGGATGACCTCACTCTATCTTTTTCATGATACGAGTCGGGCGATTCCATTTATATATATACGCACACACACTTCATGAGGAAATTGAGAAAAATAGTAACACAAGCGCATGATAGATCGAAAGGGAGGGATGGGTGCCTAACACCTTCCCATTTCGTAACTTAGCCCCCGAACCTCTGAACTATTGGCTTCGTAAGCATCAGTTTATCTTTGATGCTGCTCTCTTGAGGCGATGACATGTTCTTTTGCCTGTTTTGTGTAAAATAGGCTAGAAAATCTATCTCTTTACATCCACCCCACATCGACGATGGCCGAAGCGTTCTCGGAGAAAAGGGCTTGAGACCTTCACTCCCCTCCCCCCAAGAACGGGCACGAGTGTCGAGAAACTCCTCGAGGTGAGAGGAAGGAGCCCCGAAAAGGAATGGATAACCACATCTTAATTTTTCACATTTTTAGAACCCATTTTAATTTCCTCATTCATTTCACACACTTTAAAGTATCCGTTAAAGTGAAGGTTTCCTTTTTACACTTATCTTCATCATTCAAGTAGAAAAACACATTCTAATCTCACAAAATGGTTTAAACAAGCCTAACGTATTTCCTTGCGTAAGATCACATTATTCATCTTTGAAACATCACTATAACACATTTTATTTCATAAAATGTTGAAGATGTACATTCTGACATTTATCCAATTTCAAAACCCATTTTAAATCATTTATTTGAAACCCATTTACACATAAAATTATAGAATGTAACTAGTTAATCCATGGATGCAAACTGACATATATCCTACATATTAAGTCTAATATATGTAAATAAACTAGCTAAAATATACACAACTCTAAACATAAACCAATGTTAGTGTTCCCACCTTTAAAGTCTCCAAAATGGTGGTGAAAATGATGTTGAAAGAGTGGTCCTACATGAGTGTGTTTCGAATCAAACCAATTTTCACCAAAAAAATATTCAACTTGTAATTCGCACCAAACCAAGTTGTGGAAAAAAAAAATTTACTCTAAACTAATTTTATCTTGATTAATCCTGAACATGCATCTAGTGATTAAAGCAAGTAAAATAAAGTAAAGAATACTCACAACCCAGGATGTACGAGAAAAAACACAAGACCAAAAAAAACCTTGGACGGCCCAAGCCAGACAATCACTATTGAAGTTGCAAAGTTATATGATCTTAGTTTAATACGTAGAATACACACACGCAATCCAATTTTAATATTAGCTATAAAGTGATATTCTCCAATTTCAATTTAAAAGCAGATTCACAAGTTCGCAAGAACAAATTTTAATTAATGAAATGGGATTGATGACTTGACTAATTAAAATAAAATTATTCCAATTTTATTCATTTTATCCTAAGCATACATCTAGGTGATTTAATAAAGTGAAATGCGAAAATCCCAACCACAACATGCCGATGTACGAGGAAAACCCAAATGGGAAAAACCTCGGACGGCTGGGCCTAGATAAAATCCACTACAAAATAGGTTTTACAAGAGATTCAAAAGACTTACAGACATTGACTCACTCAAGACTTGATTATGCCATCCTCGACCTCTCAATTTGTAGTACGCGAAGCTTCAACGCATTGCTCGACACTCCTCGTGTCGTGGTATCCACCGAAGCCCAAAACCACCATCTCCTCAAAGCTTGAATGCATAGATCCACCGCAAACTTGCTTGTTGAATGTCAATTTGATTGAAGGGGTTTTGTTTCAAAAGATGATAAAAGTGTTGGAGATAATTTTTACCAAAAATAAGGAAGTTATGGAAAAAGCTCTCAAGAGAATAATGAAGTTCCTTGACCTTTGAAACTAATTTTCGTCCATATAATATAACTGAAAAAGTAGTGGACAAAAACATTTATGGGAAAAAACTTCTTAAAAAATAAGTTTAAAAAATCAGATCTGGGAGAACTCGTTCGAAGGAGGTCGTTCGAACGAGTTATCTAACGAAGTTCCAGTTTTGAACTAGAAAGGTCGTTAGAAACCTCGTTCGAACGAGGTCGTTCGAACGACCTTTCTAACGAACTTCTAATGAAGTTCCAGTATATCCTGGGGAAAGTCGTTAGATCCAGGTCGTTCGAACGACCTGGATAAACTTCGAACGAGATTTTATATTTTGTACAAATTTGTTCAAATTTATTTCAAAGATTTTTCTTTATGAAAATTACTTATTTACGAACATTTTCTTATATGAAATTTTCTTGATTACACAAAATAATTCAACACATAAAATTTATTTTGGTCATATACCTTTTTAGGATAGCTAGCATGTCATGCATATTGATGACGCGTGAACTTTGGATGCGATGCTTGAATCTTTAGGTTGAATGATGCTTGATGCAGAATGACCCAAAATTGTTTTTTCCAACGGAATATAGTCAATATAACAAATGACTCGATTGGAAATTTGTCCTTACAACTATGAATGTGGAATTATAATGAACAGACAAAAGACTCACTCAACGACTCGATCCCCATGGGTTTTGACGCTCTTCTGATCTTCAACCACTCCTCTCACAGTGCCCACGCAGAAAGTCCTTCTTACACGATACCTGTCCATAACATACGAGTCCACGTATATGTCGATGTCCACCAAATGTCTTTGATACGTTTACATTGTCGAACAAGAAGTCCTTCTCTTTTCTTCACCGTAAAACCCAGATGTTCAAGTATAGAACATACCTTCTTGGTGTAGCAAGATCACATAAACATATAGTAATGATAACTCGGATCTTTGTAAACTCTAAGGATGTGTTTAAGCTTTGAAACCTTAGAAAAATATGTGCAAAACTCGTACTGGAATGAAAATTATTTTCCAGATTGCACCACTTCCAAATTCTGACTAAACCATGCTTTAAATAGGATTTTAAGTCGGTGCCTTAAAAAACGAGTCACTTGAACGAGATTGACCAGTCGTTCGCGCGACATGGCTATCTCGCTCGAACGAGCAGAGCTGTCATTCGAACGACGCACGTGTCATTTTGACTTTTACTTTAAAACGTTTCTTCCAAAGGAGATCTAATTAAGTCAAACTCTTTTTCGATCTTATCAGAATAAAACAAAGTGTAAAACATTTAAAACACTTTTAAAACATTTTAAAATATTTTTTCTTATGAAATTACATCCTTGTCTTTTATAAAAACAATTCCGAATCTCATTAACAATATGCATTCATACCTGTGTGATCTCGGAATGCAATAAACTTAAAGACGAATAAACTTTCACCAATTAAACTTCGACATGATTAATTCTTTAAAGCTTTCCCGCAACTTCTTCAATTTCTTCAATACGTCATAGACCGAGTGGGATCGTGACAAAATAAAATCTCCCTGTGACATATTATAAACACGGTTTTGTTCACGAAATTAAGTCAAAACAATACAGGGATTCAATTCAAAATTTATGTCCTTACAAATCTCCCCCTTTGACTATTCCGGGACAAAACAAAACTAGTGAAATGCCTAAGCCAGGCCGTCAAGCCGTATGACGCCTAAATCTCATTCCATAAATCCAAAGTCAAAAATTACAGGACACGGACTAGTATATATAGCATCGGCAAGCATGAACTATTTGAATGTGATGCAGACTTGAAATCTCGAATCGCTGAAGCATACCTATACACATGAAACAGACAAACAAATACCCAATGAAGTATGGAGGAACAAATGAAACAAATATATATATCCACATGATACCAATTTTACAATAGATACCAATATGAATAAACTCTGAAAAATCATTTGCTAAACAATTGAGCAAAAATATGATACTAATTTGTATAATATGTAATCAAACATCATTTAAATCAAATCTCAATAAACATACTCAACAAATCTCCCCGTACATCACATACATCTTCCCCCCCCCCTGTCTCGAATGGACAATCCGGTGAAAAGATGAACCAATCAACAAGTATCTAACATGAAGATATACTAAATAAAAATCGCTAGATAATCATGAAACAACCAGCTAAATATGATCAAGTAATGACAAATCAGTAGCTAGTAAACTAAGGAATCACACAAAGAATATAGCAAACTAATCAGGTGTGATAAACGGAATCATATGTAAAATATCAATTTTGAAATAATATAATCTGCATATAAACCAGTTAATTCAGAAAGCTTCCAGCAGTACCAAAAATAACACAAAATAAGCCAGTGGACTGCAAACAGAGAGAAGCAAAAATTCCCAGACTGTCATTCGAATGAGTCAGGGATGTCGCTTAAACGAGATGAGGACGTCTCTCGAACGAGGCTTCTCGCGACATGAGATGTCGTTTGAACGACTTCTCGCGATAGCCAAACTTTCCTAGATTCCCAGATATATCATATATTTTTGGCCAGTGAAAAAAATTCCAGAAAAATCACACTGAGAGGGCCTGACAGCAGCAAAATAGTGCTAAAACAGTAAGCTTTTAACACAAAACGCAAAAATGCATAAAAACTAACAAGGAGAGTTACACGCAAACATAGTACCGATGTGCTCAAACATGGACATGAAATGTATGAGCGTGAAACTACAATAAATGAGTCACAATTTCAACACATCGAAAAGATCAAAAAGCTCTAATTGATAACGATAAATCATCAAACATTATCATAGTCATATGACAACTAAAGTGTGAGCTTAATGAATTAGGCATACTACATGCATACAAATCAAGAATTTTGATGATTCTACAAACAATAGCGTCAAATTGTAATGTTTCAACATTAGGATTAGATGTGCAAACCCGTTTAAATTTTCTCCAACCAAACTCCCTCATATATATATATATATATATATAAGTTCTTTTAGCGTTTCTAGCATTCTCAACTTAGAGAAAATCTTATTGACCCTTTTCTTAGCATTTTGCCTTTTTCTTTTGGGCTCTTTTAAACGGTGGCTTTCACGACGAGTGAATTTTGAACTCTCGCAGCCCTTTCCCGTGAATCACTCATCATTTTTTCAATTAAACATCAATTTTAATCCTCACGGTAAATGGTTCTTACATGCACACTTATCCTTAAGTCTACTTACGCATAGATGACAAGATTGAGATAAGAACACCTCACTAAATTCAAATAAGCAAGAGAAGTCCAACATCCATAGAAACTTGTGCATGTGTGCAATGTTGGCATATATACAAAGTCGAATCAAAATGCATATCAACTTCGAAATAACCCCATTTGAATAATGGTTAAGATCATTCTAAGCATTGTTAATAATGACCAAATATCCTAGCCACGTGGATAATGAAATGATGGGGGGTCCAAGCACACCAATATGCCACATCAAACATGTAAACTGAAAAACAAGAAACCACAATCAAACTAGAAAACAAACTATTTTTTATTTTTCAAATATTTTATCAAAAACAAAATCTTTTTGTATTTTTCAAATAAGACTCAAACGAATGAAAAATATAATACAAAGAGATAAACATGTCATAACACTAGGAAAAATATATCATGAAGCAAAACTAGCGTATGACAAACCATATCATGCAAGCAACTATATACATAAGAAAATAGCATGTGATGCATTATGTGCAAGCATGTGAGAATCAACCAACCTAGCATTTAACATCTCCAAAACAATTTTCCTAATCCAAACAGGTGTATACCGAACAAAACGGGTTTTGGGAACCGATGGGACACAACGTTTAAACTTCCTAGGGTTTTTTCTAAGATCATAGTAAAAACTCCTAAGGTGACCTTTCCTACAACAATGCGAACATGTGTAAACTCGACAAGGAACGGGACCTTTAGGTTGACCTTTTCTAACACCCTCGGATGTGATTGATCCTCTAAAATAAGTAATGGTTTTAGCATTAGCAACAGAAGCATTAGAACAAGACAAGCCATTATCATCACTACAAAAGCTATTCGAGTCATTTGAAACACTTTTAAACTACAAAACCTTGGACTCAAACAAAAAATTAGGCTCCTCAAACTTTAGGGACTCCTTCTTTAAATTATCAATTACCCCTAGAAGGTTATCTCGCTCCGCCTCAATGTGAGCAAACTTATCCTTAAGAGCCTTTTCTCGTGCCACAAAATCATTAATCGAATTATTTTCCTCAACGGCACAAACCCTAGAATTTCTCAAATCCCACTACACCAAAAACAGGATTCTGGCACAGTTTAAAACCGTGCCAGATCAAATCTGGCACGGTTTTGAACTGTGCCAGAATCAGGTGTTCCAAAATGGGAATTTTTTTTTGGCACGGTTTAAAAGTGTGCCAGAATCAGCCAAACAGGAACACTTCTGGCACACTTTTAAACCGTGCCAGAATTTGATATTTCTGGCACACTTTTGGCACAGTTTTTAACTGTGCCAGATTCAGCAAAATAGGAACACTTCTGGCACACTTTTAAACCGTGCCAGAATTTGATATTTCTAGCACACTTTTGGCACGGTTTTTAACTGTGCCAGATTCAGCATAGTTTAAAAAAAATTAGCACAGTTTAAAACCGTGCCAAAATATGATACAATTTTGCCACGGTTTTGAACTGTGCAAATTTTTTTGTTTAAAAAAAAATATTTGAAAGCACAAAATTCACAAATTAATAATATTGTGCGTTATCAATAAACTAATGTACATACAAACTTCAAAATATTACAAGTCTTTAACTGCTCACAGGCCCAAAAAAAATTGGGCAGAGCTTCCTCTATTTTCTGAACATTCCAAAACCTGTTAATACAAAACCTGCCTAATATAAAGCCCGCACGGCCACAAAATATAACAATTAACTTACAAAAGCCCTCATGGCCATAAAAGTCAATAATAAAACAACAAAAGACCGTACGGTCATGACACAAAAAAATGAATTCATTAATAAACCCCTTGTTGTAAACCATTGAGTTCTTTGTGTGTTCCACGCGAATAAAAGCCAACGATAAGCTGTTATCCTGCAAAAAAAATAGAATACAAAAAAGATACGATATTAGTAACCCAAAAATTTACAAAAAAAAAATACTCAAAACAAAAAAATTACATATATGAATGGAAATTATCGTCATACTCACAAACCGGGAGACCCGAAACTACGCGGTCAGTTCCTACAAGTTACATTGGTCCCGTGCGAGGTGTTCGTGCCTCCTACGGGGTCGTTTGGGGGTGGTTTGGGTTTTCACCCTTTAACGGCATGTTTTTAAGTTTAAGTGTTGATTTTTGCCAATTATCGTCCTATTCACAAATCGGGAGATCCGGGACTATGCGGTCAGTTCCTATAAGTTACAATGGACCCGTGCGAGGTGTTCGTGCCCCCTACGGGATCGTTTGGGGGGTGGTTTGGGTTTTCACCCTTTAACGGCTTGTTTTTAAGTTAAAGTGCTGATTTTTTCAAATTATCGTCATACTCTCAAACCGAAAGACCCGGGACAACGCGGTCAGTTCCTACAAGTTACATTGGTCCCGTACTAGGTGTTCGTGCCTCCTACGGGGCCGTTTGGGGGTTGTTTTGGGTTTTCACCCTTTGGCGGCATGCTTTTAACTAAGTGTGATTTTTCCAAATTATGGTCATATTCACAAACCGGGAGACCCGGGACTACGCGGTAAGTTCCTACAAGTTACATTGGTACCGTGCGAGGTGTTCGTGCCCCCTACGGGGTCGTTTGGGAGGTGGTTTGGGTTTTCACCCTTTAACCGCTTGTTTTTAAGTTTAAGTGTTGATTTTTGTCAATTATCGTCATATTCACAAACTGGGAGATCCGGGACTACGCGGTCAGTTCCTACAAGTTACAATGGTCCCGTGCGAGGTGTTCGTGCCTCCTACGGGGTCATTTGGCTGGTGGTTTGGGTTTTCACCCTTTGACGACATGTTTTTAACTAAGTGTGATTTTTGCAAATTATCGTCATATTCACAAACCGGGAGACCCGAGACTACGCGGTCAGTTCCTACAAGTTACATTGGTCCCGTGCGAGGTGTTAGTGCCCCCTACGGGATCGTTTGGGGGGGGGGGGTTGGGTTTTCAGCCTTTAACGGCTTGTTTTTAAGTTTAAGTGCTGATTTTTGCAAATTATCATCATACTCACAAACCGGGATACCCGGGACTACGCGGTCAGTTCCTACAAGTTACATTGGTCTCGTGCGAGGTGTCCGTGCCCCCTACGGGGTCGTTTGGGGGGTGGTTTGGGTCTTCACCCTTTGACGGCTTGTTTTTAAGTTTAAGTGCTGATTTTTGCAAATTATCATCTTACTATCAAACCGGGAGACCCGGGACTACGCGGTCAGTTCGTACAAGTTACATTGGTCCCGTGCGAGGTGTTCGTGCCTCCTACGGGGTCGTTTGGAGGGTGGTTTGGGTTTTCACCCTTTGACGGCTTGTTTTTAAGTTTAAGTGCTGATTTTTGCAAATTATCGTCATACTATCAAACCGGGAGACCCGGGACTACGCGATCAGTTCCTACAAGTTACATTGGTCCCGTGCGAGGTGTTCGTGCCTCCTACGGGGTCGTTTGGAGGTTGGTTTGGGTTTTCACCCTTTGGCGGCATGCTTTTAACTAAGTGTGATTTTTCCAAATTATCGTCATATTCACAAACCGGGAGACCCGGGACTACGCGGTCAGTTCCTACAAGTTACATTGGTCCCGTGCGAGGTGTTCGTGCCCCCTACGGGATCGTTTGGGGGGTGGTTTGGGTTTTCACCCTTTAACGGCATGTTTTTAAGTTTAAGTGTTGATTTTTGCCAATTATCGTCCTATTCACAAACCGGGAGATCCGGAACTACGCGGTCAGTTCCTACAAGTTACATTGGTCCCGTGCGAGGTGTTCGTGCCACCTACGGGGTCGTTTGGGGGGTGGTTTGGGTTTTCACCCTTTAACGGCATGTGTTTTAAGTTTAAGTACTGATTTTTGCCAATTATCGTCATACTCTCAAACCGGGAGACCCGGGACTACGTGGTCAGTTCCTACCAGTTACATTGGTCCCGTGTGAGGTGTTCGTGCCCCCTACGGGGTCGTTTGGGGGGTGGTTTGGGTTTTCAACCTTTAACGGCTTGTTTTTAAGTTTAAGTTCTGATTTTTGCAAATTATCGTCATATTCACAAACCGGGAGACCCGGGACTACGTGGTCAATTCCTACAAGTTACATTGGTCCCGTGCGAGGTGTTCGTGCCTCCTACGGGGTCGTTTGGGGGGTGGTTTGGGTTTTCACCCTTTAACGGCTTGTTTTTAAGTTTTAAGTGCTGATTTTTGCAAATTATCATCATACTATCAAACCGGGAGACCCGGGACTACGCGATCAGTTCCTACAATTTACATTGGTCCCGTGCGAGGTGTTCGTCCCTCCTACGGGGTCGTTTGGAGGTTGGTTTGGGTTTTCACCCTTTGGCGGCATGCTTTTAACTAAGTGTGATTTTTCCAAATTATCATCATATTCACAACCCGGGAGACCCGGGACTACGCGGTCAGTTCCTACAAGTTACATTGGTCCCGTACGAGGTGTTCGTGCCCCCTACGGGATCGTTTGGGGGGTGGTTTTGGTTTTCACCCTTTAACGGCTTGTTTTTAAGTTTAAGTGCTGATTTTTGCAAATTATCGTCATACTCTCAAACCAGGAGACCCGGGACTACGCGGTCAGTTCCTACCAGTTACATTGGTCCCGTGCGAGGTGTTCGTGCCCCCTACGGGATCGTTTGGGGGGTGGTTTGGGTTTTCACCCTTTAACGGCATGTTTTTAAGTTTAAGTGTTGATTTTTGCCAATTATCGTCCTATTCACAAACCGAGAGATCCGGGACTACGCGGTCAGTTCCTACAAGTTACATTGGTCCCGTGCGAGGTGTTCGTGCCTCCTACGGGGTCGTTTGCGGGGTGGTTTGGGTTTTCACCCTTTAACGGCATGTTTTTAAGTTTAAGTGCTGATTTTTGCCAATTATCGTCATACTCTCAAATCGGGAGACCCCGGACTACGTGGTCAGTTCCTACCAGTTACATTGGTCCCGTGCGAGGTGTTCGTGCCCCCTACGGGGTCGTTTGGGGGGTGGTTTGGGTTTTCAACCTTTAACGGCTTGTTTTTAATTTTAAGTGTTGATTTTTGCAAATTATCGTCATATTCACAAACCGGGAGACCCGGGACTACGTGGTCAGTTCCTACAAGTTACATTGGTCCCGTGCGAGGTGTTCGTGCCTCCTACGGGGTCGTTTGGGGGGTGGTTTGGGTTTTCACCCTTTAACGGCTTGTTTTTAAGTTTAAGTGTTGATTTTTGCAAATTATCGTCATACTATCAAACCGGGAGACCCGGGACTACGCGATCAGTTCCTACAATTTACATTGGTCCCGTGCGAGGTGTTCGTGCCTCCTACGGGGTCGTTTGGAGGTTGGTTTGGGTTTTCACCCTTTGGCGGCATGCTTTTAACTAAGTGTGATTTTTCCAAATTATCATCATATTCACAAACCGGGAGACCCGGGACTACGCGGTCAGTTCCTACAAGTTACATTGGTCCCGTGCGAGGTGTTCGTGCCCCCTACGGGATCGTTTGGGGGGTGGTTTGGGTTTTCACCCTTTAACGGCTTGTTTTTAAGTTTAAGTGCTAATTTTTGCAAATTATCGTCATACTCTCAAATCGGGAGATCCGGGACTACGCGGTCAGTTCCTACCAGTTACATTGGTCCCGTGCGAGGTGTTCGTACCCCCTACGGGATCGTTTGGGGGGTGGTTTGGGTTTTCACCCTTTAACGGCATGTTTTTAAGTTTAAGTGTTGATTTTTGCCAATTATCGTCCTATTCACAAACCGGGAGATCCGGGACTACGCGGTCAGTTCCTACAAGTTACATTGGTCTCGTGCGAGGTGTTCGTGCCTCCTATGGGGTCGTTTGCGGGGTGGTTTGGGTTTTCACCCTTTAACGGCATGTTTTTAAGTTTAAGTGCTGATTTTTGTCAATTATCGTCATACTCTCAAATCGGGAGACCCGGGACTACGTGGTCAGTTCCTACCAGTTACATTGGTCCCGTGCGAGGTGTTAGTGCCCCCTACGGGGTCGTTTGGGTGGTGGTTTGGGTTTTCAACCTTTAACGGCTTGTTTTTAATTTTAAGTGCTGATTTTTGCAAATTATCGTCATATTCACAAACCGGGAGACCCGGGACTACGCGGTCAGTTCCTACAAGTTACATTGGTCCCGTGCGAGGTGTTCGTGCCCACTAAGGTTCACGAGATCCTTAAAATCCATCAAGAATGCCAGACCCAATGTATAAAAGGTTCACGAGATCCTCTTTGAAAGGTGACACCAACTTTACATCCATAAAGTCGCTATAATTAATTTTTATTATGGAATATTAGAGGCGCTACTAAGAAATCATCAAATAGAAGGCTTAAAAGATTTTTGAAGACTTACAAAATGACTTTCTTTTCTCTCTTAGAACCTAAGGTGGAAGCTCTGAAAATTGAATCTTCTAAAATCAAATGGGGGTTTGAAGGTAGAAATAGTAATGTCAGTGGCAAAATATGGATTTTTTGGAGGTTTAACACCTCAATGCAGTGCTTGTGTAACCACCCTCAACACCTGACAATCCAGTTTAGCCAATCCTCTTTTAATCAAACTCTAGTTATGACTTTTGTGTATGCCAAATTCTCTAAAGAATAAAGAATTGAGATGTGGGATCAACTAGCATCTATTTCAGCTCTAACTCATGATTTGCCACATGTAATAATTGGAGACTTTAATATTGTCTCCTATTAAAGTGAGAAGTTGGGAGGGAATGATATAGATCGTGCTATTGTAGAAGACTTCAAACAAGCTATTGAGGATAATGGTCTCATTGATATGGAGTACATTGGAAATAGATTTATCGGTGTAATAATACGAAGAAGGAGGATATCATCATGGTAAGGCTTGATAGGTGTCATGTCAACCAAGTTTTTCTAACCCAATTTCCAAACTCAAAGATTAATCACCTGAATAGATCAACATCAGACCATGCTCCTCTATTATTAACCTGTCAAACTCAGCTAGATTCAGCTCCTAGACCTTTTAAATTTCAACATGTATGGGCCAACCACTATCAGTTCTTTGGCACTGTTCCAAAGTTATGAGAGGAAGATATCTAAGCAGTTGGTTTGATGAATTTCAGCATAAAGCTTCAAAGTCTTAAAGGAGACCTTAAAAATGGAACAAGGACACATTCAATGATATTTTCCAGTCAGTTATGGACTTAGAGAATGTAAACCTTCAACTTGAGGTGAATTTTGAACTTGACCCCAATGACTCCAATAGAGCAGTAATAAATAAAGGAAAAGCAGACCTGATGAAGGCCTATGCTAATGAGAAAATATTTTGGAGGTAAAAGTCCACTGTAAAATGGCTCAGGAAGGGTGATGCTAACTGAAGATTTTTCCATAACAGTGTTAAAATTAAAAATCATAAACTTTCCATTCATTCAATCAGAGATGAAAATGGTAATGTTCTTGAAGAGTTTGAGGATATAAAGTAGCACATCTTGAATTTCATTGAAAAACTTATGAAGGGAGATCAAATCAGTTCCTCTATAAATGCTTCAGATGTTATTCCAGCCATAGTTACCAGTGAGGTCATTGAAGATTTAGAGACTTTCACAACTGAAGAGGAAATTTTAAAGGCTATTCAAGATCTGAATGAAGATGTAGCCCCGGGTCCAGATGGATTTGGGGGGGGGGGGGTCTATAAAAAATGTTGTCACATTATAAAACATGACTTATTGTAGGTTTTTAATTCTTTTTTTGTAGGTAGAGACTTTTCTGTTAGTTGGACGAGTACATTTGTTATTTTAATACCTAAAGTGAAGTCTCCTAGAGCATTTGTTATTTTGCAGATGATTTAATGGTTTTTAATAGGGGTGACAATAGAACTCTTAGAAGATTGGGAGATTATATTCAACAATATAGCAGGTTGTTAGGCCAGAAAGTTCCATTCAGTTCAGAGAAAAAGTATCAGCTATTACAGGTCTCAAGCATAGGGATCTTCCCATTTCTTACCTAGGATGTCCTATATTCAAAGGTAGAAACAAGGTAAAATTCTATGACTCCATAATCAATAAAGTGAGATCAATATTAGCTGGCTGGAAATCTAAAAGTCTTTCAAGTGAAGGCAAGCTTATTCTTCTTCAACATGTCCTAACCTCTGTTCTCTCTTACCTTTTATCCTCGATCTCTCCTCCCAAAATAGTCCTTTATAAACTTCATGGGATCATTAACAAATTCTTCTGGGGTGGCAATGAAGAGCAACGATGGAAATTCTAATGGAAAAGTTGGGAGTTCATTAGCAGAGATATAAAGGAGGGTGGACTTTGGCTTCACAATTTCCATTTTATTCCCAAAGCTTCTTTTATGAAGTTATTTTAGAAACTCTACTCTGATAATTATCTATGGGCTACTTATATGTCTAACAGATATACCAAGAATGGTATTCATAAGAAAATAGGATCTCTTCCATGGAGGAGCCTGATGGTAGTTAAAGATTTATGCCTTGATAACATAATTCAAGTAGAGGACCAATGGATTTGGACACCTGATGTTAAATGTGATTTTACTTTTTCCTCTTCATGTGCCTATTGAAAAAGAAAATTCCCCATCTTCCAACATTAACAGTATTATTTGGGACTCTCACAATCCTAAAAAATGCTCAATCAATGTGTGGAAGATCATTAACAATTGCATTCCCACTGAAGATAACATTGAATCTCTTAGTATTAGACTCTTCTCTAAATGCAAATTTTGTCTTAAAGCCAGTGATTCTTTAGACCATATGTTCCTTCACTTACCGAAAATCAAGCCAATATGGACTTTCTTTTCTAACCTCATAGGCATTGATGTGAGTTTTTCCAATATCTCCACTATGCTTCACAGTTGGTGGCTTATAAGTGGCCCTAAGGATTACTCTAAATTTCTTGGAAAATACATTCTAGTTTTTGTGTTGGGAAATATGGAAAATGAGATATAAGGCATTCTTTCAAAACTCTTCTGTATATGAGACATTTATCGTCTATCAATCTATCTTTTTTATCTCAAGTATATGCAACTTGAAAAACTTCAAAAATGGTCCTTCTCAATTTAATATTGGAATACAAACTTCCTTCAACCTCCATATCAAAAGTTCCATCAAATTGTGTAGGCCTATTAAATGGAGTTTTCCCTCTCCAAATGCCTTCAAGTGAAATATTGATGGTGTTCCCAAGGTCAACCCATGAAGGAGTGGCATTGGTGGTATTTGAGGAATTATAGCAGAGATTTGGTTTTTGCCTATGCTCATCCTCAAGGTCTTGCTTCTAACTCAGTTGTGGAGATTAAATGTTTATTCATTGGGTTAACTTGTGCTTATGCTTCAATGTTTAAGAGGTGTTTATAGAATTAGACTCTACTTTCGTGGTGAATCTAATTAATTTAAATTGGAAGCCTCCTTAGGAAATAGATAATTGAGTAAAATAAATCATATCTTCATTATCTTCTCTCAGTTACTCATTAACTCGTTGTTTTCGAGAATCTAATATGGTTGTTGATGCTCTTGTCAATTATGGGATGACTATTCAATCTCTCTCACTTTTCAAAAATTTCATGGATCTTCCTACATTGGCATGTGGTGCTTATAAGTTAGGCAAAATGGGATGCTTCTATCTTATATTTTCATAGAGATGCTTTATGACTTTTTCCTTTTGTAATGGGGCTATCATAAATCCCCATATTTACTTCTTTCATAAGTTTACTCCATCTTTCTTGTACTAATGTTACTCCCTATGGAGAAGCTTTTTCTCCTAAATTAATTAAATTCTAGGGGGTCATGTCCTTCTTATATATAAAAAAAAAAAGTGAATCTTTAGCTCTATGTAGTCGTAATGTGGCTGAACTTTTCCAAATGATGATAGTGGTAAAAGAAAGATCTAATTTAGGAAACTTCATATTTTGAAATTCAAAAGTTGGGCATTAAAAAAATTTCCCCACACCCTTTAACAGAATGATTTTAAGTTTAAGTGTTGATTTTTGCAAATTATCGTCCTATTCACAAACCGGGAGACCCGGGACTACGCGGTCAGTTCCAACAAGTTACATTGGTCCCGTGTGAGGTGTTCGTGCCTCCTACGGGGTTGATTGGCGGCCGGTTTGGGTTTTCACCCTTTAACGACCTATTTTTAACTCTAAGTATGATTTTTGCGAATTATCATCATACTCTCAAACCGGGAGACCCGGGACTACGCGGTCAGTTCCTACAAGTTACATTGGTCCCGTGAGAGGTGTTCGTGCCTCCTATGGGGTCGTTTGGGAGCCGGTTTGGGTTTTCACCTTTAACGGCATGTTTTTAAGTTTAAGTGTTGATTTTTACAAATTATCGTCATATTCTCATACCGGGAGACCCGGGACTACGCGGTGAGTTCCGACAAGTTACATTGGTCCCATGCGAGGTGTTCGTGCCTCTTACTCGGGACTACGTTTATTGATTTTAGAAAATTTTGACATAGTTTCATTTGTTTATTCATTAAATCCAACTTGTTTTAACATATGAAATAAACTCAACAGCAGTAGCAAATTTTAAAAACCAAACCACCAGCAAATCCTTTCCACCAATTTAACTAAATAAGCTCATAAAGTAAGCCATTTTACGTTTGGCTACTTGTCGCTATTTCAGACCATTTTTCTATTTAATGCTACTACAACTTTTATGAGAATTTGAGACTTTGAGACTAACCTGATTTCATTTGCATTTTGATAGCCACCCGATGAACTCTTTATGCCATGACTTCTTGAAAGTATCCCATTTTGGTCCAACAATGTCTGCAAATTCTCAAATTTTCTATTCTGAGCGGCATTTAGTTGTTCAGGAGATGATATATTATCTTTCAAGTTTCTCAGCTCTTCATTATGAGACCGAGACTGTGTTGTGACTGTTGAAGTGTCAGAAGACTTATATTAAACGGTTTGTCTTATAAAATACAAAAAGGATAAAAGGGGGAAAGAAGTGAAACCTACATGTGTATCCTTGCACTTATCATTCATCAAATCACCCTTTCTCTTACTCCAATGAGATGTCTTGAAGAATTCCACGATGTTGGGTTTCACATCAGTTTCGTGCTCCTGAATTCAAAATCAATGAATGAAATAATATAACCATACTAGTTGATGATGCGGGTAAAACATGTCTAATATGCACAATGTCAAGAATATTATTGTGACATATAAATTGAAATCAAGTTTAGCAAGGGTAAAATCAACCTGAACAAGGGAAGTAACATGTGAGGACAGAAATATAAGTGATTGAACAATATAATAGATACATTTCAGCAACAGTGAAAGAATCGGAACAATTTTTTCAAGATAATCCCCCTTTCTCTCTTTATCAATGACAGACTAACAAAGAACTAAAGTAGTCAATACAATAAGTCAAAAAAAACATCAAGATTGCACTAAACACTTCACCTTGAATTGCAGTTATACAAGCGTCAACACCAATTTTTTTTCCACTAAACACTTCACCTTGAATTGTAGCTTATATTAGTATTAATTAAAAGCATAATCAACAAATTTTGCAAAAGACAAACACGCAAATTAAAAATAAACATACCTAAGCAAATAACCTTCGTCATTCCCTAAAAATAAACATACCTAAGTAAATACGATATCCATATGAACAACCCAAAAGCCATTCCCTAAAATGGCATTTAATTCAAAAAAAATATGAAGACAAAAGCACACATCTTATAATGAATACAATCAAGACTTTATAATATTGCAAACACTCAAGGCACACATCCCGACATCATAAGTACATACATTTGTTATCCAGTATTAGCCCAGTAGATCACAATACAACTTTTAATGTTTATAATACTTTTTAAATAAAAAAAGATCCGTAAGGACAACATATCAAGCAATCCAAATGTATGTATCAAAAAGAATACCACCAAAACAACCACATATCTGCCAAACTAAGAATCAATAATTTCACAGACACTAATTTAAGCTGAAACTAACTTTGATTACTAATTAATATAAACGATCCACATATAAAAACTTATACAAATACATGTAGGCATCTACATTTTTACATTCGTATACGTATGTGTATAATATGTATGTGGTTGGGAAATTTCAAGAGAGGCAAGATTAAATAGAGTAAAAGATTGATTAAGAAACACTTAAAAAAATCTACACTGACTATGCTATCAAATACAAAGCGTAGACTGTAAATGGATACAAATTAAACCAAACCAATGTAGATGGTTTGTTTTCGTTCTCATTAAAGGCATTCAAATGGCTGGGGTTTGTGATATTTTCGTTCTTTTCTCGTTGAAGATCAGTTATATATGCAAGAAGTAAAGAGAGAGAGTGAGGTTACCTGAGCCGGAGAGAGAGAACGAGGTTACCTGAGCCGGAGAGAGATTGCTGAACGGAGCTGCGCTGATGGAGATCTGCGCTAATGGAGATATCATCGGCCGGAGAGAGAAAGCTGATCGGCCGGAGAGAGAGAGATGAACGTAGAGGTTAAAGCAGAGAGCGGGGCGAGCGGGAAGTTAGAGGGGGGAATTTTTTGGGGGATTTTATATTTTAGTGAAGTGTACTTCATTTTGGCACACTTTAAAACAGTGCCAAATTTTGGCACTGTTTTAAGGTGTGCCAAATTAGCTTTAAACTGTGCCAAAATCTGGCACAGTTTTAAACTATGCCAGATTTTTAATATCGGGGTGTGCCAAAATGCTGTTTTTGGTGTAGTGTCCTCTAACTCTTTTTCTAAAACGAGGACTCTATCATCACTCTCCTTTTTGCCCAATTTTAACATATTAAAATCATTAAAAAAGGAACCAAACTTCTCACGAAAAATATCTCTTTGAATTTGAAACGTTTGCAAATATTCAATCATTTTTTTAAAACAAGAATTTTCTTCCTCCAAAACTTCAATATGTTTTGCGAACTTTAAATTGAAACGATGTAAGTCGTCAAAGCTTAGAGAATCCATCGAGAGAACATAAACACAAGAGAGATAAATAAACACACGGGATCACAAAACAAATAAATTATATTTTCTAGCTGTGATACCAATTTGAAAGAGTGGTCCTACACGAGTGTGTTTCGAATCAAACCAATTTTCACCAAAAATTATCCAACTTTTAATTAGCACCAAACCAAGTTGTGAAAAACTAATTTTTTACTTTAAACCAATTTTATTTTGATTAATCCTAAACATGCATCTAGTGATTAAAGCAAGTAAAAAAAATTAAAGAATACTCACAACGCAGGATGTACGAGGAAAAACCCAAGACGGGAAAAAATCTCAGACGGCCCAGGCCAGACAATCACTATGAATGTGGATTTACAATGAAAAGACAAAAGACTCACTCAACGACTTGATCCCAATGGGTCTTGACACTCTTCTGATCTTCAACCACTACTCTCACAGTGCCCATGCAGAAAGTTCTTCTTCCACGATACACGTCCACAACACACGCGTCCACGTATGTCTCGGTGTCTATCGAATGGCTTTGATACATCTACGATGTCAAACAAGAACTCTCTATCTCTTCTTCACCGCAAAACCCAGATGTTCAAGTGTAGAACAAACCTTCTTACTGCAGCAAGATCACATAAGCATATAGTAATGATAACTCAAATCTTTGCAAACTCTAAGGATGTGTTTAAGCTTTGAAACCTTAGAAAAACATGTGCAAAAATCGTACTGGATTGATAACTGTTTTCCAGATTGCACCACTTCCAAATTCTAACGAAATTACGCTTTAAATAGAATTTTAAGTCCGCGTCTAAAAAAACATGACGCTCGAACGAGATTGACCAATCGTTCGCACGATGTGGCTATCTCGCTCGAACGAGCAGAGCTGTCGTTCGAACGACGAGCCTGTTAGTTTGACTTTTACTTTAAAATGTTTCTTCCAAAGGAGATCCAATTAAGTCAAACTCTTTTTCGATCTTATCAGAATAAAACGTAGTGTAAAACATTTAAAACACTTTTAAAACATTTAAAAATATTTTTTCTTATAAAATTACATCCTTATCTTTTATAAAAACAATTTTGAATCTCATTAACAATATGCATTCATACCTGTGTGATCTCGGAATGCAATAAACTTGAAGACGAATAAACTTGCACTAATTAAACTTCAACATGATTAATTCTTTGAAGCTTTGCCACAACGTCTTCAATTTCTTCAATACGTCATAGATCAAGTGGGATCATGACAAAATAAGATCTCCCTATGACATACTACAAACACATTTTTGTTCATGGAATTAAGTCAAAACAATACAGGGACTCAATTGAAAATTTTTGTCCTTACAGTTGGTGTAGGAGGAGCAACCCCCACCTTCAAAGGTGGCCTCATGGGGTTACTAAAAAGCTCTTCCCAAGCTCGCTCCATGGAGGCTCCATTGAAGCTCTCATTATTCTCCATGAAATCCTTCTTCTTTCTCCAAGAAAACCCTCTTCAAACCTCCACCCAACTCTAAGAACACCCTCTTCTTTAACCCACTAACTTTTCCTAGGGTTTTATATGGTGATATATGGTTATTTGAGGCCTTATAATGGTGGTTTCATGGTGAAAATAGTGGTGTATATTGGTGGGGTGGTCTGCGGAAGAAGTTTTTCCCCTATGGTAGCCCAAACTAGTGAGAGGGAGACTTAGAAATCCGATGGGTGTGTATATGGTCCCTTTTATGGTTCTCTCTCTCTTAAAACCCAATCTATTAGCCTCTTAGCCATAAATGGGACGGTTCTCATCACAAAATACTTCCATATCATTTCCTAAGTTGCCCACAAATTGAAA
Source organism: Sambucus nigra (assembly GCA_949130495.1). NCBI lineage: Eukaryota > Viridiplantae > Streptophyta > Magnoliopsida > Dipsacales > Adoxaceae > Sambucus > Sambucus nigra. The sequence goes on along the minus strand of OX422210.1, from coordinate 371,062,563 downwards.
CCTCAAATGATCAAGGGCTACAATTAAGACAGCACATAAAAACAAGGAACGATTTTCGCGACTTGTTTCGCTCAATCGATCGAGCAAAATCCATCGATCGATCGATGACTCGATTGATTGAGTCCCAAAGGTTAAATTGTGTCGATTGATCGATGCTTTGGCCCAAACTTTCATAAATTCCGTTTTTGACCCCATGGCCTTCAAGAACCCTATTTTAAAACCCAAATTATTAGGTTGGACCATTTTTACCCCTTACGGTGAATTCTCTAAAAATCACGCAAAGTTGCAATGTGACGCGTCGCGCGCCGGCTAGATTCCTAGTTTACATTCTTGCGTCTGTAACTTGATATCAATGTATCAACAATTTAATTATATTAATCAAAAATGGGCGCCGCGCATCCCTATTCGCACCCATGCACGGCAAACATGCCAAGACATGCGTCATTTTATGTGCAATAGTAACATATTAACTCGTGCATCAATTTTCTTCAAATACTTATTTGAATAAATCATCCAATTTATTATCAAAACATATATTTCAAGGGTGGGGTATTACACTGCTGGAGCTCCGGTAGCCCTCGCCGAAACTCCGGTGACCCCCACAGGAGCTCCAGGGTCTCCGGGGCTCCGTTGAGGGTCGTCGGAGCTCCGGCCGTGAAGGGTGGGGAGGGGGGGATGGGGTGCTGCTAGCGCGGACCTTTAAAAATAAGAGAATATTAGGTAAATAGGTATTTGAGGAATGGTGAGAGACTTTTTGGAACAAAATAAAAACACTTGGACTAAACGTATATTAAAAAATGTTTGAGGGACTTTCTGATAATTGATCCAAGATAATACCCACTAAATAAATTTTGCTAAGTTGTCAACAATACATTGGTTAGTGTTTTAAATAGATCTCGTGTTATCCCCACACACCAATCATTATATTGTTGATAATTTAACCGGATTTATTTGGTACAAAAATTTCGTGAGGTTAACATGACGTATAACTTTATATTGTGTTAACGTTTTGTTTTCAAGAGAAATAGTAGTGTTGTGAGATTTTTTATTAATAACACTTCATTTTATACTTTTGCACTTCAAAAATTCCATAGAGTATCACAAGTGTTTCAGAAATTAATTTTGAAGTGTAAGAGTATGTTACTAAGTAATAACACACCCAGGGGCGGACCTAGGTGGTCCCGAAGGTGGGCGTCCGCCCACCTAGATTTTTCGGATTTTTTTTCCCGGTATAGGCTATTTTTTTTTGTTTTGGACCTTTGTGTAATGTTTCATAGTAGAAGGCATTTGGTTTTGGGGTCGAAATATAAATTGTCCATACCCATTTTTCTGTACACGCGCGTTTTAAAACTAAACCCACACACGTTTTTAACTTTTCAAACCTAAACTCTCTTCGTCAGCCGCTCATTCCCCTTCTCCTTCCTCACCTCTATGTGGTATAATCCATTAAGTGCTATAATTGCTTGAAAGGACTACTTGCGGTACCATTGTTGGTACCTCCTATGCCTTGTGATTGTGAAGCTCGAGAGGTAGAAGTTGGGTAATTCCTACCGCCATCACCTTCTGATCCTTCATTTGTCCTCTTCAAAGCCTTTACCAAAGACACTCCCGCTCTTCGCGCAGGTAACTTCAATTTATATACATTCGTATTCCACAATATTACTCCATTAAGTGCTATAATTGCTTGGCAGCCTTAGTGTTGTGTTGTACACGGATAAGTTTGGGCTACATTTTTTAATCTCTTGTATAAGTTAAAATTGTGATTTCCATGAATATTTAAAAAAAAATTGCATAACTTTTTAATTAATTATATTATAGACTAAGGGTGTGTTTGATAACACTAATTTTCATGGAAAATATAATATGTGGAGTTATTTTTCATTTTTTTTATATTTGATAAACAAAATTTTCCATGAAATTAATTTCCTTAAAACAAGTCACGTAACCACTTTTTTCACAAAAATGTGGAATTAAAAAACCTCACATAAGTTGAAATATTGTAATTTTTATCTCAAAATTAGGAATTATGTTGAGGTATTTAAAAAAAAATAAGGAACAAAATGGGAGTGAAACAGGTATTTCAAATTTAGGAATTATGTATAGGGTTAAAAATTTGCAAAAAATGTAAAAAAAAACAAAACAAAAAAAATCGCCTCGGGACTCCCGCCCCCGAACCCCCCTTCTCTATCAAAAAATTTCGCACCTCCTAACTAAAAATTTTGGGTCCGCCACTGAACACACCGGTATTTTATATTCAGCATAAGGCCCAACACATATAGTGCATACTGTGCTTGGTGTAACTGGCTGGTAAATTGGTGGTTCTGTCCGCCCATATAATCACGAGAATAACTATGCGTGGTGAACCATCCTTTATTGGATTATCTACATATGCATGATCATGTATGTGTACCAATTATGATCATCTTTAACACTGCTTGATTGTCACCGTGATCTCTGACCTCAGTCACAAACAAGGCCCACTAGGGATCTTAAACGCACCATTTCTAACAACCTATGATCCAAAACAAATCTATAGACATATCTTATATCATAATTTCGTAAATTGGCATATCTTATATGCCATGCTTTCTATGTTTCAATTCTCTTGTTGTAACAATGTGTACATCTTGTGCATCACATAAAAGGCAACCCAGAAAAAGGGGGGGAAATGTCTCCTTCCAAATCAACTTAATTTCATCTATTATTTAATTAATCGTTTTTAATTTAAATTCAGAGTAAAAGGAGAAAAATCCTTAAATGAGTTAAGTCTTAAAATGAGATTTTCGAGCTAAACCTCACTCAAAGACTTAAATTTAAGGGTGACTTTGTTTAACCCCACATTTTCTTTCAACAGTCCCACAGTGCCATATCAATTACTAAAAAAAAACGTTGGAAGTCAAATTTTACCCCTATTAACGGCCCCCCTTAAAGTAGCGGGTTGACAAAACAAAGTCATGTTTCCTTTCAACCTTGGACTCTACAAAGATAATGCTATCAGCAATTGAATATAAAAATTGTTTATAACCTAAACCTCTGCAGACAGTTGGATATATCGGACGACTTTATCAGCATTATGATATTGTTCTATTATTAGAGTTGGACTCGTAATATTACAACAATATCACAATCATTATTCTAATATTATGAGTCTAACTCTAATTTTTTTTTTTTAATTCTCAAAAAGAGTTCGAATGTCTTTGAGTCCGATCAAACTCAGGGGAGAGTTCAAACCTTTTTTTAATTCTTCATAAAATGGAACCAAATAAAAAATGGTGAACAGCAAACTTTTTTTTTCTTTCTTTAATGATGAGAGCGGACCAGCTATAGCTCTACAGTTGAGATGGTAGCATAATATTGAATGGTTAACTGAATATGCTTCCATTGCACGGATTCCATTTTGTTATTTTTTGGGGCAAACCCCAAATGTGGGGATGTTGAAAGGGTTTCAGCCCATTACAGCGGATTTAAAAAAGTCGGGGGCTTCAAAAAGAAAAAGAGGGTTTGAACAAAAACACCCTAAATTTAATGGAGTCCGGAGTTTGAGTAGAGTCCATGTATACAATCTTTCAAATATCATAAACAAGATAAAAGGCAAATATAAATAGACCAAAATAAAAGGGCATCAAAGGAAAAGAATCATTCACTCCTAACCTTAATAGCTGGCAAAGACTTTTGTTACTTTACGTAAAGGCAAACATATTATATTTCTGAAGATTACAGTGCGATTCATAAGTCAAAATTCTCTTGCATTAAAAATTTGTTAGTGGGTTTGATCAGCCATAGGCATCAGTCAATTTTCTTTAATCCTTCCAAAGTTTTCAGCAGATTCAAATTCTCAGTAGGTTTGACGACGATGGAGAAGAGAACTGTAAAAACATAAAATAACAAAAGTTTAAATTTATTGACTTTTCTCATAGTGGTTCTCTCGCCCACACTATTTATTTGTTAAAATATTAAAACATGAAAACTTGTAATGATGAATAATTTGTCATTTCAATGTTTTAGTCTATTAATTTGATGCATATTTTATTCAAAACATTCTAGATAGGAACAATTCCCTAAACTTCTTACAAACTGAAAATTTCAGTACAGTTATATTCTAGTGGTACATTCGTTACGAAGTCAGTAGAAACCTCATTTTAATATCATGGCATATTTTGGAGACTGGGAATAGGGTTTGTCTATGTCTACCTCAAATTGCCCCATTTGTCAAGACAGGACTCCAACTGGCATTTTAACACTTCTTGCTCTTCTACAAACCCCATTCTCCGTCAACTCCCAAAAATCCCAACCAGGACTTCAAAGTATATCCAACCTAAACATTAATTCTCTCAAAAAACTATAAATTTGGAAAGCCTTGACTTTCAAATCTATAAAATATCCAAATCAGTCTTTCAAACTGATGGTCCCTTTTTATTTCTTACGCGGTAAGTGTTTTATGGATGACAAAAATAATTTCTCTTTTTATGAAAAAAAAAACCTTTTTTTTTAATTTTTATTTTTTAATTCGCACCAAGTTATAAACAATTTTAACTTAACCAAATTTTATCTCGATTAATCATAAGCATCCATCTAGTAATTAAAGCAAGTAAAATAAAGTAAAGAATACTCAAAATGTCAGATGTACGAGAAAAATCACAAATGGAAAAAACCTCAGACGGTCCAAGCCAGACAATCACTATGAATGTGGAATTACAACGAACAGATACTAGTCTTACTCCACGACTCAATACTCACGAGACTTTACGCTCTTCTGATCTTCAACCACTCCTCTCACAGTGCCCACGCAGAAAGTCCTTCTTCCACGATACATGTCTACAATATGCGCGCCCACGTATGTCTTGGTGTCCACCGATATAGCTTGTAACGTCTACGATGTTGAAACCGAACTCCACCGAATCTTCACCGCAAAACCATCAATGTTCAAGTGTAGAATAACTCTTCTTGGTGCCACAAAGATCACTATAGCATATTAATGATAACTCGGATCTTTAAAATTCGAAGGATGCATTAACATTGGAAAACCTTATAAAACTTGTGTGCAAAAACGTACTGGACGAATACTGATTTTCCCAGAATGCACACTTACGAAATCTGATGAAAACCATGCCTTAAATAATTTCCTTGAGGCGGTGTGTCGTTCGAGTGAAATTGGTCTGTCGCTCGAACGAGATGTGTATCTCGCCCGGACGACTGGTTCAGTCGTTTGAACGACACCTGGCAAATTAGACTCCTAACCAAACTCAATCTCTAATTCGTCCTTATGAGATTTAAACGAAGTGTAAAACATTTCAAACACTTATAAAACAACTTAAAAACATTTATTTAATAACAAAACATCCTTTTCCAAATAAAAATTAATTTTGAGTCCCATTAAATATTACGCATTCATATCGGAGTGATCTCGAAAATCAATTTGATCTCGAAGACGATTAAACTTGCACCAATTAAACTTCGGCATAATCAATTCCTTGAAGCTATGTCACAACATCTTCCATAAACTTCAAACATGTCGTAGTCCGTGAGCGATTTTGATAATAATAATATGGCCTATGACTCGAACGTGTTTTATTCCGGGAATAAGTCAAAACTATACAATGGACTCATTTGGAAATTTTGTCCTTATAAATCTCCCCCTTTGACTATTCCGGGACAAAACCAACTCTAAAATGCCTAAGCTAGGTCGTCAAGCCGTATGATGCCTAAAGCCCATCCCATAAACCAAAAACAAAAACATTTACAGGACAAAACTAGTAAATAATGGACGGGCAAGCATGAACTGTCTCAAAATGTCTGAATGTGATGTAGTCTTGAAATCTCGTATCTCGTTAAGCAAACCTACACACACGAAACAGAAAAATACCCAGTGAAGTATGGAGGAACAAATGATATAAATCATAATGAAACATGTGAGAAAAATATTTTGATACCAATTTCAAACAAAACATCTTTTAAATCCGGATATCAAATATGCACATAATCAAGGTACCAAAGTAGATACAAATGTAAATGTGTGCAACAAATAAACACAGTGCTCAACAAATCTCTCCCTACATCACATACATCTCTCCCCCTTTTTGTCTCGAATAAACAACCCCGTGAAAAGATAAACAAATCTAGCATGAGATATATCAATTAAATATATCTAGATAAGCTAACAATAATCACACAATATGAATCAATCCAACTAAGAAGGTGTGATTAAACGAACCAATGCGGCAAAATATGTCATCAATATGAATCGGCATATAACAAAAATAGAAGCAATCCAACAGTACCAAAAATATGATCAAAAGCAGTAGGGTACTTAAACATAATAAACTAGAAAAGACCTTACTGGTCGCTTGAACGAGGTTGTTGTGTCGTTAGAATGACAAAGCCCTAGCGTTAGAACGACAACTTTGCGTGACAAGTAAATCTCGCTCGAACGAGAAACCAAAAATTTTAGATCCAGTTCAGAAGATTAAACAGCGTTGCCCGAAAAAAATTTCATAAAAAATCTAACTGGGAGGGGTTCAAAACTGCAAAACAGAACCAAAACAATAGATAAACTAAAAATCAAAAGCACAACCAAATGTCAGTTACATGCTAACATAGTATCGATGTGCTCAAACATGAACATGGAATGTATGGGCGTGAACTACAACAAATGAATCACAATTTCAATACATCGAAATGATCAAGAAGGTTTAATTGATAGCTATAAATCATCAAAATTTATTTTAGCCATATGTGACAATAATGGTGTGAGCTTAATGAACTAAATAATCAAACATGCACACAAATCTAGAATTTTGACGATTCTACAAACAATAACGTCAATTTTTCAACGTTAGGATTCGTGGTGCAAACCCATTTAGTTTATCCATCCAAACTCCCTCAAATATATCATATAATCTTTTGAATGAACATAAACTATGATTCTTTTTATTGCCTTTCAATCTTTTCGAGCTCTTTTAAATGGTGACTTTCACGACCAGTCAATTTTACACTCTCGCAGCCCTTTGTCATGAACACTCATCATTTTTTCAATTATTATCCTCATGGTAAAAGGATCTTACATGCACACCTCCTCCTTATGTCTACTTACGCATATATGACAAAATTGAGATAAGAATATCTTACCAAACTCAAATATGCAAGAGATGTCAAACATCTATATAAACTCGTGCATGTGTGCAAAGATGACATATATACAAAGTCGAATCAAAATGCATATCAACTTCGAAACAACCCCATAGTGTAATGGTTAAGATCATTCTAAGCATCAATAATTATGACCAAATGTCCTAGCCACGTGGATAATGAAAGGAAGGGGGGTCCAAGCACATCAATATGCCACATCAATCATGAAAACTCAAAAATAAAAACTAATCGAAAATTGTTTTGGTTTTTAAACATATTTTGATGTAATACCCCACACTTTTATGGGAAATTAAATTTAATAATTAAGTGCAATTTGGGAATTTAAGAAATTATCATGAATAGTAATTTTTGAGGTTTTCAAGGATTTAATGATTTTCGATGGGTGTTATATTTCACTTTTGGGATTAAATAAATGAGTTGGAGTATTTTTATTATATGTCACAGTTGGGTAAAGCGACAAAGGATAATATTTTAATGGGAATACCGCATTAAGTTGTGTGGGGTTAAATTAATGACTTGCGGTCAAGTACCTCGGATGGAAATTTTGATTGCGCGGTTGGTCTCGGAATGGCCGAGATAGCCAGAATAGAGTATCCGGGGGAAGAAAATAAACTTTAGGAATTTTTGGACCCGTAGGGACTCGTAATTGAGTAAACGAGTCATTTTTGGGTTTAAAGGGATAAACCCTTAATTCTCTCCTATTTACGGCAAGACAAAGTGGGAGAAAGGAAAGAAAAGAGAGAAAGAAAGAGAGAAAGAGGGAGAAGAAAGGAGATTTCGGCCAAACTCCGACGGATTCGACTAGAGGTCGTCGGATTTCATCCTTTAGGCAAGTGTATACTTGGTCTATTTCATTTTGTGCATTTATTTCATATTATAGTTGGTAAACTATATGATTTTGGGTTAGAACCCTTAAAATAAATTTGGAAAATTTGAATATGAGTTTACATATTGATGTAAGGTAAACTCTTAATGATTTCTAGTATTAAATCCATGTAAATGGAGTAAAGAAATAGATTGAAATGGGTTAAAATGATAAGTTGGGGTTTTTATGGTTTTAGGATTTAAATTGAAGAGAAATGGTTTATTACCCCAAATTAATTGGTGTGTTAGTTGTAAAACATAGATTAGATGTTTGCAGAGTTGGTGATTGAGATTAGAAACCATACAAATGGAGGTTGAGTTGATATTTGGGTATTTTAGAGATTAAAAAATTGCCCAAACAGTGCCCCCTCGAACAGGCCGAATCGATTCGGGTCTAGGCCGAATCGATTCGCCTAAGAGGATCTGCAAGGTTGCCTTGGGCCGAATCGATTCGGGTTTAGACCGAATCGATTCGCCCTTAAGAACCTGTTTGCAGAACACTTCCCCAATCGATTCGGATTGGGGGCCGAATCGATTCGCCATAAGGGAGAATCGATTCGCCTTGGTCAGAACTGTTAGTTTTCTTCCCTTAAGAGTATGGGGAGTTAAATTACAATTTAGGGTTTTATATGAGGGATCCTAGTTATGATATCAAGACTCCTAAATATTGGTTTTGAGGGTGAGTAAACTCTTAGATGAAAAAAGAAAACCTTGGATTGGTGTAGGGCATAATTCGAGGAACGGGCCTAGTAAACGTTCGGGACGGTCAACATTTGAGAGAGAGTTCTTCTGCCGTTGGGCATAGGTATTACATTATTCAAATGTATGTGAGCTGAATACATCTAAGAAAATCCTAGGACGCGATTACTAGGAATTAGTATTTTCAGGATTAGATGGGTGTAAATCCTTAAAAGTGATTAAAGTGCGAGTTATACGATAAGTGAGAGAATATTTATGAGTTTAAGTATTCTAGGTGTGTGAATACTTAAATATTGTTACGAGTGAGAACATTTTGGAGATATTGGCCATCGTTATGTGGGGTTAGCAATTATAGTCATGTATACATTTGAGAAGTGGTACTTATATATATATATATATATATATATATATATATATATATATATATATATGTGTGTGTGTGTGTGTATACATATATATATACGATGTAATTATAGTATATATTATATGATACGAATACATATATATCTGTGTGTGATTGATGTATGTGTATCTTAGAGGCTGATTTCCACGGGCTTTCCTTTGGTATAGGGTTGAGATAGCCAAAGTATATATTATCTCTAGTGCGATTCATGGAGGTTACGCGATGTGGTTGAATCCCTTGGCTTGAGGAGCAGGGAGAGTATAGTCCCCCTGTCATTATCGCCCCGCGTTCGAGTGAGATGTGTGTAACTCCACTTGCAGGGGGAACATGATCGCCTCCACCGTTTTATATTTTTTTACCATGTCCATTGAGAGAGTCTGGCTTGGCACCGTGGTATAGTGAATAAACCCGGATTTTGGATCGGCACTATGAGACCGCATCCTCGAGTTATAGCTCGTTGGGATGGTTATTATACTTGTGTGTATAGTACATTACTTGTGTATGAGAACAAGATATTATATCTCTACTAGAGTAAAGAGATAAATAAAATATGAAAGAAATTCTCATCCCAGGAGATTTTATCCGGACTTAAAATGTGATATGTATATATAAATGAGTATGTTATGTATATGTATTTATATGGGTATATATATATATATACACACGTTATGTACTGAGGGCCTATAAGATCTCGATGATCGGCATTGCCAACTAGTAGTGTATTGGGGGGTTCCTTGTTTGGATTTCGCTTTGCGATACCCCACGCACGAACATGGTGCAATGTTGAGACTGGAGAGAAGTTTAGCCCTTAGTACTTGGATTAAATAGGATTTGTAGAATTTTAGTGAAATGATTAGTTAGGCAGGGTAGCTTAACTGGGTTGTGTTTTAGGATGCGTTAGGTGTGCACTATTAGAAGATAGGTGAGGGGTACCTCATGGGAGTGCGATACCAATTTAAATATGAGATAAAACATATTTTTAAAAATATTGTATTTATGCACTTGCAAAATATTTTCACAACTCGGGCTCTGACCCGTTTCTTTATTTTTCCTCTCTTGCTATATCTATATCTATATATATATATATAGGTGTCCAGACACAGGGACGCCTAGATGATGATCCTTTCGTGTCAGACATCTGCTACAGCAGCTGTGGATGCATGCATGTTTACTGTAGACGCTTATATCCTTGTAATCTAGATATGAGGTATTGTATAAACATTCGAACTGATAACCCAATTGCATCTAGTTATTCTTTTACCGCCTTTTAGTGCAGCATTCGATTTGGTTATATTTATATTTGAACCGAGTGTTCGATTATTTTATTTTATCTCTTTCCAGCTCCATTTATATAAACTGTGTGAATGTTTTAATTGTATAGTTTGTTTAAAAAGATTGATTAAATAAAATTATGACGCCAGCCTAATAGGTTATTAGTAATTAAATTGGTTTTCGACAGTGATGCTAAGAATGATCCATATGCGACTCCGATTTTAATTTAGTTAAGGAGTGATCGCCCGGTATTTGATTAAGCAGGGTGTCACGGATGGTATCAGAGCATCAGGTTCTAGTGTCCTTAGGAATCTGTGCAGACATACTATGTTTTCAGCGTTGCTCTCGATTTGATATAAATCCTTATGATTAGGATTGTTGATTCCTCTTATGAGATTTGGTTCTCCTGCCATATTACAAGATTGTATTAATCTTTTGCGTGCTTGTTCGAGATTCGTGTGTTATTCGATGAAGGACGACCACAGAAGGCCATTGCAAGGGTAGCAAAAGGCAGGATTTATTTGGAGCGGTTAGTTAAAGTTGGAGACTAGGATCGCAGAAGAGGTCATTATCCTTGTGGCATTGATCAAGGAAGGTTGTAATGACTACTAAGGTATAGTAGTTATAATGATCCACACACCATTATAGAAGAGGGTGGTGCTAAGCTTGAATTACCTAGTGAAGTAAATTGGAAAAAAGGGTTCGAAAGGGGTCTTTGATAAGGACCATACTTTAAAGTTAAGTCATGCGAAGTATGTGTATTATTACTCAGTGAAGGTAGAAGGCTCAGAAGCTTTGACTTAGAGAATGGTATGGAAATACCCCTATGTGAAAATTAGAGGAAAATTTTTCACTCGTGGGAGCAATATTGAAATGGTGGGAACGATGGTCACCATACTTGGGGGAGCAGGACGTATTGCTCGAAGAGGAACCTCACGGACGATTTTCATCGTAAATTCCTTTAGATGGTTAGGAAGGAAAAGAATGAAATTTTAAACTATTCACCTAAGGATCGGTTAGAGGCCGACAGTGAATAAATAGAATTACGGATAGGTGAATTTTGTACTGAATCAAGGAAAGTACAATGAAAAGAGAGTCCTTGAAATGAGTGATAGGCTCACTAGAGGAATGTTGCTAACACTTACGGAAGGTAGAATTACACGCTTTGATCTTGCCCGGTAGGAGTTAAAGGACAAGAATAGGATGCCAAGGTGGGGCATCGATTAAATTAGTTTCTAGCTCAGTAAGGGTAAGTATATCATGTCCGGGAACCATATGGAGCAATCAGGGAGATTAGCGACGTTATTATGAGTTTCACTTCGAATGAAGGAGGTATATTCGGTGTGATAAGATTGAGTCACGGTATTTTATTAGCCCTACACTCGTGTGTGATTCAAGTTTATTTGCAGTATCGATAACATTATATAGTATATGTTTATGTGTTTTTCCGAGATAGCGGAGATCTATTTTCTTTCATTCGCCGTGAAGAGCGGGTGTTAGTATTTTAAGTTTATATTAGACTTGTATTGCTCGTTTTGTGTGTGTTATACGAGTATGGTGTTATTTTGAGTATATTATAATATTCGTTATTCGAAGCGATAGCAGGCTAATAATGGCAAGATTATCGTGTCCACAGTTCCAGGGTGGAACAGGTTTTTGTTACGATATCTCACCTGGATACAGGTTGATTTCGCCTTTATTATATGTATAGTTGGAACTTCGGCGAGCAGATGTTTCATTATCCTGAATCGAGTGCATGGCGACCTTATAGGTGTGATTTAAGGTCATTATTGTTGAGCTGTGAGTTTAAGCTCATTATTATTTGCGCAAGAACTTAGTGTTGTGAGAGAACTTGGGGGTGTGACTCCTGGGATGAGATAGGAGATCAGACCACATTTTGTTGAAAGAGGGGATAAGGTTATTCTGGTTGCATATTTGAAGCTAACGGACCTCCACGATCGTCAAAGTTAAGTAGTAGTGTATTGAAGGGGTTCCTTGTTTGGATTTCGCTTGCGAGACACTCCACGCATGAACCTTAACGACATCGGGAGTCGAGAGATATTATAGGATGGAAGGATGTTGGTTTTGTCGATAAGTCATATAGTGTGTAGGAAACACTATAGACTGAGAATATTATGGAAATATAAGTGCTATAGGGAAGCACTAAAGTGGTCCTCTCACCGCAAGTAGGTGGGTGAAGCTTGAGTTAGAGAAATTGATTTGAGGCTTATAGCTAGGCCTTAATGAAAAGACAAATTTTAGAGGAAGTATGTTTTGGGTGTGATGTTCACAATAGGTTTGAAAGGAGTAGGCGCCTTGATTAGTTAGATTTTGCTTTTCGCTAAGGTGAAAGGTTAGAGTGGTAGAAGTACGTTAGTAGGATAGCAAGATAGGATTTAGGACGTCCCGCTGGTGTGCCTCAGGCCGTTATATCTCGATGACTGACAACGCGATGAAGTAGTGTAATGGGAGGGTTCCTTATTTGGATTTCGCTTTGCGAGACGTCCCACGCATGAAACCAAGCAAATGTCGGAAGTTGAGAGAGGCCTTGGGCACTAGGGATATACTTAGGATTATTCTCGTTTCGCGTGGGTAGGATAACGCATAGATCGTAGGATTATTAAGGAGTAAGTTCAATAGAGTTAGTGGCGCTGATATAGGAAGACTGTGGGAAGTAAACCATAAGAAGATTGGTTGATTAACCTTGAGAAGAATTGAATTTTGCAGATTAGGAAAAATCCATATGTGAGTATTACACCGAGGAAATAAAACCCATTGTTTAGAGAAAGTGTACGTGTCAGACGTTTACAATAGTTGTGCAGAGAAGCATGGGTTATAAGGCGTATGGGCACCCTGGTAAGTTGGTTTTATATATCGCCTAAAATAGAAGGGGTGTAGTATTTAAAGTTGAAGATTATGTCGTGAGGCGTGTATAATGGATTTGGAGTGTGTTGAATGGAATGACGTAAGAAGTACGCGATAATCCAAGTATTGTATTGGGAAATAAGAGGTAACAGTGTAATATAGTATAAACCTTAATAGAGGTGAGTGCTGAATGAGTATACGGTTAAGCGCTATTAGGTAGTACCATTCCACCTTGAGGTATTAGGATGTGGAGTGATTCACGATCCTAGGTTAGTGTTGGTAGTATCGGTTATATCTGAATTTCGAGGACGAAATTCCGTTGTAAGGGGGGAAGTATGTAATACCCCGCACTTTTATGGGAAATTAAATTTAATAATCAAGTGCAATTTGGGAATTTAAGAAATTATCGTGAATAGTAATTTTTGAGGTTTTCAAGGATTTAATGATTTTTTATGGGTGTTATATTTTACTTTTGGGATTAAATAAATGAGTTGGAGTATTTTTATTATATGTCGCAGTTGGGTTAAGTGATAAAGGATAATATTTTAATGGGAATGCCGCATTAAGTTGTGTGGTGTTAAATTAATGATTTGCGGTCAACTACCTCGGATGGAAATTTCGATTGCACGGTTGGTCTCGAAATAGCCGAGATAGTCAGAATAGAGTATCCGGGGGAAGAAATTAAGTTTCAGGAATTTTTGAACTCGTAGGGACTCGTAATTGAGTAAACGAGTCATTTTTGGGTTTAAAGGGATAAACCCTTAATTCTCTCCTATTTAAGGCAAGAGAGAGTGGGAGAAAGGAAAGAAAAGAGAGAAAGAAATAGAGAAAGAGGGAGAGAAGAGAAAGAGGGATACGAAAGGAGATTTCGGCCAAACTCCACCGGATTCGACTCGAGTTCATCGGATTTCATCATCCATGCAAGTGTATAATTGCTCTATTTCATTTTGTGCATTTATTTCATATTATAGTTGGTAAACTATATGATTTTGGGTTAGAACCGTTAAAATAAATTTGGCAAATTTGAATATGAGTTTACATATTGATGTAATATAAACTCTTAATGATTTCTAGTGTTAAATCCATGTAAATGGAGTAAAGAAATGGATTGAAATGGGTTAAAATGATAAGTTGGGGTTTTTATGGTTTTAGGGTTTAAATTGAAGAGAAATGGTTTATTACCCCAAATTAATTGATGTGTTAGTTGTAAAACATAGATTAGATGTTTGCAGAGTTGGTGGTTGAGATTAGAAACCATACAAATGGAGGTTGAGTTGATATTTGGATTTTTTGGAGATTAAAAAATCGCCAAAACAGTGCCCCTCGAACAGGCCGAATCGATTCGGGTCTAGGCCAAATCGATTCACCGAAGAGGATCTGTAAGGCTGCCTTGGGTCGAATCGATTCGGATTTAGACCGAATCGATTCACCTATAAGGACCTGTTTGCAGAACACTTCCCGAATCGATTCAGATTGGGGGCCGAATCGATTCGCCATAAGGGCGAATCGATTCTCCTTGGTCAGAACTGTTAGTTTTCTTCCCTTAAGAGTATGGGGAGTAAAATTACAATTTAGGGTTTTACAAGAGGGATCCTAGTTATGATATCGGGACTTTAAAATATTGGTTTTGAGGGTGAGTAAACTCTTAGACGAAAAAAGAAAACCTTAGATTGGTGTAGGGCATAATTCGGGGAACGGGCCTAGTAAACGTTCGGGATGGTCAACATTTGAGAGAGAGTTGTTCTTCCGTTAGGCATAGGTATTACATTATTCGAATGTATGTGAGTTGAATACATCCGAGAAAATCTGAGGACGCGATTACTAGGAATTAGTATTTTCAGGATTAGATGGGTGTAAATCCTTAAAAGTGATTAAAGTGAGAGTTATACGATAAGTGAGAGAATATTTATGAGTTTAAGTATTCTAGGTGTGTGAATACTTACATATTGTTACGAGTGAGAACATTTTGGAGATATTGGCCATCGTTATGCGGGGTTGGCAATTATAGCCATGTATACATTTGAGAAGTGGTACTTGTAGATATATATATATATATACGATGTAGTTATAGTATATATTATATGATACGAATACATATATATATATCTGTGTGTGATTGATGTATGTGTATCTTAGAGGCTGATTTCCACGAGCTTTCCTTTGGTATAGGGTTGGGACGACCAAAGTATATATTTTCTCTAGTGCGATTCACGGAGGTTACGCGATTTTGTTGAATCCCTTGGCTTGAGGAGCAGGGAGAGTATAGTCCCCAGGTCATTATCGTCCCGCATTCGAGTGAGATGTGTGTAACTCCAGTTGCAAGGGGAACATGACCGCCTCCACTGTTGTGTATTTGTTTACCATGTCCATTGAGAGATTCTGGCTTGGCACCGTGGTATAGTGAGTAAACTCGGATTTTGGATAGGCACTATGAGATCGCATCCTCGAGTTATAGCTCGTTGGGATGGTTATTGTACTTGTGTGTATAGTGCATTACTTTGTATGAGAACAAGATATTATATCTCTACTAGAGTAAAGAGATAAATGAAATATGAAAGAAATTCTCATCCCGGGAGATTTTATCCGGACTTAAATTGTGATATGTATATATAAATGAGTATGTTATGTATATGTGTATGTATGTATATATATATATATATACACACGTTATGTACTGAGGGCCTAATGGATCTCGATGATCGGCATTACCAAGTAGTAGTGTATCGGGGGGTTCCTTATTTGGATTTCTCTTTGCGAGACACCCCACGCATGAACATGGTGCAATGTTGAGACTGGAGAGAAGTTTATCCCTTAGTACTTGGATTAAATAGGATTTGTAGAAGTTTAGTGTAACGATTAGTTAGGCAGGGTAGGTTAACTGGGTTGTCTTTTTGGATGCGTTAGGTGTGCACTATTAAAAGAGAGGTGAGGGGTATCTCATGGGAGTGCGATACCAATTTAAATATGAGATAAAACATATTTTCAAAAATATTGCATTTATGCCCTTGCAAAATATTTTCACAACTCGGGATCTGACCCGTTTCTTTATTTTTCCTCTCTTGCTATATATATATATATATATATATATATATATATATATATATATATAGGTGTCCAGACACAGGGACGCCTGGATGATGATCCTTTCGAGTCAGACGTCTGCTGTCGCAGCTGTGGATGTATGCAGGTTTACCGTAGACACTTCTATCCTTGTAATCTAGATAGGAGGTACTGTATAAACACTCGGGCTGATAACCCAATTGCATCTAGTTATTCTTTTACCTCCTTTTAGTGTGACATCTGATTTGGTTGTATTTATATTTGAACCGAGTGTTCGGTTATTTTATTTTATCTCTTTCCAGCTCCATTTATATAAACTGTGTGAATGTTTTAATTGTATAGTTTGTTTAAAAAGATTAATTAAATAAAATTTTGATGCCTGCCTAATAGGTTATTAGTAATTAAATTGGTTTTCGACAGTGATGCTAAGAATGATCCATATGCGACTCTGGTTTTAATTTGGTACAGGTGTGATCGCCCGGTATTTGATTAAGCGGGGTGTCACATTTGACTCAAATAAATGCAAAATCTTTTTGGATTTTTTTAAAAATATCATAAACGAAAAATCTTTTTGTATTCTTTCAAGTAAAACTCAATAAATTAAAAACATAATACAAAATAATACGCATATGATAACACTAGCAAGATATAAATCATGATGCAAAGCCTAGTGTATGACAGACATGGTAACACAATCATCATTTATATCTAGCATGGGAAGAATCAAGTGCAACCAAATGAGAACCATGAAGTTTTAGAGATAAAGCCACAAAATCCGATTTCCTAACCCAAGTAAGTGTAACATGACAGGTGGGGGTTTTGGGAATCGACATGACTTTAATCCTAAACATCTTAGGAGCATTCCTAAGGTCATGACAAAAACGTCCAAGGAGACATTTCCTACCACAATGTGTGCAAGTGTAAAGACGGCGGGAATGACTACCAAAATATCGACCTCTCCTCACGTTCCTAGTGGGCTCTCTCACACGGTTGGTAATGGCTTTGGGAATGGGAACAACTCTATCATCGTAGCATATACCACACCTATCACTTTTGACTTGGACGGTGCCTAACATCCTATACAACTTCTCCGACCTAGATTCCAAGTCAAACTTAACCTTACTCGAGGCTTTCAATTTATTCTCCAACTCATAAATCTGAGACTCAAGCACACGCCTAGACTCCTCAAACTCTAGCAACTCCTTTTTCAAAGTCTCCATGAAACCACGAAGACTATCTTTCTCTTTCTCCACATATTTTAACTTCTCCTTAAACATCTTCTCCCATGCCCTAAGATACTCAATCAAAGCATCATTATTTCCTATGGCACGCTCATTCAACCAGGCTTGCAATTATGAGCTAGCCTTTTTCACTTTCACCGCCTCGGCATACAACTCATTAAATGCAACTTGCAATTCTTTCACATAAACCTCCTCGTCCTCACTAACTTCTCCCTCACTCACTTGGGATTTAACGGGCTTGAAAGTGTCATGCACATGAGAATCTTCGTGCGAAGATTTATCGTCGTCGCTCACATGGGCAAGGACATGAAATATCCGTTATCAATTGAGTATGTCATATACCGCTACAACCGTCGAAGAATTGTTCAAGATTATTCACGCATCGAGACTGATTTGAATATCAAGCTTCTTAAACATTCAAGTCTCTGCAAGGTTAATTTCGGTGAGAAAGTATTTAAGTCCATTTACGGTTCACTTAAAAGTGTTGGGATATTTTTTCTAAAGGGTTCTGAAATGTTTTCAAAATATTTTCTTAAGTGTTGAGGCGTTGTTTTTCGTCAAACTTAATTTTTTAAGATTAAAGACTAATTTTTGAAATAAAAAATTAAATTTATTTTTCGCTAATTTTTTCGTTTGGGCGACCGGATATGTCGTTCAAACGACATCTCGTGCGAAGTTATCGTTCGAATGACATGCTTTCTGCTTCGAACGACACACCGCCTCAAATTTTTTATATAAAGAGCGTTAAATCACTATGTTTTCGTAAAGGAGACGTGACGATTTTCGATACCAGTAATCTATAAACGGCAGAACACTTTGTCTTCTTCAATTTTAGGGTTTAAAACCTTGCTTTCAATTCACAAAACATACCAATATTTGTGTGAATTATTTTGGAACCCAAAATACAATCTTGTTGAAGTTTAATCATATAGGGAGGATAATCTACTGTTGACTGAGGTCATTGGGAGTGCTCCAGGGTGTTCCTTACTGAAGATAGAACTACGTGTTCTTGTGGGACTGTTGAGGTTATTCCATTGGAGATGACGCCGACCGACGTCTGCGGGTATTCGTGTGCCATCATATTTAATTGTTATTCGTGTAAGTGGCGATTTACAAATTATAGTGAAATAAAAGGTTTTGCTCTTTGGGGATTTTTCCTGAAATTGGTTTCTTTGCATGTTTATTGATTTTTGATTCTAAATCACCTAGATGCATGTGTTAGGGTTTATCTAAAAATTTTGTTTAATTAAAATTGGTTGGTTTGTCACATAATTAAAATTAGATTTATTTGAGAGGTCGCATTATTTTTCTGTAGCACACTCTCAAATTGGTATCAGAGCGGGTTACGCTAATTTATCGCGTGATTATGATTTTTATTTGTTTAATACATTTTGACTACTCATGTTGTCAAATTGGTATCAGAGCGTGTTACACTAAGTTATTGTGTTTGATCCTATTTTTTTAAATGGATTTTGGCGGTTTTGATGATTTTAGATGTCAACTTTTTGAAAGGACTAATTGGAAAATTCACTTGAACTCTTTTTTTAAATCTTCTGTGGAAAATGACTCTAAGAGGTGTCTTGGTTGTGAGGGAATTGGTCACACGATAGATGAGTGTCCCGCTAATATAAGGAAGATTTTTAATAAACCAACATCTCATGCGTCTTCACGAAGTGATAGTGATTCTGAAAAGGAAGTTTTTTATGCTTCTAAGCGAGGGCTTCCCACCCCTGTGACTAGTGATAAGTGTGAAAGTGACGAGAGTGAGGCGAAAAAAGAAGAGTTGAGTGAGTTGCAAGTTGCTTACAATAATTTGTACGAGGAATCTATAAAGATAAAGATGGCAAATTTGAAATTAGAAGATAAATTGAAAGAACGTGCCTTAGATAAGAATACCACCAATGCTTTAATTGAGGATCTTAGGACACGTTAGGAGATGTTTAGAAAGAAGTAGGATATGTCCAGGGTGAGAGAGATATTCTTAGAGGGTTGATGGAGACTATGAAAAAGGAATTTTTAGAGTTCGAGTATTCTATACGTGTACTTGAGTCAAGGATAAATGAGCTTGAGAGGAGTTTGAGAGAGTCAAGAAAGGTAAAGATTGATTTCAAGTCTAGGTCGAAAAGGCTAGATAAGCTGTTACGCATTGTCCAAATCAAGGATGATAGGTGTGGTATAGGCTTCGATGATAGTGTCGCAACCATTCACAAAGCCATTCCCACACGTGTGAGAGAGCCTCCTAGGGTTGTTAGAAGAGAGGCACCGAAGGTTGTTAACAGAGAGCCACCTAGGAACATCATGAGAGAGGCACCTAGGAATTTTAGTAGTGCCACCTAGAAACTTTAGTAGAGGGCCTCCTTTAGGTAACACTCATCATCCGATTTACACTTGCACACATTGCGGTAGGCAAGGTCATCTTAGGAGTTTCTATTACAAACTTTTAAATGGACCTAGGAAGGTCAATAAAAGAATAAATTTGATTCATCAAACCCCCACGTGTCATTACAAATCTGTTTAGGTTAGGAAATCGGATTTATAAGCTTATGGTTTAATTGTTCACGATTCTCTTTTGCTTGCACGCGATTCACCCCATGTGAGATATTTTGGTTAATTGCATTTTATATTTATCATACTCTAGTTGTGCTCCATGATATACTCTTACTAGTGTTATGACTTACTTTGTTGTAGTTTAAATTGTTTTATTAATATGCTACAGTTTTAGCACTGTTTTGCTTCTGTCAGCACTTTCCAGGTATTATTTTCTGTATTTTTTTTCACTGGGCAACACTGTTTAACATTCTGGACAATCTGTGATAATTTAATTTTCTCGTTCTGTAACATCCCATGATTTTTTAGACTGAGAAATTAATTTTTTGGAAAAATAAAATTTAATTAAGTTGGAGAAATTTAAAATTTGGAATTGAAGTCCAAAAATAGAGGACATTTCAAAGTATTCCAGATAATGATTTTGAGTGTACCATCGATCCCGGAAGTGTCGAGATAGTTAAAATGACTATCATTGGGTTTTATTTCGGCTCCGAAATATTTTAAGTCAGTTTGACTCGAATTAGAGTAAACGAGTCATTTAAATTGTGTATTAACATTTAAAATTGAGACTTGTGTTTTAGGGATTTAAAGGCTTACGGATCAAGCCTTCTCATTTAGAGAAAGAGAAAGAGAGAAATTGAAAGAAAAGAGAAAGAAGAAGAAAGGAAGAGAGAGAGGGAGAAAATCTTGGAGATTTTCGGCCCAAACGCGACATCGGGGATGATCCAACCTCTACAAAATCTGAGGCAAGTGTTTAATCTTGCTAAATAAGTCTTTTGTGTATTTCATTTCATAATTTGTGGGTTTAAGGAAAAAAATTGGGTATAATTATCAAAACCAAATTTTAGGTTTAAATCTTGAAATTGAAGCTTCCAATTGGGTTTAAGGGATAAAAATTGATGAGATTAGATATAGGATGAGTTTTGATGTTGGAAAACATGTTGGGGTTAAAGATTAAGGGTTAGAAGAGGTATAGAATGAACTTTGGAGAATTTGGACTTTGGAGAAATAAGCCATTTTCGTGGCTTGCTGCACAAGCCGAATCGATTCGCCCCTAGCGAATCGATTCTCTATGTTGCAGAAGCCTCAGGTAATTAGGGCCGAATCGATTCACCCCTAGAGAATCAATTCGGTATGTAGCAGACTTACAGGTCTGGTTGGATCGAATCGATTCGGAGGGGCCGAATCGATTCGTTCTTGGGGCCGAACTGATTCGGAGGGTCCGAATCGATTCGAAAACAGGGTAGTTTTGCTATTATTTTCCTAGAATGATTTTTAAACCTTTATGGTGGGTTTTATCGATTTGGGAAATGATTATATGATGTAAGAGTTATGTTTTTGGAGACTTACAAGGGGTTTCTCAATTATTATGATTATGGGGACTTCTTTAAATAGTTAAGGAATGTATGTGTTTACGCGCATGCTTTGGAGTTGTGTGTGTTTATGGAGATAGTGGGAGACCTCATTGGGATTGGAAATCCTAATTTTAGATCAAAAGTGAGTCTAGATATGATGCGAAGTTAAGAGCTCTTAGAGAAAGCTTTGCGAGGGTATGTGGGGATTATAGGCCGATATTCATGTCGAATCCTTATAGCGATAGGATTCTATTAAGTTATAAATGGGGGCTAACAAGAGAGAGAGAGAATGGTCAAGTATCCTTAGAAATGTCTAAATTAAGGAACAAACTGTAATGCAATAGAATTTAGGGTTCATAAGAGAAATTGAACGATAGGAGAAATTGGGAACGATTGGATCGTGTTATTAACTAGAATAAGTGTAGTATAATTCTAGTTAGGATAGCTTATACATAAAATTATGTGGGAGTAACAATTGGAACTCCAATAATTGATATGGACTTGAGATGTGTAGTGATGGTTTCCTACACAAAACTTTGGGAGATAACCTTAACGTGCAGATATATCTATGCGAGAAGATTGTTTATATCATAGGAAAAATGGGCGAATATGCTTCAAAAGAGGGATGGTATTCATATATCGAGGTAAATTAAATGAGTTGTGGTGGCGGCTTGTATATTGAGGATTATATATATTTATAGCCGAGCTTATATATCTCATACATATGAACTAGATTTAGTCTGTACATATATAGATGTATGGATATGTGAAAATAAGTGTATATATATCTGTATGGATATGAATATATGGATATATTTATGTTTTAAATATCTAAACCTTATGTGATGGTATATTTATATGACTGGATCATATGGATGTATATATATTGTGCATGTGAATGATATATATACTTATGTGGTTAAGCATACCCCGCCCATGCTATCATTGGGAAGTTTTCGCGCAGAGGGTGAGCATCCTGGCTAGAAAAGCCGGGTGTGAATATTTCCCAGGTCATAGTCGTCCCGTGTGTTATTATGTGATTTACATTTTTGGGATGAGACGTGGTGGGTATGTTTCGTCTCATTGCTAGTTGGGAGCTATGACCGCTTTTTGGGACGTCGTGTGTGTGAGTTGACCACGAGATGGGTGTCGTTTAGTCCCACCATGGTGGTCCCTAGTATTGCTACGTGAGCTGGGCACTGGGAAGATGATAGCATGGTGCAGTTCATCGGCGATAGATATAGCCGGGTATTATATGTGCATGGCTATTGTACATCATATATGGTATGTATACATGGTCATGGGAATGGATGATGGTATGTATATATATATGGTTAGAATGAATAGCTATATATATATTTATATATCCTATAGGTGAAAGGATATGGAATCTTTATGGAGTACATCTTGGATGATTATGATGTACTAGATTAGTGGGGGTTGATGTATCGCATTTAAGGAATATTTCTGTTACATCATCCCAAGGTTATTATTGGAGATTTGTAAGATGTTTTTAGATGGTAATTTAATTTCAATAGTTGCAGTACTATAATATTGTTTGCATGGCATAATGGATCTCTAGGATCGACATTGTCAAGGAGTAGTGTAACGGGGTGGTTCCTTATTTGGATTTCTCTTTGCGAGACGCCCCACGCACGAAATGTAGTACAATGTTGCGATTGGAGAGAAGTTTTGTCAAAAATAATTTGTATGCATGTTATTTACTAATTCAATTACATGATTAAACCCAAATATAATTGGGTAACGTGTTAAGAATTATAATTGAATGAATTATATACCGGAATCTATTAAGCCTCATATGGCATACGTGTTTACAAAAATAATTAAGTGGGTTTAGAAAGAGTGGATTCTTGGGTTGTGACAGGAAGGCAATTCTAGTGGGTATAGGCTGGGCCTATGATAAGTTAGGTTGTCCTTATAATTAGGGTAATTTAACTAAAATTCAAGACGCAAATAGGTGCGCGCCATTAGATGAGAGGTGAGTTGGGGTTTCACGAGAGTGCGATTCCACTTTAATTATGAAATAAGTGCATCGATATTTATTATGCACGGTTAACACACTTGCTAAATATTTTTCACAACTCGGGTTCTGACCCGTTTACTTTTATCTCCTGCCTGTATATATATATATATATATGTTACTACAGGTGTCCTACCGCATGGAAGCCGGATGACCTCCTATCCAGGGTCTTGGGAGCCGTGTCAGGTGCGGACTGTTGTGAGATGTATCTTGTAGTCTTTTCTTACTTCTTTAAAGAAAATCTAGGTAGGATTCATTTTGTATATCGGGTGTATACCCAAGGGTTATTTATAGATGTGTATATTTATTTCATTTCAGTCATGGTATTAGCTGTGACTCGATGACTTATTCGGGTTTACTTCCTTGTGGTATATTCAGTTGTAGTTATTTATTTCATTTTATTCCAGCATTTCATTTATCTTAGCTCTTTCATGCGTCTTTCTTTCCTTAATTAGTAGTGGTAGTTTGTCGTCTGTTGCATATTTTATTTAATTTTAACATCTCGCTTATATGATATCGGGTAGTTAGTCCTATATTATGTAGTACCGACAGTTGATGTTGAGACTGGACCATCTAAAACTCCTGATTTAATGTAGTATAGGGCTGGCCACCCGTTATTATTTTAAGCGGGGTGTTACACGTTCGGGCGAGATTAGTTTTCGTTCGAGTGACTTCTGATGTCTCTTCTCGCGAGAAACCCTTGTCATTGGAGCAATAGGGAGCTTCGTTCGAGCGACCCCTGTAGATTTTGTTTCTTCTGTTTGCAGTACACTGGTTCAGCTTGATATCATTTGGTACTTTTGGGTTTCCTTTGATAGTTTATATGCAGTTGCTCTTGGTATTCATGCTTAATTGCTTATAATGCATTGTTTGTTTAATCACACCTGCCTTGATTATTTATTCATTTGTGTGATTACTATTTTCTAGCATAGGATGACTTTCATATTGATGTTATATGCCTATTGCTGGTTGTACTAAAATTGTGATTACTTTTAGAAAAATCCAAAAAGATTTTTATTTTTGATAAAACTTTTGAAAAAGCCAAAAAGATTTTATTTTAATATAATTTTTGGAAAAAGACAAAAAGAGTTTTGTATTTTTGTTTACACCATATATGAATGAACACTTAGGATGACCGAGTCACAATTTCATTCCATTTATCCATGTGATAATTTAATAGTATTTTGAGACAATGTATCATGTCATCCATGTGCTTTACAATGTTTGGAGTCATTGAGATGTTATTAGTTTATACTTTCTACATGTTTGACTCGTTATTTCCTTTATTGCATACATGCATGAATTTATTTGATTATTGTACTTGTCTATCACATGTTGGTCGAGTGTTTTCATCTCAATCCTATCCTTCAAATGAACAAAGTGCAATAATACGAGAGTAATAAAAGTAGTGCATGTAAAAGCCATTGCCCATGAGGAATTTGTTTAAATTTGAAGAAAATAATGAGTGTATGGAAAAGGGCTGCGAGTGAATAATAATCACGTCATGAAAGCCACCGTTTGAAAAGAGCCCGCACAAAACCAATTAAGGCAATAAAAAGGTGAAATATGACAAAATTTGGGTCAATAGGTTTTCTCAATGTTGAGAATTTAGAACCTCATTAGAAGAATAAAAATATTATTATTTATGAGGGAGTTTTGGTTGGATATGTATCACTGGGTTTGCACATCCTTTGAAAAGTTTTCAAAACGGCACTAAATAGTTTTGGACGTTATTGGTGTGAAAATCACTTAGGCTTTGATTTGTTGATTTGATTTAGTCGATATCATCTGAATTCAATAATTTTACACCTAAGGATATTTTTTATGTTCATTCGATAGGAGTACACTTATGCATCGTGCACATATTCTTGATTGAGTTTTATTACCTATTGAATATGTTCACACCCATTCATTTCATTTCCACGATTTGGTCATTTTAGTGAAAATTCATGGTGTGTGATTTTTGTAAAATTATTTTTTTCATTTTTGTATGAAAATTCAAAAAATTAAAACTATTTAGTGGAATAAGTTTTAGTATCTCTTTTTGATCATAGTTTGATTGCCTTATTTATCGTGACAACTCCATACTTGATTTGGTTATTCATTTCCTTGTCTATTTTGGTCGAATAAAATGGGGGAGAAGAAATTATAGGGGAGTGCTTACATTATGGGGAAGATTTGAGACATTATACTTGTTTTGGTTTATGTTTATGTCATTTCAAACTCGATACGTCACGAAGGTATTTGCTTTCTCTCATGTGTGCAGGTACAACAATTGAAGATTATTGGATTGCACACGCTGATGAGAACAGCTTGAAGATTTGAAGATTTGATGTTGAAGATTTTGAAGAAAAGTTTTAGTCCTACATGTCTAGTACCTTTTCAGTTTTTGGTTCATGGGAGGGTATTAGATTTGTATAGGCATTTTATATTTGATAATTCGGATATTTTTATTTTGTGCCGGCATAGACATAGGGGGAGATTTGTAAGGACATGAAATGTCCGTTATCAATTGAGTATGTCGTATACCGCTACAACCATCGAA
This sequence comes from Sambucus nigra, assembly GCA_949130495.1. Classification (NCBI taxonomy): domain Eukaryota; kingdom Viridiplantae; phylum Streptophyta; class Magnoliopsida; order Dipsacales; family Adoxaceae; genus Sambucus; species Sambucus nigra. The sequence continues at coordinate 371,036,525 of OX422210.1, read as the reverse complement.
GAATTGTTCAAGATCATTCAGGCATCGAGACGGATCCGAATATCAAGCTTATTCAACATTCAAGCCTCTGCAAGGTTAATTTCGGTGAGAAAGTATTTAAGTCCCTTTACAGTTCACTTAAAAGTGTTGGGATATTTTTTTCTAAAGGGTTTTGAATGTTTTCAAAATATTTTCTAAGTGTTGAGGCGTTGTTTTTTGTCAAAATAAATTTTTCCAAGATTAAAGACGAATTTTTGAACCCTCATGAGAAAAGCTTGAAGATTTGATGTTGAACATTTTGAAGAAAAGTTCTAACCCTACATGTTTAGTACCTTTTAGGTTTTGGGTTCATGGGAGGGTATTAGATTTGTATAGGCATTTTGTATTTTATAATTTGGACGCTTTTATTTTGTACTGGCATAGACATAGGGGTAGATTTATAAGGACATGAAATGTTCATTATCAATTGAGTATGTCGTATACCGCTACAACCGTCGAAGAATTGTTCAAGATCATTCAAGCATCGAGACAAATCTGAATATCAAGCTTTTTAAACATTCAAGCCTCTTCAAGGTTAATTTCGCTGAGAAAGTATTTAAGTCCTTTTACGGCTCACTAAAAGTGTTGGCATATTTTTTCTCAAGGGTTTTTAAATATCTTCAAAATATTTCTAAGTGTTGAGGCGTTGTTTTTCGTCGAAATAAATTTTTCCAAGACTAAAGACGAATTTTGAAATAAAAAATTAAATTTATTTTCGCGAATTTTCTCGTTCGAGCGAGCTGATATGTCGTTCAAACAACATCTCGCGCAAAGCTTTCGTTCGAACGACGCGTCGTCTTAAATTCTTTATATAAAGCGCGTTAAATCACTCCGTTTTTGTGAAGGAGACCTAACAATTTTCGATACCAGTAATCTGCAAATGGCAGAACACTTTGCCTTCTTCAATTTTAGGGTTTAAAACCTTATTTTCAATTCATAAAACATCTCAATCTTTGTGTGAATTTTTTTGAAACCCAAGATACAATCTTATTGAAGTTTAATCTTGTAGGGAGGATAACCTACGGCTGACTGAGGTCATTGGGAGTGCTCGAGGGTGTTCCTTATTGAAGATAGAACTGTTTAATCTTATGGGACTGCTAAGGTTGTTCCATTACTAATGACGCCGACCAATGCCTGCGGGTATTCGTGTGTCACCGTATTTCATTGTAATCAATGTAAGTTGCGATTTACAAATTATAGTGAAATCAAAGGTTTTGCCATTCGGGGATTTTTCCTGAAATTGATTTCCTTTGCTTGTTTATTGATTTATGATTCTAAATCACCTAGATGCATGTGTTAGGGTTTATCTAAAATTTGGGTTTAATTAAAATTGTTTGGTTTGTCACATAATTAAAATTGGATTTATTTGACAAGTCGCATTATTCCGCTATAGCACACTCTCAACATGACATGCCAAGAAAGCAACAAACTTTCTCTCATTGGGGGAATACTCTCCCTATTCTGTATCACTATCACTTAAGGTGTCATTATAAGCTATCGGTTTCTTTCCCTCTTTCTTAAGTCTAGTGGGACACTCGGCAAATTGGTGACCATACCCCTCACATCCAAAACACCTATCCGACTCAACCCCATTAAATTTCTTTCTTTTATCTTTAGGGGTGGACTCAACCTTGTTGTTCTTGAATTTCTCAAACTTTTTGGCATCTTTCGATTGCTTTTGAAACTTACAAATTTTTTTGAACTTTTTAGCCAACAAGGCGACATCCTCAAAATCATAATCGGAGTCATCATCCCAAACTTTAGTTTCCTCCTTTCGGGCTTTCAAAGAAATTCACTTTTCTTTCTTTGGCACTTGCTTGGAGGTAAACATATCGAGTTCGTAGGTTTGTAAATCCCCTACAATCTCTTTAAGTCTCGCCGAATCAAGCATACCTAAGGTGTTTAAAACGGTCACTTTTGCATCAACCCTACTCGACAATGATCTCAAAATTTTCTTTACGACACTGTGGTCGGGAATCCTCTCTCCTAAGTTAAACGACGAGTTGACAATATTAGACAACCTAGTATAAAACTCATCAAACGACTCACTATTTTATATCTTAATTGTCTCCAACTGTGTTGTGAGATTTTGTAACATAGACACCCTAACCGTGCTAGTGCCCTCGTGAACAAGTGCAAGTGTATCCCAACTGTGTGGGAAGAATATAATTAAGGAAGTGTTCACTTGTGCCTTTATTATTGTCATGTGCCATCCCCAAAAGATTTGGGTCTACAGCTTTTATATAAATATATAGATTTACGTGGACTGTTATGGAATCTTAGGCCAAAATTAAATAAACCTTTAATCCCAAATAAATAAATTACTTCTCACTAGTTCAAGTTCACATAAGTATGTAAACAAATAAATCACATTACTCTGGACCAATTATGGATCGAAGGATAAAAAATAAAATAATTGAATGTTCAAATCTTCTCGTCCAACCCCAACCACCTAAAATATGTATAAATAATAATATTTGGATTCTTTCTTTGAAAAAGAGGAGATTGAATGGGATTGAATTAACTCGGTCATTTAATTTTCTTCATGTGGCTCCGTACATATCCAGTTGCACCTATTCCAGCAGTTATATACATTTATATGGGAGAAATATTATACAGATCCTTACTTTATACCCTCCATTTGTACCCTCCATAATCAGACAAAATTTGTAGGACCCATCTTTCTGAAAATCAGTCTCAAACTAAAACTTTGTCCACCTTTTCTCACTCCCAAATCCTCAAAGAGATTTCTCACGCCATTTTCATCACCATCAAAAAAATCCCTCATTTTCTCCCCTTTTCATATTCTGGCCATCTTCATACTTGTTTCCGATCATCTCCATTAGTGTTCCCGGTGTGTATCTCTCTCTCTCTCTCTCTCTCTCTCTCTCTCTCTCTCTCTCTCTCTCTATATATATATATATATATATATATATATATATATATATATATATATATACTTTTTTACATATATTGTTATGAATCTCAAGTATATGAACAAAATAAAATGTTATTAATTTTTATTGTGAACCATATTTTTTTAGAACCTATTATTGTGAACCAAAAAAAATAACACTGTAAAACTAATGTTATTAACTGTAAAAAAAATATAATGTTATTAACTGTAAAGAAAATAATGTTATTAATGTAAAAAAAATAATGTTGTTATGAATATCAAGTGAAACTAATGTTATTAATTTTTATTGTGAACCATATTTTTTTAGAACCTATTATTGTGAAACAAAAAAAAAAATAACACTGTAAAACTAATGTTATTAACTGTAAAAGAAATATAATGTTATTAACTATGAAAAAAATAATGTTATTAACTGTAAAGAAAATAATGTTATTAATGTAAAAAACTAATGTTGTTATGAATCTCAAGTAAAACTAATGTAATTAACTGAAAAGAAAATAATGTTATTAATGTAAAAAAAATAATGTTGTTATGAATCTCAAGTAAAACTAATGTTATTAACTGTAAAAAAATAACAATAACTTTTATTTTATATGTTTGCTGTTAAAAATAGACATTAACTTTTTATTATGTTTACTATTAAAAATTACAGGACTAAAAATGACAATTGATTTGGAGCATAATATTGAAGAGGATGTTATGGATGATATTTCTTTGAATGATGATGAAGTTGTTGAAGATGATAAGAAAAGAGATCCTGACATAGGAATGGAATTTGATACATTCGACGATTTCTTTGCTTACTATAAGAAATATGGTAATGAAAGGGGGTTTCCAATGAAAAGAAGATCTTCGGGGAAATATCCAAATGGGGAGATAAAGTTTGTTGTGGTGGCATGATCTCATGCTGGAAAATCACAGAGTAACTCCAAAAATATTTTTAAAATGCGCCCAAGTGTTAGAACTGATTGCAAGGATAAAGTAAGAGTTGTTATTTGCTCGGATAGGAAGTGGTGGGTGGCCTCTGTAAACCTGGATCATAATCATAGGGTGAGCCCCAGAAAAACAAGATATTACAAGAACAACCGATTCATAAGTTCTTTTGTAAAGCGGAGACTTGAAATGAATGACAAGGCAGGTATCCGACCAAACAAGAATTTCACTTCTATGTTAGTTGAAGCGGGTGGACATGAGAATTTGCCGTTTTTGGAGAAAAATTGCTATAATTTTATTAATAAAGTGAGGCGGTTAAGACTCGGAAAAGGAGATGCTGTGGCAATTCAAAACTACTTTATGAGAATGCAAGCAAACAATGCCAATTTTTTTTATTTGATGGATTTGGATGATAAGGCATGACTAAAAAATATATTTTGGGCATATGCTCGGAGTAGGGCCGCGTATGAAAAGTTCGGAGATGCTATCACATTCGACACGATATACTTAACAAATAAATATGACATGCCATTTGTTCCGTTTGTTGGGGTAAATCATCATGGCTATTCAACATTGTTGGGGTGTGGATTGATATCTAATGAGGATGTTAAAACATTCACTTGGATTTTCAAAGCTTAGCTTACGTGTATGAATGGACGTGCTCCAATTGCAATTATTACTGATCAAGACAAAGAAATGAAAAAATATATTGAAGATGTCTTTCCGGATAAACGACACAGATGGTGCTTATGGCATATCATGAAGAGGTTACCGGAAAAGTTACGAAGTTACAAACAATATGAATCAATAAAAAAATGCGATGCAAAATGTTGTGTACAATTCATTGACATGTGTGGAATTTGAAGGACGTTAGTCCCATTTCATTGAAAAATTTCAACTACGAGATAATGATTGGTTGTGTGGCTTGTATGAGGAGAGGAATCGTTGGGTCCCGACATTTATGAAGAATACTTTTTGGGCGGGAATGTCATCAACTCAAAGAAGTGAGAGCATGAATTCGTTCTTTGATGGTTATGTGAATGCGAGGACGACACTAAAACAATTTGCCGAGTAATAAGAAAATGCATTACGGAGAAAAGTGCAAAAGGAGGATCAAGACGACTTCAACTCCTTCCACTCTTTCATCCCGTGTATTACTTGTTATCAAATTGAAAAGCAATTTCAAGATTCTTACACCACTGCAAAATTTAAGGAATTTCAGAAGGAGTTGACTCGTAAATTTTATTGTGAAATATGTCTTATTAAAGAGGGAAGTGGTTGTGTTGCATATGATGTTTTAGAAGGTATGATTGGAGAAATGGATCACTAAGCCACATTTACCGTTTGGTTTAAGGAGGATGAAGTGCACATGTCAATTATTTGAATTTAGAGGAATCTTATGCAGGCATGCCATCACAGTGTTGATTAACAAATGAGTTCAACTTGTTCCTGAGAAATACATCCTTCGTAGATGGATAAAAGATGTGAAGAGGAAGCATAAAAAAGTCAAAATTTTATACTCTAATTGGGCATTTCGTGTTGAAAATCAGTGATTTGACACGATGTGTAATGCATTTTATAAAGCTGCCGACTTGGCAACAAACAATGAGGAGAAGACCAAAGTGGTGATGTGGTGGATTGAGGGGTTGGTTAATGAATTAAATATTTATGATGAGCAACTCCAACCGTTATCACCTTTTGGGAGTATTAATCCCATTCCTAAAGAAAGTGAAAAAATTCTTAGTCCCATAGCAGTCCATGGTAAAGGTCGACCACCTGTCAAAAGGATACAGTCAAAGTTTGAACAAGTTGTTAGAAAGAGAAAAGAGAAAAAAAAGAGTAAAGATATCGAGAAAGTTGATAACATCAATTTGGATTTGCAAATGGTTAGTTCTTAATTTATTTCAATCTCTTATATTTTTGCAAAACGTTATAATTTTTGTAAGCTTATTAAATGGTATGTTTATTTTTGCGTAGGCGTCTCAAGCTTTGGACGCGGCTGGAGGACCCGCGGTGAATGTTGGTGATTTTGCACATGCTTCTCAACTTGGATATCAATTGGACTACATAGCACTTGGTTCACAACAACCTTCGTTGACAAACAATCGCAACGCTTTTCGAAGTGTTGAAGCCTTTCCCCGTGGATTTAATCCAAATATATCTTATGGACTGGGATTTTGGAGTGCTCCATATGGAGATGATTCACATATTGATATTTAGGTTGTGTAATGCTACTGTTTAAGTTAGTTTTACTATGTAATGGCCTTTTTTTGCTATGTAATGTCCTTTTTTGTGACAATTAGTGATTTATTTAGGAATTTTGGTTATGTATTTGTTGCTGTTTTTTAAGCCATAATTGTAATTGTTTTTAAAATTGTAGTTGCTCATTGTAGTTGCTGTTTTTACACTCTAGTTATTGTTTAAACAACAGTTTGCTGTGTTTTTTTTTATAAATTAGTTTGTTGTTTTTTTTAAAAAATTAGTTTGCGGTTTTTTATGTTGTTTTTAAATAACAGCTTGCTGTTTTTTTAAACAATAGTTTGCTGTTTTTTTTAAATTAGTTTGCTGTTTTTTTATGTTGTTTTTAAATAACAGCTTGCTGTTTTTGTAAACAATAGTTTGTTGTTTTTTTTTGCTGTTTAAACAACAGTGTGCTATTTTTTTTAAACAACAATTGGCTATTTTGTTTTTTAAATTTGCTTGCTATTGTTTTTATATTTCTACACTTCTATTAGTGACGTCTAAGTGTTATTTAAGAGTGACATTTGATTTGGAGAGGATATGAGAAGGGGGTAAATCAGAGGTCTTATTTTGTTTGGGATTTAGCCGTGACTTTCAATTGGAAGAGTTGATTTATATAAATGTGGGCCCCATAAATTTTGTCTTATTAGAAGGGTACACATAAAGGGTACAAATAAGGGGTTTAGATGGAGTACATAACTTATTATTGCTGATGGATTTTCTGTCACCCAAAATAGATTTGCTATATGTTCTTACAGTTAGTTGGGTGGACCTAATTTAAGGCAACACACATGGTCATGAGATCTTCTACTAACAGCAAAGGTAAATTAGAATTGGATATAAAACTTTATTACCTCTAATTTCACTTCAAATTTGTTGAGCCCTCGTCTTACTGATTATAACATTAAAGTCTCAATAAACTAATATTCCAAATTCATATTATGTAATGATTCAACTGACAGAGTTGATAGGATCACCATAAACATTTTTTAAAGCGGGTGGAGAAACGTAAATGCATCTATTTATCTGTGTATTATCCCCAATTACCTCTCTTCGATTCAGTGGCGGATCTAGAAATTTGACTCAAGTGGGGCAAAAATTTTTGACGAAGGCCGGGGGTTCAGGGGCGGGAGCACCCAAACCGATTTTTTTTACTTTTTTTTTGTAATTTTTACCCTTAAAAATGTTTGAGGTAGTAATTAACTAAATTTGGATTCCTACTTTGTTCGTGGATTCTTTTTTTATAATATTACCCTAAAGGGTTGTGTGTTGTCTCCTCTTTTCCGTTTAAATTTTTTTTCATGACTTCCTATTTAAAACACATAACTCGTGTATATTTAGGAATGTTAGAAAAATAAAATTAAAACAGTTAATTATTGTATAGCCTCCAACATAAATACATATTTTGTAAAAACACATATTTTTAGTTTAATTTGTTTACTCCCTTAAACACTCATTTATCCAACATCTCTTACTTTTAAAAGGTCGCGCTAGTAGCACCCTCTCCCCACCTCCCCCCCCCCCCCCCAGCTGAACTCCGACGACCCCCATCGGAATTTCGACGACTACCCAATATTCTCTTATTTTTAAATGTCCGCTAGCCGCACTTCCTACCTAACTCCCCCCCCCAACCCCACCCCAACTCCCAATTGCCGGAGCTCCGTGGAGGGGGGGGGGGGGGAGGGGAGGGGAGGGAGATGAGTAAATGGGTTTGTATGTGTCTTTGTTGTGACTGTTTTTATGTAGCGATTGACTTTTTGGAACAAAAATAAAAGGTTTGAACTATTCAAGTATTAATACTTATTTAAGGGGCTTAATGGTTTAAAGCCCAAATTAAAAAGGCTGCTGGGCAATTACTCATTTATCCCTTCTTTGATACGTGGTAAAATTTTAGATTGATTGTGATTGCTACGAATGTAGTTGTCAAGAATCATTTTACCATGAATCTGAATCATATCGCTTATTTTGGCTGACCAATTGATTCTTATTGAGTGCTCATAAAGGTACTCCAAAAATATTTTTCTACCACCACAGAGTGTCTAAAAAGAGCATTATACACTATAATTTAAAATCAGTATTTGGTATTAAAAAGATATTTTTAGGGTGCTTTTATCAGCACTCATTCTTATTAGGAATCAAAAATTAGTGTGATTCGGTTCATGCATGGACATATACTCGTGATTTTTCAGTAGTTGATAAACCTAGCAATTTATTCTATCCCAAAAACTATGTGTGTATTATAGAGTGAAGCAATCAAATGATGGCATATAAGAAAAGGAAATATGTTAAAATACCTAAACAAAAATTAAATGACTTTATTTTTTTTACAAAGTGAATTAACAAAATTGTCTTCACAAATCAAATATTAAGGTATTAAGGATAATTTTTATAATTCAATACATCTTCCGTGGTCTTTTTTACCTTCGTAGATTTTTTAATATTCTCATGAAAAAGTAGGAATCCAAGCTATTTTGAATGAACATTGGTTCCACCCACTTTCTCACCAAAAAAGTAATCTAATAGAGATGATAAGAGGGTGGGTTGGGATCCGGGATGCCAACCCCATACCGGTCCCACTAATCCTCATTCTCGCTTCTATCCTCGCTTTTTTAGGACGGGGAATCCCCAAAAAATGTATTAGAAAGTATTTTTACTAGAAAGTCATTTTTTACTTTAAACTATAATATAAATAATAATATTCATATATAAATTTATTTGAAAAATATAAAATATATTAGGGAATCCCCGCGAGGATTATAAAGGAGGCCCTCGCAGGGCGGGGATCCCGTTCCCCTTCCCTATACTGAATCTGAATCAGGAATTAAAAGTGACCCTCGCTCCCGTCCCGGGGCGGATCCTCGCACGAATCCTAAATTGTGGAGAATTGTGTCATCACTATAATCTGAGGGCCACATTCACATGTAATTTTACATCAAACAAAAAACAGTAATTTATACTCTCTCATAAATAATGAATTGAAATCACTTTTCACCCAACTTTACAGTGTACAAATGTGACCTTAAGGTGAAACTTTATCTCATTTTCATTTATGGTCCATTTGGTTTGAGGTGAAATACTTTTAATCGCGATGAAAAGTAAAATGGTAAAATATTTTTTCACATATTTAAAAAAAAATTGTTGGTTTGAAATATTGAATAAGTGCATACCCTATAATGATGAAACTTTTAACAAAAATAATGGACAAAGTTTAACTTTATATAGGTGAAAATATATTTCATTATATTACTTTTCACCGCGGTAAAATTTTTTATGTGGCTCCAAGAATATTATCCCGAAAACTAAGAATATATTTCCTCCAAACCTAAGTATTTTTTATTGTCGATCATACAATGTAAAAGTTAATAGAATATGCTTTTTTATACAAAAATACATTAGTAAATATATCAACCTCAACCCATGTATAGGCAGAATAATAGACATAGAAGCAGTTTCCCACTATTTACATAACTGTCAACTCTATATTTCTACATTTGTGTCCATCGCAAGAAGGATTATCTTACAAAAACGATTATCAAGTGTAAAATCTAGACAAAAGAGGTTCATATTCACAGTCTTAATGTCATACCTCTACGTCATAAACATTTAACAATTGTTCATGCTTACAAGTAATTTAATCTGGATTTTCGGAATGCATTTTGACATAAACTATCCCAAAACATTTAGAAGATACATTTTACCCACCTTAAACAGTAAAAATAAGAACAAATCAATTTTAGAATACGAAAAAAAACTTAGAAAAATTATTATAACCTTTTGAGAATCATTGAGTATGCTTAGGATCAATGTTAATCTACGTTTTAGGAATGCATTATAACACAAACTACCCCAAAATACTTAAAATATGGATTATAGCTATATTATACAATATAAACAAGAACAACCCAATTCTAGAATACAAAATTACATAGTCAAAATGATTTTAACCATTACATAATCATTCAGTATGCTTAGAAGTATTGTTAACCTGCATTTTAGAAGAAGCATTTTATCACAATCTGCCCCCAAATTTTTAAAACATCCATTATACCTAACCTAGACAATAAAAACAAGAACAAAGCAAATCTTAACTACAAAAAAAAAAAAAAAATATTGTAACCTTTAGATAACCATTTATTATGCAACAGTTGAAATCTAAATGTTAAAAAATTCATTTCATTGATCAAGACTAGGTCCAATCTAGTCAGTTTACCTAATTGACGCTAATCGATTTTGATTCGTATCGATTGACAGATGAGTCAACATGTTTGACAATTTTTAGAAATGACAACATAACATAACACAAAAAAATCCTGAAATTGACATATTTGGTCGCGTTCATGACGGGGATTTTTTACACAAAGTCGTGTGGTTTTACGTTCACGTCAAATTTATGACTCTTATTATACGTATTACTCACGTGGTTTTTGTCGTATCGAGTTAAATTTGGTATAAGCTCATTATAAATAATTAAGGGAAAAATTAAAATTATTTGATTAAAAAATACAAAAATATTTACTCTTTGGGTAGATTTCCAATTATATTATGTTTAGTCCACTAAAAAAGCTTAATAAAAAAACAAAATAAATTGATATAAAGAAGATGTTGTAACTTTAATGTGGAGAAGTATACTAAGAAGTAGAAAAATGCTATGTTTGGGAATTTACACATAACCATCTATTCCTATGCATATAAACTAATAGAAGAGTAACATTATTGAAGTCATACTCAAAATATTGGGGGTGTCCATGGCCCCCTTGGTCCGGCGTTAGCTTCATCCCTGCCTTCCATAATATTCAATATGTAACAGCTAATACATTAAATGTTAAAATCCTATCTTCCCTATTTTTTTAGATCCACGTGACATTATTTTCTATTTTTGCTTCCTTTTGTGCTCTATGACTTCTAGAAAATTCTCCAATCAGAGTCATTCATCTATCGTAACTACAAAAATTACTGCTCCTAATAAAGGATGCTTGTGTTAATCCATAAATAATTAGGCAACCAAAGACTATCTCGAAATAACATACAAGGAGAATGCAAACTACGCTTATTCCTACTTAATTTAAATGATAAGCTAATGACATGCTCAAAAGTCATTCACGAACAAATCAAATTTGAAAGAAACAAATTGCAAACAGCACCAATTAACTAAACATGACTACGAGACTTGGATCGGTTGTGCCTGTTATAATGAAACCCAGTCACCTCCATTATATAAACATCACTTACAACCAAATGACAAAATCACTTTGGTATTGAAAAGGCATCATCTATTTTAGTATAATATAAATAATTAAATACATTGAACACTTAATAAAAATGGAATGCACCAACTCATCATATAAAAAGTATCATATATTTTATAATCTATTTTCAAAATCGATATTGGTTGTTATTTATCAAGATATAATTACAACTTATGTTTCCTAATACAAAATCATTACTTTCCACTAATGTAAAAAAAAAAAAAAAAAGTGAGGAGGGAATTAGACCAATTCAGGGAGAACATGAACACATTGTTGCGTCTACTGAAATACAATGCCAAGACGAATGCACATTGGGAAGTAATGTGAAAAACCCCATTGTGGACAGGGATGGAAAATAAAGATACATGAGAGGGAAGTACCAAAAGATACTTTCATTACCAAATATTTCAACATTGATATCCAACTATTAAAGAAAAATGTCGAACATGAAATGGTGGGCGCACTTAAAAGAGATGAGGATGTGAATGACGTGGGACGCCTAATTGTTCCATTTATGCTTATCGCTCTTTTTGCCAACAATAGCAACTCGTTGGGACGGATATTTGCGAAGTATATACATGATATTTAAAAACTTTAGACATATAACTCGCCTTTTACAATACATACATGGTTGATTGGCTCGTTGATGAAGAAGATAACGGATAACAATCCGTCAACGGTAACCGGAAGTCTCCCGTTATTTTTAGTGAAGAAACGTTAAAAAATACAATTTAATTTTTTGATTTGTATTAAGCTTGACATTATGGGTCCAGTATTAGGTTGTTACTATTACGTATTTTAATTAGAAAATGTATGCCATTATTGTTTATCACAAATTCACTATGTATGGAAGTCCTCTGTGGTTGAAAGGATTGAGGAAAATATAACCTTGCCTTGGATCGCCATAACAGTGCAGTTTTTATTATAATAACTATACATTCATTACTAAAAAAATACTTATTTTTGTATATACTTGAAGGCCAATTCATTAGGGGGAAATTAGAGTCTCATTCCTCCTATATTTCAGCTATATATTTCATCTAGTTAGTGCAGTTGAGTGTCATTGAAAACAATTGTTGAATCTATATTCATGAGATTATCGTTCTTTCATCTGTTCACTTTTCATATGTAGATATATGGGTGGCATTTTAATTTAAATACAATTACTCTATAAATCCAGCATATCAAGAATGATACATATTACACACGCACTTGAAAATTGTTAAAAAGAAATTTTTCTATGAATATTGATATTTTCAGCACTGGATATGAAATACAATCAATAATTTAATTATATTTAATCTATTTACATCATTGTTGAGTCTTGTGCGTATTAGTGACAAAGAAAAAAAATTAAACATTTTAAGAACCATAAAATGAATTTTTTGAGTATATTCACTGCAAGCCCTTACGAGACTATAACTCATCCACCTAGGGGATTAAAGCCTTATTGCATTTGGTAAGTGCAATCATGATTCCTACGAAAGTGACTTGGGAATTTATTTTTAATTTTATCTTTGCTCGAGAACTATCGAAGTTTAGGTTTGGGGGAATTTGATAATTCGAATATTTTTTTACTTATAAATCCTTAATTTGTACCTTTTTTAGTCTCGTATTGTAGATTAAAATATGTTTATTAAGTTTATTTTAGTATTTTTAAGTTTTTCCCAAGTTTGAATTTAAAATGACAAATTTATGACAAAAAAGGATAATGATAATTTTATATTTTTAACATATTTTTGGGACTAAAATTTTGAGAAATATGTTTATTATATCATTTTATAGGTTCCTCTAAAGTTTCATTGAAATCGGAATTGAAATGGATGTTGAAATGACAAATTTTAACTTATGGGGCCTAAAATTGATGAAATTCTAAATTGATAAAATTATTATATATCTATGACTATAATATTCTCAAATGATATATTATTACACTTTCTAGGTGCACCACGAGTTTGAAAGACAAACGAACTGAGTTAATTGGATAAAATCATTTGAGTATTCGTTAGGATCATGTCATAGATTTTCAAAACGAACATTAAAAGACTCACAACTTTGTAGTTCATGCAAAAATGAGATTTTGATGTTTTTTAGGTAAAAAAATATAAAGTTGGTGCTGAAAAATGAAAAAAATATGACAAAAATAATATATATATATATATATATATATATATATATATATATATATATATATATATATATATATTGTGAAGAGGAGTTATGTAATGTCGTTATATCAAGTCCAAGTCAGATGGTTGAAAAAGATGTAAAGCAAATAGCTCATTTTTGGAAAGGCAAAAAAAAGAGTCTAACAAAGGGAGGAGATCAAAATATTGTAAAAGGGTTAAAGGAGAGCTACATAGAGACGGTCCCCACTTCCCCAAACCTTCTCCTCTTCCATTCTCTTATTTTCTATTTTTTCTCCTATAATTCAATATTTGGGTGGAGCTTTTGAATATTATTTTGTGCGGGATTTATTTATTTTGTGTCATGAATCCAAGTAAGTGTTGTAATTATTTATTTGTACTATTATTAATATCATATTGGGCTAAATATTTGTAGTGGGGTTAGGATGAAATTACATGTGTTAATGTTTATGACTTAATACACACTAAAAAATCACATGTGTTTATATTTATGTGACTTAAGTCCCATGCCCCTAATTCCATTAATACGTGGGGAACTCTACTCTCTAAATTTTTAGGTAAGTTCTTTCTAATGTTAAAAACTAATGTGGGGGACCAGGTCCTACTACGTGTATCTCCTATTAAGGGGATAATGAGGTTCAGGAAGAAATGGAAGTTAGCGCCAAGGTATGTAGGGCCATTCCCTATCATTGAGAGGATTGGGCTAGTTGCATAGATACTCGAGTTGATGGGGAACTTTCATCGAATTCATGATGTATTTTATATTTCTTCGCTAAGGCGATATCTCAGGGATGAGTTGCCGTACACTCACATTACTTTGGAGGAGATTAATTTGCAGCCCGATATTTCATATGAGGAGAGGTCAGTCGCTATCTTAGACCATAGCGAGAGGAGACTGTGGTCGAAGGTAGTTCCACTTATACGTGTCTAGTGGGGGCATCATAATGCCGACAAGTCCACTTGGGAGTGCGAGGATGAGATGCACGACAAATATCTAGAGTTATTCATACCAGGTATTTTCTTTTTCCAAATTTTGGGACAAAATTTCGTTATTAAGGAGGAAGTATGTAACACTCCATTATTTTGTTGATTTTTATATTGGGAATTAATTAGGATTAATTAAATTAAATAGGATTAATTACATAAGGGGAGTTAGGGTTATCAGTTTCCAAATCAAAGAGAGAGAACATGAGGGAGAAGGAGAGGTGTTCCAAGGCCAAAAACCACATTCTTGCACCAACACCACCACCGGATTGTAGATCGGGAGTCGAAGAACACAAATTCCATCATCAATTCTGTAGAAATCAAACCTCTGAATTAAGGCAAGTATTTATCTTATTAATTTATGATCTGATATACCATCTATGTTAGAGTAGGATGATTACCTTATGAATTTCATGGATTTTGTCCTTAAATTTGAAGATATAAATCATGTTCTTGGGTAGGAATGGTGATAGACTTGATTCCTTATACATATAGGATGAATTTGATGAGTAATATCAAAATTTTTTGAATAAATATGGAGTTATGTTGAAGCACTTGAACAAGAATGATAATCTAGGGTTTTTAAAGATTAATCTTGATTTCGTTCAATTTGAAGTTCTTTTTTAAGGATTTATTGATTCTATTACGTTAAAAATCGTTTATACATATTATTATGATGTTTAAGACCTTTGGTTGGGAGTTTGGGATAGTGTAATGGTTGTTTAGTGAATTCCCATAATAGTTTAATGGAGAAGATGATACCTGTTACAGCAAATCGATTCGGCTCCTTGGCCGAATCAATTCGGAAAACGATTGATTCGGACCAAGGACGAATTGATTCGGTTTCCCAAATTTGAAAAATTTTCCCTTTTTTTTCTTGGAATTCGTGGAAAAGAATTAGGTTGACCTTTGAAGTAATTTTAAATCCAAGTGAGAGATATTCTAATTACCAGTAGGTTATCGTTCGGATTGAGGTTAGTCACACGAGGAGCGCTTAAGGCTATAGTTGATTAGGTTTAACGGGATAATAAAA
Organism: Sambucus nigra; assembly: GCA_949130495.1. Lineage (NCBI taxonomy): Eukaryota > Viridiplantae > Streptophyta > Magnoliopsida > Dipsacales > Adoxaceae > Sambucus > Sambucus nigra. The sequence continues at coordinate 371,021,006 of OX422210.1, read as the reverse complement.
GTTAATTTGGATAATGATTTCGTGTCATGGAAAATAATGGGAACGTAGGACCTAAACTAGTAGGTCATGAGTCAGATACCTACTGAATTTACTTAAGGGACAATTAGTAACAATTTGGGCATTGGGAAGCACTCGGGATTATACAACGAGAAGTATTATGATAAAGTAATGATACATAAAATATTTGAAATTTCTATACTACATATAGGGTATATGATATAGGTTACGTGTACACCTATAATGATTGTATATATATGGGTTGTTTGAATACCTATTGTGTTATTTATTATATGTAATCATACCTAGGCTACTTGCTATCACTGGAGGTTTCGCAACATGGACAGTCTTATTTTGATGAGCCCCTTAGGGGGGGAGGGATATTAATTTGTACCTCTGAATATAGAACTTAGGTATTGAGCACCACTTGTGTGAATATGGGTGTGACCGGACATTTAGGTGCATTAGGTATGAGCGTATCCCAAAGGCTTAGAACTATGTTCGCCTCCAATATGTGTGATTTGGTTTATGGTTAGAGGGATATTATCCGAACCGGTGTCCTTATTTAGTACGTGATGTACCAGGACTTAATAGCAGAGTGTGCTCGCACCGCAGGTCTCCACCTAGGGGTCTTATATACATATATATGATAAAAGTGATGTGTGTGTGTGTGTGTATGTATATATATATTTACATATGATTGATTCTACTATGATTGTTTTAGAAGATAAGATAGATAGTGATATCTAAATTACTCAAAATTATATGAGAACTAAATCAATTACTGGAGCTCTTAATGAATATAAAGAATTAGAAAATGTAGCACCGAATTGTATAGGCCATACGGGTGGGTATAATAACTTATTAGGTGGGAGAAGAGATGTAGGTAAAACTAGTTAGGTGGGTAGCACAACTAGGTGAGTTAGAGTAGTACGTTAAGCGTGCATAATAGCTGAGAGCTGAGGATCTCAAGTGAGAGCACGCAGATCTAACATGTATATAATATCTCATCTTGACTCATTTTAAATACTTGCTAAACTTTTTCAACTGTTTTACTTGGGCTCTGACCCGTTTCAAATCTATTTTTGTAAAAATGATTTTACGTGCCCAGCCACAGGGACGCTAGGCATAGGAGTTCCTACATTTAATGTGATGCGGTTGCTTTGAAAGTGGCAGAATCTTGCTAGTAAACACCTCCACACTTATCATCTCTTATTTATCTTTATCTATCTCAGTTGGTCATGTTGCCTATTCCTACTTGGTTATTAATTACAGAGACATTGTACTTCCAATTATTTCTAGTATTTGATCTATACTTTATTTATGGATGATTGTATGGGGATTTTATATGGAGTGTTCTTTCAGACACATTTATCCATGTCGTTATCTAATTATTCATTATTATGTGCGTGGAAATGGTAAATGTAATTTTACTCAGTTTACATTTATTGCATGTTAATAACAATAAATTTTGAATAATTGACGTGGGGACATTAGGGTATTAGTAATAAATTGGATTTCGACAATAATGCTAAGAATCAAACCATTAATGATTCATGTTTAATTTTAATAATGGACTGATCACCTAGGATTAAAATAGGTGGGGTGTCACAAATGGTATCGGAGCATCAGGTTCTAGTGTCCTTAGGATTTGTACCACTTATTACGTTTTAAGCATAGCATTCTTTGATATACAGCCCTATTGTTAGGATTGTTGTATACATAATTTCGTATTTATGTCTAGAGCTATTTTAAGATATGTTGAATTGTGTACTAATAGAAATTCCTTTTGTTTTAGATGCCTCCTCGACGTGCATCACGAGCCACCCCAAAGGCACAGCCCGAGCCACAGCCAGCTCATGCCCCTGGGAGTATGAATGTTGTCGAGGTTGCCTTCATTATGGCATAGGCGATTAATGAAACCTTGACTAACTTTGTCCACTAGGAACCCCAGGTGCTTACCCAGCCTCATGTTGTTTCTCCAGCTCCTGCACACTTCTTCCCTTCTGCTTGGGAGCGAGTTTAAGATGCCTTTCAGAAGGCATATCCTATAAAGTTTCAGGGGAGCTCAGATGTAGTTGTAGCATCCCAATGGAAGAAGGATATCCAGAGGCATTTGAGGATGTATGAGTGAACAGAGGTACAAAAATAGAAATTGGTTACCTTTAAGCAAGAAGGGGAAGCATTATAGTGGTGGGAGTCCATTACCACTGCACAGGAGAGGAACACCTTGACGATTCAGGAGTTTGGGGAGCGGTTCGATCGCAAATACTTCCCTTCCTCCATCCAGACTGAGATGAGGTAAAAAAAATTTAGATGTTTCTTAGGAGGGGAGGACTGTAGCTGAGTATGAGGAGGAATTTACTAGGGCAGGACAGAGGATAGCAGTGTCGGTAGGGCACAGTCGACTTAAAGTTTGTCGAGGCAGAGTGAGCAGGATCCTCAATAGGGGGATGCTGCTAAGTAGTTCCGATCAGGGGATTACTCTAATACCCCGTATTTGTATTGATTTTATTTTTGGGATTAATTGAATTAAATGGGATAAATAATTGGAAATTAATCCGAATTTAAATACTAACGAGACGAGAGTTAGTATTTGATTACGATAACAATGTTGAATATTAATGAGTGAATATGGTAATATATGATTATTGAATCTATTAAAATTGTCGCGAGTTAAATATGGCAATTTCGGAAATAAAGTTGGGACGCGTGTGTGAGTCGTGTCAGGAACAAATTTAATGGATTTAAAAGTAAATTATTTTATATCATCCGTATGGTCATTTTGAGTGCGCCAACGTGTTTGGAAGGGTAGAGATAGTCAAAAAACATTAGTCGGGGGTTTAGTTTGGGTCCCGAGGCATTTTAGGCCTAACTAGCAATCCGGGAGGGTATTTTAGTCATTTTGACTTTTTAAGGAATAGTAACCCACGAATTTTAGACTGATTATATCAGCCAACACTTAGGTCTCCTAGGGTTTTCACAACTAAAAATCACAAACGACCATTAGAGAGGAAGAGAAGGTAGTTTCTAAAGAAGAATCACCACTTAGAGGCTTTTGCACCACTGTCACCACCACCGGATAGATCAGGAAGAGAGGATTACTCCCTTAGCATCTGCTCCAAAGGATCAGAATCTTTAAATCAAGGCAAGTGATTTATCTTGCAATGATTTAAGGCATATATTTTACATGATAGTTTAGATTTGAAGACAAATTATGAATAATTGTAATGATGTGAAATTGGAGACTAAATTATTGAACAAGGATAGGTTTGCATGTAGTGGATCTCCTGGAAATATTAAATGAACGAATTCAGAAACTAAGAGTTAGAAAATCACGAAATTAAATTAAGATTTATGATGATTATTGAAGAGATATTAAATAATTAGGGTTGTAGTAATATTCATGACTTTTGATCCAAGAAATTGACATTCTGTGATGGTTTGATGAATCTTGAATGTTAAAACTAGTGTAGATACGTTGGTTTAATGTTTAGTATACTTGTATGGGAGTTTGGGATGTTGTAATGGAGAATTGGAGGTGTAAAAATGGGAGAAACCATAACCATTAAGGGAATTCTGGGCAGACAACTGCTCCATCAATCGATCAACCCAAGAATGTCAATCAATCGATGGTTCGATCGATCGACCCATTTCTTCGATCGATCGATCCCTTTGGAAAATGTGATCTTTTTCCCTTTAAATAATTAAGAAACTTCCAACCTTTAAAACACTTTAGTGATGATTGATTGAACATATTGGTACTTAGGGAAGACCAGTTGGGATGTATTTGAATCCCGAAAAATATTAGATTAATTGTAGGTTAAGTGGTAAACTAACGAGTATCCGACTAGTGAGTTACGATTGGAAGTTGTGAGAACCTGAATATATTTTGCCACAAATATAACTTAAGGTTAAAGACTGAAAAAAGGGAAACTTTATTACTGAGATAACCTTAGAGACTAGCGGGAGACTTAGTTACCAGTTGGGTTAGGGTTAAGCACTCGGAATGATACGAAGAAAGTTATTTCACAAAACATGTTACGTTAAATAATCAGCATGATACTATGATATGTATGAGACTTATGGTATAGGACTGGATTATACCTATATTAATATGATGATTACCTAAGTTGTGTGAATACTATGGATGATTATATGTATGACATACCTACCATACTTGCTATCACTGGAGGTTGATTTTCGGGAAAGGACCATCTTATCTCTGTGTGCCTTCGGGGGGATTTAGATAGGTACCTTAAGGACATATGACTGTGAATGACTTATTTGAAAGTTGATAAGTCAGTTGACCATGGGAGCGTAGGTATGTACGTGACCTATGGGTATGTGAACTATATTCGCCTCCAATATATGTGATTTTTACTAAAACGGTTCCTGAGTGATTCGAAACGCATGATCCTTAAGTACGAGATATATCGGGATTTGATAGCAGAGTATGCGTGCACCGCAGGTTAGCCTAGGGTGCCATATATGTATATATGTAATGCGAGTGACTTATATATGTACTTTTGACTGATTCATTGATACTTAGTATATGCGAATGACTAAAAGATTCAATTGGGTTAAGAATAATGTGAACTTAACTAATACTTGAGCTAAGTAGTTTGACTAATGAATGTGTGAGTTATGAAAATAATTTATTTGAATAATACGAGTGGCATCTAAGATAAGATTGTCTTCATAGGATTAGACCAGACTAGTCAGGCAGAAACATGTTGTTGTGGAAGTTATAGGATCTCGTTATTAGACGCCTACACATTTATCCTTGCTTCTTTTGGAGTCATGTGTTCCAGTTAGGGTCTATTGACCATTCTTAATCAAAGACAGTAGTTTTAGACTTTCATTTTATTTCAGTCTTGGGATTTTATTTATTCAAGCTATTGTATTTGGTTTATTTACAGTACTGCTACTTTATTGGAGTGTTTACTCCAAACATCAGTTATTTCATTCCGTTGATTATCTTATAAGATTGTTCATGTGATTGTTGGATGATGATTTAAATTATTTATTTTATGGTTAATTTAAATATTAAAATTTGGCACTTCACTAATTTAAATATTAGGTGGTTAGTAATTAATTAAATATTTTCAACAATGATGCTATGAACTGAACCAACTTGACATTTTGTATTAATTTAAATAAAGGACTTTCTACCTAGTATTTAATTAGTCGAGGTGTCATAGGTGGTATCAAAGCATCAGGTTTTAGAGTCCTTAGGATTTGTTCAGCTTCTTATGTTTTCGCGTAGCGTCCTTTGATATAGGGCCCTATATTTTAGGATTTTTGTAATCTTGTGTATCTTACGTTCTTCAGCTATTTTGAGACATTAGCTGTGGACTTCCAAAACTTCTCTCTCATTTTAGATGCCTCCTCGATGTTCACAACGAGTTCCCAGGGGTGCCCAGCACGAGCCTCAGCGTGCACCTGCTCAGGGCTCTGTGAATTCTATTGAAGTTGTCGCCATTGTAGATCGGACGGTAAATGCCGCATTAGCAGTTGTGCAGCAGGCACCACCTCAGGCACTAGTGGTAGCCCCAGTCTAGGCTTATGCAATCCCGTCTGCTTGGGAACGTGTTTGTGAAGCCTTTAAGAATTCGCAGCCTCCGGAGTACATAGGGAGCTCCGATGTTGTAGTAGCGAGCCATTAGAAGAAGAACATCCAAAGGCACCTCAGGATGTATGAGTGCACAGAGGTACAGAGGCAGATACTGGATAAGTTTAAGCTAGTAGGATCAGCATTGCAGTGGTGGGAGTCCATTACCACTGTATAGGAGAGAGATATTCTTTATATTCACGAGTTTTGGGTACGGTTCGACCGTAAATATTTTTACCCTCAGCAGTTTAGATAGAGATGAGGCGAAAATTAATGATCCTTAAGTAGGAAGGGAGGACAATGGAAGAGTATGAGGCTGAGTTTACCAATCTTCTGAACATAGTTATCGATGAGATTCCAACTGAAGAGAAGAATATCCAGAAGTTCATGGATGGGTTAACGTGGAGGATTTGCCAGCACCTGCTAGGAAATATCTCGTTGGCCACCTATTTAGATGTGGTTAATACATCGGTACTTCACTGCTAGGACCACAGCTTTCATCTTTCAGAGGGTAAGCGAGTAGGGGAGTCCATCCAGTAGGGCAAGACAGGAGGTAATGGTGCCACTGGGGCACAGCCAGCTCAGGTTCAGCATAGGCAGGGTGATGAGAGTTCCCAACAGGGGGATTCTAAAAGATTCATATAAGGAGGTTTTCAATATGTTTAGGGAGGTTTTAGGCATGGCCAGCAGGGTCAGCACGGCCATCAAGGCCAGCAGCAGTTCCAGCAGAGCCAGCATAGCCAAGGTAGAGGTGGTAACATTCATCAGGGCCGTGGGTAGCAGGGTTAGAGAGGGTGAAACTTCGTAGAGAAATTCTTCATATGTGATAAGATTGTCCACAAATGCCTAGAGTGTCCCAGCAGCAGCAGGGTCCTCGATAGGATCCCCAGAGACCGATGTTTCCTGCCGCCCTCCCAGCACCACCACAGGTGACTTCACTTCTACTTATTCCAGTGCTCCCAGTTCAGTCGGGACAGCTTCAGTATGGTCGGGTTTATAACCTTCATCAGACCGCAGTCCCGCTGGATCTACCCACGATTGAGGGTATGTTTTCTATTCAGGGGACTATGATACGTATTTTCTTTTACACAGGGGCCACACACTATTTTATTGTTGCGAGATTTTCATGCGCTATGGGATTATTAGATACTACGAAGAGCACCGTCACTTGTGTAGATTCTCCGTTGAGTAGAGGTTTTGTGATTTTCTTTATATGTAGAGGCGTGGGTGTAGAGATTAGGAGATTTACTTTACCTGCTAACATGCTAGTATTAGATATGTCCGAGTATGATGCGATTATCGGTATAGATTGGCCGGTTATGTATAGATCCATGATTGATGGTTTCAGTAGGAGTATTATTTTTGCCATACCCGGTACGGAGATGTTCCTAGCGGCGATGCCTCGTCATGAGGGAAGGTCGTCCACTCACTTGTACTACATAGAGGAGGAGACCTCTACGGAGGTGGTGGTACCACTTGATTCGATTCCAGTTGTCAGGGAGTTAACTGATGTGTTCCAGGCTATTCTGATATTACCTCCTCGTAGAGAGGTAGACTTTGTTATAGATTTGGCACCGGGCACTCAGTCGATAGCTCGCGCACCTTACCGTATGGCTCCAATTGAAATGAGGGAGCTACGGGATCAGATAAAGCAGTTGTTGGGTCAGGGGTTTATAGGGGTGCACCTGTGTTGTTTATTAAGAAGAGGGATGGATCCTTGAGGTTTTGTGTTGATTACCGGGAGTTGAATAAAGTCATGATACGGAATAAGTATCCGTTGCCCCGAATCGATGACTTATTCGACCAGTTGAAAGGAGCTTCCTTCTTTTCAAAGATTGACTTGAGGTCGGTATACCATCAGTTGCGTATCAGGGAGCAGGATGTCTCGAAGACTGCATTCTTGACGATATATGGTTCCTACGAGTTCAGGGTTGTGCCTTTTGGTCTGACCAACGCCCCAGCTGTGTTTATGGACTTGATGAACAAGGTGTTCAGAGATTTCCTGGACCAGCTCGTCATTGTCTTCATTGATGACATTTTGGTTTACTCCCAGACCGAGGTGTAGCATGACGAGCACTTGAGGAAGGTTTTGCAGACACTGCGTCAGCACGAGCTGTATGCAAAATATGAGAAATGCGGGTTTTTGCTAAAGGAGGTTCAGTTTTTGGGGCACATCATTTCTGACAGGGGGATATTTGTAGATCCAGGGAAGGTATCAACGGTGAGGGAGTGGGGACAGCCCACGACACTGACAAAAATACGTAGTTTCTTGGGCCTAGCAGTATACTACAGGAGGTTTATTCGGGGGGTTTCAAAGATAGATGGTCCATTGACACATCTGACTCACAAAGGCGTACCATTTATCTGGAGTGATTCCTGCCAGTTGGCTTTTGATGAGTTGAAGGACAACCTGACCTCAGATCAGTGTTAGCATTGCCCAGGCCAGGAGTGGATTATCTAGTCTATACTGATGCATCCTTACTAGGACTTGGGGGTGTACTGCAGTAGGAGAGTCAGGTTATAGCTTATGCTTCCCGTAAGCTTAAGCCTCACTAGAGGAATTACCCCACCCATGACTTGCAGTTAGCGACAGTCGTGTTTGCACTTTAGATTTGGAGACACTACCTCCTGGGGGAGAAATTTCGTTTATTCACAGACCACAAGTCACTACAGTACCTCTTTACATAGAAGGAGCTAAACATGTGTCAGCACCGGTGGCTTGAGTTCGTGAAGGGTTATCAATTCGATATCCAATACCACCCAGGGAAGGTTAATGTGGTAGTAGACGCGTTGAGCCGCAGGCCCGTAGGTGTGGTGGCCGAGGTGTGGAAAGTGAAATGGAAGGATTTAGGATACTAGGACGCAGTGGCTCGATCATTCATGTCTGTGATGACAGTTACGCCCCAGATCATAACGAGAGTAGTACAGGCTCAGGCAGCGGATCTGTTCTATTAGAGTCAGATAGTACAGCTTCTAGCATAGGGGGACGAGTCTTATACTGTTGGTTCAAATGGGGGCTTACGCTTCAATGGGAGATTAGTTGTTCCTGAGGAGAAGACTTGCGACACAAGGCAATAAAAGATTCGCACGGTTCGTGGTACATCCTGGTGGGGATAAGATGTACCAGGATATGAGGTGACAGTACTGGTGGAGCGGGATGAAGAGGGATATTTCCGAGTTCGTTTCAAAATGTGCCACTTATCAGCTAGTAAAGGTGGACCATCAGAGATTGATAGGACTTTTATAGCCATTAAAGGTTCCTATGTGGAAATGGGAGAGCATTTCCATGGACTTCATCATGGGATTACCTATATCGCAGAGGGGTCATGATTCCCTATTGGTGATTGTGGATCGCTTGACCAAGGTTGCTCACTTTCTGCCAGTTCAGACAGACTACACTACAGGATAGTATGCTCAGATCTTCATAGCTGAGATAGTGAGACTCCACGGGGTGCCTCTCAATATTGTGTTTGACAGAGATAAGATATTTGTGTCATGGTTTTGGGAGAGTTTCCAGGAAGCTATGGGTACGGAGTTGCGTTGAGTACCACCTACCACTCACAGATAGATGGGGAGACCGAGCGGATGAATAAAATGTTAGAGGATACGTTGCGTATGTGTATCCTCGATTTTGGTAGAGGTTAGGAGAAGGATCTTCCACTGGTGGAGTTTGCCTATAATAACTCCTACCAGTTTACTATCGGTATAGCTCCATTTGAGGCGTTGTACGGTAGGCCTTGTCGTTCCTCGGCATGTTGGCTAGAGGTGGGGGACAACAAGATATTTAGGTCGGAGGTGATTTAGGATACTTCGACGAGGATAGAGGTGATACGAAGCCGTATTCGGGTTTCTCAAGATCGACAGAAGAGTTACGCCGATGCCAAGAGGTTCTTTCGAGAGTTCAATGTGGGGGACTAAGTGTTACTACGAGTGTCTCCCATGAAGGGGATAATGCATTTTGGGAAGAAGGGGAAGTTGGCGCCTAGGTATGTGGGGCCATTTCCTATCATCGAGCGAATTGGGCCAGTTACTTATAGATTTGGGTTACCGGAACACCTGCATAGGATCCATGATGTGTTCCATATTTCTTCGTTGAGGAAATATCTTCGAGATGAGTTGGCTCATACTCATATTGCTTTAAAGGAGATTGATCTAAAGCCTAATAGTTTCTATGAGGAGGGGTCGATTGTTATCCTAGACCGTAGCGAGAGGAAATTAAGGTCGAAGATAGTACCGCTAGTGCGTGTTCAATGGCGTCATCATAAAGCCGAGGAGTCTACATGGGAATGCAAGGATAAAATGCGCGAGCGTTATCCAGAATTATTCTTGCCAGGTATATTTTTTATTTTCGAATTTTGAGATAAAATTTCGTTATTGGGGGGAAGTGTGTAATATCCCGTATTTTTATTGATTTTAATTTTAGGATTAATTGAATTAAATGGGATAAATAATTAGAAATTAATTCGGATTTAAATACTAGCAAGACGAGAGTAAGTATGTGATTAATATAATTATGTTGAATATTATTTAGTGAATATGATAATATATGATTATTGAATTTATTAATATTGTCGCGAGTTAAATACGCCAATTTTGGAAATAAAGTTGGGACGCGCGTGTCATTCGTGTCAGGAATAAATTTAATGGATTTAAAATTAAATTAATTTTACATCATCCAGATGATCATTTTGAGTGCACCAACGTGTCCGGAAGGGTCGAGATAGTCAAAAAACACTAGTCGGGGGTTTAGTTTAGGTCTCGGGGCATTTTAAGCCTAACCGGCAACCTAGGAGGGTATTTTAGTCATTTTGACTTTTTGAGGAATAGTAACTAACGAATTTTAGACTGATTATATCAGCTAACACTTAGTTCTCCTAGGGTTTACACAACCAAAAATCACAAACGGCCATTAGAGAGGAAGAGAATGAAGTTCCCAAAGAAGAACCACCACTTAAAGGCTTTTGCACCACCGTCACCACCACCGGATAGATCAGGAAGAGAGGATTACTCCCTTACCATATGCTCCAAAGGATTAGAATATCTAATTCAAGGCAAGTTATTTATCTTGCAATGATTTAAGGCACATATTTTACATGATAGTTTAGATTTGAAGACAAATTATGGATAATTGTAATGATGTGAAATTGGAGACTAAATTATTGAACGCGAATAGGTTTACACGTAGTGGATCTTTTGGAAATATTAAATGAACGAATTCATAAACTAAGAGTTAGAAAATCACAAAATAAAATATGGATTTATGATGATTATTGAAGAGATATTGGAGAATTAGGATTGTAGTAATATTCATGACTTTTGATCCAAGAAATCGACATTCTGTAATGGTTTGACGAATCTTGAATGTTAAAACTAGTGTAAATATGTTGGTTTAGTGTTTAGTATACTTATATGGGAGTTTGGGACATTGTAACGGAGAATTGGAGGTGTAAAAATTGGAGAAACCATAACTGTTAAAGGAATTCTGGCCATATAACTGCTCGGTTGATCGATCGACCCAAGAATGTCGATCGATCAACCCATTTCTTTCATCAATCGATCCCTCTGGAAAATGTGATATTTTTCCCTTTAAATAATTGAGTAACTTCCAACCTTTAAAACACTTTAGTGATGATTTATTGAAGATATTAGTACTTAGGTAAGACCAGTTGGGATATATTTAAATCCCGAAAAATAGTAGATTAATTTGAGGTTAAGTGGTAAACTTACGAATATCCGACTAGTGAGTTACGATTGGAAGTTGTGAGAACCTGAATATATTTTCCCCCAACTATAACTTAAGGTTAAAGACTGAAAAAAGGGAAACTTTATTACTGAGATAACCTTAGAGACTAGCGGGAGACTTAGTAACCTGTTGGGTTAGGGTTTAGCGCTTCCTATGATATGACGAGAGTTATTGCACCAAAGATGTTACGTGAAATAATCAGCATGATAATATGATATGTATGAGACTTATGGTATATGGATGGATTATACCTATATTAATATGATGATTACCAAAGTTGTGTGAATACTTAGTATATGGATGATTATGTGTATGACATACCTACCATACTTGCTATCACGGGAGGTTGATTTTCAGGAAAGGACAATCTTATCTATGTGTGCCTTCGGGGGGATTTAGATAGGTACCTTAAGGACATAGGACTTTGAATGACTTATTTGTGAGTTGATAAGTCAGTTGACCATAGGAGCGTAGGTATGTGCGTGACCTATGGGTATGTGAACTATGTTCGCCTCCAATATATGTGATTTTTACTAAAACGGTTCTTGTGCGATTCAAAACGCGTGATCCTTAAGTACATGATGTACCGGGATTCGATAGCAGAGTACGCATTCATCGCAGCTTAGCCTAGGGGTGCCATATATGTACATGTGTAATAAGAGTGACTTATATATGTACTTTTGACTGAATCATTGTTACTTAGTAGATGCGAATAACTAAGAGATTCAATTGGGTTAATAATAATGTGAACTTAACTAATACTTGAGCTAAGTAGTTTGACTAATGAATGTGTGAGTTATGAAAATAATTTATTTGAATAATACGGATGGCATCTAAAATAAGATCGTCTTTATAGGATTAGACAAGACTAGTCAGGAAGAAACATAACTATATGGAATTTAGAAGATGCTCTAGGCGTACACAATAGTTGAGGGGTGAGGATCTCAAGTGAGTTCATGTGATTAGCATGTTTAATATATGTTTTGTTTAATATTGTAATTTAAACACTTGATGTTTTTAAAATATTTTCTCCTCGGGCTCTGACCCGTTTTCTTCCAAATCCATTTTTGTAAAAACCTTTTAGGTGCACAACTACAGGGACACCAAGCATAGGAGTTGTATTTTGTTGACATGCTATAGCTGTTGTGGAAGTTATAGGATCTCATTATTAGACGCCTCCACATCTATCATTGCTTCTTTTGGAGTCATGTGTTCCAGTTAGGGTCTGTTGCCCATTCTTAATCAAAGACAGTAGTTTTAGACTTTCATTTTATTTCAGTCTTGGGATTTTATTTATTCAGACTATTGTATTTAGTTTATTTACATTGCTGCTACTTTATTGGAGTGTTTACTCCAGATATCAGTTATTTCATTCCGTTGATTACCTTATGAGATTGTTCATGTGATTGTTGGATGATGATTTAAATTATTTAGTTGATGGTTAATTTAAATCTTAAAATTTGGCACTTCACTTTTTTAAATATTTGGTGGTTAGTAATTAATTAAATGTTTTCGATAGTGATGCTATGAACTGAACCAACTTGACAATTTGTATTCATTTAAATAAAGGAGTAGCTACCTGGTATTTTATTAGTCGGGGTGTCACAATTACAGACTGGGACAGGTTGGATTCAGGCAGGGCCAGTCGGGCCACTAACATTTTCATCAGGGCCAGGGGGAGAAAATTTTACAGGAAGGTGTTTCATATATGGCAAAACTGGCTATAAACATAAGGATTGCCCTGAGAAGGGAAAAGTTCAGCAACAGCAAGGTGCCCGCCATGAGCCTCAGAGACTTATTTTCCCCATCGGACTCCTAGCACCAGCACTCGTACCATCCTTGCCTACAGCACCAGCCCCACCCCAATAGGGGTAGTTACAGTATGGGCGCGTGTACCACGTCCACCAGGATGTATCTCCACAGGCTCCACCCCCAAATGAGGGTATGTTTCTTATCCATAGGACTTTGGGGTGAATTTTATTTGACACTAGGGATTCACACTCATTCATAGCCACTAGGTTTGCATGAGCCGCGGGATTGTTAGAGACAATAGATACTACATTCACGTGTGTAGATTCCCCATTGAGTAGCGGGACACTTATCTTCTTTATTTGTCGAGGTGTGAATATAGATATTTGGAGACTAGTTTTGCCCGCCGATATGCTTGTGTTAGATATATCAGAGTACGACGCCACTATAGGCAAATATTGGCTAGCATAGTATAGGGCCATGATTGACTGCTATAGTAGGAGCGTAGTGTTTGCGATTACCATCCAGGAGACGTTCTTAGTGGCTATGCCGCATCCCGACGGAGGATCATCCACTAATTTGAATTAAATAGAGGAGGAGAACTCTCAGGGGGTGGTGATTTCCCTTTATTCGATTCCAATGGTGTGTGAGTTCGCCAATGTGTTTTAGAAGATATCTGGATTCCCCTTAGCCAAGAGATTGAGTTTATCATTGATTTAGTGTCGGGCACTCGGCTAATAACTCGTGCACCGTATCGTATGGAACCTATGGAGATTAGGGAGCTACGGGATCAGATTGAGTAGTTGTTGGGGCAGGGATTTATACGTCGGAGTACATGTTGTCTTGGGGTCCCCCAGTGTTGTTTGTGAAGAAGAGGGATGAGTCCTTACAATTGTGTGGATTATCGGGAATAAGTATCTATTGCCCCAAATCGATGACTTATTCTACCAGTTGAGAGGAGTCGCCTACTTATTTTAGATGGACTTGAGGTCAGGATACCACCATTTGCGCATTCGGGAGAAAGACGTATCTAAGACTGCCTTTTTGATGAGATATGAGTCTTACAAGTTTTGGGTTGTGCCATTTGGGCTAACCAACGGGCTGATTGTATTTATGGACTTAATGAATAGGCTGTTCAGAGAGTTCTTGGATCAGTTTATCATCATTTTTATTGATGACATCCTGATTTATTCTCGAACTGAGGAGGATCATGTCGAGCATTTGTGTCAGGTTTTACAGTCACTGCGTGAGCACCAGTTGTATACAAAGTTTGAAAAATGTAGGTTTTGGCTGCTAAGGTACAGTTTTGAGGGCATATCGTTTCTAATTTGAGGATATCAGTGGACTCGAGTAAGGTGTCAGTGGTGAGGGAGTGGGGAGATCCCACAACACCGACAGAGGTGCGTAGTTTCTTGGGGTTAGTTGGGTACTACAGATAATTTATTAGGGGATTCTAAAAGATTGGGGGTCTTTGACTAAGTTGTCTCGCAAAGGTTTATCGTTTTTCTGGGATGACGCTTATTAATTGGTTTTGATCAGATGAAGGACAAGTTGACTTCATCACCCGTACTTGCACTTCCCAGGGCAGGACTGGAGTATCTTGTTTTTACCGACGCATCCCTACGGAGACTTGGGGGTGTGTTATAATAAGAGGATTAGGCTATAGCTTATGATTATCGTAAGCTTAAGACTCATGAGAAGAATTACCCCACTCATGACTTAGAGTTAGCGACAGTCGTGTTTGCGTTGTAGATTTGGAGACATTACCTATTGGGGGAAATTTTGCTTGTTTAGAGATCATAAGTCACTACAGTACTTGTTCACTCAGAGGGAGTTGAATATGCAACAGCATAGATGGCTTGAACTTGTGAAACATTATCAATTTGACATCCAGTCTCACCCGGGAAAGGCTAACATGGTGGAAGACGCATTGAGCCGCAGGCCAGTAGGGGATATAGATGAATTTTGAAAGGCAAAATGGAAAGAGTCTGGACATCAGGATTTAGTTTCTCGATTATTTGTATCGGTTATGACCATCACCCCTAGATTGTCAAGAGGGCGTTACAGGCATAGGAAGCAGATTCATTTTATCAAGATCGGATCAGGCAGATTTTAGACGGGGGAGTCGTGTCGTACGCTATGAGTTCAGAGGGAGGTTTACGATTCAACGGGATATTGGTTGTCTTGTAGTGGGAGGACTTGCGACATGCAGTGATGGAAGAGTCACACAAGTCACAGTTTACGGTACATCCAGAAGGGGATAAGATGTACTAAGACATGAGGCGATAATACTGGTGGAGTGGGATGAAAAGAGACATTATCGAGTTTGTTTCGAGGTGTACCACTTGTCAGTTGGTGAAAGAGAACCATCAGAAGCCGGCAGGGATTTTATAATTATTAGGGATCTCGATATGGAAATGGGAGAGCATTTCTAGGGATTTTATTACTAGGTTGCCTACTTCATAGAGAGGTCACGATTTCATATGGGTGATAGTGGATTGGTTGAACAAGGTAGCTCACTCTCCGTTAGTTCGGATTGATTATACTACGGGACACTATGCCTAGATTTTCATTACTGAGATAGTGAGGTTGCATGGGGTGCCATTAGATATTATGTCCTACAGGGATAAGATTTTCATGCCTCAATTTTGGGAGAGTTTCTTGGAGTCCATGGGTAACAAGTTGCATTTGATTATGGCTTATCACCCGTAAATGGACAGGAAGACAGAGAGGACGAATCGGATGTTGAAAGATATGTTACAAATGTATAACCTTGATTTTAGGGAAGGTTGGGAGCAGTATCTTCCACTGGTGGAGTTTGCGTATAATAACTCCTACCAGTTTATGATTGTCATGGCACCATTGAGGCGTTGTATGGATAGTCCAGGACCGACAGAAGAGTTATGCCGATGCTAAGCGATTCTTCCTGGAGTTTAATGTGGGGGACCAAGTGCTACTATGTGTATCTCCTATGAAGGGAATAATGACGTTCATGAAGAAAGGGAAGTTGGTGCCAAGGTAGCTGGGTGCATTCCCTATCATTGAGTGGATTGATCCAGTTGCATATAAACTGAGGTTACCGGAGCACTTGCATCGGATTCATGATATATTTCACATTTCTTTGTTGATGCGATATCTCCGGGATGAGTTAGATCACACTCACATTGCTTTGGAGGAGATTGATTTGCAGCCCGATATTTTATATGAGGAGAGGCCACTTGTTATGTTAGACCATAGCGAGAGGAGATTGAGGTCGAAGGTAGTTTCACTTGTACGTGTCCAGTGGGGGCATCATAATGCCGACGAGTCCACTTGGGAGTGCGAGGATGAGATGCGCGATAAATATCCAGAGTTATTCATACTAGGTATTTCCTTTTTTTGAAGTTTGGGATGAAATTCCGTTATTAAGGGGGAAGCATGTAACACCCCGCAATTTTATTGATTTTTATATTGGGAATTAATTGGGATTAATTAAATTAAAATAAATTTAGAAAATATGTCCGGAAAAATAAATATTAATTAGCGAGATAAGGGTTAATATTTGTTTACATTGAATATTACTTAGTGAATGAGTAATAATAATGATAAGAAAATAATATGATTATCGTGAGTGAGAAATACGACAGTTATGATAAATTTAGTCGGGACGCGCATGTTAGTCATGTCGAAACTTAATTTGGGAAATAAAATATAATTTAATTTTTGATAATTCAAACGGATATTTCGAGTGCGTCGGTGTGTCCGGAAGAGTCAAAATAGTCATAAAAGTACACTCGGGGGATTAGTTTGGGTCCCATGGCATTTTTTAAGTCAAATCGGCACCCTAGAGAGGTATTTTGGTCTTTTGAAATTTTGGGGAAAAGAAACCTATGAAAATTGTAGAGTTATATTTGTAATTACGTAAGGGAAGTTAGGGTTATCAGTTACCAAACAAAAAAGATAGCACAGGAATGAGAAGGAGAGGTGTTCCAGGCCAAAAATCACATTCTTGCGCCACCACCACCACTGGATTGTAGATCGGGAGGAGGAGAACGAAAATTCCACCATCAATTCTGCAGAAATCAAACCTCCGAAGGCAAATGTTTATCTTGCTTATTTATAAGTTGATATACCATCTATGTTAGAGTAGGGTGATTACCTTATGAATTTCATGAATTTTGGCCTTAAATTTGAAGATATTAGTCATGTTCTTGGGTAGGAATGGTGATAGACTTGATTCTTTATACATATAAGAAGAATTTGATGAGTAATATCATGAATTTATGAATAAATCTCAAGTTATGTTAAAGTTCTTGAACAGGAATGATAATCTGGGGTTTTTAAATATTAATCTTGATTTAATTCAATTTGAAGTTATTTTTTAAGGATTTAATGATTCTATTGCGTTAAAAATCTTTTATACATGTTATTATGATGTTTGAGGCCTTTGGTTGGGAGTTTGGGATAGTCTAATGGTGGTTTGGAGGATTAAAAATGGTGAATTCCTGTAATAGTTTCATAGAGAAGATGATACCTATTACAGCGAATCGATTCGACTCCTTAGCCGAATCGATTCGGTTTCCCCGATTTGAACAATTATCCCTTTTTTCTTAAAATTCATGGAAAACAAATAGGTTGACCTTTAAAGTAATTTTAAATCCTAATGAGAGATATTCTAATTACCAGTAGGTTAATGTTGGGATTGAGGTTAGTCACACGAGGAGCGCTTAAGGCTATAGTTGATTAGGTTTAACCACTGTTCTAAAAAACCCGCCCAGGCTCCGCCTAGGCACGCCTAGGCTTAAGGCTTGGGAGAAACGCCTCGCCTTACGCTTTTCACGCCTTATTCTTGGTAAAACCCTCAAGGCGCACTTTTTTCTAAAAACAACAATGCTTTAGTGAAACGATGTCACCTTTTAAAGAAATTGTTTACAAACCGAACCATTATCTCATCCAAAATAATCAAATAGTATTTTAATTTTCATATATTCAGACATATTTTTATGATATGTGCAGTTTTTGTATTATAATAGCCTTATTATGGTTAAAAAATATTAAAATATATTAAGAAGGCCTAAACGCCTTCTCACGCATTTTTACGCCTAGGCCCGCCTAGGCTTCTAAGGCTTAAGGCTTGGCCTCCACGCCTCAATCACGCCCCGCGTTTTTTAGAACCTTGGGTTTAACTGGATAATAAAAGCTAATTCGGATAATGATTTCGTGTCATGGAAACTTATGGGAACATAGGACCTAAACCAGTAGATCATGAGTGAGATCCCTACTGAATTTACTTAAAGAACAGTTGGTATTGGGAAGCTCTAGAGATTATACAATGAGAAGTATTATGATAAAGTAATGATACTTAAAATATTCGAGAGTTACTATACTTCGTATGGGATATATGATATAGGTTACGTGTACACCTATAATGATGATATATATATATGGGTGGTGTGAATACCTATTGTTTGATTTATTATGTATAATCGTCCATAGGCTACTTACTATCACAAGAGGTTTCACGACGTAGACATTCTTATTCTGACGAGCCCGTTGGGGGGGTATTAACTTGTACCTATGAATATAGAACTTAGGGATTGAGCACAACTTGTGTGAATAAGGGTTTGACCGGTCAATTGGGTGCGTTAGGTATGAGCGTATCTCGAAGTCTTAGAACTATGTTCTCCTCCAATATGTGTGATTTGATTTATGGTTAGAGGGAGATTATCCGAACCGGTGTCCTTATTTAGTATGTGATGTACCAATACTTAGTAGCAGAGTGTGCCCGCCCCGCAGGTTTCCACCTAATGGCGTTGTATACGTATATATGATAAGAGTGATGTGTGTGTGTGTGTGTGTGTGTGTGTGTGTGTATATATACACGTGTGATTGATTCTACTATGAGTGTATTAGTAGATAAGATAGATAGTGATATCTAAATTACTCAAAGTATATGAGAACTTAATCAATTACTGGAACTCTTAATGAATATAAAGAATTAGAAATTGTTGCACCGTATTATATGGGCCATATGGGTGGGCACAATAACTTATTAGGTGGGTGAAGAGATGTAAGCAAACTAGTTAGGAGGGTAACACAACTAGGTAGGTTAGAGTAGTACGTTAGGCATGCACAATAACTGAGAAAGGAGGTTCTCAAGTGAGAGTAAGCGGAGATAAATTGTATATAATATCTCATCTTGACGCATTTTAAATACTTTCTAAAAAATTTCCACTATTTTACTTAGGCTCTGACCCGTTTCAAATCCATTTTTATAAAAACCATTTTCGGTGGCCAACCACAAGGAGGCCAAGCATAGGAGTTCCTATTTTGTCTTGCTGCATATAGTGTGGATGTTTCAGGACCTTGCTAGTAGACTCCTACACACTTATCATCTCTTATTTATCTTTATCTATCTCAGTCGGGCATGTCTCCCATTCCTAGTTGATTATTAATTACAGAGACATTGTATTTCCAGTTATTTCCAGTATTTGATTTTATATGGGGATTTTATCTGGAGTATTCTTCTAGACATATTTATCTATGTCATTATCTTATTATTCATTATTATGTGCGTGGAAATGGTAAATGTAATTTTATTTAGTTTATATTTATTGCATGTTAATAAAAATAATTTAAAATAATTGACACCGAATCGTTAGGGTATTAGTAATAAATTAGATTTCGACAGTGATGCTAAAAATGAAGCCATTAATGATTCCTATTTAATTTAATAATGGACTAATCACCCGGGATTAAAATTGGTGGGGTGTCACAATTTTGTCCACCTGTTCAAGAAAATACACAACAGACTCAAGATGTCTTCTGCAATCTACCACAATAAATTACTTTAGAAGAATCTCTCAAACAACTACCACAGTTGACCACCCTAAACATTCAAAGCATAAATCAAGCTATCACATTAATAGAAAATCAATTAATTCAGTTAGCAAGTTAAATGGGTGTGAGAGAGAAAGGAAAATTACCTAGTCAACCTATACCAAACTCGAAAGGTCCATCCAATAGTGTAACGAACCCGAATCAATCTTTTGGACCTTCACAAATTCAAGTCGTCTCTACTTTGATGTCAGGTAAACAGGTTAAAAATCATGTTAGTATACCTATAAAGGGTGAAAAAGAAATGAAGAATGATAATGAAAAGTCAACTGGGGTTGATGGGACTCCTCCAAGTGTTGAAAAATCTACCACTTCCCCTCCTAATGTGAATGATCGTCTAGTTAAGGACGTTGTTCCTAAACCACCATGTCCACATAGGCTACAAAATAATAAGAAGGGTCTGCAATCAGGAGAAATTTAAGAAATATTTAAATAATTACATATAAATATCCCTTTCCTTGCTGCTATTCGACAAGTACTCTCTTATGAAAAGTTTTTAAAAGATTTGGTTACCCAAAAGAGGAAAACTAAATTTTCTAAGAAATCCTTCACAGCTAGACAAGCTAGCTCGGAACTTCAATGTAAATTTTGTGTTAAATACAAGGACCTCGGTTGTCCTATGATTGCGTGAAAAATAGGGGAACATAATATTGAACTCACTTTACTAGATTTAGGAGCGGGTGTTGACTTAATCTCATATTCTATGTATAAGACATTAAGTTTAGGATAATTAAAGCCTACAGTAATTACATTCCAATTAGTCGATCAATTTGTGGCAATTCTTAGATGTATAGTTGAGGACGTCCTCGTAAAGGTTGATACCATTTATTTTTCGGTAGACTTTGTCGTCCTTGAAACCCAACATATAGTTAACGAAAAAGACCAAATCCCGGTCATTTTAGGGAGACCTTTCTTAGCCACATTCAATGCTCTCATAAACTATCACATTAGATTGATGAAACTTTCCATTGGAAATCTCACTATCGAGCTTAATATTTTTTATATATGTAAGTCCTCATTAGATGTAAATGATGAGATAGTTGAGATTACCCTTATTAATAGTATAGTGGAGGAGAGTTTTCTCCAAACGCATTGTTAAGACCCACTCGAAGCATGCTCAGCCTACATTGGGTGTGGTTTTGATATTGATGAGTTCATGAAAAGGGGTGGTCCCTATGTTTGTCTCAAATCAAACCAATTTTCACAAAAAATTATCCAACTTTTAATTAGCACCAAACCAAGTTGTGAAAAACGAATTCTTACTTTAAACCAATT
Source organism: Sambucus nigra (assembly GCA_949130495.1). NCBI lineage: Eukaryota > Viridiplantae > Streptophyta > Magnoliopsida > Dipsacales > Adoxaceae > Sambucus > Sambucus nigra. The sequence goes on along the minus strand of OX422210.1, from coordinate 370,999,752 downwards.
TTATCTTGATTAATCATAAACATGAATCTAGTGATTAAATCAAGTAAAGTAAAGTAAAGTAAAGAATACTCACAACGCTAGATGTACGAGGAAAAAACCTAAGACGGGAAAACAACCTCGGACGGACGAAGTCAGACAATCACTATGAATGTGGAATTACAACGAACAGACAAAGACTCACTCAACGACTCGATCCCCACGGGTCTTTACACTCTTCTGATCTTTAACCAATCCTCTCACAGTGCCCACGCAGAAAGTCCTTCTTCCACGATACCTGTCCACAACACACGCGTCCACGTATGTCTCGGTGTCCACCAAATGGCTTTAATACGTCTACGATGTCGAACAAGAAGTCCTTCTCTTTTCTTTACCGTAAAACCCTGATGTTCAAGTATAGAACAAACCTTCATGGCGTAGCAAGATCACATAAACATATAATAATGATAACTCGAATCTTTGCAAACTCTAAGGATGTGTTTATGCTTTGAAACCTTAGAAAAACATGTACAAAATTCGTACTGGAACGTAAACTGTTTTTCTAGATTGCACCCTTTTTAATTGTGATGAAAACACGCTTTAAATGGGAATTAAGTGCCACCTCAAAACATGTGTCGCTCGAATGAGATTGACACGTCGTTCGCACGACATGATCATCTCCCTCAAACGAGCTCTTTTGTCGTTTGAACGACGCGCGTGTCAGTTTTACTTTTTTCTTTAAAACGTCTCTTCCAATAGAGATCCAAATAAGTCAAATTCTATTTCGATTTTATCAGAATAAAAAGTAGTTTAAACCATTTAAAACACTTTTAAAAACATTTTCCTTATAAAAATTACATCTTTATCTTTTATAAAAATAATTCCGAGCACCATTAATTATACGCATTCATACATGTGTGATCTCGGAATGCAATTAACTTAAAGACGAATAAACTTGCACCAATTAAACTTCGGCATGATTAATTCTTTGAAGCTTTACCGCAACGTCTTCAATTTCTTCAATTTTTCATAGACCAAGTGGGATCGTGACAAAATAAAATCTCCCTATGACATATTAGAAACACAGTTTTGTTCATGGAATTAAGTAAAAAATAATACAGGGGCTCAATTGGAAATTTATATCCTTACAAATCTCCCTCTTTGACTATTCTCGGAAAAAACTAAACCAGTGAAAAAGCCTAAGCCGATCCGTCAAGCCGTATGACACCTAAATCCCATCCCGTAAGCCCAAAGTCCAAAATTACACTACACGGACTAGAATATGTAGCACCGACAAGCATGAACTGTCTGAATGTGATGTAGACTTGAAATCTCGAATTGTTGAAGCATACCTACACACATGAAACAGACAAACAAATACCCAATCAAGTATGAAGGAACAAATGAAACTAATATATATCCAAATGATACCAAACGACAATAGATACCAATACGAGTAAATTCTGAATAATCATTTGTTAAACAATTGAGCAACAAAATAATACCAATTTGTACTATCAATTTGTAATATATGTAATCAAAAAAATTTCTTAACAAATCGCAAAACTCCCCCTCCATCATATACATACATCTCTCCCCCTTTTTGTCTCGAATAGACAATCCGGTGAAAAGATAAACCAAAGTATATTGCATGAAGATATACCAATTTGAGACCAATTTCAAATATGAAATCGCTAGATAATCATGAAATAACCAGCTAAATATGATTAAGCAATGATAAATCAGTAGCTAGTAAACCAAGGAATCACACAAGGAATATACTAATCAAATCAGGTGTGATGAACGGACTCATATGCAAAATATCAATTTGGAACATAAAAGAACCCGCATATAAACCAGTTAGTTCAGAAAGCCTCCAACAGTACCAAAAAATATACCATAATAACCAGTGGACTGCAAACCAATCAGAAGCAAAATTTGATGCTGTCGTTCGACGAGTCAGGGACGTCGCTCAAACGAGATGAGGATGTCGCTTAAACGAGACTTCGTGCCACATGGTAATGTCGTTAGAATGACTTCTCGCGACAAGTCAAATTCTCCCGGTTTCCCAGAAATATCTCATATTTTTTCCCAGTAAAAAAAATTCTAGAAAAAATTCCAAGAAGGGCCTGACAGCAAGAAAACAGTGCTAAAACAATAGGCTTTTTACCAAAACCGCAAAAACTCATAAAAACTAACAATGCGAGTTACATGCAAACATAATACCGATGTGATCAAACATGGACATGGAATGTATGGGCGTGAAACTACGACAAATGAATCACAATTCCAACACATCGAAAAGATCAAGAAGCTCTAATTGATTGAAATAAATCATCAAACTTTATCATATCTATATGACAATTAAAGTGTGAGCTTAATGAACTAAACATACTACATGCACACAAATCCAGAATTTTGACGATTCTACAAACAATAGCGTCAAATTGCAATGTTTCAACATTAGGATTAGTTGTGCGAACCCGTTTAATTTTTTAATCCATTGAAACTCCCTCAATAATATCATATTTTCTTTGAAATGAACTAAACTAATTTGGCCCTTTTTTAGCATATTTCTTTTTTTCTATTGGGCTCTTTTTAACGGTGGCTTTCACAACGAGTTAATTTTGAACTCTCGCAACCCTTTCCCGTGAATCACTCATCAATTTTTCTATCATCTACCAATTCAAATCCTCACGATAAATAGTTCTTATATGCACACTTCTCCTTAAGTCTTCTTACGCATATATGACAAGATTGAGATAAGAACGCCTCACCAAATTCAAATATGCAAGAGAAGTCAAACATCCATAGAAACTCGTGCATGTGTGCAATGTTGGCATATATACAAAGTCGAATCAAAATTCATATCAACTTCGAAACAACACCATATAAACAATGGTTAAGATCATTCTAAGTATCCATAATAATGACCAAATGTCCAGCCACATGGATATGAAACGATGGGGGGGGGGGGTCCAAGAACACCAATATGCCACATCAAACATGTAAACTCAAAAACAAAAACCGAAAATCTTTCTGGATTTTCAAACATATTTTGACTCAGATAGAAGAAAAATCTTTTTAGTTTTTCAAAAAATTTCTTAAAAACAAAATCTTTTTGTATTTTTTTCAATAAGACATAAATAAATGAAAAACTATAATACAAAATGATACACAAGTCATTATACTAGCAATGAATATATCATGAAGAAAACTAGCATATGACAAACATGGCAACACTATCATCCTTTAGATTTAGCCTGGGAAGAATCAAGTGCACCCAAACGAGAATCCTGAAGTTTTATTCCGAAAGCCACTAAATCCGATTTCCTAACCCAAGTAGGTGTAAAACGACGCATGGAGGTTTGGGGAACCGGGGCAAATTTATTCCTAAACTTCCTTGGAGCTTGTCTAAGGTCCAAACAATAATGCCTAAGGTGACCTTTCCTACCACAAAACGTGCAAGTGTAGCGACGATGGGAATGATTACCTATATGTGGACCTTTTCTAACCTTCCTAGTGTTCCTCACACGTACGGGGGGAATGGGAACGACTCTCTCATCAAAACCTATACCTCCCCTATCTCCCTTAATTTGTACGGTGCCTAAGATCTTATCTAACTTCTCCGACCTAGCCTCCAAATCAAACTTAACTCTAGACGAGTCTCTCAATCTCTCCTACAACTCATGAATCCTAGACTCGAGCAAACGCCTAGACTCCTCAAACGCTAAAATCTCCTTTTCAAAGACTACATCACACCACGAAGATTATCTCTATCTTTTTCTACAAACTCTATTTTCTCCCTAAACTTCTTCTCTCATGCCCTAAGATCCTCTATCAACACATCATTATTTTTTATGGCAGGATCATTCAACTTAGCTTGCAATTTTGCATTTGCCTTTTTCACCCTAACTGTCTCGGTATACAACTCATTAAATGCAACTTGCAATTCTTGCACATCTACCTCCTCTTCGTCACTCTCTTCTCCCTCACTAACACGGTATTCACTCAAAACCTTCTCGGAAGTGCCATTCACATGAGAATCGTCGTCGCTCTCATGACATGCCATAAACGCAACAAAGTTACGATCAATGGGGGAACTCTCTCCCTCTTCCGGATCACTATCGTTTAAGGTGGCACTATAAACAATGGGTTGCTTTCCCTCTTTCTTAAGTCTAGTGGGACACTCCTTAACTTTGTCACCATACCCCTCACACCCAAAAAACTTATCCTACTCATCTCTCTTAGGCTTCTCAAACTTATCCTTAGATATGGGATTAACTTTGTTGTTCTTGAATTTTTTAAATTTCTTGGCATCTTTCGATTGCTTTTGAAACTTAATAAATTTTTAAAATTTCTTTGCCAACAAAGCTACATACTCAAAATCAGAATTGGAATCGAAATTCGAAACTTTAATTTCCTCCTTCTGAGTTTTCAAAGCAATACCATTTTCTTTCATAGGCACTTGCTTGGAGGTAATCATGTCGATTTCATAGGTTTGTAAGTCACCTACAATCTCTTCTAGTTTCGTCGACTCTAATTTACCCAATGTGTTTAAAATAGTCACTTTAGCATCAAACCTACTAGGCAACGACCTAAGGATTTTCTTAATGACACGGTTATCAGGAATTTTCTCACCTAGGTTAAACGACGAGTTGATAATATTGGACAACCTAGCATAAAACTCATCAAAAGTCTCCCTCCCTAATATCCTAATGGTCTCAAACTGTGTAGTGAGATTTTGAAGTTTTGACCCCCTAACCGTGCTAGTGCCCTAGTGAGTGAGTGCCAAAATATCCCAAGCCTCTTTTGATGTTTCATAATTCTATTATATTCTTCCGGTGTGACATGTGAAGAAATAATGTGCAAACCCTTAGAATTATATTGTGAAAGTTTGTGTTCAATTTCGGTCCATGACTCGACAGGCTTTAAAGTAGTGACCTCACCTATAACAGTGACAGGGGGTGTCCAACCGTTTTCAACGGCTAGCCCAACATGCACATCAATTAATTTTAAGGCACTTCTCATTCTCATCTTCCAATAGATGTAATTAGTGCCATAAAAAATAAGAGTTCGAAAAAGTTCGTTATTTCCAAAATTTATCTTTGAAAACACACGAGATCATAAAACAAATAAATATGTTTTCAAGCTGTGATACCAATTTGAAAAGGGGTGGTTCCTATGTGTATTTCAAATCAAACCAATTTTCACCAAAAATTATCCAACTTTTAATTAGCACCAAACCAAGTGTGAAAAACCAATTCTTACTTTAAACCAATTTTATCTTGATTAATCCTAAACATGCATCTAGTGATTAAATCAAGTAAAGTAAAGTAATGAATACTCACAACGCCGGATGTACTTGGAAAAAACCCAAGACGGGAAAACAACCTCGGACGGCCCAAGCCAGACAATCACTGATAAGCACCCAAAATTGTACAATTTATACCTCTAATATATGTATTTTTGTTGCTAATTCTCGACAATATGGGTCTTATGTGCTTAAATGTTTGTCATGCAGGCTTAACTGCAGTTGCGGTATCAAAAGCTACATTTAGAGGCCAATTGCAGTTATAATGGAGCTAATACCCTTGTCTCGTACCCTAGCCTACCCTAAACCTACCCTAAACCGCGTGTGTGTTGTGTTTGTCCCTTTTTATTATTTTTTTTAGATTTTTAGTTTGAGTTAATTTATTTTTAGGATTTATTTTTTATTTATTTAGGATTTTTAGGTTTTATTTACTATTTTTATATTTTATTAGTATATTTTTATTTCATCTTTATTTTTATTAGTTATTAGTTTTATTTTTATTAGGATTAGATTTTTTTAGGATTTCATTTATTAGCATTATTTGATTTTACAGTTATTTAGGGTTTTAGTTTTAGTTTTATTAGATTTTATTTTTATTTTATTTCTTTCTAGTTTTATTTTTATTTGATTCTTTATTTTATTTTTAGAATAGAAATTTAATTTTTAGATTTTTATAGTTTTATTTTATTAGTTACTTTTGATTTTATTTTTAAGGGTTCAAATTAACACACACACTCATACCATACACTAACCTACACTATCCTACACCTAACCAAACCCTCATCCTCACCCTCACCAAACTTATTCTACACCCCACTCACACACAAAACTACCCTCATCTACACCATATCCCCTACACCCCCACTACACCTAAATCTACCCACTTCATCTTCCTCACCACTCTTTTCTCTTTCCTCTCACCAAAACACCATAACCAACAAACCTCTCTCTCCTCTCACCTTACCCAAACTGAGATCCCCCTCTCTCCCTCACCCTAGCTCGTCATCAACCCCAACGCCGACCTACCTCCGGCGCACCAGGCGCCAACGAACCCACCTCGTCGGACTCGGCGTCGTCTCCCCTCTCTCCTCACGCCGGCCAGAAACCCCACTCCGACGGACAGCCTTCTCCAGCAACTCCGACCCCCTTGCACCACACCCTCCAGCGGCGACCAACGTTGGCGCTGAGAAGCGCCGGACCCGGCGCTCCGTCACCCTGCCTCACCCAAACACAAACTGATGAACCCTTTTTCCAAAAACCCATTTCCCATCTTCCATACCCCATACCCATTTACCAAGACCCATATCATTTCTAAACCTCAAGCCATTCACGATTCTTCTACCTGCATAAAAACTCCCCAAGCCAACAAACAAAGCAAGACCAAATAACCCATGTGCCAAAATAAAACCCATTTATACCCTTTCTTAATACTTTTCCAAAATTACCCCTCTAACCTCACAACCCACATGCTCCCATGTGCACCCAAATGCACATTTAACCCAAATCAGATTTTTTCCAAATATCCTCACACCTCACACCCCCATGCACATGTGCTCTCACCTTTCCCACATGTTCACCATAGCCAATTCCCATTTTTATCCCCATGCTCCATGCCTACTATAAATTGAAGAAGAAGACCACAAATCAAAAGGCTAGAGCTTTTAGATAGGAATTTTAGGAGAGAATTGTAGAGAGATAAACACCTTTTGTAAATATTTGTGAGGTTAAACATTGATTGAGATTTAATTGAGTGAATATTTCAAATCATTTGGATGATCAATTAAGAGGTGTATGCTTCAATTTCAAGGATTGGAGTTCAACTTAATCAAAGAGATTTGGTTTGATTGTTCTCTTCTCTTCTTTTATTATTTTATGACTTTGAATATTAGTTTGTCATATTTCATATCATGTTAGGCTAAACCCCTTTCAAGGGGTGGGGTAAAACCCTTATTTGATGTTATTGTATTTTTAATTAGCTCAATTACTTGAAAAGTCCCTTTGAATGTTAATTTTCACCCTTAAATTTACGCCTCGAGAGAGGGTAAATGATTTTCGGGAGAAAATCGAAATTCTAATTATAATACCCATTTTATATTCGAACTAGAGATAGGGGTATCTTAAGTGGGGTATTATAACTTGAATTTCAACTCTAAATTTATTTTATAAGATTGACATAAATTCTAATTGATCGATCCTAGCGGGTGATTAATTAAAGGAGTGTGGATCTATTTTTCAAGAGTTGTGGGGTGTTAATTTTAACTTTCTAAAAGATTACTATTCTAATTACACTTGCAACGAGATTTGGTTTGTAATTTTAATATTAATTTGGGAGAATTCAAATAATTAAATTAATTAATTAGAATAATTCAAATTTGTGGTGTAATCCCACTCATTGATTGTTCTCACAATTCTTTACCTCACTTTATCTCTTATTCTAGTGTTAGACTTTATTTTCCATTTTATTAATTTTCTAGTTAGTCGTTATCATATTACATTTAGTTTAGTTTAGTTTAGTTTAAACCTCACCTCACCCTATTGTTTTAATATTGAAAAAGCTAAAAAAAAAATAGAAAAGCGAAAAAGCACAAAAAGAAAATAAAAAGTGAATTACATGTAAATTTGTTCCATTTGCTTTACTCCCTAGAAAGTGGATTGACATCCTTGCTTACCTCTATACTTGAGTTTATTAAATTTTGTAGGTACATAAGGTTTTGATTAGAAAGGCTTGTTCAACAACGACAAATATACACGCAAAAGTTCTTTCTATAAATCACTATGAATGTAGAATTACAACGAACAGACAAAGACTCACTCAATGACTCGATCCCCACGGGTCTTGACACTCTTCTGATCTTCAACCACTCCTCTCACAGTGCCCATGCAGAAAGTCCTTCTTCCACGATACCTGTCCACAACATACGCGTCCACGCATGTCTCGGTGTCCACCGAATGGCTTTGATACCTCTACGATGTCGAATAAGAAGTTTTTCTCTTTTCTTCACCGCAAAACCCTGATGTTCAAGTATAGAACAAACCTTCTTGGTGCAGCAAGATCACATAAACATATAATAATGATAACTCAACTCTTTGCAAACTCTAAGGATGTGTTTAATTTTTGAAACCTTAGAAAAACATGTGCAAAACTCATACTGGATCGTAAATTGTTTTTCCAGAATGCACCCTTTTTAATTTGACGAAAACACGATTGAAATAGGAATTAAGCGTCGCCTCGAAAACTGTGTCGCTCGAAGGAGATTTACACGTCGTTCGCGCGACATGAGCATCTCGCTCGAACGAGCTCTTCTGTCGTTTGAACGACGAGCATATCAGATTGACTTTTTGACTTTTTTCATTAAAAGGTCTCTTCCAAAAGATATCCAAATAAGTCAAACTCTATTTCGAGCTTATAAGAATAAAACGTAGTGTAAACCATTTAAAACACTTTTTAAAACATTTTCCTTATAAAAATTACATCCTTATCTTTTATAAAAATAATTTCGAGCACCATTAATTATACGCATTCATACCTGTGTGATCTCGGAATGAAATTAACTTGAAGACGAATAAACTCACACCAATAAACTTCGGTATGATTAACTCTTTGAAGCTTTGCCACAACGTCTTCAATTTCTTCAATACGTCATTGACCGAGTGGGATCGTGACAAAATAAAATCTCCCTATGACATATTACAAACACAGTTTTTTTCATGGAATTAAGTAAAAAATAATACAGGGACTCAATTGGAAATTTATGTCCTTAAAGTTCATTAAGCAAGTCAACACTCCTTTGGATGTTGTACCTTTAATGAGCACATCTAATTACACACCAAAAATGCAACCCCTCACAATGTCCTCATCACCACCACTTCCTTCCATAGTTGAGTCACCAAAGTTATACCTAAAACCCTTGCCCGATACACTTAAATGTGATTTTTTTGGCTTATCTCACATTTTACCTATCATTATAGCTTCAAACATCGATGATGATCATGGAAATAAATTATTAGATGTCATGCACAAATATAAAGAAGCCATTGGATGGTCCATAACAGATATAAAAGGGATTAGTCCCTCAGTAGTTATGCATAAAATTCGCTTAAAATAAGGTGCTAAAGCATCACATTAACAACAACGGCGACTAAATCATTCCATGCAAGAAGTGGCAAGAGTGGAAGTTTTAAAGATCTTGGATACGGGTATTATTTACCTAATTTCGGATAGTGAGTGGGTGTATCCAGTACAAGATGTGCCTACGAAGTCCCGTGTCGTGGTAGTTATGAATGAAAATAAATAGTTAGTTCCATCTAGTGTTCAAATAGGATGGCATGTTTGCATCCATTATCGTAATTTAAACTCAATGACGAGGAAATGTCACTTTACTCTTCCTTTCATTGATCATATGTTTGAAACACTAGTCGGTCATGCTTACTATTTCTTTTTAGATGGTTACTACAATTATAATCAAATTATTGTAGACCCCACTTATCAGGAAAATATAATATTTACATGTGCTTTTGCTAAGTTTGCCTACCAACGTATGCTCTTTGAGTTATGCAATGCAACCACCACTTTTCAACGATGTGTGATTTCTAATTTCTATAATATGGTATAGCGTTTCTTAAAAGTTTTTATGGATGATTTTTTGGTATTTGGGTCTTCATTCGACGAGGGTTTACACCACTTAGCCCTAGTTCTTGAAAGATTTTGAGGGAAAAATTAGTGTTAAAGTGGGAGAAATGCCACTTAATGGTACAAAAAGGAATTGTGTTGGGTCATATTATACCTAAAAAGGGGATTGAGGTTGATAAAGCTAAAGTCAATTTAATTTCTAACCTTCAGCCTCTATGCACAATAAAAGAAATACGTTCGTTTTTAGGCCACTTAAGTTTTTATAGATGATTTATTATAGATTTTAGCAAGATTGCAAAACCTTTATACAACCTTCTAGATAGAGATGCACCATTTATATTCGATTATGTGTGTCTTCAAGCATTTGAGGCCTTAAAATACGCCTTAATATCAGCACCTAATATTCAGTCACTGGACTGGAGTCTACCAATTGAGATTATATGTGATGCATATGATTACGTAGTAGGTTCTGTGTTAGGACAAAGGATGGACGAAATTCTATATGGGATTTATTATGCCAGTAAAACTCTAAACGATACCTAACTCCATTATTCGTCTACTGAGAAGGAGTTGTTAGTCGTCGTATTTTCCTTAGATAAATTTAGATCTTATATTTTAGGGTCTAAAGTTCTTATATTCTAAGATCATGCTGCCTTAAAATACCTTTTGTCTAAGAAAGATTCTAAATCACGGCTTATTCATTAGGTCCTATTTCCACAAGAATTTGACTTAGAAATTCGTGACAAAAAGGGTTTTGAAAATATTATAGTGGACCACTTATCGAGTCTTATTGTAGAGTTTACTGATGAATCCATCCCCATAATCGAGACCTTTCCCGATGATCAATGTGTGCATGTTTCTCAGTCACCTTGTTATGCCGACATAGTGAACTATCTTATTATTATAGAAATGCCTACACACTTGTCCAAACAAGATAAGTCCAAATTCTTGGTCAAGGAGAAGTACTTTTATTGGTATGACCCTTACTTATTCAAGTATTATTCTGATCAAGTCATTAGAAAATTTGTTCGCAAGAGTGACCAATTAAGTATCCTATCATTTTTCCACGATCAACCATAAGGAGGACACTTTTGTTCAAAGAAGACCGTTGCAAAAATTTTGCAATGTTTATTTTATTGTCCCTACCTATTTCGTGATTCACATACCGATTGTGTAGCTTGTGAGAGATGTTCGAAATTAGGTAGTTTGACTCGTAGATATATGATGCCCTTTAATCCTATATTAACTGTTGACATTTTTATGTGTAGGATATTGATTTTATGGGTACATTTCCTAGTTCATACGACTACCTCTATATTTTAGTGGCAGTAGATTACGTGTCAAAATGGGTGGAACCGTAACGTGAAAAACCGATGACCACTAAGTGGTGCTTTGATTCTTAAAAGACTTTATATTTTCATATTTAGGTACACCACGTGCCATTATAAGTGATGGAGGAAAACACTTTTGTAATAGGCCATTTGAGATCTTAGTAAAGATATACGGTGTAATCTATAAAGGGGTATCACCCTCAAAGGAGCGAGTAAGTATAGATATCAAATAGGGAGATTAAAGACATTTTAGAAAAAAAATGGTTAATCCTAACAGGAAATATTGGGCTTTAAGGCAAACTAATGAATTGTGAGCATGTCGTACGGCATATAAGAATCCCATTGGGATGTCCCACTATCGACTTATATACGGTAAATCTTGTTACCTCCCAGTTGAGCTTAAACATAGGACATTTTGGGCTACAAAGAAACTTAATTTTGACCTTGACCATGCGGGTAATCAAAGAAATCTTCAACTTGATGAGTTAGAAGAAATTAGGAATGATGCTTACGATTGGGTAAAAAATTATAAAGAACGAATTATTAGGGTACATGATCAAAATATTCTTCGTAAATCTTTTTACCCCAATCAAAAGGTCCTTCTATATAATTCTCATTTTCATTTATTTCTAAGTAAACTAAAATCTCGATGGTCTGGTCCTTTATAGTAGATACAGTTTATCGTCACCGGGTCATTGAGATTGAAAATCCTATATATGGTAATGTTTTTAAAGTTAATGGACATAAGTTGATAAAAAACATTGGAGTTTCCAAAACCTTAAGTTGGTGTTATGCTTATGGAGGATACTGTTTAAAGGGATTAATTTTATTAGCACCACATATGTATATTATGTATTATTATTTTCTTTCATTTTTAGTTAGTAATTTGATTTGATTTCAGTTTTTTCATCACTTTAGTATTTTATTTTGTGTTTCTTGTTTAGTTTCTAACCATGAGTGTAGGAAAATTATAACAAACGCTTTCAATCCTACAGATGATATCTCATACTCTTTATAATTTACTTTTATTGTTGATAAGCACCCAAAAGTGTTAAAATAAATCCCCAAATAGACGATTTTTAATTGCTAATTCATAATAAAATTGGTCTTATGTGCATTCATGTTTATCTTGTAGGTCAAATGCCCCTTTTGCGATTTAAAAGCCTTAATTCAATTCAAATGCGGAAAAGATGTTGTTAAAGAGATCTAACCTTTCCCCTAACCGAGCCCAGACCCCCTAGCCTGTCCTAAAATTGTGCTTTGTGTGTGTGGTGATAATTTTTATTATTTTCTATTTTCATACATTTTTCGAGTCATTTTTATTATTTTATGTTATTTTAGGGTCTTTATTTTTAGTATTTTTATCTTATATAAATAGTATACACTACATGTGAGTTGTGTGTATTTTTAATATTTTCTTTTATTTTAAGTGTTCTTATAGTTCTATAAGTGTACGTAGTTATTAGATTTTTAGCTATTTTATTTAATTATTTTTAGCTTTTAGTTTCTATTTTATTAGTTTAGTTATATTATTATTGTGACACCCAGCCTATTCTAACCACGGTTAATCAGTCCTTCAATAAAATAAATAGGAATCTCATCTTGTTCATTCTTAGCATCACTGTCGAAAAACTTACTAATTACTAATAATCTAAGTCAAATTAAGACGGTATCAAATTTTATCTTTCATTATAATAACAACATGCGGAAATAAATTAAATTAACTAAACCACCCACACAAATATAATATGATCAATCACACGACAGATATATAAATAATAAGACCGAATAAACCACCGGTTCCCAATTAAATCCAAGTATAAGTCTGACATTATAAAACTGAATCTAAATACAGTCTGGTAAATAAACTAGAGAAATAAATAGCCTGAGGGGCAACATGCCCAAATAAAATACTGGAGAAACTCCTATCTAGAAATGAATGAGTCGAAGAGTCTAAAGCAACTCCTGCGAGCCTCCACAAATGTTGCAGCTACATATCCCTTGATAGAATCATCAAGTTGGGCGTCCCTGTGGCTAGCCACTTGAAAGGTTTTGAAAATATTTTGACACGGGTCAGATCCCAAGAAAATATTTTGAAAATATTTTGCAAGTGCTTAAATCATAGTATAAATTGGTTATTAGATGCACATGTTAGTTACATGTATGCTCCCTTGAAATCATCACCCCTAAACTAATGTGCATGCCTAACGTACTCAATCTATCTATGTTGCCCATCCTAACTAGATAACGTATCTAAATAAACTCAATAATTCTAGCTCTCTCGTAATACCTATACGACACATCATCACAATATCAATAAGTAATATGTCCCAAATCTATCAGTTTTACTATCACACATAAGTAGATATATCACACTTGTATATATTTATCACACATACAACATATACAACTATAGCATCCCCGAAATATCCCCTCATGATGCTGGCATACTCTGTTATCAAGTCCATGTACCTCTCATACCAAATCAAGGGCTAATTGTTCGGCCCTCGAATCCAAAATCAGTCAACACAAAATGGAGACGAACATAGTTCTAAGCCTTCGGGATACGCACATACCTAATGTACCCAAATGACACACCGGTCCCACTAATACACGACACATAGTGAGCCGCCCTAAGTTCCATGTTCTGGGGAACACATCCATACCTCACTGGAATCGTCAAGGTAGGATCGCCCTCTGCGCAAAAATCTCCAGATAGCAGGCAGCGTAGCTATGTTCACACACATAATCAAATCATATCATAGGTATTCACACAACCTATATATAAGCATATTCAGTATAGGTATACACATAACCTATAAGTATATATCTTGTAAGTAATATATCCTTGCAATCATAACCTCTTATTATATATTTACAAGTATCGCTCACTACCCGATGGGGCCTAGTTACCCCTTAATAAATATTAGTAGCTACTACACTCATACACTACATGTCTAAATCATAGGTTCACTTATCTCTTTGTGATCCATACAATCCCCTCAAATTCATTATATTCCTAATTCATATCCAACTGGTATTCGCATTAATTCTCTCATTATGGCTAATCATCTTCCCCACGTTAGGGCTACAGTAATTCAATATAATCCTTAATATGATTTAGAGATGTCCCAAAAGTCCCCTCGTTAATTTTTCACAAATTTAGGACTTAAAAAGGAACATTTTTAAATTCTCGGCAAACCGAATCAATTCTCCCAAGGGGTAAAATTGATTCACTTACCGAATCGATTCTCCCTTGGGCCAAATCGATTCGAAAAGTTTCAGGTCGTCTTGTTCCTTACGCGGTTGCATTTTTCACCATTATTTATTATTCAAAACTTCATGATTCTTCAGAAAAGTTTTAACCAACACTATATGGGGAAGATTTTCGACGTAAATCTAACATTAAATCTTCAAGAATTTTGTCCAAGAACTAATTTTCTGTCAATTTTCATAAAAACCCTAGTTTCATTGTTCTTCCTACATACTCAAGCATTTACCCAGATTTATTCCATGGTAATCATCATACATCATCTGATTACGAATTATTTACATTAATGGATCCATTATACATGTAAATCTTATCCCAAATCATGAGTTCTCTACATCTACACCTCAAGAACATCATTTAAATCAAATAATTGGAACCCTACACTACATGGGTATTATAACTCAATTAAAACATGCAAGATAAACACGTGGATTATCAGTAGATGGTCTGATTTCTTTTTGAATGTGATGAGGATGTCTTCCCTTCCTTTTGATCACGATTCTGACAACTTTAGTGTAGAGAAAAGGTGTTGCACCCCCAAGAACTCTCTTCTCTTCCTTCCTTGTGCCCTCCTTTCTCTCAAGAATTGTGTAAACCTATACCTAAGATCCTATGGGATATTATACTCTTCTAGTTTTTAGGGTTCTCCCTACGACAAACTCCCGAATGATCGAAACGCCGTCTTATGGTGCCGGTTTAGTCAAAAATTGCCCCTGGTCCAAATACTACCCTTGAGCACATTATTCCGACAATTTCGCCCCTTTCAAATCAACTGTGACCTAAAAATAACCATCTGAGTCACTCTATAATAATTTCCTATCTCGAACTTTTATAGTCTACCCACGAAGCCCGGTTGAGATATACCACTGTCACTCACTATGACATAAAAATAATTAGTTACTATACACTTAGTAATTATATTAAATAATATTAATCATTCTCCGTCCGATTAATAATTTAAAGACCACATGATATTTTATTTCATTAAACTATATCACACGTGTAATTTAAATTAACCCAATTAATTCAATTGTAAATACTAAAAAATATGGGGTGTTACATACTTCCCCCTTACAAAGGAATTTTGCCATAGAAATGGGACGTACCTGCGATAAATAACTCTGGATACTTCTCAAGCATTTTAACCTCCCTCTCCCATGATAAATCATCAATATATGGGGCCCCCACTGAACTCTAACCAAGGGTACCACCTTAGACCACAGCTTACGCTCACTACGATCAAGTATTGCAACCGACTTCTCCTCATACGAGATGTCTGGATGCAAGTCGATCTCCTCTAACGAAACATGCCAGAAGGCCCACTCACTCCTCTATCACTTCTTCAGCGATAACACGTGGAACACATCGTGGATCCACTACAGGTGCTCTGGTATAGTCCCAGTCTATATGCCACTGGTTCCACCCTCTCGATAATCGTAAATGATCCCACATACCTCGGAGCTAGCATACCTTTCTTAATGAACCTCATCACCCCTTTAATGGAGACACTTGCACCAACACCTGGTCACAAACCTCAATATCTATGTGCCTTATTTATATATCGACATAACTCTTCTTCCTATCTTAAGCTATACGGATGCGCCCTCGAATTAACTCAACCTAGGTAGTGGTATCCTGAATCATCTCTGGTCCCCATAACTCGTTGTCCCCCACCTCTAACCAAAAAGTGAGTGAATGAAAAGACTGGCCTTATAGTGTCTCAAATGATGCCATGTCGATGGTGAACTTGTAGGAGTCGTTATACGCAAACTCCACTAAAGGAAGATACTTCTATCATCCTACCCCGAAGTCAAGTATGCACATTCGCCACACATCCTCAAGTAGCTGATTAACCCTCTTTATCTGCCCATATGGTAATGGGTTATACGTGGTACTCAACTGAAAATCCATGCCCATCGCCTCCTGAAAACTCTGCCAGAAATGGGACACAAAGATCTTGTCCCGATTGGACACAATATTAATCAGAACCCCATGTAGCCATACTATCTCAGCAATGAATAACTGTGCATATTGTCTCATCTCAAAATCCGTAGTGAATCGGAAGAAATAGGCAACTTAGTCAGTCGATCCTCTATCACCCATATAGAGTCATGACCTTGCTGCGATGTCGGTATCCTGTTAATAAAATTCATGGAGATACTTTCCCATTTTCACATGGGAATCTTGAGTGGCTGCAACATACCTATCGATATTCGGTGGTCTACCTACACTAGTTGGCAAATAGCACACTTTGAGACAAACACCGCTATGTCTCGCTTTATCCTCGTCCACCAATAATGCCTACGCATATCCTGGTACATCTTATCCCCACCGAGATGTACCAAAAATCTGGTCCTTTAACTTATCAAAGTCTAACTGATAATAGTCATCCCAAACAAACGGCACCCCCTACCGAGTCATATTCTCCAACGAACCCCAAATCAATCATATATAATATCCAGCCAACCCAATAACACTGCGAACCTTCGGTCGGTGTCGTGGGTTGTCCCCACTCCCTCACCGTTAATACCTTATTCGGATCGATTGATATACCCCTATCAGACACAATGTGTCCTTGAAACTGCACCTCCTGAAGCAAAATCCCACACTTTTTAAATTTAGTATAAAATGGGTGCTCATGTAGTGTCTATAAAACCATCCACAGATGCTCGACATGCTCATCCTCAGAGCGAGAATAAACCAGAATATTATCGATGAACACGATCACGAACTGGTCAAGGAACTCCCTAAAGACTCGGTTTATCAAATCCATGAATACTGCTGGCACATTGGTGAGACCAAATGGCATCACCCTAAACTCGTACGACCCATACCGTGTCAAAAAAGTAGTCTTAGGATTGTCCTCCTCCCTGATGCGCAACTGATGATAATCGAACCTCAAATCTATCTTGGAGAAGTGAGTTGCTCCCCTTAGCTGCTCGAACAGACAGTGGATAGTTATTCTGAATCGTGACCTTATTCAACTCTCGATAATTGATACACAACCAAAGCAATCCATACCTGTTCTTGATGAACAACACCAGTTCACCCCACGATGAAGTTCTTCGTCTGATAAAACCTTTCCCCAAGCCTGCTGAATATTCTCCCTTAACTCTCTCATCTCAGATAGGTCCATGCGATAAGACGCTCGGACTATAGGCCTCATACTTGGCACTAGGTCAATAACAAACTCAATTTCCAGGCAAGGAGGCATCTCGAGTATCTCCTAAAATACGTTTACAAACTCCCTCAGTACTGGAATTGAGTCTAAGAAAATAACCTCCTCGTACGAGGTATCCTCCTTAATGTAGTATAAATGTGTGCTCGACCCTCCCTTAGGAAGAGGCATCGCCACTACGAACATCTCATGTCCTGGAATTCATAACACAATAGTCCTCCCGAAACAATCCACCCTCACTTGGTATCCAGCCAACCAATTAATCCCCAAAATAATGGCATACACATCCATATCTAACACAAGAAGATCGGCGACTAAATATAATCTACCCACATCAATTTTCCACACCCCTATAGGTTGAGTGTATAAGCGACTCACTACCCAACTGTGACTCCACACACATAAAGAGACTATTGGTTATCTATAATAAATCAGTAGCCCATGCAAATATGGTCGCTATAAAATAATGTGATGCCCCCGTATAAAAAATAATCCTACCCTCAAGCCCGTGAATAGGAAACCTACCCCCAACTGCTGGTGGTGCCTCTGGAGCCTGCTATGCGAAGGCATCTCGGACATTATAAACACGTACGTACTACAACTGTCCCTGCTGCGATTGGGAGGGTGGTGCTGGTGCTGCAGGTGGCCTCTGTGCCTACTGATCTTGCGGGGCACCCTGCTGTTGTAGTGCTCTACCCTGTTGTGGGAAATCTTTCCTCTTATGGACCGTTTGTCCACAAATAAAGCACTGGCCTAGAAAATCTCTCTATCTGTGGCCCTGATGGCCCTGGAGGTGCTAACTCTACTGTTGGCCCTGATAGCCTCCAACATTATTCCGTTGGCCCTAGTGGCCCTGAGGAACCTATTGCTGCTGAGGACCCTTCTAGACATGTCTATAACCTCAATCGGGTTGATATCCCCCAGACCTAAACCTCTTGGCCTGATCCCCCTGCTATGAATCCTACCCCTGATGTCTTTTCGATTGTTGTTGCGGCTGTTGTGGTGCTCACTAGCACCGCTACCCCCTGCCTTGCCCTGCTGGGTAGTCTCACCTCCTCTCTGGATCCTCTTCATATAAAAGCGATGGTCCTAGCAATGTAACAATGTTTCATTAATGACGTCTATGTAAGTCACCAATGCAGGATTGCTAATCAAGTGTTGCCTGATCCTCCAGGCTAAACTATCCATAAACTTCACCTTCTTTATTTCCTTATTGTTCACTTCATCTGGCACAAAATTAGCCAAATGAGTGAACTCCTCCCCGTACTCGGCTACTGAGCTATCTGCATCTTTGTCTCAACTACTGGAAGAAAGTATATGCGATCGAATCGCATCCAGAACTTATCGTGTTCCTCTCCTCAATGGTGGTAACCTAATCCCACCATTGTAACGCTGCCCCCAACCAGCCTAAAAGTGGATAGCATCTACTTTTGCACCTCGCTACACTCTACCATGCGCAGGTGCTGTTATATATCTTTCTTCCAGTGGCATGCCATAATCATATCTGAACTCCCCTGAAACTCTGGTGGAAGTCCCTTCTGAAAAGCCTCCTTAACCCTCTGCCACTCTGATGGCCCCGGGTGGGCCTAGACAACTGGTACCACTGTCTGCCATGGTTGTTGGACCTGAATAAAATGGAGAGCCATAGCAGTCATCGTTGCATTAACTATCTATGACACTATCGTTTCCACCTCTGCTACTAACACAGTCCCCTGTGGTGGCTGTGGTTGTGGTGCCTGTGGCTCCTATTGATCCTCCCTCACATCGTCTCTAGTCGCTACTCTAACTGGTCGTCCCCTCTTGGGTGGCATCTGAAAACAAATAAAATTGTATGAGTTCACAGTCAATAAATGTATAACAACAAAAGAACGAAATCTCAAATGCGAAATCATGAGTGCAATAGTCCTAATAATAGGGCTCATTATCAAAGAATGCTACGCTAAAATTGTAAAAAGTGTCACAGATCCTATAGATACTAGAACTCGATGCTCTGATACCAACTGTCACACCCATGTAACAACCCGTATTTTTATTATTTAATTTAATTAATTAATAAGAATATTCAAGAAAAATAAATTTTTAAATTTAATTATTTTTATTAAAGAAATATGTTGGTTATGATTTTATAAGAATAAAACTTCAAGCGGAATCGAAATGGGATTTAAAATGAAGTTTTTATGAGAGTTTTAAGTTTACCCTTTTAAAAAAAGGAAAAAAAAGGAAAAACATAAAAAAAATTGATCTTTAGTTAAATTCTATTAAACGAAGGGGAACGGCACTGCTTTCGTACCTGTTTGATCAATCGATCGACTATTTAGAGTGGATTAGGATTCCGAATTAGTATATAAGACTATTATTCCGTAGGGGAACTTCTCATAATCATTTTTTTCCAAGTTTTTCACCAGAGAACTCTTCTAAATATTTTTCCTCTCAACCATAATCATCAGCCTCCAACACAATCAAGTTTTTGTCACAAGTTTTGGGAGGCTTAATTGGGGCTTAATCAAGATTGATTCAAGAAAACTTCTTAGCTAATTTTTCGACAGGAATCCAGATTTCTAATCAGATTTTCTACACTATCTTCAGAGGCATAAATAATCTATTCTTTTCCTTTAGTATTACGCGTTTTAAGTGTCCCCTAAACACTTAATTACAAGTTTTCTTAAAAATAATTAGTAACTTAATTAGAAAAAGTGAACACTAACAATCGGGCTATTTTTATAAAATCTTTTAATCTGAATAATATTCATAACCCTTTGGGTACGTAGGATTGATGAGTGATTTTGGGTTTTATTGGTATAGGGTACATATAGAAAAAACCTAGTTTTGAAATAAATAAAGTTGGGGGTTTATAACTCATGTAATACATGTAGAGATAATGAAATTTGGTTTTTGATTTATATATGATGAAAACTTGGTATATTTAATTTAAAATAATTAAATGAGATTATTTGGGTATTTTTGACGTTGTGATAATGAAATTAAAGATTTACTTGAATTGGACTATCATGCGTAGTTTTATACGTTGATTAATTATTCTTGTTGGTATAATTATATTGCCTTTGTGACGACGGGTTGTTGGGTAATTTTTCTCCCCCTATATTTCAGTATGCCTTCTAGGTATGGGACTAGTGGGTAGGCCTCTTGTTTATTTACGCCTTCTAGGTATGGGACTAGTGAGGGTAGATTATCGCGTTTTGATCATCTTGGGGGTGGGCTGATTTTTGGTACTTTTTTGTCGTTACGCTAGCCTAGGCATGAGACTAGGTCGAAGTTTAGGTTAGAAATTCTTCCTATACATACAGTAGAACGGATTAATAACTTGGGGACCTTTAGTTATGGGACTAAGGGGAATTTTGAGGATCTCACATTAATTAAAAGGGTAGGATAATTTATGAATTGAGAAATTGAGAATTAATACCTAAGATAAAAATTGGTATTAAAATTTGTGGAGACATAATGTGTCGGGGTCGACAGTTTAAACGGTTCAAAGGGCAATTTATGTCGTGCTGTGCGTGAAACCTTGTCATGTGTCGGGGCCGACAGTTTAAACGGGTCAGATGGCGATTGACAAGGGGAAGTGTGACACTTTAATAAAAAGTGAAAACTATAATAAAATTGGGTTAATTTAATTAAAATAACATCGTGGGACTCTGGAATTTAAAATCATATTGGTGTGACTTATATTCCTTCAGGTAGTTAGTGATTTATATTTATCACGTTTAATTATCTCGCTTAATTTAAAATACTCTATTGTGATATTTATTGCATATAATGCTATTGTCTTGATTCAAGGATCCTATTTGAGGGGAGTAGAGTGTATTCTTTCTTGGAGCTTTAGCTCTAACCCATGCGTTGACTAATCTTTTTCAGGTTTAGAATTGGAGAAACTGCATAAGATTATCGGGGTTATCGTTTGGAGGTGCAGCAGGAGCTGAATTGTTTTATTGCTTTGTTTTATGTTTAGACTTCCTTTTCATTCGTGTTTCATTATGAGACTCAGTTGATATATTTATTGGGCCACTCACTTCCAAATTTGTTTAAGGATTTTCAGTTGGAGCATTTACAGTTGGTTTATTTATTCAAATTTTATTTAATCATTATTGGGGATTGGATTTATTCGGAGTTAGTATGTGATGGATCTTTTATCACTTAGTTGGTTGTTATCATTTGAGATTGATTCAATTATTTATCTTATGGACTGATTTATTTATCTCTCATATCTGCCTCATGCTAATAATGGTATTTATTTAGTTCACGTCCGACTTAGTTCGGCGGCGGTGGCTGGCCACCCCGTCTGTCGGATCGTGCGGGGTGTGACAGATGGTAAGAGCATGGTATTAGGTCTCGTAGGTTATGAGTCTGTTTAGCTTCCGTATTGCCGACCTTTGATTCCCTTTGTTGTTTCATACTCCTCAAGGTAAAGGGTCTAGCATACGTGTTAGATTTGTTTCTTGGAGATATGAAGCTTTGTGCTAAGAAAATCGTAGGCATTGAGTTTAGAATTAGTAAGTTTAATGTGAGGATTGTTAAAATGGATTTTGGAGACGATAATTATTTTGGAGACTTTAGTACAGATGTTAGGTATCATATGTATTGATTTTTGATGTTGAGATTTAATTTGAGGACGTTAGCATTTTGATGACTTTTGGATATAGGATCGAGTGGGGGATTTGTGAGAATGTGTGGTACGTCGTTATTTTCATAGTTATGCTTATGTATATAGGATATACATGTTATTTTGTTGTTTGTGGGGTAGGTGCATGTAGGATTGGGTGTATGAGCGCCCAATTATGGCATTCTACAGGTAGGCATATGTGAGCCCTATTTCCTTTTGCGAGATTTACGCGTTCAAGTGTATGCTTCGTCTAATTTCGAGGATGAAATTCTTTGCTAGTGGGGAAGTATGTAACATGACTTGATTTTATTATTTAATTTAATTAATTAATTCGAATATTCAAGAAAAATAAAATTTTGAATTTAATTATTTTTATTAAATAAATATGTTGGCTATGATTTTAGAAGAATAAAACTTCAAGCGGAATCGAAAACCGATTTAAATGAAGTTTTTATGAGAGTTTTAAGTTTACCCTTTTAAAAAAGAAAAAAAAAAGGAAAAACATTTTTCACGGATTTAGGCCGTGACTAAAAAAATGATTTTTAGTTAATTGTTATTAAATGAAGGGAAACGGCACCGGTCGCGCACCTGTTTGATCGATCGATCGACCTAAGGAGTCGATCGATCGACTATGCCAGAGTTGAGGCAGTTTGGTGATTTTATTTGTAGTGTTAGAGTGGGATTAGGATTAGGATTCCTAATTAGTATATAAGACTATTAACCCATAGGGGGACTTCTCATAATCACTTTTTCCCAAGTTTTTCACCCGAGAACTCTTCTTAATATTTTTTCTCTCAACCATAATCATCAACCTCCAACACAATCAAGTTTTTGTCATAAGTTTTGGGAGACTTATTTGGGGCTTAATTAAGATTGATTCCAGAACACTTCTTTGCTAATTTTTCGAGAGGAATCTAGATTTCTAATCAGATTTTCAACACAATATTCACGGGCATGAATACTCAATTTTTTTCCTTTGGTATTATGCATTTTAAGTGTCCCCTAAATACTTAATTACATGTTTTTAAAAAAATAATTAGTAACTTAATTAGAAAAAGTGAACACTAACCATGGGGCTATTTTTATAAAATCTTTTAATCAGAATAATATTCATAACCCTTTGGGTACGTAGGATTCTTAAGTGATTTTGGATTTTATTGGTGTAGGATATATATAGAAAAACCCTAGTTTTGAAATAAATAAAGTTGGGGGTGTATAACTCATGTAATACATGTAGAGATAATGAAATTTGATTTTTGATGTATGTATGATTAAAACTTGGTATATTTAATTTAAAATAAGTAAATGAGATTATTTGGGTATTTTTAACGTTGTGATAATTAAATTAAAGATTTAATTGAATTGGACTATCATGCATAGTTTTATACGTTGATTAATTATTCTTCTTGGTGTGACTTGTTGGTATTATTATATTGCCTTTGTGATGACGGATTGTTGGGTAATTTTTCTCTCCCTATATGTTAGGATGCCTTCTAGGTATGGGACTACTGGGTAGGCCTGTTATTGATTTACGCCTTCTAGGTATGGGACTAGTGAGGGTATAATATCGCGTTTTTATCATCTTGGAGGTGGGCTGATTTTTGAAACTTTTTTGTCGTTATGCTAGCCTAGGCATGAGATTAGGTCGAAGTTTAGGTTAGAAATTCTTCCTATACATCGGGTAGGAAGGATTAATAACTTGGGGACCCTTATTTATGGGACTAAGGGGTATTTTGAGGATCTCACATCGATTAAAAGGGTGGGATAATTTATAAATTTAGAAATTGAGAATTAATACCTAAGATAAAAATTATTATTAAAATTTTGGGCGATGTAATGTGTCGGGACTGACAGTTTAAACGGGTCAGAGGGCGATTTATGTCGTGTCGTGTGTAGAACCTTGTCATGTGTCGGGGCCGACAGTTTAAACGAGTCAGAGGGCGATGGACAAGGGAAAGTGTGACACTTTAATAAAAAGTGAAAACTATAATGAAATTGGGTTAATTTAATTAAATTAACATCGTGGGACTTGGGAATTTAAAATCATATTGGTTTGACTTTTTAAATGGGAATTCCTTTGGGTAGTTACTGATTTATATTTATCACGTTTAATTATCTCGCTTAATTTAAAATACTCTATTGTGATATTTATTGCGTATAATGCTATTGTTTGGATTCAAGGATACTATTTGAGGGGAGTAGTGTGTATTCTTGCTCGGGACTTTGGCTATGACCCATGCGTTGACTAATCTTTTTCAGGTTTGGAATTGGAGAAGCTGCATAAGTTTATCGGAGTTATCGTTTTGAGGTGCAACAGGATCTGAATTATTTTACTGCTTTGTTTTATGTTTAGACTTCCTTTTCATTCGTGTTTCATTATGAGACTCAGTTGAGAGATTTATTGGGCCACTCGCTTACAAAGTTTTTTAAGGATTTTCAGTTGGAGCATTTACAGTTGGTTTATTTATTCAGATTTTATTTAATAAGTATTGGGGATTGGATTTATTCGGAGTTAGCATGTGATAAATCTTTTATCTCTTAGATGGTTGTTATCATTTGATATTGATTCAATTATTTGTCTTATGGACCGATTTATTTATGTCTCATATCTGTCTCATGCTAAGAATGGTATTTATTTAGTTCACGCCTGGCTTAGTTCGGTGGCGGTAGCTGGCCACCCCGTCTGTCTGATCGCGCAGAGTGTGACAGATGGTATCAGAGCATGGTCTTAGGTCTCGTAGGTTATGAGTCCATTTAGCTTCCGCGTTGTCAATCTTTGATTCCCTTTATTGTTTCTTACTCCTCAAGGTAAAGGGTCTAGCATACGTGTTAGATGTGTTTCTTGGAGATGTGAAGCTTTGTGCTAAGAACGTCGTAGGCATTGAGTTTAGAATTAGTAAGCTTAATGTGAGGATTCTTAAAATGGATTTGGGAGACGATAATTATTTTGGAGTTTTAGTACATAAGTTAGGTATCGTATGTATCGATTTTGGATGTTGAGATTTAATTTGAGGACGTTAGCATTTTGATAACTTTCGAATATAGGATCGAGTGGGGGATTTGTGAGAGCGTGTGGTACGCCGTTATTTTCATTGTTATGCTTATGTATATAGGATATATATGTTTTTTTGTTGTTCGTGGGGTAGGTGCGCGTACGATTGGCTGTATGAGCGCCCAATTATGGCATTCTACGGGCAGACATATGTAAGCCATATTTTCTTTTGCGAGATTTACGCATTCATGTATATGCTTCGTCTAATTTTGAGGACGAAATTCTTCGCTAGTGGGGAAGTATGTAACACCCCATGTTTTTATTATTTAATTTAATTATTTAATTGAAATATTCAAGAAAAATAAAATCTTGAATTTAATTATTTTTATTAAATAAATATGTTGGTTATGATTTTAAAAGAATAAAACTTCAAGCGGAATCGAAATGGGATTTAAAATGAAGTTTTTATGAAAGTTTTAAGTTTACCCTTTCAAAAAAAGAAAAAAAAAAGGAAAAACATTTGTCACGGATTTTGGCCGTGACAAAAAAAATTGATTTTTAGTAAAGTTCAATTAAACGAAGGGGAACGGCACTGGTTGCCTACCTGTTTGATCGATCGATTGACCTAGGGAGTCGATTGATCGACTATGCCAGATTTGAGGCGGTTCGGTGATTTTATTTATTGTGTTAGAATGGGATTAGGATTCCTAATTAGTATATAAGACTATTAATTCGTAGGGTAACTTCTCATAATCACTTTTTCCCAAGTTTTTCACCAGAGAACTCTTCTAAATATTTTTCCTCTCAACCATAATCATCAACCTCCAACAAAATCAAGTTTTTGTCACAAGTTTTGAGAGGCTTAATTGGGGCTTAATCAAGATTGATTCAAGAACACTTCTTCGCTAATTTTTCCAGAGGAATCCAGATTTCTACTCAGATTTTCAACACGATCTTCATATGCATAAATACTCTATTCTGTTCCTTTAGTATTACTCGTTTTAAGTGTCCCCTAAACACTTAATTACATGTTTTCTTAAAAATAATTAGTAACTTAATTCGAAAAAGTGAACACTAACAATCGGCCTATTTTTATAAAATCTTTTAATCTGAATAATATTGATAACCCTTTGGGTACGTAGGATTCATGAGTGATTTTGGATTTTATTGGTGTAGGGTACATATAGAAAAAACCTAGTTTTGAAATAAATAAAGTTGGGGGTGTATAACTCATGTAATACATGTAGAGATAATGAAATTTGGTTTTTGATGTATATATGATGAAAACTTGGTATATTTAACTTAAAATAATTAAATGAGATTATTTGGGTATTTTTAACGTTGTGATAATTAAATTAAAGATTTAATTGAATTGGACTATCATGCATAGTTTTATGCGTTCATTAATTATTATTCTTGGTGTGACTTGTTGGTATTATTATATTGCCTTTGTGATGACGGATTGTTGGGTAATTTTTCTCTCCCTATATGTTAGGATGCCTTCTAGGTATGGGACTACTGGGTAGGTCTGTTATTGATTTACACCTTCTAGGTATGGGACTAGTGAGGGTATATTATCGCGTTTTTTATCATCTTGGGGGTGGGCTGATTTTTGGTACTTTTTTATCGTTACGCTAGCCTAGGGTAGGAAGGATTAATAACTTGGGGACCCTTAGTATGGGACTAAGGGGTATTTTGAGGATCTCACATCGATTAAAAGGGTGGGGTAATTTATAAATTTAGAAATTGAGAATTAATACCTAAGATAAAAATTAGTATTAAAATTTGTGGCGACATAATGTGTCGGGGCTGACAGTTTAAACGTGTCAGAGGACGAATTATATCGTGACACGTGTGGAACCTTGTCATGTGTCGGCGCCGACAGTTTAAACGGGTCAGAGGGCGATTGACAAGGGAAAGTGTGACACTTTAATAAAAAGTGAAAACTATAATGAAATTGGGTTAATTTAATTAAATTAACATTGTGGGACTTGGGAATTTAAAATCATATTGGTGTGACTTTTTAAATGGGAATTCCTTCGGGTAGTTAATGATTTATATTCATCACATTTAATTAGCTCGCTTAATTTAAAATACTCTATTGTGATATTTATTGCGTATAATGCTAGCGTCCGGATTCAAGGATCATATTTGAGGGGAGTAGTGTGTATTCTTGCTCGGAGCTTTGGCTCTGACCCATGTGTTGATAATTCTTTTTCAAGTTTAGAATTGAAGAAGCTGCATAAGTTTATCGTAGTTATCATTTGGAGGTGCAGCAGGAGATGAATTGTTTTATCGCTTTGTTTTATGTTTAGACTTCCTTTTCATTCGTGTTTCATTATGAGAATCAGTTGAGAGATTTATTGGGCCACTCGCTTCCAAAGTTGTTTAAGGATTTTCTATTGGAGCATTTAGAGTTGCTTTATTTATTCAGATTTTGTTTAATCATTATTGGGGATTGGATTTATTCGGAGTTAGCATGTGAGGGATCTCTTATCGCTTAGTTGGTTGTAATCATTTGAGATTGATTCAATTATTTATCTTATGCAATAATTTATTTATGTCTCATCCTAAGAATGGTATTTATTTAGTTCACGCCCGGCTTAGTTCGACGGCGGTGGTTGGCCACCCCGTCTGTCGGATCGCGCCGGGTGTGACAGATGGTATCAGAGCATGGTCTTATGTCTCGTAGGTTATGATTCCGTTTAGCTTCCGCGTTGCCGATCTTTGATTCCCTTTGTTTTTTCGCACTCCTCAAGGTAAAGAGTCTAGCATACGTGTTAGATGTGTTTCTTGGAGATATGAAACTTTGTGCTAAAACTGTCGTAGGCATTGAGTTTAAAATTAGTAAGCTTAATGTGAGGATTCTTAAAATGGATTTTGGAGACGATAGTTATTTTGGAGATTTTAGTGCAGATTTTATGTATCTTATGTATCAATTTTTGATGTTGAGATTTAATTTGAGGACGTTAGCATTTTGATGACTTTCGGATATAGGATCAAGTGGGGGATTTGTGAGAGCGTGTGGTACACCGTTATTTTCATAGTTATGCTTATGTATATAGGATATATTTATTATTTTGTTGTTCGTGGGGTAGGTGCGCGTGGGATTGGGTGTATGAGAGACCAATTATGGCATTCTACGGGTAGGCATATGTGAGCCTTATTTCCTTTTGCAAGATTTACGTGTTCATGTGTATGCTTCGTCTAATTTCGAGGACGACATTGTTTGCTAGTGGGGAAGTATGTAACACCCCGTGTTTTTATTATTTAATTTGATTAATTAATTGGAATATTCAAGAAAAATAAAATCTTGAATTTAATTATTTTTTAAATAAATATATTGGTTATGATTTTAGAAGAATAAAACTTCAATATGAAATCGAAATCGGATTTAAAATGAAGTTTTTATGATGGTTTTAAGTTTACCCTTTTAAAAAAAGGAAAAACATTTGTCACGGATTGAGGCCCTGACTAAAAAAAATTAAATTCTATTAAACGAAGGGAAACGGGACTGGTCGCCTACATGTTTGATCGATCGATCGACCTAGGGAGTCAATCGATCGATTATGCCAGATTTAAGGGGGGGCGGTGATTTTATTTGTAGTGTTAGAGTGGGATTAGGTTTCCTAATTAGTATATAAGACTATTAATCCGTAGGGGACTTCTCATAATCACTTTTTTCCAATTTTTTCACCTGAGAACGCTTCTAAATATTTTTCCTCTCAACCATAATCATCAACCTCCAACACAATCAAGTTTTTGTCACAAGTTTTGGGAGGCTTAATTAAGATTGATTCCAGAACACTTCTTTGCGAATTTTTCGAGAGGAATCTAGATTTCTAATCAGATTTTCAACACAATCTTCACGGGCATGAATACTCAATTTTTTTCCTTTGGTATTATGCATTTTAAGTGTCCCCTAAATACTTAATTACATGTTTTTAAAAAAATAATTAGTAACTTAATTAGAAAAAGTGAACACTAACCATGGGGCTATTTTTATAAAATCTTTTAATCAGAATAATATTCATAACCCTTTGGGTACGTAGGATTCTTAAGTGATTTTGGATTTTATTGGTGTAGGATATATATAGAAAAACCCTAGTTTTGAAATAAATAAAGTTGGGGGTGTATAACTCATGTAATACATGTAGAGATAATGAAATTTGATTTTTGATGTATGTATGATTAAAACTTGGTATATTTAATTTAAAATAAGCAAATGAGATTATTTGGATATTTTTAACGTTGTGATAATTAAATTAAAGATTTAATTGAATTGGACTATCATGCATAGTTTTATACATTGATTAATTATTCTTCTTGGTGTGACTTGTTGGTATTATTATATAGCCTTTGTGATGACGGATTGTTGGGTAATTTTTCTCTCCATATATGTTAGGATGCCTTCTAGGTATGGGACTACTGGGTAGGCCTGTTATTGATTTACGCGTTCTAGGTATGGGACTAGTGAGGGTATAATATTGCGTTTTTATCATCTTGGGGGTGGGCTGATTTTTGAAACTTTTTTGTCGTTATGCTAGCCTAGGCATGAGATTAGGTCGAAGTTTAGGTTAGAAATTCTTCCTATACATCGGGTAGGAAGGATTAATAACTTGGGGACCCTTATTTATGGGACTAAGGGGTATTTTGAGGATCTCACATCGATTAAAAGGGTGGGATAATTTATAAATTTAGAAATTGAGAATTAATACCTAAGATAAAAATTATTATTAAAATTTTGGGCGATATAATGTGTCGGGACTGACAGTTTAAACGGGTCAGAGGGCGATTTATGTCGTGTCGTGTGTGGAACCTTGTCATGTGTCGGGGCCGACAGTTTAAACGGATCAGAGGGCGATGGACAAGGGAAAGTGTGACACTTTAATAAAAAGTGAAAACTATAATGAAATTGGGTTAATTTAATTAAATTAACATCGTGGGACTTGGGAATTTAAAATCATATTGGTGTGACTTTTTAAATGGGAATTCCTTCGGATAGTTTGTGATTTATATTCATCACGTTTAATTATCTCGCTTAATTTAAAATACTCTATTGTGATATTTACTGCGTATAATTCTACTGTCTGGATTCAAGGATCCTATTTGAGGGGAGTAGTGTATATTCTTGATCGGGGCTTTATCTCTGACCCATGCGTTGACTAACCGTTTTCAGGTTTAGAATTGGAGAAGCTGCATAAGTTTATCGGGGTTATCGTTTGGAGGTGCAGCAGGAGCTGAATTATTGTATTGTTGTGTTTTATGTTTAGACTTCTTTTTCATTCTTGCTCCTTATGAGACTCAGTTGAGAGATTTATTGGTCCACTCGCTTCCAAAGTTGTTTAAGTTTTTTCAGTTGGGGCATTTTATAGGTTGTTTATTTAGTCTGATTTTATTTAATCATTATTGGGTGTTGGATTTATTCGGAGTTAGCATGTGATGGATCTTTTATTGCTTAGTTGGTTGTTATCATTTGAGATTGATTAAATTATTTATCTTATGGAATGATTCATTTATGTCTCATATCTGTCTCATGCGAAGAATGGTATTTATTTAGTTCACGCCCGTCTTAGTTCGGCGGCAGTGGTTAGCCACCCCGTTTGTCGGATCGCGTGGGGTGTGACAACCCAGACTATTCTAACCACCAATGATCAGTACTTCATTAAAACAAACAAAAATCTCATCTAGTTCATTCTTAGCATCACTGTCGGAAAACTCATTTAGTCCTTCATTAAGACAAATAGCCTATTTAGCTTGTGGACGGATTTTTGTGTATTTTTTAAAAATTGCAAAAGTTAAATTTCGACTTAATTTTTTTCTGTGGTATTTAAACATTTTAGGGTATCCATATAAAAAATCAGCTCAAAATGAATTGTTTTACTATTTTTAAAAAATTGGTCAAATATATGTCTGTTTTCAAGAGCTTTAAAAACTGACATATGTTTGACCGATTTTTTAAAAATAGAAAAACAGTTCACTTTGAGCTGATTTTTTTATAGGGATCCCCTAAAATGTTTAAATACCATAAAAAAAACATCAAGTCGAAATTTTGTTTTTTGCTATTTTTAAAAAATACGGAAAAATCCGTCCTCAAGTTAAGTCCGCATTAGAGCCGGCCTGTATATATATATGTGTGTGTGTGTGTGTGTGTATGTGTGTGTGTGTGTGTGAGAGAGAGAGAGAGAGAGAAATTGTGAAAAGAATCTAAGTAATTCCCTTGATATCTTAAGTCCAAGCATTGGAAAAGAGGTAAAGCAAGCATCTCCATTTTGGAAAGGCAGATAAAAAAAATAAAAAGTCCAACAAATGGAGGAGATCAAAAGCCTATAAAAGGGCTCAAAGGAGAGCTAGTGAGAGACAAACCCCACCACCCCAAACCTTATCGTCTTCCATCTTCTTATTTTCTATTTTTTCTGCTGCAATTCAATATTTGGGTGGAGCTTTTGAATATTAGTTTGTGCAAGATTTATTTATTTTGTATTATGAATACAGGCAAGTGTTCGAATTTATTCATTTCTATTATTATTAATATCATGTTGGGATAAATATTTGTACCAGTGTGAGAACGAAATTACATGTATTAATATTTATGTGACTCAATACACCCCAAAAAAATTATAGCCTTTTTACGTCTAATGACATCTCTTGTTCACTCGTCCATATTTATTATTAAAAACTAAAATGAGATATTATTTGTGCTTCGTTCGATTCATTGTGTGACTTATTTAATTAAATGGATACACGTTGTATTTTGATGGATTGAACTAATGATTGAGTTTTAAACATTAGTTTTACGAAAGAGGTGATTCTATATTATTGTTAATAATATAAAAATTGGACTTTCATGACGTATCTGAGACACCCCACCTATTTTAACCACAAATGAATAGTCCTTCATTAAAACAAACAGGAATCTCTTTTGGTTCGTTCTTAGCATCACTGTCGAAAAACTTTTTAATTACTAATAACCTATGTCAAATTAAGCTAATGTCAAATTTTATCTTTCATTATGATCACATGTGGAATTAAAATAAATGAACTAAATCATTCACACATAAATATAGTCTGATTAATCACATGCCAGATATATAGATAAATGAAACCGAATAAACTATCAATTCTCCAAATATAAACCCAACCACAATTTGAAATAAGTAAACTAAAATTAGAATATAGTCTGATGCATAAATGAATAAAATAAATAGTCTGAAGGCAACATGCCCATATGAACCACTAAGGAAATCTCCTATGAAGTCTCGTGCAAGCCTCCACACTGCTGCAGCTTCGCATCACTTGATAGGATCTATAAGCTTGGCATCCATGTGGCTGGATATCTAAAAGGTTTTGAAAATATTTTTAACACGGGTTAGAGCCCAAGTAAAACATTTTGAAAATATTTTACAAGCATTTAAAGTACAATATTTATTTCACATGTAATGCCCACGTACACTCCCTTGAGATCCTCACCTCTCAACTAATGTGCACGCATAACCTATTCGACCTAATTATTATCTCTAGCCCAACTAGATAAGATATCTGATTACTCTCGATAAGTCTAGATCCCTCGTATATCCCCATACGACACGAAACTACGATCTCAATAATAAATTTATGCATTCCCATTTTATTACTGGGTCAATCATTTAAGTTTTACTACTTAAAGTCTTTTAGATATATTTTGTTTATCTATTCTACTGCTTTTAATAAGTAGATATATCACACCGGTATATATTCATCACACATGTAATATATACACAACTGTAGCATCCCTGGAATGGCCCCTCATGATGCTGGTATACTCTGCTATCAAGTCCATATACCTCTCGTACACAATCAAGGACTATTGGTTCCACATGTCTCCTCGAACCCAAAATTTATTAACACAACAATTAGGGTGAACATGGTTCTAAGCTTTTAGGATATGCACATACCTAACATACCCAAACGACATGTCAGTACCACTAATACGTGACACATAGTGGACCACCCTAAGTTCCATGTTCTGGAGCACAAATCCAGACTTCACTAGAATCGCCCTCTGCGCAAAAACCTCCTAATATCAGGCAGCGTAGGTATGTTCACACACATAATCAAATCATATCTATAGGTATTCACACAACCTACATATATATTGTTCAGTAGGTATTCACACAACCCAATTTTCATCAACTCGTACATAGTATATATCACTCGCATATTTGTCGTACCATTAATTTCAATTCTAATTCCAATTCTTATAATTTCAAGTATATCTCACTACACTAATTAGGGTCCTATTTATCCCTTATTTAATATGTAGTTATTCCCATCATATACCACTGGTCGTAAACATAGGCTCACTTCTCACTATGTGATCCGTCTTGAATTTCATTTATTCATTAATTATGGATATTTTCTCAATTAACCCAATTCGCAACTCGTCTCAATTTATGTAAACCTAATCGCCACTATAGGCCTACTAACACTTTTATATTCCCCTTTGTAGTTTAAAAATATCCCAAACATTCCCTAATGAATTATCTAAAATTTCAGGGTTTAATATAAAGAGGAAAAATTTCCAATTCTGGGCAAGCCGAATCGATTCGCCCAATGCCAAATAGATTTGCCCTTGGGCCGAATCGATTCGAAATGTATCAGGTGCCTTCTCCTCCGATCTGTTGTTATAATTTTCTACCCTCAAATTCTTCAAACTTTACACAACAATCTCAATCTTCTATTTAACATAACTACGCATCAAATATACATGTAGGGATGATTTCTAACGTAAATCATGTATCAAATCCATGAATTTTCATCCAATATCAAATTAAAACTCCAATAGTTATTATCCCTTCATTTTTGTGTTCTTCATATATCAAAACCCAAATTTACCCCATGATCTAAATCCCATAATTTTTTATTTCGTTTTACTTATGCAATCAGATTCATTCTACATCCAATCCTATTCCGAATTATACATTCTATTCACCAAATCACAAGAATATCGTCAATTATACTTAATTAAAAGACCCTACTCTACATGGGTTTTATAACTCATAAAAATTTGCAACATAAATACTTGCCTTATATAAGAATGATATTCTCTTGATTATGATTCTCTTCTAACCCACACTCCAAAGGTGATTGTGATGCAAGAACAAGGTTGAATTCTCCAAGAACCCTCTCCTTAGCTCCAGGAATGCTCTCCCTTTCTTCTCTAATGGCCTCCAACTCGTTTTCATTCTTTTTACCCTATACTCTCACAACTACAAGTTTATACCTTCGAAAATTCGTAGCTCCCTTAAGCCTAGGCTACCAAATGAGAAAAATTCCCTCTCGATGTGTAGGTTTGGTCTAAAACTGTCCCGGGACCCAAACTATACACCTGGGTATACTATTTTGATTGTTTCGACCCTTCCAGACTCAATCGTAACCTCAAAATCATCATCTGAGTTACTCTCAATCCTATCTTTTCCTCGTATACTATTTTGATGCCCGGTTGAGATAAAATACTACTATGTGACTATTACTCATTATGACGTCAAATACGTAATTACTATTCACTTAGCAATTTGATTTGATAAACATTAATCATTTCTTTCTGATTAATAATTTAATCAATGCGCAACATTTAATTTCCATTAGATTACGTCACACATGTAATTTAAATTTAACCGAATTAATTCACTTTTAATTCTTCAAAAATGCGAGTTTTTACAGTATCATCCATGGTAATAATGTCTAGATACCAAATTATTGTGTCGAAAAATTAGGGGTATTGATAAAAATGAATGTGACCATGTGTAATGGATTTCGAATCTCTAGTCTCGTTATTAATTAATGTTAAGTCGTTAAAATTAAAATCTCATTAAACTAGTCACGTTAATATTTTATTGAAGTAATGTCTTTCATATTCTTTAGCGTAGTGTTATTTTTTGGCATTACTTTAGTTCGTGTTATATTAATTGCAATTTTTTTAGCATTACTTCCATAATAAATAATTAATGTGTGGCATTATGCCACAGTATAAGTAATTTTGTAGTTACAAAAAAGAATATAAATTAATTTTCATATGTCGCTAGTGAATGTCACAGACTATGTAGCATTATTAAGTACATTCAAACGACAAATCACAATAATAACACATTAAACACTTAACAAAAATGTAACACACCAACTTAACACCTAAAAAGTATCATATGTTCTATAATATATTTTCAAAATCAATATTGGTTGTTATTTACCACGTTATAATTACAACTCATATTTCCTAACACAAAATTATTACTTTCCACAAATGTCAAAAGAGAGAAAAAAAAAAGAGTAAGGAGGGAATCAGACCAATTCAAGACAAACATGTTAACATTCAACACATTGTCAATGGCATAATAAATGCACATTGGGAAGTAATGCAAAAAACTCTATTTTGGACACTATTTAACATATACATAAAGGGATTGGTTACATATGCTTACTACAAGAAGTACGAATCTGACCTAATACCCATAATTAAATGATTCGACGTAAAAGCACGCAGTTTTCAGGCTTGGTGGGAGTTTGGTGGAATTTACACTAGAGCAAGTGTCAGAAATCCTAGGCATTCCAAACAAGGAGAGAAAATAGAGATGCATAAGAGGGAAGTACCTAAAGATACTTATATTAGGAAATATTTCAACACTGATATCCAACTATTGAAGAAGAAGGTTGAACGTGCATTGGTGGGCTCCCTTAAAGGCGATTAAGATGAGGATGTTATTTACATGGGATGCCTAATTCTTCCATTTATGCATGTCATTCTTTTTATCCAACTCTGTAACTCGTTGGCATAAATATTTGCAAAGTATATACATGATATTCAAAAAATCAATACATATAACTGGGTTTCGAAAATACATACATGGTTGATTGACTCGTTAATGAAGAATATTAAAGACACCAATCCGTCGACGGTAAGCATATGTGTCCCGTTGTTTTTCATAAGGAAATGTTGAAAAATACAATTTAACTTTCTGATTTGTATTAGGCATGACATTATGGGTCCATTATTAGGCGGCTACCATTACATATCTTAATTTGAAAATGTTTGCCACTATCACAAATTCACTCCGTATGGAAGTCCTCTGAGTTTAAATAGTTTGAAAAAATTATTTACCTTTCCCTGTATCACCATAACAATGTTGTTTTTGTTATAGTGACTATACATTCATTACGAAAAAAAAAACTTATGCTTTTTTGTACTTGAAGGCTAATTAATTGGGGGGGGGGGGTGGATTTAGAGTGTTATTTTTCTTATATTTCAACTGGTTAGTATGGTTGAATATCATAAAAAACAATTGTTGAATTTAACTTCATAACTAAATTTTACGTGTACCTATATCACTTAGTTTTGACAAGTTTAATGCTGTGTGTTTATGAAAAAATATCTGACACACCCCAACCCAATTACTTATAATTAAGTCTGAAAGTCAAAGTGAGTCAAACCATAATTAATCTAACCAAACCATAAACACGAGTTTTGATTTCAGAGTCATCATTGTAAATCCATATAACTGAAAACCTTTTTACAACATCAAAGTAATCATGCCCATAAAAACTTTCATGAAGGATAAGTTAATTTAATTACATCATTTACATTTACACAAAATTATTGTTTCTCCCATTCCTGGCTAACCCAACCTGACCTCCTAGATTTGGCAGTGACATCGTATTACCTAAAAAATGTGAACATAGGAACCGTGAGCAAAATAGCCCAGTGAATGTATCACTACTATACTATTGCATGAATTTAAATGCAATAAATCATGTCCATATAATTATGTATTAACTTATCCGACTCATTCATAATGAATGACCAACTTTTTCGAATCATGATTCACATATCCTGTCTAAATAGACAATTCTCCCCCATTCCTGGTCGAGGAGTAACCCCTTGTCATTAATAGACAAATCTCCCCCATTCCTGGTCGAGGAGTAACCCCTCATTTCAGTAAACCGAAATGAACAATTTCATATTCATTTTATTATGATCATACCCACAACACGATACAAATACATCATTCCAGTGAGTACACTCACCTTGGGTTGTCAACTACGTATCCAGGTTTCCTTCTGGTGGAGCTGAACTGGTTTTATTAGACCTTACACCTGTCAATCCAACTAGATCAGTACTGAAACTCAATCATAAATATTATCCTAACATAATTATGTAACTTTCCATGACGATACATCAACAATATAATTCCAATTAAGTCACATTCCATAAAACATAGGTAAAGGCAAAACAATGATATACATGTTGATAAAGTTACGGACATTCAACCGTAGGAAATACCTTATGAGGAATTTATAACCAAAGTTAAGTAAACATGAAATTATACTCCTCAATGTATATACACATGAAACATGAACTCAAAGTACCCTTTGTAAGGACGAAATACAAACATTCATTCAAGGGGTATCCAGTATGGCCTGAAATTATTGTCTTCCATATTTAATCATCCCATATTCCTAAATTGTATAAATGCAGGGGTCCAAACTTATCAATATGAAAACATATATGAATATATTATCCAGTACAAGTGACGGTGTAATTTTTCAAGCTTCCTAGGGCAAATTATGACCATTTCTCTACAACACAAGAAATCTTCCCTACAAGCTCCTCTATTGATCCTTCGAATTCCCAGAATTTTCATAATTTTTATACAACATAACTTTCCATGATTTTAAACACACTTTCAGTAGACATACTGAATAGTACATAATTAAAGTTTCATAATATTTGTACTTCATTTGCTATCTCAAAATCTTGACCAAACTCAGGGCATACCGAAATCAAGTATACAAACAGCAACTGTGTACCAACTTGAAATCATCATTACGGCCTAACCACAAGGAGATAAGTTCTAATTTTCAGATATTATATGCATATATGAGTCTAATTTCATTTCCAATTGTAATTTCTCAATTCCAGTAATCACACAAAGAGATATGCAGATTTGAATACAAGGGGTTTCAACACAAAGCAATTTTAAGGGTTTCTACACTCAACTTCACATAAGCTTGCATCTAACCATACATATATATAAAGGGCTGAAACTTTCGTAAACTTATGATGATTTATATCATATAAATCAGTAATATAAGATAAATAACAAGAATTTCTATTAGGATTACCTTCAGGGCTTTTTACGTAATTTCCACGGATTTTTCTACACTTTTTCTCCTCACTTTTTCTTCCTAAACCTCAACTTTCTATTTCCTCAAGCTAACAACACTTGAAACTGAACCTAGGCTTTGTTTTGATGAAGAAATATGTTAGAGGTAGGGTTTTAAGTCTGCCAAGGCTGCCTCCCAAGCCAACCAATCAAATTAAACCATTTGGTTTAATAAAAGACAATTTACCACTTAAGGGAATTGACAGATTTGCCCCCTTCTCGTAATTTCGACCTAACTTCTTCATCGAGCATCCATTTGATGCACCGTTTGTTGTGTTACGACACTAACTCACATGTCTACAACTATGTAGTTTTCACCTCAATTCAATTGTAATGTTACAATGGTCAAAACTAGTCTTAAACAGGAACATTTCTATCGAAAATAACCAAATCTTGTGTTCGTACATTACTCGACATTTCATGATTTATGAAAGTAGGATTAGACTAAACATAAGAACTTAATATTAGATATACTAATAACACATTATTCATATCACATAATATAAACATGATTTAAATATAATTTATCAAAATTATATTCGGGTTGTCTCTGGCTATATGAGGTCAAGAATGTCACTAAGACAATTCAAGAACAAAATAAACTCATACCAAGATTCCTTAGGTGGGACATTTAGTCTTTAAACAAAAAAATAACCAACATGCACATGGACATGCTGAAGGTATACGATATTTATTAATTTCCACTCTATAAAATAGGATCATCTATGTAATGCAAATATATTTGTGTCCCACTATGATTTATAGGTGATCCCTCGAACACCACCAAGTAAAGTAAGTAAATTTAAGGAAGCATCCATCAATTGTAATCGTGGACGAAGACACATGTGATGATTTCGCATTTAGCACGAAGGGGAAATAGCACGTTCCTCCTTTTACTACTTTTGACAACATATATTATGGGTTCGTTGATGAAGTAATCTTGTTGAAAGAAACACCAATCCTAAAACAAATCAACAAGACGCCACTACGCTCACCAGTTCATACCATGGGAGAAAAGATGGATGAGGTATTTGAATTAGAAGAAGATGTCGACAAATAACTAAGATCGGGGGGGTGAGTATGATGAGATCGTTTTGGAAATTCTTACCTTCATACAAGATCTGAATGAAATTTAGAGAAGGAAACATGAAATATATGGCACACCAATTCAAACAGCATAATATGTTGAGTGCCTTAAGGAAAACAACGAAGAGTAGTAGGATATAATTAGGAAATTATGATCAAGGATTAGAGAACTTCAAGCTAAAATGGATGTGGAGAAGCAAAATTCAAAAACTTTTTAGGAAGAGCTATTAACACAAAGAGGCAAGACAGAAAAGTTTGAAAAGAGATTAATTGTTGGGATACTACAACATAAAGACTTGTGTTCAAAGGTATTGATCTCATTTTACCTTGTTTAGAAGTTTTTATGATTGCATAGTTAATGGGAGAAATAATAGCATACTAAAAATGATCATTAACCTGGTTGCGTAACTCATACGTAATAATTTTCCATGGTAGGATAATTTTTCCAAACATACCACGCGTTATTTTAAGTGCAACATATGTTAATTCCAACAGTATCAAGTCCTAAGGTTTCTTGCTAGGATATAATCCTTATACTAACATTAAATTTACTATACATGAATGCATTTAATTATTGTAAGGATATATTTTATAACTCTTGTTTACATTTAAGTATGGCGTATACTGCTACAACTGTCGAAGAGTATTCAAGATCATTCTAGCATCAAGGCGGATCCGAATATCAAAGTTCTTCATCAAAGAAGTCTCTGGGAGATTAATTTTGGTAAGGTTGTGTTTAAGTACCTTAGCATTTCACTTAGGATATTGGGATATTTTTGACAAAATATTTTCTAAGTGTTGGGGCGGAGTTTTAAATGTTTTTCATCAAAATTAAATTTTTGTAGTTTTGAGGCAGTTCATTTAACGAGGAAAAGATAAATGAAAAAAATATATTATTAATCATCTCGTTCGAACGACATCGTACGTTGTTCAAACGACACTTCATGTCGTGCGATACATCAAATGGCATCGTGTATCATTCGAACGTCATGTCGCCTTAGAGTTTTCCATTTAAAGGACTCTTCAACTCCGTTTTCCACAAGAAGCCTTTCTTTTTTTCATTCTACAAATACTGTATATCGGCGAAACACTTTCGGATTCTTCCTTTTAGAGGTTTAATCCTTTGTTTTTCAATTCACAAAATATTCCAATCTTTAGTGAATTGTTTTGGAACCTAAGAACAAAAAAATTCTATTGTCCAACTCTTATAGAGAGGATAAACCTACACCGGACTACGATTATTGAGGTTTGCTGCGTGTGAATCTTTGCTGAAAATAGAAACTGTGGGTTCTTGTGGATTGATGCGCGTAATTCATTACTGATGACAACGATCGATGCATGCGAGTATTCGTGTGTCAAACTGTATTTCATTATAATCGTGTAAGTTTGGATTTACAATTATAGTGAAATAAAAGGTTTTTCCCTTCGAGATTTTTCCTGAAATTGGTTTCCTTTGCATGCTTATTGATTTTATGTAATCAAATCACCTAGATGTGTGTGTTAGGGTTTAACTAAAATTTGGGATAATTAAAATTAGATTTATTTGAGAAGTGGCATTATTCCGCTGTAGCACATACTTTTTACAAATTGGTATCAGAGCAGGTTATGCTAACTTATCTCGTGATCCTGATTTTTCACGTATTTCGGTTGATATAATTTGACTACTCTCGTTGTTAAATTGGTATCAGATCCTGTTGCAGTAAGTTATTTTGTTTGATCCTGTTATTCTTAAAAATGGCTTTTGGTGGTTTTGATGATTTTCGATATTAACTTTTTGAAAAGTCTAATTGAAAAATTCCCACAAACTCTTGTTTTAAATCTTCTGTTGAAAATGATTCTGAGAGGTGTACGGGTTGTGAGGGTGTTGGTAACATGATATATGAGTGTCCCACAAATTTAAGGAAGAAATTGAATAAATCGACATCTCATGTTTCTACCCTTAGTGATTCTAAAGAAGAAGTTTTTTTTGCTTTTAGGCGAGAGCTTCCCACCCGAGGGATTAGTGATGATAGTGAGGGTGATGAGAGTGAGGATGGAAGTATAGATGAGCGTAACTTGCAAACGGCTTTCAATGAACTTTATGCTGAAGCTTTGAAAATAAAGAAAGAATATTGAAATTAAAAGCTCAATTGAAAGAGCGTGCCTTAAAAAATAATGATGTTTTAGTTGAAGATCTTAGGGCACGTGAGAAAACTTTAAGAGAGAAGCTTAAGTACGTCAAGGGAGAGAGAGATAGTTTTAAAGGGTTAATGGAGACTATGAAAAATGAGCTTTTAGAGTTTAAGAATTCTAGACAAGTTCTTGAGTCTAAGATAGGTGAGCTTGAAAAGAGTTTAAGAGAATCAAGTAAGGTGAAGTTTGATTTGGAGTCTAGGTCTGAAAAGTTAGATAAAATTTTAGGCACTGTCCAAATTAAGAAGGATAGGGGTGGTATAGTCTTCTATGATAGTGTTGAGCCCATTCACAAAGCCAATCCCACACGTGTGAGAGAGCCTCCTAGGGATGTTAAAAGATAGTCACCTAGGTTCGTTAGGAGAGAAACACCTAGTAACATCGTGAGAGAGGCACCTAGGAATTTTAGGAGAGCACCACTTAGAAACTTTAGGAGAGGACTTCCTTTAGGTAACATTCACCGCCCAATTTACACTTGCACACATTGTTGTAGGCAAGGTCATCTTAGGTGTTTCTATTACAAACTTTTAAATGGACCTAGGAAGTTTAATAGAAAAGTAATTTCGATTACTCAAACCCCCACTTGTCGTTACAAATCTGTTTGGGTTAGTAAATCAGATTTAGAGTCTCATGGTCTAATTGTTCACGACTCTTGTTTGCTTGCACATAATTCACCTCATGTGAGATCGTGTGGTTGATTACATAAAATATTTGTCATGCGCTAGTTGTGATCCCTAATATACTCTTACTAGTGTTATCACTCACTTTGTTGTAGTTTACATTGTTTTAATAGTCTAGCCACTGTTTTGGATCTGTTAGCACATTCTCGGTATACTTTTCTTGAAATTTTTTCACTGGGCAACACTATTTAACACTCTCGATTGGGTGTGGGGATTTCTGTTTTCTCATTTGAGCGAGATCTCCTACCGCGCGAAGCTGTCATTCTAACGAAAAACACTTTCGTTCGAGCGATATTGAGTTTCATTTGAACGACTTGTTTGGTTTTATTCATTCATCTTTTTCAGTACCCTGGGTTCATATGCTCATGTTTTTGGTACTTATGGATTGCCGTTGTCATTTTATATGCAGTTACTTTTGGTATTTATGTTTAATTGCTAATACTGCATTGTTCATTTAATCACACCCGCTTAGATTGATGATTCTTTATGTGATTTACTGTTTGCTAACATAGGATGATGCTCATGTAGATATTGTGCATATTGATAGTGTGTACCATGTTTGTATTGATGGTTTTTGTTTTGAATTTTTTTTTGCAAAAGTACAAAAAGATTTTCATTTTTTTAGAAAAATTAAAAAAGACAAAAAGATTTGTGTATTCTGTTTACACCTTATGTGAATGCACATTTAGGAGGACCAAGTCACAACTTCATTCCATAACCATGTGACTGTTTGATAATGTTTTGATATGCGTCATCATCTCATTTTTGTGCTTTATAATGTGTGGAGTCATTAAGATGTAATTTGCGATTACTACTTATATGTTTGACTCATATTTGTCTTTAATGCACACTTGCACGAATTTGTTTGACTATCATACTTGTTTATCATATAATGGTCGGAGTGTTGTCATCTCAATCCTGTATTTAAAACGAACTAAATGCGATAAAACTTGACAATGAAAGTAGTGCATGTAATAACCGTTTACCATGAGGAATTTAATATTAACAAAATATGATGAGTGATTCACGAAAAAAGGCCACGAGAGTGTAAAATTAACTTGTCGTGAAATCCACCGCTTGAAAAGAGCCCGAAAAAATTTAAAGGCAATAAAAAGATAAATATGCCAAAAAGGGGCCACCTCAAAAGAAAATATAATGATTATTATTTATGAGGGAGTTTGGATGGAAAGAAATGAAAAATGGATTTTCACGTCCTAACAGCGTCTTGAAA
This sequence comes from Sambucus nigra, assembly GCA_949130495.1. Taxonomy (NCBI): domain Eukaryota; kingdom Viridiplantae; phylum Streptophyta; class Magnoliopsida; order Dipsacales; family Adoxaceae; genus Sambucus; species Sambucus nigra. Next base: position 370,956,077 of record OX422210.1, on the reverse strand, counting down.
AAGCATTCATAGTTTTAGACATTATTGGTGTGGGAATCATTCCTGACTTTGATGTGTTGATGGACAAAGTCGATGTCATTTAAACTTAAGACTTTAAACAACTAAGGACGATGTTGAGATTCATTCGATAGGAGTACACGTATACATCGTTCATGTATGTTATGTTTGATTACATTGATATTCCTATCTAATTTGTTCACACCCATTCATTCCATATCCATGATTTGGTTATCTTAGTATAAATTCATGGTGTGTGATTTTTGAAAAACATTTTTGCATTTTGTGTAAAAAAATTGAAAAATTCAAAAATAGTTTGTGGATCTTTTAAGTATTTCCTCTGCATGTGCGTAGTTTGATCCCTATTTGTTTTGCTTATCCTGACAACTCTATGCCTATTTGTTTATTCGCTCCATGTCTTTTTTTCCATGTCTATTTCGATCAAATAAAAAGGGGGAGTTTTGCATTATGGGAGAGATTTGATTATATTGATTGATTTATTCTTATATCATTTCAAACTCGATGTGTCACAAAGGTATTTGTTTCTTGTCTCATGTGTGTAGGAACTATTGAAGATCATGTTGCACACCCTGATGATGACAAGGAAGATTGATGAAGATTTTTTGAAAAAGATTTGAAGACTTGCGTTTCAAGTACCTTTTCACTTTTGGGTTCATGGGAGGGTATTAGATTTGTAAAAGAATTTTGTTTTGGTAATTCAGATTGTTTTTGTTTTGTATTGGCATAGACATGGAGGGATATTTATACGGACATATTTTATAAGTCTTGTTTACATTTAAGTATGTTGTATACCGCTACAACCGTAGAAAAGTATTCAAGATCATTATAGCATCAAGATGGATCCTAATATCAAAGTTCTTCATTAAAGAAGTCTCCACAAGATTAATTTTGGAAAGGTTGTGTTTAAGTACCTTAGCATTTCACTTAGGATATTGGGATATTTTTCACAAACTATTTTCTAAGTGTTGGAGCAGAGTTTTAAATGTTTTTCGTCAAAATTAATTTTTCGGAGTTTTTGAGGCTGTGCATTTAATGAGGAAAAGATGAATGAAAAAAATATATTATTAATCATCTCGTTCGAACGACATCTTACGTCATTCAAACGATATTGCATGTCGCGCAATACATCAAACGACATCGTGTATCGTTCAAACGATATGTCACCTTAAAGTTTTCTATTTAAAGGACTCTTCAACTCCGTTTTCCACAAGAAGTCTTTCTCATTTTTCATTCTGCAAACACTTTATATCGGTAAAACACTTTCGGCTTCTTCCTTTTAAAGGTTTAATCCTTTGTTTTTCAATTCACAAAACATCCCAATCTTTAGTGAATTGTTTTGGAACCCAAGAACAAAACTTTGATATTGTTCAACTTTTGTAAAGAGGATAAACCTACACCGAACTGCGGTCATTGAGGTTCACTACGTGTGAATCTTTATTGAAGATAGAACTGCATGTTCTTGTGGAATTCTGCACGTAATTCATTACTGACAACACCGACCGACGTCTGCGGGTAATCGTGTGTCAAACTATATTTCATTATAACCGTGTAAGTTGCAATTTACAATTATAGTGAAATAAAATGTTTTGCCCTTCGGGGATTTTTCCTGAAATTGGTTTCCTTTGCATGCTTATTGATTTTATGTTATCAAATCACCTACATGCATGTGTTAGGGTTTAACTAAAATTTGGTTTAATTAAAATTGGATTTATTTGAGAAATCGCATTATTCCATTGTAGCACACACTCTTCAATTATGTTGCCCACCACTCTATGTTATAAAATTCTTCAACATTATGCTTAGGTTGAATGACACTGCCATGAACAATTATTAAAGTTAAGTTTTTTTTTGTTGAAATGATGATGGAAATGTCATTTTCATGTAATTCCTGCATAAAAATTATTGAACATTAATATTTTTATCCACGTATTGGTAGGCCAATAGAATATATGACCAAAACCTACACCAAGAATACTTGGGATCAAATGCTAACAAAACCTAAAAATTATAGCTAAATGTTTATTCTCCCTAAAAATATACCACAGTCACAATACAAACAAATAACTTGCATATTAAATAAATGTACTAATGTATTGGGGATAACATCTGACAATCTTCTATTTTTGTTGGTACAAGAAATGATAAATCAACAAAGCTAGCTATGAGTAAGAGTTGATAAGCTAGTGATATGAAACGCGACACTTAGTTCAGAAGTCGAAGCTCATCGGGAAGATATCATGAGACTAAACTCACAAGTAACGGAATTTAGTCTGAGATTGAGAGATAGAATAAGACAAACAATGGAGTGATTGGAGATAAGAATAAATAAATTGCACGATTAAAATGTGCACTGGTCAAAGTAGAGAAAGCCTACGCGCAAATCAAATAATTTGGTGAAAAAACGCCGAATATTGCAGATAAACTGAAGGTCGAATGTGAAACTAAAAGAAATAGATCTGAAATGTTTGTATCAGACCTTAAGAAATAGTCGATCACTTCTCAAATTAAGCTACTAAAATATCAGAACTTGAAGAATATCATGGAAGATTTATTTTGAAATATGTAAAGGCTCTTGATGACTAGAGGTGTAAGTTGACTTGGGTTGATAAACAAAACAAGGATCTTCGAATTCGCAACCACGCACTCTGAATCATTGTTAAAAAGCTCGGGGGAGATCCTGACTGCCCAAACAGCAAAATTCTAAGCCTAAAAGTACGAAGGAATTGGGTTTCGAATAAGAAAACTGAATACAAGTACCAAACTCAAATTAGACGATCGAGGAAAATACATGATAAAAATGTCAAAACTTTCACTGAGTCCCATACGACACCAAAAAAAATAGGGGCATGAAAGATGAATCCAAGATAATCGACAAAGGGGTGCATATTTTAGATGTATAAACAGACACATCACAATCAACTAAAATAATAAGAAACATTCCAAACTTGTTAAAAGCATATTTATATCACTTGCTTGATGGAAACACCCAGGAAAAATTACATATGTATTATGAAAAGGCACCACTCGAGTAATAAACATAACAAACATTCTTGTGAATACCCACTTAAATGATATAACTTCACTCCAGTTGTATGTAGAACATTAGCATGGCAGCTGGATCGTGATTCAACATCTTTAAGAGACATCATAGACCTATTGTGGGAAGCACAAATTTCAAATTATGTGAGTACCCATCGCACTTACCTAAATCTAATATGACTTCACATATGTACAACAATATAATGTATGCGTCAATATATTCAAAAAATTGCAGACGGTAAATTATTACATGGCTATATTGGCTAATCAATTCCAGAACGATGTTAATATAAAAAACATCTACATGTAAACATATGGTTGGGTACAAATTATTTCTCACAATAATTACTCGTTTTTCTTAATTAATCTCCAATATATAGTGAAATATGTTTGGTGTATATATTATATGATAAACTAAGAAAATGATATTCTCTTTCTTGAAAATATTATTTAGACAGTGAATAATGTGATTGTATACTTTATCATGATACTTTACAACAACTAATATACCTCCACCTCGAAAAAATCAACTTTGCTGAATATGGTGTGTTATTATTATTTAAGAATCATTTGTTGATTATAATCTAATTCCCCTACGAATAAAACCTCATATCGAAGCATGCCTTCCGATCCTACTACCACGTATAATGAATATAACTCCAATACGACAAATTATTCAACCACATTCTCTATTTATAACTTTAACGTGTTTTAAATTTTTTATTCACATAGTAGTTTGGTTAAAGCAGGTTATATTCTAATGGCATAAATATTTTAATAATTGAGAACATATAACTATCTAATCATATGCCTAGTGTTCAATGACATCGATGAAATTCTACAACTATATTGCAGGAAGAAGCCGAGAAAAAGAACAATATGGGAATAAAATAATTTGTGTACAACATTATGCTTCAAAACATAAGAACTTGTAGAAAGGTATTTATCCCATAACGTCATGACGATGATTTCCACTTCACTTTACTATTACTTAACAAGGAAAAGGGATGTTGGTACCATTGTGAACCATTAAAGAAAAATAGGGAAAACATCACAGATTACAATGAGGCAAACAAATGGTACACTCATTTATTATAAACTTTTTTCTTAATAAAAATGACAGCAAAACAATTCACAGTTACCTTTAACAAATATAACATCATGATGTAACAGCATAGTGTAATCTAGAAGTTCTTGAGGGACACAAGGAAAGATGGGGAGAAAATATTGTAAAATAACACCAACAGCAAGAGCACAAGGAAGTTATGGGGGAATTCAAAACCGTCTAAACCAATAACTAAGGAGCATGAATATACGATTAGATGGATGATGCGAGAAGATGAATATTTTCAATTGTACAAGTATCCTGAATGACCTCACCAAGAATTGGGAATGGAAGTCGAAGTACATTTATTTCAAATCCCTATGTATGATTTGTACAATTCATTAGCCACTATATATATTCACATTATTAACAGATTGTAATACCCCATTATTTTGAGGGATTATTTATGAATATTATATAAGATTTCAGTCGGGATATTTTATTTTAAATAAAAATATTTTTATTAATATTATATTTTATAACAATTTGTTTTGTTTTGAAATCGAATCAAACATTCAAATTCAAAATATAAATAGTTTTTGGACATTTTATCATGGTTTAAATATGTAAAGTTGGACAATTTTAAATTAAAGGCAATATGGTAATATTTGTTAGCTTAGTCTCCAAGGTAGGTTTTGAGGGAGAAGTTTATAAGGAATAATATGGTTGATTATAAGGAAAGGAAGATGAAAAAAAAGGGCAAAAACAAAATATAAAGAAGGAAAAACGAGATGATGGAAAGAGTCACTTTACGGTGTTTTAGATCTTTTTTTGAGTGCATTCGGATGAGATTTGAGAAAAACTCAAAACACATACCTGATCCAATTTTTTGTGTAGAACCCAAATATGAAGTCAAATCGACAATTTGGATAATGTTTGGATCTAATTTTTCTATATATTCAAAACAGGCTTACAATTATGGATTTTGACTTTCTTGAGGTAGTTTCATTCTCCCGTGGTTAATTTAGTATGCTACACCTATTTAACCTTGATTGTATAGTTATATCCATGCTATGTCTTCCATTTATATGTATTATATGCTTGTATACTATATTCGTTATTGCACCCATTTTGTATGTATTATATTCATGTCATGTAGTTTGGGGGAACAAAACTAGTTGATTTTACGAGCATGTTTAGTTATATAAATTGGGTATTAATTGAGAGAATGATATTGTGATGATTACTATTGGAGAATGCATAGGCATTCCTTAGCTAAACCACCCGTTGGACGGGGTGTGCTGTCAGCTACAATTTTATTTATCATCCAAAGAGTAGGCCATGGACCCCGGTTGGCTAGTATGCCAAATATTATTATGGCGGTGATGCCAAGATTTTATGGTGATGATGCCAAGTTAGGATGGGTTTTGTATCTGAGTTATATTATTTATTTGGGGGGGACCATTTGATTGTTTTGAGGATAACTGACAGGATAGTGGATAGTAGTCTATACCGTAGTGTGGGATGCAAGGTTGGAATTTTGATATGGGTTCTTGAGTTATGTAATGCCCGTGGTGAGATCCTAGGTTATGATTATATTATTGGCATTTCATTTTGAGTGTTCATATTGCATACACTCTTGTATATGATGCACGCACACACGAGTATGTGTAGTTATTCTTGGAGCATTTATATGAGCTACTGAGTTTTCTAGTCACCCCTCCATAGTTTGTTGTATTTTAGGTTTGATGCCAGATGATATTTATGGGATCATGGGGATTAGGATCGTCGTTAGAAGCTCTGGATATTTATTTTCAAATTTTAAATTTACCACTTTGTTTATTGTTAATTGTTTTGTTAAAGGACATTTGAGATTAATAAAATTGAGACATTTTATTTAGTTGATTTATGTATTTATGCTTCCATAAATTTATGCTCAATCTAAATGGTATTTTTTTTTTAAAGGGCTCTTTAATTTATCAATATTTTCCAGTAGCACATCCCAGGGTGTTACACAAATTTGATTGCGAAAGAGATGTAATGTACTTCATCCGGGAGCTATCTACTTCCAATGAATTTAGCAAGGATTTCACACTGAGGGTGTTATTAGATATGTGAGCTCACTTTGCAGCAGTATTCCTCAACTACTAGTGTTGCTGGAATTATAATATCATGAACAAGATGATCACCCGGGATTAATGGTAAGTAAGGAGTAAAATAAATATAATAAATAAATTAAAGGCAATGGAAATTAAAAGATTTTTATTATGGGGATGCCTAGCATCTTATTACGTAGCTCAGTCTGAAATAAATGGAAATACATAATTATTCGTACATGCCATATATAAGGTACGACGTGTAGAAAACATTTGGGAATCATAAGAGTTAATAAGTTGCAGTATAGATATTCCGGCAGGGACTACCATCCTTGTCTGCTACCACCCATATGTACATAAGTGAAAATATTTTTCGAGGTAAGATAGAATAAAAGTCCAAACGTGCGAAAAGTATCTCATCTTCCTCAGATTCGTCGTCCATCTGGATGGAAAATAATTAAGTGGTCATGCCAAGTAGATAATTTTATTTCCATACAAGGTATAAGAGAAAATTTATTTTTAGAGAGTAACTGGATTTAATATTGATAGCATAAAAATTTGGAGACAAACTGAAATATGATAGAACTCTCAGGTGTATACTGGAGTCTAATGATATGTAAATGAGTAATACGGTGGAGTGTCACCGGATAAGTTGTGTATCAAGTTACCAAGATAAGGGTTCAGACTACAACAAGATAACCCATAAATTATCGGTTATAGGGGCTTCAAATGTGTAGACATACCTTACAATATCGTCCAAAGCAGATCATACACTCGGACAGGTGATCCCAAAATTGTTAGGAAATAATAATAATAATAATAATAATAATAATAATAATAATAATAATAATAATAATAATAATAATAATAATAATAATAATAATAATAAAGACTTGGCACACATAGCTAGGGTGGCACACATACATATGTAGTAAATAAAAACTAAGCACTCAACATCGAAGTCCTACAGACCAATTACAATAGTCGTGGTATATCGGGTTCTAATCCCAGAATCGTAAGGTATGATACTAGTTCTTTCACTAATAATGGTCATAAATTGGAGGGTTAAATGCAATCATTGCAGTAGGTTGTAGGGCTATCCCACAATTAAGGGTAAAAAGAATTCAGTGGCTTTTACTGAAGTCGTAGGCAATAATGGTTTATCGACTTTAGGGATAACTGAAATATCGAGATAATCATTATACGAAATAAGTATGGAGTACATAAATGAGTTCATAATTGAAACATGAGTTCAAAATTATCACAAAGGGATATAACAATTAGTAATTTTGAAAGACATAAGCTCAATTTGTATAATACTAAAATTAAAATCACCTACTTAGAATCTTCGGATTCCGAGTTTGTGCATCAAATTCACAGGGTTGACTGGATAGTTTTAAATCATGGAGAGTATTAGTAGTTCATATAGGCCTAAAAGAATGCTTATATGATGCAGTGGGATACTAAATTTTAAGAAGTTTCAGTGTAAAAATAACTAGGAGGATATAATATATAAATTTTTAGAATAATATTATTTTTATTTCTATTAGGATTTGGATTTAAAGACAAAATTGCTTTATTTGAACTAAAGAATTTATAGAAAAAGTTTGGGGGTGTTTTAAAATACTTGAAAAATTGGTCAGGGGTTATGTGTAAAATTAAAACTTCAATTTAAACTTTAAAACTAATTCTCTCGAGAAAATGCTTTCTTGGGATCCAAACAGGTGATACCTTTTTGTTCAGAATTAAAAAATAATTTTTTTGAAAAAAAATTATATTTTTCTTATTGGAGACGTGCCCTCACGCACTAAGTCAAACAATTCATGTTCCTGGTTTATCCTCACTCACGCGCGTGTAACCCACCCATCTTCCACCTTCGACCATTTGGCTTTAGGATTTTGAAAGTTTGACCTTAAATTTTAGACGTTTTAGTAATCCGTTTGAGTTAGTTCCTGAATGAAAATTGCATAACTTTTTAAGAAGAATCCAACCATATTGGTTTCAAGGATTTTTGTGGGATAAATTGAGCTATTGATTTTTTGTAAAAATGGCAAAAATTTAACCAAATATAAGTGACTGAACTTTAAATCAATTTTATCTTGATTAATCCTAAACATGCATCTAGTGATTAAAGCAAGTAAAGTAAAGAATACTCACAACGCTAGATGTACGAGGAAAAATCTAAGATGGTAAAAAACCTCGAACGACCCAAGCCAGACAATCACTATGAATGTGAATTACAACGAACAGACAAAAGACACTTAATGACTCGATCCCCACAGATCTTGACGCTCTTCTGATCTTCAACCACTCCTCTCACAGTTCCCACGCATAAAGTCCTTCTTCCAAGATACCTGTCCACAACATACGCGTCCATGTATTTCTCGGTGTCCACCGAATGTCTTTGATACGTCTACGATGTCGAACAAGAAGTCATTCTCTTTTCTTCACCGCAAAACCCAGATGTTCAAGTATAGAATAAACCTTCTTGGTGCATCAAGATCACATTAACATATAGTAATGATAACTCGGATCTTTGCAAACTCTAAGGATGTGTTTATGCCTTGAAACCTTAAAAAAATATGTGCAAACAGGTTTCTGGATCGTAAAATGTTTTTCCAGAAAGCACCACTTTTTAATTCTGAGGAAACCACACTTTAAATAGGAAAAATTAACCGCCTCGAAAAATGGGTCGCTCGAACGAGATCGGCCTATCGTTCGCACGACATGGATATCTCGCTCGAACGAGCAGAGATGTCGTTTGAACGATGCGCGTGTCAGTTTGACTTTTTCTTTAAAACGTTTCTACCAAAAGGGATCCAATTAAGTCAAACTCTTTTTCGAACTTATTAGAATAAAACTTAGATTAAACATTTAAAACACTCTTTAAAAACATTTTAAAACATTTTCCTTATAAAAATTCATCTTTATCCTTTTATAAAAATTATTCCGAGCACCATTAATTATACGCATTCATACCTAAATGATCTTGGAATGCAATGAACTTGAAGACGAATAAATTTACACCAATTAAACTTCGGCATGATTAATCCTTTGAAGCTTTTTTGCAACGACTTCAATTTTTTCAGTACGTCATAAACCAAGTGTGATCGTGACAAAATAAAATCTCCCTATGACATATTACAAACACAGTTTTGTTCATGGAATTAAGTCAAAATAATACAAGGACTCAATTGGAAATTTATGTACTTACAATTATCCCCCTTTGACTATTTCGGGACAAAACTAAACTAGTGAAATGCCTAAGCTGGGTCGTCAAGCCGTATGACGCCAAAATCTCATCCCGAAAACCCAAAGTCTAAAATTACAGGACACAGACTAGTATATGTAGCACCAGCAAACATGAACTATCTGAATGTGATGTAGACTTGAAATCTCGAATCGCTGAAGCATACCTACACACATAAAATGGGCAAAAAATACCAAGTGAAGTATGGAGGAACAAATGAAACCAATATATATATCTAAATGATACCAATTTTACAATAGATACCAATATGAATAAAATCTGAAAGATCATTTGTTAAATAATTGAGCAACAAAATGATATCAATTTGTACTACCAATTTGTAAAATATGTAATAAAAAATATGTTCAACAAATCTCCCCCTACATCACATACATCGCTCCCCCTTTTTGTCTCGAATAGACAATCCGGTGAAAAGATAAACAAATCAACAAGTATCTAGCATGAGAATATAGAAAATAAAAATCGCTAGATAATCATGAAACAACCAGCTAAATATGATCAAGTAATAACAAATCAGTAGCTAGTACACCAATGAATTACACAAAGAATATAGCAATCTAATTAGGTGTGATAAACGGAATCATATGCAAAATATAAATTTTGAACAAATATAACCAGCATATAAACCAGTCGGTCCAGAAAGCTTCTAGTAGTACCAAAAATATCACAAAATAAACCAGTGAACTGCAAACAAAAAGAAGCAAAAATATTCCCTGACTATCATTCAAATGAGCCAGGGACGTCGCTCAAACGAGATGAGGACGTCGCTCAAACGAGTCTTCTCGCGACATGGTAATGTCGCTCGAACGACTGCTCGCTCCGGACCAAATTTTTCTAGATTCCTAGAAATATCATATATTTTTGCCCAGTGAAATAATTTCCAGAAAAATCACAGTGGAAGGGCCTGACAACAGCAAAACAATGCTAAAACAGTAAGATTTTTAATCAAAATGCAAAAACGCATAAAAACTAATAATGCGAGTTACATGCAAACATAGTACCGATGTGCTCAAACATGGACATGGAATGTATGGGCGTGAAACTACAACAAATGAGTCACAATTCCAACACATCGAAAAGATCAAGAAGCTCTAATCAATAGAAATAAATCATCAAACTTTATCATATCCATATGACAATTAAAGTATGAGCTTAATGAACTAAACATACTACATGCACACAAATCCAGATTTTTTACGCTTCTACAAACAATAGTGTCAAATTGCAATGTTTCAACATTTAGGATTAGTTGTGTAAACCCGTTTAAATTTTCTCCAACTAAACTCCCTCATAAATATATATTTTTTCAAGATCTTTTGAGGTTTCTAGCATTCTCAACTTAGAGAAAATCTTATTGGCCCTTTTCTTAGCATTTTGCCTTTTTCTTTTGGGCTCTTTTAAACGGTGGCTCTCACGACGAGTCAGTTTTGAACTCTCGCAGCACTTTCCCGTGAATCAGTCATCATTTTTGTAATTAGATACCAAATCAAATCCTCACGGTAAACGATTCTTACATGCACACTTCTCCTTGAGTCTACTTACGCATAGATGACAAGATTGAGATAAGAACGCCTCACCAAATTCAAATATGCAAGAGAAGTCAAACATCCATATAAACTCATGCATGTGTGCAATGTTGGCATATATACAAAGTTGAATCAAAATACATATCAACTTCGAAACTATCCTATGTAAACAATGGTTAAGAATATTCTAAGTATCGATAATAATGACCAAATGTCCTAGCCACATGGATAATGAAATGATGGGGAGGTCCAAGCACACCAATATGCCACATCAAACATGTAAACTCAAAAACTAAAACTGAAAATCTTTTTGGCTTTTCAAACATATTTTGACTCAAATAAAAGCAAAATCTTTTTATTTTTTCAAACGTTTTCTCAAAAACCAAATAATTTTATGTTTTTTCAATAGGACTCAATCAAATGAAAAACTATAATACAAAATGATACACAAGTCATTATACTAGGAATGAAAATATCATGAAGCAAACTAGCATATGACAAATAAGGCAACACAATCATCCTTTATATTTAGCATGGGAAGAATCAAGTGCACCCAAACGAGAATCGTGAAGTTTTATTCCTAAAACCACTAAATTCGATTCCGAACCCAAGTAGGTGTAAAATGACGCATGGGGGTTTGGTGAATCGGGGCAACTTTATTCCTAAACTTCCTAGGAGCTTATCTAAGGTCGTAACAATAACGCCTAAGGTAACCTTTCCTACCAGAAAATGTGCAAGAGTAGCGATGGTGGAATGGGAACAATTCTCTCATGAAATCCTATACCTCCCCTAGCTCCCTTAATTTGGACGGTGCCTAAGATCTTATCTAACTTCTCTGATCTAGCCTCCAAATCAAACTTAACTCTAGACGAGTCTCTCAATCTCTCCTCCAACTCATGAATCCTAGACTCAAGCAAACACCTAGACTCCTCAAACTCTAGAATTTCCTTTTTCAAAGACTCCATCAAACCACGGAGATTATCTCTTTCACCCTCTACATACCTAATTTCTCCCTATGAGTCTTCTCTCGTGCCCTAAGATCCTCAATCAAACTATCATTATTTTCTATGTCACGCTCATTCAACTTAGCTTGCAATTTTGCATTTGCCTTTTTCACCTTAACCGTCTCGGCATACAACTCATTAAAATGCAACTTGCAATTCTTTCACACCAACTTCCTCTTCGTCACTCTCTTCACCCTCACTAACATGAGATTTACTCAAAACCTCCTCATAAGTGTCATTCATATGAGAATCATCGTCGCTCACATGACATGCCATAAACGCAATAAAGTTACGATCAATGGGAGAACTCTCTCCCTCTTCTGGATCACTATCACTTAAGGTGGAACTATATATAATTGGTTGCTTGCCCTCTTTCTTAAGTCTAGTGGGACACTCCTTAACTTTGTGACCATACCCCTAACACCCAAAGCACTTATCCGACTCATCTCTCTTAAGCTTCTCAAACTTATCCTTAGAGGTGGGATCAACTTTGTTGTTCTTGAATTTTTCAAACTTTTTAGCATCTTTCGATTGCTTTTGAAATTTAATAATTTTTTTAAATTTCTTTGCCAACAAAGCAACATCCTCAAAATCAAAATCGGAATCGGAATCAAAAACTTTAATTTCTTCCTTCTAGGTTTTCAAAGCAATACCTTTTTTCTTTCTTAGGTACTTGCTTGGAGGTAATCATGTCGATTTCATAGGTTTGTAAATCACCTACAATCTCTTCTAGTTTCGTCGACTCTAACTTACCCAAGGAGTTATAAATACTCACTTTTGCATCAAACCTACTAGGCAACGACCTAAGGATTTTCTTAATGACACGGTGGTCAGGAATTTTCTCACCTAGGTTAAACGACGATTTGACTATACTGGATAACCTAGCATAAAACTCATCAAAAGTCTCACTCTCTAACATCCTAATGGTCTCAAACTGTGTAGTAAGATTTTAAAGTTTCGATGCCCTAACCGTGCTAGTGCCCTCGTGAGTGACTGCCAAAATATCCCAAGCCTCTTTTGATGTTTCACAAGTCATAATTCTATTATACTCTTTCGGTGTAACATGTGAAGAAATAACGTGCAAACCCTTAGAATTATATTGTGAAAGTCTATGTTCAGTTTCGTTCCATGACTCGACAGGCTTTAAATTAGTGACCTCACCTAAAATAGTGACAGGGGGTGTCCAACCTTTCTCAACTGCTAGCCACACACACTCATCAATAGATTTTAATGCACTTTTCATTCTCATCTTCCACTAGGTGTAATTAGTGCCATCAAAAATAGGAGTTCGAAAAAGTTTGTTATTTCCAAAATTCATCTTTGAAAGCACACGGGATAACAAAACAAATAAATTATGTTTTCTAGCTATGATACCAATTTGAAAGAGTGGTCCTTATACGCGTGTTTCAAATCAAACCAATTTTCACCAAAAAATTATCCAACTTTTAATTAGTGATTAATAATAAACATGCATCTACTGATTAAAGCAAGTAAGGTAAAGTAAAGAATACTCACAACGCTGGATATATGAGGAAAAACCCAAGACGGGTAAAAAACCTCGAACGGCCCAAGCCAGACAATCACTATGAATGTGGAATTACAACGAACAGACAATAGACTTACTCAACGACTCGATTACCATGGGTCCTGACACTCTTCTGATCTTCAACCACTCCTCTCACAGGGACCATGTAGAAATTCCTTCTTCCACGACACCTATCCAGAACACACGCGTCCGAGTATGTCTCGGTGTCCACCGAATGGCTTTGATACGTCTACGATGTCGAACAAGAAGTCCTTCACTTTTCTTCACCGCAAAACCCAGATGTTCATGTATAGAACAAACCTTCTTGGTGCATCAAGTTCACATAAACATATAGTAATGATAACTCGGATCCTTGCAAACTCTAAGGATGTGTTTATGCTTTGAAACCTTAGATAAACATGTGCAAATAGGTTTCTGGATCGTAAACTGTTTCTCCAGAATGCACCACTTTTTAATTCTGACGAAACCACGCTTTAAATAGGAAAAATAAACCGCCTCAAAAAATGGGTCGCTCGAACGAGATCGACCTGTCGTTCACGTGACATGGATATCTCGCTCAAATGAGCAGAAAATGTCGTTTGAACGATGTGCGTGTCAGTTTGACTTTTTCTTTAAAACGTTTCTACTAAAAGAGATCTAATTAAGTCAAACTCTTTTTCGATATTATCAGAATAAAATGTCGAGTAAACATTTAAAACACTCTTTAAAAACATTTTAAAATATTTTCCTTATAAAAATTCATCCTTATCCTTTTATAAAAATTATTCTGAGCACCATTAATTATACGCATTCACACATGTGTGATCTATAAATGCAATTAACATGAAGACGAATAAACTTACACCAATTAAACTTTCGCATAATTAATTCTTTGAAGCTTTGCCGCAACGTCTTCAATTTCTTCAATACGTCATAGACCAAGTGGGATCGTGACAAAATAAAATCTCCCTATGACATATTACAAACACAGTTTTGTTCACGGAATTAAGTCAAAATAATACATGGACTCAATTGGAAATTTATGCCCTTATAAAAACTATGATTCTCATTTCGGCATTATAATAATTTTATTCTATGTTGAAAATGTATCAAAACATGCTTGCTTTGAGGAATTTTGGTCGAGTAAAATTCTTGAATTTGTTTTCTAAAAATTTCAAGCTCGAAAACTTCAAGATTTTATTTGATGTATCAAAACCTTTTCTTGGATCAATTAAACCTTTCACCTAGGTTTTGGAGAACCTAAGTTCAACTTACCTCAGTTTGAAATTGGTTCAAAGTTAAGGAAGCAGAATCCACCATTAAAGCTCTTGTTTTAATGGAGTTTTCTGGTTTTTGAGCTATTTTAGTGCATACACACATTAACTAACCCATGTAAACGCTTAATTCTATTCTATATACATGCAGAAACATAACCAAACTGAAGTAACAAACATTCGTGCAGAAATTAACAAAAATTCAAAAACTCTCAAAATTTTACATTAAAAAAGATCTCAGCTGGGATGAGTTTTTACTGAGGTGAAGGAGGGTATTTATAGGGTTCATGGAGAGGATTTGATTGGAGGTTTTGGAGGTGAAGATGGGGCTAAGTTTGCATAAGTTTCATCGAGGCCTATGTGGATAGCAATTAGGTACCCATAGTACTCTGCATGACACGTGCCATATTGGTAGTCCAGCTGCTCCCATATTAGTAAGGGAGTAAGTATAAACAAGTTTGGGTTTTGGTTTACGTCCTTAGATAATTTTTGTACAGAATTAAGGGCTTTTAAGTTACTTTGTAAAAATTTAGGGGCTTATGTGAAATTATTCAAACTTAATGGATTTGGTTATGATATTCCTACAAAATATAAGTCATTTGGTCAAACTTCTAGTGAAATTTGGGTTTTAATTGGTATACAAAAGTGTAAGTTAACTTACTTCTTCCTTTAAGGGTATTTTTGTAATTTGGTAAAAACCTAGGCTTTATTTGGAATTATTACTTTTAAGAGGAAATAAAGGTATATTTAGAGTATATTAGAGTGGGTTGTTTCATTCTTTCCACCTAAAAAAAATTCCGTCCTCAAAATTACCTGGAAAAAGCGCAGGGTATTGTTGTCTCATAGTGTCTTCTATTTCGCATGTCGCTTCTTTAGCTACGTGGTGTCACTAAAGAACTTTAACTAGTGGGATGATTTTATGTCGAAGAGCTTTTCTTATCGGTTGAGAATCTGAATAGGAATTTCCTCAAATTCTTGGTTGAATTCAACTCTCATATCCTTCCAAGTAAAAATGGGACTCGGGTCAAAGATATATTTTTGCAATTGCGAAACATGAAACACATCATGGAGATTGGATAGTTTTGGGGGTAATTCCAAATGATACGCTACTGGTCCAATACGTTCGATGATTCTAAAGGGACCAACGTATCGATATGCTAATTTTCCTCTTTTTCCAAATCGAATTACCCCCTTTATTTGAGATACTCGTAAGAACACTTGGTTATTTATTTGATTCTAAGGGTTTTCGACGGGTGTTAGCATAAATCTTTTGTCGACTTTGGGCTGAATGTAATCTTTCCCAAATAAGGCATATATTTTTTGTGGTTTCGATGATGATCTCGGGTCTGAGTGTGTGACTTTCTCCTGATTTATTCCAACATAAGGGTGAATGGTAGGGTCATCCATAGAGGGCTTCATAGGGAGTTGTGAGAATGTTGGTCTGATAACTGGTATTATAGAAGAATTCCATCAAGGCAAGATGGTTATTCCATAAATCGAGAAAGTCTAACGTGCAGGCTCATAAAATATCTTCCAGAGTTTGAATTACTCGTTTAGATTGTCCGTCAATTTGAGGATGAAAAGCAGTGCTTAGGTAGAGTTTGGTTCCTGAGGATATTTGTAAGGATTGCTAAAATCTTTTGATAAATTTGGGGTCTCGATCGAAAATGATAAAAATAGGTACATCATAAAGCATAACAATTTCCTTGATGTAAAGTTCACTTAGTCCTTGGAAGGAATCGGTGGATCCGGTTAGTAGAAAATGGCAGAATTTTATAAGACGGTCGACGACGACCCCTATTGTATTGTATGCTTGAGAAGTTTGGGGCAATGTATTGATAAAGTCCATGGTTATATGATCCCATTTCCATTCTGGTAAAGGGAGTGGTCGGAGTAAACCACTGGAGTGTTAATGTTCAATCTTCATTTATTGGCAAGTCAGACACTTTTCTAATAAGTGTATAATATATTTCTTCATACCGGGCCACCAATAATGTTACTTGAGGGTTTTATACATTTTGTGCTTCGAGGGTGAATCATAAATTTAGAATAGTGAGCTTCCTGCAGGATTTCTTCTCGTAATGAGGCTATAAGAAGAACACATACTCGATTTTTGAATTTTAACCCATGTTCGGGTTCCAAAGTCCAATTTTTTTAGGAGATTGTTTCGAAGTTTTTCTTTTGGGAATGCAAAAATTCATCCCGAACTTCGAGGTCGATGATTTTCTTATGTAGAATGGGGCGAGCGACAATGTTTCTAGAACAACTTTGGTCTTGGTGGGGTCTTATTGTAGATTGTAATCTCCAATGGTTTCTAATAATACAAGCATACTATGGAGGCTTTCCTTGGCTTTGCGGGTTAAGGCATCAGCGACAACATTACTTTTTTGGGGATGGTAGAGTAACTTAAACTTATAATCCTCTAAGAATTTTGTCCATCGTCTTTGATGAAGGTTGAGAACCTTTTGCATGAATATGTACTTAAGACTCTTATGATCAAAATATGAAATTCTTCTCCATATAGATAACATCTCCAAATTTTTAGGGCAAAGACTACTCTTGTTAATTCCAAGTCATGTACTGGATTGTTATTCTCATAAATTTTCAATTGTCATGATCCGTAATCGATCACTTTCCCTTATTTCATCAATACACAACTGAGTCCTTGTAGAGAAGCGTCGATATAAACATCGTAGTTGTTGTTACTAGAAGGAATGGTTAGGATAGGGGCGGTGGTTAATTTTTCCTTTAAGGTACAAACGGCTCATTTTCATTCAGAGTTCCATATAGATCGAACATCCTTTCCGATCAACTTTAGTAAAGGTAAGGCAATTTTGAAAAACCCTTCCACAAAGCATCGATAATATCCGGCAAGTCCTAGAAAGATACATAGTTCTATGATGTTGGTGGGTTGAGGCCATTCAAGTACTGCAATGGTTTTGGCTAGGTCCACTTGTAGATCTACTTCAGTGACTACAAGTCCAATGAAATTTACCTCTTTCATGAGGAAATTACATTTACTCTATTTTGTGTAAAGCTAATGTTTACGAAGGGTATCCAACACTATACATAGGCGTTCTTCGTGTTATGTCATGGTCATGGAATAAATTAATATGTCATCTGTAAAGACGATCACAAACTGATCCAGGAAAGGACTAAATATTCTATTTATTAGGTCCTTAAAAGCGGCGGGGGCATTAATTAATTTAAAATACATGACTAATAATTCAAAATGGCCATATCGTGTCCAAAAAGAAGCTTGGGGTATGTCTTATTCCTTAACACAAAGTTGGTGATATCCAGATCTTAAATTAATCTTTCAAAATATCTTTGACACTTGCAACTGTTCAAACAAATCACATTTCGTGGACAATGGATATTTATTCTTTATGGTCACTTGGTTCAATTTTCGATAATCAAGACATAACCGAAAAGATCCATCTTTCTTTTCCTCAAATAAAACTGGAGCTCCCCAAGGTGAATTACTGGGGTGTATAAATCCTTTATTAAGTAGGTCGTCCAATTTTGTTCGAAGTTCTCACAATTATAAAGGAACCATATGACAAGGTGGTATTGAGATAGGGGAGGTATTTGGCGACAAAAAGATAAAAAAATTCAATTTCTCGAGGTGGGTGTATTCCGAGTAAATCTTCGGGAAATACATCTTTGTAACTGATCAAGATGTTAGAAAGGGAGCGGGTTTCTTTTCCACTTATACAAAAAAGTAGAGGTTAGTGGGGATTTTACATTAGAAATGAAATGAAGTTTGATGGGATGGTTTGAATGTAATCGTCTTCGCATGACAATAAATATGAGCAAAGTTCGGAGATAAAACGTCCATTCCTATTATTAAATCAAACTCTGTTAAATCAAGGACTATAAAATCTATGGTTAATGTCCTGGTTCCAAAATGTAAAGTGTGACATTTACAAATCCTATCGGTAATGGCCATCTTTCCTATTGGCATTAATATAGTAAAAGGGTGAGCTAATAGACTAGAGGATAATTGCAGATGAGTCATACATAAACGACTAATGAAAGGATGTGTAGATCCAAAATTAAATAATGTATGTGTAAAAATATTATAAATAGGAGGATTACCTTCGACCACATCGTGGTAATTTGGATTTTTTGCTGGGAGAAAAGAGAAATTCTGACCTTGGTTCCTATTGAGTGGTTCTTGCTTTCTATCGTGGGTATTTTATTACGGTGAACTATTAGAGTTATTGGTTGGATTCTTGATAAGAGATTTCATAAAATTGGGGGAGGTAGAAGGAGGAGGCATGTGTAGAATAGGGAATTGGATTCTCAGATGTCCTATCTGGTTACAATCATGATAATGCATCAAAGTTCTACTGTGACTATGTTGAATCTGACTGAATACTAGGCCATCCTTGGGCTTGTTATAGGGAGGATCTCGTTGATTAGGTTAGTTCCTAATAACATAGGGATTTGGAGAAAGAGTGGATATTTAGGTGTGCTGGAAGAGGATGGGTGTTTTTCTATGAGGGAGGTTATTTCAATCATTCGGTTAAACTCTTGGACTTGTAAAGGAATGATGGAATTATAAAGGAATGATGGGGGATTTAATGTTCTGGTGTAAACCTCGTTCAAAATACTTTCACCTTTTGGGTTCGATGTCTACGTCTTCCTGATCATATCGAGATAATTCGGTGAACTTAGCCTCATACCAGGCTACAGTCATTTGTTGTGGTTGTAGGCTTAGGAAATCTATGGTCATTTGATGTCTTACGGATTCGAAAAAGTACTTATTGAAGAAGATTTCTTCAAACTGCTCCTAGTTTAGTTCATTCAAATGTCGAAAACATAAAATAAACTGCCAGCAAGAATCTACTTCTCCTTTGAATAGGTATGAAGCCAATCTTACCATAAGATCGGCTCTCTTTTGAAAAGGTATGAATCCAATCTTACCATAAGATCGGTGCTAATCCCTAATCTGTTAAGTACTTTAAATTTTTGACGAATCCATCTTTCTGCTTCAATCGCACCGGTCTTCCCAAAAAATGTTAGGGGGTTTGTCTCAAAAATTTCTTAATGGTGTTCATTCTCCGAGTTTCTTCAGATTGGTCATTATTAATGAGGGGTGGAGGCATATTTTTTTGCCGCTGGGTTATTATAGTTAATTCTTGTAGACAACATAAAATTCCTTTATTGGTGGCAGTTGGATTAGGCATTTGTGTAAAAAATCATTCCTCCTAAGCTCCACTGGTAGTTGCACGAGTATTAACCATCTTATATAAATAATATATGAAGGGATAAATTACAAGTAGAGATATAGCAACATACTTGCTATATTAACGATATTTGGTTACTAGTATTATACAGGCAAAAAATACAAAGAAGATTACCTAGCTGATAAACCTATTTTACAACAAAAGAACGCTTAACTAATATAAAAGAACTATTAGTTTAAACTACTGCGGTCATTCGGGAATATGGGTTTCGTTTACTTGCACACACATATATGTCAATTTTATTTATTTACGAACATATTCCAACTATAGTCTTTAGCCCATTTGAGGAACTGTTCGGTCAAACATAGGCTCTGGGTCAGTTTCGAAGGGATCTGAATCATCTGGGGAGTACTAATATTCATGGGGATAAATATAGTAGTGGTGGAAGGAAGATAACCATCTTCGATTGGAGAGTCAGGGGGAGAAATTGTGACTTCATTAAGTGGTACGACATCCCATGCGAGATGGATTGCTTGTTGAAGAGTATCGGGGTCTTCAGAGAATCTCTTACCCTGTCAGGTTGCTTAAGCCTCTCCCATAAGGCGACCAATAAGAAAAACGTGTTTGAACTCAGGAGTAGAAATCACCCAGTCATGATCAATGCTTCTTATGTGTTGACAAAGCTTTGCATAGTCGACCTCTTTAATTGCTTACTCAAACCTTTCGTGAGTCGAATCACGAATATCAAGGCAAATATCGTCCCAAATATTCATTACTGCAAAATATTATGAGTAACAAAATGTGATAAAGGAAATATTCATAGTAATAATAATATAAGTCGTAGGCAAAAGATTTTTTTTATTTGGTCCCGTAAAGGCATAAAACCCAGCGATGCTCTGATACCATGCTGTTGCATTTGCGAATTCTATGTTTTTAATTGTACGTAAAGAGTAAAATAAATATAACAAATAAATTAAAGGCAACAAAAATTAAAAGATTTTTACTATGGGGATGCCTAGCATCTTATTACATAGTTGAGTCTGAAATAAACGAAAATACATAACTATTCGTACATGCCATATATAAGGTAAAACTTATAGAAAACATTTGTGAATCACAAGAGCTGATAAGTTCTGATGTAGATATTCCAGCGGGGACTACCATTTTTGTCTGTTACCACTAATACGTACGTAATCGAAAAGATTTTTCGAGGTAATATAGAATAAAAATCCAAACGTGTGGGAAGTATCTCATCTTCCTCAGATTCTTCATCCATCTGGAAGGAAAATAATTAAGAAGACATGCCAAGTAGATAATTTTCTTTCTATACAAGGTACGGGAGAAAATGTATTGTTAGAGAATAACTGGATTTAATATTGATATCATAAAAATTTGGAGATAAACTGAAATATCATAGAACTTTCAGGGGTATACCAGAGTCTAATTATATGAAAATGAATAATATAGTGGATTGTAATGGGATAAGTTGTGTATCAAGTTACCAAGATAAAGGTTCAGACTATAAAAAGATAACCCATAAATTATCGATTATAGGTCTTCAAATGCGTAGACATACCATTACAATATCATCCAAAGCATATCATACACTTGGACAAGAAATCCTAAAATTATTGGGGAATAATAATAATAATAATAATAATAATAATAATAATAATAATAATAATAATAATAATAATAATAATAATAATAATAATAATAATAATAATAATAATAATAATGATGATGATGATGATGATGATGATGATGATGATGATGATGATGATGATGATGATGATGATGGATTGGGACACTTAGCTTGAGTGACACTCATATGTATGTCATCGTAATTTAACAGACCAATTAGAACAGTCGTGATATACCGGGGTCTAATCCCTTAATCGTAAGGTATGATACTAGGAGTTTCACTGATAAGGTCATAAATTGCAGGGTAGTATGTAATTAATGCAGTAGGTTGTATGGCTATACCACAATAAAGGGTAAAAAGAGTTCAGTGGCTTTTACTGAAGTCGTAGGCTGTAACGGTTTATTGAGTTTGACGATAACTGAAATATCGAGAAAATCAATATACGGAATAATTATGTACATAAATGAGTTCTTAATTAAAACATGAGTTCAAAATTATCAAAGAGTGATATAACAATCAATAATTTTGAAAGACATAGGCTCAATTTAATTAATACTAAAATTAAAATTACCTACTTTGAATCTTCGAATTCCGAGTTTGTGCGTCTAATGAACTAGGGTTGACTGGATAGTTTGAAATCATGAAGAGTATTAGTAGTTTGTATTGGCCTAAAAGAATGTTTATATGATGTAGTAGGATACTAAATTGTAAGAAGTTTCAGTGTAAAAATAACTAGCAGGGTATAATATATATAAATTATTATAAGTTATTAGAATAATGTTTTTCTTTATTTCTATTCATATTTAAATTTAGTGACAAGCGACAAAAAAGCTTTATTTGAACTAAAGATTTTGTAGAAAACATTTGGGGGTGTTTTAAAATACTTGGAAAATTGATCAGGGGTTTATGTGTAAAATTAAAACTTTAAAACTAGTTTTCTCGAGAAAATGCTTTCCTAGGATTCAAACAGGGTGATGTAATATACCATTTTGTTCAAAATTAAAAATAAAAATTTTGGAAAAAAAATCAGATTTTTTCGATTGGAAACGCGCTCTCACGCCCTAAGTCAAACATTTCACGTGTTTGATTTGACCCTCACTCGCGCACGTGTAACCCATTCGACTATTTGATTTAGGGTTTAAAACTTTGACCTTAAATTTGAGATGTTTTAGGAATCCTTTTAATTTTGTTTTTGAATGAAAATTGCATAAGTTTTGAAGAGGAATCCAACCACATTGGTTTCAAGGATTTTGGTGGGCTAAATTGAGCTATTGAGTTTTTGTAAAAATGGTAAAAATTTGACTAAACATAAGTGACTGAATGTTATGATTCTCATTCCGACATCATAAGGGTTTTATTCTATGTTGAAAATATAACAAAACAAGCATGGTTTGAGGGATTTTGGTCAAGTAAAACTCTTGAATTTGTTTTCTGAAAATTCTAGGTCTGGAAACTTCACGCTATGATTTAAGGTATCAAAATATGTTCTTGGTTCAATTAAACCTTGCACATAGATTCTTGAGAACCTAAGCTCAACTTCCTTCACTTTGAAACTAGTTCAAAGTCAAGGAAGCAGAATCCACCATTAAAGCTCAAGATTTAATGGTGTTTTTTGACTTTCGATCTATTATAGTGCATACACATGTTAAGTAACACATGTAAATGCATAATTCTATTCTATATACATGCAAAAACATAACCAAATTGAAGAAACAGTCATTCATGCATAAAATAATAGAAATGAAAAATCTCTAAAAAAATTACATTAGAAAAGCTCTCAGCTGGGATGCATTTTTACTTAGGTAAATGAGGGTATTTATAGAGTTCGTGGAGAAGGTAAAGATGGTTTTGAAGGTAAAGATGGGGCTGAGTTTGCACAAGTTTCATCAAGGCTTATGTGGATGGCAAATGGGTAGCCATGGTACCCCACATGGCACATGCCATGTTAGCAGTCCAACTGACCCTGTGTCAGCAAGGAAGTAAGTATAAATAAGTTTGGATTTTGGTTTTAGTCCTTGGATAGTTTTTATATTGAATTAAGGGCTTATAAGTTACTTTATAAAAGTTTAGGGGCTTATGTGCAATTATCCAAACTCAGTGGAGTTGGTTATGATATTTTTACAAAATATAAGTTATTTGGTCAAACTTTGAGCAAATTTTGGGTTTTAATTGGTGTATAAAAGTGTAAGTTAACTTAATTATTCCTTTAGGGGTATTTTGGTAATTTGGTAAAAACCTAAAGTTTATTTAAAATTATTACCTTCTAGGGGGACTAAAGGTATATTTAGAGTGGGTTGTTACAAAAACTATTTGAACTGAGCATAAATGAACAAGATGACGAAAAATATGTTCCAACTTAAAGACGACATTGGCCGTTATTTATGGGGATTTTGTACATATATGTGAATATTGTTTTAGTTTAAAGACATTTGAATGTATGCAGATTTGTGGTTGACTATGAATAGTTGAGTTCATTACGGTTTTAAAATATCAGCTTCTTTTAAAAATAACACCAAATTATTTGTCTAACAAATGTGTTTTACCATTAACATGCGTTGTTAACATATCTGATTGCGAAATAACTCTAACGTTATTAGAAATCAATATGTTTCAGTCATAAGGTTCACTAAAAATAGAGAGCATGGTTTCTTAAACAAGTTGTTGAATTTTTTATCATTTATGTAAATGTCTTATATGAAGTTCCAAGCAAACTAGCTACAATGTTTTTTAATAAAGCAAGTTATCAACACTTGGAACACTGAATTTGAACTACACATGTGATTAACTATGCGATTAAATGTTGATACTAAAAGTGTGTAACACCCTAATATCAATGGATATGGCTAGTATTTATTTTCAAGTGGCAAGGATCAAAATGACTTCATCCCATATTTATTAGTAAATTATCTCTTTGTCGGTCTTACATCTCAGTTTTGGGTTATATGGAATTTTACTTTGTTAGTATACTGCCTTCTCACGTTGATGTTATGGTCGTGAATGGTAAGTGTGAGTTGTGTGACAGTTGGGATTAATGGAAGGTCGTTTTAAGTCATATAATGAACTTCAATCCAGTTGTTATGCCATTTGGTCAATGGGGCATGGATTTTAAAGGGTACAAAAATACGTGGAACAAATAGTAAACGCTGGGGAGTGTGCATTTGGGCCAAACTTGACACAATTTTGGTCTTGTTAAAACTATAATGGCTTTGGTGCCATTCCAAGAAAATTATCAATAATTAGGACACTGAACATGCACTGTGATTAACATAACTGTTTATAACCCCATCTAGTGAAACCTATACATATTATCAAAACCAACATTTGTTAATGTTAAAAATTAAAAACCATCCCCAAAATAAGAGAAAATTTTGGAATCATGTCTTATCAAACTAAGACTAATGATATATTTCAATAACAATGTCACAACAGTTAATTGATTCAAATGTATGATTAAAGCATGTTACTAACAACAAACTTCGAATTTATAAAATTGGGCAACTAAAGTACATGAACAGAGGTGTCATTCCATCAACTAATCGTCTTGCATGTTTTAACGTTATGGTAGCTTATCCCACACCTATTGCACTTTGCCTTCCTTGTAACAATCTCACCGAAGACTTAATACGCTTCTTTTTAGGCCTCCCTTATTATTTTTTAATTGATGGTGGCATTAACTCATCATCATCCGAGTTGCAATACATTTAACCATCTAGTATCATGTCACGTGCAGGGTAAAAAGGCTCAACATATGATTTAATAAAGACCATGATGAAATATCATTCAACATATAAATAAACATCTATCTCTTAGTTTGTTGGATTGAGACATGCGAACAAGAAAAACCATTTTCGTCCCGCAGACAATAAGAATAACACCAAGTGAAAAAATCCACAACATACCGATGGCAATTATTGAACCTCAAATATATCGTTTCCAGCACAACGAATAATATAATCCATCCCATCCTCCACCCTGGTAGCCAAAACCTTTTCCATTTAGAGACATAACACCGAGGCCCATTGACTATATACTAAGATGTGTTCGTCCATTAAATCCATCAACTTAAGCTTTATACCTTCAGTCAAATGCTTTATAGGAATGTGTGTCTCATCCAAAATCCAATTGCTAAATGACTCCACAATGTTTGAGCACATCTCACCACAATGGTTACGTTTGGAAAATGAATCTGCTCACTTCTTGAATGATATACCATTTAAAAAATGATCGATTGGTTCCTTCCCTTTATTTTCAACATATTCAAAAATTTATAAAATGAAGATTGAGTTGGAGCATATGCGCTTTTGTTAAAATATTTGCAATCCTCTTAAGAAAGTTTGTACCATAATTTCCAAGAAATCTATCCAATAAATTATTCTTCAAATGGTGGAGACAATAAGAATGATCAGATTGAGGAAACACACAAGCCACTCTATCATAAATACCCTGATGATGATCAGAAATAAAGATGATATTTCGCTCATCCTCATATGAATATATTTTAAAATCTTCAAGAACCATCTCCAATTATCATCGTTCTCCGCATCAACAACGAGAAATGCAAATGGAAAAATTCGTACAAAACAACACAAAGACATAAGCATGGTATACATAACATTGAAATTCATTAACATACATGTTTATTCTTAATCAGACACTACCTTGGCAACCATTCTTTCCCGTTGATGTCAACAAAGTTCCACGATGCTTAGTTTTTTAAAAAGTACTATCCAAGCACAAAAATGGTCTATAGTACTTGAAACCATCAATGCAAGCACCAATAGCAATAAAACATCTCTTGAAACGGCGTGTGCCATATTCACACTCTAACACAATATGAGAACCAATATTAGGTTATTTTAACATGGTTAAATGTGTTTGCGAATGAT
Organism: Sambucus nigra; assembly: GCA_949130495.1. NCBI lineage: Eukaryota > Viridiplantae > Streptophyta > Magnoliopsida > Dipsacales > Adoxaceae > Sambucus > Sambucus nigra. The sequence continues at coordinate 370,929,553 of OX422210.1, read as the reverse complement.
TATAGGAGTACAAATAATTTTTTGCCAACTGTTTACCGTACCACGCATTCCAATATGAAAAATCAAACCCATAAGATTGCTTCATATCCCTTAAAACTTTCTTAGGGGATATAAATGGCTTATCATCTTCGATTTCACCATATTACACTTTTGTTCCCTAATACGACCTATACAAATATGGGCGTAATTTAACTTCACAATATAAAAATAACCATTCGCACAACACACATGGGAATGGAAAAACCATTCACGTCCATTTGAAATCTTACTCATACAAATGGTAGTGACCCTAACTTTGTCATTTTTAACGTAAACAAATGAAAATCCACACTCCGTCACCTACTTCCCTAATTTGTCACGAACATCTTTAATAGACTCAAATCGCTTCCCAATGTGTCGTATGTAACTCCTCAATGACTCTGACAAGTATGTGTGTGATGGATCTAATCTTAACATCCCTTTTTATTCATCATCATCGACATCCAAAAACATGATATTTCTGCCCAAAGGCATATATAAATTAGCCACGAGCCCAATTTCATTTGAAATCTTTATACATTGCCCAACATCAAGCACATGAATATTAATAAAAGAGCAATTCACTAAACCTTGATACACAAACAACATTTGCACACCCGAATATGACATCACACTACACACAGGGTGATTCAAAAATAAATAACAAACATCAAAAGGACTGTTGTGGAGTGCAGGAAATTTGGATCTAATCGAATCACAAAGATCCACAAATGACACCCTTGATAACAATATGACTATAAATGTTGACGAATAATGTGTACACCTCAGTAACCTCAAATCAGTAATAGGTCTGCATAAATAAATAATAATGAAAACGTATTGTTAGTTTATTATATCAATATTAAGACTACAATCAAAGCCACATGTGGATTGATAACATGTCGTACAAACATCGAAAGTAATAGCAAAATGGATATTCTAGAGTAACTGCCACCTGAGAAATGTTATATGACTACGTATGTTACTACTAACGCAAACGTGGATCAATACTTTTCAAAAACACATACAACTAGAGATTGTAAACATAAAACTTATAAAAAAAGTCATAATAAATAATAAATAATCATTAAATCGAAACCCGACATTATAGTGGAATCAAATATCCATGAAAAACACCCCTATAATTATATGAACACTAATATGACACCATAAAGGATCAGGTGTGAATCCGAATATAAATAGTTATGTAAATGACACCAGATGCATATAAATTTTCCGATAAACAAATACATATACAACGAGTTCTAAAGGATCAACAAATGTCCACTAAAAAATCATATTTGAATCAGTATGCTAAGAGTGAAGTAGATGACGCCAATGGCATACGAATTTCCCAGTAAACATATACATATATAATGATTCCAAATATTTCACATATATCCATTATAATATAAAAAGTGAAATAAATGATTTCAAAAAACTGATTTGTTTGTGAATTGTAATGATATAATCGACTAAACATTACACATAAAACTAAGAATAAGATAATATAATTTTTTATTGCATCCACAAATTAAAAAGTACAAATAATTTTCTTTCAATCCACAAAACTAACTATTTTCGCAAGATCAAATCAAACAGTAATCAGTTTCAATTGGGATATACTATAAAAATTTACATATCTATATTCAACCACTGGGATGACCTCTAATTTGAATTAGATCTCTATTTGTTGTTGTTTACCACTAGTTTTAGAACCGTAAGTCGCAGATATAAGCTTTACTGGTATCTGAATCAAACCGCAATGAAAGTGGTAAGCTAAAATAGCACACACGGGGTAATCTATGAAATATGGTTTGGGAACTTTTATTTCAATTGAATAGAATTAAAAATAGTAAGAAAAAACTACTCATAATGGTATGTGTTAACGAGGGTATATTTTACATTTAACATCCTTTGACTCTTAGTCCTTTTCAACGTTTCCTCTATATATAGGGCCATCTCCAGTGGGAGAATAAAAAAAGATGTAAAACTAAACATTTTCCTTTACGTTGAGAGGGTCGAATACACACTAGGACAATGCAAGACAATGGAAAATAACTACCTAGACGCGGAAGAAAAACCCACCCAAGTCATGGGCGTGTGTCTTTTTCTCATCCACAATGGATCCCACCTTGGGCGTGCGATTGTTACCCGCCCAGGTAGCTGCCAATCTAAGCCCCAGTGATCATTGCATCATGTCAGTTAATGTTAAAATGTAACCATTAAAAACCACCTGGTATATCCCCAAAAAATTACCTATATATATTACACTTCAACCCTCATTTTATTCACACACAAATCCTTTTCTTTCTTTTCTTCTACCCCAAATTTCACAAACCAATTATCCTATATTGAATTATTAAAATTTTCCATAGTCAATATTTTCTTTGACAACATGTTTCCTATTCAAAGAAAGTGGTGTTCAAAAATTGTAAGACCAAATGAAAACCATCTTTCGACACCTAATCTCCTAGCAGTTTATTAAAATTTATTTTGGTTGTACAATGATACACCACATGCGAGAGACATGATAATTGATCCAATCGCACACGCCAATGACAGTCAATTCACCATGCGTAGTAGTAACCATGGGCGCACCGATATTTATATAGAATTTTCCAGCATTCTGGAAGATAATTTTGAGTTTAATCATTTGTGCAGTGAAAATTTTCCTAACTTAGATAACCAAATGATCGATGCCCTAATCAGTAGGTGGTCAGAGATAATACATAGGTTTCACCTACCATATGTGGAATTGGGGATTACCCGTTTTGAATTTTTACATATAACAGGTAATATTTGAATTTCATGCTATGTAATTTATTTATGTTTATTATTTATATGTCAAACTTTAAACATTTTATACTTATAAAAATATTTTGTTTTAAGAGTTCCAATTTCAACCAATCTAATTTTGCCCGCATTTCCTACTTCTAGTCCTTATACTGTGGAAGAAATATTTAAATTATATTATCCCGGAATAGGCCGCCCTCAGTACAAAGGATGAAATATTTCGTGTGGAACACTAAAAGCGTACATATTGTAGTGGAAACAACAAGCTCCGGAGGCTAAATTAGTGAGTGTAGAAGAAATCGATCGTGCTTTTATTGTGTATGTCATGAGCTCTATATTTTTTCCAACGGGCCATAATTCAGTATTTGTGGATTAGTCTATATATTTACATGACCTAAGAGATATGGCTACGAAGGATCGGGGTTATGCCATTCTTGCACGAGTGCACTACGCCCTAGATGAATGTACTACAAATGTCCAGAAAATAGTTAATTATTTTTGGCAAGTAGGAGAGGTAAATTCTTCACCAATTCAACATTACACTTTTGTTATAAAAATTTTATGTAGTTACCTTATGAATACCAATTATTAATTAGATGTTTTTCAAAATTGCAGTATTACGGTTATGAGTACCTCCACACGATGTCTCCCATCTTGCATAATGAAGCAGGGGAAAGATGGTCCCGTATTTAATGATGGGTGACCACTCAACGTGGTATTGTTTTGGGACAAATGCGGTTTAAAAGCTCGACCATGCAGAACAACTCAAAATGCAATCGCCTAAGTCAATAATATGGCAACCTTTTTATGGGATTTTCACAAAACGAGTTGGTTATCATTGAAGTTTCACATGATTTGGCTCAGAGATGGTACATGTTATTTGATCCCGAGTTAGGTGGGTCTTAGTATCTCGGCGACCGTTATTACCGTCAATTGACAAGTCAGATTACTAATTCTCGCATACCCACCATATCCTATGGTGTTTATTACTCAACATAATTATATGCAATAAATTAGCAATTGACAACATGCAATTGCTCATGTCATAGCTACATCATAGGAGGAATGTAGTACGTACTAGAAAGTTTTCAGTAAGGGTCCAATACTACCCCCATTAGTTCGGTGGCGGAACCACGATAGGGTTGGGTTTGCCTCAATTGTACCATCGAGTTATAGGTACGCAACGCCCCTCAAAATATATGGTAGGCCCCTGATTAGGCATAAATTCTTCCTAATTTATCCCCTTAATTTAAAGGATTTTAGCACCTCGGGTGATGTAAATTGTGTGGATTTAACTCATATATGTGCTACTGACATTTCTTATAAATTGCTTCAAGTTTCATGTATTTTTCGTGCTTTTTATAGGTATTTTGAACAAGTGAAGAGAAGAGGAAACTCAAGAATCGAGAAATCAAGGAAGAAAGAAAGGCTAAAAAGTCAGAGGGTAAAATAGTAACTTTACATATGGAGTTCGGACGAAGGACCAAAATGAAAATTAAAGACCTCGTGTCTACAAGAACGTAGGATGAAATAACATCCTAATCCGGTCTCTGATCAGAAGTTATGGAACTTCAAAGATGAGAGAAAATCAAGAGAAAAGAAAAAAAAAAGAATTCCAGAACCGGACCGGACCGGACTGGTCATTGCCAAAAACAAACCGAGTCGAAGGAGATCTAGACTCTGAATAAAATTCACCAGCGAACCGATCCGGATAAAGCCAAAAATGAACTGGTCCGATGCCTTGAGAATCTCTGCATAAAATTGAGGGCCGAACCGATTCGAATTCAAAGGAAAATGAATCGATCTGGCTTATACCAGACCGAACCTAATGACCATGCCGGATCGGTTCGGTTGCAATTTTTTTGAATTTTCTTTTTCAAATTGAGAGTCCAACTTAGCTCAAAATCTTGTAATTTCCGTAGGATACTTATACTAATTAATTCCCAGACTTTATGGAGTTCTCTTTTGATATTTTTAGAGAGCTTTTGCAACTAAGAACCCTAGGTTTTAATTTCTGCAACAATTATTCAAGTTTCAAGATTTAATTACATAATTTATTCATTGCGAGTATTATTTATTTTTTACTTTTAATTGCTTTCATAGTTTAGCTTGATTAGTAATTAAATTTTAGGTTGCAATTCGTAATTCCAAATTTCTTCCCAATTATTCACATAGCTATGAATTTCTGCAAATTTAATTCTGAGATAGTATTTACTTTAATCATTTCCAGCTAAGTTTTTAAGGGTTGGGATTCATGAACCCGTTCCGATGTAATTTACATGTGTATAAAATAGGTTTTGAATTGAAAATTTATTGAATCATGTTGATTGGTTGTCACATCCGTCTTAGACCTTTTAACCTCGTTTGCCCTAGGTAACCGGGGTGTTTAAAGATGCGATGCGTGTGTTAGCTATTCGGCAGTGCTTTATTCTTACTTTGATTATGTATGATGCGGGATAGTACCCTCATATATGTAATGCTTAGGATTAATAAAGACTGGGTTCAATCAAATTTCTAATTCAAAAGCTATTGTTCTATCCGATAAATATACTAGGGTTTGGGGGATTGTATCCTAACCTATATTTCCCTTATTCATATTTACTTCGCTAAAGTTGTTTATTTCTGTGCACCTAGTTTAGTCAGTAGTTTAAATTTTCTTCACATTTAGTTAGTAGTCATTCAGTTCACAATTAATCATCTTTTTAATTTCTTCTCTCGAATCAATTTAAGGTTAGTCTTCTATCACTACGTCGTCATGAATTTTTAGCCTAGTTCCCTTTGGAGATGATCCCGACTTATCGGATTATTACTTGAGCGACAAGCTTGCACTTGAGCCTAAAAGCACGCACTTTAGGCACTTTTGTGGTCGCGTCAGCCCCATATATGTACGATAGATGGGAGGCCCCATATATGTATCGCACACAGGGCCAATCTTCATCCTCAGATTTGATACCCTTATCATGGGAAGTCAAGGTGGAAGATTTTAGTGGGAATGGCACAACAGTCATTCAACTAGATCCTCCAAGTACGCTGAATAACTTAGCATCGGGTTCATTTTACTCACGCTCACAATGACATGATATGGTTTTTTTAGAGGACCAAATCCGTAAATTAAAATCCAAATGTTAGAACGGGAGTTTATGTTGCAGAGGTGGGCACGGGAGAAAGAAGAAAAGATTGCAAATCTATGAGGCGCGGAACCAAGTTCGGTCCTATAAATCTATGAGGCACGGAACCATCACCCAGCTTAAGCAGGTAAAGTCTCGCTGGCTATAATCAGATATCAGTCCTATAAATCTACCACGTCTCAGTTAACATTATGCACAACCTAAATTGTTTCTCCATAACCAAAAAATAATTCCAACTCCATCAAAATCATGTCTAACAACAATTTGGAGGAAATGATACTAGCTCAAATCACCCAAAATTATGAACTTGACTCAGATGATGAAGCCATCGCATTCCATAATTGATTATGAAACGTAATCTATCGATTGTACATACTGCATAGTAGAGGCAAAATTCATAAGCGAAGAACAGTGCACCACGATAAAGAGTCGGCTCACCATAATTTATGGAATGACTATATCCAGGAGAACCTGACTTACCCAAAAGAATTGTTCATGCATTTACCCATAAGAATTGTTCAAGTGTCACTTTAGGATGGACAAGTTGAGATTCAATCGTATTTTGAAAGTCGTTTCTGAAAATAATTCATATTTCATCCAAACCCTGATTGTTTTGGGAGATTGGGATTAAGCTTGCGCCAGAAGATTATGTGTGCACTTCGCATGTTAGCATATGGTGGATGCAGAGATTTACAGGACGAATATTTGAAAAAAGCTGAAACCATAGGGATTGAGACTTAAAAATGTTTCTGTAGGGCTGTGGTGAAGGTGTTTATCTCGGAGTATTTCCAAACGCCTACAAAAAAAGATATTTCCTGCATGCAACCTGAGAATGAGCGTCGTGGTTTTATCGGGATGATTGGTAGAATTTATTGCATGCACTGGGAATGGAATAACTATCCACACGCATGGAAAGGCCAATATCAAGGACATTGTCATGCAACGACTATAATTTTATAGGTTGTGGAATCTTATGACACTTTGATATGGCATGCGTTCTTTGGAATTCTCGGTGCATGTAATGTTCTAAATGTTTTGGCCAAATCTCAGGTGTTTTAACAACTTCTAGAAGCAAATCAAACCCCTATGCACTTCGAAGTCAACGAAAACACGTATGACACCGGGTACTATCTTGTAGATGGTATTTATCCACCTCTCGTAACTATTGTCAAAAGTTACAAGAGACTAACCATTCAAAAACAAAGTGTGTTCACATGAGCGCAGGAAGGTGCCCGAAAGGATGTTGAAAGGGATTTTTTGCATCCTACAACAAGAATTCCATTTTATTAGAAACCTGATAAATTTCTGGGAATATAGAGACTTGCGTGTAATTATGGAGGCGTTCGTTATATTATATCATATGATTATCGAGGAGGAGTTGCGGGACGGGACTTGGCGTGCTAACCAACCGCTTTGTGAGCCATCACCCAGCTTAAGCAGGTAAAGTCTCGCTGGCTATAATCAGATATCAGTCCTATAAATCTACCACGTCTCAGTTAACATTATGCACAACCTAAATTGTTTCTCCATAACCAAAAAATAATTCCAACTCCATCAAAATCGTGTCTAACAACAATTTGGAGGAAATGATACTAGCTCAAATCACCCAAAATTATGAACTTGATTCAGATGATGAAGCCATCGCATTCCATAATTGATTATGAAACGTAATCTATCGATTGTACATACTGCATAGTAGAGGCAAAATTCATAAACGAAGAACAGTGCACCGCGATAAAGAGTCGGCTCACCATAATTTATGGAATGACTATATCCAGGAGAACCTGACTTACCCAAAAGAATTGTTCATGCATTTACCCAGAAGAATTGTTCAAGTGTTACTTTAGGATGGACAAGTTGAGATTCAATCGTATTTTGGAAGTCGTTTCTGAAAATAATTCATATTTCATCCAAACCCTGATTGTTTTGGGAGATTGGGATTAAGCTTGCGCCAGAAGATTGTGTGTGCACTTCGCATGTTAGCATATGGTGGATGCAGAGATTTACAGGACGAATATTTGAAAAAAGCTGAAACCATAGGGATTGAGACTTAAAAATGTTTCTGTAGGGCTGTGGTGAAGGTGTTTATCTCGGAGTATTGCCAAACGCCTACAACAAAAGATATTGCCTGCATGCAACCTGAGAATGAGCGTCGTGGTTTTATCGGGATGATTGGTAGAATTTATTGCATGCACTGGGAATGGAATAACTATCCACACGCATGGAAAGGCCAATATCAAGGACATTGTCATGCAACGACTATAATTTTATAGGTTGTGGAATCTTATGACACTTTGATATGGCATGCGTTCTTTGGAATTCTCGGTGCATGTAATGTTCTAAATGTTTTGGCCAAATCTCAGGTGTTTTAACAACTTCTAGAAGCAAATCAAACCCCTATGCACTTCGAAGTCAACGAAAACACGTATGACATCGGGTACTATCTTGTAGATGGTATTTATCCACCTCTCGTAACTATTGTCAAAAGTTACAAGAGACTAACCATTAAAAAACAAAGTGTGTTCACATGAGCGCAGGAAGGTGCCCGAAAGGATGTTGAAAGGGATTTTTTGCATCCTACAACAAGAATTCCATTTTATTAGAAACCTGATAAATTTCTGGGAATATAGAGACTTGCGTGTAATTATGGAGGCGTTCGTTATATTATATCATATGATTATCGAGGAGGAGTTGCGGGACGGGACTTGGCGTGCTAACCAACCGCTTTGTGAGCCATCACCCAACTTAAGCAGGTAAAGTCTCGCTGGCTATTATCAGTACCAGGTGCAAGAGGCGAAGATGGAGAATAATGATTCCCATAACCAATTGCGTGCTGACTTTATGGAACACATTTGGAACCGTCATGCAGAATCATCAAATTAATAGTTATTACTATGAGTGTGGTGTTGATTTCCATTATCATTTGTTTTGGTGTTTATTAGTTTTAATTCATGTACCACTATCTATGTACTCTTAAATGTACGTTTTATTAAATGTCCCATTGTATTATTTATGGTGTGTACTCTTTGTTTTTGCATATGCAATATTCACAAGTATGACGCAATTAAAATATTATTAATAATAACTAATTAATCATAACAATGGAAAATAAAATAATCAATAAAAAATTGCATAACATAGAAAATCAGATAAATCTATTTTCCTATTATGATTAGAAGTTCTTATATGCTTGAGTGCGACGATGCATTATCTCATTCATTTGCACGTCGTGAAAGCCACGTTGTTGAGGCGTGAAGTTACTAGTATTCATGTATATAATTCGATCTTCATCACGCTGGACCTGAGTTTCGTACTCTTTGTTGTGAGTTTTAATTAAATCCTCCGTCTTCTCATTCAGATTTCTTCTAATTGTTTGGGATTCAACATAATTCGCATTGTAAAATGTGTTCAATTCCTCAGAGTTTTCTAGAAGGGGCATGTGTATAGAAAAATTATTGGTGGTTGCTCGTTTCTTCCCTTTCTATTTTGCCACTTTACGCCCCCATGTGTCTCTGTAATGGATTATTCAAGCCCCCTACATTTTGGTCGATGTCATTGAAATCTAGTGGGTTTGACTGGTTGTCCTCATCCGAATATTGTGACCCAGTTATTGACATGTTCTATTTTGATAAATCCTTGAACAACTCGTGAGAATGGTCGAATCCAAAATTATGACCGGCATCGCGTTGAAAGTTTTCACGAGCTCGTTGGATCTAAAAAACAAAATATTTAATACAATTAGTGTTATAAAATAATCAAATCAAATATAAATAATAAACTGAACTTAAGTAATTGTCATTACCCAATCAATCTCTGGTATCCCACTTTCTTTACTGGCTTCGTATACTCGAGCCAACTTCGTCGAATACAACAAACAATATTTGTTTATCGTTCTAAATTCCCCCTGCAACGCATTGTCGGTGCGTTTGTAAATAACATCTTCGCTATAGTTATATTCGTCAGTTATTTTATCCCACAAGGTGCTACGAGCTTGGTTTTTTCCAACTGAACCATCGATAGAATATTTCATATATGCGAGACAAAGTAACACTTCATCATGTTAAAATGTTCACCTTTCTCAAGTTCTACTTAGTCCACCATACTGCTTTTGGCTTTCCAATTCAATCATAAATGATAGGCAACAGAGTGTTTTTTTATTTTCGGCACTCCAATTAGACCTGGAAAAATGATGCACGACACGATAACATGACACGAACCGACGCGAAGGTATAAGTTAATGGGTGGACCCTTAATGGGTTCAGGTCATATCAGTGTCAACCCGATAAGACACGATAGTTAACGGGTCAGGTTAGTGTTAACCCCCTTCACCCGTTAATAACCGATAAGACCCGTTATGACCCATTAATTTAAATAAATAAGATATACTCTTGGAACTTATAAATAATTTATGTAGCATAATATTAATTTAATCATAATGAATTTTACTAAATGAAAGATTTAGTAATATCAATTAATTAATGGGTCTACTTGGGTTCAAAAATGAGATAATATGTCAACTTGTATATAATTCAAAATAATTCATTATCTTAATGGATATTAACGAGTGAACACGACACGACACGACACGACACGTTAACATAACGGTTTGGGTTTGAATTTGATTTTTTCACACGATAAAAAAGTCACCCGTTTAGACACGACCCCAATAAGATTCAAACACAATAAAAAACGATTCAAACACGATTCGACACGATCCATTGATAAATCTATTTTAAAACACCATATGACCAACTTTTATTAATGTCCTTTAAAAGGAAAAATATATTTGTAAAGGTAAAACTGTGTTCATTAACTACCAGTTTAGTATCACGTCCTCATCAAACACCGAACTGCCTACCAAAAAAAAAATCAAACACCGAACTCCAAACTTCTCTTCGACAAAAACCTTGCCAGAGAAGTGTGTGGTCTGCATCACAAATTCCAATAGTACAGATTCAGAATGGTGGGGCCACTCAAACGTCTTATATACACACTGATTTTTTGGGGGAGTCTTATATACACACTGATTTTTTGGGGGAAATATCAAATCAAACAGCCGTGAAATATTTGAGATATTATAGATCCTGGTTGGATATTTCGGCTAAAAGGCAGCGGTTTTGTTAAAAGGATTTAGTAGGAAAACCATTGGTTACTTCGTCTTATTATTATATGCACTAATTAATTACCTTTCTAATACATCAATTCATAAATTATTGTCATTTTACCTGGTTAATATAACATTACCTTCCTTCATCCTCTCTCACTTAACAAAAATTATATTATGACTGAATTTTCAACTGAAAGATCAGGGACTGAAATAGCTAGCAACAATATAGTCCAAAAAACACAGATGCTAGCCCTTTTCTACCCTCACCGGTAACCAAAAAACAAAATCTTTGTTGCCTTCTTTTTCTTTAGAAAAATTCTACATGCACCTCCTTGATACACCGGGTTGCATCAAATGTTTGTACCGTTGAGTAACGGTACAAACATTTGATGTAACCCGGTGCTCCAAGCTGATACAAATATCATTCTTCTTTTCTTTAACCAAATCAGTTTTATTGAAGCACACAATCCGAGAAACTCATCACCAACACACTTCGCATCAATGAAAGTTTTATTTAGTTTCATCTCATTTATATATTTATTTGAAATTTCAATTTTAGATTTTTTATAAAAATTAATATTTCATATTCTTTTTTTACCAAAATTATTTTTTTATGATTACTTTTTTGTGTACCTAATATTTAATTTATATATATATTGACGTGACATGAAATCATATTATTTATTTTTTACCTAACAAAAATATGACTCAATTAAAATATGACACAAATGCGATCCAAATAAAAAAGGACACAACATAAAACCATATAATTTTACTTGACACAGAACACGTTGAGTCGTGTCAAGTAAAAAAAAATTTCTTTGTTTTTTAATTGGATCATTTTTTGTGTCTTAAAAGAAATAAGAATTCATGTTGAGTCATATTTTAATTGGGTCATGCTTGATTAAGGGTAAAATATGACTTTATATCGTGTCACAATTTATTTCGCTTGTGTTCGTGATAGGTAAAAAAGTAGGCATCGTGTTGAGTTAATTGGATCATATTTGTGGTTTATAAATATATTTTCATGTCATGTCGCGTGTAGTTTTAATTGGGTCGTGTTGAATTATAAGTAAAAATAATATTTTTAGCCAATTTTTGGGAGGGAAAGTCTTTTTTGTTTTGGTTCTAAATGTTTCAAATTCACTTAATTTTTGGCATTTTTTTAATGAGGATAATTGCTTTATAGAAATTTCATTAACTTTAACGGAATAGTTAATGGAGGGACTAGAAAATGGAATTTTTTTTTAGTATAGGAGTCGAAAAGTATAAAAACATTATTTAGGGACTAAACTGGTTGCGCCAACATGATCCAATTAAAACGTGATACAACATGTTTTTTTATCTAGCACCACCACATTTCAGATAAAAGCGACAAGACACAACTATGCTAATGGCAAAGAAGATAGTCCGTCTAGAACACAATATAGTAGACATGAGGTTGCCCACCGTTGAAGCATAAGGCATATTATTCATTCGTTCCACCTTAATCAAGTGTTTTAGGACACTGATACCTAGATATAATGATTCCATACTTAAAAGGAAGATCCTTTTCTTGGAATCCTGATATTAATCTTGTGAGTACAACATCAATATAAGCATCTTTAGATAAGCCCCATATCCTTTTTATGTGATCTAGTGAAAGCTTGATCATAAGGATGTGACTGACATATCCAAAGTATTTTATATCGAACTACCTGGACAACCACACACTTATGTAGGACAATATACCCATCTCATTCATGATTAGGAAAATATCATCCACATATTGTACAAGAAATACCACCACATTTTCATCATGCTTCTTATAAAAACAAGTAATATTCAAGCTTTGATCAAAATCAAAAGATTGATTTCCTAATCAAACCAAACGACCCAAGACCTTAGTGTTAGCTTAAATCCATGCATGGATCCCTTAAGCTTACACACTTTGCTTCCCTGACTTCTGATTATGAACTTGTGAAAAGGTGGTGATCGCTTAAATAAGCTCTGATACCAATTTGTAAAATGTGTGATACCGATTAAAACTAACTCGCAAGATTCCAATAAACCCTTATTTAATTAGAGTCTATATTAACCAAAGTAAATCAACCCCTAAACATGCATCTATGTGTGTGCGCATGTCAAACCATAAATAGATAAAGCATGTGACACAAAGTTAAGGAAAAAATCCCCGCAGGTCAAAACATTTTATTTCATTATAATAAGTAAATCGCAACTTACACGGATTACAATGAAATACAGTGACATATGAATACCTGCAGGCGTCGATCGGTGTCGTCATCAATGAATCCACACGCAGCGAACCCACATGGACCTCAATCAAATCACCAAAGGAAAAACTGCAGAACTCCTCAATGACACACAGCCATAAAACTTCGTAGAGACTCCCTCAGTAATGACACGCAGCCCTCGGTTTCAGAGATCTCCCCACAAAGATGAACAAAAGCAAAGAGATGTTCTTGGGTTCCAAAAGATTCACAAAAGTATATGAGAATTTTGTGTGAATAAAAACATGAGTATTAGAACTAAAAAATATGAAGACTTGAGGAGATAGAACTCTCAAAAACGTCTTTGCAAGTCTTGTGAAATAACTCCCCCGAAGTTGGTTTTTATAAGGAAATCAAAAAGAGTTTTAAAAATCTGTAACTCTATCCAGCGTCAGGTACCCCGAACCGATTCGGGTGTACCGCGAACCGGTTCACCCCCTGAACCGATTTGGCTTTCGGTTCACAAAAAATCGTTGGATCATGGGGATGAAACAGTTAGCATTTTTCAGGGATTTTTTCTCGGAATATTTTCCTTTTTCAAAGGACCATAACTTCTTCATCGTAGCTCGGATTGAGGTGTTGTTTCTTCCAGTATCTTCGTTACGGCGAGCTCTACAACTTTCCAGTTGACCGGACCTTCGGACGGTAGCTGTAAAATTACCAAAATGCCCTTGAACTTCCATATCTTGCCTTCTTTCACTGTTTTGACTTCTCTTGCGTGCCACTTGAATAAAGTCCCTAAAATCATGGAACGTGAAGTCATTGAGGCAGATGTGGGACACTTAATGGAGATGTTGAATGCTTTATTCCCGAAATTCGGATTGAGGTCGTTATGTGAGATCGTGAGGTGACGTGCCAAATGTAGCGGCGTACGACATACACAAATGTAGCATGTTGGACATGAGAAAAATGTCCTTAAAAATCTCCCCCTATGTCTATGCCGGTACATACATAAAAAAATTCGAATTATCAAATACCAAATTGCTTATACAAATCTACCCTCCCATGAACCCAAAATAGGAAAGATACAAATGAATAAGTCTTCCTCGTTTGTTCTTCAGATCTTCAAAATCTCAAATCTTTTCTCATCAGGGTGTGCAACATAATGATCATCAAAATAGTACCTACACACATGAGATAAAGAAAAAATACCAAGTGACGTATCACGTTTGGAATGAGATAAACATAGATACCAATTTATACGAAAAGCATAAGTCAAATCTCAAAACTCCCCCAAAATTCAAACTCCCCCATTAATTGATAATTCTTTCTCCCCCTTTTTATTATGTCCCCCAAATAGATAAATGAGAAGAATAAATCAAACAAGAAAAATCGGGGTGTCAAGGTATTCAAAACAAAGGATCAAACAAATGGCAAACGTGCTTATGCAAGGAGATGCTCAAAAGATCTTCACAAACTATTTTTTATTTTTCAAATTTTTTGTACAAAAATAAGATAAAAAAGTCACACCATGGATTTAAACTAAAACAACCAAGTCATGGAAACGGAATGAATGGGTGTGAACACATTTGATAGGTAAATCTACTCAATAAATTATATGTGCACGATGCATATGTGTACCCCTAACGAATGAACATCAAAAGTATCCTTGGGTGGAAAAATTGTTGAATTTAGATGATATTGTCTTATGCAAATCAAGGTCAAAGTGATTTCCACCCCAATAACGTCCAAAACTATGTGGCGCTTTTTCAAGACTTTCAAGGATGTGCAAACCCATTATAAAATCTCCAATCAAACACCCTCATAAATATTTTCTTTTAGAGGTGTTAAACTAAATTCTCAAACTTTGGAGAATTAGTGCAAAAACCTAAATGGCCCATAATTGGCTTGAATTTCTTTTTATTGCCTTTAAATTTTTTTCGGGCTCTTTTAAACCTCTTTGGACCCCGGATAATAAAATTCCTCAATTTTTTAGGTCCAATTTAAACGGCAGCTTAATCGCAAAGGATAAAAACAAATCTTTCGTAGCCCTTCACCGTTTTCAAACAAAGCACACAAACTCACAAACGTCTCTTACATGCACAACTTTCTTATCAAGATTTATCGCGCTTGGTTCGTTTTAAGGACGGGATTGAAGTGAAAACACCATACCAACATGTGATAAGACAAGCATAATAATCACATAAATCCATGCATGTGTGCAATAAAGGAAATTATGAGTCAAAGATGTAGGAATTAACACTTAATTACATCTTAATGACTCCAAACATTATAAAGCACAAGGATGAATTGACCTATTATCTCAAAACACTATAAAATAGTCACATGAATAAATAATTGAATGATGTTATGACTCGGTCATCCTAAGTGCCCATCCATAAACTGTGCAAACAAAATACAAAAATCTTTTTGGATTTTCTTAAAATTTTATCAAAATAAAATCTTTTTGTATTTTTCAAAAAACATTTAAAACAAACAAACATGATACATACTAGCAATGGGCAAATAATATCATTATGAAAAATATCCTATGCTAGTAAACAAGTCAAACCTTAATCGTTAGGTGCGGAGGGATTTTCTAAAGGTGGTGACAACTTATGAAAAACCTTCATCAATTCTTGTGAAGTTTTGACTAAAAACTTAACTTTCTCACCTAAATGTGCAAACTCTCTCATGTAGTCTCCGGGAGCATGTAAAGTATCATGTGTGGGTGCATGTGTTCCAAAAACACGCGTAGAAGCAAAACGTGACACATAACACAACTTAAAACAAAATTCCCTAAGGTGCCCTCTCCTCTTACAATGTGAGAAAACGTAAATATGCCTAGGAACACCTCTCTCAAAAACTCTAGGACGCGCTCTCCTAATAGGAATGGGACGCCTGGGTGGGTTAGGGTGAGACTCACATGAATCAAATACTAAAGTGAAAACCGACTCAGGTGCTAATTGGGAAGTAGAAGCATCGTCGTGACTTATTCCTAACTTCTCACCTTTACCCTTATGATACCAATTTGAAAAGTGTGACAGTGTGATAATTGATTAAATTCGTAAATATCCAATTAAACCTTATTTAATTTGAGTCTATATTAACCAAAGTAAATCAACCCCTAAACATGCATCTATGTGTGTGCGCGTGTCAAACCATAAATAGATGAAGCATGTGACACAAAGTTAAGGAAAAAATCCCCGCAGGGCAAAACCTTTTATTTCATTATAATAAGTAAATCGCAACTTACACGGATTACAATGAAATATAGTGACACACGAATACCCACAGGCGTCGGTTGGTGTCGTCATCAATGAATCCACATACAACGAACCCACATGGACCTCAATCCAATCAATAAAGGAAGAATCGCAGCACTCCTCAATGACACACAGCCATAAAACTTCGTAGAGACTCCCTCAGCAATGACACGCAACCCTCGGTTGCAGAGATCTCCCCACAAAGATGAACAAAAGCAAAAAGGTGTTCTTGGGTTCCAAAAGATTCACAAAAGTATATGAGAATTTTGTGTGAATTAAAACATGAGTATTAGAACTCAAAAATATGAAGACTTGTGGAGATAGAACTCTCAAAAACGTCTTTGCAAGTCTTGTGAAATAACTCCCCCGGAGTTGGTTTTTATAAGGAAACCAAAAAGAGTTTTAAAAATCTGGAACTCTATCCAGTGTCAGGTACCTCGAACCGTTTCGGATGTACCACGAACCTCTTTGCCCCCCAAACCGGTTTGGCTTTTGGTTCGCAGAAAATTGCTAGAACATGGGGCTGAAACACTTAGCATTTTGTAGGGATATTTTCTCGAAATATTCTCCATTTTTAAAGGACCATAACTTCTTCACCGTAGCTCGGATTGAGGTGTCGTTTCTTCCAGTATCTTTGTTGTGGAGAGCTCTACAATTTTTCAGTTGACCAAATCTCCGGACGATGGCTGTAAAATTACCAAAATGTCTTTGAACTTCCATATCTTGCCTTCTTTCACTGTTTTGACTTCTGTTGCATACCACTTGAATAAAGTCCCTAAAATCATAGAACGTGAAGTCGTAGAGGCAGATGTGGGACACTTTATGGAGATGTTGAATGCTTGATTCTCGAAATTCGGATTGAGTTTGTCATGTGAGATCGTGAGGTGACGTGCCAAATGTAGTGGCGTACGACATACACAAATGTAACATGTTGGACATGAGAAAAATGTCCTTACAACTTGTCAAGACAACCATTTCTACATTTGTCTATCATCACTTTCTCAAGCTCATTTGTTCTTGAAAATCCCTCTAACACTTTTTCTTTCCAAATCCCAAAATTTCTCATGGCCTTTAGCTCTGATTCCTAAAGTTCACTGTTTTAAGAATTTGGGAAAATGGTCGCTGAAGACACATATGCTTACTTTTCTATAAAACCATATTTATTTGTTAGCTAGATTAACATACCTGTTGATTTACTAACTAAAAGGGTGCGCGTAGTAGTGGGACCTATTTATAGTGGTGATATCCTCCTAAGGTATTCCATTTTTTCCCAAGTTTGGTAACCAAACTCTTCTCTCCCAAGACTCCACTGAAGCTCCCTCTTCTTTTATGCATAGGGTTTGGCCCAAAATCCTTGATGTCAATTGGTCAAATGGGATGATATGATGGTTTCCAAGAGAATTTTAAAAATGGAGATAATACGTATCCTACATGTTGTTTGTTTGCTCCGTAAGGACATTATATATAATCCTTCTGTTATTTTAAATGATATTTGCTTTTAGAACCCTGCCTACAATTGTTTTGAATTTATATTTGGCATGGTAGGACCCACAATTATTGACATTTGTCAATTATCGGTTTGTTTTTTTTTTTTGCAATTGGAAAGACGTTCATCTATCCATGCTTGAGTCTAACAGGTTTTCAACTATTTTATGGGACTAAACCCCTAAAAGTATAGTTGGAAAATCAATAGGTGAGCTCTACCTACCTTCCCACTTTTCTAAGCAATTAGACCTAGTTCAATCCATCCATGTAAACGATATCTTGCAAAAATTAAACCAACTCACTTTGGGTCACTGGTTTCATAAGTTTAGCTTCTGTCTACTCATAAAAGGCTTTTGCGTATGGTCGTTGTCTTCAAAAGTCACTCCTAAAATTTCCTTGTGTACCTACAAAACTCTTTTGAAACAACTTGTATTGTGGTAAGTACGAGTATCAATCCAACTTCCAAAGTGAAACAATTTATGTGAAAACTTGCAATCCAATTTTTTTATGAACATATATATATTTTTTTTAAACAATTTCAAGGGAAAAATTAACTACTAAATGCTAAAATTGTAAAATGACTAACTAATAAAAAAGAATGTGCAACCAAGTGTGAAATAATGTGAGGAGGTCAAGAGATGAGATTACACTACATAATCAATTAGTTTAATTTCTCAATTTATTAATATGAAATATTTCGAGATTATATTAAATCTATAATCTAACTCTCGTTAAAATTATAAATTTAATCAAATCTTTTTCAGAAAATTAATTTAAAAATGTCACACAATGAAAAATTAAGAATCATACTATTTTCAGAAAATTACCCGCTAGGATCAATTTAACGAAAACAATATCAATCCTCAAATTTCAATACTGAATTAATATTCAAATATCGGAAAAATCTATCTCTAGTTCGATTCCTAAATTTAAACATTAGTTGGTTCCATTAATTTACTAACTCTCGTTACATAAATTAATTGGTGACAGTTAAAAATAATTTTTCTAGAATCACAGCATTAATGAAATTGATTAATTAAACTAACATCATTCGAAGTGCATCCCACCCATTAAACGAGGTGTTTAGCCAAACATTCTCATGTGTGCATAAACAACAATCAATAAAATATCAAAAGATGACATAAAGTTGAATAGAGAAATAGAATACAATACGCAAGTCTCCTTGTCGAATCGCGTTCATGAAATGCGTCTCAATCTTCTCACAAATCCAGCACTTGATTACACTAAAAAGAATAAAAACAAACCTAAAAATTTATTCTAAACTAGACTAATTGTTTTTAGTATTTTTCTGAATTTTTTTTATGATCCTAAACTGTACATAATATACCGTCTGTCTCTCTCTCTTTTCGTCTCGTCTTTGTGTATCTAAGAGTCTTTTTAAAAGTGAACATATGCCTTTTTTTATAACCCACGATGTTGGTGTTTGTTGGGAGATTTTCTTGGGATTTTAAGAACCAAGTCAAATATATGTGGGTTTTCTTGAATTGTGACAGGTAGGATATGGTTAAAGAAGATAAGGTTGAATGGGGGTAAAAATTGGGTTTTTGAAGTTAAGGTTGGAGACGGTTTCGATTTCGGGTTTGAAATAGGATTAGAGCTCGGGGTCGAGGTTTGAAAGGTAAGTCCAAATTTCGAGCTTGGGTCGTGGGGTTTCGGGTAATGGGACTCGAATCGGGTTTGAGTTGCCGCGTTGGTTATGGATTTGAATCGGGTTAAACAGGTGGTGGTAGCAAGGGGTCGGTTTCGTTTTGGTTAAGATAGAGATTCGGGTTCGCGGGTTTTACCGAGTTAGCAGGAGGTTTTGGCCATGGGGGGGCTGTTAGGTGGATACTGGCGTCGGAGGGTTTATGGTCGAGGGTCTTCTGGTCGGAGGTGAGTTCCGGTTTCGTTTGGTTCTGGGTAAGGGTTATGGTAGGTGGCTTAAGGTAGGTTGATGGAGGTTGGGGCTTAAAAGGTGGGAGAGGTTAGATTTGGGTGTTCTGTGTTTTAATGGAGTAGGAGAGAGAGAAGTGGAGGGAGGTTGAAGATGGGGGTGAGGGTGATAGGGTGTCGTGAGGTACATAGGAATTGTGTGAGGGTGAGGGGAAAGTGTTTGCGTGTATGTTTGGTATAGGTGAGTGGTGTGTAAGTGAGTGTGTTGTGTGTGTTTAATTTGGACCCTTAAATAAAATAACATAACCTAAAAATATAAAACTAGACTAAAATAAAAAATTAAAATTTAAAAATAAAATTCTAATCTACTACTAAGAGACTCAAAAATAAATAAATAAATAAATACATAAAACTCTAAAAATCCTAACTAAATAAATTAAAACTAAAAACAAAAGAAAAATAAATAAATTCCTAAAAAATAATCCTAAGAAAAATAATAAAATAAAATAAAGATTAAAAACTAATAAAAATCAAAATCAGAATACAGAATACAGAATACAGAAATTTAAGAATAGAAAATAAATCCTAGAAAATTGTAAATAAATCTAAAATAAATCCTAAAAATAAAACGACTCAAAATAAAAATCTAAAAAAATAATAAAGGTACAAACTCAATACACACAGGCTCGGGTGATGGTCTGGGCTTAGTCTAGGCTTAGGTTTGGTACGGGAAAGGCTCGGGGCATCAGAACTCATCAGGGCATGCTCAAACATGACTTCAGACTTCGCGGTCCCTTTGATTTCTTCGATGCTTGCTTTTAACTGCTATTGTGTCGCAATTAACTTGATTTAGCACATTTGATACTGCGACTGCGTATTGACCTGCAAAGTGATAGAATACGAACATAAGGCTATTTTTAACTAAAACGAGGGACTAAAATGCTTCTATTTGGGGTATAAAATAGACACTTTTGAATGATTATCACCTACTAAGTGAAATATTTTTTTTTTCTCCATAATTGTGAAACTATGAAAATTTGAGGACGGAGGGTATATTTTACCAATCATATTTCTTGCTTACCCTCGAATGGCCAAGTTTCACTACAAACTGAAGATTAATTATTGGCAAATGTTTCAAAGTGTCACGTTGTTGACATTTTTTAACATATTTAGCAAACTTAATATGATCTTTCAGAATAGTTGGCCAAAAATATCCATGCCTCGTTAATAACAATCTCATTTTAGCACCTGATTGATGTGATCTACACAATCCTTTATGGATTTGAGCTATGGTTATTAAACCATCTTCTCTACTCAAATAATCCATGATCATGCCATCAACACCCCTTTTGAATAGTTTACCAGCATACATTATATAATTTATAGATCTCAATTTAACAAATGTATAAGCCTTAATGTTAGGCTCTTTTAGGTATTCATATATTTTTTTCATTCATCGTGAAAATTAATATTACTGATCTCCGTCAGGGAAAACCTATTATAGATCAAAGGTCGCAACTTTGTGATATAATTTAACTTCCATATTACTTCATGCTATCATCTGGTTTAAATTTAGAAGCCTTTTGAGCCAATTCATTGGCCTCTTCACTCATAAATCTAGGGATATAATTCAAAGTGACCTCATCAAAGTTGGATAATAAATCGAAGGATGTTTGGTTATTTAAGGCCAACCCATCATTTATATATTCATATTGACTCGTTAGATGTGTTATAACCAATTGAGAATCCCCACACACTTTGATTATAAAAGGATATGAAACTTCGAAGGAGTTCTAAGATAATTATGTCTTCTTTGTATTTTATTTGATTATTTGAACACGAATTACTCCATAGAATAAACTCATGTTTAGCTCTAATATGTTCAGGACATTCTATAATTACTTATATGTCTGACATGAGTTCCATCTAAAAAACATCAAACTATAATTTCAAAGGGCTCAAAGATATATATTTTATTCCATACCCTCATTCAGATTCACCCTTACAAAGATGGTCTGATAAAAAGTCATCCAAGACTTAGCCTTTTACAAATTTTTGAGAAATATAATATAAAAAAAATCTGATTAGACAAAACTCATTTACCAATTATATTCCTTAATGTAACTCCCCGATCAAGATTTATAGGTTACCCGTAGTTAACCTGGTCCGACTCGAGCGTTAGGTGTGAAGTGCAATGAAATAATCCTATATAATGTTGCTAGTCCACTTTTAGTTTAATTAACATTTCACTTGTTTAGCATGCGATTCTATTTTCAAAATAAACTACGTGAGGGATCCATGGGGAACACCCTGAAGTCCAAGTATACAGATTTACTAATGTAAAAAATAAAGAAAATACTTACCTGTATAACACCGTAAAAAAATGCACCGCTCCCATCCTACTGTAACAAAGCAAAGGTGTGAGAAATGAGACTCAACACGTTATGCCTACGTGAACATGAAACTACATTGTATATACATACATACATACATACATACATACATACATACATACATACATACATACATACATACATACACATACAAAATGCATGAAAAGGTTTTTAATTCCGAAATCTTACTTATCCAGATTAATTTACCTTAATCTTATAGAGATTTCCTTTACTCAACCTTAGCATTTTCTCACTTTATTTAACACACCCGGTTCAACACTTGAAACCATTACGTTTGACTTATTCGAACATATTCCTTTATCAAAATGACCCTTTTTGTCTTATTTAATACACTTTAGTATTTTCGTTGAATCTCACCCTTTCAACATACATGAATCCCGTGTAAGAAAATATGTATTTAATCTTGAAAACCTTTTGACAACACATTCTTGTGTTAATTATGGGTTTAACTGCTTAGGTTGCTTAATCACCCATTTACCCACTCGCTTTACCTTTTCCCTTACTTTATGTACATTTATCAATTTTACATTTACTTGTCCATTTTAATCTTTACCGGAGCATTTAGTTATTCATTCAAGTTAGTTTGTATTAATGCACTTTACCACATAACCCGTTTCTTAACATGTTCCTTATTCCTTTTATCTTTTCTCGAAATCTTTCAATACTGCATACTTTAACGGGCTCCACACCCCCGATTATGCGCACCATATGCTCTGGCTAGTGTTTTGAGGATTTTCACACTAGGGTTCCGGACCCTTCTTGCTTATCTCGGTGGCATCCGTGTTCCTTTTAATGCATTTTAACATTTTATAAATGTCCACATTATTTCACTTTTTTTTCTTTTTACCCAATCGAAGCCAAAGCTCGGGGTTACATCCCAACTTGTGTTACACTTTGAATTTTACCATTTCATATCCTTTACACTTTAACCTTTATTTTATTTCACAAATCATATTCATTTAGGACAACTTTGTGTAACACCTTTAAAAATGTTCCACTTGAAGTAAAATTACCATTTTACCCATTTGTTTCTAAAATCACCCTTTTCTCCATTGCCACAAGTGTTAATTTTCCCAAAACACTATTAAGTTATATACACTAACTTCTTAAGTGTTTTAACACATTAACACCCTTTTTAACCTTAACGTATTATTCTTCTTAATTAAAAGCATCTTTATTCCATCATTTCCTTTCTAATTTCATAAGTGTTAATTCTTTACAACATTACTAAGTTATACACACTAACTTTTCATGTTTACCCATTTACACTTATTCAATAACTTTATTACAAATTTTCAAACTACACATTTCTTTGCTCTCTTTATTCAAGGAATCCATTAACACTTAAGATCGCCTTTATAAGAAAATATCATTTCTTTCATTTTACATTTAGTCTTACACTTCATTCTTATCACATTTTTAACCCTCCTTTTCATACACCATTAAGGACAACAATTTCTACATTTCTTATTTCCTGTTTAAACCCAACAAATCTTCTTTAATTTGTTTATATACTTAGTGCTAAAATACTACTACTTTAAATACATGAGAAGATGGATTTTAAACCTTAAAATCCTATTAAATGGGTTAAACACATTTTTAATATAGAAATTTATTACACTTGCAAAAATAAATTTTTGATACATAAAAGATATTTAATTGCTCACAAAATGTCCATCTTTCATAAAATCTCCATTTTTACAAGAAACATTATTTGACCAACGTTTACCAAAATAAATCATAATTTTCAAACACCGTATTTTATAAAATGTTCAAAACCAATCTTTTTAGAAAATACACTATTTTCGTAAAATACTAACTTTTAATGTTCAAAGACCTTGACATATTTACTCATTCTTTATTTTCAACAAATATCATTTTTTCAATATTTTTATTTCATAAAAATATTTATTAATTATACACATTGATTTCACCATTTATTCAAATGACCCTACTCATGCAATTATGCAAAATAAAGTCTTATACTAAGAGTAAGGTTTTTTCTCCTCTAATGGCTCCAATGGTGGTAGAAATATTGGTGTAGGAGGAGAAACCCCCACCTCCAAATGTGGCCTCAAGGGATTACCAAATGCATCCTCCAAAATTCTCCACAATATTCTTCTTCCAAGCTTCCAAGAAAGACCCACTTCAAACTCCATGTAAGTCCTCATCATCTTCTTCAATATATCTCAAATATTCCTAAAAAATTCATAGCTTTTATTTATCAATGGTGGAAATGGGTATTGTGGGTTGGAACAAGGTGGAACACTATACAAAAAGGTGGTGGGTGGAGGTGGAAGACCACCGTCCTCTCTCTCTCCCCCCCCTCCCTCCTTATTCCATTCTCTCCCAACTCCAAATAAACCCAAATAACCCTTAATAAAATCTTCCCCAATGCCAAAAACTCCGTTTCCCCCTTCTGGGCTGATCAGAGCTCGATAGCTTAAAGATCCAACGCCCAAAATCGTGACAACGCACAAGGGCAACTCAGATTAAAAATCCCGACTTACGTCATTCGAACGACAAGCCTAGGTCGTTCGAATAACATACCCATCCCGTTAGAACTATAGATTGCGTGACCCTTCGCGCGATCTGCTACTGTAAACCAATAGCATCTCGTTTGAAGCCCTGTATCTTGCGACCTTCTCGCGACATACCCTTGTCGTTTAAACGAAATTCCTTTATTGTTTAAACGACCCTTTTTTTTCTTTTCTACAATTTTTACCCACAATTATTCTATGATTATCATTAACTTCTCCTCGTTTACAATCCATATATAATTTAATTTAAGTTTTGGAAAAGGGCATTACATACTTCCCTCCTTAGCTCGATCGATCAATCCTCCAACTTGTGGGGTCCATTAATTTCTATTCTAAGTCCTAGAAATCCACCATGACAAACCATCAAAGTCCTCAAAATTATAGTCACCAACTACTCAACATGCGACATGCTCTAATACTCACCATTTCGTTAACCATGACATTACATAATCGACTCTGAGTTTCCACTCACCTTATGGTCAAGTCCGAACCACATCTAGCACCACTTATGCTAGTAACTAAGGCATATCGGTGCCTCTACGGGCAAACCCTTCCTAGCAGTTGACACTCACCCCATGTGAATCGTAATATAACCAACCGTCGTATTCATTATCAAATTCTATTTCACCTTAGGGAGGCACATCCCGCATCCTGTAAACTCTCAGGCAATCCTGACTACACAACTCGCATGAGCTCGTCAATACCCATATTATGATATTCTCTCACTCCAAGGAGGAATATGTTCATCAAGTCATTATCATACACCCGATTTACACCTTCCACTGCGTCACTCTAATGAACTTAACAAAAACTTAGGTGTCTCGTCCTTGAGTACCCTCTAGAGTCTCACTCTAATCCACTCATCGTGGTAAAGTAACATCGTATGCTAAGTCTCCTCGATTTTCAACACTTCACCATATCCTCAAGTCATCATTCTTCTCTTTGTAACCCGAGTCATTGACTATCGAGCCGGCCAGTCGGAAGTCCACTAGTTCTAAGAAAGATCACTACTACGAGAAAACTGTGTGGCTGAGAACGCAGCCACCCATAGGTAAAGCTTTATGAAATAGTAAGAATACCTCAGATGGGCGCACCCAGTTATCGATCTTCATTGACTAAACTCGATCCACCACGTTATCCCAGGCCCAACCGCGTCATACCATGACATGGCACCAATCTGAGTCACCACATATGTGAGAATGTCGATTCTCAATTATCGAAACCGAAATGAACACACTTAAGTTTAGGTCAGAAGGAATAAGAAACTGTCCCGAGGAATTTTGCCCATAAGCGTTCGACTCTGAATCATGGGAGTGTACCTACGCCATGCACTTGAAGTCATGCCACTCATTCCTAGAGTTCTCACCGAGCACAATCCTAGCCACATACCCTAACTCGGGTCACTAACCGTGGCGAATCAGATCACAACCATTCATTCTCACAATACGAAGCAATTTACGAATCGGTAGTCCTTTAGGAAGTCAATAACCGACTTCCCACCTTGGAAGCAAGGCCCTACCTTTCACATCCTTGGAATAAATGAACCATTCTAATTAGCGAGCACCTCATGGTCTAGTCGTTTATCTTGTCCAATTACTAGTGACAACGCCACTAACCTACTACTCCTAGGTTATTACCTACCTTAACCTATCTTGATCGAAATCCTAAAATCCCATAATCATTAGTTAGTTCAAGCGAGGCACTCACCTGACCATATCCTTTTTTACCACAAGGTTTCCACCAAACTTATTTTCGGTCACTACCCACATAGAATTTACTTGATGACCACACCCGTCGTCATTGGCACCTTAAGGGTAGTTAGTACCACACTAGGCTACGTCCTCTAACCCGAACTATCTTAACAAGACGTGCCCAAAACTAGTCCTTACATTACTAAGGCTACCCTAGTGTATGTTGTCGACACATTGACATAATAATCATGTTTTAATGCTATCCCACATTAATTGCCATTTTTGGGTCCCCACACGGCGTCATCACCCTTAGCCTCGAATAAATTTCCTAATACATTCTGAAACTGGGTATCACCACACCCATACTAGTCATTCCATGACATCCGAGCATCACTCATTTAATGACACAAACGAAACCCTACCTTAGGGATATATCATATCACCCATCTGTGCCGATTTGGGAAGCCATACCCGACATGTACACCACATGACCAATAATCTGGGATCATCATCTGACCCTCAACTCAATCATTACTAGAATACTACTGCCTCTTTTTACCGGACTTAATTGGTCTCCTAAGAACACCAAACACATTTCATGCAAAAGTCCCAACACCAGACAAGGTTTCATTGTGTATACCTTTATCGTCGTAGCTGCGCCCTACGAACCTTTCGATACCCACCGTGCAATCACTTGGTGCTCACAAAGACACCAGTCTACGAGCTTCTATCTATAGTGCACCTTAATCATCAAATGCCTCATGGTATCACAACATTCGATATTTATCCCCAATGACGCCACACATAATTAGTCCTATGGGCATCTCAATGTGACTATGAACTACTCTCACACTAGGATTACCTCACACCTATCCATTACCTCGACGGATAAAATGATTCTTGTGAAGACAATTATTATGCAACACAAGTAAATACATGAGAGGCAATTACCAAGGAAGAACAAGGAATGTAAAATGACAATCACACAACAAAGGATGTACGTGGTTCAGCAAGGATGTGCCTACGTCCACGGTGGTGCAGTCGGTGTTATTTCTATATACTCCGGAGAGCAGTTACAGAAAATACAACTTGTCCTTTTGCCCCGGACCTAGGGTTCAATATATACATGTACAACTTGTCCTGACAATGGAGTAACGCCGCATTCATCACATCTCCAAAAGTCTGCAAGGCTGGATTGCCCAGCAAATGTTGTCGTATCCTCCAGTGTAAACCCCCAATAAATTTGGATATCCTCCTCTCCTCTGGAGTCACATCATCCGGTATAAAACTAGTTAACCGCGTAAATTCCTCTTCATACTCTGCAACTGAACGCTCTCCTTGCACCACATCCTGAAGTTTTCTCCTCATCTCCCTTTGAACTGCGGGAGGAAAATACTTTCGATCAAACAGAACCCAAAAATCATTGATGGTCATAGCATCTCTCTGATCTGGCATAGTCATCGACTCCCACCAATGTAATGCAGCTCCAACAAGTTTAAAGGTAGCAAGGATTTGTTTCCTTTCCTCACTACACTCCAACATGCGCAGATGGCGATGCATATCCTTTTTCCACTGGTTAGCTACTATGACATCGAAACCTCCTTGAAATTCTGGGGGATGGCCCTTTAAAAAGGATTCTCTAACTCTCTTCTCGGAGAAGGTCCAGCAGGAGCTTGTACATCCTAAGCCCTTGGTTGCTGGGCTTGTGGTAATTGCTGAACCACGGCGGTTATAGCAGCATTGACCGCTTGGGCCATGATATTTGCTGCTTCAGTAGCATTTATAGTCCCTTGTTGTGGCGGTGGAGGACCTACCTCCTCTTCTACAACTCTATTCCTTCTAACGGGGCGACCTCTCTTAGGCGGCATCTGAAAAAAAGAAACAATAGAATTAGAATACTATTAAGATTAATCTAATTTGCAGAAGATCACAACCATAGGCAACAAAGCAGTCCTAACATTAAGCTCTATATCAAAGAACTCTACGGTAGAATGTGACAAGTCCGCATAGATCCTAAAGACTCTAGAAACTGATGCTCTCATACCATCTGTGACAACTCGATCACCAAAATAAGGGGTAGCCAGCCCGATACTCCGATAATAATAGGAATCGTAGATGGAACATTCTTAGCATCACAATAATACAATAAGTATACGGGATAACCACCCTATATTTCAGGAAAACGGGTTGCCAAAATTTTTTATTTTATAAGTTAAAGAAAGCATTTAAACAACCCAATTTAAAAAGAAGGTGGATGAAATCTACAAGAATAAAACTGAACAATACATATACAACACAACAACTGAATAGTCTGTCGGTTAACAGTCTCATACAACGTATTACAATAATTTAATTAAGTTACATAATACATTACAGTAAGAAAATACAAAAACTTGGGCCACACGCCCGAGTAAATGCCCCGATCGTAACTAGAGTATAAAAATAAAGGCGTCTACAATAAAAGATCCCGCAACATCCGCAAGGTGTTGCAGCTCCATGACCCAGGAAAGGAAAAATTAGTACGGGCGTCCTTGCGGCAGAACACCTGAGTAAATATAAGATTCATGCACAATAAGAAATATGAACGGGTCAGGGCTCAATTTTATATGATCACCAACTGAATAAAGAGTATGACAGTTATGAACAGTAAATCATGATTGATAAAGATAAGAATCTACCTACGCAATCTCAAAGCATAAACTAAGGCAATTAAATGATCATAAGTTTAATTTAGTTATGCAAGAGGATATGAATGAATATCATTAATTAAAATATCCATTATTTACTCTATTTCATTTCATCGTTCCATTTCTCATTAGGAACATAATCATAGTTATTTGCTCTTTACGGCATTTATCATAAATCAAGTCCCACTTGAATGAGAATAGTTATATTCATATATATATAACGATTCAAAGACCGCCCGTCCGGGTTTTCCCACTGTACGCGCCCCTAAATGGCTATCATCTTCCAGGGCCTATCAACCAAGACAACCTGGGAATCCTAACACAACGTCGGGAAGTGGTCATATACCTGCGAGTGAGTCATAACCACACCCGAAATTACCCCACTGTCGTACAATAAATATAACATACATAATAACCGGTTATATGGTCGAGGACTATATTCACCCTACATTCACTAGTCAGGGGACTTCACCTCATGCGCGTACTTCCCTTATGATAGCATTTAGAGAGACGTGTTTAAGTAAATTATTATTTACCATTTTCATTTCCGTTTTATTGGATATATCACATTTTATCCGGAGCCATAAAAGTTTATATCACCATTATAACCTCAATGTATGAATAAACTCTCAATTTATTCTCCAAACATTTGATGGTGTTATTATAAACCACCAAGACTAGCATCTCCCAATAACGTGACAAATACTCTTCAATCATTTATTTCTACATCCCGAAATATTACATTAACTAATTAAGGGAAAAGAACACCTAATCTTCTATTTACTAATCCCCAAATAAGTTCTAACTATCCCCTTCTAACATAAGGTGTTTACCTAACCAATATAAGACTCTAAGACACTAAGTTTACTTCATACAAGAAGGTTCTTAAGTCCTAAACCTAAAAGAAAAGGATAAAAATTGAGTTAGAAAAATAACTCAAAACAGCAGGATTTCCGAATCGATTCGGTCAAGCCGAATCAATTCGGTCCATTCAGACCTGTAAGCTGCCTTTCTAGTGAATCGATTCGCTAGGGGCGAATCGATTCGTCCTAGCAAATCTGCCAAGAATGGGGCTACGAGTTATGAACCCTAGTTTTCCCCCAAAACCAATTTCTCCTCCATTTTTACACACATCAACCACCATAAATCTACCCAAAACCATCCTACATGATTATCAACTACCATAACCTACAATATCATCAACTTAAACTATGATTAGGGCTCAAACACCATAAAATTCATATTTGTTCCATTAATTCCAATACACAACTATCAATACAATTTACTCATCCTAAATCATATATTAGAAAGTAGAAAACTTTCCTTGAGGTTGAAAATGTCAGATTCTTAGAAGATGGAAGCAAGATCAATTCCCAAATCTCCAATCTCTCCCTTCTCTCCTCTTTTCTCCACAAATTTCTTCTTATCTCCTTCTCTCTAGGTTAGTACATACACTTAAGAGAATAAAATGAGGTGCAAGACTAAATCATGACCTTAGCCTAAATTTTCAATTTAAATGGTTAATACCGCATTAAAATGACTCATAGCTGGGCATTTATGTTAAAACCAGTCAAAAGTGCCCGAAATCCAAAAATACAATATGACAATTATTTTGACTATCTCGCACATTTCGGGACTAACTATGCCCTCTAAATTGGCATCCGAAAATATTTACGTCAATTCACGATTCCGGTTTTCATTTAAACCATAATTTTCGTTTAAAGCACACGACACTATAAAACGCAACATGATGATATTTACATACACATAACAATAAATATGCAACAATCTAGTAAATATTATCTTTCAACTCATTCAATTAATATTTACTCCATTTCCCAACATTTTATATAATTACTTCACACAGTAAATTAATATAAATAAGTCTCTTAAAAGTGAGGGTTGTTAAATTAAATTGCTTTAATCTTATTTGTAGTTTCAAATATTTATGTAAAATTTGGTGTAGGAAGAACACAATTTTTGGGTTGGGAGAACCATGTAAAACTGGGTTTTGATTAAAGAAATCATTGAAGAGGAATCTTATATTGATAATATAATAGATCTAATATGATTGGAATGAAAAAAATGACATCTTGATTGATTCAAGAGATAAAAGATTGAATATTGAATAGAGTTTTAAATCATGCATGAATTTTGATGTAAATTGGGTGATCTCTTGAATTAGATGTTATTCGGGATGAATCGTACGTAAAAACTTGTCAATTTATGGCTGGAATCGGTTTGGTAATCATATTTGGGGTTTACACGAAGGTTAGAACTCATAAGGTTGAAGTGGAAAGGGAAAATACTGTCTTAAGTTCATCATGACAGCCTAACAAACTGAATCGGTTCGTTGGGGGGAGCGAACCGGTTTTCTTACCGAACCGGTTCAGCTTGGATGGCTATTCTCCCTTGACTTTTGTTGTTCTTCGTGGACCATTTAGGGTTCGATATGGTTTATAGATTCTGAAAGATAGAATTTGACTTTAGTAAATATAAAGGGAAGGTAGGAAGTACTTAGGTTAATCGGGGATGAGTTCCGGGTAATAAATTTTTGGTATAATAGGGTGATCATACTTGGGTAATAACTGTGAAATCGAGAATTGAATTTCGTGTGGGATTAAGTTAATTACTTAGGTAATATAGCATATTGGCCAGAAAAATGAAGTTAGAGAATTAATAACAAGTAAGTGAATAATTGACGAAAAGTGGGAAGTAGGGATAGACTCGGGATTTCTAGGTTAGTGCTACGAGAGACATTTTGCACGTTAGCCGATTATATATATATATCCATATAATAATATGGCATGGATTTTGAATTGTCTAAGCACAATAACGGTCTAGATCTTGCCATATCTCCCACTAAAAATGAAGGGCTTAGATTAAATTTTCAACTTTCATTCAAAATTTAAAAATTCTAATTTCCCCCCACATTTCATTTTCACACTTCTCATTCCCCCCACACCCCACATTTCATTTTCCCCCTCTTTCTCTATCTCCCGGTTCCCGAGGTTTCTCCACCCACTCACTCCCTCTCTCACAAATCCCTCCTCTCACTCTCTCACGAATCCTCCCTCTCACGATTTCCTCATGTTATTTCATTTCCCAGCTCTTTCTCTATCTCCCCTTTAGACTATATTTTGTTTTTTGCTAATACATTTTCGTTTTCATGCAAATTTAAATAAGGGTATTTTTTGTTGGTCACTGAAGGTATTTTTTTACCGAAATTTGTTTTTTTGGAGGCCTGGTGCTTTTTTTTGGGAGGTCTGATGCTATTTTTTAGGTCTGGTGTTTTTTTAGAGGCCTGGTGATATTCGTGAATCTGCAAAAAACATACATTTTTTGAATATGTTTGCCACTCAAGTTATTTAATATGTTTGTGCTTGTTAACTAAGTTTTTATTTTTTTTATTGTTTTGGGTTAGATTTGAGTTTAATGAACTTTACATAGTGCTACGTTAATAATGAATGTTACTTGATTTTATACTGATTATTGTATTAATGGTATTCCTGAATCTGCAAGAAAAATATCTTTTTTTAATATGTTTGTCACTCAAGTTCTGAATATGTTTGTGTTTGTAAGCTGAGTCTTTATTTTTCGTTTCATTGGATTTGAGTTTAATGGACAAAAATAAGATTGTTGTAGTTAGTAGTGTAAGTTAATTTTTTTTATGAACACTATATGTTTGATGAAATGCCAATGTGGCAATTTATAAATTGTTGTATTGATTTTGCACTATAAAGGTCCTAAATTATTAATGTTGAGTTTAGAAATATCGATCTGAAGCAAGTAATATCAAATAAATGATGATGTGCCCAACATTGCTAACATTTTAACCTTACTTTTTGTTTGGTGTGTGCAAGTCTATTATGGTCTTTATGTTTCTTTACATCTACTATGTTTCTCTCTAATTTTTTTTTGCAGTTTTGGTATACTCAGTTTTCATACTACCTTGGCTTTATGGGTTGGTCATGTTGGTGCACTCAGTTTTCATATAATTTTTTTGTTTGTAAATAATAATGAGATCCTATGTGTAACTATAATTACCACAATTTTTTTGTACTTCATTTTTCCTACCTGTTATTTTGTATTCGAGTTCTCGCGATATGAATTCATGAAATTATTGTTGATAGAATTAGGAATGGTTAGTTGTAAGCAAACTTGCTTCCATTAGGCGTGGTTACCATTAGTTGTTTCAAGAAACTGGTCTTTTTGGTGTGTAATGAAATGCTTAAGAAACTATTGAAGCCTGATATATTTCCATCCCTTACATTTTGAAGCACTAGATATTACAAAATAGGGGATTCAAGAAGCATCCTTATTTGAGTATGAGTCAGAAGTTGCATATATTTATATAAATTTGTCATGTTCTTTGTTGTTTTTTAAATCGCAACAGGTCTGTCCTATTCACTTTCACAACAACTTTCATTCAAGGACCTTGATTTCAGCAGCTTTCATTTCGTATCTAGGAATAGCTTGGTATTGGGATTCCGCTCTAACATTCATGGATAATAATACTACTACATTTGGCTCTGTAAGTTAAATCTAAACTCTTTTTTGTATATTTGGCTATGTAATAATTTTACTTTTTTGTGACAATGATGTTTTTCTTTGACGAACCTAGGTGGATTCTAATGTTCATAGATTTGTAAGGATACATCTCCCTTTCAAAATTATAATTAATATATTTTTCATGTACATCAAATTTTTGTATCATTTGTGTTCACTATCGTAGGTTCAATTATTGCGCCATCAAAACCTCGGGGTGGTTATGTAAGATGAATCCAAACTAAACGCTATTCATATTGAGGTATATAGTTTGATTCTACATTTTTAAGTTATTTAATTAGATTCCAATTATAATTCATTTTTTATTCAATTATTTAATTCTGATTCTGTGAAGGATCAAATTATTTAATTAGATTTCAATTATAATTCTATTTATTTAATTGTGATTATGTGAAGGCTCAATGCAATCAACACATTGCAAATAGTTCCACCTAAGAGAATGGGAAGAGAAAAAGGTAAAGAGAAAGTTGTTTATGATGTGGTATATTTTATTTATGTATCTTTTTAATATTCAATGTACACATGATGCATAGTTTAGAAAAATCTCAATTTATTGAGCTCTTTTGTTGATATTTAGGATCCAAATGAAACTGGCATCTCAAAGGCAGCATTTGCCCAATGTCGACGTCGTGAATGTGAACGAATTGAACGTGAATCATTGGGTCATCATCAACCAATGCCCTTCCCTAACCTACCCCAATCAGGCCGGTCTCGAGTTAATGCTCTTAGAGAGGCAAATAGGGCTGCTATATCCCAAAATCCATCTCTTCAAACACCTGTTCATGTCAAGCGTCTTATTTGTAGTTCAACTCCACTCACCAATAATTTGTCAATTGATCAATCTCCTATTCAACTACGCTCATTAATTACTCCACAAAATCTTCACCACGAATTTGCTTCACATGATGTGGGTGCTAGACATGAACAAATACCAGATCCAGTTGATCAGGTTTCATACAGTGGTGGCGAGGAAAATGTTCACATGCCTCCAGAAGATAATTGTGTTATAGCTCTTGAAATTAACCGGTAATATTTTTTTACTATATTTATTACATTCAGGATATTATAATTTCTTTACACATTCATTTGAGAATTGAAGAATAATTGACATTAGAATGGTTTCTAACTTTTTACAAGGCACATCCACTTGATTTCGGTAGACATCTTCACCACGAATTTGCTTCACATGATGTGGGTGTCAAATATGAACAACTACCAGATCCAGTTGATCAGGTTTCATACACTGGCGGCGAGGAAAATGCTCACATGCCTCCAAAAGATAATGGTGTTGTAGCTGTTGAAATTAACCGATAACATTAAAATGGTTTTAGTAGACATCCAGTTCATTTCATGATATTATAGTTTTAGTAGACATCCACAACTAATATTGTGTATCCCGAAGTTCTCTTATAGCATCATTTTAAGGTACTTCGATATACCTTTTTTTCCCCAATTGTATTGTTCAAATTATACCACAAACCTTTTTCTTATCTCATTTGGTCTATATTGTTTGCCTTTGTAGATCTAACTTTTTTATGGGATGGAGACTTCTCAAACTTTTTGTAGGATGGAGACTTCTCAATTTATACTTTTTGTAGGATGCAGATCTAAGCATGAATATGTCACGTTCTCTTTCCCGAGTAAGCTGCTAACTGTATATCTCTGTCAATCAAATTGTCTTATTTTATTTAGAGGTTTTACAATCATTTTAGAGGTTTTACAAATTATTTTAGAGGTTTTACAAATTATTTAGATGTTTTACAATCATTTTATCTCTGTCAATCATATTGGAATGTTAGGCTTCCCATAATTTGAGGGTTAACTGACCTCCTTTCATGCTTTAAGGATTTGGTTGAAATCTGTTCTGAAGTTATGTCTGACTATAGTTAAATAATAGCTGAAAGCTATAGGTTAAGGTTGTGCTGAAATAATAGCTGAAAGCTATAGGTATTGGTTCTAAAAGTGAGTACTGCTTTTTCCTATATCTCTCAAGTTTTTATGTCAGTTCTCAACTATACTTGAAGTGATAAGAATATTTATAATAAAATTAGGTTTTGGAATGTAACTCAATATGCCTAACCGAATTTGCAATTCTAATTTATTCACAGTTGGATTTAAGTATCCAATTAAGACACTTTTCATAGTTGGATTTAAGTATCCAATTAGTAGAATGTAACCTTCTAATTTATTCACAATTGGATTTGGAGCTATTTTCATAGTTGGATTTTCATAATTTTTTCACATTTTTCATAGTTGGATTTGGAGCTATTTTGATTTTCAAATCATCTCTTTCTCACACCCTCTCATTTATTCACAGGTTGTTTCACTACGTACCAATTAGGGATTTTCACCTGCCATGAATGCCAAACACCTGGAACACCTGCCATGGAGCTTGCCGTAATGATCTGGTTGGTTTGGCTGCCGGTAAGACAGATCCGAACTGATCCGTAAAATCTGTAAAAGTGGCAGGGGATCCTTTGGAGTCTCCTCCTTTATATCTGTATGGTTATCAATAAATTAAAGCATCATTCTTGTATTTCCTTATCATTTGTTAAGAGTTACTTATCATTTGAAATTGTTTTTCATTTTTGGGTTCACACTTAGGGTTCTATGTTTATTTTACAGATCTAAAAATCTCTAAGTCTGATTTTTGTAGGTGGTCTCTCTTCTCTCCCACATATAGTCTCTATTTTCTACCACCTCTCAAACCATCATCACGGCAATAACCTATTCCCAAGACATTCATGCCTCGAGAGGTAACTGGTGAAATAGTAGGGAAAGTGAAAGCAGTATTATTAACACTGACATGCTTGTGTCTTGCTTTCGTAATTCAGCTACTCTTTATCATACCCTCGAGTCATGGGCTACAAATGCAGCTGCAATGATACTCAATCTTATAATGACGGATAATGGTGCATCACTCAATGTGTTATTGGTGCATCTGAGCAACATACTAGCAATCTTTTGTGCATACATGGTTAAAATAAGAACCTATTGGCAATATTTATCCATTATATATATTGCTGCATTAAATTTTGCATTTTTGTGAAAGGTGTTGCGATAACCACTTCGGTGATAGGTCATTGTCATTGAAATGTACTAGAAATCCATTAAAAATGGAATTTGATAGCTATTGACCTACCTAAGTCTGTGTAATGGTCATATAATCGATAATCCTCAGAATTTACTTATTTTCCATATATCGATTAAGTGGTTAAAAAAACTTATTTTCCATGTATTATATCAGCAATACTATACAGGTTATAAATTTTATTCTTTTGTTCTAATTTGTTTCCTCTTATATTGTACAGGACATGAATTGTTTCCTCTTATATTGTACATGACATAATATACAACTTTGAAAGATAGTATGCGTGTTCTGACAATTGTGCGCGTAGTAATGCTCCTGCTGAATTATTCTTCACCGATCTGCATTTATACCTTTGTTGGATCTTGTGAGACTTATATGTTGGTCGATGGGGATAAAACTACCACAGATAGCTAATTACGATTCAGTTAGTCCTTTATATATTTTCGCAACCATAAAAATAACTTGAATTTGATTCATAAT
Source organism: Sambucus nigra (assembly GCA_949130495.1). NCBI lineage: Eukaryota > Viridiplantae > Streptophyta > Magnoliopsida > Dipsacales > Adoxaceae > Sambucus > Sambucus nigra. The sequence goes on along the minus strand of OX422210.1, from coordinate 370,892,178 downwards.
ACTTCAAGATATGCAATGAATATCGCTTTCCCGAATTCTGATCTAATTGTGATTTTTCGCTTTTAATATTTTATTCAGATTCATTCAAATTACTTTTATCACTTTAGTTATTATTTCCACACTTAATTTTTTAGGTGTGTTAGTTACACTACTCTCATTTGGAAGTCATAAACTTGATAGGTATGGTATCGCAATTGATATGATAATAGTTTAACTGTTATGATAACAGTTGATATGAATAAAAAAGTGGGTTATTAAATGGTAAAACTGTTAACTGTTATGATAACAATTGATTTGAATCAATTTAAAATGGAATAAATGTTTTGATAAGTGGTATTTTAAATGGTATAACTTTTATGATAGTAGTTGGTAACATGTATTTGAATTATGTTATAACTGTTATGATAACAGTTAAAATGGTATAACTTTATGATAACAATTTGAAATGGTATAAGTTTAAGATATCGTTGTTTAATAGTTATGTTAATATAGTTACGGACTTTATTTGAATGTTTGTGCTTTATGTTCTCAGGATAGTGTTTTGTTTGGGGAGTCGAAGCTCTCAAAAATGGCTATGTAATGCTTTGGTTTTATCTGATCAGTCTATATATAGTCCTGATGAGATTTGGAAATGTTGATTCTTTGCTAATGCATCCTGAACAGTAGTCTCACACAACCACACGAACTGTTATCAATGGTCTCACGCAGCCACACGAAGATTCTGAATTTCCTTATTAGGTGTGAGATGGTCGGAACCATACCCTTATTTATTCAATTTGAGATTGGTTAGTTATTGTTTTGATTTCGAGTGTACTATTGCATGTCACACCCCTGATTTTTATTTTCAAGAACGGTGCTAATCACCATGGAATGTTATATCATTATTGAGGTAAATATAAAGTTCTCATATTTCCCAATTAGTTTAATTATAATTATGTTTTTTTGCTGTAATTGAGAGCAATATCATTTGATTGTGAGGGTGTGAAGATTTAATTTATATTGTGTTTGGGAAATTTCAAGCAATGTCCCATTATTCCTAATCATATATATCTACAGGTCTAAGTTCTATTTTTTTCAAAAGAATAAAGATATGCTTTTCTATACCTTGAGTTAAGATATCATGTGTTGGGTTGAGATATAGTAACATAATTATGTGTAGGGGATGTCCTACACTTGAGTTTTAGCAGACTTTTCACCCAAAGTTGTTTTCCTGTATGTATGATATGTTTGATCGCTGCTGGACCTTTTCATATCTCATGTGCTATATTGTTCCTTTACTATGGAATTCTCATGTTGGGATTCTTTGTGTCCAAGATCATGATGTAGATAGACCAACCATATCTATTATAGTTCTCATTTTTGGTGTCGGTTGATGATTTGAACTTTCTCTCCTGCTGTTTCGCAGTTCCGTTTGAGTAGAGATGAATGTTGTTGCTGTCTATTTGTTTACCATTTTGGGTGGAAACACCACTCCTTCCGCGATTGATATCAAGGAAATTATCGGTTCCATTGGAGTTGAATGTGATGACGATAGGATAAAGCTTCTTTTATCAGAAGTTAAGGGAACGGATATAACATAGCTTATTGCATCTGGGCGAGAAAAGCTAGCAGCGGTTCCATATGGTGGTGGCAGTGTTGTTCCTTTTGTTGCATCTAATGGAGGGATTGGTTCTGTCGTTGTTGCATCTGAGGCTAACATAGAGGAAAAGGCCGAGGAGAACAAAGACTCATACGATGTCTAGTAAATCCCAGTCTCTACAATCCAAGTCTCTCCCTGCCAATCTCTCTCGATGTCCAGTAAATCAATGATTTCTTATATTTTTCATTTGTTAGGTTAATATTCTTAGGGATTTCCATTGTTTTTTGGGGAATATCTTATTGATTTATAACTACGGATTTTAAGTTGGTTCATTTGTTCCAAGTCTGAATGGTTGTGGTGAACTTCTTATGATGTTCTCTCGAGTCTACACTCAATTTGTCGGCCCATTGAGTTTGATATCTCACATTTTGTCTACGTGTGTGATTATGGGCCCATTATAAGCAATATGTTTTTTGCACTTATGTATGTGGATTATAATATAAATGCGATTTCATATATCGATTTACTTATAAACTCAAATGATAAGAAGCAATATTACAGCAGCTTGTCCACTCTTTTCCAGCTTGCGCACTCTTAAATGCTTAATTGTTTCTAATGTCAACATATTTTCATTTGGTGTTGAGTTGCTGTACTAAACTATAAAATAAGAATATGGTAGTGTTATTGACACATAAATTCCGAAAAACAAGTTGGCGACTCAATTTCACCAAACAAGTTGGTGACTCCAAAATTTCAATCGTGCCTTTAGGTTTGGTAACAATCGTTCCACGATGACTTTTTTCACTGCCACCACACATGTAGTAACCACGTAGTTTATTTTTAAAAATTTCAATCGTGCCTTTGCGTACTATTAATGTTGTTGTCACAAGCTATTTGTATTGTTGTTGGAGTACTTTTCTTTTTTAAACAGGATGAATACTCCTATAAACAAAGGAAGTTTTGCCCAAATTTTTAAAAATTCTTTACACTTATTTGTATTGTAAAATAAACTTTTTGACTCAAATTATATATGATTCAATATTGTGTAAATTTTCCTCAATCGTTATTTAGTTGGGGAACGATATGTAGATGTTTTGCAGGGGAACGATATTTTTTCTGTTTTGTGATTACGTACTTTTGAAATTTTTGTCGTTTCGCAATTACGTACTTTGAAAATTTCCGCCGTGCCTTCAGGCACGGGTATCCGCTAGTACATATATATATATATATATATATATATATATATATATATATATATATATATATATATAGAAAGTCTCTGTAAGGATTTCTTATGGTTCAAACTCCGGTACATAACATTTTTTTAAAATAGTAAAAATATGAATTTTTTGATGAAACTTTATGGATATGATTTCCATAGTGAGAAGATCATTTCAATTTTTTTTCATCAAACAATTTAATAAAAAAATCGTTGGGATGAGGTGATATGTCAAAAAATGTTATAAAAATACATTTTCGACCGTTAAAATTTTGGGTCTGTGCCAATCACTTGATTAATTGAATTTTTTGATGAAACTTCATGGATATGATCTTCTCATTGTCAAGAACATATCCAAGAAGTTTCATAAAATAAATTTAATCAAAAAGTGGGAGAGATGATAGTCAAAATTTAAACGGTCGAAAATGCATATTTATACCGTTTTTTTACCTTATCTCAACGTTTTTATTTTATTGAATTTTTTGATGAAAAAAATTGGAGATGATTTTCTCACTGTGGAGATCGTATCCATAAAGTTTCATAAAAAAAAAATATTTTTTACTATTTTAAAAAAATGGTATGCATCAAGCGCTGCATCATAAGGAGTCCTTATAAGAGGGGGCCTCTCTCTCTCTCTCTCTCTCTCTCTCTCTATATATATATATATATATATATATATATATATATATATATCTGTGTGTGTGTGTGTGATTGATTGATTTATATGTAAACATACTTACTCTAGTTATGCTATCGTTGGAGGTTGTGCGTAGCGGGCGGTCCACCCTGACGTTAATCAACAGGTGTTGGGTTGTTTTCCCAAGTCATAAGACTATTACATGACCACTGTAGGTGAGTTTCGAGTCTGGTTAGGGTAATACGGTATGGTTATGATAACCCCGGATGTATGTCCATGATCACCTTCAGTATGTGCTTACAATTTGGATCGGTGGCGAGATTTCAACCCAGTAGCATTGGAGTGGTACGTGACGTACCTGGAGCGTGATATCATACTAGGGAATGCATTCGGAAGGATAGTTCGGGAATGCTATGTATATATGTATATAAAATATTATGTATATGTATACTCAAATGAATGTGTGAACATTAAATTATAACTAGTGTACAGTTACATTGATTATATAACGGTATGATTATAATTGAGAAATACTAATTTTTCGAGATAAAAAATGTTGATTTCCTTAGAAACAGTCTTATGTAAACTATGGATTGACAATTGTAATTGAAGAATTTTACGCCAACTCATGATTTTGATTCATTTCTTATGACATATTAACATGTTATGTTTGTATTGATTTGTATATCAAATTTATCGAATATCATTTAAAATACTAGTTAATACTAAGTTTGATCTAAACATACTCATTATAAGGCCACATTTTATCGCAAAAGATAAATGAATATATCTTTATCTAGGTACCTTTGTCCCGGAATGATTTGTTCATAATGCGATTATTAATCCCCACACACTTTAAATATGCAATGGTCGAAATTAAATCTTGTTTGCATAAGAAGCAGCCAAAGTCTTATCCTACCCCATTTTAGGACTGGGTTCCCACAATGCCACCAAATTGGTTAGCCTTTTCTTTCATTTTTTCCAACATCACCACCAGCTTTATTATCTCTCTCTTCCCCACCATCACACACGCCTAACAGTAAAGCGAAACCAAACCCAACGTCCACTCATTAAAGTCACTTCCCCCTCCCTCTCTCTCTCTCTCTACTAAAAAGGAAAACCCATACACTCCCTCTAATCATTCTCCTAGCAATGTCCCAACAAAACTTCTTCTCCTTAGCCTTTCACTTCTTAATAATTCTGCCCGTACTGCCCGCGCTTCCAATCTTACCCGACCGGGATCCTGTTACCCTGAAACCACTTCCATCACCTCCGGCCACTATTCCAGCTTTTCCCGAACAATCCGACATTGCAGGCTGCCCGTTGGACCTGCCCGACGAACTTTTCCACGGTGTTAAAGCCGCATGTGGTGTCGGAAAGGGCAAAAACGAGGAGGAGCTGTCCGGTGAGCTCCGACGGAGCCGGTGCTGCCCGGTTTTAGCGGCGTGGCTGTACTCTGCTTACTCGGGTACGGCTCTGAGCAGAGCGGGCAGAGCTCCTCAAACGGCGTCGTATGACCTTCCTCTCCTTCCCGATGACTCGGAGACTTGTGTGGATAGTCTTCAAAAGGGTCTGAGAAATAAAGGCATAGATTTGGTGAGGCCAAATGAGACATGCGATGTTGTGTACTGTTACTGTGGGATAAGGTTGCACCCATTGAGCTGCCCAGAGGCTTTCTCTGTTTCATCTAAAGGGAAGTTAGTTGGAGATGTGAGTGTTAAGCGTTTGGAGAAAAATTGCTTGAGCACCCACGTTAATGGCTATCCCGGTCTACATGGCTGTTCCAAGTGCTTAAAGACTCTCTATAAGGTAATTGCCGCTCCTCTCCACCTCTACTCTACACATTTGATTCATACATTGTTACGACGACATTTATTTCTAACTGAAGCTGCGTTATAACTAGCAGAGCAGGGTTTTTTTAGAGTCACCTTAGGCTTCGATACAATGTTTTTTCTTTTTTTAAGATTTGGGAAAGTTCTATTCTTTGCTTTTGCTATTGTCTTAAATAATAATAATAATAAGATTAATTAATGTTTAGGGGCCTTTCCTCTAAATGTACGTTGTTTGTTTAAAATTATTTGATTATATAATTAATTTGACCATTATACCATTATTAACAATTTATTAATTTGTTTTATGTTAGTGTCATATAGCAAATAAAATAAGGGTAAAACTGGAATGAAATTTCATTAAAAAAAAGTTTAGCATGAAGCATCCGGAGGGCCTCTTAATGCTGGTTTTTAACTATTTTTGGGGTTATGAGGTAAAAACAAGTGCCAAATATTACCCTTAATGTTGAATAAAACTCAATTCAGCATAACATACGCCCCTAATGTTTACACCAATATATTTTCAAAATCATTTTTAGTCCCCCAAAAATGTTCCTTTTAATGTTACCATCACTTCTAGGATTATATTATCTTGGACAAAAAATAGATTAATAAAATATCACGGCCTTTTTCTTAAGTTTTTTTTTTTGACATTGACCTCGAGAGAATGTCCTAATTAGACTTACCTCCCCATATGCATAACGTTAAGGTACAAGCGGGTTGATGCATAAGGTACAACTAGGATGATGTACATGATGCTGGGAATAAGTCTAATTATTTAAAAAGCGGCGTATTATATCTAGTTACAACATTATGTCGGGGGGCAAAGTTAAAAATAAACTTTTTGTTAAATGCCCCATAATGGTAATTAATCAGTGACCTAAAAAAAATACATTTCTGCCAAAAATGAGGACCCCTAAAACTAATCAATGTACATTATAATTTTGACGGTTGATTTCGTCAAAGTCAATGTGCTCTTATAAAACATTGATTTACAAGCACTCCAGTCTGTTTTGTTTGAAACTCTGGAAAAGTGGAAGGAAATGAAGGGAAAGAGCAGAAAGCTGAAGGGAATGATGAGTTATATTTGATAGAACAAGATCAGATAGAAAGATGCCATATTTTCAACGCCTTTTTAGGATTCCTATCAAATGAAGTCCAATTGTTTTACAAATAGCAACCTAATGGGACATAGTAAGTTATTAATATCTATTTGAGCATACAAATCTAAGTAAATGAACTAATAGAGCCTTTTATTGAGCTGTTTTGATTAGAAAATCACAGAGCTTTAAATTTGATCATGTTTGATAGTGCTCGTTTAACTCAATTAACTAGGTGTTTTGTATAATTTTGGACTGTACTTGACCTGCGGAGCCGAATTCAATATATAAAAGATTTCAACAATTTGTTCAAATGGCTTCGTTTATCTACGAACCGATCAAGCAAGTCCCTAACAAAAAGTCTATCACAAGTTCAGCTCCCGTGTCGAGCTCCAGTAGATTGGTTTATTCCGTAACCTAAAAAGAAAACTTTGGTAGAAAAGAATATGAGGAAGGGTTTTGTTGGGGTTACAGAGGAACAGTTAGTATTACAGAGAAGGAAACTGAGTAGAAGCCATTTTCTTTTATTGGATAATGTATCAAATAGGGGAGCTGAAGAGAACTCATTGTCATTTTACTATAGTAATAAGGAGAATGATAACAAGTGCATGAGGAGGAGTATTTGTGTAACTATGAGAACTTTGCTTGAGCCTCAAAATAGTTACTATGAGAACTTTGCATGAGGAGTATTTGTGTATGTCGAAACTGTCGTTACTCCCATAGGGCACCCTTATTAATTATTATAGTAAACGATTTTCTCAAACGCTGATATAAATTCAGTAACTAATTAACTTGAAAAACATAGTACTACTATCAGTCGAAGAATGTAACATTAAAGAGTAAGAAAATCATGAATGGAGTTATTTCGATAAAGACTCGTCTTTGTTAAAGACAAAACAATTTTATAACTTATTAAGTGAGAAAACATTATATCAACCAGTATTCAAACGATTAGAAGGAACTTATTATAAAAATAGATAAAGAAACTAAAAGCAACATTTTAGTAGAAGTACTAATTTTTTTTTTTTTTTTTTTTTTACAATTGGACGTACAATGCAAAATGATAAAGCAATTGTAGGTGATTAGCCGGAAAAATGATAGCGCGGTAATATTGCTGACAATAGATATTCTCTACTATCAATTATATGGTAGCTAGTAATTTAGTATATTCATAAAATGCATTAATGTTAAGAAGTGTGCTAAAACGTGTACTTGACTAAGTTAAATAGGTTATACTATCAATATTTGGTAGCTAGTATTTTGGAATAGTAATTATATGTGTTAATTTTAAGAAATGAACTTAAATTAGTTAATTGGTTAAGGGAAGCAATATAAATTGATGGGATAACTAAGGGTCACTTGTTTCCTTCGTTGTTTTTGACTGCATATTAGGAGGAGGAATGTTTTGGGCTTAAAAGGGGAGGTCAGTCCTCCACTTTTACTTCCCATCCCTTTCACCTCTCTAGCAAATAGAGGAATGTCCTTTTTATTTCCACCTTTTACTTTCATACATTTACTCATCTTTATAAAAATTCTCATTTTCTCATAAAATTTTCTTTTTCCATTTCTCTCCAAAACTTATTTTCCTCTCTGATTTTTCTCTCTCCTATTTCCTCCTAATGTATATCTCAACCAACCTATTTTTTTTCTCTCATCTCAGTCACATATCCTTCAACTAACAAATTCCTCCTACATTTCACAAACCCATTCTCTGTATTTTTCCTTCACGTCTGTCAGGATAGCTAAACTCAATGAGTTGTTACAGAATTAGTTACAAGTCAATTGTTAGTTGAAAAGGGCAGTTACTAGTTGTTTTACAATGAGGAATTTTTAGAGGTGAGTGGGTTCTTATTATAAATATGTGTGTACGCACCATTGTAAGCATCAATGAAGATATAATACAAACTCTGATTTCTTTCCCTGAACTTTCCAATTCTCTTCTTTATTCATCTTCTTCTTATCTCCCTTAAACTTATTTTATAAATCTTTCTTTTTCCTTCAAGACTAATTCTTATCTTTTCGTCATCATCTTTTGCATTTAATCTGCTCGATCAATTGTGTAAGAGAGGTCAACCATGCCTAGGGCATGACAACGTCCCTAAAACGTATCATTTGTCCTACCAATTTACTGGTTCCAGGTATGGAATTGGCAAACTTCTAGAACACCTTACAGTTGAAAACATTTCTGAGGTAGATGCTCAAAAAGAACCCATTAAGCTCCACAACTGCCTCAATAGCTTGACACTCACCTCTCTATAAAATGGAGCAACCCTACACGGGGCAAAGCATTGCGGCCACACCCCTTGATATTCAAATTTTTAGCAATAAATATTTTTTCTTTTTATGATTTGAAAGTGTAATACTATCAGAATTCAGGTATTCCCAGCACAAGATTGTGTGATGAATGTTTGTTGATTACTTATTAGGAAATCTTAAAATAGACTGTATTTGGGTGAATAGTAATCAGAATTTTATTAAAATGTAATATGTTGTATTTGAATCTCAGAATTCATTAGTGCTAGTGATCAGTGTATAATGAATCACTACTTTATTTTTTACAAATATGCATTGGATTGTCCTAATTAAACTAGGACTTGAGATTCCCCCTTCTTGTTGGACATAGGGTAAATAGACCTTCTTGGCAACATGTCGTCTTGAGTTGTGTTTGTGTCGGTTTTTATCATGTTCGGATCTTATTGGGTTTGTGTCTAAATGAGTGACTTTTTTATCGTGCGAAAAAATCATATTCAAACCCGACCCTTTTTCTTAATGTGCCGTGTCATGTCCACCCGTTGTTATCCATTAAGATAGTGATTTATTTTGAATCGTATACAAGTTGACAAATTAGCTCATTTTTTAAGATAGTTAGACCCATTAATTCATTGACATTACTAACTCTCTCATTTAGTAAAATTAGTTATGATTAAATTAACATTAAGCTACATAAACTCTTTATAAGTCCCAACAATATATCTTATTTACTTAAATTAATGGGTTTTAACGGGTCTCAGAGGGTATTAATGGATTGGCACTGATATGACCCGAAACCATTAAGGGTCCACCCATTAACTTATAATTTCGTGTCGGTTCGTATTGTGTTATCGTGTCGTGCCTTAGTATGACAGGTCTATTTGCATGCATATTATGTGATGAGAGTTATTTACTTGAATGGAGCTTCACAGGACTCGCCTTATTTAGATATTCAAGTAGTAGAAAAAAAATATGTTGTTTATGTTGAGTAGGGATCTGGTCATATGTTTTTGCAAATACATTAAAGTGTGTTTATGTACAAATACTTCGTTCACCAACAGTATTTTTAACAGAAATCTTCATGCAGAATTATGCGGCGGGGAATATTTTCAATACAAAATTAGCAGTGGTCTTTTATTTTCAAATGATCAAAACTAGAGTTCTACTTAATCCAGTGTAGGAATTTCAACTGGAAGCACTACTTTTCAAACACATATTTCTTTGTTGTAACGGTAACAAGATGTTCCAAGTCCTTTTCACTGGATGTGGGTCCATTTCACTTCATATACCACATTCTTGTGTTAGTTTAATCAGTGAGCGGTCTTTAACTTGATCCTCTCATGAACTATATCTATAATCTTGTGCAGCTTAATGAGGAGAAACATCGAAATACAAGCAAATCAGAGGACAGAACAAGTAAAATGCACAACAGAGACTGTGAGCTCATGGGTCTAACATGGCTCCTCGCCAAGAACCGATCGGCATACATCCACACTGTCTCTGCAGTCCTGAGAGCCATCATGACGAGTACGGACGGTTCTGATCCTCGGTCATGCAGCCTCAACAGTGACGGAATGCCTCTGGCAGTAGATTCTTCTGAAATCAATGGTCAATCATCATCACAAGCTCTTCAATTGTCAGCCTTTCTCTACATCCTATCACTATATTTGTTATACGTAACCCTCAATGTATCATTGCCCATGTAGATCTGGCTGGTAATAAAGTGTGCCAAAAATTTAGTAATTTGTATTTTTTTGGCTGTGAATCTGTAATTGTTATTAGGTAAGTGGAGACGTAATTCTTCTTTGTAGTGCAATGAGGTTAGATATTATAATTGGTTGTAGTTTTAGATTTTTTGCCGCCATATTACTGAGTGTACTGCTTTCACTTTTGTAAGGCCACTTGTTTGGTGGCATTATTTTGGGACAGCCTACTGTAGAATAGGGCCCTTGTTTGCCTCACATGAAATTTATGAAGTGTCTACATCTTACGAATAAACAATCTTTTTATCCCTTGTTCCATATAGCTGGAAGAGACAAGGGAATGGGGTTTAGTTTCAAGCTGGTTTCACAGCAAGGGAAACTTTGTGTCACAGTTTACTCGCAGGAACTGACCCCTGTGTTTCGAAATGTGATAGAGACTAATGTGTCCTCATCTTGCTTGTTAATATATTGGTTAGGTTATCATGTGAAACATTTTTTTGCAAAAATAGCTGAGTGTACTAGTTCCTTAAAATATTTGATTTCCTACTTCATTTCTCTCTTTTTCCTTTTGATTTGATGCATCTACTCGAAAGTAAGTAGACTAACTTGAAGTTTGCTCAAGAATCACATTTCGTTTTACTAACTGCAAACCTTGTTTTAACCACCTATAGTATCACACGTACTAGTATATATACCCCACTACCACACACACACACTGTTGCATTACAAACATGGGATAAAATTTTAAATATGATTACGAGACCCCTTTTGGAGACTCAGCAGGAGGGAAGATCATCTGGAGGAGGAAGCAAGCACTGAGATGACCCTTCACCACATTTCACTATCAACCCCATGGCAAGACCCCAGGTAGTGTGCTCCTCGAGATGGCAGTGTATGAACCATACGCCTGGATTATTAGCATTGATTCGAATAGCAGCCCAACCCCCAACCGGGACCCCAACCGTGTTCCTCTCTGGTGGATCGACCAGATTGTAACGGGATGGATCCTTGTCTGCGTCAAAATTTCCGAATCCCCTCCCCACAACAAAGAAATTGTGACCATGGATATGGATAGGATGGTTTTCTAAATTAAGAAAGCCAGTATCCTGCAACACAATTTCTAGCTTTGTTCCATAAGGCACCGCCAAAAGCTTTGTACCAAACTGGGTATTCATGTTTTCAGATAACGAATCCACGCCAGTGTAATCGAATGTGTGTGGGGGCTTATCTGGGAAGTTTACAGAATAAGAGCCAGTGGAGAGGTTCCAATAATGGCATTCCAATATGGACCTAGAAGGACGAACAAATGATTGGTTGTTCATAGAAGCATAGAATTTCTTGCCATTGTAGCCCTTGCAAGTTTTTTTAGCAGGACAGTCTTGAAGATTAAGGCTTATAGTTGTAATTACTCGCTTGTCTATCTTTTTGGGCACGTTACATGGGTACTTAGCGGAAGCTAGGCTACGAAGTTTGTCCAAAAATTTTGTAGCAAAGACAGTATCTTCCATTCGAGGGAGGCTGCAAGGAACAAGATGGGAAGATGCAACTAAGGGCTCATTTTTGGTGCTGTTGGTTTTGTATTTTAAGAAGCCAATGGTGGTGGAGTTGTTGAACGGGAAAACAGAAGTGAGATAAGGTCTCGCTGCCATTACAAACATGCCAGTGGGGTCGGGGACCTGATTTGCTGTGAGAAGGACAGTGGTGGTCTGGCCCGGAGTGATCATTATTGCGGTAGTCATGAAGGGTTTTGTGTAAACGGCATCGATCTCTACGACGGTGAGGTTGTGATTGGACACTGTAAAGAAGAGCTCGTCGTTGAGTGCTGCGTTGATGATTCTAAGCATGTAGGTTTTGCCACGTTCCACTGTCTGAATGAAAGTATCTGCACATTGAAAATGAAAACAGAATCATGTATAAATAAATGTATAAAAATTAAACCTTTCATTAGACGATTGCCAGCTTGATTTGGGAAACAACACAAGATAACATAGTGAATAGGTTTACATAGGCGTTTCAGGGGATCACAAAAGGGTAGATCCATCCAACACATTTAATAATTCAGGTAAATTATTATACGTGACGAGGAAACGTCAATAAATGCACGACTGTTCAAGGGTCGTGCATGAAGGGTCATGTATGAGTTGAGCCGAATATAGTACAACACAACTTATAAAGTTAAAAACACGGGGGTCCATTGTGAGCTATACCCATCGTGTTTTGGTGGTTCATATCAATAGGTCTGTAATGTTACTGAAAAACAAGTATACTTGTGGTAACTGAATTGATTAATGTTGTGGGAAGAATATAAATTAGAATCGGGACATCAATGTAACTGAGATATGTTTTTTTTTTTGGTTTATACCAGGGTATCCACTAGCGACTTAGTGACTAATCCCTTCGCTGATTGTAGGCACCTCTATGGGTGGGACAGCTGGCCCAGAGATTTAAGGCTGCTCCATACCCAAGGCGGGAATCGAACCCCCGACACTTGGTTAAGGGAGGAAGAGCCCCTACCGCTCTACCACACCCCCTGGGGAAGCAACTGCAGAAGTTTGATATTTATGCTGTATTTTGCAACATATATTACACCTGGGAAATGGAATTGTTGAAAAATTTGCCAAACTTTTAAAGTAGCATGATTACAGATATGCGAATCCCAGGCAATGGATTATATGCGAGCACACAGTCCAAGTCTCTTTTAAAGTTATATTGGAGGGTGACTTATCTAATCATGTCATATATAGGAAAACAAAGGGGTGTTAGTTATCGAATCACCGTTTTCAGAGCAAGGATAGAGCAATCCGGGTAAGCCGTTAATGGTGTAAGCGTCAGAAGAATTAGGGCCGCCTCCATACATTGTCATATCAGGCTCTATTGCTTCTATATCCCCATTAAACCATTCACCTGTAGTATAAATTCAAAACAAAAGAACAGTTTGGTGGAGTGAGTTATGTTCCAAGGATTACAAAATCCAACTGATTATGTAAGCTAGTAATAATAAATTAAATAATTACCAAAGATGATGGGAATTTCTGCTTGGACGGGAGCTGAAAAAGGATATGGCATGCGAGGGTAGATGACAAAGGCACCGTAAATGGAGGCCCGCTGCCAAGAGTGATGGGCATGCCACCAGAGGGTGCCCCTTTGCTCAATAACAGTGAAATTGTATGTGTAGGAGCGACCTGCTCTAATGGGACACTGGGTAACATAAGCTGGACCATCTGCCCATCCTGTTCTTAACTGCTTTATACCATGCCTATTGTTGCGCAGCAACATCAAAATAATTTGTTAATTATACATTTAGAGCAGAGCAGATTAGACATTTGGTTTAAAAAAACGTATTAAATTTAGAAAGAGTCGGTTGTTGATTTGTGACTTGCATCCTCTTTTACCATACAATTGAATGGGAGCAACAATCTCCCGGAGAAAGTTGACCCACTTATTCAAGGCTTGAATTTCAAGCAAACATTTGACACACTCGTTATTCCAAAAGTAGATATTTTTCTACCTTTCCATCGTTAATTCTAAATGGCCGATAAATTTATCAGCTCTCTTAGAAGCAAGCTTACTGTGTTCTCCGGATTGTGCAGGGTTTTGGTGAATGGATTATGCACAATTGTGGCCCCAGATATATTGAAAACTTGATGTTCAAGGGTGGGCAATTTTATTATTACAAACATGATGTAGTTATAAATTGGATTGTATACCTTTTATTACTAAAATCCCGAGGCAAGGGTGATGCTAGGGAAACACAGCTTGGCAACACGATTTAGGGACACCTCACATGTGTTCCCGTGTCATTGGTATTTACTATAATTGGAACACACTGCACTCAAGTGTTACCACACAAAAGACACATGTCACGTGTTTCCAAATGTATTACAAAATTGTATCCCCTATCATTTATCATGCAAACGGCGTGTCCTTGCACGAGTGTCTTTCATTTAACATTCAATGTTAGTAGCGCGTGCTTTAAATACTCAGAAATGGTGAGAATAAGGTTTCAGAATGAAGTTAAGTAGGGGGCCATAAGCATATAACTGGGTAGTGTGTAGGCATAAATGATCATAATAACTTACATGAACATGCGTAAGCACATTTAATTTTTCATGGACACAATTTTTTTTTTCCTTCCATATTTTATCCTATTAGAAAGGTTTCACGCATCAATCCCCTGATAGATCTATCTATCTGCATATATAGATTGTTATCCAAAATGCTTAAAAATTAATTTACAGAATATATAAATTGTGAAAAGAATGCAGAAACAGTAATTTGAAAACAACAACAAATAAACTCATAGTGATATCAAATGTAGATTAAATAAATGAGGCAAGTGTTTGACACTTTGTCCTAAAGACGAAATTTGTCCCGCGGTAGTGCTCAACGGATTTAGCGGCAATCGTCTCTCAGGATACAACAGTCTCACTTGCAATAGTAGAACTCCAAATTGCAAGTTTCTTTGAACCAACAGTGCAAAACCCTCTCAAAGATATGACTGAATGGACTGATAAATGGACATAGTTTTGTTTATGTTTTTCTCTCCTAAAAAACGTTTTTAAAACAAACCCAAGCCACTTATTTATAATAAATAAGTGACAGTTAGAAACGGTTTAAAATCCCAACAGTCAACTGTTGGGATAAAACCGAATTTAATTGACAAATCAAACAGATAAAACAAAATAAAAACGAAATAAAAACTGGGCCGAAATTATAAAAGAAACCTGCAAAAAACAAATAAAAAGCCCATTAAATTTGGCCCCAAAAGTTTATACATTAGGCCAAGTCAAAGCCCAAGGCCCACGAGACGGACTGGATCGAACGGGCAACGGCATGCGTGTGGGCTTCGAAGTCAAGCCAAGCCCAAGGGTACAAAGCCTTTAAGTTAAATTGGGTTATATTATACTATACATATTTCTCTCATTCTTCCTATGTGGGACAAGAGCTTTAACATAACACTTCAATCAATTTCATGTTCAAAGTGGGTACTTTGAGCTACAATTTCTCATTCATTAATTTATGATTAAGTATATGAGTATATCATGTTATACTCCTCGCGGTGGAGAACACGTTACCACTTCGAACCGTCTCAAAAGACGTGTGTGTCTCATATTAAATAGACCCTAAAGTAAATCAAGATTTGATTTTGTCAACTTAAATAAACCCATAAAGTATAATATAGACAGTGTATGATTCAGTATTCCCGTTTATGAATAATAATAAAAAATCAAATTAGCAAATGTCTTGCTCAAGTAATCACTTGCTTAATCAGAATATATTATAACTCCAAATGTATCCTTTTCGTCCAAACAAAAATAACCAAAAGGAAAACAAGGATAACATGACATTTCTTCATTGACCAATCAGTATAAAATAAAGTAGGTGAATTTTTTTATAGATAATTAAGGTCAAGGTTATCTTTCTTTTTATATTTGAATTTTTAGGTCAGTGATATTTAGGTTTATAAATTTAGTCTATGTGATACATTAACATTTATTTGTGTGGTCCCTTTTTACAGTTAGGAGTACATAAAATAGATAATTTCATTTGTTTTAGGTATCTATATTTATACCCTTAGTCTTACTCATTTAAAACTCATTCTAAAAATAAACACATAACCCCACTTACACCCCACCCCACTACACCCACCCAATGCCCCGTCAGAACGCCAAAATCCTCGCCGGAGACCACCGGAATTCTCGCCGGATTGTTTCTCTCTCCTCATTTCACTCTCCATTAGTCTATTTCTTTCATTGTTTTGGCCCGCGCCAGTGGTACCATTGCTAACTCCGGAGAAGAAGGTTTTTCGCCGGAAAAAATATAGCGTTCGCCGGAAAAATGGAGTTTTCGTCGGAAAAATGGAGGTTTTAGTGAAATAGTAAATTTATCGGTTTCGATTTTTTTGTCAAAAAATATCAAATATGGGTGTTGTTGGATAGATATCGACGAGTAGATTTCAAATATATAAATTTTGTGAATTTTGGATTTGTAGATTTGAAGTTATGGACTTTTAAAAAATTGATGAGTTTTTTCTGATATGAGTTGTCAAATGGCATATTGATAGTACCAAAATTAAATTTATAAAATTTATACACTTTGAGTTTTTTCCCCAAATCCCATTTTTTAAAGAGCTTCCTAATTAATACACTAATATGGTTTTTTCTAGCTCTAGTTCACTAACATATCCACGAGGGAGTAAAGCAAAAAAAAATGGAAGGAAAAAAAAAGGGACATA
Organism: Sambucus nigra; assembly: GCA_949130495.1. Lineage (NCBI taxonomy): Eukaryota > Viridiplantae > Streptophyta > Magnoliopsida > Dipsacales > Adoxaceae > Sambucus > Sambucus nigra. Next base: position 370,875,626 of record OX422210.1, on the reverse strand, counting down.
TACCAAATAGTCCCTCGGACATTTTTTAATACCCATTTAGTCCAAATTTTTTTATTTTGCCTCAAAAAGTCCTTTGCCACATATTTTGGAGAGGGAGTGCCGCTGGCGCGGACCTCTAAAAATAAGAGGATATTGAGTGCTTGAGGGACTAAATGGGTTAAACTAAAAATATGTGTCCTTTTTAAAAAATATATATTTATAGTAGGGACTATTTAATAATTGACCCAAAAAAAAAACAATGTTTTTATAGGTTGAAATATCATAATATTTTTGTTAATCGAAAGTTGGAGAATTTCATAGTATAATGCTTCTTACAAGAAATACGTGGTTACCTATATTTTTACATATTTTCTCTAAAAAATTAAAACATTGAAGATGACCTATGTCTACCTGTATTTTTACATTTCCTTGCACTTGAAGTTTTTGATCCTTTCAACGTGTACTCCATTCATAATTTGGTTGGCAACAACCAAATAATGCAGGATGACACTTCATGGATGCCCATAATTTTGGTAAATTGTTATTTTCGTTTCCTTTTTCCTAATCTTATTTTTGTTAATCTGGTAGACTACAGTTCTCATCATCTCTCTCTCAGAGACTCTTTCAAGCTTTCTGTTCCCCTTTCCTATTATATTTGGACTAAAGAATGAGCAGAACCTATTACACTCTTAAAAGACTGTTGTATATATATACTCAAACCTGATTACACAAATATTTTATTTTATTTGAAATTTACACTCCGAATGAAAGGTTAATTTGATCAGTGGCGGAGCCAGTATTTTACATCAGAACGGGCTACCTTAATGGTGATTTCCGGGGATTCGGGGGCGGGTGCCCCCGAGCCGAATTTTTTTGAGGTTACTTAATGTTTTTTGAGAAAAATCACCAAAAAGTTTTATGGGGCGGGGGGTGAATTTATATTTTGGGTGGGCTGAATTTAAATTTTAACACTTTAAAAAAAAAAAAATTTAACACTACTTTTTTTTTTAGGGCGGGGTGGAGCCCCCCCCCCCCCCCCCGGACACACACACACACCAAAAAACAAGCCACCCCTGGCTCCGCCCCTGAATTTGATATATATCACAAACATGTATCTTCCTATTTATTGAGAAGGAAGGTAACATATACACCACGTGATGGCCAAACATGAGCAAAGTCGGTCGGCCAATTCACAACAAGAAGACAATGTCAGTCAGCCGATATGGTAGACCGATGCCCCATGAGAAAACTCGATCAGATATATGGGAAGGAATTTCACGCGGTAAGACAACTATTAAAAGTTTGGCCTCGAACATGTACACTCACCGAGCTCCTCCTATATTCCGTATATAAGAAAATTTATTTTTTGGGAAAATTTATCTTTACTAATCAAACTGAACTTCGATTTCATGCGTACGGTAATCCACAGTGGGAAGAAGTTGGTTTAAGACTAAATTAATTCACTACTAGAATGGAGCCCAGTTGAATCCTTCACAGTTGAGACATAAAGAGTGCAATATAAGAAGTTGGTTTAAATCTAAATTAATGCACTACTACTACATGCATTATTGTAAACATACTCCCTCGATCCCAAATTAAGAGTTTATATCTTTATTTTGTTTAGTCATGCATAAATATAAACATACTCCCCTCATTTTCTCATTCCCCAATTAAGAGTTCAACTTTATTTTGTATAGATTAAAGATACACTCAATCAACAGTCAAGATTAATTTTAATTCACCATTTTAGAACATGGTTTGTTGATTATGTCCAAAGAAGAAAAGTTGACTCTTAATTTGATTCAACCCAAAAATAAAATAGTGAACTCTTAATTTAAAACGATGGAGAGATTATTTGTTTATAAAGCTTGGGTCTTTATCTTTCTAATGAAAAAAAAAAATGCACCAGGTACACTCAAATGTTAGGATACATATAGACTCACCAGTGGATGGTAGTGTTCGTGGAGACACGGTTAGTGACTTTAATCTGAACATTGTCACCTTCATGAACAGCAATGGTTGGTCCTGGATACTCCCCGTTCACCGTTAAAAGTAGCTTTCTATGGCACAAACGGATTACATTCTTCCTCTCAATCTGAAACCAAAAACCCAATAAATCAGTCTTCCTGACATCTTCCTTGCCCCCTGCATGTACACAGGTCTATATATATATGTGTGTGTGTGTGTGTGAGCGTGTTTTTGTTTCCTGGGTTTTGAGAGAGAGAGAGAGAGAGAGGAGCTACATTAAACTTGAAACGCCTGGTACTTGGTGAGGAGGAAGATGTTACAATCCCGGGAAGAACTATGAGTATTACTATTAAAACCCCATAGGGAATCCCCATATTATGGCAAATTAAAGCTCAATACTCGCAATAAAGTCCCCTTAAGTTGTACTTCTAAGACTGTGTACCAACGAATGGCGCACACAAATATATATAGTACGGATTACCCTTTTTTCAACTAATTAATTTTTCTTTTTTGAAATTAGTGTTACGTATATAACTAATTAAAATAATATAATATATCAATGTTCCTGATATCTGTCTTTAGAAAACAAATTTTCTAAGGAGAGTGACTGGCATAAAACTTCCAATTTTTAGATAAAAGTTTTGGCTACTACGATAACTCAGTAAGGAAATACACACTTAAACAGACATTTGGGGACCAATGTTCAACGTTGATACATATATGATGGTTCATTAGCACATAATAATTTACCCTGACATGATTTTCAGCCCCGATTGAGGCTGTCGTCCACTTATATTAGTAGTAGTATCATTGGACCGGTAGTAGATATCGGTGTCACTGTCGTTTTAAAATATTGGGGGTTGGTGTGAGAGTGATTTTAAATCATAACAAACTTGGACTGAATCACCATATGCTGGCCTTGAGTAGTACAAATTCCATACAGCTTCCTCATATTCCATAACGTGTCTCCGGCACGCCACTTCTACTAGAGTAGGTAAAAAATAATAAAATCTTACTAAATTTATATTTTATATCATCCTTTGAATGTTTTTATTCTTTTAATATTAATAAAACAGTATTATATGTAGAAGAAATGAATTCTAGTTATGTTATTATATAATCAATATATTCTTATAGAGTAAAAAACAAGATATTTAATTAAATCCAATGCATAAAAGGAGCGGCGTGGTACCCAATAATGATATCATTGGGTCCAGGATCTGGAGTAACACTCGTACATTGTGTGGAGCCATGATTTGTCGAGAGCGGGGCTGATATTTTGATGTTTGTGGAGATTCTGGAGCGGGAGTGTAATACGAGTATTAAATTGAAGTTATATTGATTTAACTGAAATTGTGGGAATTATTATTCGGATGGAATAATTGTATTTATCTTTAATTTGGCTTAATGATTAAACGAGTATGTTTAATTATATTGGAGTATTTAATTTAAATATAATATTTCATAAAGGTGATACAAGTGTCATGATTTTTATGGTATGACGGTATATTACAAATAATGAAGATAGTCGCGAATAAATTGATGACTCGCTGATTTAATTAAGTCGTATTAATGATGTACGTATATGATAATGATAATGATGGAACATACATATAAATGTATAAAGTGTTTATAGACTTTTAAATATGATTAGATTATTTAAATACGCATTTTAAGTGTTTAAAAATGGACCTATGGGTTGGGTAGGACCTTGGGTAAAGTTTTGAGCCAAACCGAGTATGGTTAGGAATCTTTTTAGGGCCTTAAGTCTGACCCTATAGAGACCTACGAATTTAGGTTAAATTAAAATGTTATTTAAAGGACTAAAATCAACATTAGGGTTTCATGACCCCCCATATCCACGCCACACACTTTTGGAGGCTACACATCTTGGGAGAGAAGAGAGAAGCCACCCAGGAGGAAAAAAAGAGAGTCTCCCCTACAATTTTCAGCAAGGATTCTCTTGTCATTCTTATTCAAAATATTATTTTCTTGTATTAATGTTGAATCCATGCTTAGAATATGATTTAAATCTTAATGTAATGTAATTATGTCTAGGGTTTGTGAGTTTTGATAGAATTTTGATGATATTCACGTACTAAAATCTTAGATCCATGTTTCCTCCATGTAAAAATCTAAATGTAAATTGTTTAATTTCAAAATCTACTGTAGAACTCATGTGTAGGACTCTTTTACAGTCTAGAATTATGTTCTTGATGTTGAAGATGAGATGAGACTTGTATACTCTAAGGTTCTTGAAAATCTTTGATTTAATTGTTGATGTTTGAGGATGATTTAGATGAAAAATCTTATTTAGAAAATTTTCATTACATGTTAGATATCATTACCATATTATAAAGTAGTATGTTGAATCAGTAGAACAAAGTTTGATGCATTTTAAATTGATTGGAAAAATCCCGACATAGGAAAAACTGTAAAAATTTGGGTAGCGTCAATCTCATTAGAAGCTCATTCGAACGAGATACATTTATCGTTCAAATGAGGTTGGTCACTTTCGAACGACCTGTGGTTCAATTCATGAAATTGTATATTTTTTTCGTTACGATCGCGTGGGAGCTGACCTTGTATTTTTCTGATTTTTTTTAATTAGTTATAAGTTTTCTACGAAAGAGTGTGTGAGACCGTTTTCGTTCAAGTGAGGGATACAGACTTATTCCAAGCTATTAATGAGATTCTCATGAACTTAAATACTCAGTCTAACCGGGATGGGTATGTAAATAGCAGCCTTCCATGTGCAGTATAGGTTAACTACTTAATAAATATAATTTGTTGTAGGTTCCCGAATCAAAGTAAAGAATATGACGCGTTATAAGATGAGAGCGGACCTAAGTTAGTAGATACCTTTCGGTAGGGGCAATGATGATAAGACCCAAAAAGATACGATAATAATAATATGATTAAGACGGTTTAAGCTTAAATGAAATAAGTACTTATTAGAGATAAGCTTAATACTTAAGAGTATGATTAAGGATTAGCTCCCTGAATTTGTTATCATATAAAAACACTAAGAAGAAATGTATCCTATGCCTAGTGGGCTAAGTCATGATGGTTGGTGTTGATACCAAATTTAATCTACTGACGTGGACCAATAATAAGAAGACACGTGTCAATCTACATGGCACAATAACAACGAGGAAGTTTATTTCCCCCGACCAAGTCATGTTCGCTCCGAGCAACAAGGATACCCCGAGGAACTACAACACCCCGAGGAACTACAACACTCCGAGGAACTCCAGCGCTCCGATGAACTCCTGAACGACGAGCAACTAAGGCGGTTCGAGCTGCATCTCGACCACAGCATTGATTGCCAGATAACCAACAGTTCAAAACTGTTCATTGACTGCTTATCATCTTGACGCACACGCTTGAAGAACATTAAATGAGTTACCTTTTCAGATGATAGCCTCAAGGACCTTTCATATGTATATCATTTAATGCACCACCCTTTCATATGTAAGCCTTAGGGCTATAAATACATGGTATCTCCCTCATTCAAAGGGACCGGAATTTCTTGAGAGAACTTGTAATCAAGAATTCTGCAAACACTCAGCAATAACATAACAGTGGACGTAGGCTTTATTCCTAGCCGAACCACTTTAAAAATCTCTGTCTTATTTATTTATCTGTGATTGAATAATTAGAGCAATCTAGTTTTTTACATCAACAGATTGGCGCCGTCTGTGGGAACGTGTTACAAGCGTTGTTCTCCACCAAAAGCTAAGTTTTTATTTTCTCTATGTATAATCAATTATACATACATCTTTTGATTGAATCGTGATTTTTATGTTTATATACATAAATTAATTGTCCAATTTTTATCTGCAAAATGTTGCATATCATGATTTTTAAATCATAACTGTTAGATTCATCCTTATTTAGAAATCTGAAAAATAGTAGATTTCATAAATCATAACTTTTTGCTTGATTCTCAAGTTTCAATTTTATATCATGGAATAAATATTTTAAATGATTACATATGCCAATATATACGACGATGATAAGATTTGATCATTTTCATTGTTGATTTTGAAATAAATTTTGTAAGATATTTGATGTCTATTCAAATTCCCATCATATTTTTAATAAAAGAATGGGAAAAGGTTAAAGACAATGAAAAGTCTTCTCATGGAAATCATGACCCATATATATTCTCTCTCTCTTCAAGTTTGAGTCTCTTGGCATTCACTTTTATGAACTATATACTTAATTTGGTTCATTTTCCATCTATGTCAATAAAATCAAATTGATTGATTTTTGATATAAATTTGGTAATAATTTCGATCATTCACCATATTTTTATCTCTCCAAATTGGGAATAGGAAGGGATCAATATAAAAAATAATTTTCTCTCACCTGAAAAATCATTACTCACCTCTTGTAAAAGAGGATCAGTAAAACAATCATGACCATATCAAGACTTTGGGCACAAATTTGATATGTTGGCCCTTCGTTCATCACATCACAAGGTTTCTTTGACGAAATCACACGATCTAGTGGGTTATATATTTATTCATTTAATTAACATTCTTAAGGCTTAAATTTTACATTGAATGTTATTTTTTAATCTAAAGATTCGATATATTCTGGTCATCCAACCATATATTCTATAACTTGAGATATCCTTAAATGTTGGTTGGCAACATCCATGCCGTTTGTCGGTAGCATTAGAATCTTGGGGTATGAAAAAATGCGAAGCACCCCAGATATTTCTTTAAACACGAGTTCAGCTTGGGGACAAACAGGGGGCTTAAGTCTTTTTTAACTTGTGATCACCCCAAAAATATTTTTAAAACCAAGTGATAAATAATTTTCAAACAGCAACTTATACCTGATTAGTTGTTGGAGATTAAATAAATTTACAAAAAACTTTACGTCTTATTATGATGCATATTTGATAATAATTTGTCCATCTCACACACATTTGGCATTAAACATATTATTTTATATTTTGAAATTAATATTTTTATTTCTCAAGCATATACATATCATATATTGATTGGATGAGTAAATTATTCTCATGACTAATCAATTTAGCCTACACAAATGGTAGAGCAAGATATTAATTTTTACAGGTACAAGATTCAACTCCGACGAATGCTCGGAAATAATCTTACTCTTCTGAAAAATATTATCATAGCTCGGCAGTATGAAATTTCACCTCAACGAGGAACTATTGATTTTATTATTGCTATGATATCTGCTCCAGCACAAATGATTCTATATATCCATTGGGATTCATATTCTATATTCATCTCAACATGGAGCATGGCGAGATACTTATTATCATATTCAGCTCTGAGGAGAACTATAACATTTATTATATTTCACCCCTAACGGATAGTTGGTCGGGGTAATTCTTATTTATATGCAGGCCCAGCAAAGTTCTCGGCCATATTCTTATGTTCTGGAAAATATTATTCTTATTCGGCATTCTGCAATTATGCCTCGACAAGATACTTATTCAGCTTTAAGGAGAATTACAACATTCGTTCAGATAATTCTAATTTATATTCAGGCCTGACAACGTTCTCGGCCATATTCTTATGTTCTGAAAGATCTTATTCTTGTTCGGCATTATATGATTCTACCTCGACTGATCGGCGAGGCACTTTATTATTTTTAATTATTCTTTATATCTATTTGGATGCATATTCTATTCTCATTTCAGCATGGAGCTCGACAAATATTTATTATATCTTATTCAGCTCCAAGGATGTCTCCAGCATTTATTATATCTTATTCAGCTCCAAGGATGTCTCCAGCATTTATTATATCTTATTCAGCTCCAAGGATGTCTCCAGCATTTATTATATCTTATTCCCAACAATCTGTTGGTCATCGCCGAGGAGGTATCCTTCATTTATATTATATCTTATTCCCAACAATCTGTTGGTCATCGCCGAGGAGGTATCCTGCATTTTTATTATATCTTATTCCCAACAATCTGTTGGTCATTGCCGAGGAGGTATCCTGCATTTATTATATCTTATTCCCAACAATCTGTTGGTCATTGCCGAGGAGGTATTCTGCATTTATTATATCTTATTCCCAACAATCTGTTGGTCATCGCCGAGGAGGTATATTGAAGTTCAGGAGGAATATTGAAGTTCAGGAGGTATATTGAAGTTCAGGAGGTATATTGAAGTTCAGGAGGAATATTGAAGTTCAGGAGGTATATCGAAATTCAAGAGGTGTATTCAGAAGTATCAGGACATGATGAAAGAAAGCGAAAAGTATTCCACCGAGGAACTCTGTCAGACCAGAAATTAGAAGACAAGTTGCCTATATGGAGGCTATATGTAGATGGATCATCTTTCACTACAGGCTGTGGGGCAGGGATCGTGTTGAACAGCCCAGATGAGATCGACAGGGAATACGCCCTACGTTTCTAATTCAAAGCTTCTAATAATGAGGTTGAGTATGAGGACATGATAGCAGGTCTTAATTTGTCAAATACTATGGAGGCACAGCAGGTTATTGTCTTCAGTGATTCTCAATTGATCGTAAATCAAATGTTGGGAATATATGCAACCAAAGGAGAATTGATGATCAAGTATCAAGCAAAGGTGATGGAGTTGGTATCAGAGTTTGTTGCTGTTCAACTGGTAAGAATATCAAGAATGGAGAATGTGAGAGCATACGCCTTGGCCCGATTAGCATCAGCTACTCGGACTGAGCTGCGAAGAACGATACCAATTGAAGTATTAGAAAGTCGGAGCATAGATGAAGACCTGACGATGAATATTATTACCCTTGATTTAGGAACATCTTGGATGGATCCTATCAGAGCATATATTAAGGAGGAACAATTACCGGAGGATAAGCTCGCTGCCAAGAAATGGAAGTTTAAAGCTGCTCGGTATGTACTAATTAATGGTATTCGGAGGATAAGTTCGCTGCCAAGAAATGGAAGTTTAAAGCTGCTCGGTATGTACTAATTAATGGTATTTTGTATAGACGAGGAATTATGGCAGGTTTGCAAAGATGTGTACATCCCTCCGAGGTGAATTGATTAAAGAGATCCATGAAGGGTCCTGTGGAGCCCATGTAGCAGGTCGAACACTTTTGCAAAAGGTGATGACGCAGGGATACTACTGGCCGACGATGAGAGCTGATTGTATAACTTATGCCAAGAAATGTGACAAGTACCAACGCTTTTCCTCCATCCGAAGAACTTCACAAACATTGTTGACACCCATCATTTATCCTTGGCCATTTTCCATGTGGGGATTGATTTGGTTGGACCATTGCCGACGACTCGAGGAAGATTCAAATACCTCGTCATCGCAGTAGATTATTTTACTTAGTGGATAGAAGCTGAGCCACTTATTGACATGACATACGAGAAGGAAGGTGTACCAATTTGTTTGGAAGAACATCATCTGCCGATATGGTCTCCCTCATGCCTTCATCACAGACCATGGAACACAATTTGATAACGAGAAGTTTGCTGCCTATTATCATCAGTCAAACATTTTGAAGGTTCATTCAGCGCCAGGATATCCTCAGAGCTAATGGACCAGATAGCTCGAAAGAGCCAAAAAGCTCTAAGGAGCCAAAAAGTGCTCTAAGGAGCCAAAAGCTCTTAGGAGCCAAAAAATACTCCTTTGGTTAGGAGGCGACACTAGTGTAACCAACTACGGTTGGTAAGATATCTAGTGGACAGCTCGAATGAGCCAAAAAGTTCGAAAGAACCAATACTACTCCTTTGGTTAAGAGGTGTACACCAGCATGATCAATTACGGTTGGTAAGATAAAAATATACTCTCACATTACAACTTATGTTGGTCGGGAGGTAAGATTATTACAAAAAAGTTCTTTGAAGAACAAAATATTCCAAAATACACCAAGTATAGCTGGTCGGGGATAAAGACCCACTAACTGTAGTTGGTCGACGAGGACAAATTATTGACCTTAGCTGGTCGGACACATTTTATGAAAATATTTGAAATTGAACCAAGTATGGCTGGTCGGGGATAAAAACCCATCAACTGTAGTTGGTCGACAAACATTATTTATCCACCCTGGTTGGTTGGAAACAGTTTGAACATTTTTATACTCATTACTTTATTATTAAGTGATCGAGCAACGTTACTAATACTTTGTAAACTTTTTAAGATACATATGCATAAATGTAAAGTGTTTGATATTTACAAGACAATAGCAATTAAGATTGCGAACAAAAATGAAAGTCTTTCATTAAAATAAAAAACAAAATACATTTAGAATGAAAATGTATACTAACTATTACATTGAGATTCCTATTCTATTGGTTTCTTTTCCTTCTACTTTTGAAACAGGTTCCTCACCAGCAGGAGGATCATCTAAAATATAAGGGGAGTTTATGAAGTTAAGACCTTTCAACATTCTGATATTCATCACAGATGATCTATCTGAGAAGCACTTGCTCGTCCCTGAGAACCTCTTATTCGTCCCCGAGCAGAGGAAGAAGTCAAAATCAGCATCTACAGCACTAAGATCTTTGCTAATACTGTCTCGACCAATAATGAAGAAGAATTTATAAGAAAATGTTTCGAAGTCCACCACTAGCCTGGCACTAATCAGATTGAAGAGTTGGGTTCAAAAGCTATATGTTACTCGACAAAGTATTCAGATAAGCTTAAATCAGAAAAATCAAGCACGTGAAGTTAGCACTCAGTTGCTCGACACAGGAAGCAGTTGGTCGGATGGCAAACCAATCAACATACTTGAAGATTATGACAAGCTACAAGTTTCATACTATGGCATGGCTGCATCTAAATTCCCAGGGGTGATACATAGCACACGGAGTTCCTCTAAAGAAAGATTAGCAACCATCGATCAACCTGCATCATACTTTGTCCAGGAGATAATGAACTTTATGTTGAACAAATCAAGAAGGTAGATCAAGAATTTCACAAGCACCGAGCAACATTGCAGAATAAATACTCCATCCTTTCAAGTAACCCATCAAGCATGAAGCATTGGGGGCTTCTGTTGATACCAAATTTAATCTACTGACGTGGACCAATAATAAGAAGACACGTGTCAATCTACATGGCACAATAACAACGAGGAAGTTTATTTCCCCCGACCAAGTCATGTTCGCTCCGAGCAACAAGGATACCCCGAGGAACTACAACACCCCGAGGAACTACAACGCTCCGATGAACTCCTGAACGACGAGCAACTAAGGCGGTTCGAGCTGCATCTCGACCACAGCATTGATTGCCAGATAACCAACAGTTCAAAACTGTTCATTGACTGCTTATCATCTTGATGCACACGCTTGAAGAACATTAAATGAGTTACCCTTTCAGATGATAGCCTCAAGGACCTTTCATATGTATATCATTTAATGCACCACCCTTTCATATGTAAGCCTCAGGGCTATAAATACATGGTATCTCCCTCATTCAAAGGGACCGGAATTTCTTGAGAAAACTTGTAATCAAGAATTCTGCAAACACTCAGCAATAACATAACAGTGGACGTAGGCTTTATTCCTAGCCGAACCACTTTAAAAATCTCTGTCTTATTTATTTATCTGTGATTGAATAATTAGAGCAATCTAGTTTTTTACATCAACAATTGGTATTGGGGGCGATTGTAGTTAGGGTGTAACTACCTATATACATTGGTTGGCTCCTTATATATGTAAAGGAAACAAGAAGTGAATAATTATTAATAATCTAGAAGAATTAAATTTTAAGCTAAGAGGGCAACATGCTGAAATCATTAATTGTGTTGGTAAGGGTAGTTTGGGATAACTATATATATATATATATATATATATATATATATATATATGGAGAAATAAATATATAAATAAATTTGATTATTAAGCCTAGGAGGCAATCTATGGGACTTAATACTCAATTGGGGAGTAGTCATAGGATAACGACTTAATATGAGTTATGTAATAACTGACTAGAATGTTATGGTTAAGCCGAGAAGGTTATATTTATATGGATTGAGATTCCTTTGGTAAAAGTAGTTATAGAGTAACTGCTTGTGCATATTGGATGATAGTATGTATCATATTATTTTGAGTGGACATACCTGGATTCGTAGGCCGTCCTATCGGTTGGGGTGCGCGCGTTCAGGACCGAAGTACACGTTGTCACAAGTGGGCTAAGCACAGTAGGCCTGTCAATGGGTCGGAGACGGGTCGGGTTTAGGGAGATCCAGATCCGTGTAATCGGGTCTTCATCGGGTTCGGATTCGGATTCGGGACTTTATCGGGTCTACAAAATTGGATCCAGGCCCGGATCCGTTTGGGTCTTCGGGTCTCGGGTTCGGGTTCGGGTCCGGGTCTGGTCAAATATGTACATTTATTTTATATTTATTTTATTTTATCCCCCTTCTTTATTATTTAATCTTAAATTAAAATATTTTGTAATGTATTGTAGAATATTATTAGTATAAATAAAACATATATTACTTATATTTATTATATACATAAATATATATTTTTATATATAATACTTACATGTTATATTGATAAGATATATTTATAAATATATATAAATTTATAGTATATATGCATATATATACAAAATAATAATGCACAATTCGGGTCGGGTCTTCGGGTCCGGGTCTTGTATAAGATCCAGACCCTACCCGTTTAATAAACGGGTCTTCGGGTCCAAAAAAATATGCTTAGACCCTATTATACGGATCGGGTTCGGGTCGGATCCGGGTCCAGACCCGACCCATTGACAGGCCTAAAGCACAGTGTTTGGTCATATTATAGGTACTACGTAACAGCACCACTTACGAGAGGTAGGTGTAGATGTTGGGATCCTTTGTCACCGCTGGCTATGAGCCGTGAACTGGTGTATTGCGTAAGTACCGCCCACTAAAAGATAATTATTGATTTCCACTAAAATACTTAAAATACTAATATTTATTTGAAAATACACTAAAATTCTAAAATATACGCCAAAATGCACTAAAATTATAAAAAATAATTACTGATTTCCACTAAAATACTAATATTTATTGGAAAATACACTAAATTCTAAAAAATACACTATAAAATACACTAAAATTCTAAAAAATAATTACTGATTTTCACTACAAAAATAATTATTGATTTCCACAAAAATACTTAAATTAATAATATTTATTTCCAAACAAATTTTTATTAAAAAATAAAAAATAGAAAAATACATAAAAATAAAAAAGATACGCCAAATATTAAAAAAAAGAAAAAAGATACATAAAAACAGAAATTAAATAAAATAGTTTTTTTTTCCAAAATCTGCATAAAAACAGATTTTCAATAAATAAATAAATAAAAAAATACAAAATAATAAATGAAAATCATTTTAAATAAAAAAAATTAATAAAATATTAATTAAAATTCTGGAATAGATTTTCCTCCATGAAAATAACATTTGGAAATAAAAAATAAAAAATAAAAAAAATTATATTAGGCATAAAAATAATATCATTAAATAAAAAAATAGATGTTGATGTTGAGCAGCAACCTGATTCTCCCCACTCCCCCCCCCCCCCCAAAGCCCCATCAACCCCCCTTCCACCAGCAATTAACCCCCCACCCAACACTAGCGATTAATTGTAATATCCCGTATTTTTATGTCTTTTAATTTTGGGGATTTATTAAATTTAATTAGAGATATTAAATTAATATTAATTCGGAAAATCATGTAAATACTTACTAGCGTGATGAGAGTTAGTAATTATTTTTGTTATAAGTTTCTTTCTGGGTAAAGTAAGTGGTGTAATTATGATTAGTAAAATTATCACGAGAATCTAATTTGATAATTTTGGAAATTTATCGGGACGCGCTTGTATCGTGTTGGGATTAAATTTGGACTATTAAAAGTAAATAAATTATAAGTCACCCGTATGGTCATTTTGAGTGCGTCAATGTGTCCGGAAAGGTCAAGATAGTCAAAATAATGTACCCGGGGGTTTAGTTTGGGTCTCGGGGCGTTTTTAAGCTTAATTAACACCCCAGGAGGGCGTTTTAGGCATTTTGTATTTTTGGGCTTGGAAACCTACGAGTTTTCTAGGTTATATCAGATGCTTAGGGTTGTCTTCTAGGGTTAACACAACCTAAAACAAAAGACGGCCATTGGAGAAGGAAAGGAAAAGCTTACCAAGGAGTTCTAGGCCAAGAATTCCTCCGTTGGCACCGCCGTCACCGCCAAACGTTAGATCGCGCAACAAGGATCACAACCACATTGATTTCATCCACAAATCAGAAACAAAAATTTCCAGGAAAGTATTTATCTTGCTTAATTTAGTTAATGCTTCATTCATATTAGTTTAGGGTTGATTAGGATGAGTTTTTATGAAAGAAAACCTATGTTGGAGGTTAGAAATCGCATGTTGTAGAGATATAAACATCATTCTGGAAATCCCCTTCACATGTAGAGGTTGAACCACGAATTTACATTGGGTTAGAAGTAGAAATTCTGGAAAAAGAATGAGAAGAACTAAGTTAAAGAAATTATTAGGGTTCATGAGATTTATATAGATTTTGGCCCTTTTAATTCATGATACTTGATGAAAACTCGCATACCTTACATAAAATATTATTCATTTGGATTTATAATGCTTGTGGTATAAATTTCTGGGAGTTTGGGAGTTAAAAACTTGGATTTGGATGATTTTGGATGATAATTCTCGTAACTGGTATTCTGCAGTTTTCTCCATACCTGCTTGATCGATCGATCGACCAAAGAATGTCGATCGATCGACGGTTCGATCAACCGACCCCTTCTGAAAAACTAGATTTTTCCTTATGTTGACTTAATCCGATTAAATGCGTATCCGTTGCCTCGAATCGATGATCTGTTCGACCAGCCGAGGGGAGAAACTTTCTTTTCGAAGATAGATCTGAGGTCAGGGTACCATCAGCTACGTATTAGGGAGCAGGATGTTTCGAAGACTTTTTTCTTGACGAAATATGGGTCCTATGAGTTCAGAGTGATCCATTTGGACTCACAAATGCTCCAGCCGTATTCATGAACTTTATGAACCGAGTGTTCAGAGAGTTCTTGGATCAGTTTGCCATCGTCTTCATAGATGACATCTTGATATATTCACACACCGAGGAAGAGCATGCCGAGCACTTAAGGCAGGTTCTTCAGACTCTACGAGAACATCAGCTGTATGCTAAGTACGAGAAGTGCGGGTTCTGGTTACGGGAAGTTCAGTTCTTGGGACATGTTGTTTCTGAACAAGGGATGGCAGTTGATCCGAGTAAAGTGTCAGCGGTGAGGGAGTGGGGACAACCCACGACACCGACGAAAGTGCGTAGTTTCTTGGGATTAGTCGGATACTACAGTAGATTCATTCGGGGGTTCTCCAAAATAGCGGGTCCATTGACGAACCTGACTCGCAAGGGGGTACCATATGTTTGGGACGATGCTTGTCAATTGGCTTTCGATGAGCTGAAAGACAAGCTTACTTCAGCACCGGTCCTTGCTTTACCTAAGCCAGGCGTGGAGTATCTGGTTTACACCGACGCCTCTTTACGCGGACTTGGGGGAGTACTTCAGCAGGAGGAGAAGGCTATAGCTTTTACCTCCCGCAAGCTTAAGCCGCACGAGAAAAATTACCCCACACATGACCTAGAGTTAGCAGCGGTCGTCTTTGCATTGAGGATATGGAGAAACTATTTAATGGGGAAGAAATTTCGCTTGTTCACAGACCACAAGTCACTGCAGTACTTGTTCACTCAGCGAGAGCTGAATATGCGTCAGCGCAGGTGGTTAGAGTTTGTGAAGGACTATCAGTTCGACATACAGTACCATCCGGGGAAGGCAACGTAGTTGCCGATGCGTTGAGCCGTAGACCGGTAGACGATGTAGCGGACATCTGGAAAGCAAAGTGGAAAGAGTTGGGTCACCAGGAAACAGTAGCCCGTTCCTTCATATCTGTCATGACAGTGACACTCGATATTGTTACGAGGGTAATACAGGCACAGACAGCAGACCAATTTTGCCAGGAGCAGATTGTACGACTTTTAGCTGAGGGAGATGTGTCCTATTCTGTTAGTTACGATGGAGGTTTGAGGTTTAATGGGAGATTGGTGGTTCCCGAAGGAGCAGACTTACGTCATGCAGTGGTGACCCAGTCTCACGGGTCCCGATTTGCGGTGCATCCTGGGACAGATAAGATGTACCAGGATATGAGGCGGCAATACTGGTGGAGTGGGATGAAAAAGGACATTACTGAGTTCGTGTCCAACTGTTCTACCTGCCAGCTGGTAAAGGTATACCTCCAGAAACCATCGGGGTTGCCTCAACCATTGGAAATACCCGCGTGGAAGTGGGAGAGTATTTCCATGAATTTTATTACCGGGTTACCTACATCACAGCAGGGCCACGACTCCATCTGGGTGATTGTGGACCGTTTGACCAAGGTGGCTCATTTTTTGCCGGTGCGGACAGACTATACCACGGGCCAGTATGCTCAGTTGTTCATTGCTGAGATTGTCAGATTACATGGGGTGCCCTTGAATATTGTGTCAAATAGAGACAAGATTTTTGTGTTGCATTTCTGGGAGAGCTTTCAGGAGGCCATGGGTACGGAGTTGAGGTTGAGTTCAGCTTATCACCCACAGACAGATGGACAAACAGAGCGTACTAATCAGATGTTAGAGGATATGCTACGCATGTGTGTTCTTGATTTTAGAGGAGGTTGGGAGCCGCATCTTCCACTGGTAGAGTTCGCTTTTAATAACTCTTATCAGTTCACGATTGGCATGGCTCCATTTGAGGCTTTGTGTGGCAGGCCTTGTCGTTCCCCAACTTGTTGGCTAGAGGTGGGGGATAACAAGTTGCTCGGACCAGAGGTGATTCAGGAAACCTCCGCCAAGATTGAGATTATCAGGAGTCGCATTCGGGTAGCCCAGGACAGGTAGAAAATCTACGCCGATGCAAAACGGTTCTTCCGAGAGTTTAATGCGGGGGACCAAGTATTACTACGTGTATCTCCTATGAAAGGAGTGATGAGGTTCGGGAAGAAAGGGAAATTGACCCCGAGGTACGTGGGACCATTTCCCATTATCGAGAGGATTGGGCCGGTAGCATACAGATTGGGATTGCCAGAGCATTTACATCGCATTCACGATGTATTCCACATCTCGTCGTTGAGACGATACCTTCGGGATGACATGGCCCATACCCATATCGCGATTAAGGAGATTGACTTACAGCCAGACAGCTCTTACGAGGAGAGGCCAGTGGCTATCCTAGACCATAGCGAAAGGAGATTGAGGTCAAAGGTAGTCCCACTTGTCCGGGTCCAGTGGGAGCATCATAATGTGGAGGAATCCACTTGGGAGTGTGAGGCGGACATGCGGGAGAAGTACCAGAGTTATTCTTACCAGGTACACCTTATTTTTTGAATTTCGGGACGAAATTCCGTTATTAGGGGGGAAGTATGTAATACCCCGTATTTTTATGTCTTTTAATTTTGGAGATTTATTAAATTTAATTAGAGATATTAAATTAATATTAATCCGGAAAATCATTTAAATACTTACTAGCATGATGAGAGTTAGTAATTATTTTTGTTATAAGTTACTTTCTGGGTAAAGTAAGTGGTGTAATTATGATTAGTAAAATTATCACGAGAATCTAATTTGATAATTTAAGAAATTTATCGGGACGCGCTTGTGTCGTGTCGGGATTAAATTTGGACTATTAAAAGAAAATAAATTATAAGTCACCCATATGGTCATTTTGAGTGCGTCAATGTGTCCGGAAGGGTCGAGATAGTCAAAATAATGTACCTGGGGGTTTAGTTTGGGTCTCGGGGCATTTTTAGGCTTAATTAACACCCCGAGAGGGCGTTTTAGGCAATTTGTATTTTTGGGCTTGGAAACCTACGAATTTTCTAGGTTATATCAGATGCTTAGGGTTGTCTTCTAGGGTTAACACAACCAAAAATAAAAGACGGCCATTGGAGAAGGAAAGGAAAAGCTTACCAAGGAATTCTAGGCCAAGAATTCCTCCGTTGGCATCGCCGTCACTGCCAAACGTTAGATCGCCCGACAAGGATCACAACCACACTGATTTCATCCACAAATCAGAAACAAAAATTCCCAGGCAAGTATTTATCTTTCTTAATTTAGTTAATGCTTCATTCATATTAGTTTAGGATTGACTAGGATAGGTTTTTATGAAAGAAAACCTATGTTGGAGGTCAGAAATTGCATGTTGTAGAGATATAAACATCATTCTTGAAATCCCCTTCACATGTAGAGGTTGAACCACGAATTTACATTGGGTTAGAAGTAGAAATTCTGAAAAAAGAATGAGAAGAACTAAGTTAAAGAAATTAGTAGGGTTCATGAGATTTATATAGATTTTGGCCCTTTTAATTCATGATACTTGATGAAAACTCGCATGCCTTACGTAGAATATTGTTCGTTTGGGTTTATAATGCTTGTGGTATAAATTTCTGGGAGTTTGGGAGTTAAAAACTTGGATTTGGATGATTTTGGATGATAATTACCGTAACTGGTATTCTGCAGTTTTCGCCATACCTGCTTGATCGATCGATCGACCAAAGAATGTCAATCGATCGACCCCTTTTTATCGATCGATCGACCCCTTCTGGAAAACTAGATTTTTCCTTATGTTGACTTAATCCGATTAAATGCGTAATAAATCTCACTACACCAAAATGACTAAATTGTCACCTTTCAGCCGGTCACCCTTGTCAAGGTCATTGACCGTGACAAAAAATACGCGTTTTGTGTCACGGTCATTGACCTTGACACGACCGTGACAATGTTTACAGCAAAAACCCTTTCCCCCTTCTTTTTTCCCTCCCGCCGTTCCCTCCCTCTCTCTCTCGACGCTGCTCTCTCTCTCTCTCTCTCTCTCTCTCTCTCTCTCTCTTCCATTTATATATATGTTTGTGTGTATATATATGTGTGTATGTGTGTATATATGTGCGTGTGTGTGTGGTGGGGTAGGGGGTGGGGCAGGGTGGGGGCAGGGTAGGGGTAGGGGGTTAAAAATGTAATATTATTTTGATACAACATTAATTTGTGTATGAGTTTCATAATTATAAATAATATCCAAAAATATTGGATAACAATTTATTTTCATTCAAAATAAATAAGTAATTTTCTACAAATTTCATAAAAAAATGAAGGCCGGCTTAATATGTGATTTAAGTGTGAAATAATCGCTATATACTTATACTAATGGAGAAAAAAACCATATATGGCGTTTTTTGTTTTTATTAGATGCAAAATAACACATATAGGTATCACATGACTTTATATCCATCAAATAAAATTTTACCATAAAATATCATTTTGTGGAAGGCAAGATCTATTACAATATATTTACATACCTAAATGATTTTTTTTAAATGACATTACAACAAAAAACTACAATAAGGGTTCAAATGGCATCCGAAATTGCTAAAAGCATGAAAAATAAAATATCATTTAGTCTATGTTGTTGAAAAATTTGATCAAATTGGTGAGCCCTTCATATTTTAAAAATGTTGTTTTTATTCCTATTTAACTTTTCTTTCTATACACCCTTAATTATATTTAAAGTTTAATAAAATAGGAGTTATAGAAAGAAAAGTGGGGTTTAAATAAAAACACTTTTTTTAAAATTTTAGGTTCTGGTGCATAATCTTACTTTGTCACAATTAATTTATATGCCTCAAAGTTATTTTATCACTCTTAGTTTATATTTGTGATAATACTTTATGAACCACAACTTTAGGTTGATTATTTTAAAACTTAAACTTCAAGATACAAAAAATAATTCTATAGAACAGCTTAGATATCATAACAAAACACATATCTAACATTGAATATGATTTATAAAAAGCACAAAACAATAGTAGAAATTCAATACATGAAATTAACATTGAGATTATTTTAAATAGACAGTCACTACATGAAATTAACATTGAGATAATTTTAAATAGTGAGTGGGGGTGGTGGTGTGTGTGTATGTGGTGAGTGGGGGGTGTGGAGGGAGGTGGGTGTGTGTGTGTATGTGGTGAGTGGGGGGTGTGGAGGGAGGTGTGTGTGTGTGTGTGTGTGTGTGTGTGTATATTTGAATTAACCCATGAATTTGTATTTTTGCATTTGAATTAACCCATGAATTTATTTTTGTATTTGAATTAACCCATGAATTTATTTTTGTATTTGAATTAACCCATTATATGAAACATACTTGAAATTAAATATAGTGCGCATAGATACTAGCCTTCTAGTTCTTATGCGTACGCATTCAATAGCCCTTAGACCCGTTCGAGAGTCATTACCCCTGTAATGAGATCTCTCGAATTGTCCCGTTTGGACAGTTTGAGACTGTATAATTTCTGTATAATATTCTTATTGGCTTAAAGTTGTTACTTTTGGAGGAAGTTCTGCAGTCGTATCTTAATGTTCTCTGGGTACATACTAGATTGACAAGTGTGACTGTTATTTCAATTGACCAATTGAAATAACACTCACACCTGCCAATCTACGTCGTGTACTTGGAGAACTAAGGGGATATGCTGTCGAATTTTTTTCAAATCGTAACAATGTGCATGAGTTGTTAAGTATATTACAGAAAAATGCAGTCTTGAAGTATAAATCGATTCATGCTTGTGTGTATGACTGCATACTATACCGAAAGGAGTATGAAAATCTCGATCGTTGTCCGGTATGCGATGAACCTAGATATGTCCAATCTACTAGTAAGGAAGGCACAAGCTCAAAAGTGCCTCAAAAAGTATTGAAATATTTTCCCGTTGGGCCTAGATTAAAGCGATTTTTCACAGTACCATGGATTGCAGAGGCAATGACTTGGCATGCTAGGGCAGAAGTAGGGGGTAATATCATGCGTCATCCTATTGATTCTACTGCCTGGCGGAGGATGAATTTTGAGTATCCCGATTTTGCTCGAGAACAACGCAACATTCGTTTGGCTATATCAACAGATGGTTTCAATCCATTTGGAAATCTAAGCACCAATCAGAGTGTATGACCAGTGATCCTAGCCCCACTCAAACTCCCTCCTTCACAGTGTATGAGACCTGAATTTTCGATGATGGCTTTATTGATACCTGGGCCAAAGGCACCAAGTGATGACATTGATATCTACCTGGCTCCTTTGGTAGAAGAATTAAATGAGTTGTGGGAAGAGGGTGTGCAATCATTTGACTCTTTTACAAATGTACAGAACTCGGGAATTTCATACAAGGCTCTTACTTTCTTTCGAGCGAGCGCAAAAGATAAAAACCTCGTTGAAGCTGAAATGACTTACTATGGTGTAATCCAAAATATATTCGAATTGGATTATATAAGATTCAAAGAGGTTGTATTTTACTGTGAATGGGTAAGAGTTGAGGATAAAAATGCTTGTAAAGTTGATCCTGTCACCAATTTGATCATGGTTGACTTGTCCAAGTTGAAGAGCAACGACCACGTGAGCGATGAGCCGTTTGTTTGTGAATTTCAAAAGGTTAAGCAAGTGTTTTACTCGGAGTATATCAACAACGAGCCGTGGTCAATTGTCCAACACGCGCCAAGGCGTCTAAATAGTAGTGTGGATGACTTGGCTGCTCCTACCGAATATCAATCCATTTTTTATGATAACCCGAATTTGAAATAATTTTTCAATTTGTAATAAGTATTTCAATTTGTACCGAAACATCCATTTTTAATGCTTTTAATTGATCTGCACTTTATCATTTTCACTCTTGTGTAGTGTGCGTGTGTGGAGAGGAGATTAATACATAAATATTCCAACTACATCTAAGTTTTGTTTATACTAATCCATGAATATACGCTTCTTACCTTTAATAGGTGATTAGTACATAGTTATTTGGGGTGTCCTATTTGTGGAGAGGAGACTGAATCTCTTCGTCTATCCGAACACTAAGAAATCCTATGGAGCGATGCTCTGCAAATTCCTCCCAACCGTTATGTAGCCAAACATCACCAGTTGAAGTTGTCAATTCCACTTTCCATACCCCACCACTTGGAACTTCTAGAAAAACATGGGAGACCATTGAAAGGTGGAATTGACAACTTCAACTGCTGATTTTTGGCTACACAACGGTTGGAAGGAATTTGCAACGCATAACTCCATAGGATTATGGTATTTCTTAGTGTTTAGATATGAAGAGAATTATATTTGACACGATTGCCCGGGGTACATTAGTTGGAAGGAGGTGCCATATGAGCTCAAGTTAGCTGTTTGAGTGACACTACAGGTAATGTATTTATATTTATATGTCAATTTCGATTTCGATTTCAATTACGATTTATATTTATCTATATTTGAGGGGCGGATACTAATTTTACTTTATTTCAATTTAGGGGATAGGGAGTGGCCCTAAGGGTGGCCACATATGCTCTATACTTATGTGGCTATTCGGACGAGAAGGGAAGGATAAGGAGGTGTCCCCGAGCGTCGCGGTACAAAATCTCTTTTCCATGCAAATAGTTTGTAGATTTGAGATAATTGATGGTGATGTTGTTTCTTCTTAAATAGTTTCTATTTTGAATATATATTTGCATTATCTTTAGTTTGTTTGGATAAATGATGTTTGGAACAGGTACAACGTTGCTATAACAGGTACAAATATACTGCTGGGCAGTGGAAGTGGCCATACTGCCCAACAGATTTTTTTAAATTCTGCCCAGAATTGTCACGGTCATTGACCGTGACACATCCGTGACAAAAAATTGTCACGGACGTGTCACGGTCAATGGACGTGACAATTTTTTTAAAAACGGTCACGGCTTTGTCACGGTTATAAACCGTGACAAACGTGTCACGGTCATTGACCGCGACACGACCGTGACACAAAACGCGAGTTTTGTGTCAAGGTCAATGACCGTGACAAAAAAAGTTGTCTCGCCTCGAAATGTCACGGTCATTGACCTTGACAAGTTGGATTTGTCAAGGTCAATGACCTTGACAATTCGGCAGATTTGGTGTAGTGTCTTGATTAATGTTATTAAGACATAATGAAACATAAAAAGGACCAGTAGGGTCAAGGTAAACCCCGTTAAGTGGAACTTTAATGAAATGCGAAAATGAAGGGTAAACGGGGAAATATTCATACCTAAGAAATCTAACGTGCGTAGACTTAATAATCGAAATGTCTAAGAGTTGGATTAGAAGGTAAGTGAGGGCCTACTGAAATTGTACTTAGGTAGAGAGAATACTTCGAGAGATAAGAAGTGAGTTGGATTAACTTAAATTTTGAAAATAAAATGAATAAGTACGTTATAAGAAATAATCGAATAAAGATGTACTAAAATGGAATAATATAATGTTGGGCCGTGGGTGTACCTAACTTATGAATGTGAATAGTTATATATCTATATGACTCTGTGATTGATCATATATCTCATATACGTGTAAACAAATCATGCCCGCGCTACTAACTATCGCTGAGGTTTCCGCGCTGGGACAGTTTTAGCTTAATGGGACCTTTATGGGGGATATTTACTCGTATCCAAGAACATAGGAATCCTTGGTACATGCTATCTGATTGATAGTCAGACGGTCCTAAGAGACGTGAGGGTATGTGCTGACCTCTTAGTGACTTGGAACTATGCTTCGCCTCAATTTGTGTTTGTTTGTATTAATACAGTTCGAGAGTGATTTCGAACTAGTATTTTCCTTGGTACGAGTGATACGGGGACTTGATAACAGAGTATGCCAGCACCATAAATATTATGTGGGGTGCCAGTAGTATACATATATTATATGGGTAATTAATGTATATATATATATAGTCTTGAAATTTGTAACTTCCTGCCGAGGTTAAAAGAAGTTAATTAATGGATAAATATTTCGGTTTCATTATATATGGCTGAAATGTTGTGACACTGTTGAAAGACTTTTTAATTAAATAAGAGTTATGTGACAACCTTAAATTCCTGGAATTTAATTATCTTAGTCCTAGAAATTGTCGGCATGGAATCTAATGAGGAATTTGAATTAAGTTAATCTTTTGGGATTAATAGTGCGTTAGGGTGCACACTAGAAGAGATGTGAGACTTTCTCAAGGGAGTGTCTTTACTAATATGTTGTTGCCTTAGCCAGTAAACATTTTAAATACTTGCTAAACTAAAATTTTAAACTGTTTTACAATCGGGCTCTGACCCGTTTACTGTTATCTCTCATCTCTTGTATATATATTTATATGTATTACAGGGGCCCAGCCACAGGGGCGTCAGGCTTAGGATTCTCTGGATATGGAACACGCTGCAGCTTTTGTGGGAGTTGTAGGCCTTGTGCTTAGACGACCTCATTATTGATTCCGTTTCTAGTTCTACTTTATCTAGTGGGCATGTGTCGCCCCTTTTCATTATTTAGTTGGCTTTTGTGAGCGATTGTAATTCATTTACTTTCAGTAGTTTTAATTTGGGATTTATTACTGTCAGAACGTTTTTCTTTGGTGTTTTGAAGTTGGGATTTACTATTGATGGTTAAATTCTTGAATGATTATCTACATCCTTACTATTATTGTGTCTCTTAAACTGTTAATTATCAAAGGTTTTACAATTGGACTTAAATAAAAATGGGAATAAGGTTTAAATGGTTTTGACACTTAGCTTAAATATTAGGGTGTTTAAATTGGAAAATTTATTTTACGACAGTGATACTGAGAATGAACCAACCATTCACCTTGATTATAATTTAATAAATGATTGATCACCCGGTATTTAATTAGGCGGGGTGTCACATTAACCCCCCTTGCACCGACCCATCCTCTCCCCTTCCACCAACAATTAACCCCCCCTCCCGCTCCCGCCCTAGATCTGTGTGTGAGTGTTCGTGGGTGTGTGTGTGTGTGTTCGTGAGAGAGAGAGAGAGAGAGAAAGGGAGAATGAGAGATTTAAAAAGGGGTAAATACTCAAAATACCCTTTTGAAAAAGTCAAAAGGGTTGCCACATGTCATTTAACATCAAAAGTTAACGGATTTAGACGGCAGGGGGTTAATTGTCGTCGTTTTCAAAGTTTGGGGGTTATTTGCTAAAATTAAAAGAATGGGGGTGGAAAGTGCAAATAGGGCAAAGTTCAGGGGAACCAAATGTAATTAACCCTAAAATAAATGCTCTTACTTATTGTGAGTGGTTGACTTGTTGGAACAAAACTCGGTACATTTCACATTAAAAAAAGATGCGAGCGCTCTATGAAGATATAAGGATACCTTTACTAGTGACAAGTACCTTTTAAATGGAAAACTCCACACCTTTGGATGCCCGTCCAAGGCGGTACAATAGTCCTCAAATTCATTTACTTTTCTAACTTCTCATTAAAATGAAATTTTCCAATTTTTTCTTTTTATCTTTAAAATTAAAAGCACTCATACAATAGTTGGATTATCAAACATACTTCATTACACACCCCCCATCAAATATACTTAAAGACATACCAATTTTTTTAAAAATATTAAAAGATTAAATTTTATAACCAAATTTGGTATTGATGATCTACCCTGTGATAAGATCATATACAGAAAATATTTATAGAAAAAATTAAATTCAAAACTAAGTGAAATGATGATAAACAGTTTAAACGGTAAAAATGTACATATATACTCAATTTTTATTTTACTCACTAAACGATTAAATTTTTTGATGAAATTTATGTAATAATATTCTCAATATATAGATCACATATACCATATTTAGTTAATAATATTATTTCACTAATATTTTTAAAATTTTAATTGGTTCTTTAAATACGTTGAGTAAGATATTTTTGGAAAATCTCACTACAAATATATTACTTTTTTATATGCAACTAGCTTCCACCACCAACCATAGGTGGCTAATGCGTTTTCCTACTTTGGCCCAAATGATATAAGAGGAGGCAGTGACAAATGAGGACGGATTAATAAATATAAAAAGTAGGGAATGGTACGCGTGGGATACGTAATTTCAAAGAAGCTGCATTGAATGTGTGGAGTGTGGAATGTGGAATAAGATATAGTTAGCCAAAGATATATAGTTAGCCAGTCTCTTTTAATCATGCCTCTTGAATAAGTAATAGAAGATTATTACTGTGGGTGCAATGAATTTGTTTTCCAATTCGATATCTAATATTATTAAAATAATATTTGATCAATAAAAACTATAAATTGCGAATATGAATTAATCGAGATGCACTTAAAGTTTCTCCGAACACCACGTGGTATGACACCAAACAATGACGGATTCAAGTTTTATACAAATTTTTGATTAAAAACCAGTGTAGGCAAGTTCTCAGAAAGGGCATTTCTTAAAAATTGCACCCCTAAATTTTTTTTTTACACATTTTGCATTCCTAAATTTTTTTTTTTTGAAAATCTCAGGGGAGGCCTCCGCCCCTCCTGCCCCCCCCCCCCCCCCCAAATCCGCCCCTGATACCAAGAAAAGTTAGCCAGTCTCTTATGTTGATTCAAACTATACATGTAATATATTTTTGGACAATTTACAGGTCTCTTGGTAATAATTTTTAAACATTTAAGGACATTTTACTATTAAGTTCACTTGTTATGCCAATAGTGTGGACTTCTACAAAAAGAGAATTAGTGGAATTAAGTATTTAAAATTTGTCAAAATTCATTTAATGTTTAAAATTTATTTGTGAGGGATCTAAGAATACTTTCCGTTATATTTTTTATATTTATATAAAACATTTTTTATTAGGTCTATGCATGGGCGACGACACTCCAAGTAAAAAATATGGCGCTAATTTTCCCATTAGCTTTTCAATAATAATTAAAAATATCATTGCCATATATATATATACTAGCATATGCCCGTGCCCGAGGGCACGGTGATAAATTTGTCCCAGTGATAAAACCCAACCCATAATATCCCGCCATCTTAAAAAAAAACTTTAAAAAAAAAATATATTTTTTAAAAACTATATTTAAAAAATATATATTTTTTTAGAAATATTTTAATAAAAATAATAATAAAATAATAATGTATGTATGCATGCATGCATACATGCATATGTATGCATGCAAGTATGCAACACATAAAATGCCATGCATGTTTATCATCCATGTTTGTCATGTATGAGTTACTATTCATAACACCATTGTCCCATATTATATATATATATATATATATATATATATATATATAGTACTGCTCTTGTGCGGAGCAATCTACATTTTAAGAGGGCGAACCAGACACGTGTCACCTATCGGTGCCCCAGAAAATAGAGAGAGTGTGCCTATAGACTATAACTTAGCTGATAATTTCTATGTTCACTGTCAGGTGACACATATCCGGTCCGCACTCTTAAAATGTGGATTGATTCGCACAAGAGCAGTACTATATATATATATATATATATATATATATATATATATATATATATATATATATATATATAGGGAAATGATGAAGTGAGGTCCCACTTTGAGAACCCTGAATGAGGATCATTTTTTTAAAATAGTAAAAAAATATTTTTAGGCGGATTTTTTTTAATGATTTTTAAACATTTCAATAGGACCATAAAAAAATAATCAGCTCAAAATCATTTTTTTCGCTATTTTAAAAAAATCGGTCACACTTTGTTAGTTTTTAAGTCGTTAAAAACCGACAAAGTTTGACCGATTTTTTTAAAATAGTAAAAAATTCATTTTGATCTGTTTTTTTTATATGATCCTATTAAAATGTTTAAAAACTATAAAAAAAAAATTAGCCCAAAAATATTTTTTATTATTTTATCAAAATTGATCCGCGCTAGCTGTATATAAACAGAGGGCTTCATGAGATCCCCCTCTCTCTCTCTCTCTCTCTCTATATATATATATATATATATATATATATATATATATAACATTCTAAAAAGAATGTGACCATTTTTTTATAGGTCCACTATCCCCACTCCCCCTCATTCTTCATCCAATCCATTTTAATATTCACAGACCATAATGCCCCTCAGTAACTATTTTTCATTTGTTCCAAATTCACATTTATACTGAAAACATATATTCACTTTCTTACCCCAACAAAAATAAATATTTTATTTATTTATATTAAAAAGTTTTGAATAAAAAATGTTTATTTAAAAAAACTCTTTTTAAAAAATAAAAAAATAAATTTTGTATAAAACATTATTTCAACTTTATATAAAAAAATTATTTCCATTGTTAAAAACTAGTTAATAACAATGAACCGTTGTTTTAAAAAAACTGTTGTATAAATTATTTAAACAAATTGTTGTATACATACCACTGGTGCGGATCAACATATACAAAAAAATGGTTCGCGCTAGCAATATGTATAGGTGGTCAGATTGTCTATACATACCTGCTGGCATGGACCATTTTTTTAAATAGTAAAAATATTATTTTATAAATAGTATAAAAACACAGTTTTTAACCAAAAATTAAATTTGTAAACAAAAAGAACACATTTTTAAGAAAACAGGCTTTTAAGGGAACAAATTTTACGTTTTATAAATACTTTTTTAATAAAAAATAGATAAAATTTACATTTTTAAACAGTTATAGATAGTTAAAAAAAATTAAATAGAATATTATTAAGAACTTTTTTTTTTAATTATAAAAAATGTTTTTTTAATTGAAAATATAATTTTTTTATTTTCTTGAAATGCATTTGTTTTAGTTGGAGGTAAAATGTGTTTTGAATGAGTTTTGAGGGTATTATAATCATTTAATGTAAAGGTGGAATGGCGTTAGATGATTTTGAAGTGGGAATAGTTGGACCCTTTTTTATCAGTATACCAGTTAGTACTATTGCTTATTATGCACTCACGACCATGCCTAGGAATCAACGTATGCAGTATAATAAAAGAAAAATTCTACTTGCACCGACATTTTTTGTATATAGGATGTATCGATCACTAAAAGACAAAAATAAAAGGAATAGTTAATAAATATTTTTATTAAGATTTGTTTAATTCTTTTTTTTAAATAAAAACTAAAACTTTGGATTTTTAGTAAAAACTTTTTTTAAACTGTATTTTTCAAATTGTTTTTAATTTTTTTTCCTTTTTATAACTGTTTCAAAAAATAAAAAAAATATTTCACTATTTTTTTTTTAAAATGACTTTTATTCAAAATTTGTATTTTCAATAAAAGTCATTTTATTAAATGAGGTGGGTCCGTGCCAGGGGCACTAACCAATCGCGATGATGATATGGGTCCGCGCTAGATGTGTTCGCGCCAGCGGCACTAACCAATCGCGATGATGTGGGTCCGCGCCAGAGAACTAACCAATCGCGATGATGATGTGGGTCCGCGCCAGCGGCACTAACCAATCGCGATGATAGTTTTTCATATTTTTAATAAAAAAAATGAATGTAATTTTTCATATGTTTTTAACTTTTTATTAATGTTTATAAAAAATTACACTAGTTTTTTTAAAAAAAAATGACTTTTCTTGAAAATTTGTATTTTAAATAAAAGTCATTTAAAAAAAATTTAGTTTAAATGATGTGAATCCGCTCCAATGTTTAAAAAATAATTTTTCATACTTTTATTAAAAACAGTTTTTTTTTTTTAAAAAACTTTTTTTATTGAAAATACAAATTTTTTGTTTTTATTTAAAAAAAACAAGTTTTACTCTTTTTTTGGTTAAAAAAAATATTTTTTAAATTTTAATAAAAAACTGTTTACTTTCAATAAAAAAAAACCGTTTTTTTATATTAATATAAAACTGTTTTTTTTTCTATTAAAAATTATTTTTATATCCATTGTTAAATACAAAAGAACAAGAACGTTAGAAAAAAAAAAGAAAAAAAAATGAAACTACATGGCCACGTCACTATGTACATCCTATGTACAAAAATCCTACGTGCAAATAGAAAAGCTCAACATATTAATGAAAAGAGTAGTGATAGGCTTACCGGGTACTAGCACCAAGCTAGTACCAGGTGCCTTGTTGTCATTTTTTTATTTGCTGTTTTTTTTTTTTTTTGAAAAAGTATGGTATAGTTTTTAATAAGATTACTTAACTTTTTTTTTTATTTAGAAAAAAAAAATTTATAATTTTTTTTCTTTTATAAATTAGAAAAATTGTATTGTTAAAAAACACTATTTTAATATTTTTTTTTGAAAAAAACTGTTCGAAAAAAATAAAAGTTAGTTTAATATAAAAAAAAACTTTTTCTTTACAATTTTAAATTGTTTTAAATTTCAAAAATTAATTTTAAAAATAAGGGGTGTCGCTGGCGCGGACCTTTAAAAACAAGAGAATATTGGGTAAATGGGTGTTTGAGGGACTAAATAAGTTGAAAATAATTAAAAACATAATTTTTATTAAATTAGTTTTTTAATGCAAAAAATATAAAAATTATTTTAAATGTTGTAAAATTAAAAAAAAAAGTTTAAAAATAATGAGTTCCGTTGGCGCGGACCTTTAAAAATAAGGGAATATTGGGTAAATGGGTGTTTGAGGGACTAAATAAATTGAAAATAATAAAAAAAATAATTTTTTATTAGATTAGTTTTTTAATCCAAAAATACAAAAATTATTTTAAATGTTGTAAAATAAAAAAAAAGGTTAAAAATAACAAGTGCCGCTGGCGCGGACCTTTAAAAATAAGAGAATATTGGGTAAATGGGTGTTTGAGGGACTAAATAGGTTGAAAATAATTAAAAACATAATTTTTTTATTAGATTAGTTTTTTAATGCAAAAATACAACAATTATTTTAAATGTTGTAAAATTAAAAAAAAAAAAAGGTTAAAAATAACGAGTGCCGCTGGCGCGGACCTTTAAAAATAAGAGAATATTGGGTAAATGGGTGTTTGAGGGATTAAATAGGTTGAAAATAATTAAAAACATAATTTTTTATTAGATTAGTTTTTTAATGTAAAAATACAACAATTATTTTAATGTTGTAAAATTTAAAAATAAAAGGTTAAAAATAATGAGTGCCGTTGGCGTGGACCTTTAAAAATAAGAGAATATTGGGTAGATGGGTGTTTGAGGGACTAAATAGGTTGAAAATAATTAAAAACATAATTTTTTATTAGATTAGTTTTTTAATGAAAAAATACAACAATTATTTT
Source organism: Sambucus nigra (assembly GCA_949130495.1). Taxonomy (NCBI): domain Eukaryota; kingdom Viridiplantae; phylum Streptophyta; class Magnoliopsida; order Dipsacales; family Adoxaceae; genus Sambucus; species Sambucus nigra. The sequence continues at coordinate 370,844,655 of OX422210.1, read as the reverse complement.
AAATGTTGTAAAATTAAAAAAAAAAAGGGTTAAAAATAACGAGTGCCGCTGACGCGGGCCTTTAAAAATAAGAGAATATTGGGTAAATGAGTGTTTGAGGGACTAAATAGGTTGAAAATAATTAAAACATAATTTTTTATTAGATTAGTTTTTTAATGCAAAAGTACAATTATTATTTTAAATGTTATAAAATTAAAAAAAAAGTTCAAAAATAACGAGTGCCGCTAGGCGGACCTTTAAAAATAAAAGAATATTGGATAAATGGGTGTTTGAGGGACTAAATGAGTTAAAAAAAAATTATTAGATTAGTTTTTTAATGCAGAAATACAAAAATTATTTCAAATGTTGTAAAGTAAAAAAAAAGTTTAAAAATAACGGGTGCCGCTAGCGCAGACCTTTAAAAATAAAAAAATATTGAGTAAATGGGTGTCTGAGGGATAAAATGAGTTTAAAAAAAAAATTGAAAAAAACAAATAAACTATTCTAATAAAAAATTATTTTTTATAATTGTTTTTAACTCATTTTACATGAAAAATCAAAAAAAAAAAAAAGAAAAAAGAAAACAAAAGGGCTCCCTGTGCTAGCCCGGGGTTAACACCCGGGTAGCCAAACATTATTCTAATGAAAAATTCTACTTGCACCAACATTTTTTGTACATAGGATGTACCGATCACTAAAAGACAAAAATAAAAGGAATAGTTAATGAATATTTTTATTAAGATATGTTTAATTCTTTTTTTTAATAAAAACTAAAAATTTGGATTTTTAGTAAAAACTTTTTTTTTTAAACTGTATTTTTCAAATTGTTTTTAATTGTTTTTTACTTTTTATAACTGTTTCAAAAAATAAAAAAAATATTTCACTATTTTTTTAAAAATAACTTTTATTCAAAATTTGTATTTTCAAGAAAAGTCATTTTATTAAATGAGGTGGGTTCGTGCCAGGGGCACTAACCAATCGCGGAGATGTGTTCGCGCCAGCGGCACTAACCAATCGCGATGATGTGGGTCCGCGCCAGCGGCATTAACCAATCGCGATGATAGTTTTTCATATTTTTAATAAAAAAAAATGAATGCAATTTTTCATATGTTTTTAGCTTTTTATTAATGTTTAAAAAAAATTACACTATTTTTTTTAAAAAAATGACTTTTCTTGAAAATTTGTATTTTAAATAAAAGTCATTTAAAAAAAATAGTTTAAATGACGTGAATCCGCTCCAATGTTTAAAAAATAATTTTTCATACTTTTATTAAAAACAGTTTTTTTTTTTTTAAAAAACTTTTTTATTGAAAATGCAAACTTTTTGTTTTTATTTAAAAAAAACAAGTTTTACTCTTTTTTTGGTTTAAAAAAATATTTTTTAAATTTGAATAAAAAACTGTTTACTTTCAATAAAAAAAACTGTTTTTTTATATTAATATAAAACTGTTTTTTTTCTATTAAAAATTATTTTTATATCCATTGTTAAATACAAAAGAATAAGAACGTTAGAAAAAAAAAGAAAAAAAATGAAATTACATGACCAAGTCACTATGTACATCCTATGTATAAAAATCCTATGTACAAATAGAAAAGCTCTATAATAAAATCTCTATAGTAAGATCGTAAAATTGCAAATATAAGACACATCATGTTACACAAAAGCGTTTTTCCCTATTAACAAATGAGGAACTTTCCAAAGTACAATTATCTAGTGATGATCCTTTATATTAAATTTTAGGATTGAATAAATCCAGAGCTGATGCAGGCACTCCCACCGGAAAACTGTACCTAATTCCTAGGGTTTAGATGTCGAGCTATCACTTATTATTGATTTTTTTAAATAGAGAAATTTAGAATCCATTCGAAACTAAAAACAAGTGAAGAGGCGTTATTAGAAAATTATATGGAAAGGAAATGTCTTTTGTTTGTTTGCTTGTGTGTGTGTTGGATTTGGTATCCTAATATCTTGGCTGATGGAGAGAAAACTATCTTTGCTACATAATCTCAAGGTGCTCATTTTGTCTTTTGGCTTTCGGTAATAAAGGGGAAGAGGGACTTTAAATTTCCACAGAAAACAAGTGTGTAATACATGTACGATCGTAATTTCGTAAAGTATAAATAAAGCATTTTCTTAGACAATGAGTTAAAATTTTAGGGACAATTAATTTTTATTATTTGGCTAAAAAGTTTTATTTACATTTAATCTTACTTTATTTATGTTTTCATTTTATAAAAATACTCTCTTCTATTTTTATGATCTTTTTGTTTTTGAAAAAAGTGTAGGCATAAGACCATCACCCCAATCACGTGTTGTCGGAAACCACCTTCAAGACGACTGTCATCAGCGTTCATCGACCACCAGAGGCCGATGTGATGTAAAGCCGCCAGAGTCTACTGGAGGTTATTTGAATTTTTCAAAGGGCACCAGAGTCTCGTCGAAAGATTTATGAAGGTTGTTGGAGGATTATTAGGGGAAAATGATATTAGCACTGAAAAAGTATACATAGCAGAATAATTTTTTGGGGATTATTTTATTTTTATAAATAATGACGCTAGACCGAAAATAACTAATGTAAAACTGTGACATTTAATATAAAATTTCCACCGCGTTGTATGTATCGAATGTAGAATACACCAAATAAAATTTTTACTTTTAGATATTAATTGGTCCTTAAACAAAGAGCAGACCCCAAGGTCTATGTAACAATTACAAATGATTTAAAAGCTAAGTCAAGTTCTAATCTTAATTAAACAATTGAGTTATAAATCATGCAGAAAAGTAAATCAACACATAAAACCAGATGTACGAGGAAAAACTCACTAAAGGGAAACAACCTTGGGCCAGTAAAACTGTAGGATGGGCTTGTTTGCAAAAACCCCACTCAGAGATAGGTTACTGAACTACGACAAATGGGAGTTTTTTTTTATGTTATATGGAGGAGGTTAATGATAACACTCGAAAGATCAAGTCTGGAAGAATCGAAGAAGCTCAAGGCACCATCGATTAACTTGGCTAGGAAGGTTCTCGAGGAAACTTCTCCCGAGAACATAGAGATCGAAACAACTCCACACGATCAAGCATATTGCCAAACAGGTCACCCGATGGAGCATGTTGTGAGAAACCACCAGTTTGCTCGACCAAAAGTGTTCATGAGCTGTATAAAAGCTGGCATAAAGGAATATTTCTTTTACATGTGATCCCTTGATGGAAGAATTGATATAATGTAATGGACAGTGCGATAATCACTTTTCATTAAAGTAATACTTTTTTAATGTTTTGAGACAACTTTAAACCATGCTTAACGATTTTGTCCCCATTACATGGCTGATGGTGGTTTACTAACATAAGGGTCCAAAAAGAGGAAAAAATGGATTCAAGGTCCCATGGGATTGAGACTGAGATTATATGTGCTAAATTATTACATTGAAGAAGACACGGGACTCATAACAGAAAAGACAACACACTCAGACAGAGAAAAATAAGACATAAGAAAAGAGGGATTTTTGGATAGACTTCAATAGACTTGAAGAGATCATGTGAGAGAGTTTAAACACCATACACACTTTGAGAGGAAAAGTTTTATCGAAATTGAGTGTTTATAAACATTGATTTTCAGTCTAAGTGAAATAAAACTTGAGCTCCTATGGACATAGCCTAAATTGAATAAACCATGTTATTTATTATGTTCTTAATGATTAATTTCTTCTCCTGCGTATATTTTCCCTCATTATTGAACTTATTTATTATTGATTTTGCACTAAACAGAATGGAATGAAAAAATAAGATTCATGTAGCCCACCCCCAAATAATTGAGAAAAGGTTTTGTTAAGTTGAGTTGAGTTTTTATCATCGCTTTTGAAAAAGTACATTTTACATCACCGTCAATAGGGGTTACGCCTCAGTTTACTACAAACACCGAGGTAACAAGAGAAATTACCACTTCTTTTCTTTAATCAAGAGAAGTTCTCTCTTACATTTGGAGACTCATCTAAGGAGGTATTATCTTAGTGATGGTGAGTGAAAATATAAACCCTACTCTTACATTCGATGATGCTCACTGTGAATAAGAGCATGCTGTTATTACACTTGCTATCGAGGTTTCTCAAGTCACTGCTGTCACGAAAATTGTTCTTGGGGGGAAAGCTTCCACGAACTTTGTTTTGGGGCCTAATCAAATGACCAATCTCATGGTCAAGTTTATGGAGTTCCTCCAAAGTCAATAAGGAATGATGATGTTTGGTTCCATGGAGGGTCCTAGTTCTTTCAATACACCAACGACACAACTTTTCGCTCCTTTAACAGGAATTATCGTTACACCTCATAATCCAATCGTCCCAACTATAGTAAATCTTTCTCCTGCTATAATGCCAATCATTGAAGCTCCAGTTGCCGTTACATCTTTACCTGTGGTCACTCCACTAGAGATCAAAATGGTGGAAATAATTATGTCACCTTATTTAACCGTTGAAGAAGTCAAGAGGGAGATGATTAAGATACTGACATCATCCTCACAAACATTTACTGAGGTAGCATCCATTTATGATATTTTTGTACTCATTACCCAGAGGAGTATAATAATGAACATTATCTTGAGGGGTATATTCCTCCAATCGAGAAATTTACTGGAAGAGGGGGAAACCCAAAGGAGCATTTTAAACGATTTTTTTAGAATCTTGGTACTCATTACAACTAAAAAATCTACGTTTGAGGGGGTTTTCAAAATCCCGCATCGATAAAGTTTACACATGTTATTCTCACTTGATCCTAAGGAGTGTGGATACATGGGATGATATGCATGTGCAATTTCTACAAAATTATTCTTAGCAAATGACGAGTTTAATCTAGCCCAGCTTGCTCGATAAATAGAAGTCCAGGTGAGGAGTTGATGGCCTACATCAAGAGGTTGGAGAAAGATCTCTAGATGTGTGAGAAGTTGCGATGGAGAGCAAGCTCCTTTAAATTTGTACAAAAGGTTTGCTACGAGAGTTCATTTATCATTTGATAAATGAGACTAGAGAAGCCACATTCAAAGCCTTCATTAGAGAAACCCAAAATATTGCATTATTCATTTGACCTCTCTCAATCATGCCCAATGTTGCATGAAAATGACTAGTCAACCAAGAAGTTAGAGGAAGAGTTAAATATGCTGATGTAGGTAGAGAAGCAGGAAAGAATGAGAAAAAGAAGAATAACAAAAGGAAGTTTGATTGTGAGGATCCACCTTCACTGTCTTGTAGTGTGGAAGAAGAAATGAGTTATTACAACAAAATGTTGGGTGATGGATTAGTTTTTCTACCTACAAATTCTCCACCTTATGATCTAGTGATAGACATTCAAGTTAATCTAAACTATTGCCAGATCCATTAGTGCATGGCCTATCCCACAATCTCGTTCTTTACCTTGAGAAAGATTATCCACAAGCACATGGTAGTAGGGATTTTGCGGATCCTTTAACGAAATATGAAGACAATCCATTGCCAGCTCATGAGGCACACATGGTGTTTTTTTTAGGAAGAAGAAAGTAGAACGAGAGAAGAAGAAAACTTTCAAGATATTTATGATAGTTATTTGTAAGGAATGGATAATATGGTACTTGGCTATAATAAATCAAGTAGCATACATAATGAACAAGCTTGTCAGTCAGAGGAATATGAGGTGGATCTAAGCCTGGAGTACGACTGTATCGGAACCATCTAAATTTGTGGTTCTTCGATCAGGTTGGGATGCCACCAGAATGCTGGTTGGAAATTACTCAAGCTATTTTGGACATTTCTAAGAAAAGTGTTGTTCCAACATTGAGATAAAGAGGGCCAATAGTCAGGTTCATAAGAAAGTTTATATCTGAGATCAATTTCTAAATCCCAATAGATCAATCAGGTTCCCTCATAACAAACCCTTGTACATGACAACAAGCATAAATGGAACAAAGATTCTATATAACTTTGATAGATGAAGGTGCTTCGTTAAATATTAATTTCATTAGCTCATTTTATGTTGCTAATATTTATAGACAAGGTTGGTTGCAATACCTCTTTCAATCTCAGGTTATGTCAACCAAACCTTCGAGTCCAATGGATGTATGAATGTTGGAATAATAATTGGTAATCACACATCATACATTCACCATTTCATACCATTTATTAATTAGGAGGGTTTGGATGTATAACCACCACTACACCAAAATACGCCTTTAGTAACCGTATTTTACCGTGACTAAAAATATTAGTAACGGATTTTTTTCGTTAGAAAAAAGGCGTGGGGCACATAATTAGTGACATAATTTTACTGTTACTAATAGTTACGGTAAAATTCTATTACTAATTCTTAATTTATCAACAGTATTTTACCGTTAATAATTCTGATTTAATAACAAACTTTTGTGTTACTATTTTAACCTTATTACAATTTTTGTCTGATTTTGTAATGGCAAAGTTCCATTAGTAATATTAATACATATTTAAAAAAAATAAGATATAATATCCTGAATTTAAACAAATTCAATTGTTCTTACCACACTATTAAAATCATAAGAACATGTACAAAAATAGTCCACATGAACGAGTGCATTATATTCAACATTTACATTTTATATAAGCCTTCACTCCTTATTTACAAAAGAAACTTAAACCAAACAATTGAAATATTGTAATACAATCACCCCGAAAGTCACATTTTGTTCATAAATACATCCAATATAACATCCTAATACATTCATCCCGAAATGAGATCTTTTTATATTATAACCAAGCAATTGAAATATAAAAAAGAAGTCCATTGTTGACTATCAACTTTCGTTCTGTAATCATCGCCATCAAAGCCGCAAACTGCAATGCTAGAAACTTGACGAGGATCCAAAAATGACATTCTGTCAAACAAATAAATTATCATATTAGTTATAATATCAACATTTAGTCATACAAAATTAATTTACTACAAAAAATTATCCACCAGCAAAATTAATTACACAACCTCCGTAAAAAAAGGGTGAAATAAGAGAGGAGCTGAAATTCTGGATTTGTCAAAAAACAAAATATAAAGACTTGAAATTAAAAAAAATGTACAAAAGTAGGATGCTAACTTGACTTAAATGTAGATGATAATCTTGCAGTTTAGGCATGAGTTAAGGCCATTTGGTAGTTAATATATTAAAAAATCTCGAAAAAACAAGCTACACAGAAGTCAAACATGGCATAATTAGCACATTCATGGATAGAAAATAAACTGACTAAGATGTAGATGATAATCTTGCAGTTTACTATCACACCAGAGGCTCATTATCAAAAGAGTAGCGTGCACCAAAGGCTATCTTATTTCACTGTCATTCAAGCCAGTGGAACATGTTAGACTATTCATGTATTGCTCTTCCTTTTTCTCATTATTCTCAGCCGATAAAACTTTCTTCACTTCAAGGAATGAATGATCAAGTAGCATTGCCTCCTCCGTCCCAACAAACTTCCTTAGAAAAGATATTTTGTTAGCAAAGTAACTAAAATTAACACAAAAACTGAAAGAAATATTAATTTTAAACTGAATTTCAATGCATGTATGTAAACCTTACAATCATGACATAAAAAGGAAGTGCTATAAAAATGATAAAACATAAAAACGAAATTATTTTACATAAAAATGAATTATAAAGACTTGAAATTAAAATTAAAAAAAAACATACAAAAGTAGCATGCTAACCTGCAAACATAACCAACACCTTCAACATCCACGGTGAAATCAACAATAAAATGTAAAATGTCATCCACCCGCTGCAACAATGGTAGAGTTTTGCAGTTGAAAAGAGGAATTAAAAAATAAAAATAAAATAAAATAAAGAAAAAATCCCTAAATATAAGGTAAAACTAAGATGAATAACCTTTGGTACAATAAATAGAAGCAAGTATGGAGTAAGAAAAATTGAGGCCATCTTATCTAGTAGCATCATTCTAGTGTACTGCAACACAGAGAGCACATTCAAATAAGAACTAAATAGCCTTGGAAATAGATCAACTTATAAATAACTTCGTATTAATATTGGCCACCCCAAATACTCCTATTTTTATCAACTTCAAATAAGCATTAAATAGAGGCTTTTTCTGTTTTATTTTCATGAGGTGACACAAAGAGGGGGGGGGGGGGGGGTTAAAATGACCAGAGCTGATTATAAATAGGTCGCGTAAATACTCCTATTGTTATGAGCAACCTTCATTGGTAGGAGAACCAGCCTCCAAATAGATAAATATTGTAACTCAAGGTAATTTTAACTTACATTGAAAATGAAAATTTTGTTAAAAGACAGCTCAGTCATACTTTTTTCATGAACAAAAATAATAGAGCAGTTCTATTTTACGGAGCTTCTTATAAAATTATTTGTTCAACATGGAATTCATTACAATTAGTATGATAGTTAAAAGGGTATAATTAATATAACACAATAATCGACATCGCCTCATGTGGATCCAGGAGTAGAAGCTCTTCCGTCATTACAGCTCTGCTTATCGCTGTTATAGCACCAAAAATAGTAGAATACCAAAACAAATTGTGACAAAAAATTTGCAACATTAGGAATAAAATGGATTGACAAAAATTAAGAACGATACTCAACTGCTCTGAGAATTATTTATTATTCGCATGGTCCGATATAAATATACTAAAGGAAATTATATTACATGGACTTCCAGATGAGACTCCTCGAGAAACATAATGATCATCAAATTAGCAGTAAAGCCACCAACAATAAAGTAAATGAACTTTGTTATGACAGTTAAAATAGGAGAGGGGAACTTCTAAGCATGTACTTCATTGTTGTTGATCCGATGCTTGAACAAATGTTCCACCTAAAACACAATGATTAATGAAGATAAGTTTCCAACATAAAGATCATTTCGATCAGGTTAAAAATCAGATCCAACTAAAGAAAGTTTTTCCCTAGTAAAGCATTATCACACGAGATTTTCATGGACCTTTTAGGATATGATTCTATGTATGGTTGATACTATTTAGGTCTTTTTCCTCTTTTCATAAAATTTCAAAGATCTTTCTACTTTTTGTCCAAATGGATTTCCATTTATTACAATTGCCTCTACATCAAAAGTGGAGATAATTGAGAAATCATTCTTTATATTTAAATCTGTAATTGAGAAATCCCCTTTTTCTAAAGTTTATGGTTATTTCTATGTAGAAATTACTTTACATTTGAATTTGTAATGTTTTTAGAATAAAATTGAAAATAATTTATCTCAAATGAGTAGTTCCCATGAGCGTGGAGTTATTTATAGTGGCTTAGGTCATGAGCCTGTCTTTTAGGTAAATGATGTGTATAGCATGAACATGTACTTCCAGACTTTCTTTTCTTTTGAATTCAAATATTTGCATTCCTCCCTAAATTTGGTTTAATGACCAGGAGGAATATTGAAAACTATTGATTAAAACAGAGCTTTAATTTAAAATTCAAATTAATAAAATTAGCAGTCACCTTGGCAGTGTTAATTTCTTATAAGACATACATAACCTCTTTGATGGAAGGAAGAGTGAAAATAAAAAAGAAACTCACAACATCAAGGATGGCCCGTCTGAAGTGAATGAGCTTGGACTCCTTGTATGTGTCAACGTTCTCTTGGACTTCACCAAGACCTAGTGATGAATTTAGATTCAAAATTTGCATTTATAAAACCCAAATCTAAATTCGTACCTCTACAGTCTCAAGCATCAAAGTACGTATCAACTTTTTCTCTTATTACTTAGCAAACTAGTGAAAAATGGTCAATTTAGAGACAATTTTGAATTACAATACTAATCACAAATCATAAAAAAAAATGTACTTTAAAAAAATCAATATATAATAGTAGTAAAAAGCCTAAATTCAAACATAATTATGTAACTTGTTAGCTATGGGTGGTTAAAAAGGATGCATGGATTCATTCAATAATCTTGTATCATCTTTATATTTTCAAATGTATTTTTTCCCTATATGTTTTTTAAAATTATCATGAGATAAGTTGTTTGCAATATATGAATTATAAATTTGAATTTAATTTGAAACACAAAGGAATTTACTATAATCCTAATCACATTTGAGCTCAAATTGGGGAGTTGGTGCGGTCACATGACTTTTGTCTTTGTTTAAAATAGTTTACCAATTTTTCAAAGCCTAAAATCTAACAAAGTACAATATATGAAACTTGGATAAACCAATGTTGGTTAAAATTATGACAGTATTTTGGCTTCCTACCAAAAAAATTGGTTTGATCGTGGGATGGCCAAATTAAAATACGTCGTTTAAAATTTGGTTAGAACTAATTTTGCCCAATGGTTTAGAGTTCGCAATGTTTTGGAGTTCCAAAAAAGGTCATCTCTATATTCTTAAATGGCTTAAAAGACATTTTGGCCAATATCTTGGAGATGGTTTAACTATAATGTTTCAAAACAAACCAACCCCACCCTTCTCCAGCAGAACCACACCCATCGGAACCACTAGTTAGTTTTCAAAACCAAATCAACATATGAATCAATATATCAAATAGTTTAGCTGCAACAACCCAAAACCAATGAACGCAGATATAATCATCGTTAAACAAGAAAGTCATATGGAAGACTCTAAATATAATTTCCTACTTGCTTAAAAAAATACAGATAACATAATAAAATTGTATACCTTGGTAATGAAGAAAGGAAACATTCCTAAGATCCTTCAGAATATGTGGGTCGTCTTGCATCCTCATGCTTTTTGCAATCACATTTTACAAAATCATAAGATGAAAAACAACACGGTTCATGGTACATCATCGTAAGCTTGGATGCGTTATAATTACCACGTAATATATTCCAATATATACTAATATGTTGTCAAATGATGTTTCATCACAAGAATAAATTAGGGCATATGTGACTATTGATAAAAAAATTGGGGTGTTGGGTCTATAACTCTTATTGGTGAAACCTAATTAATCTCAGAAAGAAAAAACCAAACAAAGGTTAAACCAAATAGACGAAATTCGTTATTTTATGAAGAGAAAAAGGATAACAACGTACCTCAAAATCCTTATATCGTGAGACCTACGTGATGCGATGGAGCCTGAGAACAAGGCTGAGAGTCTGAGAAGAGTTGAGAAGAGGTAGGGATGTGATTGAGAGTCTGAGAAGAATATAAAACTATGTGTTGGGGATTTTTGTTTTAGCGAGCATGAGAACCCTAAGTAATGTGTTGAACCTTTCATTGGGGTGACTTTGACTTAGGATTTTCTTATGGTTGGGTGGGAAAATTTCCTTTTTTTTCCTTTTCAATTTTAAAATATTAAACTAAAATTAGTAATGCATATATTAGATTACTAACACTAATTTATGGTTAGAAATAGTAATGGTATAATATTGTTAGTAATTAAAAAATTAATCTGTTACTAATAGAGCATTTTGGTGTTGTACACAGTGTGGTTCCTTCAACATATCATTAATGTACATAAGCTAATGTCAAAAGAAAGATAGATTGTGATACGAGAGATACCAAAATACATTTTGCCAAAGAGGAAGCACATTTGGTGGATGCTAACTTTTATACAAAGTTAAATGAGGAAGCACGTATCCTCACAAGGCGTATCGAAGGGGTGCGACTATCTTATATTAAAGGAAGATTGTGACCTCTGAGAGACCAATAAAAAGAGTTCGAAAAAACTTTTTAAGTCGAATCAGAAAGGCAGTTTAAACCTAAAACAAATTCTATCTATCAATAACTTAGAGCTAGAATAAAACAAAGGATAAACCCAATGGAATAAGAGGTGAAATGATAGAGTATGTGGAGCAGAGTTAATAGACTAGTGATGGAGCAACTAGGAAATTGTATGAAAAGAAAAGCGCCATCAACTTCCATATAACAAGGCAAAAATATGGTACTCAATGATAGAAGGGTCGTCTTTGAAGGTGTGAGTGGGCAGTTGAAGATCCTGAAGAAGCTGACCCGGGGTATGAAAACTTTTTTTTATATAGACAATCAAGGACATTGCCTTGTCATTGATAACCCAAATATCCCAGAGTTCGTAAAAGAGATTGAAGATGTGTCTTAATGCATGCAAGATCTTCCTAAACCACAAGTTCAAGGGCTAAAAAGGATGATTTAGCCGAGGATTGTGAAGAACCAAAACCAATGTTTATTTTGAAAGACCTAAAGATGGAGCTGATCAAGATCATTCTAAATTTTAAAGATGATTTTGGTTGGAAGTATAAGAGATGCCAAGTTTGGATCAATAAGCGAGCTACCATAAGTTAAATGTTCTGCCTTCAACGATACCAATCAAGCAGTCAACCAGAATGTACAAGCCTGAATTGGAACTCAAAATCAAAGATGTTATGGAAAGGTTGCTGGAAGCTAGATTTATTAAGCATATTCAACATCTAATTTAGATTTCTAGTATTATTCTAATAGGGATGAAAGATATAACATAAATTTGCACTTGGGGGCCAAACTCACAAATTCATTTTTAGTAAATTTTATCTTGATTTAATTTAGTGAACATGCAATAAAATTATGAAGCCATATTCAAACCAAAATAAGCAGAAGAAGAAATTTGAGAGAAATAATATATTTCGGGTGAAACCTTTAATTTCAACATTATTAAAGAATTTAACAGACACAAGACAACTTACAAACTGCTTAGAGATTGATGAGTGAATTATTTTGTATATTTTATACCCAAAATTATACATTGTTATTCCAATTTTATTTTATTTAATAAGTTTTTAGGATCATTTTATTAAAAAGGGAATAAATGCAAGAATGATTGAATTTGGATTGAAAATGGAAATTTTAAGTAAAAAAAGGGCACTTCGATAATTTTATAATATTCTTGTGCTAGATTGTGAAAAAAGTTGCGTAGTGATTTTTTTTTAGCTAATGATGGAATTTGGTACAAATTGATGATCAACTCGAAAAAGGCACGAAAAAGATGATTTTTACGGTTGTTCGAAAAAAGCTACTTTTGTGAAATCGTAAAAAAAGTCATTTTTTTTTATTTTTCGATTTGGATGAAACTCGGCGTGCGTGTTCATCAAGAAAAGATAAGAGTTTTCGAGTGTGGGAAAAATTCGATTCCTTATCCAGATCCAAAGATTAAAGAGGTGGAGAGATAGCTTCCAACACATTCAGCAAATCAGGGAGAGTCCCACCACAAGTAAAATACATCACCACTTGTCCTATAAAAGGGATCATTGGGCTCACAATTTTAGGAGAATTTTCTCTCACCACGTGTCTTTTTAAAATGAATACCTAATTTTATGAGTTAGTAATCATTTTAAAAATGATAGAAGGTATGGATGAGAATCCAACCCCATTAATTACTATTTTTCCACCAAAATGTATCAATTGGAAATAGGTAAACAAATGGTATAATGATGCTATTTCTTAAAATAATCATGAATTAAATGGGGATAACCAATTTTGTGAGGAAAAAAAATTGACACTCTTGACACGTAATAATTGTCATGATGTGGATGTGAATTTCTGTTGAGATTTTTCTCCTAATTTAATTGAGAAAGATGCCGATTCTTCTTATATGTGGGAATATTTATTTGTAGATTCGTCATCCGATCTTAGTGATGCTTTAAGTCATTATGACAGTCCTCCTATTTTGATGAAGAACGTGTATCTCTCCACGATACCTCTTCTTTTCGTGCTTTTTATAAAGTTTCACATTTAGGAGTGGAGTATGCATCCCTAATTTTACGTGACTATTTTCGAAAAAGGGATAGTAAATATTTGGATCCTTATAGTAATTTGCTACTCCCATGTGATACATCGACATATGATTCGTATGATTCAAATTTATTTATTATTGATGATGTCGGTGCACACCATTATAACCATGGATTTATGGTTGAAATTTGTATTGTGCAGTTTTACTCTCAAATTTATAATGTTTTGACACTTAGTGCTATAAAGTTTATTAATTGGAATGACCCACAACTCTTTCGACTATTAATTTGTGGCGATGATGGTAATTTTCATGGGTTTATATATTATTAGTGTAGTTTTCCCCCCTTTTTTGTTATTTTTTATTTATTTTTGTTAACATACACTGTTTACTTTGGATGTTGGTAGCAAAGTGAAGTTCACAGGTAATATCGTCATTTCACTTCTTTTTTTATTTTCTTTATCCATATTTTTATTTGTGCATACATTGAGGACAATGTAAAATTTAGGTTTTGGGACAAGGATGGTATTTTTTGGAAAAAAAATTAGAAAATTTTTAAAAATAAAAAATATTTTCAATATAATTAAGTGTTGAAACGATTTCTTAATATAGAATTGATTCATGGATCTCTGAACTTATGATTTTTTACACATTAGCGGTATAATATGATCAAAAATGGATATTGAGGCGAAAGTTAATATTCTTAACGAATAAATATGGAGATTTTAGCCCGGTGCGATTTTTGTGCCATTCATCATTTTCGAGAGATTTAAATCAATCCGAGTTAAAATAACTCAAACTTTCCTTCAGTGATAAATTTGTTGATGATCTCAAATTCTTTGTTTTGTTCGATTACTGAAAATAAAAGTCAAAATATGAATCTTAAAGCACTAAAAGTCTTAGTACGTCGTCTTTTGAGACACAAATGAACTCAACGAAACTTGAGAAATGAGATTAGGCCATCGTTTAAAATCCCAAAATTAAGCCTAACTCCACCATTTTTACATTATTTAGTTGCAATCCCATTCGAGCCAAAAAAATAAGCTTTTTGTTGAAAACCCATTATCTTACACAACTCAAACTCGGAGTTTAAACCCATAAAAAGAAGCCATACCCATGTTATGAGAATACTAGGATAAAATTACGGTAGAAAAAAAGGGCAAAAAAATAAAAGAAGAATAAGTTTGCTAAAGAATGATGTGTTAAAGGAAAAGAAAGAAAGAATGAAAAAAAGTAGTACGTGAAAAGAAAAATGGAGGTGAGAAAAAGTGCCTAAAAATCAAAATACCGAAAAACCTCTATATTCTTAGAAATTTTGAACTCCAAAAACAATTCTTTCTATCCAAATTCAAGCATACAATACAACCAAAGAAAGTCTTAATCGATCTAATTAAATAAAAGAAACTACGATAAATGAGATTAACACAAGAGATTTGTAAACAATTAGGATTCGGGGTCCATTTATCACGTAACTAATTTTGCACACTAATTTAATGTTTTCATTCCCTTTTTTTAACTCAAATTAAACCGACTCTCGTCACATTTAATTCGAAAAATAAAACGTTATGTTCGAAATATTTTTAACGGATCTAATAGACGGCTAAAATCCCTATTCCCTTAGAAAGTACAAGTTTTAAAGTTCGCAAATATATTTAAGCATGGAGTATCAAAACAATAAGAGTGCAAGCATAATCCATTAAAAAAACTATTTTTAAATCAAAAAACTTGATTGACAAAACAATTTTGAATATTTTAAAACACACTCTCGTGTCTTTTTAAAATAAATATTGAATCTTTTATAATAATTAGAACAAGTAGGGAATGAACAACAATCAAATTAACGTGAAAATAATAGCTAACTATGATAAACCTCACCCTATTCCTAATATGAGAGTCAGGCTATCATAATGAAAGAGAACTTACAAGAATAAGTGGAGATTGTCATTAATAAATCAAACTTATAATAAATTCTCTCACAATAATCTTCAATCCTCTAAAACAAATGATATAAACTTGGCCCTCAAATTGATTACAATCACTCAAAGTTGCTCCTTGAAATTCTCCTAAAATGATGATCCTAATGGTCCTATTTATAGGACAAGTGGTGAGGTATTTGACTTGTGGTTGGACTCTTCTTGATTGGCTAAATGGTGTTGGAAGTTATCTCTCCATCTCTTTAATCTTTGGGTTGCGATAAGGGACCGAATTTCCCCCCACTCGAAAACTCTTATCTTTTCTTGATGAACACGTACGCCGAGTTTCATCCAAATCAGAGAACAAAAATTTCCGACTTTTTTTATGATTTCACAAAAGTAGCTTTTTTCGAACGACCATAAAAACCAGCTTTTTCACGCCCTTTTCTAGTTGATCATCAATTTGTACCAAAATTTTGTCATTAACTGCAAAATTTTCACTAGGTAACTTTTTTCACAAATTAGCACAAGAATACTATAAAATTATCGAAGTGCCCATATTTTACTTAAAATTGCCATTTTCAATCCAAATTTAATCATTCTTGCATTTTTTTCTTTTTTAATAAAATGATCCTAAGAACTTATTAAATAAAATAAAATGGGACTAACAAGGTATAAATTTGGGTAAAAATATATATAATAATGCACTCATCAAATGCCCCCAAACCTAAACTTTGCTAGTTCTCGAGCAAAGCTAAAATTTTAAAATCTAACTCATTTTCGTAGGAATCACGACTGCACTTAGCATGTTCAACAAGTCGTTAAACCCCTAGGTTACGCTAGTGGACGAGTTTTGTCTCGTGAGGGTTTGTAGTGAATATACCCACAAAATTCAAAAAATTGACTAATACAAAAGACACAAAAGTAATATAACCAAGTTTGAATGCAAACTTCACAAATATAGTAGAACTTCACTTTTCAATCTCAACTTATTGTGTGTGTGTGTGTGCATAGTCAATGTAACTGTCCATTTCAAAAGATTTGATCGTTACATTACTTATCCGAAAGTTTGTTTTGATTTTAAAATCTTACGGGATGCACTCATAATTGAACACTCGGAAATGGCTTATTTTCTCTCGGTATATATGAATAAGGAAGTACATTTAAATGACAAAATTTCACATATACATGATGAAATATGAAATTTTAATTTAATGGATGAATATGATCTCATGAATGGAATATCAATTACTTTTTGAAAACATTGAATCACACCATAGATCCCATTCATCTTCTGTCCACACCATAACTAACTTCACTTGAGATCGATTATAAAAATATCGCAATGGCGCCAAAAACTTGTTGTCAATTTATAAAAATACCGCAAGTGCACTGGCTATTATAGAATAGCGAGTGTAAGTACGGGTCGAACCCATAGAGATTTGCCAATTTTAATTTTTAAAAGAATTGCAACTGGCCAAGTAAGTATAACGTAAATATTTCTTCAAATCTTTAATAGATACAACACAGTCCAACACCGTTCACCATAACTAGCTCTTGCCTCCGTATTCACTGATCAGTGTCAGGAATCTCAATTCCTATCTTCTTCAGCCATAGAGCCTCGACTCTATAATTCAGTAGTAGGAAAAATATCTATAAGGGTTCTTGAACTTGGAATTTGTTATTCTTGATTTGGAAAAGTGATCCTAAAAAATCCAAGGTGTTTAGAATAAAAAGTATAGAGTTTGATCACATAAAAAAACTCTAAAAAGGCTTCTTGAAAACTTAAAAATGGGTTGGTTAAACCTTCCACATCTCTATATATAGGAAAAGTTATTGGAAAGAGATAGGGATTAAATATTCGAAAGATGTGTTTTAGAAAACAAAAACACACGTACTCGTTCAAACAAACTACTACCTCGTTTGAACGATATATCCCATATTTTTCGATCACGTTTCTAATGAAATTTTTAATGACATTTTAGAGCATGCCAAAAAGACTTTGATTCTGATCTCGTTCTAATGTGGAAAACTCGTTGTAACGACATGCCTATGCCCAATATTATTTGAACGACACCCAATGAAAAATTGAACATTTTAAAACTGACCAAAAGGCGACATTCCAGATTTCATTCGAACGAAGTAACCTCATGCTAACGATACAATGGAACTCGTTCGAATGATGTACCAAATCTCGTTCTAACAAATTGGCGAGTTTTTCATAAAAAATCTTTAAAAATAATTTTAAAACATTTTGAAACCTTTTAAATGCAAACTCTTTGAAAAATAACCCTTGGATATTTAAAGTCTTTACCAAACCACCTCACAACTCTTCTGAATGTCGTTATGACGAATGATCTTCAATCTTTTAGAAATCGTCAACTTCTTCTCTTCGAATACGTGGAAGTAGTCATGAAGGTGCAGTGGGGTGTAACGGGATAAGCTAAATAAATTAAAAATGAACAATTATAAAACTTATTCTTAAAAATCTCCCCCTTTGGCTATTCTTGTATAAAACACAAACTGAAGCCAAATTGAACCGTAAGATTAATACAACTAATGCCCTCCCAAATCAAGAATCGAAAATCCATTGTTGTAGAATTTTTAAACTAAAAAGTCTCCATCTTGTGTGGTACATAAAAGAATCATCATAGAGGAATGAAACACACACGTGAGATAAAAAAAACCGTGATGCGTACGAGTTTAAGAAAATAAATAAATTTAAATAAACTCTCACTGAATTTATTCTCCTCCTTTTTGTCCATAATAAACAAAGAGTAAGAAACTAATCGTGAAAGTATTAACATCACCTGAAGAAGCAAAGACGACATCACAAAAATAATCATTAAAGCACATGCGATGAAATTCCAAATGGCATAAGGAGATATGCAAAATAAGGAACCCGAACTTGGTATGCCTTTTGGAATTTTTTAAAATTTTCAATTTTTTCAAGTATAGAAACAATGTATAAAAATACAATACAACACACCATGAAAAAACACTAAAATATCCGAATCGTAAAAGTGGAATATAATTGTGTGAACATTCTCCATGGACAAAATCAACAAAGGCATTCATAATATAGGTGCACGAAGTCAATGAGATACTTCTAAAAAAAGAACTCAATTTTAACCTTAGGTGTAAAAATGTTGAACTTAAATAAAATTGGCTTGACTTATGCAAAATGTCATAAATTTAAATGCTTCTTATAATCAATAATGCCAAATTATTTAATTCTTTTCAAGAGAGTTCATTGTGCAAATCCATTGATCTTCTACTTTATAACACTCTCAAAATTCCATACAAATAAAATTCACTCTCAATTTTGAAGATATCATAATGCTTATATATAATGAAGCATCAATAAAATAAAATTGGTTTTGACACTTTTATTTTTGTGTGTCATTAATATTTTAGGCTCCTTTTGCAAATGGTGGATTTTAATGCAAAGAATACTTTTCTCTTTAGTATCACCTTTACATTACTTAATATATAACAAATTTTTTTGAAAAATAAAATTCGAACAATGGTTCTTACAAGCACAACTTATCTCTAGTACATTTGATTTGTTTTTAAGCACGATTGAGATGAGTACACCGTTTTTGACATATGATAGTTAAGCACAATGTTCAAAACGTTTATGCACATGTGAAAAAAAGATGATAAAGGGTCTAGCATGAAGAAAGTAATCATCAATGATCAACGAAATGCTATCCAGACATTATTAAGCACACCAACCAAATAGAGCCATGTCTCAAAACCCCATAAAAAGTCACATGAATGGATGATCCGAATATCTCAAATGTCCATCATATATGGTGAAAAACAAGAATATAAAAATCTTTTTGTCTTTTTCAAACATTTAACAAAAATAAAATCTTTTTTGAAATTTTCAAACTTCTTTTCAAAAATCGATTTTTGGAATTTTCAAAATATATAAAAAGGAAAAAGCATATATAAACATAAGAATACTTAGAAATACAATCTAGAAATAGGGATAAGAGATATATGAATGAAAACCATCCTATACTAGATAAAGTTTTCGAACTAAATCAATGGTAAAAATACTCAAAGATTTCTGAAGATTCTCGAATCTAAGTGCATCTAAAGGTTTTTAAAAATATCGACTAATCTGAGAGACCCCGAATTTTAATGATTTCAAATTAAAATATAATTTCCTTTTAAATAAATGCGGAAGCGTTGTAAAATAAGTGATGGTTCAACTTTCAAAAATAACAACAAGTTTTAATTTCTTCAACACAAATTAAAACATAATTCAAGTCCTAGAATTTGCCTAAGTCATAATTTTCAATTAATCAAAGTTAGGCGAAACCAATTTTTGCAAATGACTTGAATAAACCAAATTTACCCAATATTTAATTTAAGTCCCAATTTAAATGAGTGTGATAATTAAACCAAATTTTATCTTGAATTAAACCTAAAACATGGATTCTAAATGATGAGCAAGATAAAATAAACAATGTCACACTATGCCGAGATGTACGACGAAAAACCCAAGACGGGAAACAACCTCGGACGGCCCTAGCCACAAGTCCACTAGATACGGAATTACAATTACAAGACAGATAGACTTACAACGACTGACTCGATCCCTCTCAAGCCTCGACGCTCCTTCTCGTAGAAACTTCTTCCTAGCGGACAACCTCGGAACACCACCGTGGTCTCGGAATCCACCGATGGGACTTTATATGGTCACCGTCACCGAAGCATGGAGCCTTTCTCCGTGTGGCTAGAATCTCCACAAAAGTCTTCTTTGTGATGGGGTGTAGAAGCAAACCCGAAACGTCTCTTGAATTCGGTAGAGAAAACCGGTGCCAAAAACTCCAAGCAATTGATATAAATATAGAAACTTGGATAAACACAATTGGGTGTAAACTAGAGTGTGTATGAATTTTTCTTTGAAAGAATAACACTCAAAACATGATCTTTTTCCTTAAACAAATTTTGTCTCAAAATACTCTCTAGGAGTTTGTATGGTATGAAAAAGATACCCCTTGAAAAATGATTCCAGTCCTTGATAAAGCCTTAAAAAATCAGTTAAGAAACAAGTGGGATAATGGGGTGAAAACTGCCAAAAAACTGCTCAAAACCGTTCCCGCCTGGCGTCTCGTTCGAACGAACTTGACTCTCGTTCGAACGAGACTTCTAACGAGCGACCAACCTGGGCTCGTTAGAATCTCGTTAGAACGAAAAACTCGTTCGAACGACATATCGAACGACTGACCAGTTTAGGGTCGTTGGCAAACTCGTTCGAACGAAACTGGTTCGAACGACAAAACTCGTTCGAACGAAATCTGGTTCGAACGAAAAAACTCGTTCGAACGACATTTCTAACGAACGACCAGAAAGTTTGTAAAATTCGATTTTGGCCCAGAAACTTTTTATATACTTATTTTAAAGTTCTAATTGATTCTTTCTGAAAATAAAATGCAGTTTTTATTACACCTAACACCCAATACAAATTGTTTCAAGCTCCTATATAAATATAATTACATTCATACCTTGGGAGCATGGAACCTTAGTTGATGACGTAGAAACGAGGCACACAAACCGGCATTTTGATGAAGCTTTAAATTCTTTGCCGCTACGTCTTCAACACACACTTCATAGGCTTGAGAATACTACAAATAAATACTATCCTATGAATAAATGTTTTTGTCCGGAATTGAGCCAAAACTATATATGGACTCAATTGGAAATTTGTGTCCTTACATAATCGACATTCTGTGCTCACAAAGCTCAAGGACACGACATTTTCCTCAACGATATCATAAATGAAATTCTCAGGTATCTTAATGTGATTCGTGTGGGAGTGTTAGCCCAGATTATGGGATATATGAATTGCACCTGTATTATCATAAAAAATAGTCACTATGTTGTAGGAAATCTCATAATCTTCCAACATTTATTTCATCTATAAAAGTAGCGCGCAATAACTCCCAGACTCTATATACTCGGCCTCTGCCGTGTACAAAGAAACGGAGTTTTGCTTCTTGCTAATCCAAGAGACAAAATCACTCCCAAAGTAAAAACACCCACTAGAGGTTCTCCTATAACCATCAACATTCTCGACCCAATCGACATCCGAATAGGGGGACGGATGATTATTTGAATCAAATAAATACCAAATACCGTAGGAAAGAGTGCCTTTCACATATTTGATGATACATTTAAGTGCAAGAAAGTGGAACATTTTTAGGGATGCTTGGTATTGCGTACAAACTCCAATGCTAAAGGCAATGTCATGATGACTAGCTGTAAAGTAGATAAGACTACCTATCATGCCTTTATAAAGTGTTTTCTCTACGGTCTTGCCTAAAGTGTCTTTGCTAAGTTTAGTCGATGTACTCATCGGGGTGCGTGAGTGCTTAACGGAATCTAAACCAAATTTCTTCACTAGGTCCTTGGCATTTTTTGATTGAGATTTAAATATTCCCTACTTTAGTTGATGAACCTGGATACTTAAGAATAATGTAAGCTCATCAACCATGCTCATCTCAAACTCTCTCTTCATATCCTCCTCCGAAGTGTGAACATGTCAAGAGAACGTGGATCCAAATATTACATTGTCCCCATAGACATAGGCAACTAATATAGAGCCACTATCTCTCCTCATAAATAATGTCTTATCCACTCCCCCTCTCTTGTAGCCATGATCTAAGAGATAAGAAGTGGGACTCTCATGCCAAGCATGTGGTGCTTACTTCAAACCATACAAGGCATGCTTAAGATAAAAAATATGTCCTGGGTTCTTTGGGTCTTTGAACCCATTTATTTATTCCACGTAAACTTCCTCCTATAGAATGTTGTTAAGGAAAGACACTCGTAACATCAATTTGATATAAATTGAAGTGTAGATGACATACTATGGAGAGTAGTATGCGTACAGACTCATGCCTCAATCTATGTGTAGCCTTGAGAGACCAACCTAGACTTATTGCAAGCAATGGTACCATTTCATCCATCTTATCCTTGCAGATCCATTTAGTACCGATCACATTAGATTCAATAACTCCCAGACATCATTCTTATAAAACTGAAGTAACTCTTCTTACATAGCAAATATCCAATGCTCATCTTTGAGTGCTTCTTTGATATTCTTGGGCGCGACTAGGAAGTTATATCAAAAGTAGCTAACCAGCGCGAGTCTTTACACCTAGTGTGGGATCACCAAGTATAACGAAAGATTCATGACTCTTTTGCACCTAAGGGCATGGATCCTCTAAATCAAGAGCAGGGTTCACAAGGGTTGTACAAGAAATGATGAGATCTTTATCGGGGGTGCATCATTCTCACACTTGGGGCTAGGGTCAATAGATGTTGGAGGATCTTCGTCTTTAATAGTGATGTTTATTAACTCCATAACCTTGGAGCTTGCAAGGTTAAAGATCTTATATGCCCTACTTGACGATGAATATCCCCTCATAGCTTTGGGAGTCAAACTTTCCTAAGTTCTGTTGATCTCTCAAGATGTAGTAAGTAGTCCTAAAGACACGAAAATACGATATGTTAGGTTTCTTTCTTGCGCAGAACTTATATGGTGGGTGTAATGTGTCTGGACAGTGATATACCAGATTCACCATATGACATGCGGTATTTAGGTGTACGAATGGATATAGACATTTATTTAATCATCCGGTTCTTCCTCTTAACTATCCCCCTTTTTTTAGGAGTGTGAATGGCCAAAAACTCGTGTTTGATTCCCACTCCATCACAATATCTATCCACTCCAGCTTCTTTCAATTCAATGTCATCACTATACAGCATCCGAATAATAGTGACATCATGTTAGTTTTGTAGGAGAGGGAACTTGGTTGTTAGGAACTCAACCACATAGGACTTATATCTAAGGAACCCCATGATAGAGTATTACGAAAAGTCATCGACCATCACAAGAATGTATCTCTTATCCATATGTATCAACTCATACACACGAGAAGTGGTAATGGTATTTGTAGGGGGGACTTAAAAATAATCTACGAATTAGAGATAAGGCTCCCCAATTAATACAATAGGCTTAAGATATTAAAGCATCATACAGGTAGCGAGGCAGCTTAGCATGGTAGCCTAGGGACATCTTCCAGCGAAGAGACTGGCCAAGAGAGCTCATCCTTTATTTTCTTTATTTTACTTAGTCATGTTGTGATTTTACATATATTGTAATGATGTAACTATTGTAGTGTTATTTAGTGTGAGGTCAAATGATACTCGTGAGAGACCAGGCTTGGCAGGACCTGGGAGAACTTTCATGCTCTATCGAGTGACCTCACCTTGAGAACTGCATAGGGACTTAGTTTGGAGGATTGAGAAGTAAGGCAGCGTTAGGGCTTGTCCTGACCATCTTAGATACACCTGGTAAAACACAGAGAGACCTTTCATCGTGGAAGCTTGTGCAAAGTAGCCTTGAGTTCCATCGTATGTTGATTTTTGAGCCAAATAACCCTTTACTTAATGTCACATCTACTTTAGGGGATGTCACCAGCCCGCTAAACACTGTCCAATCCATACTCGAGTAAACCACTGTGGTATTGGGGATGTCAGATGGTTTGGTGAGCCACCTCTGTGGTGATAGTCCTCTGACACACAGTGGTTAGGAAAAAAGGCATGTCTTGGCATTTAATGTTTATGACGTAAAGATGACTAATCCATCAGGTTTTTAATATTTGTGACGTAAAGCATGGGGGGGGGCATCTATTTATAGCTATAAGGGACTAAGGCATCTCTGGGGTGGTGTGGGGGCTATTTATTCACCTCAACCACTTCTGATAGAGGGGTTCCCTTTTAGAGATTTATTGACGCGAGAGAGAATATACCAGGGATAAGTTATTGCAAATCAAAGCTCTTACTCCCAGACCATTTTTATTTATTGGGAAGCTTTCAATAGCTAACTAGAGATGTTTTAGGAGTTTTGGTGTCTTTGGATGCCTACCAAGGTGTATTTAGGGTGCTTACTCCTCTCTCCATTTGACTAGGTTACTTCTAAGTTTTCTTTATTATTGTTTGAGTTATACATGAGTGGGTTGTGAGTCCAATCTGAGTGTTGATCAAACATAATATTGTGTGTTTACTTTTGTTCATTAAAAGAGTTTCTGGGTTATCATTTATTACCATACCTATAGGGGTTACACCTTAACTAGTATTTTCATACTCCTAAGACACAAGGAGACTACCCTTACATTTGGCGACTCCGCTGGGGAGGTATTCTCCTAAAAGTATGGTGCAAGATAATGCTAACCGTATCATAGATTTTGACACCATTCAGCTTAACGAAGAACAAGCTGCGAGGGAGCTAGAGGTTGCCAGGGATGGGGTTTCTCAGGCCGAGGTGCCCCCAGTTCAAATGACAATAGGCGTCCTAGGGGTGACGCAAGCTTCCACCAGTTCTGGGATGAGACAGGCACAAATAACTCTTCTCATGGGTAAGTTCTTATAGTTTCTAAAAACCCCTGCTGCCATAAAAGTTTTGGGTGGATTTGACCTCAGTTCCTTCGTAACACCAATGGCGACTCTGATAGCCCCATTAAGCTCAGCTCCAATGGGGACTGATCCTACAAACACAGTACCCACTCCTGTACCAATAGTGGTTACCCCAGTCAAGACAGGTATTCCACCCGTGGTCGGTATGTCAGGTGCAATGAGTATTCCACCGATGGTTCCTCAGCCTATTACTCCAACGGTCGAGAAAACACTAGCATTCGCCTTGGAGGAAATGAGGAAATAAATGCAGAAAGTGATGTTGAAAATGATAGCAACTTCCTTGCAATCAGCCAACGAGGTAGCATCGGTGTATGATAATTTTCGTACTCCTTATACCCATAAATACAATAATGAGCGTTACCCAAAGGACTACATTCCTCCCATCTTTGACAAATATACAGGAAATGGAGGGAACTCGAAGGAGCATATCAAACACTTTATCGAACATCTAGGGGCTCACTGTAATAATATGAAACTTAGGTTGAGGGAGTTTTCCAAATCATTGATCGATAAGGCTTACACCTAGTGTTTGTAATCATATGATGTTTAGGCAGCCCCCACGGGTTAGGTACACCGATGGAGGAGAAGGGGCCAAATAGCCAAAGAAGGACAATAAGAGGAAGTTTGGTAGGGACATAGAGGACCCACCACAATTACCTTGCACTATCAAGGAGGTTGTTAGTTGTTACAATGCTATGGTCCAAGGGGGAACGATGTATGAACCCAAGGGCATCCCCATTGTGGAACTAGATGCCACAATAAGAGCTGATCCCAAATACTTCCAGATCCATTGAAAGGTGGGTCACCCAATGAAAACCTTCTTCACGTTAAGGAAAATCATCAGTAAGCATACGAAGATGGGGGCTTTGCAGATCCTACAGGAGAATATTAACACCAATCCCTTACTAACACATGGGGTAAACTTTTTTGTTGCTTATGATGAGGAGGTTGAGTGGGAAACAAGAGGAATAGTGATCCAACGAGAAAATTTTGAGGATGCATTGGAAGACTGTACCAGGGGGATGGCCAATATGGTGATAGCTTATGATGAAGCTAGTACAAGGGATGTGGAAGACGTGTACAACTTAGAAGGAGAACAGATAGACCCAGGGTTGGATTACTAGGTCGTTTTACGGCCACCCAAGTTCTCATGGTTCTTCAACCAAGTGGAGATGCCAAATGAGAGCCAATTAGAGATAACGTAAGCGATTCTATATATTGCACAAAAAAATACAGTACCATCGTTGAGGTGGAAGGGGCCCATGGTCAGGTTAGTGAGGAAGTTTTTATCTGAAGTAACCTTTAGCGATGCTGACAGGGCTGTGAGATTCTCACATAACAGGCCCCTGTACATAATGGATAGTACTAACGGGGTGAGTTTTACAAAGGCCTTTATGGATGGGGGAGCGTCAATAAACATCATGCCTATCAGTTCATTCCAGATATACAACATTCGGGAGGAAATATTGATACCAATGCCTTTGGTAATTTTTGGCTCTGATTATCAATCGTCCAAGTCAATTGGATATGTGAACATGGGGATTGTGATGGGGAACTTTACTTCGCACATCAAATTCCACGTATTTGAGAGTGATACCGTGTACCACCTTCTATGAATGCACAGCCATGGTTTAGTCCCTTCGACATATCACCAATGTGCGAAGGCAAATGTAAAGGGGATTAAAATAGTTGTACGTGCAACGAAGAAGCCTTTTGCCATTGAAGAAGATCACTTGGTTGATGCAGCTTTCTACACAGAGATGGAGAAAATTCTAGGGTGTTAACAAAAAGGATGGAAGGAGCGAGGGTTCCCTTCATCAGAGAATGGATGGGACCCGTGAATAGCTAAAGAAGTGAAGGGGCAAGTGAGAAGGAAGTGGTCTAGAAGTTGGTGAAGAGGTTGGCCCTGTGTATGAATGTTTCTTGATAGACCAATAGGGGAAATGTATGGTCATTAACAACTTTAACATACAAGAGTTTATGGACCAAGTGGGAGAAGAGCCAAAGTATATGACAGTTCGGCCAAAGAAACAAGTGCAAGAACTAGAGCAGCTGGACTTAGCCGATAAAGGAGAAGACCCAAGACCCATCTTCACTTTGAAGGATTTGAGAAAGGAGAAAAAAGGGGCATTGGTTGAGCTGATTCGAGAATATATGGATGTTTTTGCATGGAAATACATTGAGATGGAGGGCTTAGATTAATAAGTGAGTTGCTACAAGATCAATGTCATGCCTTCAGCTATACACGTGAAGCAAGAGATAAGAACTTACAAATCAGAGCTGGATTTGAAGATCAAAGAGGAGGTGGAATGATTGTTAATGACAGGGTTCATCGCACCAATACTACATCCACTTTGTCTTTAAAGCATCATCCCAGTGGGAAAAAAAAAGACAAGAATTAGATAAGGATCTGTTTGGACTTTATAGATTTGAACAGAGCCTGCCCGAAAATAGAATTCCCTCTTCCCTCCATTGATAGCTTGATTGATGCAACGACGGATCATGAGATGTATAGCTTTTTGGATGGGTATGTGGGATACAACCAGATCAAGATGGATCCACCAGATGCAGAGAAGACGATGTTTAGTACTCCGTTAGGAAACTTCATGTACAAAGTGATACCCTTCGAGTTAAAGAATGATGGGACAACGTATCAAAGGACGATAATGGCCATTTTCCATGACTTATTTCACGAGTTTTTGGAATTTTATATGGATGATTTGGTCATCAAGTCGAAGCAGGAAGAGTCCCATCTAGATGACTTGAGGAGGGTGTTCATTCGCTATAGAAAATACAAACTGAAGATGAACCCACTAAAATGCACTTTCAAGGCACAAGTGGGAAGTTCCTCGGTTTCGTGGTGGATCAACAGGGAGTATAGATGGACCAGGATAAGTGGCGAGCAATCCTGGAAATTTTATATCCAAGAAAAATGAAGGATCTCAAGAGTTTCCTCGGTAAAGTCTCCTACCTTAGGAGATTTATACCAGGATTAGCTGAAATAACTCACCCACTGATGGAGCTACTGTAAAAGGGCACGAAATTAAAATGGGATAAAGCTCACGAGGAGTCTTTGACCAAGTTAAAGAAGAGCAGGGATACTGTTGCAACTCTTCCTCACATCTACCATCAGGTCCATCGAATCTCTCTTGGCGCAGGAAGTTGATGGGCAAGAAAAGACAGTTTAATGTATGAGAAGGATCATACATGGACCAGAGATAAGGTACAGTAGTGTAGAAAGACATTTTTTAGCCTTGGTTTTTATAGCACAAAAACTCAGACATTGCATACTATCTTTCACAATTCACATCGTGACAAGTTATGACCCAATTAAGTTTTTATTGGAAAGAACTATTTTTACTGGAGGAGTATCTATGTGGTTCCTCATTCTTTCAGACTATAACTGAAAATGTGTGGTCTCTCGCGCGATTAAGAGCCAAGCGTATGCGAATTTATTGGCAATTTTCCCATCTAGGGTATTTGAGCACCCCAAGAAAGCATTGTAGGAGATGACTTGCAGGCGAATTTTCTAGATTCCAACCTTGAGGAATGGACAATGAAATTCGATGGTTCTTCGGTGGAAAAGCAAGGTGGGGTAGGGGTTGTCTTCTCTAAAGGAAATGGGTAATTTTGCCTTTCCTACAAATTGAATTCCTTTACTTCAATAACAAAGAAGAATATAAAGCATTGGTACTAGGTTTGCTAGAGGGCCTTCGAAGGGGGATTCGTTCACTATGCATCAAAGGTGATTCAAACTTGGTGGTCCAAAAAGTGAATGGGGAATATGCGTTGAAGTACCTCAGTCTGGAGCCTTATAAAATGATCATCTAATGGTTGATCAATCAATTCCATCAAGTCAAGATAAGAAGGCATCGTAAAATGATGAATATACATGCTGATGCCTATGCCGCCATTACTCAGAAATCGGTAATGAAAACCGATATTACTACTGTGGTGATCAAATGAAGAACAACCCCATCAATTATGTAATCAATCCTACCCATGGAAGGTGATTGAGATTGGAGGAGCGGCATTAGGAGGTAGTTAAAATCTGGGGAAGGCCAGATGGATCTAAAGGAATAATGCAATACTTTGCTAATCATGGAAACCTTTACTTTAGCAATATGGGAGGATGTCTATCAAGATGTGTCGATTCAGAAGAATCAGAACATAGATTAAAGAAGACACATGATGAACACTGCAAAACAATAGAGATCCCTCTATATAGAATAATTCAGAGGGAGGGGTACTTCTGGATAATAATGAAGCAGGATGCAACGGAGTTGTAACGAAGGTGTGATAAATGCCAACTCTTCTTTTAGGTAGCTGAATGCCACTTCTTTAAAACTCAAGAAGACTGGAGGGATCCCTACATCGACTTTATCAAAGATGAAGTTGTTCCTTCAGAGAAAATAGATGTAATTGGACTCCAGTGAAGGCCCCCGTAGTTTTACGTCAAGGAGGGTCAGCTCTATCAAAGAGGGTACTTCAATAAACCATTGAGATGCATCACGAAAGGGGAGGCAGTGAAAGTTTTAAAACAAGCTCACGATCCGGCTCACATTGGAGGAGCAAAGATATATGACCAACTAATGACCTTGGGTTACTATTGGCCAACTATGGAAAAAGATTCTGCTGAGTTTGTTTAAAAATTCAAGGCATGCCAGCTGCATGGAAACATAATCCATGCCCCTTTGGTGGACTTACATTCATTGGCCACTCTTTACCCATTGCACACTTAGGCATTTGACCTAGTAGGGATGATACACCTATCTTTGAAGGGGAAGATTTGAATACTCATTACAATAGAATGTTTTACAAAGTGGGCTGAGGCAATACCACTCAAGAGAGCAACTGCAGGAGTACTGGCTAACTTTATCAGGGAGTACATTATTTGCAGGTTTAGGATTCCAAAGGTTATCCTCTCTGATAATGGGACCCCGTTTGTCAATAAAGAAGTAATGATGCTAAGAGAAAGATACTCCATCGTCCATCATACCTCAATGGTGTCATATCCTAAGGGAAACGGTTAGATCCATCAATATTAGTGATCTCAGAAGCATTCTTCAGCAATCAACAAATTTTTCTTGCGTGAAATTCTTCTCTACCTTTCATTCCCATCATTCTCATACCCAATTTAGAAAAAATATCCTTGTTTGTCATACTACATTCACCCCAACTTACAAGGAAGCTCATCAAGGATCAAAGACAAGATTCAAGTGTCCAAAGAAGGTACAAACATCGCTCTCTTTTTAAATTTATTTATTTTCGCATTAGTTATATAAATTCTCAATTTAGCTTTTACTTTGCATCATACACATTAATACCTAATCCTTTATTAGTTAAATTGCACATAAAAAAAAAATCCAAAACAAAGAGAAAGAGGGTTACACTTATAAATTCCACTGAGATTGTTCTTCACATTTTCTCAAAGTTAAAAATATCTTTTCTACACACACACACACATATAATAAACTCCCGTTTGAATCAATGGGATAAACCCCGCCCTTGTGCCGCATTCGAACTACATGGACTTTGACGCCTTTATAGACTATATAGGCGTTTCAGGCTAAAACCCGAGACTCGAGTCCTATTTTCATATTTTCATCTTATTCCTATTTTATCCATATATTATTCATATACATCATACATGTGATTCATACTTGCGTCTTATCTAACATATATTATCGTTTCATCATAACGATCAATATGTCGATAAGTGCATACATTATATTTTCTAATTATTATTTTGGGAACATTCCTATAGGTGACCTCGCTCAATCTTTTCCATGTTGCGAGTCGAACGATTCTGATCTCCACTTATATATACACGTAGACAAAATCCATGGAGAAATTAAGGAAAATAGTAACATAAGACTATGAGAGACCTAAAGGGAGGTATGGGTGCCTAACACCTTCCCATTTCGTAACGTAATCCCCGAACCACTGAACTATTGGTTTCGCAAGCATCAATTTTCTTTGATGCCGCTCTCTCGAGGCGGCGACATGTTCTTTTTCCTGTTTTGTGCAAAATAGGCTGGTGACTCTATCTCTTTACATCAACCTAAAAATGACGACGGTCGAAGCACCCCACGATGTAGCGAGGGGCGCGGGACATCTATCTCTCCCTCTTTATTCTCCTACTGATCGCTCGGAGAGAAAAAAATGAGGGGGAAGATCTCTGGATGGCCACAATGTGGACTCTGCTGGGGCCTTAGTTAAGAGGGATAGACTCTATTTTGCATGTGTGTTATCATTGTGTACTTGTGTGCATGTGCACCTACCTGTATATTCCCTTTTCACCTCTATTATTTCTTATATATATATATCTACGTCATGTTTATATCACCTCTCACTTCACCAACTTGTAAATAATCTCCATGTACACCTCATACTACCTACACTTGTATATAGGTTTACTTGTATCTATATGTTGCACACACCACTTAGTATATCCATGCTTAGGTGTCACTAGCACACACCTCCACTTATCACACCTATATATATGATGCTCACTCACACTTATTACACACCATTTATAGTTGATCCATGTTTAGATTCACTACCACACACTCACTTATAGACACTCACACATTACTTACTCACATATCCATGCTTAGTGTAATCTTCATGCTACATGCTAGATTTACTTGTCATGATACTTTTATAATCTTCCTTATTAGTATAATGCTCATCAGGCCAAATAAAATAATCTATCCATAATATACTAATCAAGAATCATACATTTTTCACACTACATCACCAAGAGCATTGCCATATTGATAAAAAATTATCCCGTACTTGGGGCCACTTTGTGATGGGTGTTGGTCCGACAAGTCACACTTAGCCTAAGCAATATGACTCTCACCTTCCATTAGCCAAGTACCTATGCCATATATCAAATGGTCCCCCCCGCATCATACCGCTTGACCGAAGTCATGACAGGAGGTATATAGCAGGGAACTCATTCATATAGGTCGAGTATGTTGAATTTTCTCTCACATGTACTGTCCCCATAAGGTATATAGTGAGGCAATTCACATACACTCAGGTATATCAAATGGCTTATCCACACATACCTATTGTCCTCAAAAGCAAGATGTATATTGCGAAAGTCACGCCAAAGGGGGTAACCTTTCACTAACCCAACAAGTTCATACCCTCATATAGGCGGCAAACCTAGGAAACTCATATTTAGTTTGCTGGTTACTACCTGAAACTCTGCCAAAATGTCAGGTCGGCATGACACTCAAATTTTCGTGCGATTTTGTCCTTTTCCAAAACGGGACCCTGTCCATGAGCCTGAGAACATGTCAAATCATGTTTTACATATTTTTAAAACCCAATTTTTTCGAGGCTCGGGTCCTATTCGACATTTGTTTTTTTCTTTTAGGTAAACCTAATACAAGTGAAAACATAAAAATAATAATAGTTATGCTGAGACCCTTCTCTCATTTTTCCTCTTTCCTTACCAAAAAGTGTAAAAAATATTTTTCCTGCTCTTTTATCAAAATACTAGAAAAACATTTTCCCCCTCTTTTAATAAAATACCAAAAACATTTTGTCCTCTTTCTAAAAATAATATTATTATTTTTTCTTCTTTTCCAATAAAAGATTATTCCCTTTCTCTTTCAAAAATAAATTCGGCTCATTTTACCCTCTCATGTCGATCGCATACTCAACCCTTGGCTTGGCTCCTTATTGCCTTCGGTATTTCATCAAATCTCCCTTAAGCTCCGTCAGTTCTCCCGCTACTTCCTCTGAGTCCAGAATCCACCTTCACCCACTCCCAAGGAGGAATGAAGATCAAGTACTGAATGTGCAGCCTGATTTGATGACAATCCCAGTCTAGCTTATCGCCAAGATTGGCAACCTTCAAACTGAGGTTCACGAGATGCGGAAAAAATGTGTCCCTATTCTTGAAGAGCCTAAGGTCCTCTTCCCTTGTGCTATGGCCCTCCTGTACCTGAACCTATTTGGGTCCCGGAAGAATATCTGCATGCTTCATGTGCCTCTTCTACTAATAGCCCACCACTAGCTCAGCTCCCTATACCGAATCTTTACCAGCTAGGGGCTAACCTTCTAGTACCCATCGATCTGAAGGAAGAATAATTAAACAACGTCAAGGAGGAACTTAAGCTGTTGATCAAGAATTTTAACTAAGTTTGAATCTCCGAGAACTACATAGATTAGACCCATATATCTCCCTACCCTAAAGCAAGGCTACCGGAGAAATTCAATATGCCCAACATTGAGAAGTTTGGGTGTAGCAGGCCCCCAATTGTTCATCTTCAAAGCTTCCATCGAGTTATGAATCTCCTGGGTGCCTAATAATGGCCCAGATGTTCCAGTAGACTCAGAAATACAATGCTCTTCGTTGGTTCCCATCCCTCGAGGAATCCAGAATTCACAGTTGGGAGGATGTTTCTCCTGAATTCGTGTAACAATACAAATAAAAGAAGCAGTTTGAGGTTACATATCGTGATTTAGAACTTCTCAAGTAGAATTTCGGAGAAACTATCATTAATTTCATATAAGGATGGAGGGAGAAAGTGGCCACCATGACTAACCGGCCTTCTGAAGAGGAGCAAGTTAGTACTGTGAAGAGATACTTCTTACCCCATGTCCGAACGACGATGGGAGGACAATACTACCCCCATTTTCGATCCCTATGGTAAGCAAGAGTGGATATTGAAGAAAGCCTTGCCAAGACAGAAGCTAAGACAAAGAAAGTATATGAACAGTTCACTCTAAGAAAATATGAAAAGCCTACTTCAGTCTTGACCATCAATAACATCTCACAGCCTGCTACCTCTTGGGTGCCAGAAATTCTTGCTAACCTAGTAAAAAAGGAATACATCTAGCTTCAAGCTTCCCTCTCTAAAGTCTACCAGGACCTACTAAGTCAAAATCTCATCAAGCCGTTAGACCCTCATCCATTACCAAATCCACTTCCCAAAAATTTCAAACCCGATGCCCATTGTGATTTACATCAAAATATCGGCCATACCACCGATCAGTGCTTCCATCTCTGAAATGTAATCCAAGGTCTGATTGGCCGGGGTGTTATCGCCCCACCAGCCAATCCTAAACCAAACACCACCCACAATCCACTTCAAAATCATGCAAATGCCATCTTCATAGAAAATGACTTGGAGTTCGATCCATCTACCCAGATTGTACCCAGTAAATCACCCATCATACCTATATTTTTATCGAAACCCCTTAAAATTTGCCCATATTTTCTCCTAAACCCTATCTAATTTTTTGACCAGACCCTGTCTCTTCTTACAAGAGCATGTATTGTCGTTCGTACTCGCCCTGGGGGAAAATATGGAATTTCTAGTAGTATTGAACCAACTCCTAGAGTTCTGGCTTAAATTTCCCTATGAAATGAGCATTGACTATGAAAAGTTTAGTATCCTATTCATGGAGGTCCGAAAGTGGGATCAAGAGTTAGATAATTAGGTGGTACCCATTGACGAAGTCGGTTTAGAAGATGCAGTCTAGATTATGGCAGACATGTTCCAACAGACCAATGAGATTTGCAGTATGTCTGAGTTACTCGATGCCTTAAAGCTGCATGGGAGGTTGGTCCCTTCACTTCTGTATCTCCCTATTGAGTGGGATGATCTATATGAAGAAATCGTGGAAGTTGTGGAGTGCATTGACTTTTAATGGCCAGATAACATTATTTCCACCAGATGGGGGGATGAGTTTGAGTGTTCAATTGAATGGCCAAGCCAGGAAAGGGTTAGCTTAATGATCAGTATGTGTGGGATGATATCGTTTGGAGATTTTCTAGGAAAAATAAATAAAGTGGACGAACAGCCCGAGATAGATGAAGAAATGGGGATTCTATTTTCCCCCTCTTTCATGAACCATATGACAAGATTTAGGAGGCACTACCAGAGTATGAATCCTTAATCAACAGTAACATATAAAGGAAAGGGTGTTGTTGAGAAACTCCCCATGCCATAATGACTATCGAGAATAACAAGATCCTCGACCAGTTGAAGAATACTCGGGCCAACATCACCTTATAGGGACTCTTTATATCTTTCCAACTACACTGAAATGCTATGATAAAATTACTTATCGGGCCAACAGTCCCTCATTCCACCACTCCAAAAGCATCCATGAACCTGGTCGGGTCTTTAAACTCTACTAGAATGCTTTCCTTCTATGAAGAAGATATACCAAAGTTTGGTCCTAATCATAACAGTGCCCTTAACATCTCTATTGAGGTAATGGGGAAGAAAGTATTGCTCTCACTCGCCAATAATGGATCAACACTCAATGTTTGCCCGTTAAGAACCTTCAATTGCATGGGTTTGAAAGTAAGTGAGCTTGCTCCAACATCTATCATAGTGCATGCTTATGATAATACTTATCGAGAGGTAATGTGATTCATAAAGCTTACAATAGGGGATGGCTCTATAAATCCCGTTATCTTGTTCGAAGTTATCAATATACTAGCTTGTTTTAACATATTTCTTGGTCGACCGTAGCTTCACATCATTAAGGGGGTATCTCCCTCTCTCCATAAAAAAATGAAGTTCTTCACCAAAGGGAAGGTCATCACCATCTTGAGTGACGATGATATTACCAAGAATGCAAGCACCAGTAATCTGGTATTAGAGATACAACATGGGGCAAATAATATGCTTTTTTCTGGCTTCCAAGTCTGACCACTTCCACTCCCAATAGGGGATGATTTCAAAGATAGAGTCTATCTAGAGCACATCCCTCACGATAATGTCAACATGATACAGATGTTCAAGAATAAGCACTTAATGCCCATATCGGGGCTGGGAAGAAGAGAATAGGGAATACCGGATCCTGTTGTGCTTAAAAGGGCCTTTCCTCGATATATATTGGGTTATCAATCATCATCAAAGGAAATCAGAATGCTTTACTAACCTCGGTTGAAGTGAAGGTTAGAAAGTAACAAGATTGTTTTAGGGGATTACTTGAACGGAAGATTCGTTAAAGAGGGTGAAGATTTTACTTTTGTGGCTTTCCCAAACCATGGTATGATCATGTGGACAAGAAGACAAATCCAGGGATGGAGATCTTCTTCCAAGACAGCTACTTATGGGCTAAAATTTCCCAGCATCATGTGCAACCACTCGTTAAGAAAACTACAGCCGTTGCCGAGGTTTCCAAAGGAAGTGACTTCGTGGATTCATTCAATCTACAGACATTGGAGCTGGCAGTTTGCATGATCCACTTAGGCATTACATTATCAGATCCGTCCATCTTGATCAAAGCTACTGATGCACCCCTCCTCAATTGGAATGCTGTACCAGTTCCACCTGTTGAAGTGCAAACCAACCCAAATGTTTATCATATTTCTTCCTCTTTTATTGCTCCTCCCTTTCTGATAATAATGTAATCAATACCTCCTTTGACGAGGTTCTTAACACTATTTTTCCTGAGAATTATATAAACAAAGATTTTGAGTATCTTATTATGCCTTGATTCGAATCACTCTTGGTGATGATGATTTTACAAATGAACTATTCTTAACCGATCTTAATTACGTTAATAACAATCAACATAACTGCGTTCAAATTAATGAAGCTGAAACTATTATTATCAATCTCGGTTTTAGTTGCCAACTACGTGAGATTAGGATAGGGTCAACCATTGACGAGAATGAGCGTGCGTAACTCGAAGAACCGCTAAAAGAATTTATGGATGTCTTCACATGGTGCTATGATGACATGCCTGGCATTAATCCCAAAATATCTCAACATGAGATTCCAACTCTCCCGAAATGTAAACCAGTCAAATAGAAACTTCAAAAGCTCTGCACCAAATGGTCGCTCAAGGTTAAAGAGGAGGTGGTCAAATAATTGAACGTAAGCTTCATCCGTGTGATCGAATATCCCATATAATATCCAACATTATACCTATCCTGAAATCATGAGGAAAGGTTCACATGTGCATTGATTACCGAGATTTGAACAAAGCCTCTCCAAAAGATGATTAACAACTGCCCAATATTAACATGATCATAGAAAATACGTCCAGTCACGCTCTCAAGTCATTCGTTGATGGGTTTGTAGGATTCAATCAGATCAATATGCACCCTGATCATTAAAAAAAACTGCATTCATCACCCCTTGGGGAACCTTCTGTTACATAATTATGCCATTCAGTCTAAAAAACATAGGGGATACCTACCAAAGGGCTTCCACAACCATCTTGCATGAACTAATACACAAAGTGGTCGAGGTCTATGTGGATGATATGATTATCAAGTCTAAGAGTCGGGAAGGTCATGTTCCTGCTCTTCGAAAGTTCTTTAAATGGATGCGACGATACCAGATTCGACTTAACCCACAAAAATGTGTTAGTGATAAGGGGATTTAAGTAGATCCTGCTAAACTAAAATCCATACTCGAAATGCCACCACCCCGAAGGGAGAAGGAAATCCAGAGATTCTTGGGAAAATTATAGTATAGTAGCCGATTTATCAGCCAGTTGACTTCTATTTGTGAACATATATTCAAACTCCCACAAAATTATTCTACCAAAGCCTAGAAAAAAGCTTATCAAGAATACTTTGATTGAGTCAAGGAGTATCTAACCAGACCTCCAGTACTCATGTCGTCGCAGCCTGGTATCCCTCTACTCCTATACTTGACCGTAATAGATACCCCAGCTTGGGATTTGCTAGCCCAATACCTTGAAGAATCCAACAAAGAAAGGGTCATCTACTATTCCAGTCGCAAATTGGCTGGGTATAAATTTAACTACACTACCTTGGATAAAGCATGTGTCTCCCTTGTTCGGGTCACCCAAAAATTACGACACTACATGTTCGCTTTTCGTACTTGTGTCCCAAATGGTTCCTATAAAAAACTTTATTGAGAAACCTGCCCTTTTTAGCCAAATGTCCTGATGGTTGATGCTTCTAGCCGAGTTCGATAATGTGTATGTAATGTAGAAATCCTTGAAAGGAGAACCACCTCCAACTACCTTTCTGACTACCCCATGGAAGAAGCTGATGTTTGGATCTCTAAATTCCTAGATGGAGATTTCATTTACACCTCTCAGAAAGACCTCTAGAGGCCAATCATCTTTGATCGAACTGCCAATAATAAAAGTATGTGGCATTGGGATACTCCTGATCACCCCTGATTACTCCCACACTCCCATTTCCATCAAGCTATACTTTCCTTGCACCAATAATATGATCGAATACGCGGCGTGCACCATAGGCTTCAAGGTCTCTCTCAATAAAGGTATCGAGTGCCTAAATATCTACAAAGACTCTTACCTCATCATCTTCCAAGTTCTTAGAAGATAAAAAGTCAAAGATGAAAAACTCTTACCCTTCCACACCCACCTAGAAGAGCTGGCCTCCCAGTTCTGAGATATCACCTTCCATTACTTGCTTTGAGCAAAAAATATCCTAGTCGATGCTCTTGCTACCTTAGCCTCCATGGTCAACATGCCCGAGGGAATAATGATGGCCCCCTTCCTAGTCCAAAAGAAAGCTAAACCAATCCACTGCTACCATATTGAGCTTGTTATAGAAGAGGACTTTTATATGACCGAATGCTGGTACTATGACATTTGGAACCTCCGTAAGCATGGTAGGTACCCTCAGGATGCCAATGAGAAAGACCGATTAACCTTCCGCAAACTGGCTGCTTAGTAAATTATTGGTGATAAATTACTGTTTAAGAGAAACTTCAATGGAACCCAATTACACTACATCGCAGGGGCTAACATTGAAGAGATGATGTAAAAGATTCACAGCGGGGAATGCAGACCCCACATGAACAACCATATGTTCGCCAAGACGATTATCCGACAGGATTACTATTGGACTACCATGGTTCAAGATTGCACCTCCTATGTTTGGAGATGCCTTATATGCCAACAGTTTTCCCATCTCTAACACTTGCCTCTGCGAGAATTATACAACATGATTTCCTCCTGGACATTTTCCACATGGGGCATTGATATCATAGGGAAAGTCACACACAAAGTCTCCAATGGGAACGATTTCATCCTTATTGCCAGTGATTACTTCACTAAATGGGTCGAAGTTGAGTCATACGCAGTACTGAATGCCAAAAAGGTAGCCAAATTCATTCAAAAGAGCATCATTTGCTGAAAAGGAATTCGGAATGAGCTAGTGTAAGATAACAACTTACATTTCGAGCCAAAATTCATAGAATTGATCGATGAGTACGGGAGTCAGAGACAAAAACCTTCTCCCCACCGACCATAAACCAACGGCTCAGTTAAAGCTTCCAATAAGAACCTCAAAGCTATCATCAGTAAGATGACTAAGAGTTGTTGAGATTGGGACGATTTGATCCCTTACGCCCTCTAGGGCTAGCGTACTTCAGTCCGGGCATCTACTGAGGCTACCCCTACTATCTGGCATGTGACATGGAAGCAGTATACCTGTTGAACTAAAAATATTTTCATTACGCGTCATACTTGAAAGAAAAGTCAACGAGGAAGACTAGTATCAGAGCTATTTTGATGAGTTGTCTCTCTTAGATGAAAGGAGGCTAAAGCCTATATATTATATACAGAGGTACCATCATCAGATAATGAAATCATTCAATGGGAGAGTCAAGGACCATGGTGTTTGAGAATGGGACTTATCCCTAAAAGAAATCATAGAACTCGTTTGGGACCCCAGGGGGAAATTTAAGCCAAACTGGAGTGGCCTTTACATTGTGAAGAAAATTCTATCCGGTGGCTCCGCTATGCTCTCTGACCTTGACGGAGAAGACATGGTGCATCCAGTCAACTTGTACCGTCCTAAGAAATTCTACCCCTAGTTCAAATTCTCGACGCGCTACGAGTTCTCACATCCTCCTTCTATTCTAAAATATAATTCTTCATTTCTCTCTACTCAGAATTACGTGGGGCCTAATCCTCTAAAAAATCTTTTTTCTTTTAAAAAGGAAACTAAATTTTTTTTCAAAACCCCCAGATGTACGTAGGCAGCTCATACACTTTACATGGGTATGGTCTCCTTATTTTTCACAAAATGCTATCATTTTCTTACCTCCAAGTACAACAATTCATTTTATTATTTACATGAACAAAAGGATTAGTGATTGGTATAGTAATTCAAATGTAAAACTCATTAAGAAGCACAATAATATAATAAAATCCTTTTTTATTCCATTATGAGAAAATTTGGTATGATTACACAAAATATTAGCGTAGGGAGTCAAACAACTACCCCTGCCAAGATGACTATCCTAAAACAAAACAGACCAAACCCAAAACAAACTAACCAAACCTTCCAAAAAACCAAAAATAACCAAACACATAATCATCATAAAAGCTTCACAAATAATCACCATCTTCACAAAAGACCCCATCCACAACTGCTGGAAGACTTAGTCCTATCATCATCGGCTCCTTGAGGACCCCAAACTTCCCCAGCTTGGATGGTATGCCAAAGGCATGGAGATAAAACCACTACGCCCCTCTCCATAGTGTCAAACATGGAGAGGCATCTCTATTCGATCTCCTCTACTAAGATAATATCCAATACCCTCTTCCACAACCACTTCATATAGTATTAAAAAATATGGCAAACCATGACAATAAATTAGGAAGGACGGATTGACAACCAACGATTATCCACAAAGAGCCCAACCACATGCACAATCCTTCAGTCAAATCCTCTATGGAAAAGAAATCTAGGGTACAGGAAGGCACACTTTTCTCCCATTCGATTTGACACAAGAGTCGCTAGGGGAAATAAAATGAGATCTAACGAAGGCCAACTAACCGAATGTACCGATATTCCCCCAGTTCCAGAATAGGTTACAAATCCCCCCATAAGGACATCGACCAGTGCAGACATCAAGCTCCGTTCTCCACAAACCAGTTTACCCAGTTATCTATGGATGGGCTAAAGTAGATGAATTAACGAGTGAAGAAATTCGGCACAGTTGCTAAGGGATATTCAGGAAGGACCAAATGGAATCTCTCAGACAACCACATCAATAGCATAACCGGGCTACCTCTCAGAAATTAGAAAGGCCTTCTCACCAAGCATTTAGACCATTCAGGGTCTTTGCCAGTGTCATTGTTGTAGGATTGTGACGATATGATATCCACGATGTAATAGCAACAAGTTGAAGGTCCCCCACCAGGTCCTCGACCACTAGTAATAGTTTTAAAGTTAAGCCATGGGTAATGGCTCCGGCACGTCCCATATCATTGAAATCCCCCAGACATAAGAAATATAGTACAACTGGGAGGGAGATCATTACACTACTGACCAATGGTCGAGCCGCCGAAGGAGAAATGCAGAAAAATTCTGGTAACAGTGCTTGGGGACCGAGAGAATTAAGGCATTGCCACTTCCACACTGGGATTTATTCACAACATAGTGGAAAACTCCTCATAGGTCGAGCAGACCTCGTCCATGACAAAACAAAAAACATGATCCTTGGGGTACCACAATTGTGCTACCACCATCAGCATGTTCCGGTCTATGGGCCGGTTGCACCATAAAGAGACCCGACACAGGTTAAAAGTATCATAGTCTACATTGTATGAACCCATAGCCTCTAAATTATCAAGTTAAGAGGCAAATCTCGCACTCATGGGAAGGGACATTTTGGAAATAATAAGACAAATGGAAAGAAATAAGCAAGAGAGGAAAAATGGGAATGGGTGAAGAAACCTCACCACCTTACCTCCTTTTATACTTGAAAAATTTGGCTAAAAATAAGGAACCTACAAAACCCGACTGAAAGACTACCCCATCAAGTACTAGTATGTGAAGAAAGTGCAAAGCCTTGGGGTAATTTTACTGGACTAACCTGTTAATAGGTAGGACAAGGGCATGACGATCGAGACCCCGTATTTTTAGAAAATTCCATCTTTGCTTTTTTGTTGAAATAAAAACTCAAAAAAAGTAAATCCTTATTTAAAAAAAAAAATCAGTTTTTGTCATCCTATATTTTTACTCATCCTGCCTCAAAATAAATTTTCTCTCGAGTGATTCTAACCCTTTTTACACTCTTAGCAACAAAGTAAAAAGTGCATGTAGATTAATCCATTTTAAAAAAAGAAAATAAAAATCCCATTCATTTCATACTTATATATTGTCATCATTACATTTTTTGGAAAAAAAGAAGAAAAACAATAGGACACAACCCGAAACCCCAAACTCTCTCTCCCCCTAGAATCCCCCATCCT
The DNA here is from genome assembly GCA_949130495.1 of Sambucus nigra. Lineage (NCBI taxonomy): Eukaryota > Viridiplantae > Streptophyta > Magnoliopsida > Dipsacales > Adoxaceae > Sambucus > Sambucus nigra. Next base: position 370,802,386 of record OX422210.1, on the reverse strand, counting down.
TGTGATGTGTGTGCTTCCCCCAACGGTGAGCTAAGGAGCCTCCGCTACCTGCTCCAGATCCCTCCTCAGAATAAGCAGAAGGCACCAGACAGGAAGGAATCGAAATTGAATCCTAAATATGAGCCATCGCAGAAGCCACCTCGTCTCGAATGTCCCTCAGCCAGGTAGTCGACATCTAGACATGCTACAAGAGAATAAAAAGGAAAATCAGTCTGTCTAAACCAAAAGATAAATTAGAAAGATAAGGGACAAATAAATGAAAAGATATACCTCTGGCTGAAGGACATCCTTCGTCATCTCCAATACTATCGGGTCCGTCGCATTAGGGCGATGCTTCATACTCAATGACCCCCCTCTATCCATTCGAATATTGTAGGAAGGAAGAGCAAGCTAGAAAAAGGGAACCTCCATCGCCATTGCCTCCCTTAATGACGATGCACCACCAGTGCCATGGGCATACCCCATAGGTCGACTCGTACCCTTGCCTGAAGCCGTAAGAGGTGGAGGCATATTCATCATGTCATAATTATATAATGACACCAGCCAACTCATCACGAAGTCAAGATAATTATAAGTCACCACCGTGTCAGTATAGGACGAGTAGGGCTTGCGAATCATCGCCATCGCCCTGACCTCCTCCGATATCTCTCAAACTCGCCTCATATATCTCGAGGGCATCACCGGTAGGATTGCCACTTCTTCCTTCATAATCTATCAGAATACTCTCTCTCCCAGATACCAAGAATAGCCAAACTCATGCGTTAGCAGCCGATGCATCTGCGCATTCACCCCGGTCACCCCTGTGTTGGATAGCTATCCCTGGGGATAGAAAGTCACTTGAGTTTTTCCAAAATAAAGTCAATACTTGCACAAACAAAGAAAATGCCAAAGAAAAGGATTTAAAAGAGAAAAGAAGAAATAACCTAGTCCCTCGCCAGGACATTCAAGACCTGGCGTATTGCCAATAAGGAGATAGATTTCTTCGACTTTCGGTTGGACTTTTACCACTGGTACATTTGACAGAAGTTCCTCACCAACTCATCACGCAAACCAATCAAATAGGAACTGAACCCGATCACCTCATAGAACCACGTCTGTAAAAGGACAAGAGTTAGCAAGCAAAAATCGAAAAGGGAATGAAAGAAAATGCATAAAGGAAAAATTAAAAAAGTAAATTACCTCTAGAAGATACGTAGCTCCAGTAAGAGTCTGATGGTAGCGACGGTTGAAATCATCCATTAAAGAATAAATGTTCACTACGGTTAGGCTCCCCCAGTCATAGAGAGGGATATTTAATAATACCCTTAAAATGGTAAACACAACAAGTGGACGACGTCGCCACTCGACACCACTAAGAAACCCCCCAATAAAAAAAGAATAGATAAATGAGCCATCTGCCGCACCTACAGCTCGTTAGTCTCATCGATCTACTGACTCATCAAAACCTCTTGAAGAAGAGAAATACGTCTCGAGTCCCCCTAGACATTACAGACCACATGGCCCAGCGCAACATCCATCGCCGCTAATGCCACCCTTAGGGACCGGTCCACCTCTAAATACGTCCTATCACAGTTGATTCCCAGTCACCGTCATCTCCCCTAACCCTAAGTGTATGGTGTGGGTAGTGTCCCGCCACCTCTCCCCTAATGCACATAAAATGGACGTATTGCGCGGCATCTCATCCAATTCAGATGCTAAACGACTAAAAACCATGGAAGAAACTACCCAGCGCACCACCACAGGATGGTTCTCCCACACATCCCTAAATCCCATCGTCCCTTAGGAGCGGAAGCACATAGCAGTTTGCCAAAATAGAAGAGAAACGTTTTCTCAAATTTTAAGAAATAAGAAAATTCAAAGAAAAAAAGAATGCAAAAAGTCATGCGGTACTTACATAGCCATTAGGGTTCATCAACCTAGATGACCGGTGGTGCGAAGGCTCACGCAGAATAGTCTGATCTTCGGTAACACGCTCAAATAAATCAAAAGCGTTCTTGTTACCTAATGTCAGGGCACCCTATCCCACCACTCTAGGGCCGTCCAATCGTCAACACCCAACCACACCATGTAGATATTGTTACTTGAGAAATTCGTCATTTTCTAGTCTCGAATGAGGAAAGAATGTAGGATCAGAAGAGAGAAGTTGAAGATTAAAAACTAGAAGATGTGAAAAATGAAGAGAATTTACCCCTTTTTATAAGAGGCCAAGGGGCATGACGATCGGCTGTCCCCTTACACCCACCGATCGGCACTGCCCCTTCCCCTTCCCAAGGCAAACTAGAAGATCGCATCACTCCCGATTGGCAATCCCTTCCACCCCCAATCTGCAATACCCCTGGAATTTCGTATAAAAAATCCCAAAAAATTCCAAAACTTTCTCAAGAAAATCTTAAAATTGCCCGATAAATATTAGAACATTTCTTCACCAATGAAAGAAATTTTCCATCTCCCAAGTCCCCAGCTAGATTAATACCATGTTTTACCCAGCTCAGCACACTCGTTTCCTAAAAACCTTATCCTCAGCAGTAATCGAATGCTTTCTCAGTAGAGCTACGTATATCCTATCCATTTTCCCAATAGGATTTCTTGAACTAAATTTCAATTTCCCCCAAGTAGAGCTTAGAAGCCCAAACCGGGAATCTCTCCCCAACAACACCTTTCCCAGCAAAATCTCAAAACCTCAAGTTATCAAGTGATTCCTTAAGTGGAATATCCAGACTAAGATTCCAACTCTCCTAAAGGAAAATGTAAAATTCCTCAGGAGAGCTATTCCTCACGCTTCTACTTAAGGTCCTTAGAATTGACCTCGACCCTCAGAATTGGTCGCTCTTACTTAAGGTCCTCAGAATTTACCACAACCTTCAGAATAGGTCACTCTAACTTAAGGTACTCAGAATTGACCTCGAGCCTCTAAATTAATCGCTCTAACTTAAGGTCCTCAAAATTGACCGCGACCCTCCAAATTGGTCGCCTGCACTTAAGGTCCTCAGAATTGATCTTGATCAACAGATATTGTCGCTCCAACTTAAGCTCCTCAGAATTGAACTCGACCCTCAGAATTGGTCGCCCCAACATAAGATCCTCAGAATTGACTTGGACCCTCAAAATTGGTCGCTCCCACTTAAGGTCCTTAGGATTGACCTCAACCCTGAGAATTGGTCGCTCCACTTCAAGGTCCTCAGAATTGACCTCGACCCCCAAAATTAGTCACTCCAACTTAAGGACCTCCAAACAGACCTCGACCCTCAGAATTGTTCGCTCCAACTTAAGGTCCTCAAAGTTGACCTCAACCCTCAGAATTTGTCTTGTAAGGACATATTTTTATAAATGTCCGCGATAATTTATTATCTCGTATATCGTTACAACCGTTGAAGAAGTTCAAGAGAAATCTATATCAAGATAGATCCGAATATATCAAGGTTCTTCATCAAAAGGACTCCGCAAAGTTTACTTTAGTAAGGTTATGTTTTAAATACCTTAACTTTGCACTTAGAGTTTTTGGGATATTTTTACATAATATTTTCTAAGTGTTGGAGCGGACTTGTTCGTCAAAATTTGAGAATGAGTATTTTTCTAAGTGTTGGAGCGGATATTAAAATAATATTTTCTAGCGTTCCAGTCGTTCAAATGACTTTGCTCTTTCGTTCGAATGACATTGCATTGTCACGCGATGTCGCTTGAACGACACACATATCTCGTTCGAGCAAGATCTCTTTTTCGTTCGAATGAGCTCGACAACCGAGGTGACACGATTTTCTATAAATACTCATTAAAAAGTTTCATTTTCATTAAGAAGTCGCAACGCTTTGAAAGATAGAAAACTGCGAATCTGCACAATTTTTTTTGACTTATTCTTTAGGGTTTTCATCCCTTTTCTTTTCAATTCACAAAAATCCAATATGCTTTGGTTAATTGTTTTGGTGTTCAAGAACACATTTTTCTTTTGTTCATTCTTTGTGGGGAGAACTCTATAACCAGAGAGCTGCTTGCTATTGTGGAGGGAGTCCTTGTGAAGATCTTAGACTACGCGTCCTTGTGGTATAGCTACGTGTGAACCAATATTGATTTCTAGCCATTACTTTGAAGGTTTGACGAAGGCATCGTGCGTTACTCTTATGGGCGAAAGCAAGATGGTATGTAAGTCAATGGTCTTTGTACACTTGTCAGAGTTCTAGAAATAAAAGGTTTTGCCCTTCGGGGATTTTTTCTGAAATTTGTGTCACATGCTTTATTCATTTATGGGTTGACATATGCACACACGTAGTTGCATGTTTAGGGTATGAATTGATTTGGTTTAAAAAATAGACTCTAATTAAATAATTGTGCTAAAGTAGAAATTTGCGAACTTAATCAATTATCAAACAGTCATATTTTTTTTTACAAATTAGTACCAGAGCGGGTTGCACTAATTTATCACGTATTCCTATTTTCTGCAAAATCGTGTGATATTGATTTTTTTTAAAAAATCAGTTTTGTGAAAAATCGTAATTTTTCCAATGGACATTCATTTAGTAAGGTGCCTATTTTTGATTGAAAAAATTAGGCCTATTGGAAAGCTCGCATGAAATCTAGTTTAAAATCCATTGATGAGCGTGTTGGGTTGCTTTGTGAAAATGGGTGGACTCCTCCCACTGTCACCGTTAAAATATCACTTCTTTAAAAATCGTGTCGGCCTAGACTGAAGATGATTTTAAAATATCTAATTTTAATTCTCGTGGTTTGAGTGCTAATTCTGGAGCCGTCACTCCTGACGAGTTCCATCGAATTATGACGTGCACCATATCTAAACAGGCATATGATGTTTTGAAATTGACACATGAGGGTACGAACGCGGTTAAAGAATCAAAATTATAAAATTTGGCCACCCAATTTGAGAATATCACCATGTTTGAGTCTGAATGCTTTGATGATTTTTATGCATGTTTGTTGGAAATTGTAAACACCAGTTTTAATTTGGGCGAGGTGATTGATAACACGTGTGTCATTAAAAAGATTTTGAGATGTCTCCCAAAATGCTTTATTCCTAAAGTCACTATTTTGAACTCCTTGGGAAATTTGGAATCACTTAAGTTGGAAGAACTTGTAGGAGGTCTTCAAACCTATGAGATTGACATGTTTCCCAAACCATTAAGGCTAAGGATAAATGCATTACTTTAAAGACTCATTTTAAGAAAAAAAAGAGAAAGTTTAAGAGTCCGATTTTGAGGAAGATTTTGATTTTAAAGATGGCCTTGTTTGCGAATTTTTTTAAAAATTTCTCAACATGAACAAAAATAAGTCTTCCAATAAGAGATTTTTTGAGAAAAATAAAGAGGAGAGTGAGGAAAATTTAGAAAGTTTGACGTGTTTTGAGTGTGGGGGTAAAAGGCATAAGGCGTATGAGTGTGCCACTAGACTTGGGAGAGAGAAAAAGAAAATGGCTATGCCTGCCACACTTAGTGATAGCGACATAGAAGTTTTTGATTCGAGTGATGAAAAAGATCACGGTATGTGTGTCGCATTTTTAGCTAGTCAAGTTAACACACCTATTTTGGATGGAGGTGAGGGGACTAGTTCTCGTGAGACTCCCGAGGAAGATGATTTGAGTGTTTCGAGTCAGGGAGAAAGTGAGAGTGAAAGTGGAGATGAAAGTGAGCTCCAAAAAGCTTTTAGTGATTTATACATAGAGACCTTAAAAATAAAGAAGTATAATAGGGATTTAGGTCACTGAGTGTTAAAGTTTGAGAGAGAGAAGGATGTTTTAAGAAAGGAAAAATGTGATTTGACCAACATGGTGTCTAGTCTGACGACACATGTATCCCAACTCGAGAGTGATATCGAACATGTCAGGGAGGTCAAAGTCAATTTTGAGAACTCACCTAAGAAGGTTGAAAAGGTGGTTCTTAATATCGATAAGGGTAGAGTTGGCGGTCTAGGAAAAGGTCATGACGGTGCTTCCACTTGTTTTGTCGCACCCGTGCCGATTCCCACTTTAGTGACAGATTCACATGGCCCAAAAATTAATCCACCTAGGCATCCATTTCCCGTTAGGAGAGAACATCCTAGAGTTTTTGACAGGGGTGTTCCTAGGCCTATTTATGTTTGTTCCCATTGCAAGAGGACGGAACACCTTCGGGAATTTTTCTTTAAGTTGGGTTATGTGTCACATTTTGCTTTTACACATATTTCTACTACACATGCACCCACTCATGATACTTTACATGTCCCTGGAGACTACATGATAGAGTTTTCACATTTAGGTGAGCAAGTTAAGTTTTTGGTTAAAGCTTCACAAAATTTGATGGAGGTTTTCATAAGTTGACACCACCTTTGGAAAACCCCTCTCCACCTAACGATTGAGGTTTGACTTGTTTACTAGCATAGGATATTTTCCATGATGACATTATTTGCCTATTGCTAGTATGTATCATTTTTGTATGTTTTCCTTTTTTGTAGAAAAATACAAAAAAAAATTATTTTGATAAAATTTTTGAAAAATTCAAAAAGAGTTTTGTATTGTGTTTAAACCGTTTATGGATAGACACTTAGGATGACCGAGTCACAACATCATTTCATTTTTCATGTGACTATTTGATAGTGTTTTTAGACAATATATCATCTTATCTTTTTGCTTTATAATGTTAGGAGTCATTAAGATGTAATTAAGTGTTACTTCCTATATGTTTGACTCTTGATTTACTTTTTGCACACATGCACACCTTTTTTTGATTATTGTGCTTGTTTTATCACATGTTGGTTGGGGGTTTTCACTTTAATCCTATCCTTAAAACGAACCAAACACAATAAAATTTAATAAGAAAGTTGTGCATGTAAGAGTCATTTGCGAGTTTTTGTGCTTTATTTGAAAATAGTGAAGGGGCGAAAGGTTCATCTGACGTTTGCAAATACTAAGCCACCGTTATATTAGACCTAAAAAATTGAGGAATTTTATTATCCAGTACCCAAGGAGGTTTAAAAGAGTCAAAAAAAAATTTAAAGGCAATAAAAAGAAATTCATGCCAAAAAGGGGTCATTTAGATTTTTGCACCAATTATCCATTGTTTGAGAATTTAGATTACCTCTAAAAGAAAATATATATGAGGGAGCTTGGATGGATAATTAAAACGGGTTTGCATATCCTTAAAAGTCTTGGAAAAAGTGCTACATAGTTATGGACGTTATTGGTGTGGAAATCACTTTGACTTTGATTTGTTGATTTGCATAAGACGATGTCATCTAAATTCGACAATTTTTACACCTAAGGATACTTTTAATGTTCATTCGTTAGGAGTACATGTATTCATCATGCACATATAATTGATTGAGTTGCTTTATCTATCGAATGTGTTCACACCCACACATTTCATTTCCAAGACTTGGTTATTTTAGTATAAATCCATGGTGTGATTTTTGGTATCTTATTTTTGTACAAACAAATTGAAAATAAAAAATAGTTTGTGAATGTTTTTGAGATACTCCTTTGCATGCACGATTTTGATTCATGTTTGGTATGAATTTTATCATGACACTCCATGTTTCGATAATTTCTTCTTATTTGTCTTTTTGGGGACATTATTAAAAGGATGAGAACAAATTGTCATGTTAAGGGGGAGTTTTTGCATTATGGGGGAGATTTGATTAGATTGATTGATTTATTCTTATATCATTTCAAACTCGATGCGTCACAAAGGTTTTTACTTTATCTCATGTGTCTAGGTACAAAGATTTATGATCATTATGTTGCATACCCTTATGCTAAAAGCTTTGAGATTTGATGAAGGCTTTTGAAGAAAAGTTTGGGATCTTGCAAATTTGAACCCTTTTAGTTTTGAGATTTATGGGAGGATAGATTTGTATAGGCATCTTGGTAATTGATAATTTGGATGTTTTAATGTATGTTCCGACATAGACATAGGGGGAGATTTGTAAGGACATATTTTTATAAATGTTCGTGACAATTTATTATTTCGTATACCATTACAACCGTCGAAGAAGTGCAAGAGTAATATACATCAAGACGGATCTGAATATATCAAATTTCTTCATCAAAAAGACTCCGTAAAGTTTACTTTGGTAAGTTTATGTTTTAAATAACTTAACTTTGCACTTAGAGCTTTTGGGATATTTTTACAAAATATTATATTTTTACAAACTATTTTCTAAGTGTTGGAGCGAACTTTTTCGTCAAAATTTGAGAATGAATATTTTTTCTAAATGTTGGAGCGGATGTTAAAATAATATTTTCTGACATTCCAGTCTTCAAACGACTTTGCTCTGTCGTTTGAACGACATTGCATTGTCGCGCGATGTTGCCTGAATGACACGCATATCTCGTTCGAGTGAGATCTATTTTTCGTTCTAATGAGCTCGACAACCGAGGTGACATAATTTTCTATTTCGTTTTCATTAAGAAGTCCCAGTGTTTTGAAAGACAAAAAACTGCGAATCTGCAGAATTCTGTTTGACTTCTTATTTCGGATTTTCATCCCTTTTGTTTTCAATTCACGAAAATCCCATATGCTTTGGTGAATTATTTTGGTGTTCAAGCAAACATTTTTCTTTTATTCATTCTTTGTGGGGAGAACTCTACAACCGAAGAGCTGAGTGCTAATTGTGGAGGTAGTCCTTGTGAACATCTTAGACTACGCGTCCTTGTGGTATAGCTGCATGTGAACTACTGTTGATTTCTAGACGTTACTTTGAATGTTTGACGAAGGCACGATGCATTACTCTTATGGGTAAAAGCAAGATGGTATGTAAGTCAATGGTGTAGTAAACTTGTCAGAGTTCTAGAAATAAAAGGTTTTGCCCTTAGGGGATTTTTCTTGAAATTTGTGTCACATGCTTTATTTATTTATGGGTTGACACATGCACACACGTAGTTGCATGTTTAGGGGATGAATTGATTTGGTTTAAAAAATAGACTCTAATTAAATAATTCTGCCAAAGTAGAAGTTTGCGAAATTAATCAATTATCACACAGTCGTATTTTTTTTACAAATTGGTATCAGAGCCGGTTGCACTAATTTATCGCGTATTCTTATTTTCTGCAAAATCGTGTGATATTGATTTTTTTAAAAAAATCAGTTTTGTGAAAAATTGCAAATTTTTCAATGGAACATTCATTTAATAAGGTGCCTATTTTTTATGGGAAAAATTATGCCTATTGGAAAGCTCGTATGAAATATAGTTTAAAAACCATTGACGAGCGCGTTTGGTTGCTTTACGAAAATGGGTGGACTCCTCCCACTGTCACCATTAAAAATATCACTTCTTTAAAAACTGTGTCGGCCTAGACTGAAGATGATTTTAAAATGTCTAATTTTAGTTCTCGTGGTTTGCGTGCTATTTCTGGAGCCATCACTCCTGACGAGTTCCGCCGAATTATGACGTGCACCATGTCTAAAGAGGCATAGGATGTTTTGAAATTGACACATGAGGGTACGAACACGGTTAAAGAATCAAAATTATAAAATTTGGCCACCCAATTTGAGACTATCACCATGTCTGGGTCTGAATACTTTGAAGATTTATATGCACGTTTGTCGGACATTGTAAACACCAGTTTTAATTTGGGTGAGGTTATTGATAACACGCGTGTCATTAAAAAGATTTTGAGATCTCTCCCAAAATGCTTTATTCCTAAAGTCACTATTTTGAACTCCTTGGGAAATTTGGAATCACTTAAGTTGGATGAACTTGTAGGAGGTCTTCAAACCTATGAGATTGACATGTTTCCCCAAACCATTAAGGCTAAGGATAAAGGCATTGCTTTAAAGACTCATTTTAAGAAAAAAAAAGAAAAAGTTTGTGAGTCCAATTCTGATTTTAAAGATATGGCCTTGTTTGCAAAAATTTTTAAAAATTTCTCAACATGAACAAAAATAAGTCTTCCTATAAGAGATTTTTTGAGAAAAATAAAGAGGCTAAAGAAAGCGGTGAAAAAGAAAAAGAGAGAGAAAAAGAAAAGGAGAGTGAAGAAAATTTAGAAAGTTTGACGTGTTTTGAGTGTGGGGGTAAATGGCATAAGGCGTATGAGTGTGCCACTAGACTTAGGAGAGAGGAAAAGAAAGTGGCTATGCCTGCCACACTTAGTGATAGCAACATAGAGGTTTTATATTCGGGTGATGAAAAAGAGAACGGTATGTGTGTCGCATTTTTAGCTAGTCGAGTTAACACACCTAGTTTGGTTGGAGGTGAGGGGACTAGTTCTCGTGAGACCCCCGAGGAGGATGATTTGAGTTTTTCGAGTAAGGGTGAAAGCGAGAGTGAAAGTGGAGACGAAAGTGAGCTCCAAAAAGATTTTAGAGATTTATACACCGAGACCTTAAAAACAAAGAAGTTGATAAGCACCCAAAAATGTACATTTTATATCCGAATAGACATACTTTAGTTGCTAATTCTCGATAATTTGGGTCTTATGCGCTTAAATGTTTATCTTGTAGGTCAAACGTCCGTTTGAGATGTCAAAAGCTATATATCGAGGTAAATTTACGTTGAATGGAGCTAATTCCCTCCCCCGTATCCTAGCCTACCCTAAACCGAGCCAAAATCTACCCGAGCCCCGTGTGTGTCTAATTTGTCACTTTTTAATATTTTTTAGATTTTTAGTTTGAGTCGTTTTATTTTAAGTATTTATTTTGATTTATTTAGTATTTTCTAGGTTTTGTTTTATATTTTTCTATTTTATCTTTAGTAGTATAATTTTATTTTATTTTGATTTTTATTAGTTTTTAGTTTTAGTTTTTAGGAGTTTATTGTTAGTTTATTAATTTTATATTTTTTAGGACTTTAGTTTTCATTTAGATTTTAAGTTTTTATTTCTTTTTTTATAAACTTTGGATTTTATTTTTTAGTTTTTTTTTTATTTTTAATTAGATTTTTATTGAGTTTTATTTTTTATTGAGTCTTTATTTTTATTTTTTATTTCATTCAAATATTTAATTTTATTTAAGTTTTTAATTTTATTTTTCTAAGGGTCACAAAATAAACACACACACAACACCTACTCACTCACACCTAATTACCCTACAATCCACTCACACACAAAACACTCCCTCACCCACACCCAACTCATCCTACACCTCACTACACCATATCCAATCTCCTTCTTCTTCAACCTCAAACCCCCACATTATCTCACCTCTCATCAACCTCCATAACCAAAGACGCCCAACTCTCACCCAAATAAAACCACCACCCTTATACCTGCCCGCCCCGAAATCGGTGACCTCCCAACAAACCCACCGGCGGTGCCCTCAATTCTGCCCCGACGGCATTCCACAGCTCCGGCAACTACCAACACCACTGCCGGCACCCCTTTCAACCCAACCCTCTACCCCGGCGCCGACCACAATAAACACCAACCCACTCACCCCTTTGCCGACGGCTACTCTGCCCAGCACCCCGTCGAGACCCAAACCCATTTTTGTGAACCATTTCCACCCGAACACAAACCAGATCGCATCTGCCCATACCCGAGAACCGCCACCAACCTCCAGCCCGACCCCGACCTCATCGCCGCCCCACTTCGCACCCTACGCCGGCGACATCCCACTTTGATCCATACCTCACCAAAACCGTGTCCAACCATTTCAAGACACAAGACCATTTCCATCCCAAATCCAAGCCACGATCTCACCTGTTAAACAAAACCGAACAAAAGCCAAACCAAAATAACAAAGCCACATGTGCAACTTAACCCCTTTATTCCCATTTACCCATTTTACCCCCCAACCACCACTTTTAACCATTTCCAAAATTACCCTCATTCTCCCCACTATCATGACCTCACACCCAAACCACATGCACCCTCCATTAATTCCTAAATTAACCCTCACCCACACCTTATACAACCTCTTGCACCTTTATCCACCCATTTTTACCCCCAAGCTCCATGTGCCTACTATATAAGGATGGAAGACCTCATTTGAAAAGACATAGATCATCAAATATAGAGAGAATTAGATAGAGAAACACCATTTTTTTTAGTAGCTTAGTTTTTTTTTAGATTAGAGAAAAAATTCAATAAATTGAGTGTTGTAATTAATTGAGATGAATGAAGAATTGAAGAATTAATGCAATTGACGACAATTTTGGTTTGACTACTCCTCTCTAATTTTCATTTTATTCTCTTATTTGATTCTAATTTGTATTGGACGATGATTATGGAGGGCTAATCATCCCATTCAAGGGATGAATTTAAACCCTCATGAATCCAATTTGGTTTAATTGTCAATTATAATTTTGTTAGTTTCCTTTGATTAGTAAACTTAATTCCTAATTATTTTCACATTGAGAAGTGAAAAATCATCCTTGAGAAAGGATTGAAAATTTTATTATCATTTGATCATTTGATTCAAACTAGAGATAGGCTTATCACGTGATTTAAATGTTAGTATAATTTCCATCTACTCTTGTTTTCACTTTGTCTAATTTAAATTAGTTTGGTGAATCGATCCTAGTGGGTGATTCATTTAATTGATTTTAATTCATTTAGAGTAGTGCTTGTGGGGATTAAACTTATTTTTCTAAAAGAATATTCAATTAATTCATTAGTGTAATGAGAATTAGCTTTTGAATTAAATGAATATTTTGGAAATTGATGAAATTAAAATTGTGCAAATTAGATAAATTTGTGTGAATTGAGGGTGGATTTTCCGTCCCTTGAATATTTTCTCTCATTTAGTTGCACTCCACTCACTTTTATCACACACTTGTTTTTATTTTTCACATTTTACTTTTAGTTTGATTACCCCCTTTTATTTAGTTTAGTTTAAAACCTCACCTCACCCAATTGATTTAATAGTGAAAAAGCTAAAAAAAAATAGAAAAGTGAAAAAGCACAAAAATAAAATAAAAATTAAACTACATTTGAGTTTGTCTCTAGCTTACCCCCTTGGAAGTGTATTGATAGCCTTACTTACCTCTACACTTGAGTTGATATTATTTTGTAGTTATTTGAGGTATTGACTATCTTGTCTTTCAACAACGACATACAAAATCAAAGTTATCAAATGACGCCTTTGCCATTCTTGGGATCATGAAGCTTGGAGCGGATTTCAACTTGTAGTTCATTTGTTTTTTGTAACATTTTTATATTTTTAGAAGGCTTGTGTGTCCATCCCCAATCCTCGCCTGCAGGCGAGCGCATGAAGGAAGGATCCTCGGGTCCCGCGCGTCCCTCTCGGGAGCGCTTCAGCTGGCGTCGTTTGAGATGAGGTGTAAAAATATTGAGAGATTCATAATCGCCAGTCTATTTTACTCAAAATAGACAAAAGAAAAAGGGGAAGCCATCCCGAAGGATGGCATCCAAAGACATACTGGTGCATACGAAACCAAAATAATTCGAGAAGGGTTCGGAGGCTAAGTTACGAAATGGGAAGGTGGTAGGCACCCATTTCGCCCTTTCGGTCTCTCATGGATATTTGCTATTTTCCCTTTTTATTTTCCCCATGATATGTGTGCATGTGTATATATATAGTGGAGATAGGAATCCTCGACTTGTACCATGGAAGAGATAAAGCGAGTCATTCGTACGAAGGTGTAAAAATAATATTAGAAAATAAGATTTACGCGATTACCCTTACGTTGATCGTTATAACGGAACGATAACGCTCACTAAGAACAAGTATATAGAATATAAGAAAATTGGATTTAGAGAAGATAGAAAATAAGGGAGAATGTGAGAATAGGTCTCGAGTCTCGGGTTTTACCCCGAGATGCCTACGTAAACTATAAAGGCATGAAAGTCCACGTAGTTCGCATACAAAACGAGGGGTGGGGTTTATCCCATAAATCCAAACGAGGGATCTCTTATTTGTGAGTGTGTGTGTGTGTGTAGAAAAAGTGTTTTAGTGGTGAGAAAAGTGTGAGAAAAGTATGAGACTCCCTATTTGGAATTTATGAGCAAACCCTCTTTTTCTTGTTTTTTGGGTTTTATTTATATGAAAATAAGAGATGTGCAATAATACTAAATAAAAAGTATATTAGGATGTGTGAGATGAGATAATAAGAGTGCTAAGTAATAAAATAAGTTATTGAGAATTTAAGAGAATTTTGAAGAGAAAGTTGGACCTTCTTGAAGATCTTGAGCTTGATCTTGAATGTTGGAGAGCAGCCCTTGCACTTGGATGATGGTGAAGAGTGGCTAATTCACCACGTTTGATGAGAAGTGTGATGAAAAATGGAAGTTAGGAAGGGATTTGGATGTTGAAATCGCGCTGTCTTCGAGAGAGGATTTTGGGATTCGCTGAGAGCGATTCTTATCAGATCTGGGCTCCCTTGCAAATGAGGTGAAGGCCTCCTTTTATAAGCCCAGGTCACTGCCAATTGACATAGACCTAGTTCTGCCTATCAGCACCTGCTGATAGGCAGGGTCCGGAACCTGCCATTTGGCAGTGTGTTTTAGGCTTTTTTGGGAAATTAGCTACCGATGGCAAACCGTTGATCAAAATCGCACACGAGGCAAAACATTGGAAAGGTAATTCAGATACCTTTGAAAGTCCTTCGTACTGATCCCAGGTTCGGGAGTTGACTTTGGGTCAAATATATCTCGGAACCGTTTGTCGGTCCATTAGATGGGGAATTATTCGGACGTAGACGGATCGTTCGTCTGCATTGTAAGTTCGAATCGCGCATGGGGTATACCGTTGGAAAGGTTATGAGATGTACTTCAACATTCCAAAGAGATTGACCCAGTTTGAGGAGTTGACTTTTGTCAACCGGGCCCTGGAAGCATTCGGTGACCTCTTGGAGTCAAATGGATCATTCGTCCGCATGGTAAGTCAGAATCCTGCACGGAGCGGACCATTGGAAAGGGATTTTAGTGCCCTTCGAAGATTCATTCAGTCTTGGCCGAGCTGAAGAGTGGACTTAGGTCAAATAGATCCTGGGAGGGCCCGATGGCCTCTAGAGCAAGTTTCGGACGCAAACGAATCGTTCGACCGCATGGTAACACTACAAGAATTTGCACCATTAGCAACAATATTTAGCAACACAAGCTATTTTTGTTGCCAAAGATACCCTTTTGGCAACAAAATCTGAATTATGTTGCTAAAAGACTATTTTACATTGTACTTTTGGCAACATAAAATAAAACTTGTTGCCAAAAGTTAAAATTTCAAGCGGGAAGCTAGGAAAATAAAAGAGGGAAATTTTTTAGCTTTTAGCATCATATTTTTTTGTTGCCAAACATGACATAACTTTTGGCAACATAGGAGTGGGTTGAGAAAAATCTCATACTTTTGGCAACAAAGAAAATTATGATGCCAAAAATATTTTATTTGTTTGTTACTTATTTTTTTTGGACGTTAAGTTAACTAAAAGACTAAAAAAAAAACTCTCCCTCACCTCCGCTCACCGAACCCTAACCCTAACCTCTACTCTTCCTCTCCTCCATCCTGCTATCCCTCTCCTGCTCTCCCTCTCCTCCGTCCTGCTCTTCCCCTCGTCCACCACCTCTGCTACCTCGGTTCAATCCTCTACTCTAGCTCCGGCACACGGGAATGCTCATAGTGAAGATTCCCAAAATTTTAACCATCAATGCTTCTCTTAAAGATTTATCACAAATCGATTTCCTTCTTTTTAGAGAGATAAATAGAGATTAGGTTTTCGATTGTTCACTTCTTTTCAGGTACATCATTCGTTTGACAATCCTTACTCGATACCTCCATTTGTTTATTTGTAAATATATTATATTTTATTATATTAGTTTTATAGTAAAAATTAGTGTTTATGATGATTTAGTTTTGATGTGAATGATTGATTTAGGTCATCTCCTTGTTTATTTCTTCACTTTACATATTTGGGTCTTCTGGAAGAGTTGGTTATGGACATGAATCTGTTTACAAATCTGATGATGACTTTAAACGGGCTATCTTGACTTTGATTGGTAAACATTATTGTGATTCCTATTTTATAGTTACTGTAAATTTATTTTTGTTTGCTGAAAAACAATCAAATGGCTGGAAGCTACAAATTGTACTGCAATTTGTACACCGAGACATCAATTTTCGTTTAGGAAAATAATAAATCAACAAGAAATCTAAATCATGGTATTAGAAGGGATGCTATTATTATCTTGAAGTCAAATGATCATTTTAAACCAAACTCATTATAACTAATATCAGCCTAGCGTATCAAACTCCAGCAAGCAGTTGGTGCGCCTCATTTTACTTGATAAAAATTAAGCAAAAGAAAAATAAACCTAAAAATAAAATATCTTCAACCAGGCACGTCCAATGTAGAAATAAATTTTATAGCTTAAAATGTTTAGGTGAAATGTTTTTTAGATGAATTGTGATGGCACGGAGATAAAATGAATTTAACTATCAGATAAAACATATTGATGGTATTACAAGGGATGCTATTACATTGTTTATTGAAGGTAATTAAGTTTCTAATTATTATTATTATGTTTATTGATATATTTTTTTTGATATTGGGGTTTGAATCTGTAGTTCCATTCATTGATGATTAAGATTATTTATTTTGGTGTTCTCTACTCCATTATATGTGTAGTTGCTTAAATTTATTTGATTTGTTTTGTTTTTAGTATTTTAAAATAGATTGCAGTTAATTAAGCTTTGATTTTGGTGGGTTTTTTACTAGAGCTAATTTATGGATCAGATATGGGATATATAGGTCTTAGTTTGCGGATTGAGTATACTTTAAATAGTGTTCTTTATTCGTTTTGTGTGTAATGAAATCTATTATTATTTTTTTTGTCAATTTATATATATAATATACACACATATCCGATCAGGTGCGGAACCAAATAACGGGTTTACTAACTGACCACCTTAAAACGACTTAGTTTTGGTGTGAAAATGAGGGTGAGATTACAAGAAAACCCCTCACTTCACCTCAAAACTACGTCATTTGAGTTAGTGCGTTAGTATCCGTTATAATATTCAGTTACATATTTGTAATGAGTCATTTTTTTTGTTAACAATTATAATTTAAAAGCGTGCAAGCTTCAGACTTGCTTCTGGTTGACCTCTCTGGCTCCATCTCCATTTTTCCTCTCTCCGGCTCCAACTTGATGGTAACTTGATAACTCATCCATCATTTTTTTTAATTTTCCATAATTGGTTTGAAATTTGAATGATGTTTAGATTTATGTTTCCATTCAAGAATTTTTTAAACTTATAATTTATGTTATTTCCCTTTTTTCGGTTTATAATATTCAAATTAATGTTTAGAAGATATGTGCATTGCTCTTTAATTATAGTTTTAATAGTATTTTTGCAAGGGGTTAGTTGTGGTCTAAGAATTTAAAAGTAAAGTATAAATACTATTATCTGATTGGTGGTTTTAATGTGGTGAGCAACATAACTTTTAAAACATCAATTAAAAGTAGGGTAAATTATACATAGTAATAAACCTCTCAAGTTACACATAGTGCGCATATATACTAGCCATCTAGTTCTTATGCGTACGCATTCAATAGCCCTTAGAACCATTCGAGAGTCATTACCCCTGTAATGAGATCTCTCGAATTGTCCCATTTGGACAGTTTGGGACTGCATAAATTCTGTATAATAATGTACTTAGTGGTGTACACTTGTTACTTTTGGGGGAACTTCTATTGCCATCTCTTAATGTTCTTTGGGTACATACTAGATTGATGCGGTGTTGAGTGTTAATTCAATTGATAAATCGATATCAATTGAAATAACGCGAACACTTGCAAATCTATGTCGTGTACTTGGAGAACTATGGGGATATGCTGTCGAAATTTCCTCAGATTGAAACAATGTGGATGAGCTGCTAAGTGTGTTACAGAAATATGCGGTCTTGAATGGGATAGAACCACTCACCTTTTAGAGGATATGGAGGAGATACAATTATATTGTTTTATACGAGATGCACAAGGAAATAAATTGTAACTTCTAAGTAAAAGTTAATTCATCATTTGTTGTTTATGTACTCTCTCAATTAGCGAATATGTAGGGGGTCAATAAGAGTTTAAATTATATTGCTTTGTATGAAATATACGAGGAAAAAAGGTAACTTTTACGTAAAATTTAATTCATCTATTGTTGTTTATGTAATCTCTCAATAAACAGATATGGAATAAGTGGACAAGAGTTGGATGACACTTAAGCATAGAGTAGGTGAGCGATATCGTGACGGCGCTAAGTCTTTTGTTGACAGAGCAATGGCCAAAGTGAGCCAAAATGGTACAATTCAATGCCCGTGTAATAATTGTTGTAATCGTTATTGGCACATTGACCATGTTGTGATGTTTCATTTAGTACGACATGGCATAATGGAAAGTTATAAGATATGGGTTCATCATAGGGAATCTATTTTGCAACACCAAATCGATGAATCTGAAGATGACACGAATGTTGAAATTGGTGATAATGAAGACAAGGATGACGATTTCCCCGAATTAGTAGAAGACTATTGTAGGGGGACTTATACGGGGCGTGATTCAGGGGATTTTGGGACAGACGAAGCGTATGATAACACCAAAATGAAAGATGTGCAAAATATCAAAAAAATACTAAAGGCTGCCCAACGTGAGGTGTACCCGGGTTGCAAAACATATAAGCTATTAAAATTTGTGATTATAATGTTTCATTTGAAGGTTGTGGGTAAATGGAGTAATAAGTCATTTGACATGTTGATGGAGGTATTAGTGGATCTTCTGCCTGCAGGGAATTTGGTTTCGAAATCAATTTATGAAGCCAAAAAGCTGCTACGTGAATTGGGCTTGGGATATGAGACAATCCATGCATGCCAACATGATTGCGCTCTATTTTGGAAGGAGAATGCATCTCTTGATAATTGTACGATATATGGGGAGTCTAAATACAAGCCCAATTTTGGCAATGGTAAGAAGATCCCTCAAAAGGTACTACGCTACTTTCCATTGACACCTAGGTTGCAAAGATTATTTATGTCAAGGAAGACGGCTACAGGCATGAGATGGCACAGTGATAAGCGCGTGGATGATGGGATATTGAGGTATCCAGCTAATAGTGAGGAGTGGAAGGACTTTGATCGATGTTATCCTGATTTTTATAAGGATCCCCGTAATGTGAGGCTAGGCCTCGCCACCGATGGGTTCAACCCTTTTGGTAACATGAGCACCTCTTATAGCATGTGGCTTATGATAATAATGCCATATAACATGGAACCTTGGAACTGTATGAAGGATCCATTTTTCATGGTGACTTTACTTATTCCTGGGCCTAATGCCCCCGATAAAGAAATTGATGTTTACATGCGACCATTGATTGATGAGTTGAACGAGTTGTGGGAAAATGGCGTACTCACTTATGATGCGTCTACTCAACAAACGTTTCGGATGCATGCAGCTGTAATGTGGACGATAAACGACTTTCCTGCCTATGGTAACTTATCTGGGTGGAGTATGAAAGGTTATCTTGCTTGTCCCCCATGTAATGAGGATGCATTATCTCAACGCCTGCGAAGTAAGATTGTCTACTTGGTCCATCGATGTTACATTCCCGAGGACCATACTTTGTGAAGGAGTAAGGCATTTAACGGTATGTTTGAGAATCAAAATCGATCCTTGGAGTTACCAGTGGAAAAAGTACTAAATCGATTGAATTTCTTGTCAAATGCCAAGTTTGGAAAGCATCCGAGCAATAAGAAAAGGCCTCGTGACCCAACAGAATTGAACTGGACAAAGAAAAGCATTTTATACGAGCTCCCGTATTGGAAAACACTAAAGCTTCATCACAACCTTGATGTGATGCACATTGAGAAAAATATATGTGACAATTTACTTGGAACAATATTGAACATGGATGGGAAGAACAAGGACACAGAAAAAGCACGCCTTGATCAGAAGATATGGGCATAAGGGCGGAATTGCACTTACAAAAGCGTCCTGATGGGTCTTATGTCAAGCATCTCGCAATATATACATTAACCCCAAAGGAGAAGGAGTATTTTTATGATTATTTGAAATCAGTTAAGTATCCAGATGGCTATGCTGCAAACATCTCAAGATGTGTGACTACAAAGGCTGGAAAATTATTTGGCCTTAAAAGCCATGATTGTCATGTCTTGTTACAATGAATTCTTGCCATTGGGATGCGTGGATACCTTCCTAAAGATATTTGTATTACACTGGATGAGTTGGGTGAATGGTTTCAGGAGTTTTTCTCCAAAACATTAGTGCGGACAGATTTGGAGAAATTAGAGGAACGCATAATTCTGATACTTTGCAAAATGGAGAAGATTTTCCCCCCGACATTCTTTGATGTAATGGTCCATTTGGCGGTTCATTTGGCACGTGAGGCCAAACTTGCTGGACCAGTACAATATCGATGGATGTTTCCAATTGAAAGGTAAATGCAACTATTATAACGTTAATTTAGTTTAATATCTTAAAAAATGTGTAAAATGTGTAATATTCATCTAACTATTATTAATTTCAAGGTTTCTTGGAACTTTGAAAGAATTTGTATCTAACCGAGCCAGGCCTGAAGGTTCCATTGCGGAGATGTACATCGTGAAAGAGTGTTTGACTTTTTTCTCAATGTACTTGAGCCATGTTGAAACCGTATTTAACAGAGAAGAACGGAATTGTGATGGTGGTGAATGTGGCTTGGAGCTAGTTGTCTTTAACCAAAATGTCCGTCCTTTCGGATGTATCTCAAGGTCTCCTGATGTGTCTGAAAAGGAGCTCAATATGGCTAAGTGGTTTGTGTTGTATAACACTGCTGAGGTTGAGCCGTATCTAGAGTACGTGTTTCAAATTTATAATATTCATGATCTTTTTGTTTGATTATCCATTTTATTAATAAATTAAATTCTCTTATTAGGGAACACAAAAGTCTACTTCAAATTCCAAATGGACGTGACGTAATTTAAATTCAACGCCAAAAATTTCCGAAGTGGTTTAAAGAACGGCTAAGATATATAAAGAAAGTTACTTTGCATCCCTTTAACATTAATTTAATACGACTTTCATATGTTGTTTATGTAGATGAATCTTTTACGAGCGCAAGGGTCCCCCAAAGCAAATGATGAGCTCTGGTCATTAGCAAATGGACCTAATGTGATAGTGAATATGTATTCGAGTTGCATTTGCAATGGAGTTCGATTCCATACTAGGGATCGAGACATGCATCGTAGGAGTCAGAATAGTGGGTTGGTCTCCAAAGGGGAACACGAGGGTCCTGAGCTAGAATTTTACGATTACTTGAGCAAAATTTATGAGATGACATATATTTATGGGAATAAAGTCATTTTGTTCCAATGCGAATGGTTCAACACCGGTAGGAGGAAGACAGTGCACACTGATTCACATTTTATTAGTATTGATGTCAAGAGTCGGTGGTATAAAGATGATCCATTTGTTTTGTTTAGTCAGGTTCAACAAGTTATCTATGTCAATGATACAAAGTTAGGTGCGCATTGGCAAATCGTACAAAAAGTCCAACATCGGGGAACCTGGGATGTACCGGAGTTGGATAACGATGATACCAGGGCAGCAGAATTGCATGGATCTGGTGATGTGTTCCAACAAGTCGAAACAAAAAATGTTATCCCAATCGTCGTTGAAGATACTGCTACTCAATTTCATAGGAATGATGCAATTCCTGAGGTTATCCCTCGTGATAGGGTTCTGCATCCAATGGGGGAAAATATTGATAATGATGATGATGATGTCATTGATGATGAAACAATGTTAGAGAATGGAGATAACGAAGAAGATGGGGAGAAAATGGATTATGATTATGATATTGATATTGATACTGATATGTAATGTTAAATGTTTTGTTCCTATTTTGTTTTGTATGTGGACAAACTTTTTATGTTTCTATCTAGTGTAATTTGTTACGTGCTGTGCCAAATTAGTTTTATCAAATTAGAGAATGGAGATAACGAAGAAAATGGATTATGATTATGATATTGATACTGATATGTAATGTTAAAATGTTTGTTCCTATTTCGTTATGTGTTGTGTCATATTGGTTTTATCAAATATTATTAATCAAGTTATATGTTTCCATCTAGCGTAATTCGTTATGTAGTGTGATGTTCATTTTAATTTATTTAATTTTTGTGTTTAGTCGAAAAATATGCCTCCAAAGGAAAAAATATGGCTTCAACCTAGACATACGGGTCGTATGATGTTAGCTTATGAGAAAGAAAGGCTCAATAATATTAAGAAGAATCAATTGCGACTGAATGCTTTGGTGCCTAACGAGATCAGATTCAGTGAGAATTAAAATTTTAATGTAAATGTACGAGATGATGACGAGTACAGATTACCCGATGGTGAGGAGGATCTTAGTTCGTCCAGTGGTGATGATGTCAGTGATGATAATAATGAGTATTCTAATCCTCAAATGGAGAAGGTAATGCATGCATGGTAGTGTAATTGAAATTAAGTTTATGTTCATTACCTCAATATACTTTAAAGTACATATATAGATTCTATACATTTTTTGCATCACTAATTAAACTGTATTTTGTATTGGCAGGTCTCGAACATGGAGCCCGTACGACGATTATTTCGTCGTTCTCCCTCCCCCCGACAAGAGAAGCCTCATTTGAGGAGACACTCAACATCAAAATCAATATGTCACGAGTACCACCAGTGAGCAACAATGCAGGTAACATAATATATATAAAGTTATATATATATATATATATATATATATATATATATATATATATATAAACTGCTATATAAACAGTTTATATATAACCAGTTTATATATAAACTGCTTATATATAACAGCTTATATATAGCAGTTTATATATAAACTATTATATATATAACATTTTATATATAACAGTTTATATATAACTGTTTTATACATAAACCTCTATATATAAAATGTTATATATATAACAGTTTATATGTAAACTGCTTATATATAACAGCTTATATATAGCAGTTTATATATAAACGGTTATATATAAACTGTTATATATAATTGTTTATATATAAACTTATTTATTTTTCTTTGAAATCTTGTTTAGATTGTTTAAATCTACTTCTTGTATATATAATTATCTTACTTTTGCATTAAAACAGGAAGTTCGAGTCACTCCTCGATGCACTTTCAACAGAGAACATCAAATGATAATGTCGTAGAAGATATATAAGTTACTGTTACTGACGTTTCCATGAGGCGTAAGTCATTTTTGTTTAGATTGTTTAAATTTACTTATTGTATATATAATTGTCTTTATTTTTTATTAAAACAGGAAGCTCGAGTCACTCCTCGATGCGTCTCCAACAAAGAACATCAATCAATGATGTTGTTGAAGATATACAGGCTGATATTTCGGATGTTTCCTTGATATGTAAGTTATTTTGATTATTTTATTAGTAGTTTATTATGTACTACTTGACATTTATTATATTACTTTATGATCTTTATTTTTCTACAGCTAGTAGAACCAAAAAGCGAGTTCGAGGATTAACACGTGGAATGAAGGTTGAGAAAATGGTAAAAAGACATGGAAAACTTGAAGTGTGTCTGTTGGAAGGTGATGGGGAACCTATGGGTGTAAATGCTCCTTCTCTAGGACAACAAATAGGAATTGAGGTTCGAAATACGAAAACCACTTCAAGGGGTGACTCGTTGGGAGGAAATTGATTCTGGGACACAAGATGCAGTAATCGCCAGGATTCGGGTAGTTATATTTGATTCTTTCAGTTAGATATTATTTCAATGTTATTGTGTTTATTTCTAATTAAAGTAAATTTGCAGGATAAATTCGATATTGTTAACTATGATGAGGATGAGTTTGTCAGACATGTTATTCATAGGAAGTTTGCACGGAGGTAGACTGGCTGGAGGAGTAAAATGTACATACATTACACGAAATTATTGAAGGAAGGAGTCGACCCTAAAAAGAATTCATATGGAGGGGTTACACCAAGCAATTGGAAGTACATGATAGATGATGTTTCGAGTGGTGAGAAGTTCAAGGTAACTAATTCGTATTTCATTATGTTTGTAATTTAGCCATTCCTTGAAAAATGCATTATTGGAGATCCATTTAGAATTTTTTTATGTTTTTAATTAGGCAAGGTCAGTAAAAGGTCAATTAGCACGTGCTAGTTTGCCTTGGAATCATACTTGTGGGCCGCGATCATTTGTAGCTGCCATGTCAATCGAGGTGATACGTTATGTAATTTATGAATTTAATTACTTATCAATGTAAAATCATATTCTCATTGGTTCCATTTATGAATAGGCTGAAGAAAAGGGTGGTGAGAGACCATATATTACTGACTTTTTTAAATCATCTCATTGGAGTGAGAAAAATAATGACTGGGTGGATCCAAAGTGCAAGGAAAAATATGTATGTACATCTTTGATGAATTAATTATATTATGAGAGATCCCATATTGCTGACTTCTTTATATTGTTATTTTAAAATTTGTTGACTAATTATAACGTGAGCTTATACTATTTTAAATATGGCAGGAGAAGTTTGTGGAGCTTAAATAGAGATCTTCGCAACCAAATGCACCCTTCATGTCACAAGAGGATATGTCGATAGAAGTTTTTGGAAAAAGATCGGGCCATATTGTTGGATGGGGGGTAGGCCCGAAGCCCTCTAAAGCTTCAAGTACAATAGGACAGTTGAGGGCGCGTGATGAAGAGGTGAGGCTACTAAGAGAGAATTTGGCTTTAGTCGAGGAGAGAAATAATATCCAATAACAGAAGATAGATGCTCAACAACAGAAGATAGAGGTCCAAGATAAAAAATTTGAGTATTTCTAGGAATACACGATGCAAATGTTTGCAAAAATATGTAAGGATCAAGAACGAGGGAGCGTATCCGGAGGATCTCCAGTTTCGAATCAATTTGGTAAGTATATATATTTATATGTTATATATATAGCTGTTATAACATATATGCATATATAACAACATATATGCTGTTATAACAGCATATATGTTGTTATATATGCATATATGTTATAACAGCTATATATATAACATATGCTGCTATAACATATATGCTGTTATAACAACATATATGCTATTATAGCAGCATATGTTAAATATATAGCTGTTATAACATATATGCATATATAACAACATATATGTTATAATAACCTATATATATAACATACATGTCATATATGTTTACATGCCTGTGTACAATTCCATTATCTGTTTTATGTGTGTGTGCTCATGTAAATAATTGGAACATTCAAAGAGATGATTACCTAGCTTTGTGTTGATATGTGATTTATAAGCCATACTTTATCTTATATAAATTACATTTAACATTTCGTCCCAAAAGAGGCTGTAAGGACCTATGTTCTATTTTTCCATTACTGTACGATGCATTAGTTTGCAAAAATATCTGAATTTGTAAACAATGTGATTACAGTATATATGGGAGATTGAAATGTAAATGTGATTACCGTAGGAACCGACCGCGTTGTCACGGGGATCCCGGTTTGAGTGTAAGACGTAAATTTGCAAAAAATTAGACTTAAGCATAAAAACATATCATTGAAGGGTGAAAACGTAAAACAACCACAAAACAGTCCCGTAAGAGTCACGAACAACTCGCACGGGACCAATGTGACTCGTAGGAACCGACTGCGTAGTCACGGGGATCCCGGTTTGAGTGTACGATATAAATTTGCAGAAAATTTACTTAAGCATAAAAACATGCCATCAAAGGGTGAAAATGTAAAACTACCACAGAACGGTCGCGTAAGAGTCACAAACACCTCGCACGGGACCAATGTCACTCGTTGGAACCGATCGCGTAGTCACGGGGCTCCCGATTAAAGTGTACGACGTAAATTTAAGAAAAATTAGACTTTAGCATAAAAACATGCCATCAAAGTGTGAAAATGTAAAACAAACACAGAACGGTACCGTAAGAGTCATGAACACCTCGCACGGGACCAATGTGACTCGTAGGAACCGATCGCGTAGTCACGGGGCTCCCGGTTTGAGTGTACGACGTAAATTTACCAAAAAATAGACTTAAGCATAAAATCATGCCATCGAAGGGTGAAAATGTAAAATAAACACATAACGGTCCTGTAAGAGTCACGAACACCTCGCACGGGACCAATGTGACTCGTAGGAACCGACCGCGTAGTCACGGGGCTCCCGGTTTGAGTGTACGACGTAAATTTGTAAAAAATTAGACTTAAGCATAAAAACATGTCATCGAAGGGTGAAAATGTAAAACAAACACAGAATGGTCCCGTAAGAGTCATGAACACCTCGCACGGTACCAATGTGACTCGTAGGAACCGACCGCGTAGTCACGGGGATCCTGGTTTGAGTGTAAGACGTAAATTTGCAAAAAAGTAGACTTACGCATAAAAACTTGTCAATGAAGGGTGAAAACATAAAACGGCCACAAAACGGTCCCGTAAGAGTCACGATCAACTCGCACGGGACCAATGTGACTCGTAGGAACCGACCGCGTAGTCACGGGGCTCCCGATTTTAGTGTACGACGTAAATTTGCAAAAAATTAGACTTAACCATAAAAACATGCCATCGAAGGGTGAAAACATAAAATAGCCACAGAACGGTCGCGAAAGAATCACGAACACCTCGCACGGGACCAATGTGACTCGTAGGAACCGACCGCGTAGTCACGGGGCTCACGGTTTGAGTGTACGACGTAAATTTGAAAAAAATTAGACTTAAGCATAAAAACATGCCATCGAAGGGTGAAAACATAAAACAAACACAGAACGGTCGCGTAAGAGTCATGAACAGCTCGCACGGGACTAATGTCACTCGTTGGAACCGACCGCGTAGTCACGGAGCTCCCGGTTTAAGTGTACGACGTAAATTTGCCAAAAGTGAGACTTTTGAATAAAAACATGACATCGAAGGGTTAAAGCATCAAACAAACACATAACGGCCCCGTAAGAGTCACCAACACCTCGCACGGGACCAATATGACCCCTAGGAATCGATCGCGTAGTCCCGGGGCTCCCGATTTAAGTGTACAACGCAAACTTGCAAAAAATTAGACTTAAGCATAAAAACATGCCGTCGAAGGGTGAAAACGTAAAACAACCACAGAACGGTCGCGTAAGAGTCACGAACACCTCACACAGGACTAATGTCACTAGTTGGAACCGACCGCATAGTCACGAGGATCCCGGTTTGAGTGTACGACGTAAATTTGCAAAAAATTAGACTTAAGCATAAAAAATAGGCCATTGAAGGGTGAAAATGTAAAACAAACACAGAACGGTCCCGTAAGAGTCACGAACAACTCGCACGGGACCAATGTGACTCGTAGGAACCGACCGGGAAGCCACGGGGCTCCCAGTTTGAGTGTAAGACGTAAATTTATAAAAAATTAGACTTAAGCATAAAAACATGCCATCGGAGGGTGAAAACATAAAGCAGCCACAAAATGGTCCCGTAAGAGTCACGAACACCTCACACGGGACCAATGTTATCCCTATGAACCGACCGCGTAGTCCCGAGGGTCTCGGTTTGAGTGTACGACGTAAATTTGTAAAAAACTAGACTTAACCATAAAAACATGCCATCGAAGGGTGAAAACATAAAACAACCACAAAACGGTCTCGTAAGAGTCACGAACACCTCGTACGGGACCAATGTGACTCGTAGGAACTGATCGCATAGTCACGGGGCTCCCGGTTTGAGTGTACAACGTAAATTTGCAAAAAATTAGACTTAAGCATAAAAACATGCCATCGAAGGGTGAAAAAGTAAAACAAACATAGAACGGTCGCGTAAGAGTCACGAACAGCTCGCACGGGACCAATGTCACTCGTTGAAACCGACCGCGTAGTCACGGAACTCCCGGTTTGAGTGTACGACGTGAATTTGCCAAAAGAGAGACTTTTGAATAAAAACATGACATCGAAGGGTTATAGCTTCAAACAAACACTTAACGGCCCCGTAAGAGTCACCAACACCTCGCACGGGACCAATGTGACTCCTAAGAATCAACCGCGTAGTCCCGGGGCTCCCGGTTTGAGTGTACGACGCAAATTTGCAAAAAAAAGACTTAAGCATAAAAACATGTCGTCGAAGGGGGTAAACGTAAAACAACCACAGAACGGTCGCGTAAGAGTCACGAACACCTTGCACGGGACCAATGTCACTCGTTGGAACCGACCGCATAGTCACGGGGATTCCGGTTTGAGTGTACGACGTAAATTTGCAAAAAATTAGACTTAAGCATAAAAACAAGCCATTGAAGTGTGAAAATGTAAAACAAACACAGAATGGTCCCGTAAGAGTCACGAACACCTCACACGGGACCAATGTGACTCGTAGGAACCGATCGCGTAGTCACGGGGCTCCCGGTTTGAGTGTAAGACGTAAATTTGCAAAAAAATAAACTTAAGGATAAATACATGCCATCGAAGGGTGAAAACGTAAAGAAACCACAAAATGGTCCTAAAAGAGTCACAAACAGCTCGCACGGGACCAATGTTATCCCTTTGAACCGACCGTGTTGTCCCGGGGCTCTCGGTTTGACTGTACGACGTAAATTTGCAAAAAAATTAGACTTAACCATAAAAACATGCCATCGAAGGGTGAAAACGTAAAATAGACACAAAACGGTCCCGTAAGAGTCACGAACACCTCGCACGGGACCAATGTGACTCGTAGGAACCGACCGCATAGTCACGGGGCTCTCGATTTGAGTGTACGACGTAAATTTGCAAAAAATTAGACTTAACCATAAAAACATGCCATCGAAGGGTGAAAATGTAAAACAGCCACAAAACGGTCCCGTAAGAGTCATGAACACCTCGCACGGGACCAATGTGACTCGTAGGAACCGACTGCGTAGTCACGGGGCTCCCGGTTTGAGTGTACAACGTAAATTTGCAAAAAATTAGACTTAAGCATAAAAACATGCCATTGAAGGATGAAAACATAAAACAAACATAAAACGGTCGCGTAAGAGTCACGAACATCTCGAACGGGACCAATGTCACTCATTGGAACCGATCACGTAGTCACGGAGCTCCCGGTTTGAGTGTACAACGTAAATTTGCCAAAAGTGAGACTTTTGAATAAAAACATGACATCGAAGGGTTAAAGTATAAAACAAACACATAACGGCCCCGTAAGAGTCACCAACACCTCGCACGGGACCAATGTGACCCCTAGGAATCGATCGCGTAGTTCCGGGGCTCCCAGTTTGAGTATACGACGCAAATTTGCAAAAAATCTTAACTAAGCATAAAAACATGGTGTCGAAGGGTGAAAATGTAAAACAACCACAGAACGGTCGCATAAGAGTCACGAACACCTCGCACGGGACCAATGTCACTCGTTGGAACCGACCGCGTAGTCATGGGGATCCCGATTTGAGTGTATGACGTAAATTTGCAAAAAAATAGACTTAAGCATAAAAACATGCCATCGAAGGGTGAAAATATAAAACAAACACAGAACGGTCCCGTAAGAGTCACGAACAACTCGCACGGTACCAATGTGACTCGTAGGAACCGACCGCGTAGTCACGGGGCTCCCGGTTTGAGTGTAAGACGTAAATTTCAAAAAATTAGACTTAAGCATAAAAACATGCAATCGAAGGGTGAAAACATAAAACAACCACAAAATGGTCCCGTAAGAGTCACTAACACCTCGCACGGGACCAATGTAAGTCTTAGGAACCGACCGTGTAGTCACTGCCCTCCCGATTTGAGTGTACGACTTAAATTTGTAAAAAGTGAGACTTAAGAATAAAAATATGACACTGAAGGGTGAAAACGTAAAACAGTCATGAAATTGTCCCGTAAGAGGCACGAACACCTTGAACGGGACGAATGTAACTCGTAGTAACCGATCCCAGTCATGGGAATTCCGGTTTGACTATACAATCTAGATTTGCAAATAATTACATAGGTATAAAAACATCCCATCAATGGGTGCACATTAGTTTAAACATCCCATACATTATATACATATATACATGTATTACATTTATACATATATACTGTTCATATATACATATATACATATATATGTATACAAGTGTATATATATGATATATATACATATTTATCTCAGTATGTATATGTATATATATGTATATATACTAACAGGTGTATATACTGTTATGTATATATATATATATATATATATACTAACATGTGTATATACTGTTATGTATATATATATATATACTAACAGGTGTATATACTGTTATGTATATATATATACATAATAGTAGGTACTGTTATGTATATATATACATAACAGTAGGTATATATATATATATATATATATATATATATATGTATAGTATAACAGGTGTATATATATATAGTATGTATTTATATATATACTAACAGGTGTATATATAAATACATACTATATATATATACACCTATTATATATATATATATAAATACATACTATATATATATACACCTGTTATACTATATATATATATATATATATATATATATATACATCAGTATATATATGTATATGTTATATATATACTATATATAGAACACTATATATAACAGTTATATATGTATATGTTATATGTATACTATATATAACACTATATATAACAGTATATATAGTATATATATAATCAGTATATATATAGTATACATATAACATATACATATATAACTGTTATATATAATGTTATATATAGTATATATATAACATATACATATATATACTGATGTATATATATATATATATATATATATGTATATGTATATATATATATATATATATATATATATATATATATATATATATATGTATATGTATATATATATACTTTCAGTACATATAGTTATATATACATATATGTATGAAAAAAAATATGAACAGTAGTTTATATAGATAAATATATAAACAATTTATATATATAAAAACTATTATAACTGTTTATATAACAGTTATATCTAACTATTTATATATATATAACTATAATAGTTATAAATTATTATTATCTTTTGAAGT
This sequence comes from Sambucus nigra, assembly GCA_949130495.1. Taxonomy (NCBI): domain Eukaryota; kingdom Viridiplantae; phylum Streptophyta; class Magnoliopsida; order Dipsacales; family Adoxaceae; genus Sambucus; species Sambucus nigra. The sequence continues at coordinate 370,771,464 of OX422210.1, read as the reverse complement.
CGGATAGATTATAATTTATTTTGTATTTTGTGTAGAATAAAAATGGATTTGCGACACATGGAAAAGTCAATGGATACGGAGGATCGAGGTACGTAGATACTCGGATACTTATTTAAGTTTATGTAGCTACTCGGATACTATTTTTAGATATTAAATCGGTGAAAGGGATTTAATGGTGGTTTAACAGTGTTTTTTGCTGTTGGGTTTATTTTAATGTTAAAAACAGGTTGGATTTCATGAATAAACAAAGGAAACTCTGCCGAAATTTTCTGAAATTAAATAGTGTTTTAAATTGATTAAGTCAAACATACATGCATTTGAAGTTATAAAAACTCATGTAGTCATTTATTTTTGTATTTTGTGCAGGTTGATGATGGATTTTGCTTGGAGTTAATATGCTCGTGGTGACTCTTATGTGTAGGGGAGCCATATTGTCGCTGTCGTTTTAGTTTGCGTAGATTTTTTTAACATGTTTTGATGTGTTGGGATTTGTTATGTTCGTATTTGGGAGGCATTTATTTTGTACCTTTATACTTGGATTGTTATGAAATATTATTTTGTAATTCATATTTATGAGATTTGGTTGAAAATTGTGGAATTTTGTATTACTTATGATTGTATGACAAATTTGCAATATTATTTTGGATTATAAGGTTGTATGTTTGATGAAAAAGTGCAATTTTAAAAATGTTTCCAATTGCGAAAAAAATAATAGGTGATAAATAAAAATCTAGTACTTTTGGCAACACAATTTTTTGTCGCCGAAAGTTATTTCTACATCTATCACTTTGGTTATGGCAATAAATATTTGGTTGCGAAAAGATAACTTTTGGCAACACAACTCTTGTGTTGCCAAAGGTATAGCTTTTGGCAACACAACTCGTGTTGCCAAAAGGCTATACTTTTGGCAACCCAGCTCTTATGTTGCCAAAGGTATAGCTTTTGGCAACACAAGACCTGTGTTGCCAAAGGTATACCCTTTTGGCAACACAACTCTTATGTTGCCAAAAGCTATACCTTTGGCAACACAATTATTTTTGTTGCTGTTGAGTGACTTTTGGCAACACAAGACTTGTGTTGTCAAATGTATGGCCTTTTGGCAACACAACTCTTATGTTGCCAAAATGTATAACTTTTGGCAACACAATTATTTTTGTTGCTATTGAGTGACTTTTGGCAACACAAATAATATTTTTATTATAAATTTGACAAATTATAAAATACTTTTGGCAACACAAATGCGTGTTGCCAAAAGTATACCTTCAGCAACACATGTCTGCTGTGTTGTCAAGGGATTTCCTAGACAGGCAATGGGAAACAAGCTGGCAACATAGCAAAATATGTTGCCAATATCTTTTAGCAACATATTTCTAACTTTAGCAACATAATTTGTATGTTGCAAATGGTGCAAATTCTTGTAGTGTAAGTCGAAATCACACACGGGATGGACCGTTGGAAAGGCATTTCAGTGCCCTTTGAAGATTCATTCAGCCTCGATCGAGCTGAAGAGTTTGACTTTTCGGTCAAACGGAGCCTGGGAGTGCCCGATGGCTTCTAGGTCAGTACTCGGGACATGACCTGGGTTTGTAGTGATTAAGGGAGGTCCTAGGGACCTAATAAGAGTTAGGGGGTAACAGATTAGGGTGTCCACAGAGCCCCTTGACGGGTGAGTTTGGAACAAATGATAACCGTCGAATAGACACCACATGTTGCTTTTGATGGAGCATGATCGATTTAGAGGGTCGAGGCCGATTCTGAGGACCTGAGGAGTGTGCTGGGGATGACCAATTTTGTGGGTCAAAGGCAAATCTACGGGCTTAAGTGATGAGGGTGATCGAGTCTGCGGGTCAAAGTCAATTCTGTGGGCTTAGAGTGAAGATCTAATAACCGAGGTCAATTCTGACCTAAGAGGTCAATTCTGACCTTAAAGTGGTGACGACCGAGGACCGAGGTCATTTCTGACCTAACTCAGGTGACGATCCAAGACTGAGGTCAATTCTAACCTAAGAGTGGTCATGATCGAGGATCGAGGTCAATTCTGACCTAACTTAGGTGACGATCCAAGACCGAGGTCAATTCTGACCTAAAAGTGGTGACGACCGAGGATCGAGGTCAATTTGTACCAAACTGAAGTGACGATCCAAGACTGAGGTCAATTCTGACCTAATAGTGGTGAAGACCGAGGACCGAGGTCAATTCTGACCTAACTCAGGTAACGATCCAAGACCGAGGTCAATTCTGACCTAAGAGTGGTGACGACTAAGGACCGAGGTCAATTCTGACCTAACTCAGGTGACGATCCAAGACCGAGGTCAATTTTGACCTAAGAGTGGTGATGACTGAGGACCGAGGTCAATTCTCACCTAAGAGTGGTGACGATCGAGGACCCAGGTCAATTATGACTTAACTCTAGTGATGATCCAAGATCGAGGTCAATTCTAATCTAAGAGTGGCGACGACCAAGGACCGAGGTCAATTCTGACCTAACTCAGGTGACGATCCAAGATCGAGGTCAATTCTGACCTAAGAGTGGTGACGACCGAGGACCGAGGTCAATTTTGACCTAACTTAGGTGACGATCCAAGATCGAGGTCAATTCTGAACTAAGAGTGGTGATGACCGAGGACCGAGGTCAATTTTGACGTAACTCAGGTGACGATCCAAGATCGAGGTCAATTCTGACCTAAGAGTGGATAAAGATTGGATTTTGATTCTGCTGGAGAAAGTGCTTTGTGATTTTGATCTAAGCTGGGGAGCTGATAGCTGGGGGAGCTTTTGTTTTTTTAGGAGGCCTCGCAGGGGGGGAACAACCAATTTTGGCGCTGTAAAAACTCTGCTGGGGAAGTGATCAGGCGATCCTTAGAGATCCTCCGGTGCTTTGTCGGGAGGAGAATCACTTGGTTTTTGAGGCTTTCGCTAGGAAAAAGGGGTTCCGCTTGAGGGAATGTGAAATTTTCCTGGTGAAAATGTTCTAAATCCTTACTGGGATTTTTGGGAATTTTCCGAGGATTTTTTTGGGCTTTATGGTATTTTCTGGGAATTTATGTACGAAGTTTAAGGGGGGTGTCGGTCGGAATGGTATGAGGGGTTCCATTCGGTAGTGGCACATACTTTTGGACTACCTCGAGAAGGTAAGGAGTCAGTGCCGATCGGTATGGTGGGGGTCAGTGCCAATCGGCATGGCGTTTGGCATCCTATATAAAGGGGACGAATCCCTTCATTTTTTCACAGCTTCTTTGCTTTCTTTCTTTCTACGATTCCTCTGCAAATCATTCTAGCATTCCGATCTTTAAGAAATCGACGGTTTTGTGAGCACTGCAGTCCACAGGGAGTGGTTGACCGTTTATGACTGGGCGAATGTGGAGTGGAGGGCTAGGGCGCCTCTTACTTTGGGGAGTGAGAACTCCTTTGATGCGTTTGATCCTGTTGCGGATGAGCGAACCTTGCTGCGGGAGCCGTCGCGTCATCGCTCTTCGAAAGTGAATCCTGGAGGTTATGTAAGTGACTTAACCTTTGGCATTCCTTTCTTTTTGGTGATTTTTCTTTCTTTCTTGACTTCTGATGATATTTTTCCTTTTTGCCAGTCTAATATTTCTTTAAAGAACATGTGCGCCCACGGGACGAAGGGGCTCAGGGATGTCTAGGAGCATCTCCCACCTGTGGTGCGTTGGGTGGTATCATCAGCGAGTTTTGGGAGGTTGGCATTTGCGCTGGATGAGACGCCTCGTTCGACAACGGTCCTTTGCACTTTGGGGGAGAGGTGGTGGGATACTACCCACACCTTCCATTTTAGCTTCGGGGAGATAACTTTGACTCCCATAGACGTGCAGCAGCTGTTGGGGTTGGATTGTGATGGAGAGCAGATAGAGGTGGATCGCTCTTTTGGGTGAGACCGAAGGCAGTGCGTGCGACACTTGGTGATGTAGGGAGGATAGTTTCTGGGGATTCTATCCGGATGTCTCTACTGAAGGATGTTCTGTTGGGCAGGGAGATTGATGTGGAGGACAGGCTGCAAGTGAGGAAGATGGTCCGGTTATTTATTCTTCTGGTGTTGGAAGGTTTCATGGTGGCGTCGAGCGGCGACGTCCTCCATTTGTTGTTCTTACCGTACCTGAGGATGTTCTCGAACATCCCTTTCTATGATTGGGGGAGTCTGACTTTGGCGACCCTTTACTCTTCTCTGGATGCATTCAATCGGTGCTGCCGACAAACTTTCACTGGAGCCACATACCTTCTTGAGGTATTCTTTAGTTTGCGCATTTCTTTTCATGCATTCGCATTTTCCTTATGCATCTCTTTTTGTTTGTGAATTCTTATCTTTGAAAGACGTGGTTTTATGAGATGATTGGGAGCAATACCTCGCTGATCGCTCTGAAGGACGACACCGTTGGGGACTTCTGTCGATTGTATCGATGGTGCAAGTCCAATCGACAGTCGAAGGGATCTCTCTCTCTGGAGGCGGTGCGTCAGGTCTTGAATGACTTGACCAGTGGTAGGGTAAGACTCTTTCCATTTTTAATCTTGGTTTTTGCACCTTCTGATCTTGTGTTGATTTATGCCTGCTTGGTTATTTTTAGGTGACCTTTTATCCCTGGGGAACATCCATTCAGGATGTGAGGACAACCGGGGTGAATGCGCAGATGAGGCATTTGCAGGCGCATGAGTTCGGCCATTCCTGGTATCTCAGGGAGAGGGTGGTTCACCAGATTGCTGAGGAGGAGGTGGTGGTGCCACCTACGTAGCCTCTTACATCTATGAGATGGGAGCGACTATTATCAGAGGATGTGAGGATCACGACGATAATCGGCGAGTCCTACTTATTATACACTGGTACGGCTGCGCCGTATGACTATATGGACTTTGTGACGAGATGGTTGATGGCGTCCAGATATATGATGCCCTGCCTTTCCTTCCTGTGGGTTCGAGTCGGGTGGTGGAATCTTCCCACAGTGGCGGTGATCCGACGGCATCTACGACGGCGATGACCTCAGAGGTTCCTTTTGTGCGATTGCATACCCCTTCATACAACATTCGGCGGGCTGATGGAGGGATGGTGCCTATGTTGCATAATCCTCATGCGATGGATCCAAAAGAGTTGGGTTTGACAGAGGAGGTCCTCCGGCCTGCGGTATACCTTTCTGTTCTTCTCTTTCTTTCTGTTTTGGTCATCTCTGCTTTGATCTGATTTTGTCTTTTCCTTACAGCAAGTCCAAGTGTCAACCACTTGGCTAAGAGACATCAGAGACTGGATATCTTCAGCGAATGCCCATATTCGGGATGCGGTTCCTGTTCCTTCTTGCTTGGTGCCATCTGCTTCTTTCGGAGAGGACTTTGGCTCGGGTATTAGCGGTGCATCGTCTCACCGTAGGGGGAAGAGAGCACGTCGCAGGGGTGGAAGTTCTTAGGGTGAGAGAGAGAGAATGTGGGTTCGAGCTGAGTCCCGTTGTTTTTTGCTTTTTCCTTTTATTTCCTGCAAAATTTATGTAACACAGAAACAAATAGATGCAATGTAATGGAGTTTTTTATTATCTTTTATTAATGATGAATGCATGCACATGCACTTTTTACTTTGCTGCTGAGACCGTAAAAAGGAGTATTTTGAATTTTTTTTTGAAGGAAAGTTTTAAATTAAAAGGGGAAATTATATAAGAAGGAAAAGGGATTTTACAATTCTGTTGAGAATATCAATTTATTTTTATTGAGTTTTCTGATTTGACAAAAGAGGAAAAAAGGGAAATTTCTAAAAAATGGAGGTTGCCGATCGGCAAGCACCCTGTCCTGCCTATCGGCAGTTCAGTCCAGTCTCATCACTTCAAAGCTTTGATTGGTACCCTCTTTAGCTTTTTGTATTTTGTGGGGTAGGATTCCCTTCGATTTCTGCAGGGACTATGTCTCTTGTGAGGGTTCTCAAGTATAAAAAGGGGTGAGGGTGGAGTGTTTTCATCACACCTTCGCATTCTTACTTACTTGCCCACTATCTCTTAGCCTTACAAGATGGCTCTCCCTGGTAGCATTGAGTTTGATAACTACCTCGAAGCCTTGGAAGCAATGTGCTCTTATAATGTCGACTATGATGCTTTTAACATGCGTCGAGTCTCCTTGTGGCGCAATCAGCCTATTGAATGGAACATGCTAATGGCAGTGGTACAATTCTAGTACCCCGAAGACCATGAATTCCGCTTTGGGTTCGATGAAGTTTGCCCTACCTACGAGGATTTTTCTGTCATGCTGGGTTTAAATCCCAGTGTTGCTGTGGTTTTGCCCTAATTTTCCCGTTCTCCCAGGGATTTGTTAGTCGAGCTTCTTCATATTTCGCCTTCGACGGCTAGATCATTGGTTACTGGAGGAATGATCTCTCTCCGGCGGTGCTGCAGTCCGTGCATTTGCGGGAAGTAGGTGATGATGGCTATGCTGGAGTCGTTTCCTTGAGCCTAGATTCAAAATTACTGCTAGTGATTGGGGAATTGCTGGTGGAACCGCAACTTACAACCATTACTTCGTGGATGTCATACCATCGCAATCTTGTGGCGGTGATACTGGCGGACATGCTGAATGGTCTGGATGCCTGGAGAGAAGGCCATTCTGACTTTCTGAGGGGTAGCCCCGTGATGCTGTTCACGTGGTTGTGTGAAAGACTCCGCTTGGTGGTCCCTCCAGAGTATCCTTTATCGGATGTACCCAACTTCTTTTCGCATTACCCCATCCGCGTTGGCCTGGATATTACGAGCTGGGAGAATTGATTTGTGGAGCATGGGGCTCGGAATTTGTACTAGTCAGTGCCTTGGTGGGGGCAGTTGCAGCCTATTCTGGAGCTCGAAGAGTACTCATATGTGAGACTGGTTGGTCTCAGATAGACCTCTTTTTATTTCCCTTGGAGGCTTCTGCGCCAATTTGGTTGGGCACAGGTCGTGCCACCTCGAACACTAAACTTCTTTTCGGTAGACGTTTTGATCGAGCGCCTGCGTCTGTTGCTTGGATCTCTGTGGGAGGATCTGCATCCGTCGACCCATCCCTCTCAGTCTGTCGGGAGAGTTTGGCATGTCCCTGGGGATTATATGAAGTGGTAATGGATGAGACTAGTCAGTAAGATGTTGGCAGTGGAGATTGGACAATGGTGGTTTATTTTATTTAACTCCATGGAAGGGGGTGTTGTGGTTTTTTCGAAGCTGGTTCAGGTTTATCGGTCCATGGAGTGTTTACGGCACTCTGTTTAGGCAGGGGAAATTTGGGGACCCCAGGATGTAGATGATGACGGTGCAAGCTCCTCTGGTAGCTGTGGGTAGGACTTTTGGAAAGTTTATTTGCGTAATAGGGAATAGGTGTGGGGATTTTATTTGGTTTTTTATGGCAGGAGGGGGAAGGGAATTATCCGTTCCTTTTCTTATGTAATATGTGTTGTAATTTATTATTAATGAAATAAGTAAGTTTTTGATCATCCAGCTGTGCCTTTCGATGAATTTTGTAATTTTGAATTATCTATACCGATCGCAAAGGCATACATAATCCTTTTGTTCAAGTTTTTCTTAGAATGAACTGTCGTTCTCGGAGATAGGAAAAGAATAGTATTTTATGAAAAAGAAAGGGCCGTGCTCCTGTAAGATGTATGAGCTACCTACGTACCTCTGGGGATTTAGAATTTTTTTTGTTTTTCTTGAAAAATGGTTTTTTACAGAGGATCAGGCCCACGTAGTTCGGGGTAGAGAGAGATGAAGAGAGTTTTCTTTTTTTTTTGAAGAATAGAAGGGAGATGAGAAGAGTCGTAGCGCGCTGAGATTTCGGACTAGGGGTAGAATTTTTGGGGACGGTCCAGGTTGACTGGGCGAGCCATCTCTTCCCCATCTAGGTCAGTGAGCATGGCGACACCGTCGGATAAGATTTTCTTCACAATGTAGGGGCCGCTCTAATTGGGCTTGAATTTCCCTCTGGGGATCCAGATGGGTTCTATTATCTCCTTGAGGGCTAAATCCCCTTCCCGTACACCACGGTCCTTGACTATCTTATTGAATGATCGCGCTATTCGGCGATGGTACCCCTGTATGTGGTAAAGAGATTTCAATCTCCTTTCATCTAGGAGGTCAGCTCGTCGAGACGGCTTTGGCACCAGTCTTCTTCATTAACTTTGCTTTCTAGCATGACGCGTAGCGAGGGTACTTCCAGGTCCACAGGTATGATTGCTTCCATGCCGTAGACCAGAGAGTAAGGGGTAGCCCCAGTAGAGGTTCGGATTGAGGTTCGATATCCCTAGAGGGCATACGGGATCCGGTCGGCCCAATCCCTATAGCTTTCTGTCATCTTGCTGATGATGGCTTTGAGGTTCTTGTTAGCAGCTTCAATTGCACCATTGGTCTGAGGTCGGTAGGGAGAGGATTTGTGTCTCTGAATCCCGTACTTGTTGACTACTTCTATGACTTATAATTCAAAATGCAACCCGTTATCTGACATTAACTCGTACGGGACCCCATATCGGTAGATGATATTTTTTTCGAGGAATTTGGCCACTTTCTTGGCCTTCAATACTGCGTATGACTCATCTTCAACCCATTTGGTGCAGTAATCAATGGCAATTAGGATGAACTCATGTCCATTTAAAGCCTTCGGTGTAACCTTCCCTATGATGTCGACACCCCAGGTGGAGAACAACCAAGGATAGGTCATGTTGTACAATTCTTGCGGAGGCAGGGGTTGAAGATTGGAGAACTGTTGGCATTTAAGGCCCCTCCAGACATAGTCGGTGCAATCTTGGGCCATGGTGGTCCAGTAGTAGCCCTGTCGGATGATCTTCTTGGCAAGCATGTGACCGTTCATGTGGGGCCCGCATTCCCCGTTGTGGATCTTTTGCATTATCTTCTCAATTTCAGCCCCTGCGATACAGTGTAGATGAGTTCCATCGAAGTTCCTCTTGAGTAGAGCTTTATGACAGATGATGTACTGGGCAGCCAATATTCGGAGGGTTATTCGGTCTTTCTTATTGGAACCATCGGGATACCTACCATGTTTGAGGAGGCACCAGATATCATAGTACCTGCAATCATCAAGTTTGGGATCTTCGGTGGAGACAAGCTCAATATGATAGCAGTGGGTTTGTTTGTCTTGCTTTTGAACTAGGAAGGGGGTCATCGTTATTCCTTCGGGCATGTCAACCATGGAGGCCAAGGTAGCGAGAGCATCGTCTAGGTTATCTTTGCTTGAGGTAGGTAATGGAAGGTGATATCTCGAAATTGGGAGGCTAACTCTTCTAAGTGGGCATGGAAGGGTTGGATCTTTTCGTCCTTAACTTTCCACTTTCTGAGCACTTGATCGATGATGACGGAAGAATCCCTGTAGACATAAAGGTATTAAATACCTTTCTTGATAGCAACTTTGAGGCCTACTGTGCATGCCTCGTATTTCGTCATGTTGTTGGTGCAAGGGAAATCCAATTTGATGGCGATGGGAGTGTGGGAGTCATCAGGGGCGATCAGAAGTATCCCAATGCCATATCCCTTTTTGTTGGCAGCGCCATCAAAGAACATTTTCCATCGAAGGTTGACTTGAGCGGTGTAAAGGATATTTTCATCTGGGAATTCGGAGATTCAGACATCTTCTTCTTCTACGGGGTAATCATCGACATAGTCAGAGATGAATCTTCCTTTACTGGCTTTCTGCGTGACGTATATGATATCGAAATCGGTTAAGAGTATCAACCATCGGGCCATTCGACGGATAAGGCAGGTTTCTCAAGCAGGTATTTGATGGGATCCATTCGGGATACAAGTTTGATGGGGAAGGCGAGCATATAGTGTCGTAACTTTTGGGTGACCCAGATAAGTGCGGCACATGCCTTTTCTAAGGCAGTGTAATTGAGCTCGTACCCGATCAATTTGCGACTAGTGTAATAGATGGCTCTTTCTTTGCGGGAGTCTTCAAGGTATTGGGCTAGAAAAGCCCAAGCTGCAGTGTCGATTATGGTTAGGTATAGGAGCAAACGGAGACCAGGCTGTGGTGGCATGAGCACTGGAGGTCGGGTCAGATATTGTTTGATTCGGTCAAAAGCTTCTTGACAGGCCTCGTTCCAAACCGTGGTTAAATCCTTTCGGAGGAGCTTAAAGATCGGTTCAAAGATGGAGGTTAGCTGGCCGATGAACCGACTGATATATTTTAATTTCCTAAGAAAACATCGGACTTATTTCTCTGTTCGGGGCGGTGGCATCTCAAGTATGGCCTTCAGTTCTGCAGGATATGCTTCTATCCCCTTCTCACTGATCATGAATCCCAAGAGTTTTCCCTTTGTAACGCCGAAGGCACATTTTTTTGGATTGAGTCTCATCTGATACCATCACAGTCATTCGAAGAACTTTCGGAGAGCGGGAATAAGACCTTCTCTAGTTTTGGACTTGATAATCATATCATCCACCTAAACCTTTACTTTTTGTGAATCAGATCGTGCAGGATGGTTGTGACAGCCCTTTGGTAGGTAGCCCCAGTATTCTTGAGACCAAATAACGGTGTAGCAAAAGGTTTCCCATGGGGTGATGAATGCGGTTTTTTTCTTGGTGGTCTGGGTGCATCTTGATTTGGTTGTATTCAGCAAACCCGTCGACCAATGACTTGAGAGCGTGACCAGCTGTGTTTTCCATGATCATGTCGATATTGGGTAGAGGATAATCATACTTTGGATAAGATTTGTTTAAATCTCGGTAGTCCACACACATTCGAACCTTCCTTCCTGATTTCGGCACAGGTACTATGTTGGCTAGCCATGTGGGATATTCGATCACATGAATGAAACCCATGTTAAACTGTTTGACCACCTCTTCTTTGACCTTGAGCGACCATTCAGTATGAAGCTTTCTCAATTTTTGTTTAACCGTCTTGTAATCTGGGAGAGTGGGGATCTCGTGCTGAGCTATTTCAGGATCAATGTCGGGCATATCATCGTAGGACTATGCAAAGACATCCATGAACTCCTTTAGCAATTCTTTGATTTGTGCTCGCTCATGCTCGTCAAGGGTGGCCCCTATCCTAATCTTGCGCAGTTGGCTACTAGAACTGGGATTCATAACAACAATCTCTTCTTCATTAACTTGAACGCGGTTATGTTATTTATTATTAACCTTATTTAGACCAGTTAAGAATTGTTCATTTGCAAAATCATCATCATCAAAAGTTTGATTAGAATCCAAGCTGTTAATGTAAAGCACAACAATATACTTAAAATCTTCGTTTATTTCATTGATAGGAAAAATAGTATTGAGAGCCTTATCAAAAGAGGTCTCGATTACATTTGAACAAGGATAGACAATAGAAGAAAAAATAGGGTAAACATTGGGGTTAGGGGATATTTCAAGAGGTAGAATTGGCGCAGCATGCCAGTTGAGGAGGGGTGTATCAACAGCTTTAATCATATGGGATGGATCCATTGATGTAGTGCTTGAATGAACCATGCAGAGTGCTAGCCCCAGTGTCTATAAGTTGAAGGAATCTTCAGAGTCACTTTCCTCACTCTCTTCGGTATCTTTGATGAGCGGTTGTACTCGGTGTTGCAAAATTTCTACCCATAGGTAGCTATCTTAGAAAAAGATCTCCATTCTAGGCTTCATCTTCTTGTCTGTGTGGTCATACCATGGTCCTGGAAAATCGCAAAAGGGGAAGTCTTCACCTTCTTTGATGAATCGTCCATTCAAGGAGTCTCCTGGGATAGTTAGTATGCAATCTAATATTCTCTTTGGTTGAGACTGGTGGATCATTCTGATCTCTTGTTCTGATGGTTGATACCCCAAGCCACGAGGAGGGAAAGCTTTCTTTAGTTCGGCGGGCTCAAGTATCACTTGCTGCCTTTACCCTAGCCCCATTCCGGGCATGAAGTGTATGTTTCTGAACATTTGAATCACATTGACATTTCCATGAGGGTCATATTCTGGACAAACCCTTTCTTTGAAACCGTCCCCTATCGGGAGTAGGAGTGGCTCAACTCGGAATCCTGATAGGAGCATATCATTTGACCTGTGCTGTATCTCAAGGATTGGACTGCTGGTCGTCACCCAAAATGGTGATGACTCTCCCATTGGAGAAGAACTTCAATTTCTGATGGAGTGAGGAAAACACACCCTTGATACTGTGGAGCCAGGGTCGTCCGAGCAACAGGCTGAAACAAGATGGGATGTCTATGACTTGGAATTCAACGATAGGGTTTATAGGTCCAACCCCTATTACAAGTTTTATGGATCCCATCACCTCCCGGTGAGTATTATCATAGGCACGTACAGTGGCGGAGGTTGGAGTGAGGTCACTTTCTTTCAGGCCTAAACACTTGAAGGTTCTCAGTGGGCAAACATTCAAGGCGGATCCGTTATCGACAAGAGAGAGTGGCACGACGTTCCCCATAACTTCGACGGAGATGTTAAGTGCATGATTATGATTTAGCCCAATTCTGGGGATTTCTTCTTTAGAAAATGACAGCATTCGGGTAGAGGTCAAGGTTCCGACCAGATTTACCACCTCTTCTAGTGTGGTAGAAGGAGGAACTGTGGGTCCAGTGAGCAGCTTGATTAAAGCATTTCTGTGCAGTTAGGAAGACATGAAAATCCCCTATAGAATGATGTTAGCTTTAGTTTTCTTCAGTTGATTGAGGATCTTGCTCTCCTTGATGGTCATCTCTAGCATAGGAAGGTTTTCAATGCCCTTTCCCTTGTCATTTGCTGGTAACGAGCTTGGAATCTGGTAATGTCTCCCTAATCTGGTCATATGATTTACTGAAGAAGAGATGGACATGAATCCCGTTTCCTCTTCAATCTTAGGTTACTCTGTCAACCTGTTTATTTTTCCGAGGAGTTCTTCAAATGATATCATCCCACATGTGTCAGCTACTAGGTCAGTTCTTCCTGAAGCTTATTTTTCACTTGAATCTTCGAATTCTTCCCCCCATCCGGTGGCAATAATTATGTCTTTCCATGTAAAGTCAATACATTCCATAACTTCATACAGGTCTTCCCATTATGTGGGGATATATATGGTTGGAGGGACCAAGCGCCCTTGTAGCTTCAAAATATCAAGTAACCCAGTGATACTACAAATGCTGTTAGTTTGCCCGAATAATTTTGCCATAATCTGGACAACATCATCTAGGCTGACTTCATCGGTTGGTACCACCCACCTGTCTGAATCTTGAGCCCACTTTCGTTCTTCCAAGAACAGTGTACTGAACCATTAGCAATCGATGACCATATGTGAGGGAAATTTCAGCCCGAACTCTAGGAGTTGGTTTAACACCTCTGACAATTCCATATTTCCATTTTCAGAACGGGTACGGACAACGATGCATGCTCTGATGAGGAGTGACAGTGCCTGATCAGCGCGGCTAGTAGGGTGTAGGAGGAAATATGGGAAAATTTGAAGTGGTTTAGGAGAGTATATGGGTATGATTTGAGTTGAGGGATCAAAATCGGAGTTTTCTTCTAAGAAGATGGCATTGGTATTATTTGGGAGTGGATTGTGAGTAGTGTTTGGCTTAGGATTGGCTGGTGGGGCGATGGTACCCCAGTCAATGAGATCTTGGATTATGTTTCGAAGGTGAAAGCATTGGTCGGTGGTATGGCCAGCAGTTTGGTGAAAGGCGCAATGATCGTCGGCCTTAAAGTTTCTTGGGAGTGGATTTGGCAATGGACGTGGATCCAAGGGTTTGATGAGGTTTCGGCTTAACAGGGCTTAATAAACTTTGGAGAGGGGAGCATAGAGCTCAGTGTATTCCCTTCGGATGGGGGCAGGGCAATTTTTTAGTGCCCATGATGTGGTTGGTTGAGAGATATTGTTGATGGTTGAGACTGTAGCACTGACAGGCTTGTCATACGTTCTAGGGGTGAACTGTCCGGACACCTTCTTCGGTTCAACCTCTGTTTTAACAAGGCTTTCCTCGATTTCTACTTATGCTTCTCTGAGAGCTCGAAAGTGGGGATAGTATTATCCTCCCATCATCGCTCGGACACGGGGCAAAATGTTCTTCTTCACTATGTTGATCTGTTCTTCCTCAGATGGCCGATTGGTCATGGTAGCTATTTGCTCCCTCCACCGGGTTATGAAGTTACTGACTGATTCCCCAGGGTTCTACTTGAGTAACTCTAAATCATGATGGGAGACCTCAAGCTCTTCATTGTATTTGTACTGTGACATGAATTCTCGAGCTACATCCTCCTAGGTACGGATTCTAGATTCCTCGAGAGACAAAAACCATCGGAGAGCACTATCCTTCATAGTTTGTTGAAAAAATTGCGCCATCACTTCTTCAGAAGCCCCTAGTAGAGTCATGGAACGATGATAACTGCGAAGATGAACAATCGGGGGTCCACTCCCTCCGAACTTCTCGATATTTGGCATCTTGAACTTCTCGGGTAACCTCGCTTTAGGATAAGGAGACATGTGGGTGTTGTCCATGCAATTCCCTGAGATTATGACTTGGTCGAACTTCTTGGTGAGCATCTTGAGATCCTCTTTGACTTTATTCAACACCTTCTCTTTTGGATTAGCGACCATAGGCAGGTTAGCCACAGGCTGGGAAATGTTTGGCATAGGAAGTTTGGCAGATGATGACCCATTGACAGGAGGGGCACATGGAGCGTGCTGATATTCTTCGGGAACCCAAATAGGTTCGGGTGGACCCATAGCACAAGGTAATAAGTCCTCGGGCTCTTGAGGAATAGGAACCTAGTTTCGTTGCATCTCTCAGACCTCAATTTGGAGGTTGTCAATCTTGGACACGAGCTAAGCTAGGCCTGCCGTCAGATCCGGCTGTATGACTGATAATTAATCTGTATTCTCCATAGAAAGTGGATGGATTCCGGACTCAGAAGAAGTAGTAGAGGAACAGACAAAACTCCGGGGTGATTTGACTGAAGACCGAATCCAATAGGGAGCCAGGCTAAGGGCTAGCGATTGACCTGAGAAGGCGTAAAATAAGATTTATTTTTGAGAAAGGTGAAGAAACTATTTTTGGATTTTTTGATAAAGAAGGGAGAAATGTTTTTGAAGACGGAACTCAGCATGATTATTACAATTATTATGTTCTCACTTGTATTTAATTCTCCTAAATGCAATGTCGGACGGGACCCGAGCCTGAAAAAGTGGGGTTTTTAATATATGCAAAGCTATGGCTGGACTTGTAACCAAGATCACGTACAGGGTCCCGTTTTAAAAATGCGCAAAAATTTGGGCGGCAAGCTGACCTGGAATTTCGAAAGAGTTTCGAGTTGAAATCGATAATCTAAAGTGCGTGTCCTAGGTTTGACACGTATATGCGGGGTATGCAGTTGGGTGGGTGAATCAAAATGGGTTCTCCCCTTTGGCGTGACTTCCACGATATACGTCGTACTCTTGGGGGCAATCAGTACGTGTGGACAAGCCATTTGATATACCTGAGTGTATGTGAATTTGTCTCACTATATACCTCTTGGGGACGGTACGTGTGAGAGCGAATTCTATATACTTGACGTATGTGAACAAATTCCCTGTGATATACCTCCCATCATGACTTCGGTCAAGAGGTACGATGCGGGGGAACCGTTCGATATACGTCGAAGGTACTTGGCCAATGGAAGGTGAGAGTCATATCGCTTAGGCTAACTGCGCCCTGCCGGACCAGCGCCCATCACGAAGTGACCCTCCAATTACTGGGTAAATTTTGGTCAATAACAATGCTTTTTGGTGATGTCGTGTGAATCATGCATAATTTTTTTATTAGTATCTTATGATGAGAATGCTTTTCTTGATTGTGCCAAACAAGGAGCAAAGTACAAGTACAAAAGGTACACCAGGTATGGATGGGTGATGCGTGCAACATGTGGATATATGTGATCCTAGGTGCACGTGGTGTGAAGTGTACATGGAGAATTTTCTACAAGTGTGTGAATAGAAGCATAAGCATGGGATACACATGGAAAAGGGGAACATGAAGAAATGGGGGGAAATATAAACAAATATAACATCCATGTAAATAGAGTCAAGACCTCAAAACATACATATCCCCAGCAGAGTCTCCACTGTGGCCATCCCCAACCCTCGCTTGCGGGCAGGCGCGTGAAGGAAGGATCCCCAGGTCCTGCGCGTCCCTCTCGGGAGCCCTTTGGCTGGCGTCGTTTGAGATGAGGTGTAAAAATGAAGAGAGATTTAGAGTCGCCAGTCTATTTTACTCAAAATAGAAAAAATAAAAAGGGGAAGCCATCCCGAAGGATGGCATCCAAAGACATACTAGTGCATACGAAACCAAAATGATTCGAGAAGGGTTCGGAGGCTAAGTTATGAAAGGGGAAGGTGTTAGGCACCCATTCTGCCCTTTCGGTCTCTCATGGATATTTGCTATTTTCCCTTTTTATTTTCCCCGTGATATATGTGCATGTGTATATATATATTGGAGATAGGAATCCTCAACTTCTACCATGGAAGAGATAAAGCGAGTCATCTGTAGGAAGGTGCAAAAACAATATTAGAAAATAAGATTTATGCAATTACCCTTATGTTGATCATTATAACGGAACGATAACGCATATGGGGTAATACGTCACTAAGAACAAGTATATAGATCATAAGAAAATTGGATTTAGAGAAGATAGAACTTGAGGGAGAAAGTGAGAATAGGACTCGAGTCTCGGGTTTTACCCCGAGACGCCTACGTAGCCTATAAAGGCATCAAAGTCCACGTAGTTCGCATACAAAATGAGGGGTGGGGTTTATCCCATAAATCCAAATGGGAGATCTCTTATTTGTGAGTGTGTGTGTGTGTAGAAAAAGTGTTTTAGTGGTGAGAAAAGCATGATAAAAGTATGAGACTCCCTATTTGGAATTTATGAGCAAACCCTCTTTTTCTTGTTTTTTGGGTTTTATTTATATGAAAATAAGAGATGTGTAATAATACTAAATAAAAAGTAAATTAGGATGTGTGAGATGAGATAATAAGAGTGCTAAGTAATAAAACAAGTTATTGAGAATTTAAGAGAATTTTGAAGAGAAAGTTGAGAAAGTTGGACCTTCTTGAAGATCTTGAGCTTGATCTTGAATGTTGGAGAGCAGCCCTTGCACTTGGATGATGGTGGAGAGTGTCTAATTCACTAAGTTTGATGAGAAGGGTGATGAAAAATGGAAATTAGGAAGGGATTTGGATGTTGAAATCGCGCTGTCTTCGAGAGAGGTTTTTGGGATCCGTAGAGAGCGATTCTTATCAGATCTGGGCTCCCTTGCAAATGAGGTGAAGGCCTCGTTTTATAGGCCCAGGTCACTGCCGATCGGCATAGACCTGGTCCTGTCTATCGGTACCTGTCGATAGACAGGGTCTGGAACCTGCCATTTGGCAGTGTGTTTCAGGCCTTTTTGGAAATTTGGTTGCCGAGGGCAAACTGTTGGTCAGAATTGAGCATGGGGCATACCATTTGAAATGTAATTCAAAGACCTTTGAAAGTACTTTGGACCGCTCCCGGGTTCGGGAGTTGACTTTGGGTCAAATTTAGCTCGAAAGCGTTTGTCGGTCCATTGGACGGGGAATTATTCGGACGCAAACGGATTGTTCGTCCGCATGGTATGTCCGAATCACGGATGGAGTAGACCGTTGGAAAGATTAGGATATGTACTTATACATTCCAAAGAGTTTGACCTGGTTTGGGGAGTTGACTTTGGTCAATCGGGCCTTGGAAGCATTCGGTAACCTCTTGGAGTCAAACGGATCGTTCTTCCGCATGGTAAGTCGAAATCACTCACGGAGCGGACCATTGGAAAGGGGTTGTAGTGACTTTGAATATTCATTCAGTCTCGGTTAAGATGAAGAGTTGACTTAGGTCAAACAGAGCCCGGGAGTGCCCGATGGCCTCTGGATCAAGTTTCGGACGCAAACGGATTGTTCGTCCGCATTGTAAGTCCGAATCGCACATGGGTTGGATAGTTGGGAAGGGATTTCAGTGCCCTTCAAAGATTCATTCAGCCTCAGTCGAGCTAAAGAGTTTGAATTTCGGTCAAACGGAGCCTAGGAGTTCCCGATGGCTTCTAGGTCAGTACTCGGGACATGACCTGGGTTTGTAGTAATGAAGGGAGGTACTGGGGACCTAAGGAGAGTCAAGGGGTAACAGAATGGGGTGTCTACAGCTTGTGTTAGAATTTTTATCATTGCTTGTATTGCGGTGCATAGAGACACCTTTATTTTATTTTTCATTTTAAATATTGTAATCATCGAAGAAAGCGTGATAGGGAAACCGGACAAGGTAGAGAGAGGGCGCCCAAAGGTGAGGATTTAGAAGCCTCTCTACCTTGGGTCAGCGGGAATCCCGGGAACATTTGAGATAGGCGTAATCTCCCCCCGGCCGACTCAAATTTTTTGGCACCCCACGGCGTAAAAATCGTGGGAGGTACATTTTATAAACCCTCGCGCCTCTTATGTCAGCGAGTCAATTCTTTTATGTGTACTTGTGTGCTCTTGTGTGAATTTCTTCTCACATTTATTTTCGAATGGTGTCATGAATTAAGTTACTAAGACCTACACTCGGGCATTCACGAGAGGGGATTTCATCACTTGACTCACTCGCTTACCATTGTGTACTACCTTAGCCATCATTAAATTTAAAATCCATCAACTAGGTAGCCCACTAGGAGAATATTTTTGCAAAGGCGATCACATAGAATTCCGTGATTTTTATTGCCCGCGGACTTAATTAAAATTTAACTACCCCTTTCACTAAATTTAAAGATAAAAATTGGCTATGTGCTAGTTAGGAAATTTTCTTGACTTGTGTGTGTCCAATTCCATTTTTCGATGGTCGATTTTAGTTAGTTCGTCCAAATCAAGAGTCAATATTTTTTCCCACCTTTTCTTCCAAAAATCCAAAAATATTTTCTTCTATTATTTTTATAAAAAATTCAAAAATATTTTCTTTGTTTCCTTTTTAGAAAATCCAAAAATATTTTCTTTCTTTCCTTTTTCGAAAATCCAAAAATATTTTCTTTCCTTTTGAAAAAAAATTACAAAATCCAAAAAATATTTTCTCTCCTCATGGCCGAAGAACGTCCCTTACGGGACTACTTTGGTCATTTTCCATTGTCACGCGACACATGTGAGAGTGATCCCGAGCCGTCTCTTTATGAGGTTTTTCGTGGTTTCAGCTATATCACGAGTAATGTTGGTACTCTTGACCTGTCCATGCAGGCACCTCCTATTCCATCACCCTCGGTGTCAAGTGTCGACGTGTATCCTCCTTTGTTGTGCACCCACTATTATTATGTCGATCACATGTCCTATGAGTGCCCTTACATTCCAAATCCATCTGAACCCACCATGGAACATGTGTATCCATATGACACTGTTTCGGAACCCACCTCGGCTTACTATCCTGATACACCCAATCCCGTGTTGTGTGAGTGCCCGAGCTATTCGTGGAGTCCTGATCACCCTTCCACACAATACGAATCCCAACCCAATGTTGTGGATCCTCACACGTTCCAAAAGTTGTCATGGTAACCTTTTGCACCCGTTCACGATTAGTTCCCTCACTACGCACCCTATGAGTATCAACCATTTGTCCATCATGAAAGCGATCCTGTCGTGTATGATGAACTTGGCCCCAATAGCCACACTTTATTTGAGTATTCTCCGTACACTCATGCTAGTAGCGAGTTGTGTCCACCTCCACCACCCATCAATCCACCACAATCCTCCTCCTCTGCTCTCTAAAGCCTCTTGCAAAAGCTCATACTCGAGCAAGATCAAGCCACTCAAATTCAAAATGAAGACCTCCAAAGGCTTGAACAACGATTAGATGAATTGTAGTGTGAGCGAGAGTCGGCCATTCCCATGGATCCACCCATCGTTGCAACAGAGTGTGATGATGATGTGTCCTCTTGTGACACAGATTTTGAGTGTGACCAACCCTACCACCCCGAGAATCTCAAAGTTGGGACCATCCCATGGTCCGGGTCCCAAGTCGATAATTGTGTTGACTTACCTTTCGATTGTGAGACTGATCCAATCCCACCATGTCCATCGGAACCCACACTTTAGGTTCCCACTCCCGAGATATCCAAAAAATTTCCAGAGCTTTTACCTTATGCCCCAATTGCCTATGTCTCTGACATGACCATATCTTTTAGGTTCTCTCCGGCTACGAGTGCTCACCATTATATCGAGATAGCGTCAGAGATGGTTCCCACCTCTCTTGATATGGATCCTTCCTCATCATATTTGGCTCCCCTTGAGCCGAATATTGATGTTGATTCATCTATCTCGGATCTTAATGCCTCATTAGACCCTTTCACCACATCGGATGGCGACATAATGGTGGATAAGTTGATCACTCACTCGTTTATTTCCACACTTCCTCCTGCGAGTTCCCTTGTGGATCACTCTGTGCCTCATGAGGAGTGTGTGTCTCCCACTCTTGAGTTGAATCATCTTCCTCCACCATTTATCCCACCCGATCCACCGTTTATCTCACCCTTTACCCCACCCATTGTTCCTTCCACCCTACCACCTGGTTTGGATCTTGATTTTACACATTTCAAGTTTCCATATATAGTTTTATATCCTCACCTGAAACCATCCCCCACCCATGAGAGTATTTGTGGTGCTACTCTCCACTTCCGTGACATCGAGCTTGTTCCTCAATGCCCGTCACTCTCTTGTGGTTCTGATTTTTCCCATCGACAGCTCCCTGGCGTGTCATGGCGCGACCATTATCATCGCCCATTCATATAATGGTCGTGTGATTTTTATGAGCCCCACCCTATCTCTATTACTACAACTTCTTGCCTCCCTCACCAACTTGAGCACCATTCTTATAGGGCCCTAGTTACCCTCACCTAAAAGCTCAACAAGGCCTGTGATCGATGCTTAATCACCCATGCCTTTTTCACCATTACCCTAATACCCACCCGTCCATGGTCCACCAATGCTTTGCATCACATGATTCACTTTGTCAAACAAGTGCATTGACACCTTTAGCCTTTATCCAGCAAGGCTGAAGCTTCAGTCTTGTTTGGGGGTCATTATCATTACCCAATTTTTCTATCTCCCCGTGCTTTTCTAGTTCTTATCTTTAGGGTGAGATTCCTTTGGTATGGTGGAAGACATTAAACTTAGCGCTACCGGGAGGCAGCCCGCATTTCTTACACTAGTCTCATCCTGTTTGGGGGTGGTGTTTCACATCACCCTATGCTTTATCATGCTTATAGACTTGAACACATTTTTTCTCTCTTATCACTTTTTATTCAGGTTTCATTTTAGCTACATCTATCCACTTCATTAGCGGTTGATTCTGGTATTATCTTTCCTACCTTATGCTCTCAATTTTAAAATTCATATACTTAACATCGAGGACGATGTTCCTCTTTGTTTGGGGGTGGGGAATTTTATCAAAATCGTACCTCTTTTGGAAAATTTTGATTTTTGAACCTGATTTTTAAAATTTCGTGCAGTTTCTTTCATCTCACTCATTGATGTGAATTTCCAATCATCTATCTTTTTAAATCTAGGAATCAAGCTAGAGAATATTTTTCTAAATAGCTTATGTAATACATAACAAGGAATTTTGCACCATGAATTCCTAGACTCAACAAAATTTGCGCACTTATCACGTCAATACGATTTAGAGTTGAGGAGTACTACAATTCTAAAAAGAACCTTAAGGATCACTAGTGGAGACTTTACCTTGTGAGATTCGTGCCTTTCACGCTTTGAGAGCGTTTTACGCAATCTTCGAGTCACGAGTTGATTCAACTTCGTTTGGGTCCTCATTAAATTTTTGTATGATCTCATTATTTTTCATTAAAATTTTGGCTTGATCACTGAGAATGACATCTTTTTCGAGTTATAAGAAACGCGTGTCTTAAAATTTCTCCCGATCACTAGGATTTTCATCCATACACCTACCACTTTTCCCCCATATCATATTTCCATTCAACTCACCCATTACATTCCGATACTTTTCCATATTTCCCCACACTATCACCTATCATCTCCATATCATCTTTCATTATCAAATAAAAGAGTTTTGATTACAAATGTTAAATGTCTTCATTGTTGGTTTGAAAAGTGAGAAAAAAAGAGAAAAACTTAAAAATAGCAAAAATAGAAGAAAAAAAGAGAGAAAATGATAAGAAAAATTGGGAAAAAAAGAGAAAAAAAAGAGAGAAAAGAAAAGAAAGAGAGTTTGTAGTTAGTTTTTAAATAAAGACATTTGTTCTTCAAGTGTATACACTCTTCTATTCATTCATCCATTTCACATCCATTTTACATCCACCATTTCACACATCCATCCCATTCAACCTCATATCCCATCCTTCTCATTTCATTTCCCCTCACCCGTAATAATCCATATATTCCCCTAGGTGTTCGGGCAAATGAAAGTCAACGTGGTGAATAACTCGACGTTCTCACTATTGTGATTAGCATTCTTTCATGAGATCAATTTTCTTTCGTATTGTTCGTTCTTTCTTATGTGTGTGTGAGACGTTTGAACTTGCTTACATTTACTCACCTCCTCACACACAAGAGCGATACACTTACCCAAATCTCGAGAGTTCGTATGAGAGAGTTATATCCAGTGAGATTTGAAATTGAAGCGTTGATTCAAACAAGGCAATCTAGGAATTACTCTTATAATGCTCGACCCATTTTGACGGATTCACACTACACACGTTGAGTTCGAGGAAGGATGTGCCTTGTGTATTTACTTAGATTAATCTTTTTACACGTTCTAGCTTGTATTTCTGAAAATATTTTCTCATGTGATGGATTGTGCGATTATTCTATGCCTAATAACAGATTGACTGCCTTTTGCAAATGAGAATTTTGTGGGTATATTCCCTGCCAACCCTCACGAGACACAACTCCTCCTGTAGTTTAACCTATAGGTTTAAAGGCTTGTTGCACATGCTAAGTGTAATCGCAAGTGCCCGCGAAAGTGGTACACTTTTGGTTTCTTATCTTTCTCTTTCTCTCTATCTTATTACTCGAGGACTAGCAACGCTCTGTTTAGGGGTGGTGTGATAAGCACCCAAAACTGTACATTTTATACCCGAATAGACGTACTCTAGTTGCTAATTCTCGACAATTTGGGTCTTATGCGCTTAAATGTTTATCTTGTAGGTCAAACGTCCGTTCGCTGTGTCAAAAGCTATATATCGAGGCAAATGCACGTTGAATGGAGCTAATTCCCTCCCCCGTTTCCTAGCCTACCCTAAACTGAGCCTAAGCCTACCCCGAGCCCCGTGTGTGTCTAATTTGTCCCTTTTTAATATTTTTTAGATTTTTAGTTTGAGTCGTTTTATTTTTAGTATTTATTTTTTATTTATTTAGTATTTTCTAGGTTTTGTTTTCTATTTTTCGATTTTATCTTTAGTAGTATAATTTTATTTTATTTCATTTTGATTTTTGTTAGTTTTTAGTTTTAGTTTTTAGGAGTTTATTTTTAGTTTATTAGATTTTATATTTTTTTCGGACTTTAGTTATCATTTAGATTTTAAGTTTTTATTTGTTTTGTTTCATTTTTTTTATAAACTTAGGATTTTATTTTTTAGTTTGTTTTATTTTTAATTAGATATTTATTTAGTTTTATTTTTTATTGAGTCTTTATTTTTATTTTTTTAGTTTAGATTAGAATTTTATTTTCAAATTTTTAATTTTATTTAAGTTTTTAATTTTATTTTTCTACGGGTCACAAAATAAACACACACACAACACCTAACTCACTCACACCTAATTACCCTACAACCCACTTACACACAAAACACTCCCTCACCCACACCCAACTCATCCTACACCTCACTACACCATATCCCATCCCTTTCTTCTTCAACTTCAAACCCTCCACATTCTATCTCCTCTCATTAACCTCCATAACCAAAGACACCCAACTCTCTCCCAAATAAAACCACCACCCTTATACCTGCCGTCCCCAAAATCGGCGACCTCCTAACAAACCCGCCGGCGGCACCCTCGATTCTGCCCCGATGGCATTCCACAGCTCCGACAGCCACCATCGGCGCCCCTTTCAACCCAACCCTCTACCCCAGCGCCGACCACAACAAACACCAACCCACTCACCCCTCTACCGGCGGCGACTCTGCCCATTACCCCGTCGATACCCAAACCCGATTTGGCGACCCATTTCTGCCCGAACACAAACCAGATCGCATCTGCCCATACCCAAGAACCGCCACCAACCTCCAGCCCGACCCCGACCTCATCGCCGCCCCACTTCGCACCCTACGCCGGCGACATCCCACTTTGATCCATACCTCTCCAAAACCGTGTCCAACCATTTCAAGACACAAGACCATTTCCCATCCCAAATCCAAGCCACAATCTCACCTGTTAAACAAAACCAAACAAAAGCCAAACCAAAATAACAAAGCCACATGTGCAACTTAACCCCTTTATTCCCATTTACCCATTTTACCCCCCAACCACCACTTTTATCCATTTCCCAAAATTACCCTCATTCTCCCCACTATCATGACCTCACACCCAAACCACATGCACCCTCCATTCATTCCTAAATTAACCCTCACCCACACCTTATACAACCTCTTGCACCTTTATCCACCCATATTTACCCCCGTGCTCCATGTGCCTACTATATAAGGATGGAAGACCTCATTTGAAAAGACTTAGATCATCAAATAGAGAGAGAATTAGATAGAGAAACACCATTTTTTTAGTAGCTTAGTTTTTTTTAGATTAGAGAAAAAATTCAATAAATTGAGTGTTGTAATTAATTGAGATGAATGAAGAATTAATGCAATTGAAGGCAATTTTGGTTTGAGTACTCCTCTCTAATTTTCATTTTATGCTCTTATTTGACTTTAATTTTTATTGGATGATGATTATGGAGGGCTAATCATCCCATTTAAGGGATGAATTGAAACCCTCATGAATCCAATTTGGTTTAATTGTCAATTATAATTTTGTTAGTTTCCTTTGATTAGTAAACTTAATTCCTAATTATTTTCACATTGAGAAATGGAAAATCATCCTTGAGAAAGGATTGAAAATTTTATTATCATTTGATCATTTGATTCAAACTAGAGATAGGCTTATCACTTGATTCAAATGTTAGTATAATTTTCATTTACTCTTGTTTTTATTTTGTCTAATTAAAATTAGTTTGGTGAATTGATCCTAGCGGGTGATTCATTTAATTGATTTTAATTCATTTAGAGTAGTGCTTGTGGGGATTAAACTTACTTTTCTAAAAGAATATTCAATTAATTCATTAGTGAAATCAGAATTAGATTTTGAATTAAATGAATATTTTGGAAATTGATGAAATTAAAATTGTGCAAATTAGATAAATTTGTGTGAATTGAGGGTGGATTTTTTGTCCCTTGAATATTTTCTCTCATTTAGTTGCACTCCACTCACTTTTATCACACACTTGTTTATATTTTTCACATTTTACTTTTAGTTTGATTACCCCCTTTTATTTAGTTTAGTTTAAAACCTCACCCCACCCAATTGTTTTAATATTAAAAAGGCTAAAAAAAGTGAAAAAGCACAAAAAGAAAATAAAAATTTAACTACATTTGAGTTTGTCTCTAGCTTACCCCCTTGGAAGTGGATTGATACCCTTACTTACCTCTACACTTGAGTTGATTATTTTGTAGGTATTTGAGGTTTTGACTAACTTGGCTTTCAACAACGACATACAAAAAAAAAGTTATCAGAAGTATAATAGGGATTTAGGTTGTCGAGTGTTAAATTTGGAGAGAGAGAGAAGGATGTTTTAAGAAAGGAAAAATGTGATTTTACCAACATGGTGTCTAGTCTGACGACACGTGTATCCCAAATCGAGAGTGATCTCGAACGTTCCGGGGAGGTCAAAGTCAATTTTAAGAAAGCACGTAAGAAGGTTGAATAGGTGGTTCTTAATCCCGATAAGGGTAGAGTTGACGGGATAGGAAAAGGTCATGATGATGTTTCCACTTCTTTTGTCCCACCCGTGCCGATTCCCACTTTAATGACAGATTCACATGGCCCGAAAATTAGCCCATCTAGGCATCCGTTTTCCGTTAGGAGAGCACGTCCTAGAGTTTTTAAGAGAGGTGTTCCTAGGCTTATTTATGTTTGTTCCCATTGCAAGAGGAGTGGACACCTTAGGGAATTTTACTTTAAGTTGGTATATATGTCACGTTTTGCTTCTACACGTGTTTCTACTACACTTGCACCCACTCATGATACTTTACAAGCTCCTGGAGACTACATGAGAGAGTTTGCACATTTAGGTGAGCAAGTTAATTTTTTGGTTAAAACTTCACAAAATTTGATGGAGTTTTTTCATAAGTTGGCATCACCTTTGGAAAACCCCTCTGCACCTAACGATTGAGGTTTGACTTGTTTACTAGCATAGGATGTTTTCCATGATGAAATTATTTGCCTATTGCTAGTATGTATTATTTTTGTATGTTTCCCTTTTTTGTAGAAAAATACAAAAAAAAATTATTTTGATAATTTTTTTGAAAAATCGAAAAAGAGTTTTGTATTGTGTTTACACCATTTATGGATAGACAATTAGGATGACCGATTCACAACATCATTCCATTTTTCATATGACTATTTGATAGTTTTTTTAGACAATATATCATGTTATCTTTGTGCTTTATAATGTTTGGAGTCATTAAGATGTAATTAAGTGTTACTTCCTACATGTTTGCGATACTCCTTTGCATGCACGTAGTTCGATTCATGTTTGCTATGAATTTTATCGTGACACTCCATGTTTTGATTATTTATTCTTATCTGTCTATTTGGGGACATCATAAAAAGGGGGAGAAAAAATTATCATATTATGGGGGAGTTTTTGCATTATGAGGGATATTTGATTAGATTGATTGATTTATTCTTGTATCATTTCAAACTTGATGCATCACAAAGATTTTTGCTTTATCTCATGTGTCTAGGTACAAAGATTTATGATCATTATGTTGCACACCCTGATGATAAAATATTTGAGATTTGATGAAGGCTTTTGAAGAAAAGTTTGAGATCTTGCAAATTTGTACCCTTTTAGTTTTGAGATTTATGGGAGGGTAGATTTGTATAGGCCTTTTGGTATTTGATAATTCATATGTTTTTATGTATGTTCTGACATAGACATAGGGGGAGATTTGAAAGGACATATTTTTATAAATGTCCATGATAATTTATTATGTCGTATACCGTTACAACCGTCGAAGAGGTTCAAGAGCAATCTACATCAAGACGGATCCCAATATATCAAATTTCTTCATAAAAAAGACCCCGCAAAGTTTCCTTTAGTAAGTTTATGTTTTAAATACCTTAACTTTGCACTTTGAGCTTTTGGGATATTTTTACAAAATATTTTCTAAGTGTTGGAGCGGACTTTTTCGTCAAAATTTGAGAATGATTATTTTTTTTAAGTGTTGGAGCGGATGTTAAAATAATATTTTCTGACGTTCCAGTCTTCAAACGACTTTGCTTTGTCATTCGAACGATATTGCATTGTCACGCGATGTCGCTTGAATGACACGCGTATCTCGTTCGAGTGTGATCTCTTTTTCGTTCGAACGAGATTGACAACCGAGGCAGCGTAATTTTCTATTTCGTTTTCATTAAGAAGTCCCAGCATTTTGAAAGACAGAAAACTACGAATCTGCAGAATTAGTTTTTACGTCTTCTTTAGGGTTTTCATCCCTTTTGTTTTCAATTCACAAGAATCCCATATGCTTTGGTGAATTGTTTTGGTGTTCAAGAACACACTTTGCTTTTGTTCATTCTTTGTGGGGATAACTCTACAACCAGAGAGCTGCGTGCTATTGTGGAGGGAGTCCTTGTGAACATCTTAGACTGAGCGTCCTTGTGGTATAGCTGCATGTGAACCACTGTTGATTTCTAGCTGTTAGTTTGAAGGTTTGACGAAGGCACGATGCGTTACTCTTATGGGCGAAAGCAAGATGGTATGTAAGTCAATGGTGTTGTAAACTTGTCAGAGTTTTAGAAATAAAAGATTTTGCCCTTCGGGGATTTTTCCTGAAATTTGTGTCACATGCTTTATTTATTCATGGGTTGACACATGCACACACTTAGTTGCATGTTTAAGGGATGAATTGATTTGGTTTAAAAAAAATAGACTCTAATTAAATAAGTGTGCCAAAGTAGAACTTAATCAATTATCACACAGTCATATTTTTTTACTGGTCTTGCCAACTTAAGATCCTTAGAATTAACCTCGACCATCAGAATTGGTCCTCAAAATTGAACTCAACCCTCTAAATTACCTGCCTCCACTTAAGGTCCTCATAATTAACCTCAACCCTTAGAATTGTTCTTCTTAACCTCATGCTCCTCAGAATTGACCTCGACCTGCAAAATTGGTTGCAAAAACTTTAGGTCCTCATAATCGATCTCGACCCATAAAATTGATAATCTCTAGCATTACCATAGGTCCTCAGAATTGACCTCGGCCCACAGAATCATCCATTCCCAGAATTATCAACCTCAACCCTCTGAGTCAGTCATCCTTATCCCTTTAGGTCCTTAGAATCGACCTCTTTCCTCCAAACATCATATGGTGTCTATTCGACGGCTTTCACCTCTTCTAAGATCATCTGTAGAGGGGATCTTTAGAAACCACAATCTAACATCCCCTAAGCCTTTCCTTAGGTCCCTAGCACCTTCCCATTCATTACAAACCCTAGGTCATACTTTGAGTATCGATATAGAGGCCATCGAACGCTCCTGGGCCCTATTTGACTCCATTCAATTCCATCGTATGAGTAAAATCTTAATGAATATTCGAAGGGCTCTGAATCCCATTTCCAATGGTCCACCCCGCGCACAAATCGACAAAACTATTTGGAAGAACGAACCATTTTACTGCCAAAATAATCTCGCGACCACCGAACACTCTCGAGCCCCGATTTGACCCCAATCAACTTCACCATCAGAGTGAAATCTCATGAATCTTCAAACATCACCGAAAACCCTTTTCAACGGTCCGCCTCATGAGAAAAATAGCATAACAGTTTGAACGAATTATCCATTTTGCCCCAAAAACTGATCTGGAGGCCACCGGGCGCTCTCGAGCTCCGTTTGACGAATGTCAGCTCTTTTGTTCGAACAAGACTGAATGAATATTTGAAGGCAATTGAATAACCTTTCCAACAGTCCACCCTGTACCCGAATTAGCCATATAGTACAGATGAATGATCTGTTTTACTCCGAAAGGTCCCCGGGCGTTTTTAGGCCATGTTTGACCAAAGTCAACACTTCGAACTGAGCGAAGCTCTTTGGAACGTTGAATTACCTCGTATAGCCTTTCCAATGCTCCACCGTATCTACAATTTGTACTTATGCTTTGAATGAATGATACATCCTTGTCCGACGATCTTCTATCCGAAAGATCAACGGAGTTTTGAGCCCTGTTTGACCCAAAGTCAACTTTTGAACCCAATAACGGAGTATTCTCAAAGGTATTTGAATTACCTTTCTAACGGTATGACCCTTTCACTATTTGGACTTACAGATTGCATTTTATAACCATTTTCCAAGATTTCTGCATGAGACGACCAATATCAGTGATCTCAGCAACATTCTTCTCCACTTTCATTCCCATCATTCTCCTACCCAATTTAGCAAAAATCTCCTTCTCTCTTATCCTACATTCATCCTAACTTGCAAGAAATCTCATCAAGAATTAGGGTCAGGTCTCAAGTCTCTAAAGAATGTCTAAACATCCATCTCTCTCTCTAAATTTCTTTATTTTCGTATTAGTTATATAAATTCTCAATTTAGCTTTTACTTTAGATCATACGAATTAATATCTCATCCTTTATTAGTTATATTTCAAATAATTTAATTTCTATAAAAAACCCAAAACAAAGTAAAATAGGGTTACAACTATAAATTCTGACGGGATTGTTCATCACATTTTCTCGAAACTAAAAATATCTTTTCTACACACACACATATAATAAACTCCCGTTTGAATATATGGGATAAACCCCACCCTTGTGCCGCATGTGAATTACATGGACTTTGATGCCTTTATATACTACGTAGTCGTTTCGGGCTAAAATCCGAGGCTCGAGTTGTATTTTCATATTTTCATTGTAACACCCAGTATTTTTGAGTAATTTACAATTAATTAATTCGGTAAATTTTAAATTACACATGTGCCTTGATTTGGTGGAATTAAATATTTTTGGGAGATAATGATTATTGTTAATAAAATAATTATGTGACTATTAAATATTAATCGAAAGAGAATAAGATTAATATTATGATATAAATTTACTTAGGATGTAGTAAATAAAATGTGAAAATTAATAGATGTCGTAGCGAGTGATATTGATGTAATTAGATTACACCTCAATCGAAAATCGCTTGTGGACTAATTTGAGGTCAAGATAGGATATTTGTATAAACTGACTCGGATGATGATTTAGCAACCATGGTTGTTTTCGAATGGGTCGAAATAGTCAGAATAGTATACCTGGGTGTATTGTTTGGGTCCTGGGGCAATGTTAGACCAACCTAGCACCGTTTAAGGGTATTTCGGTCGTTTGAGAGATTAGGGTAGGAATAACTCCGAAAATTAAAACGTTACATCTGCACCTTTGAGTTAGAGGCTATGGTTAACATAAATTTGAGAGAGGAGAGGCCATAGTAGAGGAATAAGAGAAGAAAACCTAGGCTTTCCACATAAATTCTCACCACCGACGTGCCGGAATCAAAATCGAAATAAGGAGAGAGAAACCTCATCATCCTATAAAGAATTCAGACCTATAAATACAAGGCAATTTTTTATCTTTCATGCTTTTGAATAAGTTATAATACCCATGTAGTGTAGGGATTTGAATTTCATGATTTCAATTATGTCCTGGGGATTTGGATGATTAGAACTCATGATTCGATGTAGGATTGCATGTAGAATAAATCCCTATGTATAGATAAATTAAAATTAGAATATATGTGATTATTAAGATGGAATCTTTATGGGTTTTTTGTTGAAGAACCTGAATCTTGAATGATTTAGGGTTTAATTGATGAACATAAGATATCAATTTGCCAAAATCTTTATCGTAACTTTAAATGTATTCCATTTCCATTGTGCTTAGAATTATAGCGCTAGCCATATATTTCTAAAAAGGTCTATGTCTTAGATTTCCAATGATCCTTGAATCAGGTCATTTGGAGTTCTATAGAGGAAGTAATCAATGTTTTACCATAGGGTGTCTAATATGTCAACATAGTAATATGTCAGAATTTTTGATATTATTTTAAATGTACGCCATTTTAATTATGCTTAGAATTAGAGTGCGAGTTATAGATTTCTGGAAATTTATATGTCTTAGCTTTCCAATGAGATTTGAATGAGATCATTTGGAGTTATGTAGGAGAGAAATCAAAATTTTACTAGATGATGTTTAATCTACAAAAAAATTTATGACTCGATTCGGATAACCATAATTATCCTATTTTCCTTGTTTAGATTCTGAATTTTTGAATGATTAACGACGGAAATTTTGGGACATTTATTGAATTATAGAGACCTAAGGTGGGGTTAAGGCTTAGCCATAATGAGAGAATTAAGGCGAATACCTATTGGACATGAATTGTAAAATAATGAATTTGGGGGAATAAGAACGGATTTAAGGAGAGTATGAGTGAACCTATGATGTGGAACAATAGTGTATTAGTGAATTAACTACTGAAATAAGTTAAGGGGTAACTAGGGCCCTTCGGGTAGAGAATAGTACTCGAGAAAATTCGATAAGATGTTATAATTGTTAATCGATAGTACGTTAAGTATTCGAGAGATATATACTACGTATGGATTATATTTATAGGTTTTGTGTATACCTATACGGATTATATTTATAGGTTGTATGTATGAATATTTACGACACATGGATAGATTATGTGTATGCCTATTATGTGCTTCTTTTGTGTGTGAACATACCTTCGCTTCCTGCTATCAAGGGAGGTTCCACGCAGAGGGCGATCCCACCTTGACGATTCCAGTGAGGTCTAGAATTGTTACTGAGAAAAAACCTAGGTACGATGACTATCTGGGTGTACAATAGTATTGATGGTCAATTAGGTACGTTAG
Organism: Sambucus nigra; assembly: GCA_949130495.1. NCBI lineage: Eukaryota > Viridiplantae > Streptophyta > Magnoliopsida > Dipsacales > Adoxaceae > Sambucus > Sambucus nigra. Next base: position 370,739,392 of record OX422210.1, on the reverse strand, counting down.
GTATGTGCGTGACCCATAAGCTTGGAACAATGTTCGCCTCCATTGTGTGTTATTTGATTTATGGTTCGAAGAGATATTCCGAACTAGTAGTCCGTGATTCAGTACGAGAGGTACTTGGACTTGATAGCAGAGTACGCAAGTGCGTATCGCGGTGTCCAGTTCGGGAGATTTTGTATTTATGTGTGTGTGTGTGTGTGTGTATATATACTAGTGTCATTTATCCTACTTATGTGTAATAGTAAGGGAGATAGATATCGCATATCTAAAGTAATGTTCATTCTAATTATCTGTGGTAATAGAAAGAGATAGAGCATATCTAAAGTATAAACTAAGTAGAGTAACTTAATGAAATAGTTTAGTGGTAGCATATGCGAAATGTTAACTAAATGGTTTAATAATAACATACAAAAAATGTTAATTATTAGTGTTACGGCTAGCATACTGTATGGCTGGTACGTGTGGAGTTAAAGAGAGACTCAACAAAGGACTTAATGATAATTAAGGGTATACGATAGCGTATTGTATGGAAAGTACGAGTGGGATAAATATGATAGTGGTTCGTTAGATACTCATGAGGCCTAGTTATGCTGGGTAGCATAACTAGGTGGGATAAGTAGGAGAAGTTAGGTGTGCACATTAGATGAGAGGTGAGTAACTCAAGGGAGTGTGGACGAACTAACATGTGTAATTAAAAACTTCTTTTAACTGTGACCCTTGTAAAATCTATTTTATCTATTCTTCGTAAAATATTTTAGGTGTCCAGCCTCAGGGATCCCAAACTTGATGATCTGTTCCAAGGATGAGTAGCTGTAGCAATTGAGGATGCTTGTAGGATTTGGATTATACGCTTCATTGTTCATTCCTAGAGAAGGATCTATTATTCAGTTTTTATTTGGGCGGTATTGCCCCTTCTGCTATTACTTTTATATCAGCTCAGACTGTGTATTCGTGCTTATTATTTCTATTGGATTTTTATTAGACATGGGAACCAATGATTTATTCAGTATTATTTATTCTAGCTATTTATCTTGTGGTGGAATCATATTATTAGTGTGTGTATTTAATTATTGCATTTAGTTTTACATGTTGTTGTTTAATAAAAGATAAAAATTTGGAACCAGCTTTTTGAATATTAGGTGGTTAGTAAACTTTAAAAAAATTTCGATAGTGATGCCAAGAATAACCATATGAGATTCTTGTTTTAATTTAATAAAGGACTCATCACCCGGTATTAAATTGAGTGGGGTTTCACATTCATCATTTTCCTATTTTATCCATATATTATTCATATATATCATACTTATGATTCATTCTTACATCTTATCCAACATATATTATCGTTTCATCGTAACGATTAGTATCTCCATAAAATCACACATCATATTTTCTAATTATAATTTTGGGAACATTCCTATGGATGATCTAACCCATCTTTTCCATGATGCGAGTCGAGAAATTCTGATATCCACTTATATATACATGCGCACACATTTCACGAAGAAATTAAGCAAAACAGTAACATAATCCCATGAGATATCGAAAGGGAGGCATGGGTGCCTAACACCTTCCCATTCCATAATGTATCCCCCGAACCTGTGAACTATTGGTTTCGCAATCATCAATTTCTCTTTGATGCCACTCTCTCGAGGCGACGACATGTTCTTTTGCCTGTTTTGTGCAAAATAGGCTGGCGACTGTATATCTTTACATCACCCCAAAATTATCGATGATCGAAGCATTCTAGAATGTAGCGAGAGGCGCGAGACCTCTATCTCTCCGTCTTTGTCCTCCTCCCGAAAGCGCCCAGAGAGAAAAAAAGAATGGGGGAGAATTTGGGATGGCCTTAATGATTAACCTAGAGTTCTTTTCCTTAAAGATTTTTGAGTTCTTACAAATTCATTACAAAGAAAACATTGGCTTCTCTCTTAGATAGTTTCTCTTTTGAAAATATTTAAGCATTTATTATATGAAGAAAAAAATTAGGTTTATTTAGTTTTTTGGTAACATTTGTAATAGTGACCAAAGCCCAAGACAAGCATAAACACAACCACACATCATGATTATGAAAAGGAGAGTGCAAACGATAGTGTCCCATAAACGAACCTAGGTCGCGGATGAATCCATAAATTTTCTACAAGATTAACTGTCCTAGAGGGACTAATGACAGGGACTTCACGGGAGAAAAGTCTTGCTTCGTGTGGGAGAACGCTCCATAAAGGATATCACAAATATATCCATGGATTTAACGAAGAAGACTTAGAGTTTTCACTGTTGTGAAGCATAAGATTTTCTATAGTAAACTCTCATGGAACTTTACACAAATGTCTGCGAAAATAAATATTTATAGATCAAATTATTATGAAACTTGGTAAAGGTAAAATAAAACAAACTATATGATTTTAAGAACATATTTTATCATTTTGATATGATGGAAAAAAAATTAAGTCCTCTAAATCAATTTACATTCATACTGAATGTGATCATGTGATTACGGTGACGAAAAAGGTATGACTTCAAGATCTTGAATGTTGTATTAATCTTTTCAGTAATATAAGGACCTCAAGAAAGGACAAGTAAACTAGTTATTAGAAACTGGAATAAGACAATCTGACAAAGTGAGGGAACATGAGTATAGTGTACTCTTATAATAAATCCCTTTGTCTATTATATTACAAAACATACAAAAAAATTACAAGCAAATAAAGAAACCTATCACCTATGAAAATCCTGACCAAAGGCACACAAGCAAAGGTTACAAATACAAGAATCTGAATAACACTAAGACACTCTTCAACATTACAAGAATTTCTTAAAATCCTATGTTTCTACACATACTAACAAGCTCATCGATATAAGAATGTATAAAGAGAATATTATGCTAAAATTTGGCCAATAATCAAAAGATATATGCAATAATGTAGGGTCATACCTTTTATTCTAACTAGCTTATTTTTATAAATACTCCCCCAAACTAAAGTATATCCCTCACATAATCTCTCGTTCTTACTATAAAAACTTCCCATTTTGTCAAAAAATAGAAAAAGAAAATAACATAAGGAAGAAAGTCAAAGCATAAAGTGAGTTTTACAAAATTAAGATAATAAGTGAAAAATATAAAAATAATTAGAACATGTGGTTGAGATAAAAAAAAATATGTAAATAAATTCTTACACAATCCAACTCTAAGTAAAAGGTTTTACAAAGAGATATCAACAAACATATTAAAATAGAGAGAAACCCCCCAACCTAATTTTAGATGATGGAAAATATGGGCATAATATTCCTAATTACCAAAAGTGAGTTTATGACAATTTTCATAATCAAGGGATGATTATTTTGAAAGGCTAATAACATGATATTATTTGTAAACCAAGAACATGTATCATAGATATTTTGTGCAAAACATGAATATTATTGAGAGAAAGCTCAAGTTCAACTAAGATAATAAATCATAAAATAAAGAATGCAGAGCTTTGACTCTAGTGAAATTTCCAAACCCTTTGGAATATTTTTTTACTACGAGTTTCCCCATAATAAGTATTTTTTATTATTAAAACATTTGATCTCATATCCTCGGTGTAAGGCCTTAAAACATGATTAGGAATGTTAATTACGGGATTAAGTATAAGTTATTCTTATAAGTTTGGTGAGTGGTGTTAAACATGTTAATTATCATATTTGGGGGATGCATACTCATGTGATATATGTGTTGTTTGTATTAGATGTTAATCGAGCTTATGATCGAGGATAACTTGTTAAGATTATATGATTAGTTATGTGGTTAGATTCATCATGAAAATATGTATTTCATACATCATTATTATTATAAAATATAACCAAGGTGTTGGTCCAAAATTGGCGATATTTGGTCACGAAATGTGAAAGTTACAAATTATAGAGTAAATTATTACTCCTTTGTTCGAGCCGAAATTAGGCGTGCTAATTTTATGATTTTGGAAAAATACAAAATATTAAAGTTGTAGATAAATAATTTATATAAATGTAGACGCAAAGTGGGAGTAAATTAGGGCTCCTAATAGGGATTTATGGAATTTTACCAAGGCAGAACAAATTCGTCATTAGTGGAATTGCCTTATTGGACCTCTTGTCCAACCAATCACATGCCACGACCTTAAAATGGCAACATGGTCTCATGGCCACATTTTTTATGAGTATATATCAGACCTTTATCATTTCATATTATAATCATGGGAAGAAATATGCCTATGGAGAGAGAAAAGGAAAGTTAAGGAAGAATTGCTTTGAAACATTTCCATAAATCGAGGAATTCTCACAGGGTAATTATCTATTGATTAAAGTTGGTCACATGAATGAGATTTTTACTTTGTATATTTTTGTTTCTTATTTTTATAAAGATTTAAATGATACCGATTTTTCTAAATTTAGTTAAACGAAGGACGTCTTAAGAATATACGTGAGGACTTGTGCTAGGATCGTAAATGTTAACTTTAAAGACCCAGGTTTGAATTTCCTTATCGTGAAGGTTTTTGATGTAGTAAATTCATATATATGATGTGTGTATATACTAAAAAATGTTTAGTATATGTTTCCATGATTGATACCCTAGGTAGAGGTGATATATGCTTAAAAAGGTTAAGTTATGCTTTAATCTTCTGTTCCAACCTAGTTGTGCTAAAAATGGTATAAATCATGGAATACTTATTGAAATAAAATTATTCCAATTGGAGATTAAAGTAGACTCATATATGTATACTATTTACTAAAATTGTGTAAAAATACCAAGAAATGAATATTGGGAGACAGTTTAAAGTTCAGGTATTAAATCTGTCCCAAAAGTGTAATTGCGCACACTTGGCGTTCTGCGTTTTGATTGACTTAGCAAATGAACTCTAAAAACTATGAAACTTTAATTTTATATTATAAATAATGTTTAATATATGTTTCCATGATTTATAACCAAGGTGGAGGTTATATATGATTGAAAACAGTTAAGTTATGCTTTGATGATCTGCTCAGACCTAGATGTGTTAAAATGTAACACCCCGTAATTCTGCTTAATTTTAAATTACGTGAGTAGAGTAATTTAATGTGATTAAATATGTTTGATTTAAATTACGTGAGTAGAGTAATTTAAATAGATATTATGTTAATAAAGATGAATATGTGTTATAGAAAATTTACTAAGGTGAATATAAATTTTCAAAGTTAATATGTACGGTCTAGTGACTATATGGACGTACCGGATGTAGCTCGGCAAAATTAAGGATGAGAGTAGAAAAATATTTACGAGACTCAAATGATAATTTAGAGTCCACGGTTGATTCCGAAAGGGTCGAATTAGTCAAAATAGTGTACCCAGGGGTACTAGTTGAGTGCCGGGTCATTTTCGGGCTAAACCGGGACCATTCGGGGGCATTTTGGTCTCTTTACAATTATGGGAAAGAAGACCTACGAATTTTTGTAACCCTAAATCTGATTATAAGAGTGGTGGCTAGGGTTAGACAATTAAAGTTACACCATAGCCATTAGAGAGAGAGAGAGAGAGAGAGAGAGAGAGAGAGAGAGGCAAATTCCTTAGGCAAGAAGGAAGGAGGGATCATCTTAGGAAGATTTCACCACAAAGATTGTTGGGAAGAAGGATTGAGGCACCAATATCATCAATCATCATCAACAACCACGAAATCAAACCCTACAAATCTTAAGGCAAGTGGTTAATTGCAAAATAATTGAGTTATAATACCCATGTTTAAGCTTGAGGAAGAACATGATTTTTATGATATTCTTGGGAACAAACAATTGATAATAATCCATGATTGATTAGGATTTGCATGTAGGACGTTTTTGAATTACCAAGCATGTTTATATCATAGAAAACTTGATGAGAAATTCGTATGAAATCTAGGATTTTGATGAAAAATATAAAGAATGAAGTTTTAGGGTTCTTGAATATTAGTGAGATTTTCAGTGAATTTGGCCAAGATTTATAATGATTTTGTTGTTTTAAATCGTTAGTAATCATCCCAGAATATGTAGGAATGATTAGAAATTGCTGGTTGTGAATATGATGGCCTATCATGAAAGTTAGAGGTGTAAAAATGGTGAAACCCGTAGGAAGAAGATGAACTGGGTCTGTCACTGCTCGATCGATCGATCGACCCTGGAATGTCGATCGATCGAAGCAGTCGATCGATCGACCCTGTCTGAACTATAGAAATTTTTTGTAGAAATTTCTTTAAATGCCGTTACTTAATGGGAACCTTAGAATTGATATTTTTCCTATGAGGGAACTTGGAAATTACCAGTAGGTGTACCATTAGGTTCCTCCACTAATGATTGAGTAGGAATGTTGGAGAAATGGAATGACGATAAAACGATTGACTTAGCCGTGAGTTGAAATGGTTAATTTAATTACGGAAAGAGTGAGACTTAATTCCGAAAAGAAAATACCAGTAGGTTAAAATTAACTTAACTACTGAATTAAGGGAGGGGTAACTAGGACCCTTAGAGTTACGCGAATACTCGGATAAATACAATAGTGAGAGAACTTGTAATTAATAAGTACGGAGAATATAAGTAAAATATATTACGTACGTATATGAATTATTAGGTCGAGTGTGTACCTACTATATCTATATAAATAGGTTTGGGTTAAGAGAATATTACCTAAACTAATTATGTTAGGGTCGATGTGACATTCCGAACTAACATAAAGTTATTATATTTGGGGTCGATGTTAATGCCGAACCAAACTTTGAACTGGTGCTGCGATGAAAGAGTCCCGAACCAGAATGTGTGTATATATTTATATTTGTAGATAGTTGGGGTCGATGGATCATTCCGAACCAACTTTCACTTGGAGTCGATGAATTATTCCGAGCCAAGGGTCCTTTGTGTGTAATAAAAGGATATATTAGAGGTAACTAATATTAAATACATTGTTGTGGGACAAAATGTTTCTATGTGCATAATCTAAAAATTGAGAATAGTAGACAATGAAATGATATGTGAATGTCTTAGTAATAATTTTGAGCATAATGAAATTATTACAAGAATAAGAAAAACGAACGGTAAATGAGTTAACTACGGTTATGGGAAGTATAACTAGGTAGGCTAAGTACCCTTCATAGTTACGTATCACATAAGAGAGTTGAGGAAGTTCAAGGGAGTGTGATAAACCTTAATATGTGTAATCAATAACTTAATTGTGATAACCACTTTCAAAATATTTTCAAATGTTTTGAGTACTAACTCTTACTATGTAAAATTTTAAAAACCTTTTAGGTGCCCAGCCACAAGGACACCCAGCTTGATTCATGTCAGAGATTTGGGAGCTGCAGCCAGTGTGGAGGTTGTAGGGATTGTTTAGACGCTTCCTCTTTTTCAGTTCTAGTGCAGGATCTCAGTTTTATTATTCCTTGTTGGAACATGTCGTTCCACCGTTTCTATTACAGTATATTCTAGTTATGGATTTGTAGTTGTCTTTTTGGGCCGTGGTTTACGACAAGAATTTAAATGCTTTCAGATTATTTTTATACTGCGTATTCATATCTAGTTTTGGTAATGTGTGGTTTGGATTATTTGTTGTTTAAGAAAGATAAAATTTGGCACCCGTTTTTATTTCATTTAGGTGGTTAGTAATTTTAAAAGGCTTTCGACAGTGATGCTAAGAATGAACCATTTAAGAAACCTGTTTATATTAAAATAAGGCTTGATCACCCAAGGTTTAATTAGGCGGGGTGTCATAGATGGTATCACAGCATCAGGTTCTAGTGTCCATAGGATCTATACGGCTTACTACGATTCAGCATTACGTTTGTTGTATTAGAGCCCTACTATTAGGATTGTTGATAAAAAATTCCAACTGTTGTTATCGTAATTCTGCTCTTAAATTTTGTATAAACTGTGTACTTATACAATTTGAATCTTATTTCAGATGCCGCCAAGGAGACTGAGAGCAGAGAGGGATGAAGCCAGAGAGGAGGTGAGGGAGGCTCATCAGGAGCCACAGGTACCGATACCACCACCCCCACCCGAGCTAATCTCCACTACTCAGGTTGCAGTGATAGTGGCTCAGGCAGTTGAGATAGCAATGAGGTCAATGGCAACCCACTTTCCACAGCCCCAAGTACCTCCCCCTGTGGCACCGGCAGTGCAAGTTCCGGCAGGATCATCTACTTGGCAACGAGTCAGGGAGACATTTCAGAAGAGGTACCCACCCGAGTTTCAGGGCAGTACTGATATAGTGGAAGCGTGCAACTGGAAGAATAATATCCAGTGCCACTTGCGCATGCTAGAGTGCACCGGAGTGCAGGAACAGATGCTAGCCACTTTCCGTCTCTCAGGAGCGGCCCTACAGTGGTGGGAGTCAGTTACCACCACCGAAGAGAGAGATACCTTGACTATTTCTGAGTTTTGGGTGCGGTTTGACCGCAAGTATTTCCCTCCAGCAGTAGAGTCGGAGATGAGAAAGAATTTCAGCGAAGTGGTTCAGGGTGATCGCTCAGTTGCTGACTACGAGGAGGAGTTTACCCGCTTGTCCAATTTTGTGCCAAACGAGGTGAGCAATGAGGAGAGGAAGAAGTCCAAATTTATGGAGGGCCTAACCTGGAGAATCAGACATCACTTAATTGGTAATCCGGCATTGGTAACCTACACAGATGTCGTCAATGCCGCTCTACTACACTGTCAGGATCACCGTTTTCATACTAAGGGAAGTAAGAGGGGTGAGCCTAGCCAACCGGGCAAGGTGGATGGAGGTAGTGGCAGCAGCGCAACACAGCAGCAGGCAGCGGGTCAGTTGGGACAGGATTCCAGACAGGGGAACCCTGCCAAGAAGTTTAAGCACGGGAAGTATCGCTTCGACCGACAGGGCCAGTAGGGTCCTCAGCAACCAGTCCCTCAGGGTCGACAGGGACAGGGTAATCAAAATGGGGGACAACAAGGCCAAGGACGACAGGGCCAACGCCAGGGCCAACAGGGCCAAGGACAAAGACAGTTTTAGGGGCAGTGCTTCACTTGTGGTCAGGAGGGTCACAAGAGCAGAAATTGTCCACAGCAAGACCGGGCACAACAGCAAGGTGCCCAACAGGGGCAGCAAGCATCGTTATCTCCAGCAGCAGTACAGGCCCCACAGCCAGGGCAGATGCAGTACGGACGTGTGTTCAACATCCGTGACATTCCATTTCAGTCGGCACCGCCAGCCCCGCCGGCAGTTGCGGGTATGTTTCCTATTCATGGGCTTGAGGGGAATATTTTGTTTGACACAGGGGCAACGCATTCATTTATTTCCACAAGATTTGCACGGGCAGCCGGCCTATTAGCGACAGCAGACACTCATCTTACGTGTGTGGAGTCACCGATGGGTAGTGGGTCCCTCATACACTCGATTTGTAAGGGTGTGGACATTATGGTCGGGAGATTGAGTCTAGCGGCGTACCTTCTAGTGCTGGATATGGAGGGATATGACATCATCCTAGGCATGGATTGGTTGGCACATAATAGGGCAATGGTAGATTGTTATGAGAGGACCATCGTGTTCTCTATCCCGGGGCAGGAGATGTTTCTTGTGGCCATGCCACTTCCCGAGGGAGGATCGCGAACTCACTTATATTATATTGAGGAGGAGACCTCACATGGGGTGGTCGTTTCTCTGGACTCAATCCCAGTTGTGAGGGACTTTGAGGATGTCTTTCAAGAGATACCAGGGTTACCACCTAGGAGAGAGATAGAGTTCGTAATTGATCTAACACCGGGGACGAGACCGATTGCCAGAGCACCATATCGCATGGCTCCTTCAGAGATGTGGGAACTGAGAGAGCAAATCCAGCAACTGTTAGAACATGGTTTTATTCGACGGAGTACATCGCCATGGGGTGCGCCAGTACTGTTTGTGAAGAAAAGGGATGGTTCACTTCGTCTGTGCGTAGATTACAGAGAGCTGAACAAAGTAACGATACGTAATAAGTATCCATTACCGAGGATTGACGACTTGTTTGATCAATTGAGAGGAGCTGCATACTTCTCAAAGATCGATTTTAGATCGGGTTACCACCAATTGCGCATTCGTGAAGAGGATGTACCTAAGACCGCTTTCCTGTCGCGGTACGGGTCATATGAGTTCAGAGTGATGCCTTTTGGGCTAACTAATGCACTGGCGGTATTCATGGATCTCATGAACAGGGTATTCAGGGAGTTTTTGGATCAGTTTGTGATTGTATTCATAGACGACATTCTGATTTACTCCCGTACGGAGGAGGAGCACGCAGAACACTTACGATTGGTCCTACAGACATTGCGGAACCATCAGTTATACGCCAAATTTGAGAAGTGTGGATTTTGTCTTCGGGAGGTGCAGTTCCTAGGCCACGTCGTATCTAGCAGGGGCATTGCTGTTGACCCGAGTAAGGTATCGGCGGTGAGGGAGTGGGGACAGCCCACGACACCGACAGAAATCCGCAGTTTCTTGGGTTTGGATGGTTATTATCGTCGCTTCATCAAGGGATTCTCAAAAATTTCCGGACCTTTGACGAATTTGACTCGGAAGGGAATTCCCTTTGTATGGAGTGATAGTTCCCAGTTAGCATTTGATGAATTGAAAGACAAGTTGACATCAGCCCCCGTTCTTACCTTGCCTAAGAGCGGAGTGGAATACCGAGTCTATACTGATGCGTCCTTACAAGGACTTGGGGGTGTGTTACAACAGGAGGAGAAGGCTATAGCGTATGCGTCACGAAAGCTTAAGCCACATGAGAAGAACTACCCCACCCACGACCTTGAGTTGGCAGCGGTTGTTTTTGCTTTGAGGATTTGGAGACACTATCTTCTGGGTGAGCAGTTTACGCTATTCACGGATCATAAGTCATTGCAATATCTGTTCACTCAGAAGGACCTGAACATGTGGCAGAGAAGGTGGCTTGAATTCGTGAAGGACTACCAATTTGATATACAGTATCATCCTGGTAAGGCTAACGTGGTGGCAGATGCGTTAAGCAGAAGACCTATCGGAGAGTTAGCAGAAGTTTGGAAGACAAAGTGGAGTGAGCTCCGACACGAGGATGATATGGCAAGAGCATGTATTGCAGTGCTAACTATCACTTCCGAGAACGTTATGCGGATAGTGAGGGCACAAGCAGAAGACCCATTTTGTCAGGATAAAGTACGGCAGTTACTGGCCAAGGGGGCAGAGTTCTACTCCATCAGTTCAGAGGGTGGACTACGTTTCAACGGTAGACTGATAGTACCCGAAGATGATGATTTGAGGCATGTCGTTATGACAGAGTCGCACGGGTCAAAATTCTCGGTACATCCAGGTGGGGACAAAATGTACCAAGATAGGTGGTCAGGTATGAAACGAGATATTGCACAATTTGTCTCAAAGTGTGTTACAAGCCAACTCATAAAAGTTGACCATCAGAAACCTTCAGGAATGCTACAACCACTAGAGATTCCCATGTGGAAGTGGGAGAGTATCTCAATGGATTTTATTACCGGGTTACCAACCTCGCAGAAGGGTCACGATTCCATATGGGTGATAGTGGATCGTTTGACTAAGGTCGCACATTTCTTATCGGTTCGTACGGATTGCGATACGATGCGATACGCGCACCTTTTTATTTCATAGATTGTTAAGCTGCACGGAGTTCCTATTAATATCGTGTCTGACCGAGATAAGATATTTGTGTCGCACTTTTGGCAGAGTTTTCAGGAGGCCATGGGCACCGACTTACGGTTGAGTACGGCATATCACCCACAGACGGACGGCCAGACGGAAAGAGTAAACCAGATGCTAGAGGACATGCTGAGAATGTGTATTCTAGATTTTGGGGGAAATTGGGAGCCATATCTTCCTTTGGTGTAGTTTGCGTATAATAACTCTTACCAATTCACTATTGTCATGGCTCCATTCGAGGCGCTTTACGGGAGGCCTTGTCGTTCACCCGCTTATTGGTTAGAGGTGGGGGATAACAGACTTTTAGGGCCAGAGATGATACAGGATACTTCCTCCAAAATAGAGTTGATTCGAGGATGTATTCGAATAGCCCAGGATAGGCAGAAGAGTTATGCTGACGCCGGCAGAAGGCATGTGGAATTAGATGTGGGAGACCAGGTGTTAATTCGAGTATCTCCAATGAAAGGGGTTACGAGGTTTGGAAAAAAGGGGAAGTTAGCACCGAGATATGTGGGGCTGTTTCCTATCATTGAGAGAGTGGGACCGGTAGCTTACAGATTGGGACTCCCTGAGCATATTCAGCGAATACACGATGTGTTCCATGTTTCATCGCTGAAGAAATACAAGAGGAGCGAGAGAGCCTTCTGGCACATTCCACTGGAGGAGATCAATTTGCAGCCAGATATCTCGTATGAAGAAAGACCCGTGGCTATCCTGGATTATAGTGAGCGCAAACTAAGATCCAAGGTGGTACCCTTAGTACGAGTACAGTGGGGACACCACAATATGGATGAGTCCACTTGGGAACGGGAAGAGGATATGCGAGAACAATATCCAGAATTATTCATAGCATGTATTTTTCCTAATTTCGAGGACGAAATTCCTTTTGTAAGGGGGAAGTATGTAACACCCCGTAATTCTGCTTAATTTTAAATTACGTGAGTAGAGTAATTTAATGTGATTAAATATGTTTGATTTAAATTACATGAGTAGAGTAATTTAAATAGATATTATGTTAATAAAGATGAATATGTGTTATAGAAAATTTACTAAGGTGAATATAAATTTTCAAAGTTAATATGTACGGTCTAGTGACTATATGGACGTACCGGATGTAGCTCGGCAAAATTAAGGATGAGAGTAGAAAAATATTTACGAGACTCAAATGATAATTTAGAGTCCACGGTTGATTCCGAAAGGGTCGGATTAGTCAAAATAGTGTACCCGGGGGTACTAGTTGAGTGCCGGGTCATTTTCGGGCTAAACCGGGACCATTCGGGGGCATTTTGGTCTCTTTACAATTATGGGAAAGAAGACCTACGAATTTTTGTAACCCTAAATCTGATTATAAGAGTGGTGGCTAGGGTTAGACAATTAAAGTTACACCATAGCCATTAGAGAGAGAGAGAGAGAGGCAAATTCCTTAGGCAAGAAGGAAGGAGGGATCATCTTAGGAAGATTTCACCACAAAGATTGTTGGGAAGAAGGATTGAGGCACCAATATCATCAATCATCATCAACAACCACGAAATCAAACCCTACAAATCTTAAGGCAAGTGGTTAATTGCAAAATAATTGAGTTATAATACCCATGTTTAAGCTTGAGGAAGAACATGATTTTTATGATATTCTTGGGAACAAACAATTGATAATAATCCATGATTGATTAGGATTTGCATGTAGGACGTTTTTGAATTACCAAGCATGTTTATATCATAGAAAACTTGATGAGAAATTCGTATGAAAATCTAGGATTTTGATGAAAAATATAAAGAATGAAGTTTTAGGGGGGTTCTTGAATATTAGTGAGATTTTCAGTGAATTTGGCCAAGATTTATAATGATTTTGTTGTTTTAAATCGTTAGTAATCATCCCAGAATATGTAGGAATGATTAGAAATTGTTGGTTGTGAATATGATGGCCTATCATGAAAGTTAGAGGTGTAAAAATGGTGAAACCCGTAGGAAGAAGATGAACTGGGTCTGTCACTGCTCGATCGATCGATCGACCCTGGAATGTCGATCGATCGAAGCAGTCGATCGATCGACCCTGTCTGAACTATAGAAATTTTTTGTAGAAATTTCTTTAAATGCCGTTACTTAATGGGAACCTTAGAATTGATATTTTTCCTATGAGGGAACTTGGAAATTACCAGTAGGTGTACCATTAGGTTCCTCCACTAATGATTGAGTAGGAATGTTGGAGAAATGGAATGACGATAAAACGATTGACTTAGCCGTGAGTTGAAATGGTTAATTTAATTACGGAAAGAGTGAGACTTAATTCCGGAAAGAAAATACCAGTAGGTTAAAATTAACTTAACTACTGAATTAAGGGAGGGGTAACTAGGACCCTTAGAGTTACGCGAATACTCGAATAAATACAATAGTGAGAGAACTTGTAATTAATAAATACGGAGAATATAAGTAAAATATATTACGTACGAATATGAATTATTAGGTTGAGTGTGTACCTACTATATCAATATAAATAGGTTTGGGTTGAGAGAATATTACCTAAACTAATTATGTTAGGGTCGATGTGACATTCCGAACTAACATAAAGTTATTATATTTGGGGTCGATGTTAATGCCGAACAAAACTTTGAACTGGTGCCGCGATGAAAGAGTCCCGAACCAGAATGTGTGTATATATTTATATTTGTAGATAGTTGGGGTCGATAGATCATTCCGAACCAACTTTCACTTGGAGTCGATGAATTATTTCGAGCCAAGGGTCCTTTGTGTGTAATAAAAGGATATATTAGAGGTAACTAATATTAAATACATTGTTGTGGGACAAAATGTTTCTATGTGCATAATCTACAAATTGAGAATAGTAGACAATGAAATGATATGTGAATGTCTTAGTAATAATTTTGAGCATAATGAAATTATTACATGAATAAGGAAAACGAACGGTAAATGAGTTAACTACGGTTATGGGAAGTATAACTAGGTAGGCTAAGTACCCTTGATAGTTACGTATCACATAAGAGAGTTGAGGAAGTTCAATGGAGTGTGCGAAACCTTAATATGTGTAATCAATAACTTAATTGTGATAACCACTTGCAAAATATTTTCAAATGTTTTGAGTACTAACTCTTGCTATGTAAAATTTTAAAAACCTTTTAGGTGCCCAGCCACAAGGACATCCAGCTTGATTCATGTCAGATATTTGGGAGCTGCAGCCGGTGTGGAGGTTGCAGGGATTGTTTAGACGCTTCCTCTTTTTCAGTTCTAGTGCAGGATCTCAGTTTTATTATTCCTTGTTGGAACATGTCGTTCCACCGTTTCTATTACAGTATATTCTAGTTATGGATTTGTAGTTGTCTTTTTGGGCCGTGTTTTATGGCAAGACTTTAAATGCTTTCAGATTATTTTTATACTGCGTATTCATATCTAGTTTTGGTAATGTGTGGTTTGGATTATTTGTTGTTTAAGAAAGATAAAATTTGGCACCCGTTTTTATTTCATTTAGGTGGTTAGTAATTTTAAAAGGCTTTCGACAGTGATGCTAAGAACGAACCATTTAAGAAACCTGTTTATATTAAAATAAGGCTTGATCACCCAAGGTTTAATTAGGCGGGGTGTCACATAAAAGTTTCATAAATCATTTAATACTTGTTAAAATCAAGAAACTCCAATTGGAAATGTTAGAGAACATATATGATATTGATATACTTAAAGGGGAGAATAAAATACCTTATGTTTTGACTTGGGGGTTGTGTTCAAGTCTACGTTTTGTTGTTATTTTTCTCCACAAATGATTTGGAAAAGGTTGTAATAAAATAGGCATAACTTTGTCTAGAGAATTCGTAATTTAATTTAGTAAATTGTGTTCGAACCCTAATGAATAAGGTGTTATATAAATGTAAAGTATCATATTCAATTAATTTTCAGTTATGTCAGATTGACCAACTGATGTGATTTGTTACAAGTTTAATGTGATTTGGTGTATTAAAATACTAATGATGTTGAATTGTTAGTTGGGGAAGCAACTAACACTACCATACCAAGGAAATAGTTTTGGTATTAATATTAGTACCAAATTCAAGGTAAGTGACCTGTCCTATGAAATATATATGTTTATATGTTCATGTGTAAATGTATAGTTAAATGCATGTGTTAAAATGCTTATGGGAGTGATGTTGTATTTATGAAACACATGCATATGAGTAAGAATGTTAAGCGATTTTATATAATATTGTGGAATGTGGTGGGTCCTTTATGTAATGTTAAGGACTGTCGTGGGTCCTACGGGGTGTGGCGGTCCCGTTAATCCAACTTAAAGGTTTGTTGTACTCGGGCCTAATTATGGGATGTGGTTGTCCCCATTAATCGCGGTGGGTTAATTAGACTGTGGCAGGTCCAGGCTTATGAGAGTTACATAATTCTTGTTGGGTTATAAAATTACAAAAATAAAAATGGTTATTCAATTTGATTATATGTGTGGTGTATGTGTGGTATATGATCGTTCACTACACGTGTATTGCTTACACTCCTATAATGTTATGTTTCAGGTATGCCTATCGTTAGAGTTCACTGCCAAATTAGGACCATAAAATGGGGGAGTGACGAATATCTAATACGGGTTGAATATCAACAAGATTTTGGGGTAAATATTAAACTAATCCCGCCTAATTAAATACCGGGTGATCAGTTCTTTATTAAATTAAAATCAAGGTGAACGGTTGGTTCACTCTTACCATCACTATCACAAAATAAAATTTCTAATTTAAACACCCTAAATAATTAAGCTAAGTGTCAAAACAATTTAAAACCTTATTTCCATTTTATTAAATTCCAAAATGAAAACCTTTTTAATAACCAACATATTAGGAATCACATAAATACGGAGGATGTCAATTAATCAAAAAATAATTAAACCATCTAGATAACCTACACCAAGTTTAAAACTACAAATGAAATCATCGTGAGAAGAGTTAACTCCCAAAGGGTACCAAATACTGGAAATAACATAAACATAATTCTCTGATAAATCCAAACTGAATAGGAAAACAGGCGACACATGACCTAACTAAGCAGAACTAAAATAAGAGCAGAATTAACGAAGAGGTCATCTAAAGAAAGGGCCTGCAACTCCCACATAAGCTGTAACACGTCAAATCCCCAAGAGCCTATGCATGACGCCCCTGTGGCTGGGCAAAAGTAATACATACATATATGTACAAAAGAGAGAAATGACAGAAAGCGGGTCAGAGCCAGAGTGTAAAACAGTTTTAAAAATAGTTTAGCAAGTATTTAAAATGCTTACCGGCTAATTCAACAACCATGTTAGTATGCGACACTCTCTTGAGAATTCTCACCTCTCATCTAGTGTGCACGTCTACCGTACTACTAAACTCATAAGTTTATCTAACTTATTTTTCCATAAAGTTTTATCCCGAGAAGTAAAAAAGTTATGATATTTATTTTAAACAAAATCAATCTCTTCAAGATTTATTACGTTACTTAGATAAACACCTTACCGTTACAAGGTTCCCGAACACTTATTATAAAGTTGGAGCATTTATTCATTACTTAACTACTCATAAGCACAGTAGAAAGTTCCCATATAGATATACGTATATATATTAGTCACACATTTAATATATATACTAACGTCACTCCACGTAAAATCTATGGTGCTGGCATACTCTGCTATCAAGTACCCGTATCACTCGTACTAAAGAAAATACTAGTTCGGAATCACTCTCGAACTGTATTAATACAAAACACATACAAATGAAGGCGAAGCATAGTTCCCAGTCACTAAGAGGTCAAAACATACCCTCACGTCTCTTAGGACCATCTGACTATCACTCAGATAGCCGGTATCAAGGATACTATCTTCTAAGGTACAAGTCCTTATCCCCCATAAAGGTCCAATCGAGATAAGACTGTCCCGGTGAGGAAACCTCCGTGATAGCAAGTAGCTCGGGTATGATTTATACACAGACACATAATATATGTACAATCATACTGTCTCATATATATAAATATTCACATTTTCTAAATTAGGTGCGCCCACGATCCATAATTATAATTATCCGTTCTTAGCAAATATTACTCGATTATCTCGCAGAACGAATTCGTATCTTTTATTCTAATTTATAATTTATTTCATACTTACTTCTCATCTCTCGAAGTATTCTATCTTACTAAGTAAAATTTCAGTAGTTATACTCTCACTTACCTTCTGTGAATAAATTTTAGTAAATGTATGCACAATTTCCTACATGTGAATAACTCTCTGTTAACCCACAATTTTATCCCACATTAAATTCCACTCAACGGAGTCTACTCAACCTAGACCCTACTTGTCCTCTTTATAACCCATTATACTCTATCAATAATAATCAAGGGTTCCTATGCATTTTAACCGGATTAAACAAAAAAGTAAAAATATGTAGTTTTCCAGGAGGGATCGATCGATCAAGGAATGGGGTCGATTGATCGATCGATCGATCGATGCTCTTGGTTTATCGATCGATCAAGCAGTTATGACGAATTCTGCCATTGTTAAGTTACGGGTTTTCTTCTACAACGTCAACCAAAACTCCATTAACGATCCCTAAACTCCCAAACAACATTACTAGTGGTATTATATACCTATATACATGATGTCCTATGTGAAACATATCCAATTTCATCAAAGGTATCGAATTAATGGGGTAAAATTGACATAATTATCAAGAACCCTAATTTTCATGAAACATCCTTTCTTCTAATTTTTTTCCACATTTCTTGCCTCTTAATCCATACAAATTCATGGGTAATCCTCTACATATGATGTATATGTCTAGAATATATTCAATTCCTATAAAACATGCGATTTTAAGTCTCTAAATTATCAATTTATTCCATAAAACATGTTCTTAACAATCCTAAACTAGCATGGGTGAAACATTAACTAAGAACAAAGCAAGATAGATACTTGCCTGGAAATTCAAGGGTCTGATTTGTGGATGAAAAAGGTATTGTTGCATTCCTTTTCGCGCGATCTATGTTTTAGGGGTAGTGGCGGTGCAAATGGATGAGTTCTTGGCCTTGGATTGTTTGAAAAGCTTCGTACCGTCTTCTCTAATGGACGTTCTTAACTCTTGTGATTATTAACCCTAAAAGCCTAACACAATTGACTAATATACCTTAGGGAACTTCGTGGGTTTAATTACCCAAAAATACAAAATGTGTAAAATACCCTCGCGGGATGCCAATTAGGCCTAAAAACGTCCGGAGGCCCAAACTAAACCCCCGGGTATACTTTTTTGACTATTTCAACCCTTCTGGACACGTTGGCGCACTCGAAATGACCATATGAGTGACTTATAATTTATTCACTTTTAATAATAATAATTTAGTCCTGACACGACATAGGCGCGTCCCAACTTATTTTCCATATTTGCCATTTTATTCACTCGTGATAATTTTACTCATCTAGTAATATTTAACAAATTTTTAATAATTACTAATTCTTGTCACGCTAGTTAATATTTAAAACAAATTTCCTGACTAAAATTAAATTATTTTATCTCAATTAAATTTAATAATTTCCTAAATTTAAAAGCCATAAAAATACGGGGTTTTACATACTCCCCCTAATAACGGAATTTCATCCCGAAATTTTGAAAACAAGGCATACTTAGTGAAACAATTCTGGATACCTTATCAGTATGCAAACTATCTACATAGTAAGGCGCTCAATCACTATAGCCCCCGCCTCACAGTAATCTTGTTTAACACTCTCATTAAAGACACTTGACATTGTTCTCCTATCCGACAACATTCGCATAAGACACGCCTATACATTATTAATTCCCATTATTTCAATATCATTGGGAGGCCGCACCTCACTACATGACAACTACTCGGATTTATCTAAACACAAAACTCCCATTCTGAGAGAGACCATACGAACATCTGACCACTTTTGTTCTCCTTAAAAAAACGTGGTAATTCCACCATAGTCATCAGACTCTAACTCGACCAATCCAAAATTTTGATTATCCACCCATATCTTAACATTCAGAGTGAGAAAAGTTAAGTTTTTTCCACACCAAAACCTCAATAAGCATCTGGTTCACAATAAATACATATGAGTGTTCCCACGGAACCCTGCCATTAGGTAATATCCTCCCCCCAATTACTGCACTACACTCCACTTTCTAGCTATAACCGTCATGGAAATGAATCGATCACAATGAATCCAAAGTTACTTTCACACTACTCCACTAATGGTTATTCACCGCTCGCCTACTCCCCGGATTATGGGTGATACAACCTGCTCAACACGAAGTGTTATCCCCGCTGCTTCCTGAAATTCCATATTCAAGGTGGGATTCGAAAATCTCATCCTAAGGAGAAAGATCACGAACCGACGCGACTCTTCATTTCAAAGAAAGATTGGGGCACACTAGATAATATTGTAAATCACCCCAAAGGAATGTCAAACACTTCCTTCTTGGGCGAATTGTTCCATTTGTTCGAATGAACCCTTGATCTTGCCTTGAGGGTGGAAACCCATCAAAGAAACTTTTTTGACTTTACTGGACTCTTTCATTATAGGAATCGTCGGTAGCCACAAAATTCTCTGGTTAATTCCCTTGTCCCAACCGATTTCTATCTATGAGCGGTGCACGCGGAGACTACTCACTATGTCCCGCTCAACGTCGACTTCCACTTATAATGTCTCACATTAAGTGACATTTAATATTTCCCTTCTTTCCTTAACATATTCTGAAAGTTTCGACCCGCGCACTTTTCTCCATGATGCGCACTTCTGGGCCTTTTATACCTTACTAGCATCATCGTTCTTTGTACGCGCAACTCACTCTCAACATTGGACTAATTAAAACTCCGCTCTGAGTGTTCTCCATATTGTTAAATTCTACCTTTCTCAAGGAATACCCCCTTTTTTTAATGGCTTCCCACAACCTTCCAACCACATTCAGGTTTGCTACTCTCATCGCGCACATATATATGGATTTATCATATTTCACACAACGTTTAATCCACTATACCACTTCCACTCGTTATGTTTGTCCCACAAACATTTATTCCACACGTTTATTCCCAAGTCCCTTCAACTCGAATGATTTTAACATCAGCTAACTAGGATGCCCACACCCTATAAATCGTGCATATTAGCGTAACACTTGGGTATTTTCAATCTTTTTAGAAATCAAAATTTTTAAATCCTCCTTATCATTGTTCCACCCATCAACTCGTGTTGGTAAAACAAAACTTTCAATGCTTCCTTACCCCACAATCGGCTCCACTGGCCTTAAATCATAATTTAACTACCAACTTACAGATATAATTTACCCGCTCTTATAATGACCTAGGTACCAAACTTATGGACTAATGACCAAACATCTCCCTATTTCCAACCTTACGCTAAGTTTCATGCGTGGGATGTCGTACAAAGAGCAATCCAAATAAGGAACCCCCCCAATACACTACTAGCTAGCATTGTCGGTTATTGAAATCTCTTAGGCCCTCCGTCCATAGCATGTACCCCTTTATTCCTTCTCTTGACAAAAAAGTTACATCTCCCCCCGTAATTACACTTAACAAAGAACATTTTGCCAATAGCACTAACGTTCAGTATTGGTGGAAATCATATTCCATAAACCTCGTTATATATAATCGGGACTCTCGAAGTCCTGTCCCCAAATATATGGTTATAAATATTAACTCCCACATCTCTAAATGATAGATATAACAATGCTCTCTTCCTATCACCAAGTCCTGAGCGCTAAGCATAATAATGAGTTAAATTTTTTTCGTTCAACAGTAAACCTAATACATACTGAATCATAACAACAAAGTCTCTACACATACCGGGATCGAATATTTTGAGACCAATATCCCCTTCGAATTCTCTAAAATAGATAATATAAGTGCGAGTCCAACCCTCTCGCAGGTGAGGCCTCGCCAGAGAAAAACATAATGTACTAAGGCAACCACTCCGATAGCCTTGCAATAACTGCCTACTATTGTACTAGACATTTCTATAAAATTATAATCAAGACAATATCATACTCGTATATCACATCACTAAAACGAGTAATCTCAATAAAGTATATAACACTGTTAATACATGCCTTCATCCTACTCCCTAATTCGTAGCTAATGGTATCCTGATCTCAAATCTACCTTCAAAAAGAAAGTTTCTCCTCTCAACTGGTTGAACAGATCATCGATTCGGGGTAACGAATATTTATTCCATATCATGACCTTGTTCAGTTCCCTGGTAATCCTCGCATAACCTCAGTGAACCATATATTTTCTTCACAGACAACACCGGAGCGCCCTAAGGCAAGGTGCTTCTATGAATGAAGCCCTGGCCTAACCGATGCTCTATCTGATCTCATAACTCCTTACTCTCTGTTGGGGCCATACGGTAAGGGGCACGTATTATCGTCTGAGTGCCCAACATCAAGTATATGATGAAATCTATCTCTCGCCTGGGCGTAGGCACGGTATCTCCAGGAATATATCTGAAAACTTATGAACGGCTGGAATTGAAACTAGGGGAAATCACAATCTCCTAAGAGGTATCCTCCTCTATGTAATACAAATGGGTGGAAGATCCTCCCTCTGGGCGAGGCATCGCCACCAAAGTTCTCCTGCCTAGGAATGACAAAGATAGTACTCCTATTAAAATAATCTACCATGGATCTGTACACAGCGAAACAATCCATGCCAAAATTGACGTCGTGCTCATGCATGTCTAAAACTAGCACGTCTGCAGGTAAAATCAAACTACCAATCTATATACCTACACCCCGACATATAAAGAAGATTAAGGAACTTTACCCAATGATGAGTCTATGCATGACATCGTACTCTCTGTAGTTTTTAAAAATCCTAAGGCCCATGAAAAGTGAGCATCTATGAAATAGTGTGACGCCCCAGTATTGAATAAAACGTGTCCCATAATACTAGGAAGAAGAAACATACCATTAATGGTCGATGATGGCTTCTAAATTTCAGTATGATGGATGTTGTACACACATTCGCATTGTTTCTGCCCCTGCTGTTGGGGTATTTTACCCTTATCTGGGCAATCTTGCCTCCTATGACCCATCGTGCCACAATTGAAGCATCTACCTCTAAACTGTTTCATTTTATAGCTCTGTTGATTTTGGTCCGGTTGTCCAGTTTCACCTTTTTCTTGGCCTTATTGGCCTTGCTGAGCATCATGATGAAAAATGACATCTGGTTGAGGACAGTCCCTCCACTTATGACCCATTTGTAAACACTTATAGCAGTGTCCTCAAAGTTCTCGCTGGTCGGGTTGGAGTTTCTTTCCAGTCTGATCCGAACAAGTTCGACGTTCATGACCATCCATTCCACATTTGAAATACCTCTTTGTGACTTCACTATGACCCTGGCTTTGTTGTCCCTGAAGCTTTTGGGTTTCCATGCATAATTTGTTACCTTCGTGACTTTTACGGTCTTGAAGATCTTGTTGTTGTGATTTTGCTGTCTTCGCACAATTGTTCATTCTAATCATGTTATATTGACTATTCTCTCTATATCTTTTGACTCCTATAAGCTGCATGCTGCGATCTTGGTACTGTAAGACCATAGTAGTAACTGCCTGTGCCACAATACCTATTAATTCGGCGATTGATACCCTCTATGGAGATACTTGATGTGTGAGCTAACCTTTGCTCATTAACTCCCCCAATGGAATTAGCTTGTTCTTCTTGACGGGTCATCTAAAAATTTAAATAATATGGATGAGTTCATCATTCACATAAACAAATCGCAGAAGTACGAATTCCCAACACATAAAGATGAATACAATATTCCTAATATTAGGGCTCTAACTCAAAGACGCTAAGCTGGAAGCAAAATAAGCTGTACAAATCCTAAAGGACACTAGAACCTGATGCTCTAATACCACCTGTTACACCTCGCCTAATTAAATATAGGGTGATCAGTCCTTTATTAAATTAAAATCAAGAATTTAAACAACCTAAATAATTAAGCTAAGTGTCAAAACAATTTAAAACCTTATTTCCATTTTATTAAATTCCAAAATGAAAACCTTTTTAATAACCAACAGATTAGGAATCACGTAAATACGAAGGATGGCAATTAATCAAACAATAATTAAACCATCTAGATAAACCATAACAAGTTTAAAACTACAAATGAAATCATACTGACAAGAGTTAACTCCCAAAGGGTACTAAATACTGGAAATAACATAAACATAAATCTCGGATAAATTCAAACTGAATAGGGAAACGAGTGACACATGCCCTAACTAAGAAGAACTAAAATAAGAGAAGAATCAATGAAGATGTCATCTAAAGTAAGGGCCTGCAACTCCCACATAAGCTGCAGCACACCAAATCCCCAAGAGCCTATGCATGATGCCCCTGTGGCTGGGCACCTGTAATACATACATATATATATACAAGAGAGAGAAATGACAGAAATCGGGTCAGAGCCTGAGTGTAAAATAATTTTAAAAATAGTTTATCAAGTATTTAAAATGCTTACCGGCTAATGCAACAACCATGTTAGTATGTGACACTCTCTTGAGAATTCTCACCTCTCATCTAGTGTGCACGTCTACCGTACTACTGAACTCATAAGTTTATCTAACTTATTTTTCCATAAAGTTTTATCCTGAGAAGTAAAAAGGTTATGATATTTAGTTTAAACAAAATCAATATCTTCAAGATTTATTACGTTACTTATCTTTTAGTAAACGTACGCACAATTTCCTACATGTGAATAACTCCCCGTTAACCCACAATTTTATCCCACATTAAATTCCACTCAACGGAGTCTACCTAGACCCTACTGGTCCTCTTTATAACCCATTATACTCTATCAATAATAATCAAGGGTTCCTATGCATTTTAACTGGATTAAACAAAAAGGTAAAAATATGTAATTTTCTAGAAGGGATCGATCGATCGCCAATCGATCGATGCTCTTGGTCGATCGATTGATCAAGCAGTTATGACGAATTCTGCCATTGTTAAGTTACGAGTTTGCTTCTACAACTTCAACCAAAACTTTATTAACGACCCCCAAACTCCCAAACAACATTACTACTGGTACTATATACATATATACATTATTTCCTACGTGAAACATGTCCAATTTCATCAAAGGTATCGAATTAATGGGGTAAAATTAACATAATTATCAAGAACCCTAATTTTCACGAAACATCCATTCTTCTAATTCTTTTCCAGATTTCGTGCTTCTTAATCCATACAAATTCGTGGGTAATCCTCTACATATGATGTATATATCCAGAATATATTCAATTCCTCTAAAACATGTGATTTAAAGTTTCTAAATTATTAATTTCTTCCATAAAATATGTTCTTAACAATCCTAAACTAACATGGGTGAAACATTAACTAATAACAAAGAAAGACAGATACTTTCTGGGAAATTCAACTGTCTGGTTTTTGGATGAAAAAGTTATGGTTGCGTTCCTCTTCGCGCGATCTAAGTTTTGGTGGTAGTGGCGGTGCAAACGGATGAGTTCTTGGCCTTGGATTGTTTGAAAATCTTCCTACCTTCTTCTCTAATGGACGTTTTTAACTTTTGTGATTATCAACCCTAAAATCCTAACTCAAATGGCTGATATACCTTAGGGAAATTCGTGGGTTTAATTACCGAAAAATACAAAATGTCTAAAATACCCTCTCGGGATGCCAATTAGGCCTAAAAATGCTCCGAGGCCCAAACTAAACCCCCTGGTATACTTTTTTTTGACTATTTCGGCCCTTGCGGACACGCTAGCACACTCTAAATGACCATACGTACGACTTATAATTTATTCACTTTTAATAAGAATAATTTAGTCCTGACACGACACAGGCGCATCCCGACTTAATTTCCATATTTTCTATTTTATTCACTCATGACAATTTTAATAAAATCAATATGATATATTATTTTACTCATCTAGTAATATTCAACAAATTTCCAATAATTACTAACTCTGGTCACGCTAGTAAATATTTAAAATAAATTTTTGGATTAATATTATATTAATTTATCTCAACTAAATTTAAAAGGCATAAAAATACGGGGTATTACATTTTTATATGTAAAGTTGTTTAGTACACTTAAATTACATGTTAAGGTAGTTATGTTTTGATCCAAACATGCTTTTGAAAAAGTAAAAGGAAAGAAAAAAATATGGTGCTATTTTTCAGAGAGAATTAAAGTAAAGTATTGTTTAAGTGAATTTATCACTAAATAAAGGGATAATTTTGAGTTAATTAAGTCACGGTGCGACAACTTGCTATTAGAGCATGGTTATTAGGTTCTGGACAAGGTGTGGGGGTCTAGATTGGCAATCGACGTAGAAACTGTTTTAAGTGATAAGTATTCAATTTCAAGGTATACATTTAGGTATGTTGGATTCCTGAGGCGTGGACAAGAAGGGTTTGTTATTAAGTTTTAAATTGGAGTTGTTGATTAACATCTCACAATTATACACATATATTGTTGTACGTGATATGAAATGCAAGGATATTGCAGGAAAGGAAAGAAGATGTTAAGGCTTATTCGGGGATGACAGCGAATACATGTATTTTTATTAAAAAGCATTGCATTGTTTTATATGTTGTATGAAAAAATGTGTCATTGAAGGAAAATTTTTAAAGACACAATGTGGTATACAAATTATGAAGTATTGGAGGTGATCTCTTCCTATGATGGTATATGTGGACTTAAGTCATGTTACGTATATCATTATGAATGGGTGCGCTCCTCGTCTGTATTGGAAAGTGATGTACGGGAACACGTATTCCATTAAAGGATGATAAGTGAGAAGAATTATTATTACATGATTATAATGAGACTTAAATAGTTGGGGTGTGAATAAAAATGGAGATTCACATAGTAAAGGTTAAATGAGAAGGTTAATAATTGTATATGTTTATATTTAACATGTGAAAATGTGTGAAATTCAATAACTAGTCGATATATCACAAATGATCAGAATATGAATTCATAGTGAATTATTACAAGTATAATAAGAGTAATGAGGGTTGAGATGTGTGTCTTTAATAATATGAGTACTCTTGTGATGTTTTGAAACGCTTAGATGAATAGTAAAGTTGAGATGAGTTGTTAAAGAGTTGGAAGTTTAAAAATATTAAGGAATCCTTTTAGGAGTATGTGTTGCGTATTATGGCAAGGAATTTCTTATCGAATGAAAGGTAAGAATTATTTATGCGAATTGAAGATGTATTTGGGAAAGAAGGATGGAGAATTATTGATATCTAGTGTATATGATAACTGAGAAGGAGTTATTAAATAAGAAAAAAGGGGGCGAGTGTATGTTTATACTCAATATCAGTAAAACCTAATGGGATTTGTCCATGATGACATATAAATGTAGTATGCTGGGGTGTGATGAATTTTTGATAAAATATAATCGGGGATAAATGAGACTTTCGATGTTAATAAATAAATGAGATCTAAACCTTAACTAATGACGAGTAAGGAATAAGGTATGACTATGAGAAAGATTCTAGTTGGATTTGAATAACCGCAACTAGTTTGGAGGGATATTCAGTTGAATTTGTCACTGTGCATATGTGTTATCACTAAGAGTACATCATATAAAGAATATGATTGACATTATACGGAGTTACCAAGAAGTATGTCTAATGTGAATGTGTTATGTGAGATACCATAATATGATACATCAAGGTATTTGTACATGGTATTTGAAAGAAAAAAGACATATAATAGTTAGACAAGTATTATGGAGTTAGTAAGTATGATTAAAGTTTGAAGTGGTGATGTTACGTTTAACATCCATGTTACCAAACGGGTAAGATGAGTGTATTAATGATGTTATGTAATACTATAATGTTAAAAGGATTGGGGTAAGATTATGATTGTAATGTTGTTGCGTCGGATAAATGACTTCTTAAGGTCATTGTATGTTTAGTTGAAGAACAATCAAATGATACTGAAAATAGGAATATAGTGATAAGTTATATTAAGTTCATAGTGCATGACTGCACAATATACATGAACATGAATATGGGATATTGGTTAAAAGTAAACATTTAGTGAATGATTGTTCATTATCAATATATGGAAAGTAGCGAGGCTATGTGTAGATTAAGGATCGTAAGAATGATATTTAACATACTTTAAAACTTCGAAGATGATACGAATAGTAGTCCAAGTCGAACACATTAATTTAGTATTGAATGGAAGTTGGAGAGATGAACTATAAAAAGTTAGTCTTATAATAGAATATTTATTACTTGAAATTTTACACGATGATAAATGGACTATGGGAATGGAGTGAGAAACATAAAGAATGATGTTTGGTTTATTAAGAATGTTCACTCATTGTTAATATAAGAGGATACGGCCAATAATCTATTATGAGTGAATTTTTGACATACGTATATAAAGGTATGGAATAATATATGAGTTGGGAATTGACTTTCATTGATAAGAAATCACTAAATGATTATCCTTAAGTATGAATGATAAAGATGCTTATGTGTTAATGATCCTGGTTCTACACATTCTTTGTGTCTTACTTCATCTATTGTATCTTAATAAACCACTATCATCATTAGATTCTGGTTTAGCTATTCTTACTCCAATGTGGGTGATTTTTTTTTGTTGATAGGGTGTGTAGGGAGTGTATGGTGCGAATAAGTGAAAAGGAGTTGTTGGTTGACTTACTACCTTTCAAAATGCATGACTTTGATGTGATATTGGGTAGGGGTGGAAATTCGGGTTAGTCGTGTCATTTTCGGGTCGTGTTGATTTTGATTTGAGTATAAGTTTTGTGTACTCTTAAATCTATACAAGCTAATCGTGTCATGTTCGGGTCATTTCGGGTTATTACCGTAAACGGGTTATTGTGTCCAAAATTTCTAGCCCTAATATTGGGTATGTATTGGTTGTCCTCATATCATGTGTGTTTAGATTGCTTTAGAAGGGAGGTAGTGTTTCGATTACCGGGTGAAACCGAATTTAAATTTATTGGGGAACAGAATGTCACCTGCGAATTATTTTACATACCTTGTGAGAGAAGCAGTTATATGTGAAATTTTCTAAATGTGAATTTTGGCTAGACCAAAGTAGTATTATTGGGGCATGTTATTTCTGCTGAGGGAAATTGTGTTACTTGAAAAGAAGATGGATGGAATTTATGAAGGATTATGACAACACAATACATCACCATCCAGATAAGTCTAATGTTGTTGCTAATGCTTTGAGTAGAAAATCTCTAGCCAGAGTATTTTATATTTACTGTGTTTGAGTTAACCTGCTGAAAGAGTTAACTTTAATAAGGAAGAAGCTAACGCTAAATGAGACTTGTGGAATACTAAAGCATTTAAATGTTAAACATGTGATTATAGACTGGATACAGCCATCACAAGCAGGAGATATAAATTTGGAGAAAATTAAAGACAATATGAAAAAGGGTAAAGCAAATGAATTTTATATTCGTAATAATGACATTGTTATGTATGATAAGCGTTTGTGTGTACCTAATGTGCCTAATTTATGGAGAACGATTTTAACGGAGGCCCATTGTTCTTTATATGCTATGTATCCAGGAAGCAGAAAATTTTTTATAAATTTGAAACAATGTTATTGGTGGATAGGAATAAAACACAATATTACAGACTTTGTTTCTAGATGTCTGGTTGCCAACAAGTGAAGGCGGAGCATCAAAATCCTAGTAGTTTACTATACTCCTTACCTATTCTCGAGTGGAAATAGGAGCATGTTACTACTGATTTTGTTATAGGTTTACCAAAATTATCACGAGGGTTAGATTCTATTTGGGTTGTCGTTAATAGATTGACTAAGTCGACACATTTTCTTCCTGTTAAAGCTACTTATTCTATGGATAGATATGCCAACATGTATGTGGATGAGATAATTAGATTGCATGGTGCACCCGTTTCTATTATCTCTGATCGAAATCCTAAATTTACTTCACACTTTTAGCCTAGTTTATAACAAGGTTTGGGGACTAAATTGAAATTTAGTACAACTTTTCATCCTCAGACTGATGGGCAGTCAGAGAGAAAGATCCATACACTCGAAGACATGTTATAAATTTATGTATTAGAGTTCAAAGGAAGTGGGGACGAAAACGTGTCACTAATAGAGTTGTTTATAATAATAGTTATCATTTGAGTATTGAAATGGATCCTTATGAGGCCTTGTATGGGAGGAAGTGCAGGACCAGTGTGTTGGAATAAAGTAGGAGAACAGAAAACTACTTGGGCCAAAAATTGTGCAACTGACTATTGAGAAGATAAATCTTATTCATAATCACTTGAAGGTGGTGCAAAGTAGACAAAAAGGTTATGCAGACAACAGAAGAAAGGAATTGAAATTTGAGGAAGGTGATCAAGTATTCTTACATGTTTATCCTTGGATAAGTGTTATGATATTTAAGAACAAGGGAAAATTAAGTCCTAGGTACGTTGGCCCTAATGAAATAGTGAAATGCGTTGGAATCGTTGCTTACAAATTGGCTTTTGCTACAATAATTGTTTTGGATACACAATGTTTTTCATGTATTAATGTTATGTCAGTATGTGGCCGATCCTTCACATGTGTTTATTTCATAACCGATAGAGCTTAAAGATGACTTGATCTACGTAGAGGAACCAATCGCCATTGTAGATCAAATGAGTAGGTATTACGTAATAAAACTATTTCGTTAATGAAGATGATATGGGAAAGTAAAAATGTGGAGTATGCCACCGGGGAAGGAGATAAGAAGATGAAGGAGTAATATCCACATCTGTTTGGTAAGTTCTTATGCATTAAATTTCGAGGAAATTTTTTTTATAAGAGTGGTAGAATTGTAAGACCCTAAAACGTGATTAGGAATGTTAATTACATATGATTAAATATACATTATGATTTATAAGTTTGGTTACGGGAGTTAAGCATGTTAATTATCATATTTGGGGGATGCATACTCATGTGATATATGTGTTGTTTGCATTAGATGTTAATCGATCTTATGATTGGGGATAACTTATTTGGATCATATGATTAGTTATGTGGTTAAATGCACCATGAAAATATGTTTTTCATACATCATTACTATTATAAAATATAACCAAGGTGTTGGTCCGAAATTGGCGATGTTTGGTCGCGAAATGTGAAAGTTGTGAATTTTTGACTAAATTATTACTCTTCTGTTCGGGCCGAAATTAGGCCTGCTAATTTTATGATTTTGGAAAAACACAAAATATTAAAGTTGTATGTATATAAGTCATCTAAATGTAGACGTAAAGTGGGACTCGTAATAGGGAGTTATGTTATTTTACCAAGGCAAGAAAAATTCATCATTAGTGGAATTGTCGTATTGGACCTCTTGTCCAACCAATCACATGACACCACCTTAAAATGGACACATGGGATCTTGTCCATGTTTTTTTATTAGTATATGTCATACATTTATCATTTCATATTATAATCTTGGGAATAAATATGCCTAAGGAGAAAGAAAAATAAAGTTAAGGAAGAATTGCTTTGAAAATCTCCCATAAATCGAGGAATTTTCATAAGGTAATTATCTATTGATTAAAGTTAGTCACATGAATGAGATTTTTACTTTGTATATTTTTTATTCTGATTTTTATAAATATTTAAATGATACCCATCTTGCTAAATTGTGTTAAACCAAGGATGTCTTAAGAACATACGTGTGGACTTGTGCTAGGATTGTAAGTGTTAACTTTAAAGTCCTAGATTTGAATTTCCTTTTCGTGAAGCTTTTTGATGTACAAAATTCATATATATGATGTGTGTATATACTAAAACATGTTTAGTATATGTTTCCATGATTGATACCCAAGCTAGAGGTGATATATGCTTAAAAAGGTTAAGTTATGCTTTAATGTTCTGTTCTAACCTAGTTGTGCTAAAAATGGCATAAATCATGGAATACTTTTTGAAATCTAATGATTACAATTGGAGATTAAAATAGACTCATATATGTATACTATTTCCAAAAATTATGCAAAAATAAAAAAGAAATGAATATTGGGTGACAGTTTGAAGTTCAGGTATAAAATCTTCCCCAAAAGTGTAAGTGCGCACACCAGGCGTTCAACGTTTTGATTGACTTAGCAAATGAACTCTAAAAATTATGCAAATTTGATTTTATATTATTAAATATATTTAATGTATGTTTCCATGATTTATAACCTATATGGAGGTTATATATACTTGAAAAATGTTAAGTTATGCTTTGAGGATCTACTCAGACCTAGATGTGTTAAAAGTGGCATAAATCATTGAATACTTGTTAAAATTAAGAAATTCCAATTGAAAATGTTAGAGAACATATATGAGTATGATATACTTGAAGGGGAGGATAAAATACCTTCTGGTTTGGCTTGGAGGTTGTGTTGAAGTTGAAGTTTTGTTGTTGTTTTTCTCCACAAATGATTTGGAAAATGTTGTAATAAAATGGGCATAACTTTGTCTAGAGAATTCGTAATTTAATTTCATAAATTGTGTTCGAACCATAATGAATAAGGTGTTATAGAAATTTGAAGTATCATATTCAGTTAATTTTCAGTTATGTTAGATAGACCAATTGATGTGATGTGTTACTAGTTTAATGTGATTTGGTGTATTCAAATACTAATGATGTTAAATTGTTATGTGGGGAAGCGACTAACACTACCATAACAAGGAAATAGTTTTGGTATTAATCTTAGTACCAAATTCAAGGTGAGTGACCTGTCCTATAAAATATAGATGTTTATATGTTCATATGGAAATCTGTAGTTAAATACATGTGGTAAAATGCTTATGGGAGTGATGTTGTATTTATGAAACATATGCATATGAGTAAGAATGTTAAGCGATGTTATATAATGTTATGGACTGTGGCTGGTCCTTTATCTAATGTTAAGGACTGTCGTGGGTCCTACAGGATGTGGCAGTGTTGTTAAACCAACTTAAAGGTTTGTTTTACTCGGGCCTAATTATATGATGTGGTGGTCCCCATTAACTGCGATGGGTTAACTGGACTGTGGCGGGTCTAGGCTTGTGAGTGTTGCACAATTCTCGTTGGATTATAACATTACAAAAATAAAAATGGCTATTCAAATTGGTTATATGTGTGGTGTATGGTCATTCACTAAGCTTGTATTGCTTACACTCCTATAATGTTATGTTTCAGGTATGCCTATCGTTGGAGTTCACTGCAAAATTAGGACCATAAAACGGGCGACTGATGAATATCTAATATGGGTTGAATATCAACAAGCTTTTGGTTTAAATATTAAACTAAAGAATTTTTATACATAAAGATGTTTAGTACTTGTAAATTACATGTTAAGATAGTTATGTTTTGATCCAAACATGCTTTTGAAAAAGTAAAAGGAAAGAAAAAAAATTGTTCTATTTTTCAAAGAGAATTAAAGTAAAGTATTGTTTAAGGGAATTTATCTCTGAGTAAAATGATGATTTTATGTTAATTAATTCGGGGAGCGACACTTGGTGTGACATAATCTTGTTCATATAAAGTTCTTTGAGACATATCTTTTCGTTCAAATGGTTTTATAAGTGGTGGATGTCACTAAAAAATAAATACGGGATACTGTTTGCAATTTTCAAAGGAAGCTTCACACATTCTATTATTGTAACCCTAACCACTTCTTCTTTCATGATTTTTTCGATATAACATACACTTTTTTAACTTTCTCCAAATTATGAAATAAAAATCCTCACGTACACATTTTTAGGAGTTTAAACACTCTTTCACTAGCCTTAAAAAGTTCTAAACGATTTGTAGAAGACCATATATATTTGTCATCCATTATAATGTGTCATTGTATTATACTGTAAAGTGCAACATCATATGAACAAAAATCCCATAGTATAATTTATCTCAAAGTTTATAATGACTTAAAAGTAAAATATCAACTTCTCACGAATCGCATATCAGCGCCCCTTAAAAAAGGAAAGAAAATTGAATAGAAAATTGTCATATAGTATACATGATACGAAAAATAGTATACCATCAAAGAGCATATGGAATATTGTATCAAAATATTTTTATGAAATGATATACAATAAAACTCAAACAATAACATGTTATGGGATATATATCAAATATGAAGATAAATCTCTTGAATCCTATATATGTTACTAAGTAGTAAATCAGTAGTCCAAATACCTACTGATGATCTAAGATACTCACATTTATTCCAATAATAATATATCAAGTAATTTATGTTTGGTTGAAACATAACTAAATGACACCACATTGTCTTCAACAAGGTCTCTAATAAAATTATTACAAATGTCAATTTATTTCTTACGTGAATGTTGAATTAAAATTTTAAAATGACACTACTATTATTGCAATATATAATCATGCAATCTTAATATGTACTATAATCTTCCAACATTTATTTCATTCGAAGTAATTACAACACCTACTTGCTATAATATATTTCGCTTTGGCAGTGAATAAAGACAAAAAAATTTCATTTTGGGTGTTCTAAGAAACCAAAAAACTTCCTAAGTGGAAGCAACCTCTCGAGGTCCTATTCCTACCCTCTATGTCTTCCATTCAATCGACATTGGAATAAGTTGTCATAGAGATTGTGGTACTAAGTTGGTAAAAATTATCACAGCTCGTTGTCCCATCAACGTATATGATATGCTTAACACCTTCCAGTTTTTTAGGACACGATTAGTAACGCGAACAAACTACTATGCTAAAGGGGGATTACTATCCATAAGGTGTAACAAACTACCTATCATGCTTTGATATAATGTTTTGTCCACATCCGTTCAATTGAAAACATTTACAAGCTTTTTGAGAACACTAATGAGAAAGCGCTTATGCTTAGAAGATTCAAGATACAATTTTTTTACAAGGTCTCTTTCATATCTAGACTTGGGAAAACACTATATCCTTCCCATAAAAATTTAATAATTAAGTCTTGTCCATACTTCCTCGATTGAAACCTTTTACCACTAGATGTAAGGTGAGTCTCTCTTACCAAGATTTCAAGGCTTAATGATGGACATATAAAGCCTTTTTGAGGCAATACACATGTGTAAGAAATGTAGGATCCTCCTTTTGGTTTCAACAACTATGGCTAAGAGAAATGTACCAACTCAAATCTTGATACCATGAAAAAATATGCATCAAAGTAAACACCTTCAACTTGGGTGTATCCTTGAGCCAATTGACTAAACTTACTTTTAACATAACACCCTATTCATCACATTTATTTTTGAAAATCCATTTTGTATCAGTGATGTGAACATATTTTGGTGTAAGAACTAGATTCCAAACATCTTATTTTTTGAATTAGTCTAATTCATCTTGCATAACATTGACCCAATATTCATCTACAAGGATTCTTTCACATTCTTGGGATCAAGAGTATAAGTAAAACAAAAAGTCTATTTCTTTATGGAGTTGATTATAAGTATTTAATCTAATAATAGGACTTCCAATGATTTCGGTAACATCATGGTCCTTTCGCACCCAAGAAGTTGTCTCATCCACTAGTGGTGGTTTAGGTACCTATACACACACTACATCGTATATCGCCAATGGTCAAGGTTTTGACACTTGACCACCAGTATGGGTCACGATTTTCACCCATGACAATATTAAGCGTAATAAAGTTGCGGGTCACGATCGGTACCCTTAACCCATAAGGGACAAACTGGATCATCTCAACACCCATGACCAAAACACCAAACTGGGTCTTAGCCTAGGCCTGTGACCCAGAAGGGGAAACACAATTTTGACCCATGACCACAATATCACGGGAGGTCACCATTGATCATGGTCAAGGCTTGTGACCCAGAAGGGGGAATTTGGACCTGTGACCCCAATATTACGGGTAGTCACTGATGGTCACGGTCTTGAACTGTGACCCCTAATTTTTTTATTAAAAAAATTCTTTTGTTCACAGTTAGGAACCGTGATCGTATAATTTTTTTAAATGGAAATAAATTTCTGCTCACAGTTATGAATGTGACCAATCTCTTTATTTTAGTTTCAAAAAATATATATGGTCATGGTTACGGACCGTGACCAAATAAAAAAATAAAAAATTAAATTTATTTTTTCGTATCCCATAAAAATCTTTAAGTATTTTAAACTTGTTTACATTTTTAGAAATAAATATTTCACGAGTATGTAATGAAAGTTAACAAACGCATGGTTGCGTTAATATATAATAATATAACACAAGTTAACTAATGCACATGTGCATAAATATGTAATAATATACAACGCATGCTTGCATGAATATGTACAACACAAAATAAGATATAATGCATTTTGTGTGAATATGTACTAGAGAAATAAAAATACAACGAATGCTTTTATGAGTATGTTCTAATTGTTCCTTCTCCATTGAGGCCTGCAAACAAAACTTCAAAAATATCACAAGTGGTAATTAACAAATAAATTGGTTCCCAAAAATAACTTTGAAATTTCTACATAGCTAAAAATGGCATCAAAGTCCACGTAGTTCGTAAGAAGAATAAGGTTGGAGACTAACCCATGATTCGAATATTGGGTATCTCCTTCGATTTATTAAAATGTATGTCAAATGTGATGAAAGTATATTAAAATTTTGAGAACATTCTAAATTGAAAATTTTAATATAGGCTCCCCTTTTATTGGTTTTTTATTTATGAAAATATATGTCAATGCATAATTGTGAGAACATTCTAAATTTAATTGTTTTATGTTTTTTCCATTCGATGGAACGTTTTAAAGTTATACAATTCTTGGTCATGATCCCTAACCGAGCATCCCATTATTATGTGGTCAGTTACTATTGTTACATTGGTCACGTGCGAGGTGTTCGTGCATCTTGCGGGGGTGTTTGGGGGTTGTTTTTGCATTTCACCCTTCAATGGCATGTTTTCAATCCTAAATCAAACTATTTATAATTTTGGACACTTTTTCTAATCGAACATCCCGTGACTATCTGGTCATTTGCTACGTGTTACGTTGGTCCCTACGAGGCTGTTTGGAACTATTTTGTATTTTCACCCTTCAACGACATGTTTTCAAGCTTAAGTCTAAATATTTATTATTTTATCATGTTCTCTAATCGAGAGTCCCGTGACTACGCGATTAATTACTACATGTTACGCTAATCTCGTGCGAGGTGTCCGTGCCTCTTGCGAGTGGGAGTTTTGGGGGATTTTTTGTATTTTCACCATTCAACGACATGTTTTCAAGCCTAAGCTTAACTACTTGTAAGTTTTGGTCATGTTCGGTAATCGGACATCCCATGGCTACATGATCAGTTGCTACTTATTACGTTGGTTGCGGGAGAGGTGTTTGTGCCTATTGTGGGGCAGTTTGAGTGTTGTCTTAAATTTTCACCCTTCGACAGCATGTTTTCAACAAGTTTTGGTTATGTTCTCTAATCGGGTGTCCCGTGACTATGAGATTAGTTGTTACGTGTTACGTTGGTCCCATGCGAGTGCCCGTCACTCTTGCAGAGGCATTTTGTTTTTGTTTTTTACATTTTCACCCTTCAACGATATATTTTTAATCCCAAGTCTAACTATTTGCAATTTTTTATCACGTTCTCTAACCGGGCATCCCGTGACTATGCGATCAGTTACCACGTGTTATGTTGTCCCGTGCAAGGTGCCTGTGCCTCTTAGAGTAGTATTTGGAGGTTGTTTGGTGTTTTCACCCTTCAACGACATGTTTTTATGCCAAACTCTAACTATTTGTAATTTTTGTGATCTTATATAATTGATCATTCCGTGACTACGCGATCAGTTGCTCCATGTTATGCTGCTCCCGTGCAAGATGTTCATGTCTCTTGCGGTGGCATTTAGGTGTTGTTTTGCATTTTCACCCTTTAAAGATATGTTTTTAAGGCTAAGTAACTATTTACAAGTTTTGGTAATGCTCTCTAATCGGGAGTCTTGTGACTACGCAATCAATTGTTATGTGTTACATTGGTCCCGTGCGAGATTTTTATGCCTCCTATGAGGCTGTTTAGGGGTGTTTTGTATTTTTACCCTTAAACGATAGGCTTTCAAGCCTAAGTCTAATTATTTTCAAGTTTTGGTCATGTTCTCTAATCGAGCATCCTTTGACTATGTTATTAGTGATACGTGTTATGTTGGTCTCGTGCAAGGTGTTCATGCTTCTTATGGCGCCATTTGGGCACTGTTTTGCATTTTCACCCTTCAACGGCATGTTTTCATGCGTAAGTCTAATTATTTTCATTTTTGGTCGTGTTCTCTAACTGGGCATCCTGTGGCTATGCAGTCAGTTGCTATGTGTTACGTCGGTCCCATGCGAGGTGTTCTTATCTCTTACGGTGCCATTTGGGGGATTTTTTTGCAGTTTTACCCTTCGACGACATGTTTTAAAGCCTAAGTCTAACTATTTTAAATTTTTGGTCATGTTCTCTAATCGGGAATCCTGTGACTATACGATCAGTTTCTATGTATTATGTTGGTACTGTGCATGGAGGTTGTGCCTCTTGGGGGTCCGTTTAGGGGCTATTTTACATTTTCACCCTTCAGCGGCATTTTTCCAAGACTAAGTCTTACATTTTGCAATTTTTGGTGTTGTTCTCTATCCGATCATCCTGTGACTACGTGATCAGTTTCTACGTGTTACATTGGCCCCATGCAAGGTTTTTCGTGCCTTTCACCGGGGCGTTTGGGGGATATTTTTTATTTTCACCCTTCAACAACATGTTTTCAATCTTAAGTCTAACTATTTCCAGGTTTTGGTCTTGTTTTATAACTGGGAATCCTTTGAATAGTGATTAGTTGTTACAAGTTACGTTGGTAGCGTGGAAGGTGTCCGTGCCTCTTTTAGGGGAGTTTGGGTTTTATTTACGTTTTCACCCGTCAACGACATATTTTCAATCCTAACTCTAACCATTTGCAATATTTCGTCATGTTCTTTAACTGAGCGTCCCATGACTACACGATCAGTTTCTACATGTTAAGTTGGTCTCGTGCGAGGTGTCTGTGCCTCTTGTGGGGCCATTGGATGGATATTTTACATTTTCACCCTTACACGTATTTGCAAGCTTTGGTCATGTTATCTAACCGAGCATCCCATAACTCTGCGATCAGTTTCTATGTGTTATGTTGGTCTTTTACGAGTTGCTCGTACCTTTTGTGGGTGAGTTCGAGATCTCTTTTGCCTTTTCGCCCTTCAATGGCATGTTTTCAAACATAAGTTTAACTATTTGCAAGTTTTGGTCACATTCTCTAACCAGGAGTCCCTTGACTACGCGATCATTTACTAAATGTTATGTTATCCTGTGCAAGGTGTCTGTGCCTTTTGTGGGGGCCTATATTTAATTATTTGTAATTTTTGGTAATGTTTTTTAAACATTCACAAATCAAAACAAACATTCATTAATCAAACTAAACATTCGTAAAAAAAGCATTCGTAAATTAAACTAATATTATACAACTTGGATACAAATCGGATTATTAAAGTTCATTATAATAATAGGATAGAAATTGGATTGCCAATGTTATAATAAAGTTTGATACTCAATCTTCATCTAAATCAACTAAAATATCATTCAAATTAGGGTTGTCATCAAGTTCAAACTGGAATGTTTTAGGAGCCTTTAATCTGTCTACTTCATTAGTCATACTCTTCAGTGCATGCAACACAATAGACCAATTGCCATTGTTTATGCACTTCTAGTAGAATACCTTCTTTATGTTTTAAAAGGGACAAATAAAAAGCTCGTCGACTATGCGAGCTTTACTCTTCATCTTTGATAAATATACCATCATAAGTTTGGAGTCAGTATCAACTTTACTAGCATTTGTAGTGTACTCCACCTTCAGTAAGTCATAGTAGAATACGGTTTCATTGAAATTTAAATAATTGAGTTTCAAGATTTATTGGACAATCTCATAATATATTAGCACCATATCTTTTGAATTTTTATCCCTTTTGCTACCGACAGGGGTAATCAAGGCATAAATTTTTATCCCTTTTGCACTGTCACCTCTTTTTAGAAGCTGCATTTACTAATAAATTTATATTAGGATAAGTTATTACCACACATGATTAAAAACATAAGCACACAAATAAGAGGTGGAAATTACCTATTTTGATATCCATGCTCTAAAATAATTCGTCGTGTAACTATTCCTTTAACTTAGGGTAATTTCATTCTCGTAATTACTAAAACTAAATTGTAGAGTTTAGGTTATAATATATAGTATACATAAAATCAAACAAGAGTAATTCAGTTAATTATTTATATACTTACTCTCTCCATTCTTCAACTTCATCTTACGACTCGAAGACATAATGACCAGCTTGTTTGTATTGTAAATTAGTGAGTCTCACCTCTTTAGATTTCCTAAGAGTTAATTTATCCTCAAACTCGCCAGGTTCCTCGATCACTCGTTCTTCACGAGGATTGAACCTTTTCAGCTCTTGTTCTGGCATATGTTCCTGAGGGTATTCGAATATTCCACATTTAAATATTCTTCAGCAATAGACCCTCAAATATAACATGCATTCTTTATGTAATCCTCGAAGGTTCTGTAAAATGTCGTGTGCGATAAATATTCGAATAGTTGCGCAAATTCCAATCACAAAATTATTTAATTAGAGTCAATTTATGAAATACATCAATTCAACCCTTAAAATTAATCAACTACGTGCGTGCAAGTGTAAACCCATCATAAGTAAAATATGCAACACAAAATTTCAGGAAAAATCCCCTCAGGGCAAAACCTTTTATTTCACTATAATTGTAAATTGCAACTTACACCGGATTACGATGAAATACAGTTTAACTCTCGAATACCCGCAGGCATAGGTCGATGTCGTCAGCAATAAGTCCACACGCAGCAAACCTACATGAACCGCAGTTCAATCTTCAACCCCGGAACACCGCAGCACTCCCTAATGACACGCATTCACAAAACTCTGTCGATACTCACTCCACAATAGCATGCAACCCTTCGTTTTAGATATCACCCCACAAAGTATGAACAATAGCAAAATATATATTGGGTTCCATAAAATAACTCACACAAAAGCTATTGGGATTGTGAATTGTAAAACAAAAGTTATGAACCCTCAAATATGTTAGAGAATAAACCAAAACGTATTCTTTGAAAATCAGTATTTTTTCCACGCGAAAAACAGTAGTCTGACACCCTTATTTATACTAAAATCAAGGCAGTGACGTGTTGGCTAAAAATAGCTCTCGTTCTAACGATATATGACGTCGTTTGAGCGAACCTCCACCTCGTTCGAACGAGATGTGACGTCGTTTGAATGATAGTCACTGATCCCCTTAAAAAAGACTTTTAAATATTTAAAAAACATGGAATCCTTAAAAACCAAAACTATTTACGGGATTAGGAGCATTTATCCAAAACTTTTATGATTAAAATCATTTAAAATAATTTCAAAAATCAAACTTAAACACATTTTACCAAATTCATCCTTATTGGGCTTGAGTGTTGAAGACTTCTTGAAATTCGGATTTGCCTTTGAAGATGTAAGCTTCTAAATCCTTTGACGATTTACAGAAACTTGTAGCGGTATACGACATACTAATTTGTGACGGAAAATGTCCTTACAAGTTTTCATCAAGCACTCGAAAGGATGCATCCAACAATACCTAATGGGACCACACAACAGAGCCTCATCGTATAAATGCATAAGTTGGTGGATGTTGATATCGAACAACGACGAAGGAAAATATTATCAAATACATATAATGCCTCAGCCAAAGTTGATTTTGCAGATCTACTATGATTTTTGCTTTCCACATTTTCACAAATTAGGTTAAAGCATAAACTGATTTTCATGAGATCTTTGTGCTCAGAGAAAAAATGCCTAAATATCAGAGGGATTAATTGAATGATGACGTGCTAGTCGCGAGACTTACACTATTTCAAATCATTTGTTTGGTAGGTTACTATCCTTCATAAATTACAGGAATAACCAGTTGGAGTCTTCATGTTGAACAACGTGTGCAAGGGGAACTTCTTCTCACTGGTATTCAAAGCGAAAGCAACCAGAGGGATATAAATTCTTTCTTTTATAGGATCATTTTATAACGATAATTTTATCTTTATTTTCATATCCTGTAGATCGCGGTGCACTTCCCACTCTCAATCTTTTGAATGAGATCCACCCATACATGCTCCTATCAAATGTTTCGCAATATTTTTTTCTGTGTACATCACATCAATTACATGCCTTAGATGATGATCTTTCCAATATGAAAAGTAAAAAAATATTGATTGTTTGGACCATGCCTTCATTTTACTGGGGTCATTCAGATCCCCCTAGCTTTAGGCTTCAGGTTTAAAAACTGAGGGTTTTTGCCTATGTATATATTCCCTGCAATTATAGGCGTTGCCTTCTCCTCAATATGCTAACCAGAATGCCAAGTAAGTTACATCCTTTGCTCAAGATCAATAAGCAAGAAGTTAAACTTGTCATTCCTAAAAGGGTGACTGGTTGGAAGAAATCTACGATGACCCGTGTAACCGAGTTTACCACTGTGAGGTAGCCAGTTTCCTTCAGTTTCCTCCCCAGATATGGAATATC
This sequence comes from Sambucus nigra, assembly GCA_949130495.1. Taxonomy (NCBI): domain Eukaryota; kingdom Viridiplantae; phylum Streptophyta; class Magnoliopsida; order Dipsacales; family Adoxaceae; genus Sambucus; species Sambucus nigra. The sequence goes on along the minus strand of OX422210.1, from coordinate 370,697,130 downwards.
CATAATAACCATGAACATTGCAGCTGGACAAGGTCTCACAATAAGTAAGGTCATGGATCGCCTACATAACCATTGATTTAAGTGTGAACTCTTAATACTTATAAGAGTTAAACTCCGTCACACCTTTATCCCACAACTCCTTAAGTTATTCGATAATGAGTCTAAGAATATATCAATATCATAACCGGAAGCATTCAGTCCAAGTATCAGTAAAGATAACAATGTGAACTCCTTTCTCATACATAGTGTTAGAGAGAGACTTAAAGATGACATGAGAATGATATAATAACTTTGATCAGTACTTAAAATTACCAAAAAGGTTAAACCTATCAGCTGAAAATGCAAGATGAACATTGCGCAGTTCTTTTGCAAATTCATGGTGTCTTGCATTTCAAATTTACTAGATGGTTGAATAAAGCAAATAACACATCATATTCCCACCCACCTCGCATTAAGCATGCCTTTTCATGACCTTTTCTACCCATTATATAGGGAAAAATCGTTTAACCATGGCCCGAGGAAAAAATGCTTCAAAAATTTTTATGGAACTTGTGATATTTTATAGGCTTGACTTTTTCATTCTCACAAGGCATAAATCTTGGCTCACTGCATATAGGAATCTTTTCCTTCTTTTTGTGCTCATTGTAGTACAATATAAATCAAATTTACATGCATGAATAGATTTGTACTTCAAACCCAAAACCCTTCAAGCCCTTCTTTATGCTTGGGTAATTGATTGGTAATGTATTCTATTTTGGGAGAATGTTTTAGACCCACTTAAGAATGCCGTTTATGCTATTGCCTGATAAACCAAATTGACTCTTCAAAATTTGGAAACTGATCATTGCGTACAATATCGAGTGACATTCTTCATAATTTTTATACAAAGGTCTAGCTCCATCGACTTTTTATCGTATGAATTCTCGATCTAGGAATAATTCAACATTAACTTGGTTATAATGCACATTATCTGTATCCATAGACTGATGGTTTTTATTGTGGTAGATTCTATAAGTATCATCAATTCAGTAAGACAAACGACGATGTGCTAGAGATTTGTTCACCATTTCAACCCGCATAGGTTTCGTGACATGGTCATACACCGGTAATTTCTCCGAAACATATGGTACATTCTTTTTCCCATGAAATTCCATATCTTATAGTCTTGCATCGTACCCCACAATAGTATATGTAATTCAACGTCTTTCGAAGAATTAAAATTTTCATTTATACAATGTTGCAGAGACACGGAATCTTATCACTATTAAGATTTCTATTTGCATATTTAATAAATTCCCAAAGACCCTTCACATGATTAAAAGATACTTTGTGACTCCCTCTCATCCACTCTTTGTATTGTGGGGAAGCCATTGTAGTGTCTTAAAAATTAAATACAAAATAAAATAAAATTTATTAAACACAATAAAAAATAAATATTACAAGAAAATCCAGTCAAAGGAAATTCCATCAAATGAAACAAATATTACAACCAAATTCATTAAACTCTATTTAAAAAGTAAATCCATTCAAATAAACAAATATTACAATCAAATTCATTAAAATATTATAAATTTCTTCAAAAAACATTGTTCAAGGCATTGGCTTGGCCAATAAATTAACTGAATAAGGAATAAAGAAATTTATATATATTGAAAATAATGGACCTTCCCTATTGCCAACGTATACAAGCTCATCTCCACAATTAGAATATATTTTATCGACTAAAATTTGAGCTTCACCCATCAACAAAGGCTGATTATGGAATTTTGTTCTGATAAGTACGAAAATGAGAGATATATGCCAATAATCCTGGTATCGGCCAAGTTCTATACATCATACGACTAGCCAAAGTTAAGGTGCATGGATGAAAATATTTCACGTAATGTTTCATGTGTAGACATTTACGAGGGGAATGTTCTGAGAGGAGGCATTTGGGAGGAAATGTTCCATGGGAGGATAGGAGAATGTTTGAGGCATCTGTAGAGGGTAACACTGTTGTTGACTTAAGATTTTGACCAATCTATGGATTTCATTCGTCAAGAGTGACATATTTTATCGAAGCTCTGACACATCTCCTTTTGTCTTGACACCTTCTTACAAACCCCATCTCTACCTCACCCCTCACTATAGAGATCTTGTATAATAAAGGCTCAGTGTGTTATAATCTGGTACTTGGTATACGTGAGTCCACACCTCTTTTCCTCCCCTAATGGTCCCTCCCTGATACCTTAGTTAAGGCAGCAGATTAAATGTAATTGGGGTAGTACTCAGAATGACTGTTGGACATTTCCTCTATTATTACCCATAACATTTATTATATTTAGGACTATGATTTTAATAATATTATTATTATTATAAGGTATGTATATGATAACTAAATTAAAACTCACAAAAGTTGGCACCAATCTATCTGGAAATTTATTCGTCCCTTTTTCCCGTTGCACATGCAAGTACAAGTTGACCTGATTAGATTCATCACAAGTTGACCCTCCTTTTGGAGTCTCCTTGGTCCGTTCTACCCATTCTCCCTTAATATCATCACAAGATCTTGCCCTGAGTCTATGGGAATCAACCTTTTTCGATTTGTTCAGCTTATTTATTAGCCTCTCATTCAGTTTTCCCTTCCTGGACTCATTCTATAATAAGTCATTCCATTAATGAGTAGTCATTTCAATATTTTGGGGATCTTTATCTTTCAACCTTAAATATCATAACTCTTTGCCTCCTTAGGGAAAAAAATTCATTTAAAGGTTCGTACGATAGGTTTTTAAAGCGTTAGATACCTTGGAAAGTACATTCGACTTCGAACCGATTGGAGATGAAAATGTCTTATTCAATTGATCCCAAGTGTCATACTTAAAGGTAGAATCAACCTTCTTCCATTTGTATGCGCCCCTAATGCCCACAGTCATCTTCACTAGAGACATACAATGGATTTTAAAATGTTGAATGTTACCTTTATCCCTGGTTGGATTATCCCCGCCAATGGAGAAATCAATTCACTATTTAGGGTTTTCTTGGGATCCCTCGATAGTAGAAGTTGGGGGTGTCAGATTGGGGATTTCTTGAATTAGGGGTGTCGGAGTTGGAGTAGAATTAATCCCTAATAGAGTAGAGTATTGACATGCCGGAGAAGATGATAATTGCGCTTGTGGTGTAGGAGATCGCCAATTTGGTGGTGTTACTCTATTTTGATACTTGTTGTCATTTCTGTTTTACATTTCCTTTCATTAAAAAAAATATCCCAATGTATGTAAGAAAATATGATTTATGACTCTCTCTCTCTCTCTCTTCCTCTCTCTCTCTCTGTCTTTATATATATATATATATATATATATATATATATGCTTTTTCGACATCTTCTAAAGCATGCTCTATATGTCTGATTTCCACCCAATCAGTATTAGTTCTTAAAAATCTATGAAATTTTCCATGCGTCCAAGTAGGCGAAAGCGTGTTCAAGATTGACGTATAAAGGTCCATGACATGAACTTTTAATCCTCTCTTATTCAACTTATTTGCGAGCTCATTTTTAATATTCATGTGTCGCGAGACGTCACAATATGGTTGAATGCTCTCTTTACAAAATTGTATACACAAAGGATGAATATTTTTTTCAGCCTTTTTTAACTCTGTCACCAATGTCAGTGCCCTATCGGGATTATGAACGAAAAATATATTCTCTATTGCCTCATCCATACATTCTAGTAATGAGAACAAAATACGATCGAATAAGGAGTCTTGCTAGATATGAACTACATTATTTTTAAGGTAATTGAATTGTTCAAATTTTCTATTACCATACTTGTAAATCAGAGTTCCCTCTATGTGGCGTGCAATAATGAAAGATGTTTTAGTGATCATACTCTTATTTCTAGTAATTACTATTGTGACTCATTTTCTTGAGAAAATATATATATATAAGGGTGTGAAGACACAACAAATAACTCTATTATAAACATTTAGTTGTTATAATGGAGACATTGTTAGGACAAATAATTAGTTAAAGGTTTATTATAAAGAATTCATAGAGTGAGCGTTTTAAGTACCCATCATATGTATCAAGACATTAACCCAATAACCATCAAACAACAATCTAACAGTCCAACACAAGATAATCCTGTACTTTTTCTAAATTGTCTACTCGATTGATTTCCAAGAAAATAATTATAAAAAATTCATTTTCATATAAAATTCTACATCAAGGGTTACATATAATTTAATATAATTGCATTTTTTGAATATCAATACAATAACCAATATATGTCTATTTTGAAAGAATGGGAATTCACGTATATTCAATAACCATATCATTTTTTGAATATTAATAAAAACAACCACACACTAAACACACTGAACATATACACACCATAGACACACGCTGAACACACATATGACATGCACTCACACACACATACACATACACACACACATAGAGATAATACACATACATGTTATAATTTTTAGGGAAAATTAAAAAGGTATTTTGCGGAAAGAGAAGTCATATAAAAATGAAAGGAGAAAGAGATGCTGCCAAAAATGAAGTCGCTGAGAGAGAGAGAGAGAGAGAGAGAGAGAGAGAGAGAGAGAGAGAGAGAGTTTTCTAATTTTTACTAAGGATAATATAAAATGTAGGGCTCTAATTTCATTTATACCTTAAATGGAGTCACGGTCCAAACCCGTGACCCTTTTTTTTCACCATTGAATGAGTTAGAACTAGTCACGATTATCGATCATTACCTAAAAGGTGACCAATTGAAAGATCAAGCTTTGTTCATAGTTATAGACCGTGACTATTCTAAATTAATAATTTTAAAATAGGACTAGGGGTCACGATTCTGGACCGTGTCCAATGTTCACTCGTAATTGTCACATAGGGGGTCATCATTTTAGACCATGACCATATTCATTACCAAAATGGAGGGAATTTTGGCACAAAATACCCTTAGTCACGGTATGTGGTCATTGGGGGGTCACGCTTCATAATCGTGACCACCAGTGTGACCAAAAGTTTAAGACACTTGGCACCATTCGGGATCATGGGCGAGTCAGGTTGTTGATCATGGATCCTTTGGTCAGGACTTAGGATCTTCATCTGACCATTAATAAGGCCACACAAATCCCTATTCACTTATTTGGTTACTGTAAATAGTTAGGGGTCATGGAATACATTTACCTCTGACCATTTTTTACTTTTGGTGTAGTGACAATCACCATTTCTTTTTATTTTTCTTATTTTACATAAAAAACACATAATACATGTTCTAACGATCATCATCATTATATCCAAAAGATTCGTTATTATCATTGACAATACTTATTGATGCTATCATCTATTAAGAAGCACAATTTTACATGCAGTAGGAACTACAATTTATGAAATAACCAGTAAATATTTGAACATCAATCATACATTCAATATCGGTTAATTAATTATGGTCCTTGTGTATATAACACTTTCTTCCAAAGTCTCTAATACACTTGAGTTTGGGCTTTTTTCCTTTCCAAATATCATAAGGGTTTTTGTTGCTACCATACCTCCTATAGAGATTCGAGTCATGGTGTTAGCCGTGTTCACTTTTTTTTCCCAAATCTCTTAGACACACCCATGTATATTAGATCTATCCATATCATGGATAGTTCAATTATTTCATTAAAAAGTTTTGTTTTGTTGAGGTTTTTAGGGAAAGAAAATGCATGGTGCATACCAACGTCATTACACCACTCCGGAGTACTGGTTCGTTTAATTTTTTTCCATAACCATTCCGAAATCGAACGATAGTGCAACCCTTCTAATTTTTAAGTTATTTATACTTAGGAATAAAGAATGTACTAAGCATCTTAACTTACTACCCAAAAATCCTACAAAAATGAAGCTAGAAAATCCATCTACATTCATAAGGACATATCGCTTACCATAGATGCTCTTCGTATGCATTGTACTCATAAGGTCTATGCTTAAGATCTTTGAAACTCGGGAGGTATACATCACATTCAAATCTTATGTGGATATCAGATATATTTTTTTGTTTGGAAATACCACATATGCGATAAGAAATTGACTCAAAATGGGGTGGGTCATTAACAAGTTCATTCTTAGAATGTTGTCAAAAATATCTAAAGTTCACATGACTTAACATCTTGTACCAAGGATCCACCACATATTCCTTAATACTATTATAAAAAACCATGGGATAGGAATTAACAATAAAAAAATTCTCCGAAGTTCAAGTTCCCTTCAAAATTTATTTACCCATATGATTAAAAACTTATAATATTTTCATGGTACAAATCACATTGTGACGACCATCAAACATTTGACTTATGATAAGAAAGGTATCCTTAAAGTATTGTGAGAGTACGTATTGCGTACTATATAAGGCAATATTTCTAGTTGAGTCAATTTGTATGTATTTTGGCTTTATTCCATTTATAAGAAATCATTTGAGTTATAGTTTAGGATTTGAGTTTGTTTATCCTTCAAGCCTATAATGTGTGATTGAAGAATGTAGCGGCCATGTAATAAAACTTCGTGATTGTGTCGTGTTTCATCTTTAACGACCATGGGATGTTAAGAGGTATGGATGCATATTATTTTGATCCTTAGATAATTTTGGGTGTTAGTTTTTAAAGTGATTTTTGAGGGATTTTTCCGTACAGGATTTCAAAAGAAAAAATTATTTTTGGTTATGATTAGTTTAAATGAATTAGTTAATTTAACTCAAACGAGTTTTCGTAAGCCGTCCAAACAAGGTTTGTAGTTGTTCAAACCACCTGAGGATTTTTGTCCAAATGAACAACAAATAAAGTTAAAACGAGAAGTTCATGTGAAGTCGAGAATTCTCGTTTGAGGATTTATCAAATGAGGTTGTCTATCTCCTCGGAACAAGATTTATTTCATTCAAATGAGATTTCATAACTCTTTCAAACAAACCTAGTGTTTTCCTTCGAACGAGTTTGCCTCAATTTTTGTGCCACCTCTTTTTCATGTTTTTTTTTATAAATATATGTCTGGCATAGAGTTTTTATTTTTTAAGGATTTTGAAATTAGCTTTCCAAGAGAAATAGAAAGCCTCCAATGCACTAATTTACTCCCAATAGTTTTAGACCCAAGTTTTATCGAAGTATTCTAGTTTGATATCTCATGTTTAAGAATCAAAATTTATTTATTCTTGTTATTTTAGGATACTTTTTCATACGATGAATTCCATGTGTGTTTCGATTTCAAACGGTGGACTCCATGTTATGGTGACGGTATGCTAGCCAAGATCGATAGATATCGAGACATGTGAGGATTATGTATTATCAAAGTTCTTGAATGGATTCCTATGTGTAGATGTGATAAAGGTTCAAGGAGTGAAGATAGCATCAAGGATTTATGGAATCGAGTCGGTTGTGTAAGTCGTCTGTTGTCCTTGTGTAATTCCTTTATCATAATGAATTTGCATGCGTGGGCCTCCGAGGTTTTTACCATTGTGGAGTTTCCTTGTACATTAACGTGTTTTGTGGTAGCTTTATTTACTCTTGCTATACTCACCTAGATGCATTCTTATGTCAATATAAGATTTGGTAAAATTGTTTACACAACATTCTGTTTAATTGGTTCATTATTAATTGGGTTAATGGTTTAATTAAAATTTGAAAAATTAAAATTGGTGTTTGTTTAGCAATTAATATGATCACTTATGGAACTACCAATTTCAAATTGGTCTGAGAGATGGTGTCTATAAGTTATTTAGGCTTGAATCCGGGAGGTTTTTATATGGAGGGTCAATCGATATCTTGGCCACCTTTATTTGTTGGGTCGAACTACACATACTAAACATGAAATTTGCAATTGAGTCCCTTGATGAGTGGGTGTGGTTAGTTGTAGTAAGGGGGTGGACTCAACCCATAAGTTTAGTAGGAGAACTATGTATCTCTAAACCTATTTAGAGATGGATCGAGGATGAATAAAATTCTCAGGATCTGAATGCTTTATTAAGTGAGGTTACACCAAAGGTGTTCCGTCGTATTATGAGGCGTGAAACAACCAAAAAGGTGTGGGACATACTCCAACTCACCCTTGAAGGAAAAAATGTAGTTAAGGATTAAAAAATCCATAACCTCACCACTTTTGAAACTATTAGTATGGATGATAGTGAAAACTTTGATGAGTTTTATACCAGAATTCATGACATTCCAAACTCATATTTTAACTTGCGAGAGAGAATCCCCAAATACAAAGTTGTGAAGAAAATCTTAGGGTCCTTACCTGGAAGATTTAATCCCGAAGTCATTGTTCTGAATTCATCGAGACTTTTTTATACAATCAAACTCAAAGAGCTTATGGGTGACCTCTAAACCTATGAAATTTCCATGTTTTCTCTCGATACGAAGAAGAAATATAAGACCATTACTTTGAAAGACCAAGAGGAGGAAACATATATTTCTAATGGTGATTTTGACATTGATTTCAATGATATGGCCTTGTTAACTAAGAAATTCAAAAAAAATATCAAGTTTAAGAAACATAACTCTAAAGCTTATGAAAATAAATTTGAGTGGAACAAATTTACTATGGCCTGAAAAATTCCCTACGGATCATGATTTTAAAAAGAATCTAAATAATAATTTTAAAAGGGATGAATCACGTAGATGCTTTGGGTGTGAGGGATATGGCTATATGACAAACGAGTGGCACACAAATCTAAGGAAGGAAGGAAAGAAGATGAAGTTATACAATGGTACTCTTAGTGATAGTGAGTCGGAGAGGAACCTGATTCACCCGTGGGCTGTAACTACACCATTTTCACGACCACTCTTTGTGAGATTTAGTGAAATGTTTTTCTATGAAGACAATTATGTGCATGATAATTATGAGGTTCAGTCATTTGATTCCTAAGTAAGTGGCGAAGAAGAATAAGAAGGAGAAGAAGAGGAGGATGGTGAACTTCATTTGCCTTCCATGTGTTGTATAGAGAGACATTAAAATTAAAAAGTGCAAACTTAAAGTTAGAAGATAATTTGAAGGAACATGCCATAGGTAATGATGATTCCAAATTCATTAAGGATTTGAGGTCACGTGAGAAGACTCCTAGGGGGAAGCTCATATTTGTTGATGGGAAGAGAGACAACCTTTTTGGATTGATGGATAACATGACCTTTCTTGAGTCTTGGATTGAGGAGTTATAATAGATATTAAGAGACTCAAGTCACATCAAATTAGATTTGAAATCTAGTTCGGAGAAGCTTAAAAATATTTTAGGCACCGTCTAATTAAAAAATTATAGTTTTGGAATTATCTTCGATGATAACAATGCTTTTTATACTAAAGCCAATACTAACATTTTGAGAGATTCAATCATTGATAGGAACGTTAGAAGAGGTCAACCCAAATGTAAAATTCCTCATCATGTCTACATTTGCACACATTGAGGTAGGAAAGGTCATGTTAGGAAGTTTTGCAATGTTCTTCAAAAAAGTCCTAGTAAGTCTAATTCTAGTGTCACTAAGGTCCCCCAAACCCAATATTATCGTGTTACACCTATGCAGATTGGAAAATCAGATTTGGAGGCATTAAATATTACATTTGTTGTTTCTCTCATGCTTGCACATAATTCATCTCATGCTAAATATAATGGTTGATTGTGTTTACATATTTTCATACACTAGCTTTTGTGCTTCACGCTATATGTTATTGGTAGTTGTATGATGTTTGAATCTGTTGTATATTGAATTTTCATTTATTGGGTCTTTATAAGAAAAATATGAAAGAAAATGTTTGTCTTTTGAGTCATTTTGAATTTATTTCAAAAACTTAGAAAGATTTTTGTTTTGTTTTTGTAGTTTTTTTTTCACACATTTTTTATGAAATATCGGTGTATTCGAATCCCATTCATTCCATATTTTCCACGTGGATGGGATATTTAATTATGGCTTACAATTCATTCAATTGTTCTTAATCACGCTTGTATAGAGTTTTTTGAAATTGATTTTCTTAATGGATTCACTTTTCATATGCCTTCGCATACACTTGCACAAGATCTTTTAGATTATAACTACCTAAGTTGTATGAGCTAAGTGAAGTGTTCTCCTATCAATCTTGTCATATACATATCTATACTTGATTGGGGGATTTGTGCATGTAAGAACCATTGTTGTGAGATTTCTTTGGTTTGAAAAAATATGAGGGTGAAATCGAAAAAGGCTACGAAGGCAGAAATCTCATTTGCGTGAACGACCACTATTGGAAAAAGCCTAAAAAAATAGAAGAAAAAGAAAAGAAAAATTGTCACGGCCATGTTTTGAAATTGATCCTTCAAAATTGATATCTTAAAAAGAAAAGTAGTGAAAAATGATATGTGTTTATTTTTTGAGGGTGTTAAAGTTGAATGGGTTTTAACAATGAGTCCTAGTTAATATAAATGTTTGACACTATTGAATTGAGAATCATCAATATTTTCTAGGCTATGTACATTGTGTATATTTTTCCATGTATGAATTCTTTATTTGTCACTTGAGGCTAAATTGACGTTTGATAAATTAATGTTGTCAAATAGAACTCCTTTGACATATCTATAGTGATTGGGATATATTTCCTTTGTTTTCTAGTTCATTATATAGGTCATTATGTTTAGACACATTTATTACACATGAGTGTAGAATTAAAATTAAAATTGATGTTTGTTTGGCAATCCATATAATCCCATAGGGGAGTAGCACTTTTATAATAAAATGGAGACCCACCTAAAATTATTTTTAGCACACCTACATGTCTATGTTAAAAAATTTACCAAAGTTAATTTAACCAAATCAAGTTTTAATCTAGTTTAAGCAAGTGGATGATAAAAGAGGTCGAAGAGGTAAATAAGAGCATGACATAAGATTTATGAGGACACAAACCCACAAACGAAAAAAATACTTGGGCCAATGTAAAAATATCACTAAAAAGTTGATAAAGACTTACAGAGGGGACTAATGATTAACACTCTTTCCGTGATAACTCAAAACTTAAAATTTTCCCTCCAATTCGTAGCAAGCCAGAGATCCTTATACGCTGATAGAGGTTCTGAACATCTCTTATTTCTTTAGACACATCCATAATGTTTCACGGTCTTTTGTCTTCAAACTTGGTAGCTAACAAATGATTTGAACCCTGAAAAAGAACCTCAAAGATCGCAATACTTCTATTGGGAGAAAGACCCAAAGTGTATAGAAAATATCAATTTTGAAAATGAATTATTGGTAAAATTTTTGTCTTCTTTGATATTAATTTACCTGAAGAAATAGAGGTTATTAAATGAAAAAAATATAATAAAGAAAAAGATGAACTAGACTTATAAAATGGGTTCCCCCTTTTTAACAAGCGTGTTCTTAACTTCTAAGAAAAGAGGAAGATAAAAATAGACATAAATCTCTCTTGGTATTTTTCTCTTGAAATGTTTGAGAGATATCTTTGAATGAAGAGCATTAATGGCTTAAGTAGAGGAAACTATCCAAGTTATTACCCCAACACCAATGCAAGCTAAAATCTCACCCTTTTTACACAAAGCATGTGTACATTTCGATGAAGAGAACTACGGTGATATTGCAAGTCACAAGAATACCCACAGATTTGTGATGGAGCCTTCATAAATCCTAGAGACTAGTAAAGAATGATCACTACAGGTGTTGATGCAAAAAACTGGACTGAATCCCATTTTTATGATCACAGATAAATAGATGAAAGCAATCCAATCAAGCACATAAGAGACAAAGATTATTAAAGTGGTTCGGCTATGAATAAAGCCTACGTCCACTGTTATTTTATTCCCAGGGGTTTACAATAGCACCATAAGGTGTAGAGAGAGAAAGGATGTGTATCTTGTGTATGGTGTTTTTAGGTTCTCCCGGATCTCATCGGATCTCCCCTTTTTGGCTAAGGGGATACATGTATTTATAGTGATGGGAGATAAAGAGATTCATTGTATGTAGACATTTATGTCTACATTCAACGAATCTAATTGTTGAATTGCTTGGTATGCTATGTGTTGTCATCTATTAATACATTATAAATGTATATTAAGGCTCATTAAATGCGCTGCCATCTTCATTAATGTACATTAAATGCATAGTTATACTTTGATCTTCCTGGTTGGTATGCCGACCAACTCTCCTCGGGTGCCGACTAACTCTCCTCGGGGGCCGACCAACTCTCCTCGGGTGCCTACTAATTCTCCTCGGGTACTGACAAACTCTCCTCGGGTGCCGACTAATACTCCTTGGGTGCCGACCAACTCTCCTCGGGTGCGGACTAATTCTCCTCGGGGGCCAACTAATTTTCCTCGGGTGCCGACCAACTCTCCTCGGATGTCGAATATTGCCACATAGGATGACATGTGTCCTTTTCTGATTGGTCCTCGTAGATGGAGAATTTTTACGTTAACAGAAGCCCCCAATGCTCCATGCTTGATGGTTTACTTGAAAGGATGGAGTATTTATACTGCAGTGTTGCTCGGTGCTCGTGAAATTCTTGATCTACCTTCTTGATTTGTTCAACATAAAGTGCATTATCTCCTGGACGACATATGATGCAGGCTGATCGATGGTTGCTAATATTTATTTTGAGGAACTTCGTGTGCTATGTATCACCCTTAGGAATTTGGATGCAGCCATGCCATAGTATGCAGCTTGTAGCTTGTCATAATCTTCAAGTGTGTTGATTGCTTTGCTAGACGACCAACTGCCTCCTGTGCCGAGCAACTGAGTGCTAACTTCACGTACTTGATTCTTCTGATTTATGATCCTCTGAATACTTTGTCGAGTAACATACTAGCTTTTGAATCCAATTCTTCAATCTGATTAGTATCAAGCTAGTGGTGGACTTCGAAACATTTTCATACAACTTCTTCTTCAATGTTGGTCGGGATAGTAGTAGTAAAGATCTCAGTGCTGTAGATGCTAAATTTGACTTCTGAACTTCAAAAGTATGTGCATAATAACTCCTGAATATGCCTCCTGAACTTCTGAATATGCCTCCTGAATTTCAATATACCTCCTGAACTTCAATATTCCTCCTGAACTTCAATAGCCTCCTGAACTTCAATATACCTCCTGAACTTCAATATCAAAAATAATTTCTGAGCAAGAAAAATAACTCTTGAATGATAATTAGTCGGGGCCCCGACCGTGTGAGTTTGTGGAGTTGAATTTGATGCTCGACTGCATGATGTTATAAGAATGTTCCACCGAAGGAACAAATATATCTACAATAGAATCCCCCAAGTGTGGAATGTGAACTTTGAATGCTTTTTGCTTGATCTCTTTAACATACTCATACTTTGTTTCCGACCAACTGTAGTTGACGGCTTCTTATTTCCGACCAACCTGAGTTGACATTTTTGTGAATAGATTTACTTCATAACCAACATAAGTTGGCATTTTTAGGAATATATAGTTTTACTTCCCGTAGGAATACATTTACTTCCTAACCAACATAAGTTGGCATTTTTAGGAATACATAGTTTTACTTCCCGTAGGAATACATTTACTTCCTAACCAACATAAGTTGGCATTTTTAGGAATACATAGTTTTACTTCCCGTAGGAATACATATACTTCCTAACCAACATAAGTTGGCTTTTTTAGGATTACATTTCCTAACCAACATAAGTTGGCATTTTTAGGAATAGTTTGTGACACCCCGACTAATTAAATACCGGGTAGCTACTCCTTTATTAAATTAATTCAAAATGCCAAGTTGGTTCAGTTAATAGCATCACTGTCGAAAATATTTTAATAATTACTAACCACCTAGTATTTAAAAAGTAAGTGCCAAATTTTAAGTTAAGTATGATTAACATGCAATGAAAGAATAATGGAAGAGCAACATAATCCATTCACCATAATGAAGTAATGAATAACCAACAATTAATAATAATAAGTCCGGAGGAAAACTCCTCACAACATTCCCACAACAATAATATAAGACAAGTCTGAATCCTGAATAATTACATGCCAAAAGTCTGAATACTGAAATAAATGAAATGTCTCTAAAAGAAATGGGAGACATGCCCTACAACTGATAACTGAAGAATATTGAGTCAAGATAGATGAAGTGTCTACAAGCAAAGTCCTGTAACTTCCACAAACAGCTACAGCTTGTCACCTGGATGAGAATCCTATGCATGGTGTCCTTGTGGTTGGGCACCTAAAATGGTTTTTACAAAAATAGATTTGAAAGCAAATGGGTCAGAGCCCGAAAGTGGAAAACATTTTTGAAAACAGCAAGTGTTTTAATAACATTAAAACATTAAATGCAAAGTACATGTTAGGACGTGCACTCACATGAAATTCTCACCTCTCGGCTACATGTGCACTCCTAACGTACCGTACCCATCTACATGACATACACATCTAACCAAACCATAATAAGTTCTACCCCTTACTACTCGATCCCCACATTACATTCTAGCGTTAACAAATAAGTAGAGGGCTTCACTTAAACTCAGACTCTCAATTAGTAACATAATTCACTATCAGTTAACCCGTTATGTTCTCTTACTACATTACCATAATTATGTTTACAATAACAACATGAAAGTTCCCATTAATTAATTGTATATTATTCACGACATAAATATACAATACAAGCACCCCGAGACTAGCTGCGGTGCACGCATACTCTGCTATCCATCCCGGTACATCACGTACATAAGGATCACATATTCCGAATCTCTAAGGAATAGTTCACAGATAACAACATCACAAATAATAGAGGCGAACACAGTCACATAACATGGGTCACGCACATACTTGCGCTCCCATGATCAGCAGACTTATTAACACCCCAATAAGTCCTTCTCTGACCTATGTTCATCGAGGTAACCAGTCTAAATCCGGGCAACACAAGGATTAGAGGGCCCTAAGCGAACGCGAACCTCCCGTGATAGTAAGTATGGTAGGTATGTCATACACATAAAATCAATACATATATACTAAGTATGCACACGCCTTAGTAATCACCATAATATATTGGTACATATCTCTTCTCGTACTGACATATAATACTACACCATTTATATGTTCCCGGTTAATATAATTAATTTGGTCGTTAATAGCTCACATCGTAATACACACTCACGTCCTACTTCATATTTTCCCTTAGGTTCAAACTACACTACTAGGTTTGGCTCCTCATTATATCCCAAACATCCCAAATATATCAATTAATCATCAAGGGGAGGTTATCTCTATGTATACACAAGGTTACGGGACACTCGGGATCAAAACAGGCTAAAAAGCCTAAACTGTCAACTCGTTTGAACGAGCCTTCGAACGAGGCTGTTCGAACGAGAGTTCATTCGAACGAACTGGCCTATCTAACGAGGTCTCGTTCGAACGAAGTTTTCGAATGAAATTCACCCTCGTTAGAAGTCAATGGTCAACTCGTTAGAAGCTCGTTCGAACGAGTTCGTTCGAACGACCTGGACAGGTCTTCTAACGAGCGACCAGATTCGAGACCAGATTTCTTATTTTCATTTTTCCCATCTCTCTACACCTCAAATCTCATCCAAACATTACTCCAACGATTGTTTAAGGTTCCTAATCGTCCCTAAACATCCTTAGGTCACATATTAACATGTTTAGGGGTGTTAATTCATCCTAACATCATTCAAATCTCAAATCTCTACATATTTTTCCCCAATTTCAAACACATGAACCCTAGAATTTATAAATCATCTAGAAGTCTAATTAAATCCGTTTTTGGTTTCATACTAATTGTAATATCATCAGAATAATCATCAACTACAAATCTACATGCAATTTCCTCATCAAGAATGTAATTTCTATTTCCAATTTAATGGTTTTTTTTTTATTAACTCCCAAGAACAAATCAGATTTTTTTTATCAATTCCTACACATGGAAGAAACATTCTCTATAAAAACGAAATTAAATCACTTGCCTTATTAAAATCTCTAATTTTGATGACGAATTGATGGATGGTTCTCTCTCTCTGCAGAGTTCTCCTTCAATCTCTCTCTCTCTCTACAAGCTTTCTTCTCCAAAATCAATGGTGGCTAGGGTTTGTGGTTTAGGAACTCTTTGAAATAACTTTCAATAACCTCCGTAGCCTATATGGTTATTAGTGGGCTTAGTGGGTTATTGACAAATCAGATATTAATTCCCAATTTTCGTAGGTTATAATTTCCCAAAATTCAAAATTACCAAACTACCCTTATGCGTTGCCGGTATGGCCTAAAAATGCCCCGGGACCCAAACCAAACCCCCGGCTAGTGTTTTCTGACTATTTCGACCCTTCCGGACGCGTTGGTGCACTCAAAACGACCATACTTTTTATAGAACTAAAATTCACTTTTTAATTATCATAATATAAACCTGACGCGACTGTCACACGCGTCTCAACAAAATTTCCAAATTGCCATATTTCAATCTCACGACAAATTTCATAATTCAATATTCATATATAATCATATATGCACATATAATCAAATACCAACTCGCATCTCGCTAGTATTTTTAATCCGGATTAATTTCCAGTTAATACGCATTTAATTTAATTAATCCCATAAAATAAATATCACAAAAATACGGGGTGTTACATACTTCCCCCCTAATAATTGAATTACGTCCCGAAATTCGGAACTAGAAGGTACCTGGTAAGAACAACTCTGGATAACGTTCGCGCATCTCATCCTCGCGCTCCCATGTGGACTCCTCGACCTTATGATGTCGCCACTGAACACGCACTAACGGAACTATCTTTGACCGCAATTTTCGCTCACTTCGGTCCAAAATAGCAATCGGCCCCTCCTCGTAGGAGCTATCAGGCTGGAGATCGATGTCCTACAAAGCAATGTGAGAATGAGCCAAATCATCTCTAAGATATTTCCTTAGCGAGGAAATATGGAATACATCGTGAATCCGATGCAAATGCTCCGGTAATCCAAGCCTATACGCAACCGGTCCAATCCGCTCAATAATAGAAAATGGTCCCACATATCTCGGTTCCAACTTCCCTTTCTTCCGAAAACGCATAATCCCCTTCATAGGAGATACTCTGACCAAAACCTGGTCCCCCACTTGAAACTCTCTGAAAAATCTCTTCGCATCAGCATAGCTTTTCTGCCGATCTTGAGCTACCCGAATGCGACTTCGAATCAATTCTATCCTCGCCGAAGTATCCTGAATCACTTCCGGCCCAAGTAGTTTGTTGTCCCCCACCTCCAACCAACATGCTGGGGAACGACAAGGTCTACCGTACAACGCCTCAAATGGAACCATGCCAATGGTGAACTGGTAGGAGTTGTTGTAAGCAAACTCCACCAGCGGAAGATACTGCTCCCATCCACCCTCAAAATTAATGATACTCATACGTAGCATGTCCTCCAACATCTGGTTTGTACGCTCGGTTTTCCCATCGGTCTGCGGGTGATACGCCGTACTCAACCGCAATTCCGTGTCCATGGTCTCCTGAAAACTCTCCCAAAACCGTGAAACAAATATCTTATCTCGGTCAGACACGATATTTAGGGCACACCGTGAAGTCTCACTATCTTTGAAATAAAGAGCTGGGCATACTGTCCCGCAGTGTAGTCTGTCCTTACGGGTAGAAAATGAACGACTTTGGTCAACCTGTCCACAATTACCCAAATGGCGTCGTGACCTCTCTGTGACGTAGGCAACCCCGTGATAAAGTCCATGGATATGCTCTCCCACATCCACATCGGGACCTCCAATGGTTGTAGCAGTCCTGTCGGTCTCTGATGATCCACTTTTACTAGCTGACAAGTGGCGCATTTAGAAACAAACTCGGAAATATCTCTCTTCATCCCGCTCCACCAATATTGTCGTCTCATGTCTTGATACATTTTGTCCCCATCGGGATGTACCGCGAACCGTGAGCCGTGCGACTCTGCCATCACCTCATGCCGCAATTCCTCTCCTTCCGGAACTACCAATCTCCCATTGAAGCGTAATCCCCCGTCTGAGCTAACGGTATAGGACTCGGCTCCCTCTTCTAGTAATCAAACTATCTGCTCCTGACAGAACGAGTCATTTGCCTGTGCCCTTGCTACCTTCATGACAATCTGTGGTGTAACGGTCATCACAGACATGAACGATCGGGCCACTGCATCCTGGTGTCCCAATTCCTTCCATTTGGCCTTCCACACCACTACCACTTCATCTGCTGGCCTACGGCTCAACGCGTCTGCCACCACGTTAGCCTTCCCCGGGTCATACTGGATATCAAACTGATAGTCCTTCACAAACTCAAGCCACCTTCTCCGCCGCATATTCAACTCCTTCTGCGTGAATAGGTACTGCAGGGACTTGTGGTCTGTGAACAATCGAAACTTCTCCCCCAAAAGATAATGTCTCCATATCCGAAGGGAAAATACAACTGCCGCCAACTCCAAGTCATGAGTGGGGTAATTCTTCTCATGAGGCTTTAACTTACGGGAAGCATAAGCTATGGCCTGACTCTCCTGCTGCAATACATCTCCAAGTCCTTTTAAGGATGCATCGGTGTAGACTAGATACTCAACTCCCGGTCTCGGCAATGCTAACACAGGTGTTGAGGTCAACTTATCCTTCAACTCATCAAATTCCAACTGACAGGCATCACTCCAGATGAATGGCACACCCTTACGAGTCAGATGTGTCAAAGGACCTGCTATCTTCGAAAATCCCCGAATGAACCTCCTGTAGTATCCTGCTAGGCCAAAGAAACTACGAATCACTGTCGGTGTCGTGGGCTGTCCCCACTCCCTCACCGCGGATACCTTCCCCGGATCAACAAATATTCCCCGGTCGGAAATAATATGCCCCAAAAACTGGACCTCCTTCAGCCAAAACCCGCATTTCTCATATTTTTCATACAACTCGTTCTGACGTAGTGTCTGCAAAACTTGCCTCAAATTCTCGGCGTGCTCCTCCTCTGTCTAGGAGTAAACCAGAAAATCATCGATGAAGACAATGACAAACTGATCTAGGAAATCCCTGAACACTCTATTCATCAAGTTCATAAACATGGCTGGAGCATTGGTCAAACCAAAAGGCATAACCCGAAACTCGTAAGAACCATATCTCGACAAGAACGCAGTCTTCGAGACATCCTCCTCCCTGATACGCAACTGATGGTATCTCGATCTCAAATCAATCTTTGAGAAGAAAGAAGCTCCTCTCAACTGGTCGAATAAGTCATCGATTCGAGGCAACGGATACTTATTCCGTATCGTGATCTTATTCAACTCTCGGTAGTCCACACACAATCTCAGTGAACCATCTCTCTTTTTCACGAACAACACAGGGGCACCCCACGGCGAAGTACTCCTCCGAATAAACCCCTGACCCAACAATTGCTCAATCTGATCCCGTAACTCCCTCATCTCAGCTGGAGCCATATGGTACGGTGCACGTGCTATAGGTCTCGTACCTGGTAATAAGTCTATAACAAAGTCTATCTCTCGACTGGGGGGGTAGGCCTGGTATCTCCTGAAACACATCAGAATACTCCCTGACAACTGGGATCGAATCTAAAGGAATCACAACCTCCTTAGAGGTATCCTCCTCTAGGTAATACAAATGAGCGGTCGAGCCTCCCTCTGGGCGAGGCATCGCCACTACAAACATCTCTTGCCCCGGAATGGCAAAAACAATGCTCCCACCGAAGCAATCAATCATGGCTCTATAATCAGCGAGCCAATCCATACCGATTATCACATCATGAACATGCATATCTAATACCAACATATCTGCAGGTAATAACAGACTACTAATTTCTACCCCCACTCCCCGGCATATAAAGAAAATAAGTGACCCACTCCCCAATGGTGAGTCTACACACGTCACTGTGCTCTCTGTCGTAGCTAACAACCCTAAGGCTTTCGCAAAATGTGTAGCTATAAAATAATGCGTTGCCCCCGTATCAAACAAAACCCGACCCATAGTACCATGGATAGGAAACATACCCTCAATCGCGGGTGGTGCCTGCGGAGCTGCTGCCTGGTGGACGTTATAGACACGTCCATACTGTAACTGTCCCTATTGCACAGGAACTGCTGGAATGGCTGGCACCTGGGCTGGAGCTGGGAGGGCTGGTGGAAAAAGTGGCCTCTGTGGCTCATGTCGAGCACCTTGCTGCTGCTGGGGGCCCTGCCCCTATCAGGACAGTCCTGGCATTTATGGCCAGTCTTGCCACAAACAAAACACTTCCCCCGAAAGTTTCCCCCTCTCTATCCCTACTGCCCCCGGCCCTGGTGGCCGTTTCCATTCCTCCACTGGCCCTGCTGAAACTGCTGTTGACCATTCTGACCCTGTTGGTGCTGATGGCCGTTCGGACCCTGATGGCCCTGCCGGAAACCTCCCTGTCCGTGCCTGAAATTTCCTGACCTGAACCTCTTATGATCCCCCTACTGGGTACCCTGATCACCCTGCCTCTGTCCCTGAACAGATTGTGCCCCACTGGCACCATTTCTTCCAGTCCTGCCCTGATGGCTAGACTCTCCCGATCGCTTGCCCTCAGCCATGTGAAAGCGATGATCCTGGCAATGGAGCAATGCAGCGTTAACCACATCAGAATAAGTGGCTAACGAGAGGTTCCCTAGCAAGTGCTGACGAATCCTCCATGTCAACCCGTCCGTAAGTTTCTGTATCTTCTTCTCCTCCGTCGGTATTTCATCCGGAACAATATTCAGAAGATCAGTAAATTCGGCCTCATACTCGGCCACAGTCTTACCCTCATGTCGAAGGCTCATCAACTTCCTCCTCATTTCCATGTGAACAGCTGATGAAAAGTACTTGCGGTCGAACCGCACCCAGAACTCCTGAATAGTGAGAGTGTCTCTCTCCTCCATGGTGGTAATAGACTCCCACCACTGCAGTGCAGACCCCACTAGCTTAAAGGTATCTAGTATCTTCTTCTGGACTTCTGTGCACTCATACATCCTCAAGTGCCACTGTATATCCTTCCTCCACTGACTCGAAACTACCACATCGGAGCTACCTGCGAACTCCGGAGGGTGTGCTTTCTGAAAAGCATCACGTACACGTTCCCAAGCAGATGGGAATGCATGAGCCTGAACTGGCGCGGCTTTCGGTGCCTAAGGTGGTGCCTGTTGAACTACAGCTAGTGCGGCATTTACCGCCTGAGCCACAATGGCTGTAACCTCGGCGGCATTCATCATGCCCTGAGCTGGTGCGGGCTGTGGTTCTGGCGTCGCATCCCTGGGAACCCTTTGTGCACGTCGTGGAGGCATCTGAAATAAGAATGAAGTTTATAAGTTCACAGTTATAAACTTAAAATAGCTGAAGAACGTAGTATATACAAAATAATACAACAGTCCTAAAATATAGGGCTCTACATCAAAGAAAGCTCAGCAGAAACATAATAAGTCGTTCATATCCTAAAGGACACTAGAACCTGATGCTCTGATACCACCGGTGACACCCCGACTAATTAAATATCGGGTAGCTACTCCTTTATTAAATTAATTCAAAATGCCAAGTTGGTTCAGTTAATAGCATCACTGTCGAAAACATTTTAATAATTACTAACCACCTAGTATTTAAAAAGTAAGTGCCAAATTTTAAGTTAAGTCTTATTAACATGCAATGAAAGAATAATGGAAGAACAACATAACCCATTCACCATAATGAAGTAATGAATAACCAACAATTAATATTAATAAGTCCGGAGGAAAACTCCTCACAACAGTCCCACAACAATAATATAAGACAAGTCTGAATCCTGAATAATTAATGCCAAAAGTCTGAATACTGAAATAAATGAAATGTCTCTAAAAGAAATGGGTGACATGCCCTACAACCGATAACTGAAGAATATCGAGTCAAGATAGATGAAGCGTTTACAAGCAAAGTCTTGTAACTTCCACAAACAACTACAGCTCGTCACCTGGATGAGAATCCTATGCATGGTGTCCTTGTGGCTGGGCACCTAAAATGGTTTTTACAAAAATAGATTTGAAAGAAAATGGGTCAGAGCCCGAAAGTGGAAAACATTTTTGAAAACAGCAAGTGTTTTAATAACATTAAAACATTAAATGCAAAGTACATGTTAGGACGTGAACTCACATGAAATTCTCACCTCTCGGCTACATGTGCACTCCTAACGTACCGTACCCATCTACATGACATACACATCTAACCAAACCGTAATAAGTTCTACCCCTTACTACTCGATCCCCATATTACATTCTAGCGTTAACAAATAAGTAGAGGGCTTCACTTAAACTCAGACTCTCAATTAGTAACATAATTCACTATCAGTTAACCCGTTATGTTCTCTCACTACATTACCATAATTATGTTTACAATAACAACTTGAAAGTTCCCATTAATTAAGTGTATATTATTCACGACATAAATATACAATACAAGCCACCCGAGACTAGCTGCGGTGCACGCATACTCTGCTATCCATCGCAGTACATCACGTACATAAGGATCACATATTCCGAATCTCTCAGGAATAGTTCACAGATAACAACATCACAAATAATGGAGGCGCACACAGTCACATCACATGGGTCACGCACATACCTGCGCTCCCACGATCAGCAGACTTATTAACGTCCCAATAAGTCCTTCTCTGACCTATGTTCATCGAGGTAACCAGTCTAAATCCGGGCAACACAAGGATTAGAGGGCCCTAAGCGAACGCGAACCTCCCGTGATAGCAAGTATGGTAGGTATGTCATACACATAAAATCAATACATATATACTAAGTATGCACACGTCTTAGTAATCACCATAATATATTGGTACATATCTCTTCTCGTACTGACATATAATACTACACCATTTATATGTTCCCGGTTAATATAATTAATTTGGTCGTCAATAGCTCACATCGTAATAGACACTCCCGTCCTACTTCATATTTTCCCTTAGGTTCAAACTACACTACTAGGTTTGACTCCTCATTATATCCCAAACATCCCAAATATATCAATTAATCATCAAGGGAAGGTTATCTCTATGTATACACAAGGTTATGGGACACTCGGGATCAAAACAGGCTAAAAAGCCTAAACTGTCAACTCGTTCGAACGAGGCTGTTCGAACGAGAGTTCGTTCGAACGAACTGGCCTATCTAACGAGGTCTCGTTCGAATGAAGTTTTCGAATGAACTTCACCCTCGTTAGAAGTCAATGGTCAACTCTTTAGAAGCTCGTTCGAACGAGTTCGTTCGAATGACCTGGGCGGGTTTTCTAACGAGCGACCAGATTCGAGCCCAAATTTCTTATTTTCGTTTTTCCCATCTCTCTACACCTCAAATCTCATCCAAACATTACTCCAACGATTGTTTAAGGTTCCTAATCGTCCCTAAACATCCTTAGGTCACATATTAACATGTTTGGGGGTGTTAATTCATCCTAACATCATTCAAATCTCAAATCTCTACATATTTTTCCCCAATTTCAAACACATGAACCCTAGAATTTATAAATCATCTAGAAGTCTAATTAAATCCGTTTTTGGTTTCATACTAATTGTAATATCATCAGAATAATCATCAACTACAAATCTAAATGCAATTTCCTCATCAAGAATGTAATTTCTATTTCCAATTTAATGGTTTTTTTTTATTAACTCCCAAGAACAAATCAGATTTTTTTTTATCAATTCCTACACATGGAAGAAACATTCTCTATAAAAACGAAATTAAATCACTTGCCTTATTAAAATCTTTGATTTTGATGATGAATTGATGGATGGTTCTCTCTCTATGCAGAGTTCTCCTTCAATCTCTCTCTCTCTACAAGCTTTCTTCTCCAAAATCAATGGTGGCTAGGGTTTGTGGTTTAGGAACTCTTTGGAATAACTTTCAATAACCTCCGTAGCCTATATGGTTATTAGTGGGATTAGTGGGTTATTGACAAATCAGATATTAATTCCCAATTTTCGTAGGTTATAATTCCCCAAAATTCAAAATTACCAAACTACCCTTATACGTTGCCGGTATGGCCTAAAAATGCCCCGGGACCCAAACAAAACCCCCGGCTAGTGTTTTCTGACTATTTCAACCCTTCCGGACGCGTTGGCGCACTCAAAACGACCATACGTTTTATAGAACTAAAATTCACTTTTTAATTATCATAATATAAACCTGATGCGACTGTCACACGCATCTCAACAAAATTTCCAAATTGCCGTATTTCAATCTCACGACAAATTTCATAATTCAATATTCATATATAATCATATATGAACATATAATCAAATACCAACTCGCATCTCGCTAGTATTTTTAATCCGGATTAATTTCCAGTTAATACACATTTTATTTAATTAATCCCATAAAATAAATATCACAAAAATACGGGGTGTTACATAGTTTTACTTCCCGTAGGAATACATTTACTTCCTAACCAACATAAGTTGGCATTTTTAGGAATACATAGTTTTACTTCCCATAGGAATACATTTACTTCCTAACCAACATAAGTTGGCATTTTTAGGAATACATTTTTTTACTTCCCGTAGGAATACATTTACTTCCTAACCCACATAAGTTGGCATTTTTAGGAATACATTTTTGATAATAAATGATAGAGACTTCCTCGAAGCTGACCAACGGATTCTTGGGAACAAGATATAATAAATGCTGGAGACATCCTTGGAGCTGACCAACAAATTGTTGGGAATAAGATAATATATGATGGAGACATCCTTGGCGCTGACCAACAGATTGTTGGGAATAAGATAATATATGCTGGAGACATCCTTGGAGCTGACCAACAGATTGTTGGGAATAAGATAATATATGCTGGAGACATCCTTGGAGCTGACCAACAGATTGTTGGGAATAAGATAATATAAATGTTGGAGACCTCCTTGCTGAAATAAGAATAGAATATGCATCCAAATAGATATAAAGAATAATAAAGTGCCTCGTTGATCTGTCGAGGTAGAATTATATAATGCCGAACAAGAATAAGATCTTTCAGAACATAAGAATATGGCTGAGAACGTTGTCAGGCCTGAATATAAATAAGAATTATCTGACCAACTATCCGTTGGGGGTGAAATACAACGAATGTTGTAATTCTCCTTAAAGCTGAATAAGTATCTTGTCGAGGCACAATTGCATAATACCGAATAAGAATAATATTTTCCAGAACATAAGAATATGGCTGAGAACTTTGTTGGGCCTGCATATAAATAAGAATTACCCCGACCAACTATCCGTTAGGGGTGACATATAATAAATGTTATAGTTTTTCCTCGGAGTTGAATATGAATATCTCGCCGAGTTCCGTGTTGAGATTAATATACAATATGAATCCCAAGGGATATAGAATAATTTGTGCTTGAGCCGATATCTCCGAGTAATAATAAAATATATAATGTCTTGCTGAGGTGAAATGATAATAGTTTCCAGATTGTTTTCGAGCATTCGTCAGCGTTGAGTCTTGTACCTGTAAAAATTAATATCTTGCTATACCATATGTGTAGGCTGAATTGATTAATCATGAGAAAAATTTACTCATCCAATCAATATATGATGTGTATATGCTTGAGAAATAAAATATTAATTTCAAAAAATGAAATAATATATGTTGGCTGATATGTCGAGGCAAAATTGCCTGATGTCGAGAAATAATAGTTTTCAGAGGTTTAAGATTGTGGCTGAGCTTTTGTCGGGATTGAATCTCGTCCCTATGAAATTTTAATAAGCTGCCCGAGCACCTGTTGAGACTAGATCAAATAATTATTGTCATGAGAATAATTATTCAGCCAAACAATATGTGATGTGTATCAGCATAAAATAATAAAAATTTCAAAATATAAAATAATATTTTTTTGCCAAATGTGTGTGAGATGGACAAATTTTTATCAGATATTCATCAAAAATAAGACGTAGAGTTTTTTGTAAAGTTATTTAATCTCCAACAACTAATCAGGTATAAGTTGCTTTTTGAAAATTATTTATCACCTGGTTTTAAAAATATTTTTGGGGTGATCACAAGTTAAAAAAAACTTAAGCCCCCTGTTTGTCCCCGAGCTGAACTCGTGTTTAAAGAAATATCTGGGGTGCTTCGCATTTTTTAATACCCCAAGATTCTACTGCTGCCGACAAACGGCATGGATGTTGCCGACCAACATTTAAGGATATCTCAAGTTATAGAATATATGGTGCCGACCAAGAAGCAAATGGTCCCCGACCAGCTGAGCAATTTCACCGATCAATAAAAATGGTGCATTGACAGCACCGAACAACATTAGATGTCACCGACCAAAAAGTGGATGGTTGGATAGTTGCCAACCAGTAAATTGAACCCTCCGAATATGACTGAGATGTCGCCAATCAAGAAGTTGATGATCGTCGACCTGCAATTGGTTCCACCGAGCTACAATATGAATCTCCGACCAACAATAAGATACCTCGTAGTTGGATAAAATTATTTCAACGTTGCTTATGGATCTTCAAATCTTATCTCCGACAAATAAAAATGGTCTGGTTAAGCTTCCCTTTAATAAAAGATGGCCCAAGATGATGCCGACCAACAATATGGATGGCTGACCAGAATATCTCAAATCCTTACATAAGAAAAATAACATTCGATGTAAAATCTAAGCATTAAGAATGTTAATTAAATGAATACTCATCTAATCCACTAGATCGTGTGATTTCGACAAAGAAACCCTGTGATGTGATGAACGAGGGGCCAACATATCAAATTTGTGCCCAGAATCTTGATATGCTCATGATTGTTTTACTGATCCTTTTTTACAAGAGGTGGGTAATGATTTTTCAGGTGAGAGAAATTTTTTTTTTATATTGATCCCTTCCTATTCCCTATTTGGAGAGATAAAAATATGCTGAATGATCGAAGTTATTACCAAATTTATCTCAAAAATCAATCAATGAGACTTTATTGACATGGATGGAAGATGAACCACATTAAGTATATAGTTCATAAAAATGAATACAAAGAGACTCAAACTTGAAGAGAAAGAAAGTAGAGCTGGGTCATGATTTCCATGAGAAACTTTTTATTGTCTTTAAGCTTTTCCCATTCTCTGATTAAAAATATAATGGGAATTTGAATAGTCATCAAAGATCTTTCAAAAATTATTTCAAAATCAACAATGAAAATTATCAAATCTTATCATCGTCGTATATATTGGTATATGTAATCATTTAAAATATTAATTTCATGAGATAAAATTGAAACTTGAGAATTAAGCAAAAAGTTATGATTTATGAAATCCACTATTTTTCAGATTTTTAAATAAGAATTAATCTAACAGTTATGATTTAAAAATCATGATATGCAACATTTTGCAGATAATAATTGAACAATTAATTTATGTATATAAACATAAAAATCATGATTGAATCAAAAGATGTACGTATAATATATAATTGATTATACATAGAGAAAATAAAAAACTTAGCTTTTGATGGAGAACAATGCTTGTAACACGTTCCCACAGACGGCGCCAATCTGTTGATGCAAAAAACTGGACCGAATCCCATTTTTATGATCACAGATAAATAGATGAAAGCAATCCAATTAAGCACATAAGCGACAAAGATTTTTAAAGTGGTTCGGCTATGAATAAAGCCTACAACCACTGTTATTTTATTCCCAGGGGTTTACAATAGCACCATAAGGTGTAGAGAGAGAAAGGATGTGTATCTTGTGTATGGAGTTTCTAGGTTCTCCCGGATCTCCTCGGATCTCCCCTTTTTGGCTAAGGGGATACATGTATTTATAGTGATGGGAGATAAAGAGATTCATTGTATGTAGACATTTATGTCGACATTCAACGAATTTAATTTTTGAATTGCTTGGTATGCTATGTGTTGTCATCTATTAATACAGTATCAATGTACATTAAGGCTCATTAAATGCGCTTCCATCTTCATTAATGCACATTAAATGCATAGTTATCCTTTGATATTCCTGGTTGGTATGCCGACCAACTCTCCTCGGGTGCCGACTAACTCTCCTCGGGGGCCGACCAACTCTCCTCGGGTGCCGACTAATTCTCCTCGGGTACTGACCAACTCTCCTCGGTTGCCGACTAATACTCCTCGGGTGCCGACTAATACTCCTCGGGTGCCGACCAACTCTTCTCGGGTGCCGACTAATACTCCTCGGGGGCCAACTAATTTTCCTTGGGTGCCGACTAATACTCCTCGGGTTTCGACCAACTCTCCTCGGATGTCGAATATTGCCATGTTGTAAGGACATTTTTCTCATGTCCAACATTTTACATTTATGTATGTCGTACGCCGCTACATTTGGCACTTCACCTCATGATCTCACATGACGGCCTCTATCCGAATTCCGGGAATCAAGCATCCAACATCTCCATCATGTGTCCCACATCGTCCTCAACAACTTCACATACCATTCTTTTAGGGTCTATATGCTAGTGGTATGCAAGAGAAGTCAAATCAATTAAAGAAGTCACGATATGGAAGTTCAAGGGCATTTTGGTAATTGTACATTCACCGTCCGGAGGATAGGTCAACTGGAAAGTTGAAGAGCTTGCCACAACAAAGATACTGGAAGAAACGACATCTCATTCTGAGCTACGGTGAAGAAGATATGGCCCTTTGGAGATGGAGAGAATTCCTCGAAGGAATCTGGTTCCTGAGGATCGGACCGATCCGCCTAAAGAGACCGGACCGATCCGACTGCTAAAGTGAGGCCAGT
Source organism: Sambucus nigra (assembly GCA_949130495.1). NCBI lineage: Eukaryota > Viridiplantae > Streptophyta > Magnoliopsida > Dipsacales > Adoxaceae > Sambucus > Sambucus nigra. Next base: position 370,668,446 of record OX422210.1, on the reverse strand, counting down.
ATACCCCGGATCCATAGCGAACCGATGAAGATAAAAAGCCGAACTGATCCGATGTCAACCGGACCGATCCGCCTACAATTAAAAGAACCGATCCGGTATACCGGACCGATCCGCCCATCAACCGGACCGGTCTGCCTGGGATAATTACGAGCAGTCCCAGTGTTTGAAAACTCTTTCCTTGGTTTTCTTATTTATACCAACTTCGGGAGAGTTATTTTTTAAGACTTCGATACACGATTTCCAGAGAAGAGAAAGCCCTAAGTCTTCACCTATTGAGTACCAATACTCTAGGTATTTTGATTCACACAAATTCCATACATTTGTGAATCCTTTTGGTAACCCAGGAACGCAGTTTTTGCAGTTCAACCCTTGTGAAGGAGACCGTTCTTCTTCTCCATTGCAGCCCTACTGGACAGGGATAGTTCCAGCCGCCAGCCCTACTGGACAGGGATAGTTCCAGCCGCGACTACAGAATCCGATACCCGAGGGTAATTCTTAGTCAACTTGTATTTTCATTGTAATCCGATTGTAAGCCGTTTTCTTACAAATTATAGTGAAAATAAATGGTTTTTCCCCTGAGAGGGATTTTTCCTTAATTGCATGTGTTTGAATGTTCTTGCTTAGATTATCATCTTATTCAATCACATACTGCTGCATGTTTAGGGTTTGTTTGTGTTAAAAGGGTTTAATATATAACTTGATCATTTGAATGCGAGCACACACGTTCCTGAAATTGTTTGTTTTATCCTGCATGCTTTATTTTATTAGATAAATCATCTAGATGCATGATTTAGGGTTTAACTAAAGTTTGGGTTTAATTAAAATTGGATTTTATTTGAGAAGTCGCAATATTTCCGCTGTAGCGCCAACTCTTTCAAATTGGTATCAGAGCGGGTTACGCTAATTTATCGCGTGATCCTAATTTTTCGAGGATTTACTTTCTGATACAATTTGTCTACTCACGTTTTCAAATTGGTATCAGAGCCTGTTGCAATAAGTTATTGTGTTTTGATCCTGATTTTGCAAAAATGGCTTTTGATGGTTTTGATGATCTTCGATGTCAAATTTTTGAAAAAATGAATTGGAAAATTCACACGAACTCTTGTTTTAAATCTTCTGTTGAAAACGAATCTGAGAGGTGTCCTTGTTGTGAGGGTGTTGGTCACACGTTACATGAGTGTACCACAAATTTAAAGAAGAAATTGAATAAACCGATTTCTCATGTTTCTACCCTTAGTGATTGTGATTCGGAAGAAGAAGTTTTTTATGCTTCTAGGCGAGAGTTTCCCATCCATGTGATTAGTGATAGTGAAGGTGATGGGAGTGTGGATGAAAGTGAGGAGGAAAGTGTATATGAGCATGACTTGCAAACTGCTTTCAATGAACTTTATGCTGAAACTTTGAAAACAAAGAAAGAAAATTTGAAATTAAAAGCTCAGTTGAAAGAGTGTGCCATAAAAAATAATGATTTTTTAGTTGAAGAACTTAGGGCTCATGTGAAAATCTTAAAAGAGAAGCTTGAGTACGTCGAGGGTGAGAGAGATAGTCTTAAAGGGTTGATGGAGACTATGAAAAAGGAGCTTTTAGAGTTTGAGGATTCTAAACGAGTACTTGAATCTAGGATAGGTGAACTTGAGGTGAAATTGAAAGATTTAAGTAAAGTGAAATTTGATTTGGAGTCTAGGTCTGAAAAACTTGATAAGATTTTAGGCACAGTCGAGATCAAAACTGATAGGGGTGGGATTGGTCTTGAAAAATATGTTGCACCCATTCCCACACGTGTGAGAGAGACTCCTAGGATTGTTAAGAAATAGGCACCTAAGTTTGTTAAAAAGGCGCCCCATAGGAACATCGTGAGAGAACCTCCTAGGATCATTAGGAGAGATCCACCTAAGCAAATTCAGAAAGCGCCACCTAGGAATTTGAGGAGAGGGCCACCTTTAGGTAACACACACCGCCCGATTTACACTTGCACACATTGTGGTAGGCAAGGTCATCTTAGGCGATTTTGTCACAAGCTTTTAAATGGACCTAGGAAGGTTAATGAAAGAATAAATTCGATTCCCCAAACCCCCACACTTCGTTACACATCAATTTGGGTTAGAAAATCGGATTTAGAGGCTTATGGTTTATTTGTCCACGATTCCCGTTTGCTTGCACGTGATTCACCCCATGTGAAATCTTTTGGTTGATTGTGATTGCAGGTTTGCCATACACTAGTTGTGGTTTCATGATATATTTTTACTAGTGTGATGACTTGTACTTTTTGTATAAATTCTTGTTTTTGAATTTTTTTTAAAAAAAAAATAAATACAAAAAGATTTTATTTTCATAAAATTTTGAGAAAATCCAAAAAGATTTTTGTTTTTTTTGTTTGCACCGTTTATGGATGAACTCTTTGGATGACCAAGTCACAACATCATTCCATTATTTTCATGTGACTGTTTGATAGTGTTTTGAGACAATAGGTCAATTCATCCTTGTTCTTTATAATGTTTGGAGTCATTAAGATGTGATTAAGTGTTTCTTCCTACATGTTTGACTCATGTTTACTTTATTGCACACATGCACGAATTTTGTTTGATTATTGTGCTTGTCCTATCACATGTTGGTTGGGTGTTTTCACTTCAATCCTGTCCTTAAAACGAACCAAGCGCGATAAATTTTGATAAGGAAATTGTGCATATAAAAACCGTTTTGTGAGTTTGTGTGCTTTGTTTGATAACGGGGAGGGGCTGCGAAAGGTAATTATCTATCCTTTGCGCAAAATCCACCGTTAAATTGGACCTAAAAAATTGAGGAATTTTATTATCCGAGGTCATAAGAGGTTAAAAGAGCCCGAAAAAATTTAAAGGCAATAAAAAGATATTCATGCCAAAAGGGGGCCATTTAGGTTTTTGCTCCAATTCTCCAAAGTTTGAGAATTTAGATTACCTATAAAAGAAAATATATATGAGGGAGTTTGGTTGGAGAATTAAAACGAGTTTGCACGTCCTTAAAATTCTTGAAAATGCGCTATATAGTTTTGGACGTTATTGGTGTAAAAATCATTTGACTTTGATTTGTTGATTTGCATAAGACGATGTCATCTAAATTCAACAAATTTTTACACCTAAGGATACCTTTGATGTTCATTCGTTTGGAGTACACGTATGCATCGTGCACATATGATTGATTCAGTTGATTTACCTATCGAATGTGTTCACACCCATTCATTCCATTTTCATGACTTGGTTGTTTGAGTCTAAATCCATGGTGTGATTTTTGTATCATTTTTTTTCAAATGGTATCAATTTTTTTTGTTCGACAAAATTGAAAAATCAAAAATAGTTTGTGAAAGTTTTTTTTGGTATCTCCTTGCTAGAGAAAGTTTACCATATTGATTGATGCTTTGCTTTTGAAACCGTGACACCTCGATTTTTCTTGTTTGATTCATTCTTCTTATTTGTCTATTTGGGGACATCATAAAAAGGGGAAGAAAGAATTATCTTATTTTGGGGGAGTTTTGAGTTTTGAGTTTGTTCATAAATTGGTATCTATATCTATATTTATCTCATTTCAAACTCGATATGTCACTTTGTATTTTGCTTTATCTCATGTGTGTAGGTACTACTTTGATGATCACTGAATTGCACACCCTGATGAGAAAAGCGTTGAGATTCCCGAAGATTTGAAGATCAAACGATGCAGTCTTATTCACTTGTACTCTTTCAGTTTTGGGTTCATGGAAGGGTAGATTTGTATAGGCAATTTCATACTTGATAATTTGGATTTTTATGTATGTACCGGCATAGACATAGGGGGAGATTTGTAAGGACATTTTTCTCATGTCCAACATTTTACATTTATGTATGTCGTACGCCGCTACATTTGGCACGTCACCTCACGATCTCACATGACGGCCTCTATCTGAATTATGGGAATCAAGCATCCAACATCTCCATCATGTGTCCCACATCATCCTCAACAACTTCACATACCATGCTTTTAGGGTCTATATGCTAGTGGTATGCAAGAGAAGTCAAATCAATGAAAGAAGTCATGATATGGAAGTTCAAGGGCATTTTGGTAATTGTACATCCACCGTCCGAAGGATAGGTCAAATGGAAAGTTGAAGAGATTGCCACAACAAAGATACTGGAAGAAACGACATCTCATTCCGAGCTACGGTGAAGAAGATATGGCCCTTTGAAGATAGAGAGAATTCCTCGAAGGAATCTGGTTCCTGAGGATCGGACTGACCCGCCTAAAGAGACCAGACCGATTCGACTGCTAAAGTGAGGCCAGTATACCCCGGATCCATAGCGAACCGATGAAGATAAAAATTCGAACCGATCCGATGTCAACCGGACTGATCCGCCTGCAATTAAAAGAACCGATCCGGTATACCGGACCGATCCGCCCATCAACCGGACCGGTCCGCCTGGGATAATTACGAGAAGTCCCAGTGTTTGAAAACTCTTTCCTTGGTTTTCTTATTTATACCAACTTCGGGAGAGTTATTTTTTAAGACTTCGATACACGATTTCCAGAGCAGAGAAAGCCCTAAGTCTTCACCTATTGAGTACCAATACTCTAGGTATTTTGATTCACACAAATTCCATACATTTGTGAATCCTTTTGGTAACCCAGGAACGCAGTTTTTGCAGTTCAACCCTTGTGGAGGAGACCGTTCTTCTTCTCCATTGCAGCCCTACTGGACAGGGATAGTTCCAGCCGCCAGCCCTACTGGACAGGGATAGTTCCAGCCGCGACTACAGAATCCGATACCCGAGGGTAATTCTTAGTCAACTTGTATTTTCATTGTAATCCGATTGTAAGCCGTTTTCTTACAAATTATAGTGAAAATAAATGGTTTTGCCCCTGAGAGGGATTTTTCCTTAATTGCATGTGTTTGAATGTTCTTGCTTAGATTATCATCTTATTCAATCACATACTGCTGCATGTTTAGGGTTTGTTTGTGTTAAAAGGGTTTAATATATAACTTGATCATTTGAATGCGAGCACACACGTTCCTGAAATTGTTTTTTTTATCATGCATGCTTTATTTTATTAGATAAATCATCTATATGCATGATTTAGGGTTTAACTAAAGTTTGGGTTTAATTAAAATTGGATTTTATTTGAGAAGTCGCAATATTTCCGCTGTAGCGCCAACTCTTTCACATGTAGGATGACATGTGTCCTTTTTTGATTGGTCCTCGTAGATGGAGAATTTTTGCGTTAACAACAGGGATATTCTTTTCTATGGTGATGCCTCAGTGAAAAATTTACGCCCACCAAAAGCCAAGGTTTTCCCAAAGAAAACTTCAGTTTTCGCTTCAACGAAGGGAAACCTTCGTTGTAGCAAATTTGATAGATTTCACTCAATTTTTCTTATATTTTTTTTTCTAAATTTGTCTACATAAGAAAGATCAAGATAACAAAACCATAATATTTACACGCATAAAAAGTTTTTACCAAGTTGTTGATAAGAGACGTATAAAAACACGTGACGTGAGTGTAGGGAATCTCTAATTTACCTTTCATCCAAAATGTGATCTATGCGCTATGAGGATGAGCGAAATGGCTTTAAGATATCGAGTGTTGATGAAGAGAGGTAAATCGAGAACTCAAGGTGTTTTGGAAATTTAGAATAAGATAACTAACTACGAGGCCATAAATGAGTATGTAAATACTCTTACAATCCCACCCTCCACCCCCCCCCCCCCCCCGGTTTGTTTATTCTGTTGAATAACACAATAACTAAAGATTAGAAGCAATGAAATGAAATTCCTATTCACTATGACATAAGGCTAGGGAAAAGGCATAACAATATAGTAAATATAAATTGATGATATGCAATTTAATATTAACACATAAACTTGTAAGAGCTCAATCCAGTATAGCTATGGTGGTGTAACAATGGTGATAAACAAGTGTTTAAATGAAGAAGGAGATAAGGAGAAGAGGAATAAACACTAGCATATAAGTGGTTCAGCCATTGGCCTACTCCACTATACAACTGAGTGTGAATTTCACTATATGAATGGGTACTAATGGCTTGAGTAATACAACTCTCAATACTTTCTCTCTCTACTATATAGGAGCAAAGCTTGGGTTAGGGATTGTAATTCTGGATCACTACTTCTTGGGAAGAAGATGGGTTTAAATAGTGCTTGGGGTTCACAATGCACCCCCAAGCATGCTTGAAGCATGCATTTGTTGAGGAATCCTATGAGGGGTTGACACGTGTCCTGGGAATAGGCATGTAATGATGATGCAAATATTCCCCTCGCGTGTTCCTGTGATTTTTACAACTGCCTGTCCTCATAGGATGATCACGTTAGAAACATGTACTTCACATGATGTGCATCACCCTGTGAATTCTCGGCCTGGTGGAGGATAATACTTTGGGTATCTTTTCTCGAGCAACTGATAAGCAAAATGAAAGTGTGGTCTCAGCTATTTGGAGGTGCCAGGACGAGACGAAACTGATGCAGGGCCAAATGGCTTATTGAGGTGTCTCGGCTGTTTGGAGATGTCAGGATGAGACGAGACTCGTCAAGGAGCTAATGAAAGGATTGGTAGGTCTCGTACAATGAGACTGGTCAAAGTTGAGATTGCTGGAACAAGGCGACTGTAGGAGGCACATAGTACATATATTGATTATTTATGTGGTTGTCCCTAGTCGAGTAGTCGCAGGTCGGGATACGATTATACTTGGGTATATCAATCACCCCCATCCATTAGCCTTGGATGTGAGTAGAAGGCTTAGGGATAAAAATTTCTTAGAGAAGAAGTTGATGAGATGTCTCTGACTGATAGATGAGATGTTCGTTCAACGTAAGGTTTGAAATAATGGATAAGAGCTAAAGTGACACTTGGCATTCATTTGATGTCTTGGCATGTTATCCAAGATTTGACGACTGTAGGCCTGTATGGAGAATTGTACCCTAATGATGGGTTTATTGGAAAGTTGGGCCCCATCATTTCTTATATTTAAAGATTTTTAAAAATCTATTTACTCTTTCTTCATCCCTTTCTTGCGCACACTCCATCTCTCTCTATACTGTAAAAATCCATTTTGTCTATTCTCTTTCCTCCGATCAAGAGTTCTAGCTAGTTTTTAGGGCTCTCATTTGGTTCTTCAAACATTCTCTCCCTTCAGGTAACCCCTCCTTCATTTCCTTCAAGTTTTATGTGCTTTTCAGTTAGTTATTCACTAGTCTGGGTTTTTCGATGGTTCATTTGTATTTTCCAGTAGCCCTGAGAGGAGGTTATAGGGATATTTAAGGGTCTTTAGTGGTAGTTTTAGTCTAGTACAGTGGAGTTGAGTTATTCCCCATATTTTTCAGCCCATTTTTTGCACTTTTAATATAGCCCTAGATTCTTCGATCTTCTTCTCCGGTGGCCTTCAATCCATTGTTCTTCAGTGTTCTTGTTTAAACTATTCAACTTCCAATTTTGATCTTTACATCAAACCTGGTCAACCCATTGAATGTTTAAAACCTTCTATCAACTTATTGACCAATTTCCTCATCTTGAGGGTCATCTTCTCAAAGAGATATGTAAGGGTGAGGCCGATGATAAGGAAAGTAGAAAAGTCGAGACTGACCTCACTCATCTTTTATATCCCGTCCCTCCAGCTATGATTTTTCATCCTGTTGCAGAGATTAGAAAGGACTCAATGAGTGAAATCTCATCCAAGAGTGAGGGAACAATTGAGATCTCTTCTTCAGATGGTTAAAGTCCCTTTGCATCCAAGGTATCGGGCGGGGCCGACTTATGTGAGGAATCTATAGAGGTTCCTTTCTCTCGTATGGCCGACACAGGGGTGAAAAATTCAAGGTGGGGCACCTAGACTATTGAGGCTTTCGTCCCTAAGGGGTCGAGAGTTACCATTGCCCAACACCCAATCCAATCAGTCGTACCCTTCTTGTCCATGAACGAGGGGGGATTTTAATCTACAATTCCTAGTGGAGTTCCGATCCTTCATACCATCGATTCTGGAGATGAGACCGAGGAAACACTTAACACTTATGCTACGACTTTTGAGAGTATTGTGGGGGAAGAGGACCTCCTATATTAGAGGCATATTCATGGTATCAACTCTGATATCAATATGAGGGTGTCAGATGAATTTGAGAGGGATTTCGACGGCCGACCTGGCGAGATTGTCGTTTATGAACAGATGTTCCAAGTTGGATTTTGCCTTCCCGTCCACCCCAATGCATGGTATATCCTTTCTAGTTTGGTCCTAGACCCAACCTAGCTCTCTCCTAATGCGTGGATAATCCTTCTCTTCTTTATCTCCCTCTAAAAGTTCTACCATACTACCGACCTTCCAGTTAACATTTTCAAGGGATGCTACAATGTCTCTTGCACCAAGGCATAACTCGACTACTATCATTTTGTATCTAGGAGGCCGACAAAGAAGGTTATCTTCATTAACCAAGTGTATAACTACCACTAGAAGTCAAGATATTTCTTTATCTCTGGTGCGTGGGAGTTTTCACCCGACATTGCTTGTTCTACCTTTTAGCTAAGGCTCCCCAAGAAATGGGGGAAGGTTTCCATGTCAGTAAGGCTTGACCCTGGCCTGAGTGTGGATGACATGGAGAAGGTCAACCAAATAAAAGTCCAAAGGGATGACAATGGCTTAGCCGAGTTTGAGCAACGGATGACCCCCGAGATTCTGGCTGAGACGGGGTTAGGTATTAACCCGCTGACTGAGATTTGTAAGTTTTTTCTTCAACTGTAGTTTCGTTTTTAACTAGTCTTTGCTATAGAATTTGTGAATTTATATTTTTTACCGTGGTGTCATTTGTACCTTTGTTTACTTCTGACAATAAATTTTTTCTGAACGACTCGTAGATTGTCTTAAGAACGCCTGAACATATCTGGAAAATAGTGGCTCCTAACCTCTCTTCCATGATCAACAAGCTGGGGAAGAAAGGTTTTCCTCGTTGTATGGCCAAGAAATTGACAGTGGATGGTCCCGACAATACCGAGGCTTCCCAGAAGACAAAAGAAGTGGTGGAGGACACCACTGTCCCCTAGGCCTAGAAAAAGCATAAGAGGGAAGTCCTGACATCAGGAGGGTCGGAGAGGGAGATTCGCATATCGTCTGACGAAGCTCTTATAGCTCGTATTGCCAAACTAAAACTTAGGGATGAGATGTTAGCAGGTGATGCTCAGATGACTCGGACTGCTATTTCTTCAATGGTGCCGAGGGCCGATAAAAATTTTCTGGAGGTAATGGATGTCTCTCGTCTCATACAGTTCAGCGTCCACAGAGTTCAGCGTCTCATAGAGTTTAGGTAATTACTTTAACCTTTTATCCTCTTAAACTTTTCTTTTTGAAGTGTTCTTTCATACTAATCTGTATTCTTTAAACTTTTACAGTCTTTTTTTACCCTCTCTTATCTCGATGACTGGGTTGAGAAGAGGCTTCCCTTGATCCAGAGGGATGGATACTGAGAATGTAGAGATGGGGATGACAGATAAGCTATCTACTAAAGCCCGTGAGCGAGATACGGCTGACCAGGAGCACTTGAAAGAGATTAACAGATTGAAGGAGGATCAAAATAACGTTTTGAAAAGCCTGACCGATAAAAAAAGGTCGATATTGATGCGATTATCAAGGAAGCCCTAGACGAGGCAAAAAACTTAGGCCATGGATGATTTCAAAGCCTCTGAGGAATTTGAGGGATATGTTTTCGAATAGCTAGAAAGAGGTGTGAAGATGGTCTATCACTGGGATGTCCAAAAGCAAGCCAAGGTTTGGACGCTAACTACTCAACACTTTGAGGGCCTAGACTTCACTTATGACCTACTCGGCACTGCTTTGGTCGAAGTGGAAAATATTAAGAGCGATCCTGCTGCAGAGGAACCCATGCTTGAACTGACATAACAGAATGATCTCAACACGACTGGGGGAGATAGTACTGTAGATGGGGCCGACACTAAAGCCCTAACAGAAAATGTCTCCACTCTTCCTGTCGATGCTTCTGTTTAAGATATTGTCTGATCTTCTTGAAACTTTTTTTTGGGCGGTCATCTGTGGCTTTATTTCCCTTTAAATGTTATTTTTGAATTGTTTTTACTTTATCAATGGTGATTGACTCTCAAACAATATGATCTTAACCCTCTCCTTCACTGCTTATATCAAATTTTACCATGTGTTGAATGAAAATACTTGCCACTTTTTGCCAATTCTTCTTATTATGTTATGTCTGCTTGATTAGAGTTTGCACTACTATTACCAATCTTGCAATCTTTTGATTGGATATATATTCTCGTCCTTAGTAAGGAAATAATTAAACCAACTTTATGCTTTTTATAATTTTCAAGAAAGAGACCACCAAATGAATGATGTTTATCTCAAGTTTACTCTCGTCCATAGCCAAGAAAGAATGAATAAATGATTTTTCAAACAAGAGACCACCAGATGCATTATGTCTATTACAAGTTTACTCTTGTCCTTATCCAATGGATAATTAATCAACTTAATGTATCAAGTTGACTCTCGTCCTTAGCCGAGAGATAAATATCTAACTTAATGGTTTAAATTAGTAATGTTCACTCTCGTCCTTAGGCGAGAGATAAATAACCAATGAATAACCAATTTAATGGTTTTTCAATCTGTATTCACCAAAGTAATGGTGTTTACTCTCGTCTTCAGCCGAGAGATAAATAGCCAAGATTTTAATTTAAAATCACAAAATAAAAGATCTTTAAGATAGTAGATCACCAAATTAACGGTGTTAGTCTGATCTCGTCCTTAGACGAGATGATTTAACTAACTTAATAATTTTCAACTAGATTGTGTTTTTCACCACCTTAGTGATGTTATGGCACTATTCCCCTCTTGGTGTTATTGAGAATCCATGGGTGAGATGAGTCTCACATGGTTTCTCGTATCACTAAGAGTGAGTTAATGCATTTGAACAATTCATACTAGAAAAATATGAGGGAACACTTGGAACTATTTTCATTCATCACTTTGAATTTTTCAAGTACATAGAAAATTACATAAATTAAACTATATACATGAGCCTAATGGTAGTATCTTTTCAAATAGTCGGCATTGCATGGATTGGAGAATGGCTCTCCCTTCAAATTCTCTAGTCGATATGTGCCTTGGATGACCTCTTTGGTAACCCTATAGGGGCCATGCCAATTTGGGTGTAACATGTTTGGCTTCTGCTAAATTATCTTCAGAACTAAATCTCCTACTGCTATCGACCTAGGTGTGACCCTTTTTATTAAAAAATTTAGTTTTTCTCTATTGGTATGTTGCTTGCCTCACCTCAGCATCTAGCCTCCTCTCTTCAATCAGGTCTAAGTCCATCTTCTTCTCTTCATTATTTATCTTTGGGTTTTAGGTCTTAACTCTATGGCTGGGTAGGCCGAGTTTGGTAGGTGTCATAGCTTTTGAGCGGTAGGCCAACATAAAGGGGTCCCCCATCGATGTCCTCTCTTTCATCCTATAGGATCATAGGACGACATATACCTCTTCGGTCCACAAGACATTGGCATATTCTAGCTTCTTTTTTATCCTATCCAAGATTGTTCTGTTTGTGACCTTTATCTAACCATTTATTTGAGGTCGTCCAGGAGCTGAATATAATTATTTCATGTCGACCTTCCACAATAAGCCTCCAGGGACTTATTTTTTAACTGCTTTTCGTTAACCGAGATCAGTGTATGAGACAGGCCATATCGATAAATGATACTCCTCCAAATAAATTTGAAGGTCTTCGTCTCTATAATGGAGATCATGGACTCAACCTCCACTCATTTGGAGAAGTAGTCAATCACCATAATCAGAAATATGTAGTTACCTTTGGCTCTAGGCAGAGGTCCCACTAAGTCAATTCCCCAAACTGCAAATGATCAAGGGGCTGTGATGGATGACAGAGGCCGATGGGGATGATTAGAGATACAAGCATATCTTTGGCATTTATCACATTTTTTCATGTAGTCGACCATGTCCTTAGTAAGGGTCGACCACCTGTAAACCTACGTTCCTATCTGTTTCGACAAAGATTGTTCCTCGACATGACTGGAGCATGATCCCTTATGCACATCTTTTAAAACATACTTTACCTCTGAAGGATGGATACATCTTAACAGGGGAAGCAAAAAACCCTTTTTATATAGGACATCTCTTATGATGGGGAATTTTGTTGCTGTGTATCTCAATTTTTTTCTCTCGGCCTTTAATTTTGGCAGCTTCCCGTCTCTGATATATCAGATGATAGGGTCCATCCAAGAAGCTCCTAAATTTAAATTTAAACAAAATTCAACTTTCCCCTCATCATCCTCAATGCTCGGTCTCTGCAGTATCTCATCTGGGATAGTTTTCCTGAATTTTGTTCTCGTAGTTGATGCTAACCTCGCTTATGCATCGACTCGACTGTTATCAAACCGAAGGACTCTTTTTACCTTCACTTCTTTGAAGTACGCCAAGAACTTTTTCACCCGAGCCAAGTATTTGGCCATCTTATCATCCCTTGCATCATAAATTCCCAGGATCTATTTTACAACCAGCTGGGAGTCACTGTGAACAACTACGAGGACGATATTCAATACTTTGGCCAATGATAATCCTATTAGCAGAGCTTCATTCTTGGATTCATTTTTGGAGGCTTTAAAACTAAGACTCAAAACATACTCGATGTCAGTCCCATTTGGAGCCGACGGTATGATCCCTTCTCTATTACCGCTTTCATATGAGGATCCATATAGACAAACTCTAAACTGGACTGTAGATCATCAAAGACCATTCACCTACTACACCATTTTTTAATAAAACATCAATTTTTGTTAAGGTCGTCTTGCCCACCATTGTCTATGGTCGGACCTACTATTTTTTTCGATCAAAATTAACACCTTATTTTCTTTGGTGATTGCCTCATCCCAAGTGAACTCGCCCACAAAGTCGGCCAAAGCTTTCCCTTTAATTGGTGTTCTCGGCTGGTATATGATGTCAAACTCACCGAGATAAATTGACCTGACCATCTACCTACCTAATTTCTCGGGTTTATGGATGACCTGCCTCAATAGAGTATCGATAAGCACCACCATAGTGTGGGCCTGAAAGTAAGGTGTTATCTTTCTTGAAGTTTGTATCAAGGAATATGCTGCTTCTCCATTCTCAAATATTTCATCTCGACCCCCTTAAGAGCCTTACTATTGAAGTAGACCATCTTTTGCACCCCTACATCGTCTCGAATGATGGATGCACTGATGGAAGACTCCGACACTACTACATACAAAAATAGTTGTTCTCCATTAATAGGCAGAGACAAAATCATAGGAGAACCCAGATAAACCTTGAGATCATGAAAGGCTCTTTGAAACTCTCCATTCCATTCAAATGCTTTCCTTAAGATTTTAAAGAAGGGGAGACATTTTTCTGTGTCCCTTGAGATGAACCTTTTTAGTGCAGTGACCCTCCATGTCATCCTCTTCACATATTTAATGGTTTTTGGAGTCTTCATCTCAAACGGTGCTCTAATCTTTTTTGGTTTTGACTCTATAACTATATGGTTGCCAATGAACCCAAGAAATTTACTTGCTCCCATGATGAACACACCCTTGGCTAGGTTTAGCTTCATTTGATAAAGATCCACTGTGTCAAAGGTCCTCTCATGGTCGACCACATGATCCTCAGCCTTGAGGCTTTTGGTCAGCATATTGTCCTTATAGACTTCCATGATCTTGCTAATCTTCTCCTCAAACATCTTATTGACCAACCTTTGGTAGGTTTCCCGTGCATTCTTAAGGTTGAAAGGCATAACCTTATAACAGTAGTTTCCTTTATCGGTGATAAAGGAAGTCTTCCCTGAATTGACTTCGTCTATGATATGCGACTATGAAACTCATTAAGATGGTCTATGACAGGGGTAAGGCCTTCGCTACAACCCTTATTGAAAATTATTACCACCAGATTGGTCTCATTATTTCTAATTTATCCTTTACCTTAAAGATACATGATTTTGATTCTCATAGGTGCAAAATTTTCCCTATTAATTTATCCTCGTTACAGATCCACCCTAGTTTGTGAAGACTGACTAATCTGTAAACTATAGCTATATTAGTCTTTTTTATTTGGGGCCTTTGTCTCCAAATTAGTATATACATATGTTGTTAGGATATCTTTTTTGTAATGGGGCTATTTATAAATCCCCAAATTTACCGCTTTCCCCCTAAGCTTGTAACACTAGAGAGGCTTTTTCTCTATGATTTATATTAATTCTTGTGGGGGTATTGCCCCTCTTCTTGTTAAAAAAACTCATTAATGCATGCCCTACTGTAGCATCAACCATCTGATCTATATAAGGTAGGGGGAAGCTATCTTTGGGACAAGCTTTGTTCAGATCAATGAAGTCAACACATATACACCATTTTTTTATTAGCCTTAGGGACTACACCACGTTATACAACCACTCTTGATTGTGAATATCTTTGATGAACTGTGCTGACTGGAGTTTCTTGACATCCTCCTGGATAAATCCGTACTCCTCCCTTGCATAAGCCCTTCTCCTTTGCTTCACCGAATTTTCTTCTTTATTAATGTTCAATTTGTGTCACATGACCTTGGGGTCTATTCCTAGCATATCTTTGTGGCTCCATGCGAATGCACTCTACCACTTCCTTATCAACTCTATCAATTTCTCCTTTGCCTCTTTCTTCAGCGAATAGACGATCTGGAAGGGTTTTTTCAGCTCATCCTCATTGAGAAAGATGTATTCTACCTCTTTCATGGCTTCACCTTTCTTTCACTTCTTCTCGTCCCTTGGGTTGAGATTATTAATATTATATGAGGTGGTGAATTTTTGTGGGCCTCTCTCTGCTCGGCTGAGCTGAAGTAACATTCCCTGGCCTCCACTTGATCGCCTTGTACTTCTTCTACCCCATAAGGGGTCGATAATTTTACCATCTAGTGTACAGTAAAGGGAAAGGATTCAAAACCTTTAAGAGATACATGGTCAAGGATGATGTTGTAAGTCGAGAACACATTTTCATCCATAACAAAAAATTTTACCTTCTTCGTCAGGCATCATGGCCAAGTCCCCATGAAGACTTCCATTTCATAAACTCCTAGAGGTTGCATTTTTTCTCCACTGAACCCTATCAAGGATTGGCGATATGGGATCAGTCTCTTCTTATTAAGCTTTGGTGCTTTGAAACACTCCCAAAACACAACATCGACCGAGCTTTCACCGTCTATTAGGATACTAGATATGTCATATCAATGGACTTTGGTGATGATTACCAGAGGGTCATCATAGGGGGATAAGATGCCCTTGAAGTCCAACCTTGATAATCCCAAAACCAGAGTAGCCATATCCACTTTTATAATCTTTCTCGGCTTTGGCTCAAAGGCAATCGGGTTGAATTTCATCCCCTTCGGTGCTAATTTGGCCTCTACGACATGTGCTTTACGGTCGGCGGGCTCCCACCCTGCTTTGGACATTCCCCAACTGATCATATTGATATTAAATGAAATCATATTAAAATACCCCTTTACCTCTAGGATTTTGGGTGGGAGATTAGGGTCATCTGAACCATCATCGTCATCAGACTCCTCATCCTTCTTATCGACCTGATGTTGTCTCCTCGGCCTCTTATCTCTCGACCCACCCTATATCTTTTGGGTGTATTCCCTAGAACCACTTCGGTCTATGTGCTTTTGAAGTTTCCCTGGCTTGAGATTTTTCTTAATCTCATCTTTCAACACAAAGCATTTGTTAATGGTATTTCCATGATCTTGGTGAAAGTCACACCATTTTCTTTTATCTCTCTTGTGAGGGGGAGACCTCATCTTTTCAAGCCATCTCAAAGCTCTATCATCGTTAATTTCATTTAGAATCAGACCATCGCTTACCGTAAGAGGAGTTTAGTCAACAAACTTGTCACCGACCGACCTTTTTTTCCCATCCTTGACCTTAGCTTTGTGATACTTACTTCCCCCAACTTCTTTCTCATCCTCTTCCTTGGCAGCCATGGTCTCCTCTGCATTCATGACTCTCCCGAATGTAGCCAAGAGTTCTGAAATGGATTTTGGAGGATCTTCGGCTAGCTTCCAAAGTAATTTGCCCTTTTTAGTCCCCCCATTAGGACATACATATCAATGTTCTCCTCATAGTCTTTAACTTCCAACTTCTCTTTGTTGAATCTTGCAATATAGTCTCGGAGAGACTCATTCTTTCCTTGTTTTACCTATAGTAGATGGTCATCCTTTTTTTGGGGCTTCACACCGAAACAAAAATTATGAATGAACTTCTTGACCAATTTTTTGAAGTTCTCTATGGAGTTCTTAGGGACTGAAGTGTACTATATATGGGTTGCACTTGTCAGAGTATTAGAGAATTCCCAGCACCTCATCTCGTCTGAAAATAAATTGATATGGGCCTTAAATTGGTACATCTATATATGATGAATAGCGTTTGTGCTCCCATCTTACTTTTGTGTGACAGCTGGCAGCTTGAACTTAGAGGAAGTTGGGTAGATCACTATTCTCGCAACAAATGGAGAACCTTCCATATATCCCCTTTGCATGGGGTCTTGTCTTTTCAAGAGATTACTGATTTTGTCCTATAGTATATGAATGGAGTTGTTCCATGGCTTCTCAGCCTCTTCTCCCTTACCTCCCTCGGCTGGCACAATATTATCACCATCTCCTTGTCTATTGGTTGGGCGTTAAAAGGTTCTATGCCAGCTATCCTCTGATGGCGGTTAACTTCTCTTTATTCTTCTTGCCGACTTCATGTAAGTCAACGATCAGCACATCGTCTATTTCCATGGAGCTTGTGTGATCTGGAGAATTGGTCTCGTCGGTCACCAACTGGGCCGAGTCAGCCAAAAACTGACCTTCTGCTAAATATATCAAATACTGAAGGCCGAGGTTGGCCATCTTGGTTCGATCATTCCACTGTTTCCTCTGCTAACTAGGACTGGGCATACTATATTTCTAGAAATCTCATAGGGCTCCAAGTACTTGTCCTTATCATAACACTGCTCATTTTAGAATTCTTGGCCTTGCCTTCCCAAGCGTAATTGTCTAGGTTTGGCCACGTTTTGTGTCTTTGATGCTGTTGCACTTATTTTTATGGGGCCGAGAGTGGTCCCCCTATCACCTGAGCCATTTCCCTGGAAGCTAGAGTTATCATCTTCGCTACGGCGTCGGTGGGTCTATCCATCATAGTTTGACTAAAGGTAGTAAGTAGTTATTGCATTTTTTGTTGGTTGGCCGCTAGTGAGCATAGCGCCATCGCAACCCCAAACATATTTGAATGAGGAGGTGCCTGGATGGTGCTGGGGCCAATGCATGAGGCAAATCGACGGCCATTAACTCTGATGAATGAACAAAACAAAGGGGTGAACTAAATGAGCTAACTAAGCTAAAAAAAAGCTTGAAAACCCCAACAAGAGCTCTGTTAATGGTGATACAGATCCAACCAAGTGTGGAACTGGATCACCACCAAAGAATCAAGTGAGAAACAAGCTAAAAATGAAGTGGAAGAAGATGAAGAATCTTTGTTACCACAAATGAGGCCGAAAATGATGATGCGCGATTTAGTATCAACACATAAACTTGTAAAAGCTCAATCCAGTACAGTTATGGTGGTGCAACAATGGTGATAAACAAGTGTTTAAATGAATAAATAGATGAGGAGAAGAGGAATAAACACTAGCACATAAGTGGTTCAGCCACTGGCCTACTCAACTATGTAGGTGAGTGTGAATTTCACTAAATGAATGGGCACTAATGGCTTGAGTAATACAACTCACAATACTTTCTCTTTCTACTGTAAAAAGAGCAAAGCTTGGGCTAGGGTTTGTAATTCTTGATCCATTCTTTTGGGGAAGAAGATGGGTTTAAATAGTTCTTAGGGTGTATAATGCACCCCCAAGCATGCTTGAAGCGTGCATTTTAATGCAAATATTCCCCTCACGTGCTCCTAATATTTTGTTATAACTGCATGTACATGTAGGATGATCATGCTAGAAACTTGTACCTCACGTGGATGAGCGTAACCCTGTGAAGTCTCGACCTGGCCAAAGATGATACTTCGAGTATCCTGCTGGAGCAAATGATGATCAAAATGTAAGTGTGGTCTCATCTGTCTGGAGGTGCTAGGATGAGAAGAGACTGATGCAATGCCAAATATCTTATTGATATGTCTGAGTTGTTTGGAGATGCTAGGATGAGACGAGACTCATGAAAGAGCTAATTAGTGAATTGGTAGGTCTCGACCCATGAGACTAGTCAAAGCCGAGATTGCTGGAACAGGGAGAATGCTGGAGGCATATAATACCTATCTTGATTATTTGTGTGGTTGTCCCTAGCTGAGCAGTCCCAGGGCGGGATGAGATTATGCTTAGTTATATCACAAATGCTTACAATGCAAAAACTACAAGATAGTTAGTCAAAGTACTAAGAGTTTGATTTCCTGAAACGCACTTGGAGTTTCATTTTTACCACCTTTTAATATATTTTCATCTGACACTTTTCTCTTCCCTGGTGAGAGACTTGGTTAAAATATTTAGTTTGACATCCTTGATGCTACTCAATTTTGGACGAATACATATCTTTGAAGCATCGCCTTGTTCAAATTTATTTTTGCATGTGGCGGCCTTCATTCATTCATTACTAAAAGGGATATTATTTAAAATTTATAAGGGCGGCATTATCCAATCAAAGTTGTAGCCCTAACCACATCATCTCTCATGATTTTTATTATAACGTCTAGATTTTTCAGCTCCTTCAAATCATGAATAATTCTTACATATTACACAAAAATGATGTTATCTAACTTAGAAAGCCTGAAGATATCGATTGCACCATTTCCTAAACACTAGTGAGAAGGCACAAGGTATGGTCCGAACACCAATTTTTTTTTTATTGATGGGCAACTTCAAAAGATATGAGTTTGATACAATTTATAATATGAGTTTCTTGTTCTTCAATGATACTTCAATAAATGATATTGATGTAGGCTCTAGTCTTCTTCTTCAATAATTGAGAAGAATGAAATTAATTGCTCCTTGTGAATGATTTAGTAACTGAATAATAAATTCAAATGCTCTTTAATAATTTCTCTAGTGTTTTTATCTTGGTCTAATTTTTTTGTGTCTTCAATGTAGCCTTGAATATTTAAGAAGGTCTTTAAAAACTAGCTGTTAGAGACAACTCTTGTGAGCACTAAATGCTCCTGATTTTGTTGATATGAAGATAGGTGAAAAAATGATCTGCTGATTTTTCATTTGGCTTCTGAATAAAAATATAGCGATTTGAGACATAATAATAGCATCCTTAAATTGTGACTAAAAGTAGATCTTTGAAGGACTGAAAATAGCATTTGTAGATATCTCCAAGTAGCTTCTGCAAAATGTTAGTTCCAGAAATAGATAGAAAGAATCTAATATAATGTAAAGTGTTCAAGTTATTTTGGTGTAAAAAGACGATAGTTCTATAGAGAGATTTTTATCTAACCAAAGGATGATAATAATATATACATAGTTATTCTGAATGCATTGATAAAGAAAATTCGGACAATAACTTATATATATTTGTCAAAAAGATAAGGGAGCCGCTATCAACGCTCCAAAAATTCTGGCTGCACTCCATTTTGGTTTTCAATTTTTGAAAATGACAAATAAACCCTTGCCTCATTATTTATCATTTATTCCTTCTCTCTCTTTAAATAAGTGATTTTCCTTTATACCAAAAATAAGTTTACTCATTTTTATTTTTAAATTATAGTTTTAATAAAAAATTCTTTAGATAACTTTTATTTTTAAATAATAGTTTTAATAAAAAAATCTTTTAGATAACTTTTAGTTTTAATAATAAATAATACTAACATTTCGTATTGTACTTATGTACTTGTGTCGTAAAAAAAGATTTCGTATTGTAAAAAAAAGAAATATTTTTTTTACGAAATACAAATATGCTTAAGTAAAAGTGATAAAACATGATTTTTTTTTCAAACACAAATTATAATTTTTTTACCAAATACAAACACAATTAAAATGCGACACAATACGAAATCTTTTTTAATCAATATGACCAAGTAAAAGCGATACAATTAACAGAATGAGAGTGTATTGCAAATTTTTAAAAAAGTGGGGGTACATTGCAAAACTGGTCACAAAAGCGAAGGAAAAACTCAAAATAACCCATCGTAAAAATAAAGTGAATTAAACTCACTTTAGTGCTTACTTATTTTTTTTTACCAAATATGAACACGATCCAGTTAAAATGTGACACAACACGAAATCTTATTTTTTATCTAACAAAAACACAACTCAAATAAAAGTGACACGACACGAAATTTTGTTTTTTATCATTAACGAACACAAAATATTTGTTTACCCTAACACGAACACAATCCAAGTCAAAGAGACACGAAATGACACGTAATATTATTTTAATTTATTTACAAAAACGGAAACACGGCTGAATAAAAATGCAATACGATACGAAATATTTTTTTACAAAACACAAATATGGCCAAGTAAAAGCGATACAATAAGATTTTTTTTTTCCAAACACAAATAATATTTTTTTACCAAATACAAACATAGTTAAAATGCGACACAATACGAAATCTTTTTTTTATCAAAATGGCCAAGTAAAAGCAACACAACATATTTTGTATTTGTGCTCGGTAAAATAAATTGTGTTTGCATTTGGTAGAAAAAATTATTTGTGTTTGAAAAAAAAAATCATGTTGTGTTGCTTTTAGTTCGCCATATTTGTGTTTCGTAAAAAAAAAGATTTCGTATTGTATCGCATTTTAATTTGGTCGCGTTCATGTTAGATAAAAAAAAATAAGATTTCGTGTCATGTCGCGTTCTTGAATCAAGTCATGTCGTGATATATTTGTGTGTATTCTTGTTGAGTTAGCAAAAAATATTTTTTCTTTTAGTTGCGTTTTAAAACAGAAACGCGATCAAATTAAAATCCCACACAATACAACCAAATTAAAATCCCACACAATACGATCAAATCTTTTTTTATTCGGCCGTGTTTCTGTTTTTGTAAATAAATTAAAATAATATTTCGTGTCATGTCGTGTTTCTACTTTTTTTATTTTTTGAGATTCTTTTTTACTTTTGTCACTTTTTTATTTGTTAGGATCATTTGTTCATATATTTTTTTTTACTTTTACTGCTTTTTTATACTTCGTGGAAATAATTAATTTTATAAATTATTTTTGAGATATTTTTATTCAAATGTTGATATTTATGCAAATTTTTAGCAATATTTGTAAAAAAAAAATAATGGTTGAATTAGAGAGGAGATGAAGGTTTGAATTTTACTTGAAGAGCATTAGATTTATGAGGGTAGATTTGTAACTATACAAATTTTTGGAGTGTGAGAAGAAAAGGGTGGAGTGCTAATAGCTCCACCCAAAGATAATATTATGACCAAAGATTTCGTCCATGTGGAGCTTTAGAGAAAGGACAAACATCTATTTAATGTTTAAAATTCCAAGAGCTGTTAAAATATGTTTACACATATACATTAGTAACAGTATTATTTAAAATATGATACCGCTAATCCCACTCCACCATTATACTAAGGCACTCCAAAATATTATAACATGACCAAAAAACCCTTAAACACCTTTACAAATATTTTAACTTTTCAAGCAATAAAATTATATATACATAATAAGGGACTGATTAAAAATAAAAATAAAATATTAAAAGTAGCAGTTTAATTGCAATACTAAGGGCTGATTAAAATAAAAATAATTATTTGATTAACAGTATTTAAAAAGTGGAAGTATGATAATAATTATAAAAAAATAGTAATACAAAAAAATACAAACTTGTGTCGTGTCATGTCGCGTTTATGTCCAAAAAACTCTTGTATTGTCATATCGTGCTGGCCAAAAAAAATTATTTTGGACACCAACGCAACACGGCACAAGTTTGTATTTTTTTATCCGACACGAACACGAACCATTTAAAACTCGACATGAAATGACTAACATTTTGTTAAGTGTTTGAAATAATGTTTTGTGAAGTTTCGCGTGCTAGTTCATGTCGTGTTGCTTATTTTTTTAGGTCATGTTGGTGTTAGGTAAAAAAAATATGAGATTTTGCATCGTGTCGTGTCATGTTGCGTTTTTTAGAACCTCGGATAATACAAGAGTTTTTTGGATACAAACGCGACACAACACGACACAAGTTTGTATTTTTTTTTGCATTACTCTTTTTACGAATTATTGTCATACATGCACTTTTTAATTAGTTTTAATTAAATAATTATTTTTATTTTTAATCAGTCCCTTAGAACTGTCAATTAAACTGCTACTTTTAATATTTTATTTCTATTTTTAATCATTCCCTTATTACGTATAAAATGTTAACATAAATTATTTTTTTCATCATAATTTGGAAAAAAAATTTATTTATGTTTTAGGCATATATATATATATATATATTAAATATATGTAAATTAAATTTTGGCCTTTTTTGTTCTAAACTTCAAGAACCATATATTTAATTTTATGTCGTGTCATGTCGTGAATTAACTGGATCGTGTCATATCACATTTTATTTCAGTCGTTTTCTATTAGGTAAAAAAATGAGATTTCATGGCATATAACATTTTAATTGGGTTGTGTTCGTATCTTATTTTTTAAAAATATTCTGTGTAATGTCGTATTGTGTCTTGTCCCGTGTGCCTTGTCTCTTTTTAATTGAGTTGTGATCGTCTTTGGTTAAAAAAATTGGTTACCCATCGTGTTGCTTTTATTTGAGTCATTCGTCCGTGTTAGATATAAAAAATAGGATTTTGTGTCGTGTCTTAATAAAAATGTGTTCGTGTTAAGTAAAAATACTACAAAATCTTGTGTTAATAAAGATGTGTCGTATCGTATCGTGTCTCTTTTATTTAGATGACGCTCGTATCAGATAAAAAAAATAAGATTTTGTATTGTGTGATATTGTGTCACGATTTATTAAGTCATTTTTATATTTATATGTATTAAATATTTATTAATATAAAATGAATATATATGTATAGTCCTTGCTTTTTTTTAATAGTTCATTTTTTTAAATTATGTGTATAATTTTTGGGGTAAAAAAGAAGTTTATTTTTCTTTGTGAGTGAGAAATAATGAAAGGGATTAATCATAAGGATATAAGAGTCTTTTAACTTTTATTTGAAAAAAAAAGTAGAGTGTTGAAGTATTTTGATGGACTGAGAATACTATTACCCTTAAAATATTTTACACTGTATGAAGTCTTGGAAAAGAAGGATTGGCGTGGGGCCCTACTAGTTTCAAGGCTGTATTTGACAAGTTGCTCATGATTTCAAGTCTGACTGGAAGTGACCGGAGCTGATATGGTATGTAGCAGTTTAGATTTAGGCATGTAATGGAAGACTACATAAAGCAGTCAACATATGTGGTTGATTAATAAAAAAACGTTTATATAATAAAAATGCTGTCCGAGACACTTTCAAGAATATATATAATATTTGTATATACTTGTAAGGAATATATATATATTAGCGGATACCCGTGTCGAGGGCACGGTGATAAAATCCAGTCAATAAAAAGATTAAAATTAAAATAAAAAAAATAGTCAAAAAAATCCATATCTATTTATTAATAAAAAAAATTAATTAAAAAAAATCAAAAAAATTCATATCTATTTATTAATAAAAAACTTTAATTAAAAAAAAAAAACAGCTTTTAGCTTGATTTTGTGGTTTTGTGGATATACTGATAAGTAATGGACCACATGGTTTTGTGGTTGACAACTGTCCGAGATGGTTTATCTTGATTATTTCTTGTGGTTGTCCCTAGCCGAGCAGTCCCACGACAGGACGAGATTATACTTAGGTCAAAGTACTAAGAGGTTGATTTCTTGAAACGCACTTGGAGTTTCATTTTTAACACGCTTTAATATATTTTCAGCTAACGCTTTCCTCTTCCTCAGTGAGTGATTTGGTTTAAATATTTAGTTTCATGATATTACTCAATTTAGAACGAATTCATATATTTGAAGCATCATTCTGTTTAAAATTATTTTTGCATGTGGCGGATTTCATTCCTTTATTACTAAAATGAATATTATTTAAAATTTTCAAGGGCAGCATTATCCAATCAAAGTTGTAAATTTAACCACATCATCTCTCATGATTTTTGATATAACATCTAGCCTTTTTATCTCCTCAAATCCTGAATAATTCTTACATATTACACCAAAACGATGTTGTCTAAATTAGAAAGCCAAAAGATATCGATTGTAACCTTTACTAAACACTCGTGAGAAGGCACAAATTATACTCTGAACACCAAATAAAATTATTTTACAATTCTCATATTTAATGTCAAAACTTTAAATTTGTTAACCCAACAAAAACTTGTGCACCAATTTTAATTGAATTGTTGTGAATAACCGATTTACTAATTATTTTTTCTTAAAGCGTGCATCTAGGTGATTACTAAGTAAAATAAGTAAAAAAATCACACAACATGCTGATGTAAGAGGAACAACCCACAACGGGAAAAATCTCGAAAGACCCGGCAAAATAGATCACTATGATAAGGTTTTACAAAAGACAGAAATTACTCTTCCACAATGACTAGTCACTATCGCAAGACTTAACGCTAATTTATCTTTGACCTTTCCTCTATAGTATAACGTAGGAGTCAACACACACAATCTACCAAAGCGTATGAGTTAACACAGGCCTCTGTATCCACCGATGAGGCTCAGTAACCATCTATGGAGTCAAAACACAGAATCACTGCTTCTTAATTGCAACACAGAAAACATTGTACGGGGTCCATTGCATAAGACTTTTTCTTTATCCAGATGATGAGAGAAACAAACTATGGCGCTCACACAAGAAGATCTCAAAGTGTAAGAACGATTAAACTTAGTTCTTTAAACGATTTGGGTGAAAGTAAGGTCAGAGAACTTTTGTATAAAGATGTAAAAACATTATTTTCCCAAAAGTTCTTAAAAAATCTGATGCCAGCATTCCTATTTATAGAAAACACAAATTTCTAGGAAACAAAGTTCGTTCGAACAAAATACCAGGGTTCGTTCGAACGAAATGCTTATCTCATTTGAACAAACTCAACTTTCGTCCGAACGAAAAATCAATTTCGTTCAAAAGACCTTCGAACGAGCTTCTAACGGGCAGGCCACTGTTAGACAGACAAATCCCATTGGATGTCTGTTTGAAGTTCTTTCTAATGAAGCCCTTAATTCGTTCCAAAAATAGCTTAAACCTG
The DNA here is from genome assembly GCA_949130495.1 of Sambucus nigra. Classification (NCBI taxonomy): domain Eukaryota; kingdom Viridiplantae; phylum Streptophyta; class Magnoliopsida; order Dipsacales; family Adoxaceae; genus Sambucus; species Sambucus nigra. The sequence continues at coordinate 370,643,178 of OX422210.1, read as the reverse complement.
TTCGAATGAAATTCTCATTTCGTTCTACCGAAATTTAACTCTCGTTCGAACGAACTAAAAAGAAATTTTTTCTCTAAATAACATTTTAAAAATAGTTCCACACATTTTTTTCAAAAACAAATCACCCAAAATTAAATGTCCAAGGATTATAATCATATGCATCCTTACCCGAGAGATCTTCGGAAACACGAAGACAAACGTATAACTTTACATGGGAAGATGCATAATCTCTAAAGCTTTTCCTCTACGTCTTCATCAAACATGTCATTGACTTACGATTTCAAAAATAAAAAACCTAATAAATGACTCAAATGCTTTGTTAAGAATTAAAGAATTAAGACAATACAAACAAATTGACTTAATTGGAAGTTTTTCCTTATAAATCCCCTCTTTGGCTATTCCGAACAAAAGCAAAACAAAAACACCTATGAGCCGTCAATCTCTTTAAAAGACTTAATACCCAACTGCAAAGGGAAAAAATATAGATGCTCGATAAACACATATATTGAGTAGCTTTATTTGGTTATAAACTTTTCTGCATGTTGTAAACTCGCACACTTAAACACACCTTAAAATGCAAAGAGAATATAACAAGTATAAAATCTGTATGATAACAAAACTTTACCTATGACTAACGATCCCAACCTAAGTAAGACGTCTCCCTATAAGATAAAGATGTCTTGAAACTAAAGTGAAAGATACTATTTCTCCCTCTTTTTGTTCAGGAATTGATAAAAATAGGATGCATAAACTATTTCACCCCCATAAACCATTTCAACCCATAAATATGAGAACATGTGATACTAATAGGAAATATAGAGGAAGGAATAATATCATGCAACGATGTAAAGTGTAACAAAATACAACATGAGAGCACAAGCACATATATTCTTCACAATGATAAAAAACTATCAATATTCATGCAAATAAGATACTAACTTGAATACGAACGAAAGCATGAGATATCAATGCAAAACATGCCAATATGATCATATAAACATGCTAGTAGGTTCCAAAGATAAAGCATACGAAATATGTGGATTAAATGAAAATTAAAAGACTCAAAACAAAATGATACCTTATATATATATATATATATATATATATATATATATATATGCAACACCCCGCGTAATTCTGGCGTCGGTCACCACCAAAACTATGATGGGCATGACTAAATTAAATACCATCCTTAGCATGTGACAGATATGAGACATATAAAATTTTCATCCACAAGATAAATAACAAATTAAATAATCATCCATGCAGTAATAAAATCCATCCTAAACTCCAAAATAATTCAACTCCATGATTTGTTTAAAACTCCAAATGAAATAATTCAATAAAGTAACTCATTGAAACCATAGACAACTTTAGAACCGAATGGCCCAATAAAATCCATAATAAAGTCTCATAATGTAAAGTGACTGAGTAAAAGTAAACCTATACTAATAAAGAAAATAAATAAAATGGAACTCCAGCTCCACCTCCAAATCAATCTCCAATAACTCCTATGTAGTTACTCCAGCACATAAACTGAAATGTTAGTCAATGCAATGGGTCAGAGCCCACTGCATGGATACCATCTACTCCTCTTAAATAGGGTCTTTGAACCGAGACAATAGCATTATATGCAACAAAAATGATAGTAAAACATTTTAAATTAAACAAGATATATTAATCGATGAATAAAAATAAAATACCGTCTAACTACTTCTAAGCCACCCTGAGGTCTAAGTCCGGTTATATACATTTAACGACAGCTAATTATTTAATTTAATTTCATTAACCCGATGATTGTTTTTATTCATCATTAATATCAGTTGCGGGACTCCCGCTTAAAGTCTTACATGATTTGGTTACGGTACTCCCGCTAGTTCTACACCACACCCCATTCTCCTCACTATGACCAGTCAACCTGGTTCACTGTCAGCTCTGTACATATTCATGAGGTTTCATGCATGACACGTCACTATAGCCCGTTAGCTCGCACGTACTCGTGACGCTACGCACACCAACGTCGCTATAGCCAGTCGACCCGTTTAACTGTCAGCCCATCTATTACACTAAGTTAAATTCCCATCTATTACACTAAGTTTACCAATTTAATCCACACACCTTTAATTAATTAATTAATGTCCGTTTAATCATAATATTAATTAAACCCCCCTTTTCTTATCAAATTATTCAATGTATAATCACATGCATGTTATAGAATTTAGACAGCAAGAATTTTCTACTATGCGACATCCACAAATTTTTTCTTTATTTAACATCATGCAAATTATTAAATGACATTCCTACGCAAGAATCTACATGCGAACACCTTAACGTCTACGTCACCCAAATCTCTCCCTAGCATCCAAGGTTTTGAGTCTTCATTCCTATTATAAATTTTCATAAAAATAGTTTTGAATTATCTTCCACTTTCCCTAATAAATATTTCTAGTTTATTTTAAGAAAACACATGTATTTAGTGTGTAGGCCATAATGACCATGCATAATAAATTTGCGGCTAGGGTTTGTAGGTAGAAGATGATAAAATTTTAGGAGCTTTCTGGTTGTAATGTTTGTGAAAAAGTGATTAGAAAAGTCTAGTCGCGAGTTAATTTAAGTGGGAAAAAGATTAGAGTTTAAGTGGCTTTAAAATTCTAATTAAAATGCAATACCGTTGCTAGCCGAACCAGGCGAACCGGTTCGGCCTACCCCCCAAACCGGTTTAGGTGATCTAATACCCGAAAATTCCTCATTTTATTTTAAAAGTGCAATACTTAGAATTTAACTCCGATTTCGATTAAGATTAAAATTTTATTTTTCAAAATGAAGATCCAACATTTTAAGTTACTACTAATAATAAAATCCCAAAGATTTTATTTTTTCGAATTCCAAATTTATTAAATTAAATTCTAATTTAAAACCAACGGGGTGTTAGAGTATATAAATATGAAAAATAGACCAATGACACAAAGGCACATATATTCGTATAAACAATCATAAAACTGACATGAAACATATATACTTTACGCATTTACATAGTATTGATGTGTCTAAATATCTGTGATGGAATGAATGGATGTGAACTCCATACAATTGAAAAATGAGCCAATGACTCGAAAATGTTCAAAGTGTTCTATTTGAACACAAAACTTTATGAAACTAAGATTTAGCCTCAAGTGACAAGATAAAGTGAACTCGATGAACAAACAAGAACAATACACACAAGCGTAGAATATTGATGATTCTACAAATCAATAGCGTTATGACATGATAAGCATACCTAGGATTTATTGTTCAGAGCTTTCGATCTTCAACTATAACACCCCCAAAGCTAAACATACATCATATATTTTCACTCAATTCTTTTGAAGCTACCATTTTTGAAAATAAATCAAACAAACTAGTTGACCTTTAATCTTTTCTATTTTTGTCTCTCATTTTTTAGGCTTTTGCCAACGGTGGCTTTCCCATAAAGGGGATTTGGTCATTTTGTAGCACCTTTCTATGCACTTTTATATCTTCAATAAAAAAATCACGAACTCACAGGCAATAGTTCTTACATATACAAATTGTCTGTAGTCACAAAATATTTAGATGCCAAAATTGATGGGAGAACATCTCACATAGATAAAATATAACATGTGAAGTTAAAATTCAAAAGATCTCATGCTTGTGTGTGCAGAGGCATATACAAAGATAATCCATTAATAAATTTAAAGTTGAACAACTCCATGCAAGCATGGTTAAGAACAATCTAATCATTGACAAGTATAACCAAATGTTCTAGCCACATGTAAAATATGGAATGAAGTGGATTCAAACACACCCACATGTCACATAAAATGTGTTAAACTAAAATACACAAAATTAAAAATCGTTTTGAGTTTTTACATTTTTTCAAAAAAAATACCCATTTAAAAAACAACATAAAAAATGAATAATTCTTTTTTGTATTAAGGGTTAACCTTTACTAACATTCTTCAAAATGGTTGACTCTCTAAATGCATGGTCTTGACTTTTCTAGTGGTAGAATCTTGATCATTGAAGACAATCCCACACACGTCGTCATAGATTTGGACGATGCTTAACATCTTATCCGACTTTTTTGACCTATATTTCCAACCAAATTTGACATTGTAAGAGCATATTTTTTGTCATTGCTCATAGGGGAGGCTTACATGTAAATTTAGTGTATCCCGTTACAATTCGTCTTAAGCCATTATGAAGTATAGAATCTCCAACATCTCCAATTTCAAGATGATCTCCACATTATGAAGATATAAATAATTAAGGAGTTTGAATTTATTTTCATTTATATTGGGAGATGTATTTTTTCTAAAAAAAAATCAGGGCATTTTTTACGTTTAAAAACTTTTCAAAGTTTGCTAACCTCGTTCTAATGAGAAAGCATTCTCATTCGAATGAGATATCAAAGTTGTTTGAAGCATCATTTGATCTCCATATCTAACGTGCATCTAACGAGGGCATACTATTTTAGATCATTTGAAGCTCATTTGAAGATTATTCAAATGAGATAGGACTGTCATTCAAATGAACTTTCTTTCGTTCTAACGAGATGTTATTTTAATTCGAATGAGCCTTATTTTTGTTCGAACGAGTGACATCGCATCAAATTTTGAGCATGTCATATAAATACCTGTTTTGAAAGGATTTTGAAAGAGACTTTTGTTAAACAATTTCTGCATGCCTATTACAAAAGTCCTCATCTCTTTTGGGCTTAAAAACCTTTTGATTCACAAAATCATCATTCACAACATACTTGTGAATCTATTTGAAATCTTACATAGTTTCATACTCGATATAACCTTGCTTAAAGATCATCTTCATTTCTAACCTTGTGAATCTTGGAGGGGATCACTACTGAAGGAAGACAAAGGTGTATCGGTGGATACTGAGACTGCTCTAGAGTTGAGTAGGTTTCTTTAGTGAGTTTTGTAAGTAAGTTGTGTTATAAAACTATCCAAAGTGATGAAAAAAATTGTGCCCCTTTTAGGGATTTTTCCTCATATTTGTTTGCTCTTGCATGCCTAGTTAATTTTCTGTTCTTGGGACGATCATCACATGCATATCTAAATTAATCAGATTAAAATTTGGTAATAATTTGGATTTGTGTTTGGTGAAGATTTAATTATATAAATCATTCCATTAAGATCGCAAGTGCAATCTTAAATTGGTATCAAAACCGATTGCATAAAAATACTTTGATCTTTTTCCTTAAAATTATTTTTTTCTTTGATATCAATTTTTTGAAAAATTGTTGATCTTTGAAAAGCGGGATTTTAAGAGAGAATTTGTATAATCGAATCCCCATCTTTGATGCTACCAACTATGCATATTGGGAAGGAATAATGAAGTCTGTCTTAGGAGCCATAGATGAACGAGTCTGGGTAGTTTGTGAAAGAGCGTGGACTCCTCCCACTATCACTATTGATAATGTTGTCGACCCTAAACCCATCTCTCAGTGAACAAAGGACGAATTTAAATAGAGAAACTATAATTCTTAATGTTTGAGTGCCATCTCGGGAGCCGCCAGTCCTGATGAGTTCCGTCGCATTATGGCATGCACCATGTCTAACGAAGCTTGGGATACCCTCTAGCTCACTCACGAGGGTACCATTGTTGTTAAAGCTTCTAAACTGTTGAATCTCACCACACAATTTAAAACCATCACAATGCTTGGATCTAAATCATTTGATGAGTTTTATGCATGACTATCTGATATAATTCACTTGAGTTTAAATTTAGGTGAGAATATACCCAAGATGCATGTGGTTAAGAAAATTTTGGGATCGCTTCCCACCCATTTTTTCCCAAGGTTAACGTTCTTAATTCGTTAGGGATTCGAGACACTCTTAGGTTAGAAGAAATTTTAGGAGATCTTCAAACAGACGAGATAGATATGTTACCTTAAATAGTTAAACCTAAGGCTAAGAGGATTACATTTAAATCCCAATATAAAAAGAGAGCGAGGAAGTGTCTAATAAAAGAAAGGAAGCATCGTCCAATTCTGAGTTCGACTATGATTTAGATGATTTGGCCCTTTTGGCTAACCTTTTCAAGAAATTTCTCAAACTCAGAATTTAGAATACCTTTAAAGATAATAAATGTTTTGATAAAGATAAAAATATAAATCAGGAAAGAAAATTTTTGAAAAAGAAAAGAATTTTTTTCCAAAGAAAGACGGAGATGTTATAAATATTTGTATTTATCCTATTCAAGTGGATGTCCACTCCTATTAAAAATTTACCAACTTTTACTATAAATAAGGGGAGATCCACCCATTTTTTATTCACCAATTAATACGAACTTTTCCTCTCTCTAAAATTATCTCTATGCACTATTTCCCTTAACATGTTATCAACATTAATCATGAAATTAGTACAACTTTCCTAAGTGCCAAGATTGTTGGAGAGCAGTATTTGTCTCAACCATTTCATATCATCTAAGGAATATATATCTTTTACCTATATGTGTAGTTAACAATATTGTTTATTGCTTTATATCTATTATACATCTGATGTACAATTGACATCTCCAAATGGTGAAAGAAAAAAAAAACTCTCACCCTTATCTTTTGCATCAACCAGAACATCTCTCCAAAAGTAAGTTTCATATGTCCTCCCACCCATGTGATCAATACATGTATAAAATTTTCTTTTGCTTTAGTGGTCTGTTTTTCATATCACATAAAGAAAAAAGGAGAAAATAAATTATATACGCTTCTTTATTTTTTTAAAGTAGATGTCATATAATCACTACGTAGCTAATTTATTCAATTTGTATAATAATTTCTTTCCATACATAAAACATAAATAATATATTTTTTAATGTTATTTCTGCCATGTCATATATTTGTATTTATTATTTTTTTGTAAATTAAATTAGTTTATGCACAAATAATTAAATCTTGAAACCCGAAGTTCTCTAATAATTTATAATTTTGGGGCCTGAAGTTCCTAATTCTTATTTAAATTTTTGCATCCTGAAGTTAGAAATTGATGTTCAATTTTTTGGACATGATAATATAATGTGTCATAAAATCAAACCTGAAGTTTGATTATTTAACAATTATTTAAAATTTGGACCCGAATTTTTTAACAAATTTTTCTTTAATTAAATCTGAAGTTTCCCATAATTAGGGACTGAAGTCCTCAATTACCTTTAAAATTCGGGACTTGAAGTTCCCAGTAATTGGGCCCTGAAGTTCTCAATTACCTTTAAATTTGGGACTTGAACTGCTATTTATAATTTGGACCAGAAGTTCCAACTCTGATCCAACCTGAAGCTTTAACACAATAGAGTATAGACTATAAAGTCCTTATACTTAATTAAATTGAGCTGAAGTTCAACTATTTTATGTGTTGATCTGCAGTTCCCAAAAATAAATAGCATGAACCTAAAGTTATAATTATTAAATCAAGGACTTAAAGTCCTAATTTCACACATATTATTCCAATCAATATTGAATTATTATTTTTCCCTATTTTGCATTACAGATTTCTGATTGTAATTTATTTATCCATTATTTAAAAATGTCAAATATCTCTAAACTCAAGTTTGAAGCACTCGAACTTTCTAGGGTGAATTATTTTAATTGGTTTGAAGACGATGAACTCCACCTCCAAGCTCGGAACCTTGGTGATGCAATAAAAATTGAAAATACCATGTTTCGACAGAATAAACCTAAGGCCATAATATTCGTTAGGCATCATATACACAATGATTTGAAAAGTGAGTACCTAATTGTGAAAGTTCCTCTTGATTTATAGAACTCCTTGAAAGAGCGCTATGACCACCAAATATCGATCATGCTTCCATGTCACGCCATGAATGGCTTAACTTGAGACTTCAAGACTTCAAGATTGTGTCTGAATACAATACTACAATGTTTATGATTACCCCCAAGATAAAGCTATGTGGAGAAAAAGTAGAGGATGCAACTATGTTGGAGAAAACTTTCTAAATTTTTCATGCCTCGAATATGCTCCTACAATAGCAATATTGAGAGTGAGGGTTTAAAAGGTACTCATAACTAATATTATATCCCCTAGTATTGAGTAGAGAAACAACTTACTGATGAAGAACCATATATCTAGACCCACTGAATCTGTAGCATTCCCTGAAGGGAATGCTAACTCTGTTCAGAATCATGAAAGAGGTTGAAGAAATATGCAATGGGTCCATGGCAACTCCATAAGAGGTGGTTACCATAATCAAGGCCCTGGACAAAATATGAAATTTAAGAACCACCAGAAGTGGAATGATCATAATAATAAAGGGAATCAGAAGTAAAATCCACATAATCCAAATGATATTAGTCATTGATGTGGCTGCAGTGGCATTGGACATGCACCTGTTGTTCGTCCAAGAAATTGATGGAAAAATATCAATCCTTGAAAAAGGGAGCAGCGACAAACATTGTGGAAGGTCCTGAAGATTGTTGGAGACTTGACGATACTAATTTCAACTTTAATGATTTTTTTTAAGATGAGGATGGAAATTTTATTGATGATGATACATTTGATAATATGCTTGGAGAACCACCTAAGGCGGTCCTGAAGTCCTAAATGATTATTCTTTATTTATTTATTTATTTATTTATTTATCTGCTTCATAAGTATTATTGAGACTTTAGCAGTTTAGCATTAGAGCGTAAACAAATTTATTTAATATATTTATTTAAGCATTTATTAGTTAATGAAATGGTTTTGATCATTTTTTATAATTATTATATGATTGGTGGATTGAATTTCAATTTATATTTAGTTATGTTAAAGGTATGGATCCGAAAGTAAGAGAAAACGATGATAATTGTCCGATAGACAGTGGGACAACCCACACCATTTTGAAAAACCAAAAGTTTTTCTCAAACTTACAGTAAACTACAACGAATATTTTTACTATAGTTGGTCCTGCTAAAATTATTAATGGCTTTGGAAGAGCCCACGTGGTATTACCTAATGGCACCCACTTATTCATAAATAATGTCATATACTCTTGAAATTCCAGAAGATATTTATTGAGTTTTAAGGACATAAGTATGAATGGTTATCGTATGGAAACATGTAATGAAGGTAATAAAGAGTTCACTTGTATTACTTCTAGTGTTGGAAGCCAAAAGCTCACACTAGATAAATTGCCTCGATTATCTATGGAGTTATACCATACGATAATTAATATCGTAGAATCACATATTGTCATGAGCTGAAAGCTTAATTATCTTTATAATTTGATATTGTGGCATGACTGCTTGGGTCTCCCTGGATCAAATATGTTACATCGAATCATAAATAACTCATATGGGCATTCGTTAACAAACAAACAACTTACCTAACTCGATGATCATTTTTGCACCCCTTGCTCTCAAGGTAAACTAATCACTGAACCATCTTTTCTCAAAATAGCTTCTGTGTCAGTATCTTTTTTACAAAGAATTCAAGGGGATATTTTTGGTCCTATCCATCCTTTTAGTGGACCCTTTAAATAATTTGTAGTTTTAATTGATGCATCCACTCATTGGTCACATGTTTGTTTTGTTATCTACTCGTAATTTGGCCTTTGAAAAATTACTTGCTCAAATCATAAAACTCAAAAAACATTTTTTTCATCAACACATTTGATCCATTCGTTTAGATAATGCGGGAGAATTTACTTCTCAATTTTCAATGAATATTGTTTATCACAAGGAATTGATGTTGAGCACCCAGTCCCCCATGTCGACACCCAAAATGGTTTAGCCGAGTCTTTAATTAAACGTTTGTAACTTATTGCGCGACCTTTACTTATGCAATCCAAACTGCCAGTCCATGCTTGGGGACATGCTACCCTACATGTTGCTAAGTTAATTAAGCTTAGACTCACTGCTTGTCACCTATTTTCATCCTTTCAACTTGTGTCTAGATTTCAACCAAATATATTACACTTGCGTAAATTTGGTTGTGCAGTGTATGTGCCTTTCCCCCCACCTGAACATACCAAAATGGGTCCCGAACGTCATTTGAAAATATATGTTGGTTATAATTCACCACCAATACTTCGTTATATTGAGCCACTGACAAGTGATATGTTTACCGCTAGATTTGCAAAATGTCATCTTTATGAGACACTCTTCCTACCGTTAAGGGGATAACGTACAAGAAGTACGGTCCGTTCCTGAAAAACAACGAGAATTAACGTAGAACACTTCCACTTTATCTAATCTAGACCCCCGTACTGCTCAATGTGAGAATTAAGTAAGAAGAATATTACATCTTTAAGAAATTGCAAATAAATTACCCGATGCATTCAATGATACTTCAAAATTAACCAAGTATCATGTACCCATGAAAAATGTGATAGCTAGAATTGATGTACTAGTTGGACAAACATTGACATCAGCAGCAAATGAATCTATTTCACGCCAAAAGTGTGTAATATCTATATGTTCCAAAGACTCTGCTCCCCGGAAGAGGAGGTTGAATGAAAAATTATGCCCTAATAACCTCTCGAAGAGGTTATGAATAAAAGATACGCTTTCTTTAAAACTCCGAAAGAGGTTATTGTCTCTGAAAATACACAAGTCACTAAAGTGACTATACAAGCCCCTGAAGAGGCAAAGGTAACTGGTAATTATAATGAGATCTTTATGTTTTATACATATTCAGGAGAAATATGGGATCGTAAAGAATCTATCATCGATGATTAATTTTCATATGCAGTAGATAAATAAATTTCAAAGGGTAATGATAATGATAATGAACCGCGTACTCCAAATGAATGTCGATAAAAAGTAGATTGGCTAAAATGGAAAATTGCCATCAAGGCAGAATTTGAGTCTCTAAATAAACGTGGTGTATTTGGACCTAGAGTACAAACCCCAAAATATTTTAACCCAGTAGGTTATTGTTTGGTTTTTCTAAGAAAAAGAAATAAAAAGAATGAAATCACTCGATATAAGGCACGACTTGTGGCACAAGGTTTTCTGCAAATACCCGAGATTGATTTTGAGAAAATATAGTCCCCTGTTATGGATGGTATAACTTTTAGATATCTGATTAGCATAGCGGTTTCTGAAAATCTTGATATGAGACCCATGGATGTAATGAACACTTATTTACACGGGGACTTGGACACAAAAATATACATGAAAATCCCTGAAGGATTTCATTTACTTGGAGAAAAGCCAAGGAGTACACATTCAACTCAACTAATACATTCATTGTATGATTTGATGCGATTCGAAATAATGTGGTACAATCGTCTTACTGAATACTTGTCTAAGGAAGGGTATGAAAACAATCCAATTTTCCCTTGTATCTTTATAAAGAAATCCTCAAAAGGATAAGCAATAGTAGCAGTCTATGTATACAACATAAATTTAATCATGACTCCATAAGAGCTCGAAACAATTGTTAACTATTCAAAAAAGGAATTTGAGATGAAGGACCTTAGGAGAACTAAATTTTGTCTCGGCATGCAGATCGAGAAAAATTCTAGTAAGACTTTATTCCATCAGTCTAATTATATCGAAAATGTATTAAAACATTTTAATATTAATAAAGCGCAACCACTAAGTACCTTTATGGTTGTCTAGTCTTTAGACATAAAGAAACATCCATACTATCCTAAAGAAGAAGATGAGGAAATATTGGGTATATAAGTACCCTATTTAAGTTCCATTGGTGAATTATTGTACTAGAACAATGCACTAGACCGAATATTTCATTATCTGTGAATCTTCTTGCTAGATATAGTTCTAAACCAACCAAAAGGCATTGGGATGGTGTCAAGCATATCTTAAGATATCTACGTGGAACCACTCACATGGGTTTATTTTATTCATATAGCTCTAATAGTTCCATGTTTGTTGGTTATGAAGATTCTGGATATCTCTCTGATCCTCATAAGGCTCAATCTCAGACAGGTTATGTATTTCTTTATGTTAATACCACAATTTCCTGACATTCTACTAAATGAAGTTTAGTATCTACTTCTTCTAACCACGTTGAAATTTTAGCTTTTCATGAAGCTAGTTGTGAATGTGTATGGCTGCAATATTTAATTCAACATATTCATAGTTCTTGTCAATTTCCTTCCATTAAAGATGTTCCAAGTGTCATATATGAAGACAATGCAGTATGTATATCACAAGTTAAAGAAGGATTCTTCAAAGGAGGTAAAATCGAGAACATTTCACCAAAGTTTTTCTTCACTTATGAGATTCAGAAGAAAAATGAGATTGATGTCATGTAAGTTTGTTCAAGTGATAACCTAGTTGATCTCTTCACAAAGTCATTACCAAAGGCGATTCAAAAGTTTGTGTACTAGATTGAAATGCGTCGACTCCACTAACAGTGAAATTGAACTATTAATCAGGGGGAGCATCTTATCAGAGGAGGATACAGGAATATGTGATTTGAGATATTTGTGTGTTGTAATATTTTTCCTTTAATGAGGTTTTATCCCACTGGGTTTTCCTAGTAAAGGTTTTAACGAGAAAACATTAATCATGTCCAACACCGACTCAATGATATCAAAACAAATTGTACTCTTTTTCCTTTACTACGTTTTTTTCCCAATGGGTTTTACTTAGTAAGGTTTTAATATGGAAATAATCATTGAATGGTACAAATTGTGTACATCCAAGGGGGAGTATTATAAATATTTGTATTTATCCTATTTAAGTGGATGTCCACTCTATTAAGAGTCTACCAACTTGTACTATAAATAAGAGGTGACCCCTTATTTTTGACACACCAATTAATGAGAATTCTTCCTCTCTCTAAAATTTTCTCTTGGCCCTATTTCTCTTCATAAAGGAAAGATGTTATGAGTGTGAGGGAAAGGGTTACAAATCTCATGAGTGTCCGACTAGTTTGATGTGTCAAGGGAAATGCAAAGTTACCTTAAACGTCAGGCTTAGCGATAGCGAGGTCGAGTCAGTAAGTTCGGGAGAAAAATCACCTCATGGATGTAACTTCACTGAATTCATAGATAGTCATGTTAGAATATCTAGTACACATCATGATGATGAGGAAGATACTAAACATGAACACCTCAATAGTGAGTCTAGTCGTTTGGAAGAGAGTGAGGGAGAGAATGTTTTAAGTGAGAGCGAGAGTGAACTTCAGCGCTCCTACGCCGATATTTATTCTGTGTACTTTAAAACTAAGAACAAAACAAAGGAATAACTATGAGAGTTGTAGCACTTGAGAAAGAGTTGAGAGAGGCGAGAGAGAGTGAGTCCTTAGTGAGAGAAGCTTTGGGAGAGAGAGTTTGTTTAGTTGTGAGAGAGAATGGGGACTTGACCGACAAAGTGTCTAATCTTACGAGAGATCTCCAAGCATCCGTTGGGACTCCTGAGAAACATAAACCCCCTATATCCCAGCTCTAAAAAGATCTCGAACGTGCCGTGGAGGTCAAAGAAACTATTGAGGATACATTAGAGAAGGTTGCTAAAATGTTCCTCGGCCCCACTTGAGTTTTAGTGAGAGGCATGGAATAGGTTTGGATGGTGCATCTACTTTCAATACCGCACTATAATGAATTTTTGAATTCATAGTTAATCCTTATGGCCCTCAACCTAAACCACAACCGAGAGTTCCCCCTAGAAAAGAAAATTTTGGTAGACCCAAATTGTCTATGTTTGCAGCTTTTATAAAAGAAGAGGTCACATTAGAGGGTTTTGGCTATAAATTAGGTAGAACTAGACGTAAATATACTCTCGTACACCACTTTAGCAAATTTGCTAGTCTTAGGGAGCAGGTTGAATTTCTATTCGTGACTTCACATAGTTTAATGGAAGAATTTCAACGGATGTCTTTGCCGTTTGAGAATGCTTCCAACATTCTGACTACAGTCAACAACAATAAGGGAAAACAAAAGGTTATCGCCACTTGGGTACCTAAGCGAGACGACAAAGCCCTTATTGTTCATGTTTCTCTTAATGCTCGAAATACTTTCCAATAGTATTCTGATAGTGGGTATTCTAGGCGCATGACCGGTGATGTCTCATCTTTTACCCACCTTGAGGATCACATGGAAGGAAACATCTTCGGTGGAGATGGGAGTAGATCTAACATTTTAGGACGCGACAGTGTTGAGATACCGAAATTTCCTAAGCTAGATGATGTTATTGTACGTAAAAAGGTTGAAAGCGAACTTGATTAGCATAAGCGAACTATGAGACAGAAACTTTACGATAAAGTTTGATCGGTTTGAATGCAGTGTTTGTGATCAATTCGATAAACTTATATGACAAGGTTTGAGGAGGGAAGATAATTGTTATGGGATTGTTCCCAAGTCCTCCTTTGTGTGCAACAGTGTTATGGTCTCCACTATGCACCTTTGGCGTCAACGGCTAGGTCACATGAACTTTAGAGATCTTCAGAGATTAGTAAAAAAGAACCTAGTTCGTGGCTTACCATTGCATGGAAAACCAACTTTCTCAGTTTGTGGACTTTGCCAAAAAGGTAAACAAAGTCTAAGTCTCCATTGGAAGTTGAATACCATTACCACCTCACGTGTTTTGAAGTTAATTCACACGGATCTTATGGGTCCTACTCGCTCGGAGAGCTTAGTTGGTAAGAGAAAAATTCTTGTGATGGTCAATGACTTTTTTAGATACTCAATTGTAGGATTCCTTCGAGAAAAGTTCGATGTGGTTTAGTTCCTTACAACCAAGTGTCGTGTCCAACAAAACCAACATGGTGTCACTATTAATTGGATGCGTGTGACAATGGCATGGAATTTAAAGAAAAGAAAATGGATTGATATTGTGATGGAGTGGGCATTAAACATGAGTTTTAGTTTGTTTATACTCCTCAATAAAATTGGATAGTTGAGAGAAAGAACCGGACAATACAAGAAATGGCTAGATCCATTCATTTTCGGAGAAATGTGTAACAACCCGCGTAATTTTGGGGTATTTTCAAAATATAGAGGAAAATAAATTTTGAGATAAAAAATATTTTTATTGCTCATATATGTTGGTTATTATTTTTAAAGGCGAGCATTTTAAACGGTTTCGAAATCGAAATTAAAATGGTGTTTTAATTGAATTTGTATTATATAGAATAGTCCTTAAAATATAAAACTCTCTTAGAGTCCTCAAAAAATAAAACTCTATAGCAAAAAAGAATGTTTAAAAATATTGAAGTGTCCGATCGAGCTAAAAAAATTTGGACAACTTTCTCTCGTCTTTAGCTAATTCTCTGTAAAATTTCATCCAACTCCAACGGTCTGATCGTCCGGAATAAATTTTTTTATTATTTATATCTGAGTAGAACTCTTTTCTTAATCAAACTCTTATTCCTTTATATATCAACTAATTCATGGCTTGGCTTTTCAAATCACTTTTTCTCTAACTTTTCAACCGGAAGACCTCTACAAAATTACTCCCTTTCATCTACAAACCATAGCCCTAAACTTATTCAAGATTTCAACCTTAGATTAGAAGGCTTATTTGGTGTTTTATCGAGATTTGATTATTTTCGCGAGAAGAAAATGATGGTGTGATTAGATTTTGAGGTTGAAATTTATGTGATGATTCTTGTCATGATTTTGAGGTATGGGGTTTTACACAATATGCTCCTTAATCTCGCGAGTGTTTCTCCCTTTGGCTTCATGTGATTATTGACTCATATTTGAATTGTTAAATTCTTTTGGAAATTTGAAAATATTTGTTGGAATCTGATTTCGATTCATGTGGTATTATATTTGGTGTTGAGCATGTTTTCATGAGATTTTAATATGGCACTGAGGTTGGACACCCGCCAATATTCCTTTTTCCGGATATGCTAAAAAAATACATAGGCGAGGTATGGTGGTGAGGCCTGGTGACCCAGTTAATGTGTTGTTTAGAAATTATATTGATATAATTTCTTATGAGATTCACTTTGATTTGAATATTCGTATTCGTATTGCTATGTTTTATTCACCGCTAATATTTGTTGAGCATTTTTCCTGTCGTATTGTATACTTCCCCATATTTTCTTTAGTTGGCAGGTTAGCGCGGATTTGATCGCTACGGACCAATTGGGATGATTTTTAGCGAGGATTATTTTGGGAAGAATATTTGAGAATACAATGAGAAGATTGTATTATTTTGATGTATAGAGAATTGGAGATTTGTATTTTATTTTCTAGTTAGATGTTGTAATTTATTCGAGAGAATTGTTGTATTTATGTGAAGAGATTTGAGATTAGTGTTTTCTTTTCTATTATGGTATTTAGATGCTCTATACCTTGTTATATTGTGGAATTGATTTAGTTTATCGTAGTAGCGCTCCGTTCGCTCTCCCCGGACGGGCGGGGTGTTACAGAATGGTATCAGAGCTTAGGTATACGACAACCCTTGGGTCTTGGGTTTTTGGTCTGTTGCGTTTTTGTGGCAGGTATTTTTGGAGATAGAATCTTTAGATTATCATTTCGTGTTAGAAATCTAGATTAGATGTGACGATTTAATTTTTGGTGACGAGTTTCTTTTTGGAGATTATTGGCCTGATTTTCGAGAGTTAGGCATTCGACGAATTTCGAGGGCGAAATTCCATTGGGGAAGTCTAACAACCCGTGAAATTTTGGGCTATTTTCAAAATGTAAAGGAAAATAATTTTGGAGATAAAAATTATTTGTATTGCTCAAATATGTTGGTTACTATTTTTAAAGGCGA
The DNA here is from genome assembly GCA_949130495.1 of Sambucus nigra. NCBI lineage: Eukaryota > Viridiplantae > Streptophyta > Magnoliopsida > Dipsacales > Adoxaceae > Sambucus > Sambucus nigra. The sequence continues at coordinate 370,626,512 of OX422210.1, read as the reverse complement.
GAATTTCAAACGGTTTTGAAATCGGAATTAAAATGGAGTTTTAATTCAATTTTTATTATATAGAAGAGTCCTCAAAATATAAAACTCTCTTAGAGTCCTCAAAAAATAAAACTCTATAGCAAAAAAGAATGTTTAAAAATATTGAAGTGTCCGATCGAGCTAAAAAAATTTGGACAACTTTCTCTCGTCTTTAGCTAATTCTCTGTAAAATTGCATCCAACTCCAACGGTCTGATCGTCCGGAATAAATTTTTTTATTATTTATATCTGAGTAGAACTCTTTTCTTAATCAAACTCTTATTCCTTTATATATCAACTAATTCGTGGCTTGGCTTTTCAAATCACTTTTTCTCTAGCTTTTCAACCAGACGACCTCTATAAAATTACGCCCTTTCATCTACAAACCATAGCCCCAAACTTATTCAAGATTTCAACCTTAGATTAGAAGGCTTATTTGGTGTTTTAACGAGATTTGATTATTTTCACGAGAAGAACGTGGTGGTGTGATTAGATTTTGAGGTTGAAATTAATGTGATGATTCTTGTGATGATTTTGAGGTATGGGGTTTTACACTATATGCTCCTTAATCTCGCGAGTGTTTCTCCCTTTAGTTTCATGTGATTATTGACTCATATTTGAATTGTTAAATTATTTTAGAAATCTAAAAATAATTGTTGGAATCTCATTTCGATTCATGTGGTATTATATTTGGTGTGGAGCATGTTGTCATGAGATTTTAATATGGCACTGAGGTTGGGCACCTGCCAATATTCCTTTTTTCGAATATGCTAAAAAAATGCATAGGCGTAGTATGGTAGTGAGGCCTGGTGACCCAGTTAATGTGTTGTTTAGAAATTATATTGATATAATTGCTTATGAGATTCACTTTGATTTGAATATTCGAATTCGTATTGTTACGTTTTATTCACCGCTAATATTTGTTGAGCATCTTTCCTGTCGTATTATGTACTTCCCCATAGTTTCTTTTAGTTGGCAGGTTAGCGCGGATTTGAGCGCTATGGACCAATTGGATGATTTTTAGCGAGGATTACTTTGGGAAGAATATTGGAGAATACAATGAGAAGATTGTATTATTTTGATGTATAGATTATTGGAGATTTGTATTTTATTTTCGAGTTAGATGCTGTAATTTATTCGAGAGAATTGTTGTATTTATTTGAAGAGATTTGAGATTAGTGGTTTATTTTCTATTATGAGATTTAGATGCTCTATACCTTGTTATATTGTGGAATTGATTTAGTTTATCGTAGTAGTGCTACGTTCACTCTCCCAAGACGGGCGGGGTGTTACAGAATGGTATCAGAGCTTAGGTATATGACAACCCTCGGGTCTTGGGTTTTGGGTCTGTTGCATTTTTGTGGCGCGTATTTTTGAAGATAGAATCCTTAGATGATAGTTTCATGTTAGACATCTAGATTAGATCTGAGGATTTTATTTTTGGTGACCAGTTTATTTTTGGAGATTGTTGGCCTAGGCATTCGACAAATTTCGAGGGCGAAATTCCATTGTTAGTGGTGAAGTGTTACAACCCGCGTAATTTTGGGGTATTTTCAAAATGTAAAGGAAAATAATTTTGGAGATAAAAATTATTTCTTTTGCTCAAATATGTTGGTTACTATTTTTAAAGGCGAGAATTTCAAATGGTTTCGAAATCGGAATTAAAATGGAGTTTTAATTGAATTTTTATTATATAGAAGATTCCTCAAAATATAAAACTCTCTTAGAGTCCTCAAAACATAAAACTCTATAGCAAAAATAATATTTAAAAATATCGAAGCTCAAAAAATTTGGACACCTTTCTCTCATCTTTAGCTAATTCTCTGTAATATTTCATCCAATTCCAACGGTCCGATCGTCCGGAATAAAATTTTTTAGTGTTTGTATCTGATTAGAACTCTTTTCTTAATCAAACTCTTAATCCTTTATATATCAACTAATTTGTGGCTTGGATTTTCTAATAACTTTTTCTCTAACTTTTCAACCAGAAGACCTCTACAAAATTACTCCCTTTCATCTAAAAACCATAGCTCTAAACTAATTCAAGATTTCAACCTTAGATTAGAAGGCTTATTTGGTATTTTAACGAGATTTGATTATTTTCGCGAGAAGAACGTGATGGTGTGATTAGATTTTGAGGTTGAAATTTATGTGATGATTCTTGTGATTATTTTGAGGTATGGGGTTTCACACAATATGCTCCTTAATCTCGCGAGTGTTCCTCCCTTTGGTTTCATGTGAATATTGACTCATATTTGAATTGTTAATTTCTTTTGAAAATCTGAAAATATTTGTTGGAATCTGATTTCGATTCATGTGGTATTATATTTGGTGTTGAGCATGTTGTCATGAGATTTTAATATGGCACTGAGGTTGGTCACCCGCTAATATTCCTTTTTCCGGATATGCTAAAAAAATGCATAGGCGCGGTACGGTGGTGAGGCCTCGTGACCCAGTTAATATGTTGTTTAGAAATTAGATTGATATAGTTGCTTATGAGATTCACTTTGATTTGAATATTCGTATTCATATTGTTACGTTTTATTCACCACAAATATTTGTTGACCATCTTTCCTATCGTATTGTGTACTTCCCCATATTTTTTTTTAGTTGGCAGGTTAGCGCGGATTTGAGCGCTATGGACCAATTGGGATGATTTTTAGCGAGGATTATTTTGGGAAGAATATTCTAGAATACAATGAGAAGATTGTATTATTGTGATGTATAGAGCATTGGAGATTTGTATTTTATTTTTGAGTTAGATGTTGTAATTTATTCGAGAGAATTATTTTATTTATTTGAAGAGATTTGAGATTAGTGGTTTCTTTTCTATTACGGGATTTAGATGCTTTATACCTTGTTATATTGTCGAATTGATTTAGTTTATCGTAGTAGCGCTCCGTTCGCTCTCCCCGGACTGGCGGGGTGTTACAGAATGGTATCAGAGCTTAGGTATACGACAACCCTCGGGTCTTGAGTTTCGAGTTTGTTGCGTTTTTGTGGCGCGTATTTTTGGAGATAGAATCTTTAGATGATCGTTTCGTGTTAGACATCTAGATTAGATGGGAGGATTTTATTTTTGGTGACGAGTTTATTTTTGTAGATTGTTGGCCTGATTTTTTAGAGTTAGGCATTTGACGAATTTTGAGGGCGAAATTTCATTGTTAGTGGGGAAGTGTAACAACCCGCGTAATTTTGGGGATTTTTTCAAAATATAGAGGAAAATAAATTTTGAGATAAAAATTATTTTTTTTGCTCAAATATGTTGGTTATTATTTTTAAAGGAGAGAATTTCAAACGGTTTCGAAATCGGAATTAAAAGGGAGTTTTAATTGAATTTTTATTATATAGAAGAGTCCTCAAAATATAAAACTCTATAGCAAAAAAAAATATTTAAAAATATTAAATAGTCCGATCGAGCTCAAAAAATTTGCACACTCTTCTCACATCTCTAGCTAATTCTCTGTAAAATTTCATCCAATTCCATTGGTTCGATCGTCCGGAATAAAATTTTTTAGTGTTTGTATCTGATTAGAACTCTTTTCTTAATCAAACTCTTAATCCTTTATATATCAACTAATTCGTGTCTTGGCTTTTCAAATAACTTTTTCTCTTACTTTTCAACTTGAAGACCTCTACAAAATCACTCTCTTTCGTCTACAAACCATAGCTCCAAACTTATTCAAGATTTCAACCTTCGATTAGAAGGCTTATTTGGTGTTTTAACGAGATTTGATTATTTTCACGAGAAGAACGTGATGGTGTGAATAGATTTTGAGGCTGAAATTTATGTGATGATTTTGAGGTATGGGGTTTTAGAAAATATGCTCCTTAATCTCGCGAGTGTTTCATGTGATTATTGACTCATATTTGAATTGTTAAATTCTTTTGAAAATCTGAAAATATTTGTTGGAATCTGATTTCGATTAATGTGGTATTATATTAGGTGTTGAGCATGTTGTCATGAGATTTTAATAGGGCACTGAGGTTGGTCACCCGCCCATATTCCTTTTTCCAGATATGCTAAAAAAATGCATAGGCGCGGTACGGTGGTGAGGCCTGTTGACCCAGTTAATGTGTTATTTAGAAATTATATTGATAGAATTGCTTATGAGATTCACTTTGATTTGAATATTCGTATTCGTATTGTTACGTTTTATTCACCCCTAATATTTATTGAGCATCTTTCCTGTCATATTGTGTACTTCGCCATATTTTCTTTGAGTTGGCATGTTATCGCGGATTTGAGCGCTATGGACCAATTGGGATGATTTTTATCGAGGATTATTTTGAGAAGAATATTAGAGAATACAATTAGAAGATTGTATTATTTTTATGTATAGAGCATTGGCGAGTTGTATTTTATTTTCGAGGTAGATGCTGTAATTTATTCGAGAGAATTATTGTAATTATTTGAAGAGATTTGAGATTAGTGGTTTCTTTTCTATTATGGGATGTAGATGCTCTATACCTTGTTATATTGTGGAATTGATTTAGTTTATCGTAGTAGCGCTCCGTTCTCTCTCCCCGGACGGGCGGGGTGTTACAGAATGGTTTCAGAGCTTAGGTATACAAGAACCCTCGGGTGTTGGGTTTTGGTTCTGTTGTGTTTTTATGGCGCGTATTTTTGGAGATAGAATCTTTAGATGATCGTTTCGTGTTAAATATTTAGATTAGATGTGAGGATTTTATTTTTTGTGACGAGTTTATTTTTACAGATTATTGGCCCGATTTTTTAGAGTTAGGCATTCGACGAATTTTGAGGGCAAAATTCCATTGTTAGTGGGGAAGTGTAACCACCCGCGTAATTTTGGGGTATTTTGAAAATATAGAGGAAAATAAATTTTGAGATAAAAATTATTTTTATTGCTTAAAAATGTTGGTTATTATTTTTCAAGGCGAGAATTTCAAACGGTTTCGAAATCGGAATTAAAATGGAGTTTTAATTGAATTTTTATTATATAGAAGAGTCCTCAAAATATAAAACTCTCTTAGAGTCCTCAAAACATAAAACTCTACAGCAAAAAAAATATTTAAAAATATTGAACAGTCCGATCGAGCTCAAAAAATTTGGACACCTTTCTCTCATCTTTAGCTAATTCTCTGTAAAACTTCATCCAATTCCAACGGTCCGATCGTCCGGAATAAATTTTTTTACTTTTTGTATCTGATTAGAACTCTTTTCTTAATCAAACTCTTATTCCTTTATATATCAACTAATTCGTGGCTTGGCTTTTCAAATCACTTTTTCCCTAACTTTTCAACTAGAAGACCTCTACAAAATTACTCCCTTTCAACTACAAACCATAGCTCCAAACTTATTCAAGATTTCAACCTTAGATTAGAAGGCTTATTTGGTGTTTTAACGAGATTTGATTATTTTCGCGAGAAGAACATGATGGTGTGATTAAATTTTGAGGCTGAAATTTATGTGATGATTCTTGTGATGATTTTGAGATATGGGGTTTTAGACAATATGCTCATTAATCTCGCGAGTGTTTCTCCCTTTGCTTTCATGTGATTATTGACTCATATTTGAACTGTTAAATTCTTTTGAAATCTCAAAATATTTGTTGGAATCTTATTTCGATTCATGTGGTATTATATTTGGTGTTAAGCATGTTGTCATGAGATTTTAATATGTCACTGAGGTTGGTCATCCGCCAATATTCCTTTTTTCGGATATGCTAAAAAAAATGCATAGGCGTGGTACGGTGGTGATGCCTGGTGACCCAGTTAATGTGTTGTTGAGAAATTATATTGATATAATTGCTTATGAGATTCACTTTGATTTGAATATTCGTATTCATATTGTTATGTTTTATTCACCGCTAATATTTGTTGTGCATCTTTCCAGTCATATTGTGTACTTCCCCATATTTTATTTTAGTTGGTATGTTGTCGCGGATTTGAGCGCTCTGGACCAATTGGGATGATTTTTGTCGAGGATTATTTTGGGAAGAATATTCGAGAATACAATGAGAAGATTGTATTATTTTTATGTTTAAAGCATTGGAGAGTTGTATTTGATTTTCGAGGTAGATGCTGTAATTTATTCGAGAGAATTATTGTATTTATTTGAAGAGATTTGAGATTAGTGGTTTCTTTTCTATTATGGGATTTAGATGCTCTATACCTTGTTATGTTGTGGAATTGATTTAGTTTATCGTAGTAGCGCTCCGTTCGCTCTCTCCGGATGGGCGGGGTGTTACAGAATGGTTTCAGAGCTTAGGTATACAAGAACCCTCGGGTGTTGGATTTTGGGTCTGTTGCGTTTTTATGGGGCGTATTTTTGGAGATAGAATCATTAGATGATCGTTTCGTGTTAGACATCTAGATTAGATGTGAGGATTTCATTTTTGGTGACGAGTTTATTTTTGGAGATTGTTGGCCCGATTTTTTAGAGTTAGGCATTCGACGAATTTCGAGGGAAAAATTCCATTGTTAGTGGGGAAGTGTAACAACCCGCGTAATTTTGGCGTATTTTCAAAATATAGAGGAAAATAAATTTTGAGATAAAAATTATTTTTATTGCTCAAATATGTTGGTTATTATTTTTAAAGGCGAGAATTTCAAATGGTTTCGAAATCGGAATTAAAATGGAGTTTTAATTGAATTTTTATTATATAGAAGAGTCCTCAAAATATAAAACTCTCTGAGAGTCCTCAAAACATAAAACTCTATAGCAAAAAAAAAATATTTAAAAATATTGAACAATCCGATCGAGGTCAAAAAATTTGGACACCTTTCTCTCATCTTTAGCTAATTCTCTGTAAAATTGCATCCAATTCCAACGGTCCGATCGTCCGGAATAAATTTTTTTAGTGTTTGTATCTGATTAGAACTATTTTCTTAATCAAACTCTTAATCCTTTATATATCAACTAATTCGTGGCTTGGCTTTTCAAATCACTTTTTCTCGAACTATTCAACCAGAAGACCTCTATAAAATTATTCCCTTTCATCTACAAACCATAACTCCAAACTTATTCAAGATTTCAACCTTAGATTAGAAGGCTTATTTGGTGTTTTAACGAGATTTGATTATTTTCGTGAGATGAACATGATGGTGTGATTAAATTTTGAGGCTGAAATTTATTTGATGATTGTTGTGAAGATTTTGAGGTATGGGGTTTTAGACAATATGCTCCTTAATCTCGCGAGTGTTTCTCCCTTTGGTTTCATGTGATTATTGACTCATATTTGAATTGTTAAATTCTTTTGAAAATCTGAAAATATTTGTTGAAATCTGATTTCGATTCATGTGGTATTATATTTGGTGGTGAGCATGTTGTCATGAGATTTTAATCTGGAACTGAGGTTGGTCATCCGCCAATATTCCTTTTTCCGGATATGCTAAAAAAAATGTATAGGCGCGGTACGGTGGTGATGCCTGGTGACCCAGTTAATGTGTTGTTGAGAAGTTATATTGATATAATTTCTTATGAGATTCACTTTGATTTGAATATTCGTATTCATATTGTTACGTTTTATTCACCGCTAATATTTGTTGAGCATCTTTCCAGTCATATTGTGTACTTCCCCATATTTTCTTTTAGTTGGCATGTTAGCGCGGATTTGAGCGCTATGGACCAAGTGGGGTGATTTTTATCGAGGATTATTTTGGGAAGAATATTCGAGATTACAATTAGAAGATTGTATTATTTTTATGTATAGAGCATTGGAGAGTTGTATTTTATTTTTGTGGTAGATGCTGTAATTTATTCGATAGAATTGTTGTATTTATTTGAAGAGATTTGAGATTAGTGGTTTCTTTTCTATTATGGGATTTAGATGCTCTATACCTTGTTATATTTTGGAATTGATTTAGTTTATCGTAGTAGCGCTCAGTTCTCTCTCCCCGGACGGGCGGGGTGCTACAGAATGGTTTCAGAGCTTAGGTATACAAAAACCCTCGGGTGTTGGGTTTTGGGTCTGTTGCGCTTTTATGGGGCGTATTTTTGGAGATAGAATCTTTAGATGATCATTTCGTGTTAGACATCTATATTAGATGTGAGGATTTTATTTTTGGTGACGAGTTTATTTTTGGAGATTGTTGGTCGGATTTTTGAGAGTTAGGCATTCGACGAATTTCGAGGGCAAAATTCCATTGTTAGTGGGGAAGTGTAACAACCCGCGTAATTTTGGGGTATTTTCAAAAGATAGAGGAAAATAGATTTTGAGATAAAAATTATTTTTATTGCTCAAATATGTTGGTTATTATTTTTAAAGGCGAGAATTTCAAACGGCTTCGAAATCGGAATTAAAATGGAATTTTAATTGAATTTTTATTATATAGAAGAGTCCTCAAAATATGAAACTCTCTTAGAGTCCTCAAAACATAAAACTCTACAGAAAAAAAAAATATTTTAAAATATTGAACAGTCCGCTCGAGCTCAAAAAATCTGGACACCTTTCTCTTATCTTTAGCTAATTCTCTGTAAAATTTCATCCAATTCCAACGGTCCGATCGTCCGGAATAAATTTTTTTAGTATTTGTATCTGATTAGAACTATTTTCTTAATCAAACTCTTAATCCTTTATATATAACCTACTTCGTGGCTTGGCTTTTCAAATCACCTTTTCCCTAACTTTTCAACCATAAGACCTCTACAAAATTATTCCCTTTCATCTACAACAAACCATAGCTCCAAACTTATTCAAGATTTCAACCTTAGATAAGAAGGCTTATTTGGTGTTTTAACGAGATTTGATTATTTTCGCGAGAAGAACATGATGGTGTGACTAAATTTTGCGGCTGAAATTTATGTGATGATTCTTGTGATGATTTTGAGGTATGGGGTTTTAGACAATATGCTCCTTAATCTCGCGAGTGTTTCTCCCTTTGGTTTCATGTGATTATTGACTCATATTTGAATTGTTAAATTCTTTTGAAAATCTGAAAATATTTGTTGGAATCGCATTTCGATTCATGTGGTATTATATTTGGTGTTGAGGATGTTGTCATGAGATTTTAATATGGCACTGAGGTTGGTCATCCGCCAATATTCCTTTTTCCGGATATGCTAAAAAAATGCATATGCGCGGTACGGTGGTGATGCCTGGTGACCGAGTTAATGTGTTGTTGATAAATTATATTGATATAGTTGCTTATGAGATTCACTTTGATTTGAATATTCGTATTCATATTGTTACGTTTTATTCACCGCTAATATTTGTTGAGCATCTTTTCAGTCATATTGTGTACTTCTCCATATTTGCTTTTAGTTGGCATGTTAGCGCGGATTTGAGCTCTATCGACCAATTGGGATGATTTTTAGCGAGGATTATTTTGGGAAGAATATTCGAGAATACAATGAGAAGATTGTATTATTTTGATGTACCGAGCATTGGATATTTGTATTTTATTTTCGAGTTAGATGCTGTAATTTATTCGAGAGAATTGTTGTATTTATTTGAAGAGATTTGAGATTAGTGGTTTCTTTTCTATTATGGGATTTAGATGCTCTATACCTTGTTATATTGAGGAATTTATTTAGTTTATCATAGTAGCGCTCCGTTCGCTCTCCCCGGACGGACGGGGTGTTACATAATGGTATCAGAGCTTAGGTATACGACAACCCTCGGGTCTTGGGTATTGAGTCCGTTGCATTTTTTTGGCGATTATATTTGGAGATAGAATCTTTAGATGATCGTTTCGTGTTAGACATCCAGATTAGATGGGAGGATTTTATTTTTGGTGACGAGTTTATTTTAGAAGATTGTTAGCCTGATTTTTGAGAGTTAGTCATTCGACGAATTTCGAGGGTGAAATTCCATTGTTAGTGGGGAAGTGTAACAACCCGCGTAATTTTGGGGTATTTTCAAAATATAGAGGAAAATAAATTTTGAGATAAAAATTATTTTTATTGCTCAAATATGTTGGTTATTATTTTTAAAGACGAGAATTTCAAACGGTTTTGAAATCGGAATTAAAATGGAGTTTTAATTGAATTTTTATTATATAGAAGTGTCAAAATATAAAACTCTCTTAGAGTCCTCAAAACATAAAACTCTATGGCAAAAAAATATTTAAAAATATTGAACAGTCCGATCGAGCTAAAACTTTTTTGACAGCTTTCTCTCGTCTTTAGCTAATTCTCTGTAAACTTTCATCCAATTCCAACGGTACGATCGTCCGGAATAAATTTGTTTAGTGTTTTAATCTTATTAGAACTCTTTTCTTAATCAAACTCTTAATCCTTTATATCTCAACTAATTCATGGCTTGGATTTTCAAATCACTTTTTCTCTAACTTTTCAAACAGAAGACCTCTACAAAATTACTCCCTTTCATCTACAAACCAAAGCCCCAAACTTATTCAAGATTTCAACCTTAGATTAGAAGGCTTATTTGATGTTTTAACGAGATTTGATTATTTCGCGAGAAGAACGTGATGGTGTGATTAGATTTTGAGTCCGAAATTTATGTGATGATTCTTGTGATGATTTTGAGGTATGGGATTTTACACAATATGCTCCTTAATCTCGCGAGTATTTCTCCCTTTGGTTTCATGTTATTATTGACTCATATTTGAATTGTTAAATTCTTTTGGAAATCTTAAAATATTAGTTGGAATCCGATTTTGATTCATGTGGTTTTATATTTGGTGTTGAGAATGTTCTCATGAGATTTTAATATGGCACTGAGGTTGGTCACCCGCCAATATTTTTTTTTCCGGATATGCTAAAAAAATGCATAGGCGCGGTACGGTGGTAAGGCCTGGTGACCCAGTTAATGTATTGTTGAGAAATTATATTGATATAATTGCTTATGAGATTCACTTTGATTTGAATATTCGTATTCGTATTGTTACGTTTTATTCACCGCTAATATTTGTTGAACATCTTTTCTGTCATATCGTGTACTTCCCCATATTTTCTTTTAGTTGGCATGTTAGCGCGGATTTGAGCACTATGGACCAATTGGGATTATTTTAGCGAGGATTTTTTGGGAAGAATATTCGAGAATACAATGACAAGATTGTATTATTTTGATGTATAGAGCATTGGAGATTTGTATTTTATTTTCGAGTAAGATGCTGTAATTTATTCGAGAGAATTGTTGTATTTATTTGAAGAGATTTGAGATTAGTGGTTTCTTTTTTATTATGGTACTTAGATGCTCTATATCTTATTATATTGTGATATTTATTTAGTTTATCGTAGTAGCGCTCCGTTCGCTCTCCCTGGACGGGGGAGGTGTTACATAATGGTATCAGAGCTTAGGTATACGACAACCCTCGGGTCTTGGGGTTTGGATCTGGTTCGTTTTTGTGGCGAGTATTTTCGGAGATAGAATCTTAAGATAATCGTTTCGTGTTAGACATCTAGATTAGATGTGAGGATTTTATTTTTGGTGACGAGTTTATTTTTGGAGATAGTTGGCCTGATTTTCGAGAGTTAGGCATTCGACGAATTTCGTGGGCGAAATTCCATTGTTAGTGGTGAAGTGTAACAACCCGCGTGATTTTAGGGTATTTTCAAAATATAGACGAAAATAAATTTTGAGATAAAAATTATTTTTATTTTTCAAATATGTTGGTTATTATTTTTAAAGGCGAGAATTTCAAACGATTTCGAAATCGAAATTAAAACGGAGTTTTAATTGAATTTTTATTATATAGAAGAGTCATCAAAATATAAAACTGTCCTAGAGTCCTCAAAACATAAAACTCTACAGCAAAAAACAAATATTTGAAAATATTGAACAGTCCAATCGAGCTCAAAAAATTTGGATACCTTTCTCTCATCTTTTGCTAATTCTCTGTACAATATCACCCAATTCCAACGGTCCGATCGTCCAGAATAAAATTTTAGAGTGTTTGTATCTGATTAGAACTCTTCTCTTACTTAAACTCTTAATCCTTTATATATAAACTAATTTGTGGCTTGGCTTTTCAAATCACTTTTTCTCTAACTTTTCAACCAGAAGACCTCTACAAAATTACTCCCTTTCATCTACAAACCATAGCTCCAAACTTATTCAAGATTTCAACCTTAGATTAGAAGGCTTATTTGGTGTTTTAACGAGATTTGATTATTTTCGCGAGAAAAACGTGATGGTGTGATTAGATTTTGAGGCTGAACTTTATGTGATGATTCTTGTGATGATTTTGAGGTATGGAGTTTTGCACAATATGCTCGTTAATCTCGCGAGTGTTTCTCCCTTTAGTTTCATGTGATTATTGACTCATATTTGAATTGTTAAATTCTTTGAAAATCTGAAAATATTTGTTGGAATCTGATTTCGCTTCATGTGGTATTATATTTGGTGTTGAACATGTTTTTATGAGACTTTAATATGGCACTGAGGTTGGTCACCCGCCAATATTCTTTTTTCCGGATATGCTAAAAAAATGCATAGGCGCGGTACGGTGGTGAGGTCTGGTGACCGAGTTAATGTCTTATTGAGAAATTATATTGATATAATTGCTTATGAGATTCACTTTGATTTTAATATTCGTATTCGTATTGTTACGTTTTATTCACCGCTAATATTTGTTGAGCATCTTTCCTGTCATATTGTGTACTTCCCCATATTTTCTTTTTGTTGGCATGTTAGCGCGGGTTTAAGCGCTATGGACCAATTGGGATGATTTTCAGCGAGGATTATTTTGGGAAGAATATTCGAGAATATGTAAGGACACAAATTTACAATTGAGTCCTTTGTAATTGAGTCCTTTGTAGTTTTGGCTCCATTCCGGACAAAAACGTTTGAGTCATAGGATAGAGTATATTGATCATCGTTCAAGCCTATGACGTGTTTGTTGAAGACGTAGCGGCCAAGTGTATAAAGTTTCATCAAAATGCCGATTTTAAGTACCTTATTTCTACGTTATCAATAGTGGTTCCATGCTTCCAAGGTATGAATGCATTACATATATATATAGGAGCTTGGAACGATTTATATTGGGTGTTAGGTTTTTAAAAGTGTGTTTTGTTTTCAGAATGTTTTCTATTAAAACTTATATATAAAGTATATAAAGTTTCTGGGCTTAAAAAGAATTTTTTGGACATTCTGTGAGTTCGTTCGAAATGTCGTTCGAACGAGATTGTTGTTCGAACCACAAGTCGTTCAAACGAGATTGCCAACGACTTCCCATTATGGCATACTAGAACTTCGTTCGAAATATCATTCGAACGACTTGGTCGTTCTAACGAGATATCTAATGAGATTCTAACGAGTTCATACTGTAACTTCGTTAGAAGACTCATTCGAACGAGAATGTCGTTCGAACGAGATTTAGCGGGAATAGGTTTTTTTGTCAGTTTTGAGCAATTTTGCCCACTTTGCCACTTGTTTTACCCCACTAGCTTTTTACTGAATATCTATGTGCGGGAATAACTTTTTCAAATAGAACTTTTCATATCCTACCAACCTCTAGAGAGTATTTGAGAGAAAATTTGTTTTAAAGAAAAGTTCATTGTTTTAAAGTGTCAATTTTCAAGGAAAAATTATTATACACTTTAGTTTTACACCCATAGTTTTGTTTATCCATGTTTATATATATACATCTTGATTGGAGTTTGGCACCGGGGTTTATCTCTACATTAGTTTGAAGAGAAGTTTGGGTTTTCTTCTAAATCCCACAAAGAAGAAGAGGTTTTCGTGATTTACCCACTTGGAGAAAGGCTCCTAGTTTGGGTGATGGTGACCACATGAAGTCCGATCGGTGGATTTTGAGACCACGGTGGAGCTCCGACGTTATTCGCTAAGTGGAGGTGTTTACAAGGAGGTGCGTTGAGACTTGAGAGGGATCGAGTCGTGTATTGTAAGTCTTTTGTCTTGTAATTGTAAATTCCATACTTAATGGATTTGAGGCTAGGGTCATCCGAGGTTGTTTCCCCTTTTGGGTTTTTCCTCGTACATCGCGGCGTAGTGTGATTTTTTTTTTATCTTGCATAATGACTTAGAATTAATGCTTATGATAAGTCAAGATAAAATTGGTTTTAATTGTCACACTTAATTTAATTTGGTGCATAATTAATTTTGGGTAATAGTTAATTTAATTCAAGTCTTTTATTAAAACTGGTTTGGCTTAATTTGGAAATAATGATAAATATGACTTAGGCAAATTCTAGGACTTGGATTAATTATGTTTAAGTGAAAATGTTTTTAATGGATTAATTTAATGTCACTTGGTTTAATTTTAATTTGTTAAGAAATTAAAATTTGTTTATTTGTTTTATTGTGTTGAACCATCACCTTTAAGCTTTTGCATCTAGTCAAAAAGGAAATATATTTTTAAAGTAAGATTTTAAAAATCGGGGGCCCGTCGGGCGAATTCAAATTGATATCAGAGCCAAAAACGATAATTTACTTCGTTAAAGATCTTTTAACTATTTTTGGCTAAAATGGAATTTTCCCCATTTTCAAAATTTCCTATTTTTGATGGTTCTAACTACGCGTATTGGAAAGCGCGAATGAAATCGGCACTAAAATCTATCGATGAGAGGGTTTGGATGTCTGTTGTTAACGGGTGGTCTCCACCAACTCATTTAGTAGAAAATGAACGTGTTCCCAAACCGGATGATAGATGGAGTGAGGGTGAATTTAAACTTTCAAATTTTAATTCCCGTGGTTTAAATGCCTTGTTTAGCGCAGTCACACCGGATGAATTCTGACGTATTATGACGCGTGAGATCGCTAAAGAAGCGTGGGATATTTTGCAACTCACTCATGAGGGTACAAGTGTCGTTAAAGCTTCGAAACTCCAAAACCTCACCACTCAATTTGAAACCATCAAAATGAACGATAAAGAAACTTTTGATGAATTTTATGCTAGACTTTCCGATATTGTTAATTCATCTTTTAACTTGGGAGAGAAAATACCCGACAACCGAGTAGTAAAGAAAATTTTAAGGTCCCTACCCGATAGATTTATTCTAAAAGTGACCGTTTTAAATTCTTTACCGACTTTAGCCTCTATGAAATTAGAAGAGCTCGTAGGTGATTTACAAACCTATGAACTAGACATGTTTCCCTCTAAAACTAAAAAGAAAATAGAAAAGGGAGTTGCTTTAAAAGCCCGAAAAGAGGTCAAACAAGTAGTAGAGAGCGAGAGTGATAGTGACTCGGAAGACATGGCCTTGTTTGCTCGGAAATTTAGAAAATTTCTTAAATTTAACAAAGATAAACTTAAAAATGATTTTAAGAAATTTGAAACGTCTAAGCATGACAAAGTCGAGAAGATCCCTACACCTATTAATGAACAACTAAATAGGGACCAGTCTAATAGGTGTTTTGGTTGTGAGGGTTATGGCCATAGGGCTTCTGAGTGCCCCACAAAACTAAGGAAAGAGGGTAAATGATCCATTTCATATAATGCGACCCTTAGTGATAGTGATAAGGAAGAGGGACCCGATTCCCCCACTAAGCCTAATTTTGTGGCTTTTATGGCTAGTCATGTGAGTGATAGTGAGAACTCATCGATTGATGAAATGCTAACACATGACACTTCCAAGGTCATAGTTTATGATTCTCTTGTTTTTGATGATAATGAGAGTGGAGAAGAAAGAGAGAGTGAAAATGAAGAAGAGGCTAATGTGAGTGAGCATCAAAATGCTTTTCAAAAATTATATAAAGAATTAATTAAGTTAAAAAGAGCTAATTTGAAGTTAAAATCTAGTTTAAAAGAGCGTGTCAAGGTCATTGATGATAGTTTGTTGGTAGAAGACCTTAGGACATGTGAGAGGACTCTTCGAGAGAATCTTGAATATGTAGAAGGCGAGAGAGATAGCCTTAGGGGTTTAATGGAATCCTTGAAAAAGGAGCTTCTTTCTTTTGAAGAGCGAAATGTTTTATTAGAGTCAAACATTTTAGAATTGCAAAATAAATTAAAAGACTCTAGTAATGTCAAATTTGATTTGGAGTGTCGTTCGAAAAAATTAGATAAAATCTTAGGAACGGTCCAAATTAAAAATGACATGTGTGGTTTAGGCTTCAATACTTGTAATGAATCTACTCATAAAGTAAAAACCAATGTTTTAGGAGAATCCACTAGGAAAGCATTTCGTGATCATCCCTTAGGTACCAAATTTTTACGTAATTTTACTTGTACTCATTGTGGTCAAAAAGGTCATCTTAGGAAATTTTGTTTTGATCTTAAACGAATTCCTAGAAAATCCCAACGTAATGTAACCAAGGTATTTAAAGTTCCTACACCCCAAGATTGTCATCCGTCATTAATTTGGGTTAGGAAATCCGACTTGGTTGCCTCTCAAAATAGGATTTTTGATTTTCATTTACTTTCACATGCTTCCTCCCTTGCTAAATCTAAAGGATGAATGTGTTAGTGCTTGCATACTTTAGCTTTTATACTTAATGCTATATTCACATGCTAAATGTATGCTTATTTAATCATTTTCTAGTCATTACTTTATATCATATCACATGCTAGAATAATGATTTTTGTTTATCTTTTCTACTTTATTTCTTCATTTTGTTTGCATTAAATGAAAAATACAAAAATATTTTTGTTTATCATTTGAAGTTTTTATCTCTTGATAATTTAAACTTAATGAAAAGTTCAAATGATTTTTGTTTGTCTTTTGAGTATATATTTTTTATTTTGGTTAAAAATTTCAAAAACTCAAAAAGATTTTATGTTGTGTGTATTTTAGTTTGATACACTTTATGTGGCATATACTTGTGTTTGAATCCCATCTTTTATGCTCCCATGTGGCTAGAACTTTTGGTTTAGATTGTCTATCCTTATTATGTTCTTTACCATGCTTACATGGAGTAGTTGGATTTTGTGTTGTTTAAATGGATTCTATTTTTATATGCCACTATTCACACATGCACGGGCTCTTTTGAAATTTTAATGTCACATGTTATATTTGAGCTTCGTGAGATGTTCTCCTACCAATCTAGTCATCTACATATTTATGACCTAGGAGGACTAGTGCATGTCAAAATTCGTTGCACGTGAGTTTGTGAGGTATGAAAATAATATATATAAGTTCACGGGGAAGGGCTCCGAAAGGATTTATTATCCTTTACGATTGTAAGCCACCGTTTGAAAATGGACCTAAAAGAAATACGTGGTCCAAAGGCCTATAACAGAATAATGGAACTACAAGAAAAATAATTGCCAAGGCCTATGTTTGATTGATATATACATTCAAATTAATGTAAATGCTTATTGAGGGAGATTGGATGGTATATCAACGGTTTGCACAAATGTCCGTTTATCCTAGTGGTCTTTACTGTCATGACTCTATTTGGTTTGTAGAATCATCAAAACTCTAGGCTTGTATGCATTGTGTATGTTTGTTCATTGAGTTCAATCTATATTATCACATGAGGTTATATTCAAATGTGATGAAATTTGCAATCAATTGATAACTCCGTGAATATGTTTTAAGTGATTGGGTCTAAATTTAATTGTTACTATTTCACACCCCAACACTTCCGTTTCCATATGACACATTTTTTCCTTACGAGTGTGAAAGACTCCTATTATATTCTGTGTGTGTCATTTGTGTGTCTATATCTATATATGTGTACTTACGTCTATTAGTTATATCTTATGTATACATATATTTGATATTTTTATTTAGTCTTTGCCTTGTCTTCTAGTCCATATATGCTCTAATTCATAATTCGTATCTATCTTGTTGCATTCTTTGTTGATATCACATGCTTAATTCTTTATGTATCTTATTGGTATCATTTTCTTGCATCCTAATTGGTATCCGTTATTATTTGTTGGATTAGTTGTGTTTTTGTTGCTCATATGCTTTATTGGTATCACTTTATGCTCCATTACATGTTTTATTCTTTAACCTTTGTTTATTCCTGAACAAAAAGGGGGAGAATGATAGGGGAGAAATGGTATCTAAACCTATTATCATCGTATCTTAGTTTGGGGGAGATTTATCTTAGGGGGAGTACTTACTTTACTTGCATTAAATATTATATTCCCTATGCGTGTAATGTGTTGGCTTAAGTGTGTAGGAATAATCATGGCAACTTTCACCGGCAAAGATTGTGATCCTTTGGGTTGTTTGAGTCCAACATTGTAATTTTATTTTGGGTGGGACTTTTATTAGTTTAGTAGAGCTTGACGGCCCTTTAGGATTTTTGTTTTGTTTTTGTCCCTGAATAGCCAAAGGGGGAGATTTGCAAGGACACAAATTTCCAATTGAGTCCTTTGTAATTGAGTCCTTTGTAGTTTTGGCTCAATTTCGGACAAAAACGTTTGAGTCATAGGATAGAGTATATTGATCATCTTTCAAGCCTATGACGTGTTTGTTGAAGACGTAGCGGCCAAGTGTATAAAGCTTCATCAAAATGCCGATTTTAAGTGCCTCGTTTCTACGTCATCAATAGTGGTTCCATGCTTCCAAGGTATGAATGCATTACATATATATATAGGAGCTTGGAACGATTTATATTGGGTGTTAGGTTTTTAAAAGTGTGTTTTGTTTTCAGGATGTTTTCTATTAAAACTTATATATAAAGTATATAAAGTTTCTAGGCTTAAAAAGAATTTTTTAAACATTCTGTGAGTTCATTCGAAGTGTCATTCGAACGAGATTGCCAACGAATTCCCATTATGGCATACTGAAACTTCGTTCGAAATGTCATTCGAACGACTTGGTCGTTCTAACGAGATTTCTAACGAGATTCTAACGAGTTCATACTATAACTTCGTTAGAAGACTCGTTCGAACGAGAATGTCATTCGAACGAAATGTCGTTCGAACGAGAATGTCATTCGAACGAAATGTCGTTCGAACGAGATTTGGCGGGAACAGTTTTTTTTTGTCAGTTTTGAGTAGTTTTGCCCACTTTGCCACTTGTTTTACCCCACTAGCTTTTTGCTGAATATCAATGTGCGGGAATAACTTTTTCAAATAGAACTTTTAATATCCTACCAACCTCTAGAGAGTGTTTGAGAGAAAAATTGTTTTAAAGAAAAGTTCATTGTTTTAAAGTGTCAATTTTCCAGGAAAAATTATTATACACTTTAGTTTTACACCCATAGTTTTGTTTATCCAAGTTTATATATATACATCTTGCTTGGAGTTTGGCATCGGGGTTTATCTCTACATTAGTTTGAAGAGAAGTTTGGGTTTGCTTCTAAATCCCACAAAGAAGAAGAGGTTTTCGTGATTTACCAACTTGGGGAAAGGCTCATAGTTTGGGTGACGGTGACCACATAAAGTCCGATCGATGGATTCTGAGACCACGATGGAGCTCCGGGGTTATTCGCTAAGTGGAGGTGTTTATAAGAAGGAGCATCGAGGCTTGAGAGGTATCGAGTCGTGTATTGTAAGTCTTTTGTCTTGTAATTGTAAATTCCATACTTAGTGGATTTGAGGCTAGGGCCGTCCGAGGTTGTTTCCCGTTTTGGGTTTTTCCTCGTACATCGCGGCATAGTGTGATTGATTTATTTTTATCTTGCATAATGACTTATAATTCATGCTTAGGATAAGTCAAGATAAAATTGGTTTTAATTGTCACAGTTAATTTAATTTGGTGCATAATTAATTTTGGGTAATAGGTAATTTAATTCAAGTCTTTTGTTAAAACTGGTTTGGCCTAATTTGGAAATAATGATAAATATGACTTAGGCAAATTTTAGGACTTGGATTAATTATGTTTAAGTGAAAATGTTTTTAATGGATTAATTTAATGCCACATGGTCTAATTTTAATTTGTTAAGAAATTTATTTGTTTTTTTGTGTTGAACCATCACCTTTACACTTCCGCATCTAGTCAAAAAGGAAATATATTTTTAAAGTAAGATTTTAAAAATCGGGGGCCCGTCGGGCGAATTCCGAATATAATGAGAAGATTGTATTATTTTGATGTGTAGAGCATTGGAGATTTGTATTTTATTTTCGAGTTACATGCTGTAATTTGTTCGAGAGAATTGTTGTATTTATTTGAAGAGATTTGAGATTAGTGGTTTCTTTTCTATTATGGGACTTAGATGTTCTATACCTTGTTATATTGTGAAATTGATTTAGTTTATCGTAGTAGCGCTCCGTTCGCTCTCCCCGGATGCGCGGGGTGTTATAGAACGGTATTAGAGCTTAGGTATACGACAACCCTCGGATCTTGGGTTTTCAGTCTGCTGCCTTTTTGTGGCGCATATTTTTGGAGATAGAATCTTTAGATGATCGTTTCGTGTTATACATCTAGATTAGATGTGAGGATTTTATTTTTGGTGACAAGTTTATTTTTGGAGATTATTGGCCTGATTTTTGAGAGTTAGGCATTCGACGAATTTCGTGAGCGAAATTCCATTGTTAGTGGTGAAGTGTAACAACCCGCGTGATTTTAGGGTATTTTCAAAATATAGAGGAATATAAATTTTGAGATAAAAATTATTTTTATTGCTCAAATATGTTGGTTATTATTTTTAAAGGCGAGAATTTCAAACGGTTTAGAAATCGGAATTAAAATGGAGTTTTAATTGAATTTTTATTATATAGAAGAGTCCTCAAAATATAAAACTCTCTTAGAGTCCTCAAAACATAGAACTCTATAGCAAAAAAAAAAAAATTTAAATATTGAACAGTCCAATCGAGCTAAATTTTTTTCGACAACTTTCTCTCTTCTTTAGCCAATTCTTTGTAAACTTTCACCTAATTCCAACGGTCCGATCGTCCGGAATAAATTTTTTTAGTGTGTGTATCTGATTAGAAATCTTTTCTTAATCAAACTCTTAATCCTTTATATATCAACTAATTCTTGGCTTGGCATTTCAAATAACTTTTTCCCCAACTTTTCAACCAGAAGACCTCTACAAAATTACTCCATTTCATCTACAAACCATAGCTCCAAACTTATTAAAAATTTCAACCTTAGATTAGAAGGCTTATTTGGTGTTTTAACGAGATTTGATTATTTTCGAGAGAAGAATGTGATGGTGTGATTAGATTTTGAGGATGAAATTTATGTGACGATTCTTGTGATGATTTTGAGGTATGGGGTTTTACACAATATGCTCCTTAATCTCGCAAGTGTTTCTCCCTTTGGTTTCATGTGATTATTGACTCATATTTAAATTGTTAAATTATTTTGGAAATCTGAAAATATTTGTTGGAATCTGATTTCGATTCATGTGGTATTATATTTGGTCTTGAGCATGTTGTCATGAGATTTTAATACGGCACTGAGGTTAGTCACCCGCCAATATTCCTTTTTCCGGATATGCTAAAAAAATACAAAGGCGTGGTACGGTGGTGAGGCATGGTGACCCAGTTAATGTGTTGTTGAGAAATTATATTGATATAAATGCTCATGATATTCACTTTGATTTGAATATTCGTATTTGTATTGTTACGTTTTATTCACCGCTAATATTTGTTGAGCATCTTTCCTGTCATATTGTGTACTTCCCCATATTTTCTTTTAGTTGGCATGATAGCGCGGATTTGAGCGCTATGGACCAATTGGGGTGATTTTTAGCGAGGATTACTTTGGAAAGAATATTCGAGAATGCAATGAGAAGATTGTATTATTTTAATGTATAGAGCATTGTAGATTTGTATTTTGTTTTCGAGTTAGATGCTGTAATTTATTCGAGTGAATTGTTGTATTTATTTGAAATGATTTAAGATTACTGGTTTCTTTTCTATTGTGGGATTTAGATACTCTATACCTTGTTATATTGTGGAATAGATTTAGTTTATCGTAGAAGCGCTCCGTTCGCTCTCCCCGGACAGACGGGGTGTTACAGAATGGTACAAGAGCATAGGTATACGACAACCCTCGAGTCTTGGGTTTTGGGTCTGTTGTGTTTTTGTGGCGCGTATTTTTTGAGATATTTAGATGATCGTTTCGTGTTAGACATCTAGATTAGATGTGAGGATTTTATTTTTGGTCACAAGTTTATTTTTGGAGATTGTTGGCCTGATTTTTGAGAGTTAGGCATTCGACGAATTTCGAGAGCGAAATTCCATTGTTAGTGGGGAAGTGTAACAACCCGCGTAATTTTAGGGTATTTTCAAAATATTGAGGGAAATAAATTTTGACATAAAAATTATTTTTATTGCTCAAATATGTTGGTTATTATTTTTAAAGGCGAGAATTTCAAACGGTTTCGAAATCGGAATTGAAATGGAGTTTTAATTGAATTTTTATTATATAGATGAGGCCTCAAAATATAAAACTCTCTTAGAGTCCTCAAAACATAAAACTCTATAGCAAAAAAAATATTTAAAAATATTGAACAGTTCGATCGAGCTCAAGACATCTGGACACCTTTCTCTTATCTTTAGCTAATTCTCGGTAAAATTTCATCCAATTCCAACGGTCCGATCGTTCGAAATAAATTTTTTTAGTGTTTGTATCCGATTACAACTCTTTTCATAATCAAACTCTTAATCCTTTATATATCAACCAATTCGTGGCTTGGCTTTTCAAATCACTTTTTCTCTAACTTTACAACCAGAAGTCCTCTACAAAATTACTCCCTTTCATCTACAAACCAAAGCCCCAAACTTATTCAAGATTTCAACCTTAGATTAAAAGGCTTATTTGGTCTTTTAACGAGATTTGATTTTTTTCGCGAGAAGAACGTGATGGTGTGATTATATTTTGAGGCTGATATTTATGTGATGATTTAGAGGTATGGGGTTTTACACAATATGCTCAATAATCTCGCGAGTGTTTCTCCCTTTGGTTTCATGTGATTATTGACTCATATTTGAATTGTTAAATTCTTTTGGAAATCTGAAAATATTTGTAGGAATCTGATTTCGATTCGAGTGGTATTATATTTGGTGTTGAGCATGTTGTCATGATATTTTAATATGGCACTGAGGTTGGTCACCCGCCAATATTCCTTTTTCCGGATATGCTAATAAAATGCATAGGCGTGGTACGGTGGTCAGACCTGGTGACCCAGTTAATGTGTTGTTGATAAATTATATTGATATAATTGCTTATGAGATTCACTTTGATTTGAATATTCGTATTCGTATTGTTACGTTTTATTCACCGCTAATATTTGTTGAGCATCTTTCCTGTCATATTGTGTACTTCTCCATATTTTCTTTTAGTTGGCATGTTAGCGCGGATTTGAGCGCTACAGACCAATTGGGATGATTTGTAGCGAGGATTATTTTGGTAGGAATATTCGAGAATACAATGAGAAGATTGTATTATTTTGATGTATAGAGCATTGGAGATTTGTATTTTATTTTCGAGTTAGATGCTGTAATTTATTCGAGAGAATTGTTGTATTTATTTGAAGAGATTTGAGATTAGTGGTTTCTTTTCTATTATGGGATTTAGATGCTCTATTTTATGTTATATTGTGGAATTGATTTAGTTTATCGTAGTAGCGCTTCGTTCGCTCTCCCCGAACGGGCGGGGTGTTACAGAATGGTATCAGAGCTTAGGTATATGACAACCCTCGGGTCTTGGGTTTTGGGTTTGTTGCATTTTTGTGGCGCGTATTTTTGAGATCTTTAGATAATCGTTTCGTGTAATACATCTAGATTAGATGTGAGGATTTATTTTTGGTGATGGGTTTATTTTTGGAGATTGTTGGCGTGATTTTTTAGAGTTAGGCATTCGGCGAATTTCGTGGGCAAAATTTCATTGTTAGTGGGGAAGTGTAATAACCCGCATAATTTTGGGGTATTTTCAAAATATAGAGGAAAATAAATTTTGAGATAAAAATTATTTTTATTGCTCAAATATGTTGGTTGTTATTTATAAAGGTGAAAATTTCAAACGGTTTCGAAATCGAAATTAAAATGGAGTTTTAATTGAATTTTTTTTATATAGAAGTGTCCTCAAAATATAAAATTCTCTTAAAGTCCTCAAAACATAAAACTCTATAGCAAAAAAAAATATTTAAAAATACAGAACATTTCGATCGAGCTAAAAAAATTTCGACAGCTTTCTCCCGTCTTTAGCTAATTCTCTGTAAACTTTCATCCAATTCTAATGGTCCGATCGTCCAGAATAAAATTTTTTAGTGTTTGTATCTGATTAGAACTCTTTTCTTAATCAAACTCTTAATCCTTTATATCTCAACTAATTTATGGCTTGGCTTTTCAAATCACTTTTTCTCTAACTTTTCAACCAGAAGACCTCTACAAAATTACTCCCTTTCATCTACTAACCAAAGCCGCAAACTTATTCAAGATTTCAGCCTTAGATTAGAAGGCTTATTTGGTGTTTTAACGAGATTTGATTATTTTTGCGAGAAGAACGTGATGGTGTGATTAGATTTTGAGGCTGAAATTTATGTGATGATTCTTGTGATGATTTTGAGGTATGGGGTTTTACACAATATGCTCCTTAATCTCGCGAGTGTTTCTCCCTTTGGTTTCATGTGATTACTGACACATATTTGAATTGTTAAATTCTTTTGGAAATCCTAAAATATTTGTTGGAATCTGATTTCGACTCATGTGGTATTATATTTGGTGTTGAGCATGTTGTCATGAGATTTTAATATGGCACTGAGGTTGGTCACCCGCCAATATTCCTTTTTTCGGATATGCTAATAGAATGCATAGGCGCGGTACGGTGGTGAGGCCTGGTGACCCAGTTAATGTGCTGTTGATAAATTATATTGATATAATTGCTTATGAGATTCACTTTGATTTTAATATTCGTATTCGTGTTGTTACGTTTTATTCACCGCTAATATTTGTTGAGCATCTTTCCTGTCATATTGCGTTCTTCTCTATATTTTCTTTTAGTTGACAGGTTAGCTCGGATTTGAGCGCTATGGACCAATTGGGATGATTTTTAGCGAGGATTATTTCGGGAAGAATATTCGAGAATACAAAGAGAAGATTGTATTATTTTGATGTATAGAGAATTGGAGATTTGTATTTTATTTTCGAGTTAGATGCTGTAATTTATTCGAGAGAATTGTTGTATTTATTTGAAGAGATTTGAGATTAGTGGTTTCTTTTCTATTATGGGATTTAGGTGCTCTATACCTTGTTATATTGTGGAATTGATTTAGTTTATCGTAGTAGCACTCTGTTCGCTCTCCCCGAACGGGCGGGGTGTTACAGAATGGTATCAGAGCTTAGGTATACGACAACCCTCGAGTCTTGGGTTTTGGGTCTATTGCGTTTTTGTGACGCGTATTTTTGGAGATAGAATCTTTAGATAATCGTTTCGTGTTAGACATCTAGATTAGATGTGAGGATTTTATTTTTGGTTAAGTGTTTCTTTTTGGAGATTGTTGGCCTGATTTTTTAGAGT
The DNA here is from genome assembly GCA_949130495.1 of Sambucus nigra. Classification (NCBI taxonomy): domain Eukaryota; kingdom Viridiplantae; phylum Streptophyta; class Magnoliopsida; order Dipsacales; family Adoxaceae; genus Sambucus; species Sambucus nigra. Next base: position 370,601,294 of record OX422210.1, on the reverse strand, counting down.
TAGGCATTCAACGAATTTCGAGGGCGAAATTCCATTGTTAGTGGGGAAGTGTAACAACCCGCGTAATTTTGGGGTATTTTAAAAATATAGAGGAAAATAAATTTTGAGATAAAAAATATTTTTATTGCTCAAATATGATGGTTATTATTTTTAAAGGCAAGAATTTCAAACGGTTTCGAAATCGGAATTAAAATGGAGTTTTAATTGAATTTTTATTATATAGAAGAGTCCTCAAAAGAAAAACTCTCTTAGAGTCCTCAAAACATAAAACTCTATAGCAAAAAAAACATTTAAAAATATTGAACAGTCCGATCGAGCTAAAAACAATTTGACAGCTTTCTCTCGTCTTTTGCTATTTATCTGTAAACTTTCATCCAATTCCAATGGTCCGATCGTCCGGAATAAATTTTTTTACTGTTTGTATCTGATTAGAACTCTTTTCTTAATCAAACTCTTAATCCTTTATATATCAACTAATTCGTGGCTTGGCTTTTCAAATCACTTTTTCTCTAACTTTTCAACCAGAAGACCTCTACGAAATTCTCCCTTTCATCTACAAACCATTGCCCCAAACTTATTCAAGATTTCAACCTTAGATTAGAAGGCTTATTTGGTGTTTTAATGAGATTTGATTATTTTTGCGAGAAGATCGTGATGGTGTGATTAGATTTTGAGGCTGAAATTTATGTGATGATTCTTGTGATGATTTTGAGGTATGGGGTTTTACACAATATGCTCCTTAATCTCGTGAGTGTTTCTCCCTTTGGTTTCATGTGATTATTGACTCATATTTGAATTGTTAAATTCTTTTGGAAATCTGAAAATATTTGTTGGAATCTTATTTCGATTCGTGTGGTATTATATTTGGTGTTGAGCATGTTGTCATGAGATTTTAATATGTCACTGAGGTTGGTCACCCTCCAATATTCCTTTTTCCGGATATGCTAAAAAAATGCATAGGCGCGGTACGGTGGTGAGGCCTGGTGACCCAGTTAATGTGTTGTTGAGATATTCTATTGATATAATTGCTTATGAGATTCACTTTTATTTGAATATTCGTATTCGTGTTGTTACGTTTTATTCACCGCTAATATTTGTTGAGCAACTTTCCTGTCATATTGTGTACTTCCCCATATTTTCTTTTATTTGCATGTTAGCGCGAATTTGAGCGCTATGGACCAATTGGGATGATTTTTAGCGAGGATTATTTTGGGAAGAATATTCGAGAATACAATGAGAAGATTGTATTATTTTGATTTATAGACCATTGGAGATTTGTATTTTATTTCGAGTTAGATACTGTAATTTATTGGAGAGAATTGTTGTATTTATTGAAGAGATTTGAGATTAGTGGTTTCTTTTATATTATGGGATTTAGATGCTCTATACCTTGTTACAATGTGAAATTGATTTAGTTTATCGTAGTAGCACTTCGTTCGCTCTCCCCGAATGGGCGGGGTGTTACAGAATGGTATCAGAGCTTAGGTATATGACAACCCATGGGTCTTGGGTTTTGGGTCTGTTGCCTTTTTTTGGCGCAGATTTTTGGAGATCTTTAGATAATCGTTACGTGTTATACATCTAGATTCGATGTGAGGATTTTGTTTTTGGTGACGATTTTATTTTTGGAGTTGTTGACTTGATTTTTGAGAGTTAGGCATTTCGCGAATTTCGAGGGCGAAATTCCATTGTTAGTGGGGAAGTGTTACAACCCGCGTAATTTTGGGGTATTTTAAAAATATAGAGGAAAATAAATTTTGAGATAAAAAATATTTTTATTGCTCAAATATGATGGTTACTATTTTTAAAGGCGAGAATTTCAAACGGTTTTGAAATCGGAATTAAAATGGAGTTTTAATTGAATTTTTATTATATAGAAGAGTCCTCAAAATATAAAACTCTCTTAGAGTCCTCAAAACATAAAACTCTATAGCAAAAAAAAATACTTAAAAATATTGAACAATCTGATAGAGCTAAATTTTTTTCGACAGCTTTCTCTCGTCTTTAGCTAATTCTCTATAAACTTTCATCCAATACCAACTGTCCGATCGTCCAGAATAAATTTTTTTAGTGTTTGTATCTGATTAGAACTTTTTTCTTAATCCTCTATATATCAACTAATTCGTGGCTTGGCTTTTCAAATCATTTTTTCTCTAACTTTTCAATCAGAAGACCTCTACAAATTACTCCCTTTCATCTACAAACCAAAGCCCCAAACTTATTCTAGATTTCAACCTTAGATTAGAAGGCTTATTTGGTGTTTTAACGAGATTTGATTATTTTCGCGAGAAGAACGTGATGGTGTGATTATATTTTGAGGCTGAAATTTATGTGATGATTCTTGTGATGATTTTGAGGTATGGGGTTTTACGCAATATGCTCCTTAATCTCGCGAGTGTTTCTCCTTTTGGTTTCATGTGATTGTTGACTCATATTTGAATTGTTAAATTCTTTTGGAAATCTGAAAATATTTGTTGGAATCTGATTTCGATTCATGTGGTATTATATTTTGTGTTGAGCATGTTGTCATGAGATTTTAATATGGCACTGAGGTTGGTCACCCGCCAATATTCCTTTTTCGGATATGCTAATAAAATGCATAGGCGTGGTACGGTGGTCAGACCTGGTGACCCAGTTAATGTGTTGTTGATAAATTATATTGATATAATTGCTTATGAGATTCACTTTTATTTGAATATTCGTATTCGTGTTGTTAGGTTTTATTCACCGCTAATATTTGTTGAGCATCTTTCCTATCATATTGTGTACTTCCCCATATTTTCTTTTATTGGCATGTTAGCGCGGATTTGAGCGCTATGGACCAATTGGGATGATTTTTAGCGAGGATTATTTTGGGAAGAATATTCGAGAATACAATGAGAAGATTGTATTATTTTGATGTATATAGCATTGGAGAGTTGTATTTTATTTTCGTGGTAGATGCTGTAATTTATTCGATAGAATTGTTGTATTTATTTGAAGAGATTTGAGATTAGTGGTTTCTTTTCTATTATGGGATTTAGATGCTCTATACCTTCTTATATTGTGGAATTGATTTAGTTTATCGTAGTAGCGTTCCGTTCGCTCTCCCCGGACGGGTGGCCTGTTACAGAACCCTGCCTAATTCTGGCGTCGGCCGCCACCAAAACTAAGCCGGGCGTGAGTAAATAAAATACCATTCTTAGCATGAGTCAAACACGAGACATAAATAAATCAGTCCACAAGATAAATTATTGAATCAACCTCAATTGATCATAAACAACTAAGCGATAAAAGATCGATCACATGCTAACTTCGAAAATCCAATCTCCAATAATGATTAATTAAAAATCTGAATAAAGATCCAACTCCAAATAGCTGAAATAAATCCCATAAACAACTTTGGAACCGAATGGACCAATAACTCTCTAAACTGAGTCTCATAATGAAATACAACCGAAAGGAAAGTCTAAGCTAAAACAAAACAACAAAGTAAATCCGCTCCATCTGCACCTCCAAATGATAATCTCCAAAAATCTTATGCAACTTCTCCAATTCTAATCCTTAAAATATGATAATAATTTGTATTTTTTTGTACGGAAATTTAATTATATAAATCATTCCATTAAGATCACAAGCACACTCTCAGACATGGCTCTATTCTCTTAATCTCTCTTCCAGCTCCATTATTCTATACTCGAGTAAATAACTCGAGCCTTCAAAATCAATAATCACTTTCTTCTTAATTTTAATAAAACCTTAAAGTCTATCTTTCTCACCCTCAACATACTCTAGCTTCTCTAGAAGAGTCCTCTCACATGCACTAAGATCCTCAATCAAAGCATTCTCATCATTTTCTACAACACGTTCTTTAAACCTAGCTTCCAAATTTAATTTATCCTTCTTAACTCTTATTATTTTTTCATATAACTCACGAAAGGTAACTTGGAGTTGACTCTCCTCCTCCTCCTCCTCTTCATACTCATTTTCTCATTCACTATTTACACCATCACTCACTTGGGAATAAAAAATGCCCTTAGAAGTGTCATGATCAAAATCATCTTCATGGAAATATTTTTCATTTGGTCTCTCATGACTAGTCATGAACGGAGTGTAGTTGCGCTCAGTGGGGGAATCGGGTTCCTCTTATAAATCTCAATCACTACGGGTGGCATTGTAAACCTTTGATTTCTTACCCTCCTTCCTTGGTTTAGTGGGACACTCATTTTCCCTATGATTGTAACCCTAACAACCAAAGCATTTATCTAACTCACACTACAAGAAAAAAACATCATTTATGTCAGTTTAAAAATGAACGTTATGTTAGATAAATGTAAATTGACATAAATAATATTTATTTATGTCAATTTGACTTTTAAAGTAAATTTTTATTTCAATTTAAGTAAAATTGATATAAAAAACAAATTATTTATCTCATATTTATATATAGATGACATAAATATACTTTAATTATTTCAACCTTCTGAGTAAAAACTGAGATAAATGAAAAAAAAGAGGCGGGGATATTTTTTTTCATTCCCGCTCCAAAAGTTTGCTTCCTCAAACCCTTCCTCAAACCCACGACCCCCTTCTGCTCCGTGCGTCAAACCCTTCCTCAAACCCTCCCTCTCCCTCTCTCGCTCGCACGACCACCCTCTCTCTGTGCTCGCTGCGTCCCTCTCTCTCTCTCGCTTGCTGCGTCCCTCTCTCTCTCTGCTCGCACGACCCTCTCTCTCTCTAGCTCAATGCGTCCAGCTCGCACGGCCCTCTCTCTCTCTCTGGCTCGCTGCATCCCTCTCTCTCTCTGGCTCGCAAGTACAACCCTCTCACTTCACCTTCGAACCTCTCACAACTCATCACCTCCGGCGCCGGCATCAATCAGGTACAAAAAGCCCTAATATGGATTTTCAAGGGTTTGTGTATATATATGGATTCGATTTGTGTATATGTGTTGTGTATATGCGATTTGTTCTTGATATGTATGTGTGTGATTTGTGTATATGCCATTTGTTCTTGATTTGTGTATATGAGTTTGTAATTTTTGTTTGAAAGCCTAATCGATTTCTATTCCTTTTATTTTGCCTCTTTTATCAGACTCGCAGTTGGGACGCCTTCCCTCTTCTCCTGTTTTCTACCCCGGCCCAGTCTGCACATAGAGAATTTGGGTACGTTGCTTTACCAACTATTTTTACATTAGTAAATAGTTATGTTTGTGCCAAGCATTGTTCAGGACTTTATTTGTTTAGATTTATTACAACTATTAGCACTAATACTCTTTCAAGAATTCTGTCTATTATAAATTCAGTTTATATATTGTCATTTTAAAAAAAAATACACATTAAAGAAATAGTTGAGTGACATTAGTGTAACAACCCTCGCTTTTGGGAGCCCATTTTATATTTATTTACTATGTTGAGTAGTTGCATATATAAAATGCTTCATGTGGGTAAGTATTAATTTGATGAAATAAGTTAATATTTACAATTAAGTTGCATGTTACCATGTGGTATTCTATTTTGTCATGAAAATTAATATGGCAATTTGAAATAAAATGGAATCGGAACTTAATTTGGCTTATAAAATCTCCAAATGATAATTTGGAGGGTGCAGTTAGTTCCGGGAGGTGCGAGACAGTCGAAATGTGTGCCATATTGTATTTTGGGATTTTGGGCACTTTTGACTGGTTTTGGCATATTGCGTATTAGAACTTAACTATTGCGGTATTTTACTTAAAGGTTGGAGACTTTTAATCTTAAGCCACGTTTAGTCTTTCCCCAAGCCTTTCATTTCATCTTAGATTACCCTAAGTGTTCTAGCCCTAGAGTGAGAGAGAGTGAGAGTGGAAGATTGGAGAAAAAGGGAAATCGTGAAGATTTGTGGTTTGATCTTGCTTCCTTCTTCAACCAAGCCTGATATTGAAGCCCCAAGGCAAGTTTTCTACTTGCTATTATATGGTTTAAGATGAATAATTAGTATGGGTAGATATGTATAGTTTTGATGTAATATAATTGTGGTTTTTGGTTGGATTTATGGGTATTAACATCTTTGGTAGAGTTAGATTGTTGATTGAGGTAGAAAAATGTTGTTGGGAGCATTTATGATCTTTTGGTATTATTAAATGTAGTTGGATGATTTTGGGTTGGTAATTGATTTTTGGGTTTAGAAGACATTAGGAGAAATGGGTCTAGGTCTGCAATAGCCGGTCGACCGGGCCTTCGGAGGAAGGCACACTGCTTTCTTTCAAAGGCATGAAATAAGGGTGCTGTCGACCGCGGTTCTACCACAGGTCGACCGGTCCATCCGAAATGAACTTTATGCTTTGTTTCAAAAGCTAAACTTTGAGACGCGGTCTTGGGATCGGTCGACCGGTCCCCTGTTTTCTCAACCAATTTCCTACTTTTATTTTTTTTTCTAGGAACTTAGGACTCTTCTTGAATGAAGTAAACCTTGGCTTTTAGAGTCCTAGTGGAGTTGGCTGTCACCCTAGTGTTGAATGGATTTCACTTGGGGTTAAGTCCGGGGGAGGGATTGTCCTAGTGATGTTAAGGCATCACTTTTCTTAGTGCATCCTATAAATATGGATGGGAATTGTAGGCCCATACTTGGAGACTAGGGGCTTTAATTGAGATATATAAACCTTATGTTTGGGAGGTAAATATGATCCCTTGGAGATTTATTTGAGGCATAACCTAGGATGAGTAATGAACTATCCTATTATGACGGTTTCAAACAAATGAAACATGTAAATGTAAATGTAAATGAAAATGAAAAGTATGATTTTTATAGTAAATGCTAATTTACTCAAACACACCTCTCTAAATGCTATCATAAGGGAAGCTCGCGCATGAGGTGATGTTCCTTGACTAGTGAATGCAGGGAGACTATAGTCCTCGGCCATATGCGGGTTTATTATAGGTATTTTATGCGCTAGTGAAGTAATTCCGGGTGTGGTTATGACTCACTTGCAGGCATATGGCCACTTCCCGACGTGCGTTAGGTACCCAGGCTGCCTTGTTTGATGGGCCCCTGGAAGATGATAGTCATTTAGGGGCGCGCCCAGTGGGGAAACTCGGAGAGGCAGTCTTAGAATCGTTATATGCATAAGAATATAGCTTTTCTAAAACTCAAGTGGGACTTGAGGGTTGTATAATTCCACTAAATGATATTATGACAATTACATTCCTGCTAAGGAATGGGAATTGGAATGAAATAAGAAGATAATATTAGTATTTTCCTGTTAAGGAACTAAAACTGGATTAAAGTGGAATTTGGGGAATACAAGCTTTTAATTTAGTTTTAAATTTAATTTTGCATAGTTTCATCTTCTTGCATAGTCTCATTTAATTATGTCATTTTCGCTTGTTTTCTTATGATCCATGCTTAGGTTGTTAGAGTGTTGATTTCTATACCCATGTTTTGCTATTCATATCTAGCATGCTTTTTGTTCATCTAGGAACTATATATAAACCGGGTCCTGACCCGTTCTTTTTCCTCTATGTTGTGCTTGTTATTATATCCGCCCAGGTGCTCCTCCGCAAGGACGCCCGTGTTGACATTCCTACCCTTTTGCTTTTAAGGAGCTGTATGAAATTGCGGATATTACAGGATGTTTTGTTAGACGCCGTCATTCTTTTGATGTCTAGTTATGATCGGGTCTGTCACTCGGGCGAGTGGCCCAATCTTGTAATTGTATTATGAATGTATAACATAACATATATCTGTTGTGATTACTTTTGTGTAGCTGTGAACCGACAGCATATTCGGTTCTTCTCTTTGTATATAGTGGTTTTAAACGTATGTTAATTATGTTTCTTTGAATTCCACTATTGTTCTATAATGGGTTGTTTAAATTTTTTTCTTAACTTAACTTTTAAATTGCATAAATTATTTTGACAACCCATTTTCTGAATTATTGGGTGGTTTTCTCGGTTACTCTTACTATATTTGTGGTGCTGAGAATGATTTTCGTCCATGATTACCGTATATGTCGGAGTATCGGGCTGGCCACTCCTTATTTCGGAGTGCGGGTTATCACAGATGGTATCAGAGCACTGGGTTCTAGAGTACTAGGATCTATGTGGACTTATCACGATCTACCGTAGCGTTCTTTGATATAGAGCCTAATGATAAGACTGCTTTGCTGCTATAATTGCGATCTTCTGTGAAATAGATTGTTGTGAATTGCATTCTAACTCTATTGTCCCTTCATCTCAGATGCCGCCTAAGAGAGGTCGCCCTGCGAGACGCAATAGAGTTGTAGAAGAGGATGTTGGTCCTCCACCGCCCCAAGGAACTTTTAATGCTGCGGATGTAGCCAATATTGTGGCTCATGCAGTCAATGCCGCCATGACCGCAGTAACTCAACAGATGCCAACAGCTCAACAACGGGCACAGGATGCTCACCCTCTCCGTGGGAAAGAGTAAGGGAGTCCTTTTTAAAGGGCCATCCCCCAGAGTTTGTCGGAGGTTCTGATGTTGTTCGAGCAAATCAATGGAAGAAGGATATGCAACGCCATTTACGAATGGTGGACTGTAGTGAGGAGAATAAGCAAGTCGTTGCTACTTTCAAGTTGGTTGGGGCAGCGTTACATTGGTGGGAGTCGATGACTACGCCAGAACAGAGGGATACTATGTCCATTACTGATTTCTGGGTCTTGTACGACCGGAAATATTTTCCTCCTGCGATTCAGAGGGAGATGAGGAGGAAACATCAAGATCTAGTTCAGGGAGAATGATCGGTTGCCAAATATGAGGAGGAGTTTACCCGACTAGCTAGTTTTGTGCCGGAAGAGGTAACCCCGGAGGAAAGGAAAGTCTCTAAATTTATGGGAGGTCTAAACTGGAGAATCCGGCAACATTTGCTGGGTAATCCGGCTTTACAAAATTTTGGTGAAGTGATGAATGCTGCATTGCTTCATTGTCAGGAGCATCGATTATTTATTCAGAATAGCAAGAAAGCTTCAGGAATTGGGCAAGTGGGGAAGCCCGGGGTGAGTGGTAATGGAGGAGGAGCCTTTCCTTCATCCCAACCTGCGGGTAATAAGTAACGAGATAGGGATCCCCAGTAAGGGGATGGATCGAAAAGGCAACGCTCTGGCGGGTTTAATGTTAGTGGCAATGCTAACTAAGTAAGGTCAGGGTGCCGTACCACAACAAGCGGGTCGAGGTGGCCAAGGAGGTAGGGGCCAACCGGGCCAAGGTATTGGGAAGTTCAGAAATAACAGAGGTCGAGGTCAGGAGAATATGGTGGGGAAATGTTTCCAATGTGGAGAAGCTGGTCACTTTAAGAGAGATTGTCCTCAGGTGATTGGGGGACAACTTCCACGAGTTCCCCAGCAGCCTTATGTGCAGTTCCCTCCACAAGCACCGAATCCAGTTGTCCCTCTGCAACAGGGCCAACTACAGTATGGGAGAGTCTACCACATTCAGGATGCTATGCTTCCTCCTATTCAGCCAGCGCCGCCAGCTATAGAGGGTAAGTTCCTTATTCAGGGACATATGGGTCGCGTTCTGTTTGATACGGGTGCGACAGATTCTTTTATTTCCAGAAGTTTTGCTAAGTCCACAGAGTTGATAAAATCTGCGGAAAGTACCTTTTCTAGTGTGGAGTCCTCTATGGGTGACGGTTCCCTTATTTTCTTCGTTTGTAAGCATATAGGGATCACTCTTGGTAATTTGTGTTTTGAGGCCGACTTACTCGTCCTAGACATGGTCGGGTATGATGTTATTTTGGGCATGGATTGTCTTGTTAAGTATCATGCTATAGTTAATTGTTACGAGAAGAGTATAGTCTTCGCCGTTCCGGGACAAGATATGTTCCTGGTGGTTATGCCTCGTTTAGAGGGAGATTCTGGTACTTATTTATATTGTATTGCGGATGAGAATTCTCGGGGTGTAGTTGTTCCCTTAGATTCTATTCCTGTTGTTCGGAATTTTGAGGACATTTTCCGGGAGATACCGGGCTCGCCTCCTAGTAGAGATATTGAGTTTGTTATTGACTTAGCGCCGGGAACTCGACCGATTGCGCGAACTCCTTATCGTATGGCTCCTGTGGAAATGAGGGAGCTAAGAGATCAGATTCAGCAATTGTTGGAACAGGGGTTTATCAGGCGTAGCACATCGCCGTGGGGTGATCCTGTGTTATTCGTGAAGAAAAGAGATGGTTCTCTCCGGTTGTGTGTTGACTATAGAGAGTTGAATAAGGTCACCATCCGGAACAAATACCCTTTGCCTCGGATAGATGACTTGTTTGATCAGCTCAGGGGAGCGACCTACTTCTCTAAGATAGATTTGAGAACGGGGTATCACCAGTTGAGGATACGGGAGCAAGATGTATCCAAAACTGCTTTTCTGACGAGGTACGGGTCTTATGAGTTTTTGGTTATGCCTTTTGGGCTAACCAATGCTCCAGCAGTATTCATGGACCTTATGAATAGAGTATTTCGGGACTTCCTGGACCAGTTTGTCATTGTGTTTATTGTTGACATTCTTGTGTATTCTCAAACGAAAGATGACCATGCTACTCATTTGGGGTTGGTCCTGCAAAGGTTGAGGGATCACTAATTGTACGCTAAGTTTGAGAAGTGTGGTTTTTGGTTCCGGGAAATGCAATTTTTGGGTCACGTTATTATTTGCAAGGTATATCAGTGGACCTAAGTAAAGTTGTTGCGGTGAGGGAGTGGGGTCAGCCCACGACGCCTACCAAGATACGCAGTTTTCTGGGTTTGGCGGGTTATTACCGTCGATTTATCAAGGGATTTTCTAAAATTGCTAGTCCTTTGATAAATTTAACCCGGAATGGGGTTAGATTTTTTTGGGATGACGCCTGTCAAGCTGCGTTCGATGAGATTAAGGATAGATTGACTTCGGCTCCATTCCTCGCTTTACCCAAGCCTGGGTTGGAATATTTAGTCTTCACCGATGCATCTCTATAGGGTTTGGGAGGTGTACTTCAGCAGGAGCGACAAGCTATTGCATATGCTTCTAGAAAACTCAAGCCTCATGAAAGAAATTACCCGGTGCATGAATTGTAATTAGCCGCCGTTGTCTTTGCCTTAAAGATTTGGAGGCACTATCTTCTCGGGGAGAAGTTTAGTCTTTTCACGGACCATAAGTCGTTGCAATATTTATTTTCTCAGAAAGATTTGAATATGCGGCAGCGAAGATGGTTGGAGTTCGTGAAAGATTACCAATTTGATATTCATTATCATCCGGGTAAGGCGAACGTGGTGGCGGATGCCCTGAGTAGGAAGCCCGAGGGAGAATTAGCTGTTGTGTGGAAAGCTAAATGGAAGGAACTCAGTCAAGAGGATGCGGTTGCCAGGGCATTTATGTCCGTGATGACCGTTACTCCGACGATTGTGGCAAGGGTTGTGGAAGCCCAAGGCAGAGATAAAGAATGTCAAGACCACATTCGCCAGTTATTGACTGGGGGAGCGGAGTCCTACTCGGTAAGTTCTAAGGGTGGATTACGCTTTCATGGAAGGCTTATTATTCCAGAGGATGGAGATTTGCGACGGGCTGTGATGGCGGAATCTCACGTCTCTAAATTTTCGGTACATCCGAGAAATGATCAAATGTATCAAGATATGCGCCGTCAATATTGGTGGCCGGGTATGAAACGAGATATTTCGGAGTTTGTATCTCGATGCACTACTTGTCAGTTAGTTAAGGTTGATCATCAGCTACCGGCAGGTCTGTTGCAACCGTTGGAAATTCCTGTTTGGAAATGGGAGAGCATTTCAATGGATTTTATCACCGGTTTGCCAACGTCACAAAAGGGTCACGATTCTATTTGGGTTATCGTAGACCGCTTGACAAAGTCGGCACACTTCCTTCCCGTCCGTACTGATTATAATACCGCTCGTTACGCTCGATTGTTCATTGAAGAGATTGTTAGATTGCATGGGGTGCCCTTGAATATTATTTCCGATAGAGACGAGATATTTGTTTCCCACTTTTGGCAATGTTTCCAAGAGGCCATGGGAACCGAATTGAAGTTAAGTACTTCCTATCATCCTCAAACAGATGGCCAGACCGAAAGGGTTAGCCAAATGTTGGAGGATATGCTTCGTATGTGCATGCTTGATTTCAAGGGTAGTTGGGAACAATATCTCCCTTTGGTTGAATTTGCTTATAATAACTCATACCAGTTCACTATTGGGATGGCGCCCTATGAAGCCTTGTATGGTAGGCCTTGCAGATCCCCCACGTGTTTGTTAGAAGTGGGAGATAACAAGTTTCTCGGACCTGAAATGATTCGGGACACTTCTTCAAAGATCGAGCTTATTCGAGATCGTATTCGGATAGCCCAAGACAGACAAAAGAGCTATGCCGATGCGGGGAGAAGGCATGTGGAGTTAGAAGTTGGAGACCAAGTGTTGGTACGGGTGTCGCCAATGAAAGGCGTTAAGCGTTTCGGAAAGAAGGGGAAACTTGCACCACGTTTCATCGGGCCTTTTCCTGTACTTGCTAAAGTAGGACCCGTGGCGTATCAAATTGCCCTACCGGAACCGTTGCAACAGATTCACGATGTTTTCCACATCTCCTCTTTGAATAAGTATAAGAGGTGTGATGGTGCCCTTTGGCACATTCCTTTCGAGGATATAGAGTTACAACCCGATATTTCTTATGAAGAGCAACCCGTGGCCATTTTGGACCATGGGGAACGTAGATTGAGATCTCGTGTGGTGCCCTTGGTTAGAGTACAATGGAGTCATCACAGTGTCGATGAATTTACTTGGGAGCGTGAGGATGATATGCGGGAAAAGTATCCGCATCTTTTTATCCAAGGTACGCTTGAATTTTGGGGGCAAAATTCCCTCATAAGGAGGGGAGTATGTAACAACCCTCGCTTTTGGGAGCCCATTTTATATTTATTTACTATGTTTAGTAGTTGCATATATAAAATGCTTCATGTGGGTAAGTATTAATTTGATGAAATAAGTTAATATTTACAATTAAGTTTCATGTTACCATGTGTGTAAGTAGTTGTTACCATGTGGTATTCTATTTTGTCATGAAAATTAATATGGCAATTTGAAATAAAAGGGAATAGGAACTTAATTTAGCTTATAAAATCTCCAAATGATAATTTGGAGGGTGCAGTTAGTTCCGGGAGGTGCGAGACAGTCGAAATGTGTGCCATATTGTATTTTGGGATTTTGGGCACTTTTGACTGGTTTTGGCATATTGCGTATTAGAACTTAACTATTGCGGTATTTTTACTTAAAGGTTGGAGACTTTTAATCTTAAGCCACGTTTAGTCTTTCCCCAAGCCTTTCATTTCCTCTTAGATTACCCTAAGTGTTCTAGCCCTAGAGTGAGAGAGAGTGAGAGTGGAAGATTGGAGAAAAAGGGAAATCTTAAAGATTTGTGGTTTGATCTTGCTTCCTTCTTCAACCAAGCCTGATATTGAAGCCCCAAGGCAAGTTTTCTACTTGCTATTATATGGTTTAAGATGAATAATTAGTATGGGTAGATATGTATAGTTTTGATGTAATATAATTGTGGTTTTTGGTTGGATTTATGGGTATCAACATCTTTGGTAGAGTTAGATTGTTGATTGAGGTAGAAAAATGTTGTTGGGAGCATTTATGATCTTTTGGTATTATTAAATGTAGTTGGATGATTTTGGGTTTGTAATTGATTTTTGGGTTTAGAAGACATTAGGAGAAATGGGTCTAGGTCTGCAATGGCCGGTCGACCGCGTATCTCAGACCAGTCGACCGGGCCTTCGTAGGAAGGCACACTGCTTTCTTTCAAAGGCATGAAATAAGGGTGCTGTCGACCGCGGTTCTACCACAGGTCGACCGGTCCATCCGAAATGAACTTTATGCTTTGTTTCAAAAGCTAAACTTTGAGACGCGGTTGACCGCGGTCTTGGGATCGGTCGACCGGTCCCCTGTTTTCTCAACCAATTTCCTACTTTTATTTTTTTTTTCTAGGAACTTAGGACTCTTCTTGAATGAAGTAAACCTTGGCTTTTAGAGTCCTAGTGGAGTTGGCTGTCACCCTAGTGTTGAATGGATTTCACTTGGGGTTAAGTCTGGGGGAGGGATTGTCCTAGTGATGTTAAGGCATCACTTTTCTTAGTGCATCCTATAAATATGGATGGGAATTGTAGGCCCATACTTGGAGACTAAGGGCTTTAATTGAGATATATAAACCTTATGTTTGGGAGGTAAATATGATCCCTTGGAGATTTATTTGAGGCATAACCTAGGATGAGTAATGAACTATCCTATTATGACGGTTTCAAACAAATGAAACATGTAAATGTAAATGAAAATGAAAAGTATGATTTTTATAGTAAATGCTAATTTACTTAAACACACCTCTCTAAATGCTATCATAAGGGAAGCTCGCGAATGAGGTGATGTTCCTTGACTAGTGAATGCAGGGAGACTATAGTCCTCGGCCATATGCGGGTTTATTATATGTATTTTCTGCGCTAGTGAAGTAATTCCGGGTGTGGTTATGACTCACTCGCAGGCATATGGCCACTTCCCGACGTGCGTTAGGTACCCAGGCTGCCTTGTTTGATGGGCCCCTGGAAGATGATAGTCATTTAGGGGCGCGCCCAGTGGGGAAACTCGGAGGGGCGGTCTTAGAATCGTTATATGCATAAGAATATAGCTTTTCTAAAACTAAAGTGGGACTTGAGGGTTGTATAATTCCACTAAATGATATTATGACAATTACATTCCTGCTAAGGAATGGGAATTGGAATGAAATAAGAAGATAATATTAGTATTTTCCTGTTAAGGAACTAAAACTGGATTAAAGTGGAATTTGGGGAATACAAGCTTTTAATTTAGTTTTAAATTTAATTTTGCATAGTTTCATCTTCTTGCATAGTCTCATTTAATTATGTCATTTTCGCTTGTTTTCTTATGATCCATGCTTAGGTTGTTAGAGTGTTGATTTCTATACCCATGTTTTGTTATTCATATCTAGCATGCTTTTTGTTCATCTGGGAACTATATATAAACCGGGTCCTGACCCGTTCTTTTTCCTCTATGTTGTGCTTGTTATTGTATCCGCCCAGGTGCTCCTCCGCAAGGACGCCCGTGTTGACATTCCTACCCTTTTGCTTTTAAGGAGCTGTATGAAATTGCGGATATTACAGGATGTTTTGTTAGACGCCGTCATTCTTTTGATGTCTAGTTATGATCGGGTCTGTCACTCGGGCGAGTGGCCCAATCTTGTAATTGTATTATGAATGTATAACATAACATATATCCGTTGTGATTACTTTTGTGTAGCTGTGAACCGACAGCATATTCGGTTCTTCTCTTTGTATATAGTTGTTTTAGACGTATGTTAATTATGTTTCTTTGAATTCCACTATTGTTCTATAATGGGTTGTTTAAATTATTTTCTTAACTTAACTTTTAAATTGCATAAATTATTTTGACAACCCGTTTTCTGAATTATTGGGTCGTTTTCTCGGTTACTCTTACTATATTTGTGGTGCTGAGAATGATTTCCGTCCATGATTACCGTATATGTCGGAGTATCGGGTTGGCCACCCCTTATTTCGGAGTGCGGGTTGTCACAATTAGTTTCAAGCGTAATTTATTTGCTTTTCAGTTTATATGTTCAATGTTTAATAATTTTGGTTAATGACTTGTTGCAAAAAAAAGTAGGGTCATTCGAAGAATAGTCCCTCGACAATTTTATAATTAATATATAGTCCAAACTTTTTTATTTTGTTCCAAAAGATCCCTCGCTGCATAAAACAGTTACAAACTTTTTTTTTATCTTATCCTAAACTTTATGAAATAATTATCAAAAAAAGTAAACGGGGGAGTTTTTGCAAAATTAAAAAAATAAGGTGGACTAAATGTAAAATATACTTATCTCTTAGCGGTTAAACATTAATTGTCCCGGTTGACTTAAAATATTTAAGTTAAATGTAAAATATCTAGTTTTTGACGTAATACAAAATGTTATGCTTAATGTATAATTTTTAGATGTTTAGAAATGTAGGGTCAATTCATTTAGTGCTTAGTAGTTGAATTTTGGTTAAGATATTTACCATATTCATTGATGGTCACTATAGATTTATATATGTTTACCTTACGCATCACAAGTTTGAAGCCTTTGATTACGCATAAGGTAGAATGGTAGGTCAATAAAACTCAAAAAGATTACATTCACACGTTCAAGCATGGAATTGTAGCTCAGTTGCCAATTAAGGCTATCGTGAACCTTCTTCTAGTTGAGCCATTTGTTACTTGAACACATGAGCCCCCCAATTTTTTTATGATAAATTATCTTTATCTTTGCTCATTGAATTCTAAGTTACCAATTCACAACTTATGTTTGAATTTGAACATCCAAATTCTCATGAATTAGAAGGAACCGAGATACGAAATACACTGTCTCAAACTGAGAGTGGTAATTTGAAAGTTATTATTTTTAATGAATACTATTATTAATGTAATCATTGGTCAAAATTTAAACTATCTAACTAATATGGAATTTGGTACATTGATTTTGAACATACTTCTCTAAATATGAGACTTACTAAGAAGCAATGTGATATTCCTAAATTGAAAAGGAAGGAGTGTATTGTTTTGTTTTCCATCACTTCCAAATTCTGAAAGCTAGTAACTGAATACAGAACCTAACAAGACCTTAGTTAAAAAAATCTCAGCTCCTCCACACGAGATGTAATGAATTTCTACAGACATATCTTTCTTTCTCCTTTTTAAAATTGTCAATTTTTATAGCCCAAAAGTGACAAGTGTGTTTTTAAAGTCATTGTTCTTTCTCATGTGTTTTGTGTTGCAATAAATATTGTCCCATGCTTATACTATGTGCTTTCATTAATTACTTCATTATATTATAGGTATATAATCGCTAATGGTTGTTGCTGTCATGTATAATATGTATAACAATTGTTGTTATACATATTATATATAACATTATAGTATAATATGTATAATAATTTTGTGAATTGAAGTTCTTCAATGTTTAAAATTGGTTTTGGTTGTATAGTGTTTGGGTGGTGTGTTAGTGTTCTTGATTTGGTTAGTTATGGTTGATTGAGTCTTATTACTATTAGGTGTTGGTGTCTTTGGTATTTTTTGTGATAGTTTCAGAGGGATATTATACTTTCTACGATATTTTCTAATGGTGTGAATATATTATGTTGTATAATATTGCATTATTTTTAACAATTACATATCTTTTATTGCTTATATCTCACTCGTGGTGGTTTACATACTCAGGCCAGAATGGACAGGTCTTGGATGAGCAAGGACAGATTATCAAAAGAATACATAAAAGGTGTTGATAGTTTTCTTAGGGTTGCTCAAAATGCCTCCTTGGATGAGAACTTCATACGATGCCCTTGTAATCAATGTGAAAATAGATTAAAAATGGGTGTTAAAGAAATCAGACAACATTTGTATAGTTCGGGTATCGATCCGAATTATACTGTATGGAAATGGCACGGAGAGGAGGATTATCGTGAAACACTGTCGGATGTTAATATGGGTGATCCTATCTGTGACGATCTTAATATGGATACCATGGAGGATGTTGAAGAGTTGATTGACATGGTGGAGGCTATAAAACAAGACTTCACAGGAAATGCAAAAATTTTTCAGAAGTTGCTTTTAGATGCTGAGAAGCCATTGTATGAAAGATGTAAAAAGTATACAAAGTTATCCGCTATCGTCAAGCTATTCAATCTTAAAGCGAAGAGTGGGATGCCCGATAAATGCTTTTCAAATATGCTGTCAATCATTGCCGACATGCTTCCGGATAACAATGTATTGCCTTCATCCAGTAATGAGGCAAAACATTGCTTATCGGTATTCGGAATGGACTTTCAAAAGATACACGCATGCCCTAATGACTGTATACTCTATAGAAAAGAGTATAAAGAAGCTGTTGAATGCTCCACTTGTGGAACATCCAGGTTCAAACAGAAGAAGAATTTGAATGAAAAAAAAGGGATGAGGGGAAAAAGGTGTTCCTGCGAAAGTGTTATGGTACTTTTCACCCATTCCGAGATTCAAAAGGTGGTTTCAATCTAAAGAGACCGCTAAGTCTATGACATGGCATGCAGATGATAGAATTGTTGATGGTTTGTTGCGTCACCCAGCAGACTCACCAACTTGGAAATTAGTTGATGAAAAGTGGCCCGATTTTGCAGCAGAACCAAGAAATCTTCGATTAGCACTATCAACGGACGGAATTAATCCTCATAGTTCCCTTAGTAGTAGGTACAGTTGTTGGCCGGTCATGTTGAACACATATAACTTTGAAACGGAATTGTGTATGAAAAGAAAGTTTACAATGTTGACTATGTTGATATCGAGTCCAAAACAACCGGGGAATAATATAGATGTTTATTTGGCTCCGTTAATAGAAGATCTGAATACATTGTGTCATGAAGGAGTTAAAGCCTACGACGCCTTTCGACAAGAATCTTTTACTTTGAGGGCAATACTGTTGTGGACAATTAATGATTTTCCAGCGTATGGATATTTATCTGGAAGTGTTGTTCAAGGCTATAATGCTTGTCCAATATGTAGTGAAAAAATGTATTCCATCAGATTACAACACTGTGGCAAGTGCGTTTATATGGGACATAGGAGATACCTTCCACAAAACCATCCATTTCGAAGCCAGAAAAAGGCTTTTAACGGTGAGCAAGAGTTCCAAGCCTCTCCTGAACCTTTAAGCGGTGAACAAATATTGATAAAAGTTGGGAGACTTAAGGTTGCATGGGGAAAGAAGGCAAAAAAGGTGAGGGCGGTTAATTTGAAGAAATCATTAAAGCGTAAGAGACCGAGGAGGGTAGGTAATGGGGTTGAAAAAGGCGGTCCTAGTAACAGTAGGGTTGAAATTTTTTGGAAGAAGAAATCGATATTTTTTGAACTTCCTTATTGGAAGGATTTGCCTATTCGACATAACTTAGATGTCATGCACATTGAAAAGAATGTCTGTGATAGTATCATTGGAACCTTGCTTAATATTCCAGGAAAAACGAAAGACGGGGTGAAGTGTCGACTCGACCTTAAAAAAATGGGCTTAAGAAGTGAGTTAGCACCGCAGGTTAATGAAAAAAGGACATACCTACCGCCAGCATGTTATACGTTATCGAGAGAGGAAAAAAATGTTCTGCCAAACTTTGCACGACCTTAAGGTCCCGAGGGTACTCTTCTAATTTTAGAAGCCATGTCTCTATGGAAGATTCGAAATTGTATGGCTTAAAGTCTCATGATTGCCATATTCTAATGCAATAACTTCTTCCAATTACAATTCGATCGGTATTGCCAAAACATGTGAGATATGCGATCGTGAGAGTATGTTTTTCTTCAATGCCCTTTGTGCCAAAGTAGTGGACTTGCAAAAACTAAAAGAAATTCAGAATGAAATTGTGATCACATTATGTTTGCTGGAAAAATACTTTCCACCATCCTTCTTTGACATTATGGTGCATTTAATGGTGCATCTTGTGAGGGAGGTCGAACTTTGCGGTCCTGTTTTCTTTCGATGGATGTACCCAATTGAAAGGTTAGGTCAATTTACTTTACTATCATGTATTCATATAAGTAAATAAGTGTATCGATTTAGTTTTCTTTTTAATGTGTTAGGTACATGAAAGTATTAAAGGGTTATGTGAGAAATCGTAATCGCCCAAATGGTTTTATTGCTCAATGTTACATAGCAGAAGAAGCTATTGAGTTTTGTTCTGGGTTCTTATCGGAATTAGATTCAATTGGAATTCCGACGAGGAAGGATGATGATAAACCGAAAGGAGGTTCAGATGTCGTTGAAGTTGATCGCATGTCCTTGGAGCAGGCACATCTTCATGTGTTACATAACACGAATGATGTTCAACCTTATATAGAGTATGACTTTCCTAACTTCCCATTAATATTTAACTTAGTTCCTCACATACTTATCTCATATATTAATAACTAATGTTGCATTACTCATTAATACCTTGTTAGGGAGCATGAACAGTGCTTGAAAGAAACCCATCCTCGAAAAGGGAAAAATAAGAAGTGGCTTGAAGAAGAGCACAACCGCACATTTATCCATTGGTTAAGTAAAAGGGTATGATTTAGGGACATGTTCACTTAACCACCACTTTAATTTTCATAAGACTTTACCCATTTTTTAGTTTTCTTTTAAACAATGCCACTTTTTTTTTATTTATTAGTTGCAAATTTTAGTGAAAAACAATTTCGAAGTCTAATACCAACCACTGGAAAATAGTGGTAGAGTGTAAAGTAAAACTAAATAGTTGGTGAGGTCTAATATTAAAAACTAAAGTGGGAATAAAGACGAAATATCCCCTTACTTTAATATGTTTGAATTTTGTTTTGTAAGTAACTAAAATTCTTATATTAATAAGTTGCTCTCGAAGAAGAACTCCCAAACAACAATATCTCAGATGACTTAAAATGGATTGCTCGTGGACCTCGTCGAGACATCATCAAAGTTCACGGATATGTCATTAACGGTGATCGTTACCTAACAAAGGATCGCGATGATGCACGAGTAACCCAAAACAGTGGAGTGAGCCTAGTTGCTAAGACGTTGCAGATAGCTAGTGCAAAGGACAACAATCATGTTCGTACCGATATGATTTTCTACGGTGTCATAAGGGAGATATGGATACTTGACTATTTTTCAATTCAGATTCCTTTATTCAAGTGTGATTGGGTTGACAACAAAAACGGAATTAACATAGACGAGCTTGGTTTTACATCCGTCGATCTTGATAGAGTTGGTCATAAATCCGATTCTTTCATCTTAGCTTCTCAAGCGAAACAAGTTTTCTATGTTCCGGACCAAATGAATCCTAAATATTCAATTGTATTGTCAACTCCTCAAAGGGATTACTATAATAATGATGATGAAGATGATCTCAATGAAGGATGTCTCGGGGATGATATTTGCACTACAGTTTTGCCAACTATTGAATCCTTCGACGTGGTTGAGGAATCTTCCGAAACTTATATGCGTGAAGATTGTGAGGGGACATGGATAGACAATACGCCAACATAATTGTGTTAGACGATGTTATGATGCTTAATGTTTGAATTGTTCTTTATTATTAGTTATAGGTTCTTAAAATGTAAGCTTGTTTGGTGAAGTTGTCCAACTTTTTAGTTTTTTGTGTGGAACCTACTACAGTTGATTGTTGGAAATTGAATGTATGGAATATGGGCTATGTAAAATTTGCTTAAGACTATGGATTATTATTTTCGGCTTAATATTTTGGCAATTGTGCTCTTGTACATTTTAATTAACATAGAATAAAATGGTGAATTTTAATTTGTGGTACATTTCAATAATTGTATTGTTTGAGTAGTTACGACTTGTATTGCTGAAATCTATATTATTGCTCTTTTTTGTGTTTCAACAGTTCGATTGCTTTAACTTGAAATGGAAGACATTGATCTCGAACTCGTGGAGAAACCTTCACAATATAGTAGTAAAGGCAGAGGTGCGGCGAAGCTAAAGCGATTGACTAAAATAAAGAGCAGTGAGGAACGAATAAGAATTTTATATAATGATCTCGGTCAACCAATAAGTACTAGCAAAAAAGAATTATCAAGTTATGGGGGTTTGATGGTGAAGTGCTTTGTGCCGATAACTCATCCAAGTTGGCCTAAAGTGCCAATCAAATTGAAGAATGATTTGTGGGAGGCAATACAGGTATATATATATATATATATATATATATATATATATATATATATATATATATATATATATATATATATAGCTGTTATATATAGAAAATATTGTTTGATGCATTTTTGTTGTATCCATGACTGAATTCAGATCACTCTTAAATTCTGTTCGTATTTGTTCCAATTTGTGATCCATTACATCTTATGTTTGGTGTATTTATGCAAACCCTGACTCTATCGCTTGCCATCAAGTTTCCGTCGTTTGTGCAATCTTAACTTACTGCTCTGATACCAATTCTTGTCGATTACAATTGGGTTTAATTTAATCTCCTTTTATGCAACACTAGTTTGCTAACAGACTAAATTACCTAGCCAGCTGGCCAATCAAAGCTAAGTAATCAACTCATAGCAGACTTCCAAACTATTACAGCTAAATTAACAGTAGAAGATTTGTGTGGTACTTTTTGTCAAGCAATCCGAGTGTGTCAAAATCCAAAACCTAACATATTTACACTGAATTTAAGACATCTTTACACTGATTTTAAGACATGTATTCAACATCTTTCTTTTTCAGATCAAATTTGATATTGATCCGAACAGCAAGAGGATGGTGTTATCCTCTATGGGTTGCAGTTGGAGAGCATTCAAAACAAACCTCACGAGACTTTGGATTAGACCATTGAGACACCAACGCGAGCTTCTCAAACATCCTCCTCCAAAATACGAGAAATTCATTAGTCCAAATGTGTGGACTGAATTTGTTTGCAGCAGGCTAACCAAAGGATTTGAGGTATAACTGAAAAAATAGTAGAAGATTTGTGTGGTACTTTTTGTTATTCTTTTCTAATTTTTTGCTTTGATTTATAAGATTGCAAGTGAGGCACAAAGGGAAAAGCGATTCAAGGTCACATACAATCATCGTATGAGCAAGAAGGGTTACGTCGGTCTTGCTGAACATTTGGTATGTTTTAGTTTGAATATTTTCATTAGATTTGTGATGGTTTGAACTTGAACATTGAATTATTCTTTAATAATATGATTTTTTGTTTTACAATTGATACCAGAAAAAGAAGATGGGTTCGGAATATGAAGATGACAGGGCTTTCTTATGGTTGAAAGGCCGTGAAAAGAAAAATGGTGAATATGGAGATGATTCATTAAAAGAGGTGGCGGATAAAATGGTTAGTTTTTATAAATTACGACACGAGTTCCTTTATTTGGTGTTTTTTAGTGTATGATTTGTAATTTTGATAATATTTAGATGACATTCTGAATGATTGAATCTACTTCATTGTAGGCTGAATTGAAAAGACAAGTTAAAGATGGTAGTTCAATCACTGAAGGAAGTAATGATGTTCTTACTATGACATTGGGTACTCCCGAACACTCGGGCCGTGTTCGGGGGTTGGGATTCAGAGTTGTTCCCACAAGGTACTTCAATCTTCCAAAGCGTGGTTCCAAGAGACATATTACCGAGTTAGAATCTGAATTAAGAGAAGCGAAGAAAAGATTAAAAGATATGGAAGCCCAGTTGAAGTTAAGAAATGTGCCGGTTACCGCAGCCCCAACAGCTGCACCCCGAGCTGAGAAAGTTGCTTCATATATGCGTGAAAGTGAAAATATAAATCGTTCAAGTTCGGGTGGAAAAATTGCAACACAATCACTTTCTTCAAAGGTATAATGAGACAGATAATTATACAAACGCATACCATTAAGGTTTTGTGATTTTTGTTGTAATTGCAATTTGTTTTTGTGTTTCTTTGGCATAGTTCACAGATAGTGGTGTAACACATAGTGAAACGTTACTACCTCAATCAGTAGCTGCTGTGAAAAGTAAGAAACCTTCTTCGATAACTTTGTCTTCTTCAAAGGTAATGGGATCACATTTCTCGATGGTGATAACTTTGTAGTTTTACTTGGTTGGATTAGTAGGGTATTGAATTTTATATAGTTTTACTTGGTTGAGGCCAATAAATTGCTCAATTTTAACACATTGCTAAATTTTTATGTGATTATTTTTCGTAATTTAGGTTAGAGAATGTAGGTTGGATATTGGCAATAAAACTAACATCGTTGCCGAGGGGATCGTATTCGATAGGAAGGGACCGAACGAGAAAATTCATAATATAGCATTGGGAGAAAACAATGTTCGGGTTTCCATTTCTAAAGTTATTTCTTCTAGTGCCATCCTCCCGATACTTGTTCCAAGTGAAATGTATTTTGTGAAAGAGGCTATTGGGTCATATGTTGCTTGGCCCAAAGAGTTAGTGTTGGGATTTGAGGTAAACCATTGGTTCTTATGTTTATCTATAAGTTTGTGTTTGTGCTATGAATGACATTGCTTTCTGACATTTCACATGATTCAATGCAGAATGAAATGGAAGTTAGGAAAAAAGCAGGCCATGAGAAAGAGAAGGATATCTTCGGTGAAAGTAGATGTGATATAGTAAACAAGAATGTTGATTACGATTTGATAACTGCCTTCACCCATAATTTATTTATAATGTAGACGAATCAAATAACGATTCCACTGGAGAAAGAGATATTTGGAGAAGATAAGGGTCAATGCTATGTTTTTAAGAACGATTTGTTAGACTTTTGTGCATTGAAGCCTCTAGATGTAACGTGCATTGTTGCATACATGAGGTATAACTTGATTTAATCGTGTTATTTAAAATGCGTAGTAACTAATTTAGTTACTTACTTTTACAGGTTCTTGTATGATAAGTTTCAGTGCTCCCGAGAAGAGTTTCAATTCTTCAATCCCGAGTCTTTCAATGGTACAAAAAAAATTGGTTTAACTCGACTTATTGGAAAAAGGCTGGGGAATGCAAAAAAAAGTCATATTTGTTTCATTCCTTACAATCTCGAAGATATGAAAGTAGTTAAATTAATTTTTTCCACACGAATAAACAAATCTTTATTATATTCTGGGCTATATAATTATGACAAAATTCGTTTTACAGGTTCCATTGGGTATTGATCGTCATTGATTTGTCCACAAGAACTATTTATTGGTTGGATTCATTGAATACGGTACCCAGTGACAAAGATAAGATGTATATCACTACGTGAGTATAATATAATTTTTAATTTTGTTTGACATGCATGATGAGTGCATTATTATTGAACATTACCTAATACACATCTTTGAATTCTCTTTACATGTAGTGGAATTAACACATTGAACATCGATGGGAAAAGGCATAACGCATCGTGGAGTTGTATTAAGGTAAATTTATCATATAGTAGGTGTTATATAACATGTATCAACGTTATATATATATATACCTTCAAAAGGCTCTGCGGGTCTAATGATAAGGGTGCTCAAAGGGGCACTCCTTTTTTTTATATTTTTGCATTGGATATAGTAGCATCTGCCCCTTCTCGAGTGGGAGTCGCCCTCTAAAAGTCTTCTTATATATATATATATATATATCAATACCGATTATATGATTATACCTGATATATATGATATATATCATATATATCATACCGATATATATAATACTGATATGATATATATGATATATATCAGGTATATGATTATATGATATATATCAGGTATATGATTATATGATATATATATATATATATACCTGATATATATGATATATATCATAAATATCATACCGATATATATAATACTGATATGATATATATCAGGTGTATGATATATATATACACACATATATATAGGTATAGGTTTGATCGGTATCATAGCCTGGCCCGATGCGACCCTTGACAAAAGATCTCCCTTTCTTGCACCAGGAATCTTCAGCTCTTAACCTATAATGATAGGTAGGAGCAATGTTTTTTCCTGTGCATCTACTTATAAGGACCCTCCCCTTACTTATAGAAAAGTTGAAGCACGTTGCGTTAAATGTGCGTACATTGCGCTTTGTAGAGCATTCTAGAGTTGATCTGAGAAGAATCGGTAGTTGTTAGACTAGGTCTGGCTTGAAAGCGTGAACCTAGCTCGTGTAGCCTATGCTAAGAATATTAGTAAAAATATGAAATTAAACAACTTGACCAACCTGTAGCACGTATAATCCGAATATATTGATTCTTATTTCCCAAATAGTTTTAGATGTACCGAAGAAAAGATTTCGAGGAAAAGGAGTTAATATCCTAGAGTTGCTGCTGCACTTGGAGCTGCTGCACATTAAATGTGAGTAAGGTCATTACCGGTGCAATATCAAGAAGGTAGAGATTGCTACGATTACAACTTCATTAGTGCAGCTTTGCAATGACTGATCTTCATCATTAATGCATTCTCAGAATAGCGTAAAACACCAAGAACGCATCACAAAAGTTCTTGCATTCTCACAGTTTACATGGGGGCAGTTAGAGTTTAGAGTTTCAAATCAACAACCATTTAGAGTTTCAGATTAACAACCATGTTTCAATTAGCTGCACTTACATAGGGCTAGTTCTAAGTGCTTGGTCTAGATCAGAAATCAAAGAATTTACATATTCAATCCCCACAGAGTTTCGGATCAGACCCTCAGACCTCTAGTCTCTCGAATAGTAGCAGGTAGACTTGCGTGTGACATATTACTTTGTGTGGATGTCATAAACATTTAAAGAGTTTTTATTAGAAAACTAACAATAAAAGTTTCTATATTTAACATTAAGTAATCGAAAGAAAAAAACTTATAATTTCTCTTCTCCTAAATTCCTTCTAAGAAAGAGCTCACTTAGGAAAATCAGAAAATATAAACTTATCTCCTCCTTTACACAACCCTTCATTGTACCTAAGTTAAACCATGCTTATAGTTCTACAAAGTCAACACATCCTAACACCCTATAGACAAAACATGTCCAATAATGAATTGGTACTTAATGAATTATTCTCCACATATATTTCAACATCGCAACACCTGTATCTCTATATCGATGTGCTCCTATTAGTGGTCTCCATGAAGCATATATCAATCTACATATATGCATATTGCATACTGGATATATGCAGATATGCAGATGCATACTTCATATATGCATCTGATGATGTAAGCAAATGTGGAAAGAAACCCCTGACACAGCAAAATACCTCCTATAGTAGTAGGTCTAGTTGACCCTTTGGCAAGACCATTAGTGTTATGTTTGACCCAAGGTAGAGGAGGGGGGAGCCATTGAACTGTAGTTATGCTAGGAGCTTTGGCAGGTATATTTGAGGATGATGAGCTCAGTTTATCATGAAAGACAACTGTTTAACCCACGCTATGTTTTGTGAAATATAAAAGAACAAGAACCAAATGACATATACTAACAAAGAAGCATTTAATGTGATAGGATTGAGCTATCCTCATAAGCCGTGAAGTGCTTGTTTTATATCGTGAAGAATGGAAAGACTTACAAGTGCAATTAGTGTCCTCAAGAGTCTTCTAACTCTAATGTTAACTACAATATTGTTCATTCCAACCAAGTGTAAGATGAATTTTCTGCGCTTTCCAGGATTGGACCCAACTGAGTGGTTTAATCGCGCCAATCAATAATATTTCAAGTATAAAAACATACTGGATGAAAAACTTGTTACGTTATCATCATTCCACCTCGAAAGAGAAGCTAACCAGTGGCTTCAATGGCTGCACAAAACTTACAAAGTCGAAAAAGTTGAAATTAAGCGGTATACTTTTAAGATGGGGTTGCTTACTGAATTTCACCCAACGGAATGCGAGGACATTGATGAATCATTTTCCAATATTTAACAAAACAAGGACCCTCCGAAATTATCACTGTGAATTGGATGCTTATCCGATCATGTGGTGGGTTGGCCGCAAAATGCCTTAATTGGAATGTGCCTTGGAAGATTGAAAGAAGAAATAGCCAACAAGATCAGAACGTTCAAACCTATTACCTTGTGGTGACAATTGAGTTTGAACTAACAAGCAATGAGCACTCATGGTAACAAGTATTTCGTGTGCCAGAAATTACAGAGCCATATTTGCTGCACCTGTCACGGACGAGCATCGTGAACAAAACCGACTTTTGACGAGATGCAATGCCGCAAAGAAAAGGGCCCCTATTTGATTGCAATGAATGTTCTATATCGTACCCTCAATGTTGTGCACTAATTTTGCTTATGATTGAAGTCCGCACAGTCTACTACCTTCACCAAAACCACAAATCAAGATGACACCCAACTACTCTATTTTTCGACTTAACCTCACAGACTTACAAATGAATTTAGTGGTTTATTTTGTAAATAGAGTTAGTAACTTCCTTTCACTTTCAGTTACTATAGAGTAACTATAGAGTTATGCTATATTTGGGAGTTTGGAGCGAAGAAAGAGAAAGAGACATTTGTTTGGTAATTTGGGAGTTTGAAGGAGAAGAGACATATCTAACAAAAATTTTTCTCTCCTCTTTCCAAATTAGAGATAATGTTTTGGAGAGAAGATTTTCACTAAGGGTCCGTTTGGTTCAAAGTAATATATGTTCTAACTCGGTGAAAAGTAATATGGTGAAATAAATTTTCACCTATTTAGAACTAAATTTTCTTTTTAATTCTCGTTAAAAATTTCATAGTTAAACAGTTGCCTTAGCGAGCAGGTGCGAGGTGCGGGTGGTTCAGACTGCCGATAAAAGATGCAAACTTGTTGGTGAACTTTAGTATTACGAAACTGGTCAAGGTATCTAAGAAACTGAAGCGCATGTTTGCTATTACAATGTGATAGTGGAAATGGTGACCTCTGGTTCCTCAAATACTGACCAAATGTGTTCCAATCTCTCCTCTTTTGGGACTCGTATCGGCTCGGCGTGGCGGGTTGGTCCCTGGGTGATCTAGATGACCCTTCAGCGGATTCTTTCGCTCGGTCTATTGAAATATAACCACTGTGTACATTAGGTAGGGGAAAAAGAACCTGCCATTTCCACTCGACCCCTTGTTAGTCTTGCTACACTACACGACACGAGTCTAGGGTAAAGTTGAAGCAGACACGGTCAAGTGAAGTCGACTTCACAAGTGATTCAACATACCATATATATATATATATATATATATATATATGCTATATACAGCATAAATTAATGAATGGAAATGGAATAAGTGAAGAGTGAGGTAGGGTGGTGGGGAAGATATTTATTTTTGTCTTATTTTTGTATGTACTCCCCCGCCTGTGATATGCACAGAGTAGTACAAAAATTTCCTTCAAAGTATTACCTTTTTGGAGATCAACACCACGATCAGGCCGCTTTTCTTCATCATCTCCTGTAGATAACAATACATTTCCCTCCTTTGCTCCGTCCACCAATTCAATGTTTTGTTTTGTTCATCACCATCTTCTAATTATTTTCACAAATCATCATTGCCAACCCGTGTGAATATACATGGGTTTACATTGTTGTCTTCATCTTCGGTTGGACCTTGGTCTTCTAGGCTTTTCCTCCTCCCATGGATATTATGATCGCCGCTAATCTCAAACCCCAATTTCAATTCTGATTTGGGTGTTGGGTATGTCAACTTTCAGGAAACGTGATAGAAGTGCTTATCATTGAAATAACATGGATGATCATAAAAGTTGATGCACATTTTGTAGAGAAGGTAAAACAAAACAATTTGTCTTTTTCTTCGAACCCATAAACGTAAGGCCCTTAGTTTTTGGTTGCCTCGTATATGCATAATCGTGATTGCCGGCGAGGTATTATTCGGTGTGGCAGAAGATAGCAGGTCGGTGTGGTTAAACATTCATAAGGCAGCAGACCAAAAAAAGCAGGTCGGCGTGGCCATAAATGACCAAAAACTCCATTGGTGCTCGGCCAGAGAGAAGATGCGAACCCTTTATAATCCATAAGGTCTCTAGTCGGCTAAAAGGTTTTCACCACCTGTTGGTTGCAGTTAGGAGGCTCTGGTGATCAGTGGAAGGAGATGGCAGGAGTCAAAATTAAGAAATAGTGTTATTCGTGCCGTGTTGTGTTCTACTTGGATTGTGTTCGTGTTAGCTAAAAAAACACAAATTGGTGTCAATTCTTCTTTTTGGTCGAATTTCAGACCGAGACAACACGACAAAAGTTTTTTAGACGCGAATACGCACGACTTACTATTTATTTCATCTAACACAAACAAAAACTCTATAAAAATGACACAACATGACAAACGCATTTTTTTTAAATTTCATTCTCAATTGAAAATATAGACACGATAATTCGACTTAAAACGCAACTTATTATCTTGACATATTGTACAAATGAAATAATTTTCATCCAAATGCACTTGAATCATACGAATGAAACTATTTTCATCCAACTTCGCATATTCCCTTTCTCAATAAAAATGAATATACACATAAATATGTTTGATCACCACCAGAAAGACCTATTCTAGGGAAGATAAATATTAATTATGAATGCCAACTCAATAATAAGTTTCGTAATAACCCCGAGGAGGAACTGAAGTAGGTTGTTGTGCTGGCATAGGTGTTAATGCTACTGGTTGTGATTAACCCTGCCGCAGGTACTTGTGGGAGCAGCAGCAGTTTAGGACAATAGCAGGTTACGGGTACTTGATGAACTGTTTATCATCCAAAGAGATCAAGGAGGTCCAGAAATATGTAGACAGGGGTGGTGACTTTCAAGCGCTTGAATGAGAGTCTCCCGAGATTTAAGGCAGAAAAACTTCATTCACCTCCAATTGGATTAATCCTTCTATAAACAACATCAATATAAGCAAAATATCCACCATAAACCAACTGTAATACCAACATTAAGCATTGTAAAGTCAACATAGGCCTATAAATTCATAGTCCCAATTCAAATCAAATAGCATCTGAACAGGTGAAACATTCTTAGCAGGTGTGTTCATAAAGCGACAATGTCTAACATGTGAGTTCATAAATTGACAATGTTCATAAATTGAAACATTCTGAACCGGTGAGTTCATAAACATTCTGAATAGGTGGTCAACATTAAGCGTTAATAGAAATATTGAGTTCATAAAGAACATTTTACACAGGTGAAACAAATATCCAACTCAATAAGAAAATACAAATTGACAATGTCTACGACACTTCTAAATATCCAACTTCATTTCAAGCTAAGAGATGAAGTAGACATCATGGTTTGTAGCGGTGGCAGGGGTCGCGATTGAGTATGAAGAAGGCGAAACTGGCCAAACAGTCCATTAAGTTAATGGAGGGGTGATAGGGATGTCAATGGCCTTAGCGACCCAAGCAGGCTATTTTTTATCAGTTTGGCCTTAGCGACCCAAACAGGCCTTTTTTATCCGTTAACGACATTACAATTCCAGGGATGAAAAAATTTCAACCAACATGTGATCAACTGGTGACTTTTGCTTCGATTATACATTGGGGCGGCTGAGTGACGATCAATCAAGTTCCATTACATAAAAGAAATCAAGATAAGGCCTGTACATGACCGTCAAAAAAATTAAAAAAGAAAAGAACATTTGTAAAATATTAACAATGCATTAAAATCAAATTAATAAATCAAAAGGAAATAAAAGCAATAGAGTGATATATCTTATTCTACATGACAGATTCAATAGTTGTTGATATTTTCTTAAGCAAATACTCCAAAATCATCCTCAACAACCACCACAAACCCTAAAGCTAAAGTATTTAGACAAATCTTACACTTCCTTAAAACTTAAGTCAACTCATGTTATCCCAGCAGTATATATATATATATATATATATATATATATATATATATATATATATATATATATATATATATATATATATATATATATATATATAGCAGTAGTATATACAGCAATTTATATGTAAGTGTTTTCTTAATATTTATACTTTTCATTGAAACTTTGTATTCCCTTTTAAATATTAGTTGCACAAGAATCATATCTATATCCCAAACTTGAGTTTAGGGATACTTATTAGTGAATTTTATTTTTATTTTTTTGTTCTAATTAGATTCATAACTGAGGTCTTTTTGTGTGTGGACATATGCATGTGTGTGATTTTGAGCTTCACTTAGTTAACATATTATGGGATTATTGTTATTTGTATAGGATCTGATGTAAAAGTAATGGCATTTGTACGAGCATTCTCCTTTGATGAAGTCAAATCTTGAAATTGGGATATGAATTTGATGAATATATATAAACTCTTGATTCTTTTATTACATCAAAAATATTTTTTTCTCTTTTCTATAATTAGTCTCTCACTCATGCAAACTCTTATTAGTTGTTTATGTTTGTGATTGTGGGAGAGATAATAAGCACTATAAGTACCACAATTTTGATAATTTGGATTTTTCTTTATAGATCTGGAGGTCTCATCAAAATATGTATCACAATATAGGTCCTTATCTGTAGAGTTAAATGTTCTCTTCTTTCAGGTTTGTTGAGTGAGCATTTCATAAATGGACCCTTGATTTTTGGAATTTGGATGGTGAGTTACTTTCTCTCTACTTTTATCAGTCTTTCTATTTTGTTGGGTTTATAATCTTCTTTAATTTTAATTAAACTCTTAATAGCACATGATGATATGTGTTAGTTTTTTTTTAACAATTTTATTGATTTCTTTAACATTGCAGTACAACTATCTTCAACTCTCTGTTCAGTTGATTTCTTGATAACACATGATGACATGTTTATTTTTTAGATCCCTAATGTATAAGGGTGTTTCAATCTTCACGGCTATATTTGTGGGTAAGGGTCCCTCAAAGACCCCCCCTTCAGCTTAAAGAAAATATGATGTTGAGGGACCCCCAGGGTTTCTCCACCGTAGAAGTGCCATATTGGAGAAGGAACCCCCCCGGGTCCCTCCACCGCAGAAGTGCCATATTGAAGAAGGAACCCCCTCGGGTCCCTCCACCGGAGAAGTCCATATTGGAGAAGGAACCCCCAGGGTCTCTTCACCGCAGAAGTCCAAGTAGAGAAAGGCCACCGTAAGGGTCCCTGCAGAAACTCAAGTTGAGAAAGGGCCACCGCAAGGGTCACTGCAGAATATCAAGTTGAGAAGGGCCACTGCAAGGGCCACTAAAGAAGTCCAAGTTGATAAGGGCCACCACAAGGGTCCCTGCATAAACTCAAGTTAAGAAAGGGCCATCGCAAGGGTCACTGCAGAAACTCAAGTTGAGAAGGGCACCGCAAGGGTCACTGCAAAAGTACAAGTTGAGAAGGGCCACCACAAGGGTCACAACAGAAACTCAAGTTGAGAAGGGACACTACAAGGGTCACTACAGAAGTTCAAGTTGAGAAGGGCCACCGCAAGGGTTCCTGCAGAAGTCCAAGTTGAGAAGGTCCACCACAACGGTCCCTGCAGAAACTCAAGTTGAGAAAGGCCACCGCAAGGGTCCCTATAGAAGCCCAAGATGAGAAGGGATACCACAAGGGTCATTGCAGAAGTCTAAGTTGAGAAGGGCCACCGCAAGGGTCTCTGCAGAAACTCAAATTGAGAAAGGGCCACCGCAAGGGTCACTGCAGAAACTCAAGTTGAGAAGGGCCACCGCAAGGGTCATTGCGTAAGTCCAAGTTGAGAAGGGCCACCATAAGGGTCCCTGCAGAAACTCAAGATGAGAAGGGCCCCGCAAGGGTCACTGCAGAAGCCTAAGTTGAGAGGGACTCCGCAATGGTTCCTGTAGAAATGACATTTGAGAAGGAACCCGCCAAGGCTTTCTCAACAGCAAAAATGATGTTTGAGAAGGAACCCCCACTAGGGTTCCTCAAAAGCATAAACTTACATGGGAGGAGTGACCCACAAGGTCCTTCCCCCTCAGCTCCTAGAAAACCAAGTTAGGATGATGGGGTGTCTACCATAAGAAACTCCTTATAATGAAAAAGAGCAGAAGTACTAACACTTATTTTTTTTGTACAGTTTGCCTAGTTGAGCAAGCAGGGTTTAAGTGGGCCAATTGGGATCTCTTGGGAGTTTTGGCTTGGCGGCTGAGGGACAAGGTATGTTGAGAAATCTCAACCACTTAACACTATAAGATTGAGAGAATACTAGTAGGAAGACCCAGAAGTCCCTCAAGACTACACACACTGCACACTTGGTCACAAGTGAAGTGAGCGGCCAAAGAGCTGGCTGCTCACAAGGAATAAACTCTTTAAAAAAAATAACTTTTTCAAGAGAGGGGGTCCTCGAGGTCCCTCTCAAGAAAAATAATGATTTTAGAAGAGAAGGGTCCTTAAGGCCTCCTCCCTCAAGATTTGCAATGATTGCACCAAAACTTACCGTTTCAAAAGATATTTAGCAAATAAGATATTTTGTCTCCATTAGAAGACATATTTGCTTTTTGATATTTGTTGGCACTAAGTGGCACCTGCTAGAGGTCACAGGCAGAGCTGCCTGTAAGTAGGGATAAATAGTACACTATAGACTTTGTCCCTCACCAACCCACTAATTTTTGGCACCAAAAGTGCCAACCCATCCCTAGTGCCCAAGTATAAATAGGATCCCAGGGCAAGGTCATAAAAAAAAGATAGAAAAACTCAATAGCAAAGTCACTCTGTCAAAATCACTCCAGAACCTCTCTAGTATTCTCTCCCTACTCTTTCTCTAAGTGCTAAGTGCCTTGCTCTTTCACTCCCCACTGACAGCAATCACTCTCAGGAGCTCCTCTTGAGAAAATTACTATTATTATTGTTGAAGTTCATCTTCTTGCAGGGAGGGAGTTCCAGCTTGAGCTCTATTTTTACCAAAAGGAGAAGGTATCATCAGAAGCTGCTCCAAAAGTTCTTGAGAACCTTGTAGACAACGTCCATTGGAGTGGGTCACGCCTCACCCTTTCCAGATATTCATAGACCCCAGTCTCACTACCCTCCTACGTTTGGCGACTCTGCTGGGGTGTATCCTCAATTCCATGGACGAATAAGGTTTTAACGTGTCTAAGCAGCTCATTTTTTTATGGCATTCCATCTGGAAATGGAGCTCCCAGTGGCTAGACTACTCAGAAAGAAGTGGTGGTGATCGGAGCCAAGGTACCTGCTCCTTCGAGAGGGCAGACCAGTTCACCGATGGTGCCTCCGATGACAGGTATCAATCTTATGGGTATATTTTTTGTGTTTTGAAGCAAAACAACGTAAACCTAGCAAGTTTGGGGTCAAGGATGCGTAACACCAGCATTACCCTCCTCCGGAGGGGCAACCGCTCCAGCGGTGCTTTCGATAGAAGTAGCTCCGCCACTGAGGGTGGCACTGGAGAAAGTTGTGACCCCATCAGGCTCACCAATAGCAAAGAGCATGAATTTAGAGGAATCACACTCCAAAGTCATTACTATTGAGGAGGTGAGGAAGCTGCTCTCCTTCTCCTAGGGGGAGGGACATCCTCTATATGAGGAGTTGTAGGACCCTTACCCACAAAAGGTGAACGAGAAGCCATACATAGAGGGTACCTTCTGCCAAATTTTATCCAGTTTAGTGGAAAAGGGGAAAATACAAACGAGGCACCCTCATCAGAAATGGGATACGAGGAACTCCCAATAAAAAATTGCCATCAGGCACCCTCAGCATAAATGGGGTGAGAGGAACTCCCCAACAAATAGGGTCACGAGACACCCTCGGCTGGCAGCGCACTCCTCATGGTAACCACAGTCGTCGAGGAACCCTTAAAAGTATTAGTTATCGGTGAGGACCCCATGGAAGGGGTAGGTACAAAGTCAACCCGCGAGGGACCCTCGGATAGGATACCAACCCGCGAGGAACCCTCGGGTGAAAATTCAACCCGCGAGAACCCCGGGTAATACTTGTCATCAATGAAGAATTTTTGACAACGGACCCTCTAGTCGAAATATCATCCGACGAGGAACCCACTTAGAGTCAATACTTCCCACAAAGACTCTAAAGTCACAAAGCAATCCGGCAAGGAACCCGCAGAAGCGAAACCAAATCGCAAGAAACCTTGGGTGTCCCTCGTCGCCAATAAAGAACCCTCAACTGTAGCAGCCTCAGAAGGCAAACCCAAGTGTGAGGGACTCTTAAACCCAATTCCACCAGACTAGGAACCCTCGACGAAGAATAAGGTAGAGATACCCCCACTTGAAGAAAGTTGCAAAGTGCCCGCTTATCCAAACCTAATACCACCAAGTGAGGAACCCTCGACGAAGCATGAGGTCGAGATACCCCCACTAGAAGCAAGTTTTAAATTGCCCGTTTCACCAAACGCGGTACCGCCAGGCGAGGAACCCTCGATGAAATGAGAGGTCGAGACACCCCTCATTCACGACAGTCGTCGAGGAACCCATGGGCAATAATGTCGCCGAGAAACCCATGGGTAGTAATGGCACGCGAGGAACACAAAGGCTACGAACCTACAACAGAAAAAAGTGCTACTAGATTCCTTAATAAGCGAGGAACTCACCACTATAGTGGGTCACGAGGCACTTGCGTTTAGAAACGCGCTACTCGTAGCAGCAATAGTTGGCGAGGGACCCCCATATGTGTCAAAATCATTCATGGAACCCCCTATATCTGAAACTTCATTTGGCAAGGAACCCACTACAGAAAATGGCAATCGCGAGGACCCCTTGCTAGCAATAAAGCGTTAGGAAATAATGGGAGGCGAGGAACCCCTATTAACATTGGCAGTCGGCGATTCACCCTCAGACATGAGGTCGACGCGCGAGGAACTCCTACTAGTATGGGAAGTTGGCGAGACACCCTCAAATATGTCGTCGACGCGTGAGGGACCCCCTGTAATCATGCTAGGATCAGTGAGTGAGGAACTCCTCAAAGATAAAAGAGGAGACGAAAAGTTAATTGTGCTTAAAGTCTCACATGAGGAACCCATAGTAGCAGCAACTATTGACGAGGGACCTTTGGCAGTGGGTACCATAGTTGAAATTCTATAGGGCAATTAACCCCCAAAGGAAAACTCAAATGAGGAATCTCTAATAAACTCGTTCCTCAACGAAAGACTCCATGTAACAATCATTCTAAGCGAGGAACCCCGGGAAGGGAGTAGCTCTCTCGAGGAACCCCCAAAGTTAAGGCCTCATGTGAGGGATCCGTAGTTGAAACAATAACAAACGAGGAGCCTTGGGCGGCTGAGACTTCATACGAGGAACTGTCGCATGAGGAATCCACAATCAACAAAAGTTCAAGCGAGGAACCCTCACTAATTAGAACAGATGGCGAGGAATCATCACCCATTTCGTTTGGCGCCTTAGAAGCAGTACCTCACACAAGACAAGGGTAAGAAGTCATTTCTCCACACGAGGAACCCTCGGTAACGAAACTAATGGGCGGGTAACCCTTGGTAGCAGAGACCTCAAATGTAGAACCCAAGGTCATGAGGAAACCCTCAGATGCCGTTGGCGAAGAACCCATGGAAAAATAAGGCTCTGGTATAATTTTCGACGAGGAACCCCCCAGGTCTGGGGGCGGAGCATGAGGAACTCAGGTGAGAAGTTTTGATAGGCGAGAAACCCTTAGATCTTAAACCACTAGCAGTATAAATTTGACATTCGAGGATTAGTGCACAAGGAACCCGCAAGTGACGAGGAACCCTCGTCGGCGGTAACCATAGATGAGACGGTCAACGAGGAACCCCCCATTGTTGAAAGCGCTGAGACTGGCCCTTTATGGTTGCGAGGAACCCTTGACATTGAAAAAAAAACAAAGACTCCTCTGTTAGCAGCAATGCTTGCAAGAAACCACCCGTTGATAGAAGCACTGGCAAGGAGCCCCCAACAGCGGACCCCCAATAAATTCAGTTCCAAGAGTGGGACCTCTGAGCGAGGAACCCCCACCATTACAGGCAGTGGAGAGGGACCTATATAGGTCCTCCCCCTAAAATTCAACCAGTTGTCAACAGACATCCTCACCACTACAGCTGAGAAGGTACTATGCCTAACTCCTGCCAAGTTTCATTTTCCCAAAGTTTGAACGACATGCTCTAAGTGAAAATAAGTTTTTTTTGTAAAAAAAAATAAGCAATTTTATGAGCACACTCTTTGTAAGAAATATGAAGTGTGACTACAATGCAGAAATGAATACTAGTTATTTTTGTTGGCACTTAAAATTTTGTGCATGACTCATTAACCTACATTATGCGGTGGGTAAACCAGATTTATGTGTTTTTTTCTTAAAAGAAGAGTATAACCTCTACTAGATTAGAAGATAACCCATGATATAAGGAACTTTCCTCATCATACTTGGGGGATATCCAACCCAAAAGTAAAAGTATAGTGAGTAAAGTCCCTACAGACACGACAGGATCAGCAGGAGGTTATCCTCCTAATAATAATAATAATAATAAAAAATTCACTACATTTTTTCTTTATTATTATTATTATTATTATTATTATTATTATTATTATTATTATTATTATTATTATTATTCCATACAGATTTACAACCTACAGAACAAGTCCTAACCTTTGTTCTCAAGAAAAAAAATGTAATTGACCAGTTTTCAAAAAATAGAGAGAAGCGGGTCTACCCCCACTCTCTAAACTTGTTATTTTTCTAAGACAAAAAGGTTCCTAAGAAAAGTTTGGAACAAGGACCCTGCAGACCACGGGAAAATTTCAGTATAAAGAAATCATTATTTCTTTACTTAAGATATATGTGAAATTTTATGCAAAGTTTATGGGAAGGAGAATGGCTAACCCCATCTCCTAGTTACTCCCTAAGAAATGAATGTGCATAACAAAAGATATATACCCCAAAGTCACACGGGGTTGCATTAAAAGTACCGCACAGTCACACGGGGTTGTGCTAAAAAAAATATAACTTGCTCAACTATATGCAAGCGCCCCATAGTTAGAGGAGAAGCTTCAAAAGTTAACTTAAGCAACTATGTGCAAGTACCCAACAATTATAGGGAAAGTTTCAAATTATTAACTTTCTCAATTATATGCAAGTACCCCACAGTTAGAGGGACAACTTCAGAATTTAACTTGCTCAGTTGTATGCAAGTACCCCACAGCTAGAGGGGCAACTTCCAAAGTTGAACTTTCTCAGTTATATGCAAGTACCCCGTAGTTAGAGGGGCCACTTCAATTTTTATAACTTGCTCAGTTATATGCAAGTACCTCACAACTAGAGGGGCATCTTCCAATTTGAACTTGCTTGGTTATATGCAAGTACCCCACAGTTAGAGGGGATGCTTCAAAAATTTTAACTTGATCAATTATATGAAAGTGCCCTACAGTTAGAGGGGTAGCTTCCAAATTTTACCTTGCTCAGCCTATATGCAAGTACCCCGCAGTTAGAGGGGTGACTTCAAAATATTAACTTGCTCAGCCTATATGCAAGTACCCCGCAGTTAGATGGGAAGCTTTAAATGTTTTACTTGCTCAGCCTATATGCAAGTACCCCCCAGTTAGAGGGGCAGATTCAAAATATTAACTTTTTCAGCTTATATACAAGTATCCCGCAATTAGAGGCGAAGCTTTAAATGTTTAACTTGCTCAGCCTATATGAAAGTACCCCGCAGTTAGAAGGGCAGCTTCAAAGTTTAACTTGCTCATCTATATGAAAGTACCCCATAGGTATAGGGGAAACTTACAAATTTCACCTTGCTCAGCCTACCCCGCATTTATAGAGGAAGTTTCATAATTTTAACTTGCTGAGTTATATGTAAGAACCCCGCAGTTAGAGAGTAACATCAAAATGACAACTTGCTCAGATCATAGGCAAAGTACCCCACAAACTATGGGGCAATTCCATCATGAAGTTCTCACAGAAAATAGAGCAACTCACATTTTGAGAAAGTGTTAAGTATAATTATATGTGCGACAGTTTCACACCTAAGGCTCCAAGGGCACCGGAGCGCTCATAGTCTTGAGCAAAGGCCAAGTATAAACATAAGGTACAACAGTTTAGTACCTAAGGCTCCAAGGGAAACGGAGCGCTCATCATATTGAGCAACTACAAAATATAAATATAAGGTACGACAGTTTAGTACCTAAGGCTCCAAGGGCACCGGAGCGCTCACAGTATTGAGCAATTGCCAAGCATACATATAAGGTACGACAATATTGTTCCTAAGG
This sequence comes from Sambucus nigra, assembly GCA_949130495.1. Classification (NCBI taxonomy): domain Eukaryota; kingdom Viridiplantae; phylum Streptophyta; class Magnoliopsida; order Dipsacales; family Adoxaceae; genus Sambucus; species Sambucus nigra. The sequence continues at coordinate 370,561,719 of OX422210.1, read as the reverse complement.
CTCTAAGGGCACCTGAGCGCTCAAAATATTGAGCAACTTCTAAGTATAAATATAAGGTACGACAGTTTAGTACCTCAGGCTCCAAGGGCAACGGAGCGCTCATCACATTGAGCAACTGCCAAGTATGAATATAAGGTACGATAGTTTTGTACCTAAGGCTCCAAGGGCATCAGACCGCTCGCAGTATTGAGAAATTGCCAGGCATACATATAAGGTACGACAGTTTAGTACCTAAGGATCCAAGGGCACTGGAGCGCTCACAGTATTGAGCAAGTGCCAAGTATAAATATAAGGTATGATAGTTTAGTACCTAAGGCTCCGAGGGCACTGGAGCGCTCACAGTATTGAGCAAGTGCCAAGCATACATATAAGGTACGACGGTTAAGTACCTAAGGCTCCAAGGGCACCGGAGCGCTCACAGTCTTGAGCAAGTGTCAAGTATAAATACAAGGTGTTCCAGATGGGCACCTAAGGCTCCAGGGGCACGGGAGCGCTCACAGTCTTGAGCAAGTGCCAAGTATAAACATAAAGTGCTCTAGATGAGTACCTAAGGCTTCAAGGGCATCGGAGCGCTCACAGTCTTGAGCAAGTGCCAAGTATAAATATAAGGTGCGCCAGTTGAGCACCTATGGATCCTAGGACACCGAGCCCTCACAGTCTTGAGGGAGTGTCAAGTATAAATATAAGGTGAGACCGTTTAGCACTTAAGTCTCCAAGGGCACCGGAGCGCTCACAGTCTTGAGCAAGCGTCAAGTATAAATATAAAGTACGAAAGTTTAGCACCTAAGGCTCCAAGGGCACCGGAGCGCTCACAGTCTTGAGCAACTGCCAATTATAAATAAAAGGTACGAAAGTTTCGTGCACAAGTCTCTCAACATTACAAGACACTTATGCACGAGGGGGCTAATATTGAGAAGTCCTCAAGCAAGTGAAAAAAATAATAAAATAGCCTAGAGTGTGGGGATCCACTTAGAGTGGCTCCACCTACCCAAGATTGCAAGTTTGACAGAAAATAGCCTAAGGCGAGGGCATCTACCTTGAATGACCCCTCTTCCCAAACTTGATGCTACAAAAAAGGACTCAAGGCGAGGGGCTCACTGCGAGCAACCCCTCCACCCATGATAGAAGGCCAAGGGAGAGGGGCTCACAGCGAGCATCCCTCTACCAAATATAGAAGGCCACAGAAGAAGGCAAAGGGCGAGGGGCCCACCACGAGTAACCCCTCCGCCCAAGATAGAAGACCACAAAAAAAGGCCAAGGGCGAGGGGCTCACCACGAGTAACCCCTCTGCCCAAGATAGATGGCCACCGAAGAAGGTCAGGCAAGCCGCCCATCGCGAGTAACCCCTCCACACAAGATAGAAGGCCACATAAGAAGGCCAAGTGTGAGGGGCTCACATTGAGCAACCCCTCTACCCAAGATAGAAGGCTACCGAATAAGGCCAAGGGCGAGGGGCTCACCGCGAGCCACCCTTTACCCAAAATAGAAGGCTATATAAGAAGGACAAGGGCAAGTGTCCCACTGCGAGTAATCCCTCCGCCAAAGATAGAAGGCCACAGAAGAAGGCCAAGGGTGAGGGGCCCTCCGCCCAAGATAAAAGGCCAGGGGCGAGCGGCTCACCGCGAGAAACCCCTCCGCCTAAGATAGAAGGCCACAAAAGAAGGCCAAGGGCGAGGGGCGCCAAGGGAGAGGGGTGCACTTTAAGCAACCCTCTACCCAAGATGGAAGGCCACAAAAAAAGGCCAAGGACTAGGGGCTCACCATGAGCAACCCCTCTAAACAAAGTAGAAGGCCACAGAAGAAGGACAAGAACGAGGGGCTCATCGCGAGTAACCCCTCTAAACAAAGTAGAAGGCCGTAGAAGAAGGACAAGAATGAGGAGATCACCGCGAGTAACCCCTCTACCCATGTAGATACCCAGATAAGGAGGTCCACTATAAGTGGCCTCATCTACAAAACTTGGGATGAAGTGACACACAACACCAAAATGACCAAATTATCACCTTTCAGCTGGCCACCCTTGTCAAGATCATTGACCGTGACAACAAACACGCGTTTTGTGTCACGGTCATTGACCTTGACAAGACCGTGACAAATAATTGTCACGGTCATTGACCGTGACAAGTCTGTGACAAATGTAGTTGTCACGGACTTGTCACGGTCAATAATCATGACAATTCTTTAAATAATTGTCACGGTCAAGGACCTTGACACGACCGTGACAACTTCTGCAGCAAAAACCCTTTCCCCTTCTTCCCCCCTCGCCGTTTCCCTCCTTTTTCCAACTCTCTCTCTCTGTACGCTGCTCTCTCTCTCTCTCTCTCTCTCTCTCTCTCTCTCTCTCTCTCTCTCTCTCTACTTTCAGGTTAATTTCTCTATCTCTGTTCCATTTATATATATGTTTGTGTGTATATATATATACATATGTGTGTGTGTGTGCGTGTGTGGAGGGTGGGGTAGGGGTGGGGCAGGGTGGGGGGCTGTCGTGTGTGTGTGTGTATGTGGTGGGTGGGGGTGGGGAGGCGGGGGCAGGGTGGGGGTTGGGGGTGGCACGGGGGGGGGGGGGGGGGCTGTTGTGTGTGTGTATATGTGTGGGGGGTGGGGGTGGGGCAGAATGGGGGGCTGTTGTGTGTGTGTGGTGGGTGGGGGTGGGGAGGGGGGGGGGGGGGTAAGGCAAGGTACCATTGTAATTCTCTTAATATCGTGTTTTGATGATTCTATGATATAATATATATTGTTTCAAGGTTGACTCATTGTAGATAAAAACATTCACATAGTAAGATTAAATTGAATCGATCCATAGATTCTATAATTACATCCACTAAAATATAATTAATAAATGAAACAAGTAGCTCGTTATCTATTTGACACACATGAAGATGTCGAAGAATGGAAAAAGTAAGTTTCGATTATTATAATGTTTAAAATTATTTTAGATTATTTTATACATGATTAATTTTGTAATATGCAAAAAATATGAAGCCCGTGAGAACAATAAAAGACGAAAAACAATGGTACAATCAGACAGCGAATTAGGCTGTGGTTGACACAAGAGGTAATTATAATGAAAATAGTCGTTATATAACGTTACATTACACTCAAATTTTACCACTAATATTATTAATTTATCTATATTCTCAGCTCCTAAAGACAGGTGATGCGACATCAAGGCTTGCTCGTCTAGCCACTGGACCCTTGTTCGTGGCACAAGAGTACAAAAAGTATCGATTGAACGGTTACATTTTTAACGCTAAAGTGTACGAGGAAAGTACAAATGTATAGAACTCAGGAATTTCATACAAGGCTCTTACTTTCTTTCGAGCGAGCGCAAAAGATAAAAACCTCGTTGAAGCTGAAATAACTTACTATGGTGTAATCCAAAATATATTTGAATTGGATTATATAAGCTTCAAAGAGGTTGTATTTTACTGTGACTGGGTAAGAGTTGAGGATAAAAATGTTTGTAAAGTTGATCCTGTCACCAATTTGATGATGGTTGACTTGTCCAAGTTGAAGAGCAATGACCACGTGAGCGATGAACCGTTTGTTTGTGCATTTCAAAAGGTTAAGCAAGTGTTTTATTCAGAGTATATCAACAACGAGCCGTGGTCAATTGTCCAACACGCTCCAAGGCATCTAAATAGTAGTGTGGATGACTTGGATGCTCCTACCGAATATCAATCCATTTTTTATGATAACCCGAATTTGAAACAATTTTTCAATTTGTAATAAATATTTCAATTTGTACCGAAACATCCATTTTTAATGCTTTTAATTGATTTGCACTTTATCATTTTCACTCTTGTGTAGTGTGCGTGTGTGGAGAGGATATTAATACATAAATATTCCAACTACATCTAAGTTTTGTTTATACTAATTCATGAATATACGCTTCTTACCTTTAATAGGTGATTAGTACATAGTTATTTGGGGTGTCCTATTTATGGAGAGGAGACTGAATCTCTTCGTCTATGCGAACACTAAGAAATGCCATAATCCTACGGAGTTATGCTCTGCAAATTCCTCCCAACCGTTATGTAGACAAACATCACCAGTTGAAGTTGTCAATTCCACTTTCCATACCCCACCACTTGGAACCTCTAGCAAAACATGGGAGACCATTGGAAGGTGGAATTAACAACTTCAACTGCTGATTTTTGGCTACACAACGGTTGGAAGGAATTTGCAGAGCATAACTCCATATGATTATGGCATTTCTTAGTGTTCAGATATGAAGGGAATTATATTTGACGTGATTGCCTGGGGTACATTAGTTGGAATGAGGTGCCATATGAGCTCAAGTTAGCTGTTTGGGTGACACTACAGGTAATGTATTTATATTTATATGTCAATTTCGATTTCAATTTCAATTTATATTTATATTTATATTTATCTATAATTGCGGGGCAGATACTAATTTTACTTTATTTTATTTTAGGGGACATGGAATGTCCCTGAGGGTAGGCCACATATGCTCGATACTTATGTGGCTCTTCGGACGAGAAGGGAAGGATAAGGAGGTGTTCCCGAGCGTCGCGGTACAAAATCTCTTTTTCGGCTAAATAGTTTGTAGATTTGAGATAATTGATGGTGATGTTGTTTCTTCTTAAATAGTTTCTATTTTGAATGTATATTTGCATTATCTCTAGTTTATTTGGATATATGATGTTTGAACAGGTACAACGTTGATATAACAGGTACAAATATACTGCTGGGTAGTGGTAGTGGCCATACTGCCCAACAGATTTTTTTTCAATTCTGCCCAAAATTGTCACAGTCATTGACCGTGACAAGACCGTGATAAAAGTTATCACGGACTTATCACGGTCATTGACCGTGACAATTTTTTTAAAAGGGGTTAATGCTTTGTTACGGTTATTAACCGTGACTAAACGTGTCACGGTCCGTGACACGACCATGACAATTCTTACGAATTTGTCACGGTCAATGACCGTGACACGTTCGTGAAAAAAAAATTGTCTCGCCCCAAATTGTCACGATCATTGACCTTGACAAGTCCAACTTGTCAAGGTCAATGACCGTGATAATTCGACAGATTTGGTGTAGTGACAAGACATTTAACGACCCTAAGGGGGAATGATGAAGGAACCCTGGGGTTTGTCAAAATAAAAAAAAATGAATTTATGGCATAAAAAGCCTTTTGGTCTACCCAACACAAAAGACTTTGCACGAGGGGCTAATATAGAAGGGTGTTTTAAGCTTCACTACTATATTTATAGGTGAGGGTCCCTCAAAGACCCCCCTTCAGCTTACAAAAAATATGAGGTTGAGGGACCCCAGGGTCCATCCACCGTAGAAGTGCCATATTGGAGAAGGAACCCCAGGGTCCCTTCACCGCAAAAGTGCCATATTAGAGAAGGACCCCCAGGGTCCCTCCACCGTAGAAGTGCCATATTGGAGAAGGAACCCCCAGGGTCCCTTCACCGTATAAGTGCCTTATTGGAGAAGGAACCCCCAGGGTCCCTCCACCAGAGAAGTGCCGTATTAGAGAAGGAACCCCTAGGGTCCTTTCACCGCAGAAGTCCAAGTTGAGAAGGGCCACCGTAAGGGTCCCTTCATAAACTCAAGTTGAGAAAGGGCTACCGCAAGGTTCACTGCAGAAACTTAAGTTGAGAAGGGCCACTACAAGGGTTAATTCAAAAGTCAAAGTTGAGAAGGGCCACCGCAAGGGTCCCTGCAAAAACTAATGTTGAGAAAGGGCCACCGCAAGGGTCACTGCAGAAGTCCATGTTGAGAAGGCCCACCGCAAGGGTCACTAGAGAAACCCAAGTTGAGAAGGCCCACTGTAAGGGTCACTGCAAAAGTTCAAGTTGAGAAGGGCCACCGCAAGGGTTCCTGCAGAAGTCCAAGTTGAGAAGGGACACTGCAAGGGTCCTTGCAGAAACTCAACTTGAGAAGGGCCACAGCAAAGGGTCCCTGCAGAAATTCAGGTTGAGAAGGGCCCGCAAGGGTCCCTGCATAATCTCAAGTTGAGAAAGGGCCACCGCAAGGGTCCCTGCAGAAAATCAAGTTGAGAAGGGCCACCGGAAGGGTCATTGTGGAAGTCCAAGTTAATAAGGTCCACTACAAGGGTCCCTGCAGAAACTCAAGATGAGAAGGGCCCCGCAAGGGTCAGTATAGAAGCCCAAGTTGAGAGGGACTCCACAAGGGTCCCTGCAGAAATGACATTTAAGAAATAAACCCCCAAGGCTTCCTCAACAACAAAAATGATGTTTGAGAAGGATGCCCCCACTAAGGTTCCTCAACAGCATAAACTTACATGGGAGGAGGGACCCGCAAGGTCCTTCCCCCTCATCTCCCAGAAAACCAAGTTAGGATGATGGGGTGTCTACCATAAGCAACCCCTCATCATGAAAAAGAGAAGAAGTACTAACACTTATTTTCTTGTATAGGTTGCCTATTTAAGCAACCAGGGCTCAAGTAGGCCAATTGGGATCTCTTGGGATGTTTGGCTTGGCGGTTGAGGGACAAGGTATGTTAAGAAAGCTCAGCCACTTAGCACTATAGGATTGAGAGACTACTAGTAGCAAGACCCAGAAGTCACTCAAGACTACACACACTTCACACTTGGTCACAGGTGAAGTGAGCGGCCAAAAAGCTAGTTGCTCACAAGGAATAAACTCTTTTCAAAAAAATGACTTTTTCAAGAGAAGGGGTCCCCGAGGTCCCTCTCAAGAAAAATAATGATTTTAGAAGTTACCGTTTCCTTAAGGCCTCCTCCCTCAAGATTTGCAAAGATTGCACCAAAAGTTACCATTTTAAAAGATATTTAACAAATCAGATATTTTGTCTCCATTAAAAGACATATTTGCCTTTTGATATTAGTTAGCACCAAGTGGCACCTACTAGAGGGGACAGGCAGAACTTCCTACAGGTAGGGACAAATAGTACACTACAGACTTTGTCCCTCACTAACCCTCTAAGTTTTGGCACCAAAAGTGCTAACCCATCCCTAGTGCCCAAGTATAAATAGGACCTATGGGAAAGGTCATAAAAAAGATATAAAAACTCAATAGCAAAGTCACTCTGTCAAAATCACACCAGAACCTCTCTAGTATTCTCTCCCATCTCTCTCTCTAAGTGCTAAGTGCCTTGTTCTTTCACTCCCCACTAACAACCATCACTCTCAGGAGCTCCTCTTGAGAAAATTACTATTATTGTTGTTGAAGTTCATCTTCTTGCAGGGAAGGAGTTCCAGCTTGAGCTCCATTTTTACCAAAAGGAGAAGGTCTCATTAGAAGCTGCTCTAGAAGGTCTTGAGAACCTTGTAGACAGTGTCCATTGGAGTGGGTCACGCCTCACCCTTTCCAGATATTCACTACCCTCCTACACATGTTAACCTTTATTGTCATTTTGTTCATTCATCTTATTTGGTTATTTTTAAAAAAATAAACAATATGATATCTCTGTACAAAGGTCAACAATAGTACTGCCTCCAAGGCTCCAATAGTACTGCCTCCATTATAGTTCCTTTCCACTGATTTTCTAATCAGTTATTGTTACTTCCATTTTACGAGTCCCCTGTCTTAAGTTGTATCAACAATCTTCTCCTAGAACCAATGTAAACAATGGATTCTTGTTATTAACAATGAATGCAATGGATTCTTTAGTTATATCAGCAAGCTTCCATTTTACGAGTCCTCTATTTCAACTATTAACAATGGATCATTGTTCTCTCCTTCTCAGTTGTTTCAAGTTGTTTGTAACACTTGAATTCTAATTTTCTTGTAATCGATGAGGAAACATATAATCGTTAAAAAATTATCTTGAACCCATATTACATTCACTAGCACATCAAATATAATACTAAGAATTTACTATTAGATGTATAATGTAAAAGAGTTAAGTTACAAGTAACCGTTATGCACTTATATATATTGGGAAACGGTATATAGATGTTTTGTTAGCGGACTATATTTTTGTCGTTTTGCGATTATGCACTTTTCAAATTTTTTTCATTTTGCGATTATGTACTTTGGAAATTTTCGTCATGCCTTTAGGCACATGTATCCACTAGTGTGTATATATATACACTAGTGGATACATGTGCCTATATATATATATATATATATATAGTGTGAGTGTGTGTGTGTGAGAGAGAGAGGGGGGAGAGAGAGAGAGAGAGAGAGAGAGAGAGAGAGAGAGAGAGAGAGAGAGAGAGAGAGAGAGAGAAACTAACGTCCAATTCTAAATCTAACGAATATATTAGAAATGACACACATCCATTAATACTAAAAACTATAACACCCAACCAAGAATATACAAGAATAAACATACTCCAAAATACAAATAACTCAATATTGTATCATTTTGATTTCATAATGATAAAACTCCAAGTTCTGTAGGTCAATTTACCTCCATCCTAAATGTGATCATGTGATTACACGGATGAAAAATGTATGGCTTTATGATCTTTACCATTGATAAAGTTTTCTGGTGGAACAAGGGCCTCATAGAAGGATACACAAGCTATGTTTTATAATCGAAATAAGACAGTCTAATAAACTTAGGTCACATGAATATGCTATACTATTACGCAAATATTTAAGAAAAGACTAAAACATTTCAAAAGTGACTTGACAAATAACACAAATATTATTCAAATATCAAGTCTAACTCATCAAAAAATCACAACGACCCATATACGTACAAAAATTTATGAACACACTTTCTAATTTAATTTCCATGCAAATTTTTTTAGTGAATATAGAATGAGATGAATAAAAAGAAAACATGTACATAAACATTTATGTGTTTATAGATAGAGATTTTGAAGAAGAAGAAGAAGAATAAGAATTCCAAAAACTTTATTGAGAAATCTCATGGGAGAATGACACGGGGTCGTCGTGTCGGTGGATTGGTAGCATCGCAGTAGTGATCGATCAGATCTATAAAAAATATTGGATGAGGAGCGCATCGGGACTTCTCCAGTAGGGACGGTTGTTAATATGGAGATCAAGAAAGAAAGAGAGAGTGCACACGTTTTCCAAAATGAAAGACTTTTTGTAAATGAAAAACAAACTAAATATTAATGAAAAATCAGAAAAATACTTTTTTTTCAAATGCCCCAAAAATATAGTTGTTTGACTTAATCCCATTTTTAATAGAATATTTGACACATCCCCTCTTTACAAATCTCTTAGGCTTACCCCAACCGATATTATTTTAACTCAAAAAATACTCTTTAACAGAACAAACATCCTTACATCATTGGGATCACAGATATTTAGTTCCACTTTTATGCATTCATTTGTACTCACTCTCATATTTTTATTTTTTTTAGTCGTTGGTCCTCATATTCTTCATTAGGAAGAGAAGTGGTTACAAGGCAGTTGAGAGAGATTTTGAACTACTGTGGAACTTAATATAATTTAAAAAATATCTAAGAGGGTAACTAACAAAAGTGTGGATATGAGACTAAATTCAAATAAACTATACATCATTTACCAAACTCTTAATACACAAGCTAACCTAGTTCAATTTCCAAACACTCCATTGTCTTTTTAACCTTGACATCTGACCACCATATAGACGGGAAAAAATTCCACCCCAGAGAAAAACTAGGGATGACAATTGGTCGGTTCAGGGTAAGGTTTTAACTCCCCATCCTCATTAGAAATATAATTCACTATCCTCGTCCCGTTCCCCATTATAACGGTTTCGCCCATCCCCATTTAAAACGGGTATTGGTTTCCTCGCAGGGGAACCCGTTTCTTTTTTTTTACTATAAAAATTAATTTCTTTTTTTTTTAATTTAAAAAATTCATTTCATTTAAATATTTTCCTTCTATCAACATTTATTAAATTTATAACAAAGAAGTACTGATTTACAGAGCATAAACATAAACCAAATCTCAGAGATTTTAAGTTAAATAAAGATTAAACAAATTTACAGATATCAAAGATTAAACAAAGCCTAAACAGAGCATAAACAAAGCTCAAAGATTTTGAATTAAATAAAGCTTAAACAAATTTACAGAGAATAAACATAAACCAAATCTCCGTACTGAGAGACATAAAGACAAACCAAATCTCAAAGACATAAACATAAACCAAATCTCAAACTAACTCACTTGTGAGTCGTAGCAAAGCAACTGGAAAAAAATCTATACGATGCAGCAGCAGGTCGACGCAGCGGAGGGAGACGACTCAGGCAGCAGGTCGGCGCAGCAGCAACAGATTGTAGGAGATGAGGGGGATTTCGGCGGAGGGAGATATTGAGAAGAGGGGGATTTCGGCGTAGGATAGGATAGCAGTTAGGGTTAAAACAAATGAGATGTTATGTCATTTATTCTTATATATTAATATTTATTATAATATTAATATATACATACATATTTTAGAATATAATAATATATCGGGTATCCCCGTGGAGACCCGAGGCAATACCCAAAATATTTTGAGAATTTTTTAAACTCCCCAATCCTTGAATTTTTGAGAATTTTTCGGGAATTTTTTTCCGGTATTTGCGTGTAGCCGAATTTTCGGGGGAAAATTTCCATCCCTAAGAAAAACAAATTTTGTCACAACAAAACCCCATCCACAACAGACTGCTTTCATTACAACAAAATCTCACTCCACAGCAAAACCCCATTAAAAAATAACTTTTCGTTACCAACTTTTTTGATTTGATTTGAACAACGAAAAACCATATCAAACCTTTATGTTGATAATTATTTAGCTTTGTTTTTTATTTTTATTTTTATTTTGATATGGATTTGAGTGGTTAAGTTGCTTCGATTTGGATTTTTTCTTCGATGTGGATTTTTTTCTTTGGTTTGGGTTAACAATTAGTTTGATGGTGATTGTGGAAGGTTGTGGTGGATGATAGTGTTATGGTTTGTGCCAGAGGGTGGTGTTAGAGGATAGTTTGATGATGAAAGTGGTTGTAATTGTAGCACGAAGAGGTGGGGTGGTAGGCAGGGTGTCGGTAATTGTAATGGTGATTGAGGAGGAAGTTTTAGGAATTTATGAAAATTACAGCGCTCATTTGAAAAAAAACAAAGTGAAAAGAGATATTTTTAAAAGTTAAATATAAAGATATTTTGCTCAAAAATTTATTTTGGAGATTTACATCTAATTAGAAAATATTTATTTCACCATACGGTATTACAAAATTAACAGTTAAATATATTAAATTAGTAGAGTGGGGATATATAAACATTGTATTAAAAAGTGAGGTTTAATTAAAAAAACAAGGCCCAAATTATATAGCCATTTCTAATATATTCGATCAGATAAATTCCAAATACCCCGCTCTTTGGAACCACATTTTGACCACCTAGGTGAAGTGGAATGGAATGGCCACATGATTTTTGTATCCACTTGACTATTGTATTTTTAAATCATAATTGCATCACATAATTATGAGTAAAAAAATTGATTAAAATATTAATAAAGTTTAAAATAACTATATATACCCTATACACACATTTATAAAGAATTAGATATAAATCTTTCTTTAATTATGGACATAATTTTATTAAAATATAACATATAATTTTATTTATTTGACGTTTTAAAAAATTTGAGACATAAAAAAATAATATATATTTGACATAACACGAACACCACGCAAATAACACGTGATATGACACGACACAATATAAATTCTTATTATTTTTTATCAAACACAAACACGACTCAAATAAAACTTGACATGACATAAAATTGCATTATCTTACTTAAGAGGAACACAAGTATATTAAAATGCCATAATTTATTTTTACTAACATGAAATATACCATCAAATAAAATAATGTTGCATTTTATATGTCTCATGTTCACAAGTTATTTGGAAGGTAAGTAAGATTAAAAAAAATACAATACAATACATAATTTTATTTTTTTAGCATTCAAATTAAATGTGACACGATATGGTTCAATTAAAAGACGAAACCACAACTTATTTTTTATATCTAACATTAACACAACACATAAAATGCGACGCTCATGTTACTAAATCTTATTTTTTTATGAAACACAAACACGATGAGAATAATAACGACACAACATGAAATCGTATTTTTTTATCTAATTGGAACATGATACAATTAATAATCTAGAAAATCTTATTTAGGTACCAAAATTTAGATTTCATGTCATGTTATATTGTATCACATTTTTTATATGTGTGGAAAGAAAATGTGGTATCATGACATGAAATTTAGTTTTTTCCTAAAACGAATACGATCTAATTAAAGAACGACTCAACATTTTTTTCTATTTCATTTTATTTAAAACATAAAAAAAATAAAATTATGTATTATATTTTAATTGAATTTTGTACGTAATTAAAGGAAGATTTATATCTGATTCTTTATAAATATATGTAAAGGCTATGTATATTTATCTACTAGTTATTTTGAACACGAATAATATTTTAATAAATTTTTTCAATTTATCACTATACCAAAAACAACAATCTGGCACGGTTTTGAACTGTGCTAGAATCAAGTGTTCCAAAATAGCCATTTTTTTCTGGCACAGTTTAAAAGTGTGCTAGATTTGACCAAACAGGAACACTTCTGACACACTTTTAAACCGTGCCAAAATTTGATATTTCTGTCACACTTTTGGCACATTTAGAGTACATTTTGGTATACTTTTGACACAGTTCAAAATCGTATCAAAATTTGATACACTTTTGGCTAACCCGTTATTGATAAACTGATGTACATATAAACTTCAAAATATTACAAGTCTTAATAGTTTACGGGAAAAAAAATTGGGCAGAGTTTCCTCTATTTTCTGGACATTCTAAAACCTGCTAATATAAAACCTGTGTAATGTAAAGCCCGCATGGCCATAAAATATAACAATAAAATTACAAAAACCCGCAGGGCTATAAATGTTAATAATAAAACTACAAAACCCCCCATGATGATAAAAAAGAATAGAATCCTGAATATTAACGGCAATAAATAATTAATCACCTTGCGGTAAATCATTGACTTCTTCGTGTGTTCCAAGTGGATAAAAGCTAACGATAAAATGTTATCCTGCAAAACAATAGGATACAAAAAAGAGATGATATTCGTAAGCAAGTAATTTTAAAAAAAAATTATTCAAGCTGAAAAATCGCATATATGAATTACAATTATTATTATATTCTCAAACTAGAAGTCTTGTGACTACGTGGTTAGCTCCTACGAGTTACATTAGTCTCAAAATAGGCATTGCTGTCTCATACGAGGCCGTTTGAGGACTTGTAAGGACATATTTTTATGAGTCCGTCACAATTAATTATATCGTATACCGTAAGTCGTCAAAGAATTGAGAAGATTGCATCTACAAAAGACAAATCTGAATTATAAGTTGCCTTCAACATTCAAGACCAACAATATGAACTTTGGCAAGATAATGTTTAAAGTTTCATTTACATATTATATTAAGAATGTTGGGATATTTTTAAAAGGAGTTTTAAAAAGCTTTTATATAAAAAAATATTATAAATGTTTTTTTATAAAAAGTTTTTATTAATGTTTTAGAAAAAAAAGTGTTTTTGAAAAGTATGAGAAAAATTCTAAAGCAGAAAATGTACCTCGGATTCGACGCAAAGGTCGTTCAAGCGAGATCACCATCTCGTTTGAACGACATGTGGATGTCGCGCATAGTCATTTGAACGGCACGCTATCTCGTTTGAGCGAGATGGGCTTCCCGTTCGAGCGAGGTTACTTTTTGACTGACACGCTGACCTCCTGCTTATCCATTGACCGACTCAAAATTTGTATAAAAAGGGGTTCTGTCAGCCTTGGAAAATGTGGATAACAGTTTTCAACCTTAAAGTGTTTTATCCTTTGAAAACTTTTGTTTTGTTTATCTGCCCAAAATCAATTAAAAAAATATGTTTTGGCATAAAGTTTTTCTCCAACAATTTAAGGGTTCAAACATTTATTTTGTTTACAATTCACAAAAATCCGAATTAATTTTGTGTGAGTTGTTTTGTGGAGCCCAAGAATATATTTTTCTTTGATTTATTCTTTGTAGGGAATACTCTACCACCCACAGTTGCGTGCTATTGTGGAGGGAGTCCTTATAAAGTTCACAACTTGTGGAGAAGCCGTTTTTCTTCTTCATTACCGACCACCTTGAGTTCTTGCGGGAGATTCCAGCCGATGTTATTTCTATCCGTTGCTTTGAAGGTTTGACGAAGACACCGTGCGTTACAGTTGTGGGCGAAAGCAAGATTGTTTGTAAGTCAATGGTCTTGTAAATTCTTCAAAGTTCAAGAAATAAAAGGTTTTACCCGAAATGTTTTTTTTCCTGAAATTTGTGTCTCAGCATATTTATTTTGTCGCATGCTTTATATCTATTTATGGTTTGACACGCGCAAAGACATAGATGCATGTTTAGGGGCTGAATTATTTTGGTTCAAATTGACTCTAATTATATAAGTGTGCCAACATAGAAATTTGCGAATTAATTTAATCAATTATCACACGTCCCGTTTTTTACAAATTAGTATCAGAGCATTATTAAAGTCGAGTGCATACCTTTTTCAAATTGGTATCAGAGCGAGTTCTGCTAATTTATTACGTGATCATTGTTTTTCGCAAAATTTGTGTGATATAAATTTTTTTTGAAAAATCCGTTTGGTGAAAAATTGTAATTTTTCAAATGGAGCACTTATCTAATCGTATGCCCCCCTTTGATGACACGAGTCAGAGTTTTAATGATTTAAATAGTTTGAATTTGATGTTTGCAAAAAGAATTGATTTTTTGGAAAAAGAAAATTCTCGTTTTAAATTCGCGTTGAATCTTTTGCAAACGGTTCAAAATCAAAAAGATTTTTATCATGAAAAATTTGTTTGCTTGGACCATGATGTTGTTGCTTTAAAATTGTCCAAGAAGGAAAGTGATGATAGGGTCCTATTTTTTGAAAAAGAATTGGAGGAACTTAAAAATTCGATGGTATGTGTTTGTGCCATAGATGACAAAAATATTTTAATCAATGAGTTTGTGGCACGTGAAGAGACTCTTAGGAAAAAAATTTCTTTGATTGAGGTAGAGAGAGATACTCTTTTAGGAATTGTTGAAAATTTGAACAAGGAATCCCTTAAATAAGAAGAGTCTAATTCTTTGCCTGAGCCAAAAATTTTGAAGTTGAAAAATGATTTGACAGACTCAAGTAGGTTTGATAGTGATGGTAATGGCTCATAATGTTCTCATGATTCTAGTGCTAAAGCCAAAACATATATTTGTTTTAGAGGGTCAACTAATTACAAGGATGTTAGAAAAGGTCAACCCATAGGTGTCGTTCCACCCGTTTACAAATGTTCATATTGTGGTAGAAAAGGTCACCTTAGGCGATTTTGTTTTGATCTTGGAAAATGTCCTAGGAAGTTTATGTCTAGTTTTCCCGTGGTACCCAAATCCCACACACGACGTTTCACATCCATTTGGGTTAGGAAATCACTTTTAGAGGCACTAGATTTTAGACAAGTTGTTTCTCGTTTAATTGCACATGATTCTTGTCTTGATATATCATATAGATGATTGTGTTTGCATGTTTGTCATACACTAGTTGTGGTTGAATGATATATATTTGCTAGTGTGTTGACAAGTACATTTTGTATAAATTTTTGCTTTTGAAATATTTTGAAAAACACAAAGATTTTATTTTGATAAAATTTTTGAAAAATGCAAAAAGATTTTTTTATTTTGTTTGCACCATATAAGGATGGACACTTAGGATGGTCGAGTCACAACATCATTCCATTTTTTCATGTGACTATTTGATAGTGTTTTGAGACAATATCTCAATTCATCCTTGTGCTTTATAATGTTTGGAGTCATCAAGATGTAATTAAGTGTTACTTCCTACATGTTTGACTCATGATTTCCTTTATTGCACACGTGCACGGATTTGTTTGATTATTGTGCTTGTCTTATCACATGTTGGTTGGGTGTTTTCACTTCAATCCTGTCCTTAAAACGAACCAAGCACGATAAATTTTTAAAAGAAAATTTTACATATAAGAACCGTTTTGTGAGTTTGTGTGATTTATTTGAAAACGGGGAAGGGCTGCAAAAGGTTCATTTAGCCTTTGCGAATACTAAGACACCGTTTAAATTGGACCTAAAAAATTGAGAAATTTTATTATCTGGGGTCCAAAGAGGTTTAAAAGAGCCCGAAAAAATTTAAAGGCAATAAAAAGAAATTCATGCCATTTAGATTTTTGCTCCAATTCTCCAAAGTTTGAGAATTTAGATCACCTCTATTCAAAATATAAATCTGAGGGTGTTTGGTTGGAGATTTTATAACGGGTTTGCACGCCCTTGAAAATCTTGAAAAAGCGCTAAATAGTTTTGGAAGTTATTGGTGTGGAAATCATTTGACTTTGATTTGTTGATTTGTATAAGAGGATGTCATCTTAATCTAACAAATTTTTACACCTAAGGAAACTTTTGATGTTCATTCGTTAGGGGCACATGTATGCATCGTGCACATATGATTGATTGAGTTTATTTACCTATCGAATGTGCTGACACCCATACATTCCATTTCCATTACTTGGTTGTTTTAGTTTAAATCCACGGTGTGATTTTTTTCGTATTCTATTTTTGTAGAAAAAAAATTGAAAAATCCAAAAATAGTTTGTGGATATTTTTGGGACATACCTTTGCATGCGCGTATCTTGATATTTGTTTGCTATGCACTTTTTAATGAAACTCTATGTTTTGATTTTTTCTTCTTATCTATCTATTTGGGGACTTCATAAAAGGGGGAGAAAGAATTATCATGTTTATGGGGAGTTTTTGCATTATGGGGAAGAGTTGATTTATTAATGTTTTATTCTTTTATCATTTCAAACTCAATGCGTCACAAAGGTATTTTGCTTTATCTCATGTGTGTAGGTACGAAATTGAAGATCGATATGTTGCACACCCTAATGAGAAAGCTCTGAGAGTTTTGATGTTGAAGAGAAATTTGAGAACTTTCAAATTTTACCTTTTCAGTTTTGGGATTCATGAGAGGGTAGATTTGTATAGGCATTTTGATTTTTGATAATTCAGATGTTTTTATGTATGTACCGACATAGACGTAGGGGGAGATTTGTAAGGACATATTTTTAATAAGTACGTCATAATTAATTATGTCGTATACCGCTACAAGTCGTTAAAGAATTGAGAGGATTGCATCTACAAAAGACGAATCCGAATTACAAGTTGTCTTCAACATTCAAGCTCAACAATGTGAACTTTGGTAAGATAATGTTTAAAGTTTTATTTACATTTTATATTAAAATTGTGGGGATATTTTGAAAAGGAGTTTTAAAAAGCTTTTATATAAAAATGTTTTTATAAATGTTTTTTTTAAAAAGGTTTTATTACTATTTTTGAAAAAATATGCTTTTGGAAAGTTTGAGAAAATTTCTAAAGTAGCAAAAGTACCTCGATTTCGATGCCAAAGTCGTTCAAGCGAGATCACCATCTCGTTCGAACGACATGTGGATGTCGCGCGTAGTCGTTGGAATGACACGCGATCTCGTTCGAGTGAGATGGGTTTTTCGTTCGAGCGAGGTTACATTTTTGCTGACACGCTGACCTCATGCTTATCCTTCGACCGACTCAAAATTTGTATAAAAAAGTGTTCTGCTAGCATTGGAAAATGTGGAGAATAGTTTTCAACCTCAAAGTGTTTTATCCTTTGAAAACTTTTGTTTTGTTTATCTGCCCAAAATCAATTAGAAAAATTCTTTTGGCAGAAAGTTTTTCTCCAACAATTTAAGGGTTCAAATATTTGTTTTGTTTACAATTCACAAAAATCCCAATTAATTTTGTGTGAGTTGTTTTATTGAACCCAAGAACATATGTTGCTTTGGTTTATTCTTTTTGGGGAAAACTCTACAACCGACAATTGCGTGCTATTGTGGAGGGAGTCCTTATATAGTTCCCAACTTGGGGAGAAGTCATTTTTCTTCTTCATTGCTGACCACCTGAAGTTCTTGTGGGAGATTCCAGCCGATGTTATTTTAGCCATTGCTTTGGAGGTTTGACGAAGACACCGTGCGTTACACTTGTGGTCTAAAGCAAGATTATTTGTAAGTCAGTGGTGTTGTAAATTCTTCAAAGTTCTAGAAATAAAAGGTTTTACCCGAATGGGTTTTTTTCTGAAATGTGTGTCTCAGCATATTTATTGTGTCGCATGCTTTATATCTATTTATGGTTTGACATGCGCACACACATAGATGCATGTTTAGGGGATGAATTATTTTGGTTCAATTTGACTCTAATTATATAAGTGTGCCAACACAGAAATTTGCGAATTAATTTAATCAATTATCACACGTTACTTTTTTCACAAATTAGTATCAGAGCTTTATTAAAGGCGAGTTCATACCTTTTACAAATTGGAATCAGAGCGGGTTCTGCTAATTTATTGCGTGATCTTTGTTTTTCGCAAAATTGGTGTGACATTGATTTTTTTTTAAAATTAGCTTTGTGAAAAATCTCAATTTTTCAAAAGGAGAACTTATCTAATCGGATTCCCCCCTTTGATGACACGAGTCAGAGTTTTAATGATTTAAATAGTTTGAATTTGACATTTGCAAAAACAATTGATTTTTTGGAAAAAGAAAATTCTCATTTTAAATCCGCGTTGGATATTTTGCAAACGGTTCAAAATCAAAGAGATTTTTATCGTGAAAAATTTGTTTCCTTGGTCCATGACTTTGATGCTTTAAAATTGTCCAAGAAGGAAAGTGATGATAGGGTCCTATTTTTTGAAAAAGAATTGGAGGACCTTAAAATTTCGATGGTTTGTGTTTGTGCCATAGATGACAAAAATATTTTAATCAGTGAGTTTGTGGCACGTGAAAAGACTCTTAGGAAAAAGTTTGCTTTGATTGAGGTAGAGAGAGATACCCTTTTAGGAATTATTGAAAATTTGAATAAGGCATCCCTTAAATAAGAAGAGTCTAATTCTTTGCTTAAGCCAAAAATTTTGAAGTTGAAAAATGATTTGACAGACTCAAGTAGGTTTGATAGTGATGGTAATGGCTCATCTTGTTCTCATGCTTCTAGTGCTAAAGACAAAACCATTATTTATTTTAGAGGGCCAACTAATTCCAAGGATGTTAGAAAAGGTCAACCCATAGGTGTCGTTCCAGCTATTTACACATGCTCGTATTGTGGTAGGAAAGGTCACCTTAGGCATTTTTATTTTGATCTTGGAAAATGTCCTATGAAGTTTATGTCTAGTGTTCATGTGGTTCCCAAATCCCCCACCCGACGATTCACATCCATTTGGGTTAGGAAATCACTTTTAGAGGCACTAGATTCTAGACAAGTTGATTCTCTTTTGATTGCACATGATTCTTCTCTTGCCATATCATATAGATGATTGTGTTTGTATGTTTGTCATACACTATTTGTGGTTTCATGATATATATTTGCTAGTGTATTGACATGTACTTTTTGTATAAATTTTTGCTTTTGAATTTTTTTGAAAAACATAGATTTTATTTTGATAATTTTTTTGAAAATTCCAAAAATATTTTTTTGTATTTTGTTTGCACCATATATGGATGGACACTTAGGATGGCCAAGTCCTAACATCATTATATTTTTTCATGTGACTATTTGATAGTGTTTTGAGACAATATGTCAATTCATCCTTGTGCTTTATAATGTTTGGAGTCATTAAGATGTAATTAAGTGTTACCTCTTACATGTTTGACTCATGATTTCCTTTATTGCACACGTGCACGGATTTGTTTGATTATTGTGCTTGTCTTATTACATGTTGGGTGGGTGTTTTCAATTCAATCCTGTCCTTAAAACGAACCAAGCGCGATAAATTTTGATTAGAAAATTGTGCATATAAGAACCGTTTTGTGAGTTTTTGTGCTTTATTTGAAAACGGGGAAGGGCTGTGAAATGTTCATTTAGCCTTTACGAATACTAAGCCACCGTTTAAATTGCCCCTAAAAAATTAAGGAATTTTATTATCCGGGGTCCAAAGAGGTTTAAAAGAGACCTCAAAAATTTAAAGGCACTAAAAAGAAATTCATGCGAATTATGGGCCATTTAGGTTTTTGCACCAATTCTCCAAATTTTCAGAATTTAGATCACCTCTATTCAAAATATAAATATGAGGGTGTTTGGTTGGAGATTTTATAAAGGATTTGCACGTCCTTGAAAATCTTGAAAAAGCGCTAAATAGTTTTGGACGTTATTGGTGTGAAAATCATTTGACTTTGATTTGTTCATTTGTATAAGATGATGTCATCTTAATTCAAGAAATTTTTACACCTAAGGATACTTTTGATGTTCATTCGTTAGGGGTACACGTATGCATCGTGCACATATGATTGATTGAGTTTATTTACCTATCGAATGTGTTCACACCCATACATTCCATTTCCATGACTTAGTTGTTTTAGTTTAAATCCATGGTGTGATTTTTTTTGTATCCTATTTTTGTATAAAAAAATTAAAAAATCCAAAAATAGTTTGTGGATGTTTTTGGGATATACCTTTGCATGCGCGTAGCTTGATCTTTGTTTGCTATGCACTTTTTCATGACACTCCATGTTTTGATTTTTCCTTCTTATCTGCTTATTTGGGGACATCATAAAAAGGGGGAGAAAGAATTATCATGTTTATGGGGTGTTTTTGCATTATGGGGAAGATTTAATTTATTAATGTTTTATTTTTTTATCATTTCAAACTCAATGCATCACGAAGGTATTTTGCTTTATCTCATGTGTGTAGGTACAAAATTAAAGATTGATATGTTGCACACCCTGATGAGAAAAGATTTTAGAGTTTTGATATTGAAGAGAAATTTAAGAACTTTAAAATTTTACCTTTTTAGTTTTAGGATTCATGGGAGGGTAGATTTGTATAGGCATTTTGATTTTTGATAATTCGGATGTTTTATGTATGTAACGGCATAGACATAGGGGAGATTTGTAACGACATATTTTTAATAAGTCCGTCGCAATTAATTATGTCGCATACCGCTACAAGTCGTCAAAGAATTGAGAAGATTGCATCTACAAAAGACGAATCTGAATTACAAGTTGTCTTCAACATTCAAGCCCAACAATATGAACTTTGGTAAGATAATGTTTAAAGTTTCATTTACATTTTATATTAAGAGTGTTGGGATATTTTTAAAAAGAATTTTAAAAAGCTTTATATAAAAATATTTTTATAAATATTTTTTGTAAAAATGTTTTATTACTGTTTTAGAGAAAATGTGTTTTTGAAAAGTATGAGAAAATTTCTAAAGCAGCAAACGTACCTCTGTTTCGACACCAAGGTCGTTCAATCGAGATCACCATCTCATTCGAACGACATGTGGATGTCGCGCGTTGTCGTTTGAACGATACCCGATCTCGTTCGAGCGAGATGGGCTTCTCGTCCGAGCGAGGTTACTTTTTGGCTGACACGGTGACCTCATGCTTATCCTTTGACCGACTCAAAATTTTCTATAAAAAGGGGTTCTGCCAGCCTTGGAAAACGTTGAGAACATTTTTCAACCTTAAAGTGTTTTATCCTTCGAAAACTTTTGTTTTGTTTATCTGCCCAAAATCAATTAGAAAAATGTCTTTTGACATAAAGTGTTTCTCCAACAATTTAAGGGTTCAAATATTTGTTTTGTTTACAATTCACAAATATCCCAATTACTTTTGTGTGAGTTGTTTTGTGGAACCCAAGAACATATTTTTCTTTGGTTTATTCTTTTTGGGGAAAACTCTAAAACCGACAACTGCGTGCTATTGTGGAGGGAGTCCTTATAAAGTTCACAACTGGTGGAGAAGCCGTTTTTCTTCTTCATCGCTGACCACCTGGAGTTTTTGTGAGAGATTCCATACGATGTTATTTCTAGCCGCTGCTTTGGAGGTTTGACGAAGACACCGTGTGTTACACTTATGGGCGAAAGCAAGATTGTTTGTAAGTCAATGGTCTTGTAAATTCATCAAAGTTCTAGAAATAAAAGGTTTTACCCAAAAGGGTTTTTACCTTCAAATTTGTGTCTCAACATATTTATTGTGTCGCATGCTTTATATCTATTTATGGTTTGACACGCGCACACACATAGATGCATGTTTAGGGGCTGACATATTTTGGTTCAATTGACTCTAATTATATAAGCGTGCCAACATAGAAATTTGCGAATTAATTTAATCAATTATCACACGTCAACTTTTTTACAAATTAGTATCAGAGATTTATTAAAGTTGAGTGCATACCTTTTACGAATTGGTATCAGAGCGGGTTCTGCTAATTTATTGCGTGATCTTTGTTTTTCGCAAAATTTGTGTGATTTTGATTTTTTTTGAAAAATCCGTTTTGTGAAAATCGCAATTTTTCTAATGGAGAACTTATCTAATCGGATGCCCCCCTTTGATGACACGAGTCTGAGTTTTAATGATTTAAATAGTTTGAATTTGACGTTTTAAAAAAGAATTGATTTTTTGGAAAAAGAAAATTCTCGTTTTAAATCCGCGTTGGTTCTTTTGCAATCGGTTCAAAATCAAAGAGATTTTTATCGTGAAAAATTTGTTTCCTTGGACCATGACTTGGTTGCTTTAAAATTGTCCAATAAGGAAAGTGATGATAGGGTCCTATTTTTAGAAAAAGAATTGAAGGACCTTAAAAATTCGATGGTTTGTGTTTGTGCCAAAGATGACAAAACTATTTTAATCAATGAGTTTGTGGCACATGAAGAGACTCTTAGGAAAAAGTTTGCTTTGATTGAGGGAGAGAGAGATACCCTTTTAAGAATTGTTGAAAATCTGAAAAAGGTGTCCCTTAAACAGGAAGAGTCTAATTCTTTGCTTGAGCCAAAAATTTTGAAGTTAAAAAATGATTTGACAGACTCAAGTAGGTTTGATAGTAATGGTAATGGCTCATAATGTTCTCATGCTTCTAGTGCTAAAGACAAAATATTTATTTGTTTTAGAGGGTCAACTAATTCCAAGGATGTTAGAAAATGTCAGCCCATAGGTGTCGTTCCACCCGTTTACACATGTTCGTATTGTGGTAGGAAAGGTCACCTTAGGCGTTTTTGTTTTGATCTTGGAAAATGTCCTAGGAAGTTTATGTCTAGTGTTCATGTGGTTCCCAAATCCCCCACACGACGTTTCACATCCATTTGGGTTAGGAAATCACTTTTAGAGGCACTAGATTTTAGACAAGTTGATTCTCGTTTGATTGCATATGATTCTTCTCTTGCTATATCATATAGATGATTGTGTTTGCATGTTTGTCATACACTAGTTGTGGTTTCATGATATATATTTGCTAGTGTGTTGACATGTACTTTTTGTATAAATTTTTTCTTTGAAAAATTTTGAAAAACACAAAGATTTTATTTTGATAAAATTTTTGAAAAATCCAAAAATATTTTTGTATTTTGTTTGCACCATATATGGATGGGCACTTAGGATGGTCGAGTCACAACATCATTCCATTTTTTCATGTGACTGTCTGATAGTGTTTTGAGACAATAAGTCAATTCTTCCTTGTGCTTTATAATGTTTAGAGTCATTAAGATGTAATTAAGTGTTACTTCCTACATGTTTGACTCATGATTTTCTTTATTGCACATGTGCACGGATTTATTTGATTATTGTGATTGTCTTATCACATGTTAGTTGGGTGTTTTCACTTCAATCCTGTCCTTAAAACGAACCGAGGGGGATAAATTTTGATAAGAAAATTGTTCATATAAGAACCGTTTTGTGAGTTTGTGTGCTTTATTTGAAAACGGGGAAGGGCTGCGAAAGGTTCATTTAGCATTTGCGAGTACTAAGCTACCGTTTAAATTGGACCTAAAAAATTGAGGAATTTTATTATCCGGGGTCCAAAGAGGTTAAAAGAGCACGAAAAAATTTAAAGGCAATAAAAAGAAATTCATGCCAATTATGGGCCATTTTGATTTTTGCACCAATTTTCCAAAGTTTGAGAATTTAGATCACCTCTATTCAAAATATAAATCTGAGGGTGTTTGGTTGGAGATTTTATAATGGGTTTGCACGTCCTTGAAAATATTGAAAAAATGCTAAATAGTTTTGGACGCTATTGGTGTGGAAATCATTTGACTTTGATTTGTTGATTTGTATAAGATGATGTCATCTTAATTCAATAAATTTTTACACCTAAGGATACTTTTGATGTTCATTCGTTTGGGGTACACGTATGCATCGTGCACATATGATTGACTGAGTTTATTTAACTATCGAATGTGTTCACACCTATACATTCCATTTACATGACTTGGTTGTTTTAGTTTAAATCCATTGTGTGATTTTTTTGTATCCTATTTTTGTATAAAAAAATTTGAAAAATCCAAAAATAGTTTGTGGATGTTTTTGGGACATACCTTTGCATGCGTGTAGCTTGATCTTTGTTTGCTATGCAATTTTTTGTGACACTCCATGTTTTGATTTTTTTTCTTCTTATCTGTCTATTTGGGGACATCATAAAAAGGGGGAGAAAGAATTATCATGTTTATGGGGAGTTTTTGCATAGTGGGGAAGATTTGATTTATTAATGTTTTATTCTTTTATCATTTCAAACTTGATGCGTCAGGAAGGTATTTTGCTTTGTCTCGTGTGTGTAGGTACAAAATTGAATATCAATATGTTGCACACCCTGATGAGAAAATCTTTGAGAATTTTGATGTTGAAGAGAAATTTGAGAAATTTCAAATTTTACCTTTTCAGTTTTGGGATTCATGGGATGGTATATTTGAATAAGCATTCTGATTTTTGATAATTCGGATGTTTTTATGTATGTACCGGCATTAACATAGGGGGATATTTCTAAGAAAATATTTTTAATAAGTCCGTCGCAATTAATTATGTCGTATACCGCTACAAGTCGTCAAAGAATTGAGAAGATTGCATCTACAAGAGACGAATCCGAATTACAAGTTGTCTTCAACATTCAAGCCCAACAATATGAACTTTGGTAACATAAAGTTTAAAGTTTCATTTATATTTTATATCAAGAGTGTTGGGATATTTTTAAAAGGAGTTTTAAAAAGTGTTTATATAAAAATGTTTTTATAAATGTTTTTTATAAAAAGGTTTTATTACTGTTTTAGAAAAAAATGTGTTTTTCAAAAGTATGAGAAAATTTCTAAAGCAGCAAACGTACCTCGGATTCGACGCCAAGGTCGTTCAAGAGAGATCACCATCTCGTTCGAACGACATGTGGATGTCGCGCATAGTCGTTTAAACGACAGGCGATCTCGTTCGAGCGAGATGGGCTTCTCGTTCGATTGAGGTTACTTTTTGGCTGCCATGCTGACCTCATGCTTATCCTTTGACCGACTCAAAATTTGTATAAAATGGGGTTCTGTCAGCCTTGGAAAATGTGGAGAAAAGTTTTCAACCTTAAAGTGTTTTATCCCTTGAAAACTTTTATTTTTTTTTATCTGCCCTAAATCAATTGGAAAAATATCTTTTGGGAGAAAGTTTTTTTCTCGAACAATTTAAGGGTTCAAATATTTGTTTTGTTTACAATTCACAAAAATCTCAATTACTTTTGTGCAAGTTTTTTATGGAACCCAAGAACATATTTTTCTTTTCTTTATTCTTTGTGGGGAAAACTCTACAACCAACAGCTGCGTGCTATTGTAGAGGGAGTCCTTATAAAGTTCACAACTTGTGGAGAAGCTATTTTTCTTCTTCATTGCTGATCACCTGGTGTTCTTGCGGGAGATTCCAACCGATGTTATTTCTATCCGCTGCTTTGGAGGTTTGACGAAGACACTGTGCGTTACACTTGTGGGCAAAAGCAAGATTGTATGTAAGTCAATATTTTTTTTAATTCTTCAAAGTTCTAGAAATAAAAGGTTTTACCCTTAAGATTTTTTCCCCTCAAAATCTGTGCCTCAGCATATTTATTGTGTCGCATGCTTTATATCTATTTATGGTTTGACACGCGCACACACATAGATGCATGTTTAGGGGCTGAATTATTTTGGTTCAAATTGTCTCTAATTATATAAGCGTGCCAACATAGAAATTTGCAAATTAATTTAATCAATTATCACACGTCACGTTTTTTATAAATTGGTATTAGTGTTTTATTAAAACGTCTGCATACCTTTTACAGGACTGATTTGAGTTTTAACTTTCAAATGACATGTTTTTAAGCTTAATCTAAATATTTTCAAATTATCATCATATTCTCAAACCAGGAGACCCGTGACTACACAGTCAATTCCTATAAGTTACATTAGTCTTGTATGAGGTGTTCATGTCTCTCACGGGGACGTTTGGGGGCTAGTTTGGGTTTTCACCCTTTACCAGCTTATTTTTAAGCCTAATCTAGATATTTTCAAATCATCTTCATACTCTCAAACCGAGAGACCCGCGATTACACGTTCAGTTCCAATGAGTTACATTAGTCACGTGCGAGTTTTTAGTGCCTCTTGCGGGACCGTTTGAGGGATGGTTTAGGTTTTCACACTCTAATGGCATGTTTTTAAGCCTAATCTAGATATTTTCAAATTATTATCATATTCATAAAACGAGAGACCCATGACTACGTGGTCAGTTCCTATAAGTTATATTGGTCATGTACGAGGGGTTCATGCCTCTTACAGGGCCATTCGGATCTGGTTTGAGTTTTCACCCTTTTAACCACTTATTTTTAAGCCTAGTCAAGATATTTTCAAATTACTGTCATATTCTCAAACCGGAAGACCTGTTACTATGCAATAAGTTCCTACAAGTTACAATGGTCTTGTGAGAAGTGTCCATGCCTCTTACGGGGCTATTTGGGGACTGGTTAGGGTTTTCACCCTTTAACGGCTAGTTTTTAAGCGTAATCTAGATATTTTCAAACTATTGTCATATTCCCACGACTACGCGGTCAGTTCCTATGAGTTACATTGGTCATGTGCGAGGTTTTAGAGCCTCTTGTGGGGCCATGTGGGCATTGGTTTGGGTTTTCACCCTCTAACGACAAGTTTTTAAGTCTAATCTAGACATTTTCAAATTATCATCATATTCTCAAATCGGGAGACCCGTGATTATGGGGTGATTTACTAAAAGTTATATCGGTCCCGTACGAGGTGTTCATGCCTCGTACGAGGCCGTTTGGGGCTAGTTTGGATTTTCACCCTTTTAATGTCCTGTTTTTAAGCTTAATCTAGATGTTTCAAATTATCGTCATATTCAACTTGTTTCTCTCTATGATCATGCTCTTATCTGATCTCCTTTGATCTGATTAGGCATTATTACATATTAAATAGTAAAACTAAAATTATGCAAAGAAATAACTACACAATGGGATTAATTGGTTCATTGAAAGAATAGAAGTTAGTGCAAGCAGAAAGAATAGGCAAGGTCATTCCTCTTATATCACGAGGACCAAGAACTGAGTTAAAATCACCAAAATAAATGGAGGGACATTGGTGCATATCAGACATTGGTTATTATTTCATATTTCTGGTGGGAACTCGAGCACGTGACATTAGGTTAGTTTCCATACCTCTACATACTTTATCTCTTTTTTATTGTTTAGTTCTTTAATGTGTTGTACTGAATTTGGGAACTAACTTTATAATATATTCTACTAAGTTTGTAAATTGATTTTATAATGTTTTGTAATGAGTTTCTATTGTTATGTACTGATTTATACTATTTGTTCTTACAATGTACTCAGCTTAGTGTAATTAATTAGGCTTAAAGATTGTTTAAGCATCAGTTGTCCACGGGTTTTATTTGTTTCATCAAATGTGTAGACCATTATTTAGACATTGTTTAAAGTTATTTTCCTTGGGTTCTATATGTATGATCAAATGTCTAGACCAAAGGTCTAAGACATTTTTAAAGTTAATCTGGAAATGATTAAAATGTACTCTTGCACTTTAATTTTATGATATTTGTTGTCAATTCACATTTTTGTTTGTATAAAAACATGTTTACACTAGGGTTGTAGTTATGAATTATACAATGAGGAGGCAAGATATTGAATATTGGGCAAGATTTAACTTAATGTGTGCTATCATTCCAAGTATGTTGTAGAGGAAGAGATTCATATGCATATGTGAAGCACAAACATTGGCCTAATACTTCTGATTAGTTTTGAATACCAAACATCTTCTCACAAAGTTCGATGGTAATACTTTTGTTTATAGGAACACAAAGATATCATGCTACATCCATGTTTGAATCTTAATAATCATGGGGTAAACTTCATTTTCATACTTTTGTACTTCAAATTTGTTGCTATAGATTTGGTAAACTTCATTTTCTCACCACTTCCTATTTCACTTTTAATAAGAAAACTTAAATTCTGGAACAATGATATCATTTATTACAAGTTTTACACGTATGTGTTTCAACTTGAATTGCGGTAATTATAAATGGTAGTGATATTAATTTATTATTATGTTCATTGGCAGTGTTAAACATTTGATTGTATGATATGATAAGTTTCAACGTTTTATTTATAGTTTAGTTTATTTCTTATTGCTTATTTATAAAAAAAATTATTTATTATGGAGTACTATGACAAGTTTGTCACATAGATAGTCATAAGTTTATAAATTGAAGGGTGGAATTGGATTTTAGTTGCAATGGCTTGACAACAAAGTATATTAGAGTTACCTTTCACAAGAATGGTTACACATTTATTCTGGAGTACTGTTGAGATGTTGAGGTCGAATAGTATAGTTGCTCATGGCCCAGCAACACTAGCACTGCCAGGTATTTGGCAGTCTTCTCCACCTCTACACCATCTCTTACAGCTTTGAGGTAGAACCTGTATCATTTACAAGCAGAAAAAACACATATTACTCCTTTAACTCTTGAAAAAGTCACTGGCCTAAAAACGAAAAGCACAAACTTATAGATTGCGCACAACCAAAGACTAAGAGAATGAGATGTGTACCATAAGAAGTTGTACATGGTGGGCAAGAAACACTGGAAGTTGAAAATTTCTTGAAATAGCCATTCCATGGCTACCACATCACATATGTTATACGTATTAGGTCCAATGTGAAATGTCTTTTTCCTTAGGCTGAAATGATGACAGTAATATAATTTTAGTGAAATGCCCCTTCAAGAATGCATAAACAATTTTTTTTCATTCATGACGATCGGAGTTTGGTCACAAATTTTTTATATTGGATTTTAGTGTTGGTATTATAGTCGGTTTATGGTGGATATTTTGATGACGTTAATGTTGTTTATAGAAGGATTAATCCAGTTGGAGGTGAATACAGTTTTTCTACCTTAAATCTCGGGAGATCCTCGATCAAGTTCTTGAAAATGACTAGCTGTCAAAACCCCTTCTGGAGGCATTGTTCCATTCGAGTCAATTCAGTCGCATCAATGTGCTACTGCTGCCCCAAAATTCCCGTGCTAATGCTGATGCTGCCCCAAATTGTTGTTGCTACTTCCACAAAACAAACCAGTAGCATCAAAACACTACTGCCCCAAATTACTGCTGCCACAAGTACCCAGAGTAATGTTGTTCACAACCAGTAGCATCATTCCTATGCCAGCACAACAACCTACTTCAGTTCCTCTTCGGGGTTATTACAGATCTTATTATTGAGTTAGAAATCATAATCAATATTTGTCTTCTCTAGAACAGGTCTTTATGGTGGTGATCACATATATTTATGTGTATATTCATTTTTATTAAAAAGTAAATATACAGAGTTGGAAATCATAATCCATATTAGTATATTATTGATGTTAAGGAGGTTTTTTAAAGCTAGACACATCATTTTCACGGCTTTCATTGAATCCACGTCAAATTGTTGAATTTGTTGAACTTATAGAATTCAGTTAATTTCACATTTTCTTAGTTGCATTTAAGAATCAAGTGAACACAATATTACTAATGATATTTGTTTACTATTCAATTAAATGCCTATTGGAAAAATATTGCATTCGGTCACAAACTCGTAGGTGTTGTAGGGTGCTAAACAACTGGCATGTCTAATACCACATTATTAATGATATTTTTTACTAATAATATTTTTTGCCTTGATATGTTCCTTTGTTGATAACCGAAATGAAGATTATGCTGCAATTTAGATTATTTTGCTTGATCAAGGTAATGACGTTTTATTTTGTTTTGTCACCCTGTGATAATAGAAACTAAACTTTAGATCCGTTCGGGTGGACCTTCCCGACGATCACCTAGAACAATCACTCGATTTTTGTTTGATGTTTATCGCTCTGCTGCTACTGAGGTTCAAGGGGTTCATGTCTTCTAGAACAATCACCGCTTTTCCCTTCTCTTTTTATCTCAAGGGGAATTATTTTCATCTGTGATGAACAACATTTTGTCACATGTATTTCAAGTTCATGTTCTATTATTTCAAGTTCATTTTGTCTACTTACTCTCATATCTTATTTCTTACACCATGTAAAGAATTGTTGTTAGTTTTAAGTGATCATGTTTAGGCCTAAACATTTAGCATTAATGTTTTATATTATGTTTCAAGTTAAAATAGTATGTTTTGGGATAAATGACATAACTTTTTAACCATAAATCGGAATGAGGCGATTTTGGCGCCATTGGATTCGTATCACTAGTTCCTAGTTAACTAAGTTTTGGTATATTTTTGGCACTATCCAACTCTTCAAGATGAGCCATGTGCATTTCCCCCCACCTTATTTGACAATAACTCCAGTGCCTCACTGCCATATATTATAAAATCTCTAAGCGGGGGGTAACCACCAATCTCAGGAAAGGACGCTAATTTTGAACAATGATTGATACTCAAATAAAACATACAGGCAAGAACAACATTGTATCTTCAATAACAATGGTCCTTTTCATGTAGACATTAACACATTGAAAAAATAAATTGCTTAATACATTGATAGATTACAAATTTTTTTTGTCTAATCGAATGATTTCAATGTTCAATGTAGATTATGAGATTTTCATAGAGTTTCTTTCTCTGTAGACAAAATTCAAACCATAAAAATTAGAAGAAGTCAAAAGATTGCTAAATTTTGAAGGATGCCAATATTAATCCAATTTGAACACCATGTGGTGTTCAATTTGGTTCTTTTAAAGGCTGTCAATTATTTACAATTATCGAGGTCTTGAAAATTTAATTAATTTAAGGTGATGATCCACACAACTTTTAATTAATCCAAGATTATGAAATATGATCAAAAGTTGTGTGAAATATGACCAACTTTGATTTTACCCAACATCTGTCATCGTAAGAAAAAAAAACTCCTTGGAAGCCTTTTAGTCCCTTCTTCTCGAATATGTTTTTTCACGAAATGTTTTCCTCATAGCTGGATACAAATGCATGATCTTTAGAAGAAATTTAGAACAATTAAACAACAAATGGTCAATTGGCCAATGACTAAAAAGGTAAATGGGATACAATAGTTTCTTTTATTATTGTGATTTATGCTTAATAAGATATTTACTTTCCATCCAAGGCCTCTTGTGCAAGAAGTCCAAATCTATTTATGAACGATAAAAAGGGCGGTGAGTAATGTGTCCAGCAGAACCGATTCTATTTGACTCTGAAACACCCTGGAAAGATAACAAAGAGTGATATCATAAAACGTATAAACAAAAAAAGACATTTATAGAACTAGAAAAATAAATAAATGAACCAGCAATAAAACTATAACACTACTAAGATAAAATGAAGTAGCACCATAACACAATTGTTGCATGATGTTAACGTTCTCAAATATAACACGTTGGAGAAGATTATTTGGCTTTATACATCTAATGTAATGAGGTTCTGTAGCATTCAATGTCTCCATCAACTGTTATAATTGGAGTTGCAACAGTTCGTCATTTCAATAATATTAGTAATGAACTTTCTTAGGGAATAGAAATTATCACTTATTACATAGTGTAGTGGTGCACTATTTATCAAGAGTGACAGGGAGTCATGTTAGAGGACCAAAAAAGACATGATTTCACTATTTCTCTTGCAACACGAACATTCGGAATCAAAATCAAATCAACATTGTAAATCAAAATAATTATTTGGTATCATGTGGTCTCCAACGATCAAAGAAAATACAATTTCTTACCTGGAGTATAGATATCAATGTAATCGTGGGGTATTCTCAATATTTATTTTATCCACTAACATTAGAGATCCTGAATAAAACCTGAGACTTGAAGAGTAGAACATAAAAATCAGCCCTCCAAAATGTAACTGAACTAAAGAACAATTTCAAATCCATTAAATACAAATTAGGAAATATAACCAACAAATTAGAGTACCATAATCAACCACGGTACTTCTTATGAAATGAGAATAATATATAGAATGTTGAACAAAATAGAAGCTTGAAATCCTTATTAACAATACAATAAAAAGTTCTTTTTTATTCAAAGAGACAACAAAAAACATAATTTAAATTCCAAAGTAAACAAAAAACATAATTGAAATTCCATGAAACAAACACATAATTGAAATTCAATGAAACATGCATATAATTGAACACTATCCATACCAAAGGCAAATTATTTTTAAAACACAACTAATTAAAACACCAACATAGAGACATATAAACTTCAACCAGGTTGGGGTATGAATCAAAGGTATACCATAACATATAAGAGATGGGAGATTCCATGGTGTGAATTAGGGTTGCCCTGTACAAAATATGAGAAATGAGATACATGAACTTCAATCAGGTCCAAATTTGGTCATTTATAAACATCAAACACCTGCTCAAAAATTACACAACTCAATTATAGAACAATACACACCACTATTAGAATAACAATGGCTTCCCAATTCACTTCTTACTCGTCCCTAGCAGCCAATGATAGCTCTAAGAACAATGATTTCCTTTCATTGGGACTAAACCATAGCCATTTCCACATTTTTTCATTTTTTTATCTTCCAAAGTTTATTTTCATTGCAACATTAACCGTGTTAACATTTCCAACTAAATAGAAACAAAATATCAGTTGTATTTAGAATTAAATAAATAAATCAGTTTTAACACACATTACTTTAATTTTTTTTCTTTCCTTCCCAACTACTTTATTTATAATACATACCTATATAAACAATTGAGCAAAAAAAAGATGGAAAATTAAATTCTGCATTGACAAAAAATGATAAAAGAGCACCTTCTTAAATAAATCTAACACTAAAAACAGAGAAATAATCCTATAATCTATACAAGCTAAGTACAAATTTGTCTATGTGCAATTAGAAAAGTCCCTTTTCTTCTCAAAATTGTCGAGAGTTAAATTATAATTATTTTACCAAGTACCAAAGCTGCAACCAACATAATCTTGGGTCATGTTCAAATTGAAGCCCACTGGAGATATTATATAAAATTCATCAACAATAGAAAGTAACAAAGAAAAGAGATATATACCTGTAAGCTTCGACGAGATTATTTCACCTGCGATAAATTAAAACAAGTGTTCAGAAATGGTATGGGAAATTAACACATAAAAATAAACAAATACGAACCTTAAAAAACCCTAATTGACAAAATGTTTAGCTGAGAGAGAGAGTAAGGTTTTGTTCTAAAACCTTCAAAGGGAGAGAGGATGTGCTTTTTGGTCGAGAGAGAGGGGGAGAGGGAGATTGAAGATGAGAGAGGAGAGAGAAGAGGGAAACTAAACATAGGTAAAAAGTTAGTATAATGATTTTTTAGGCTATTTTATATTTTAGTCAAGTGTACTTAATTTTGACACACTTTAAAACAATGCCAAATTTTGGCACTGTTTTAAAGTGTGCCAGATTGTCATTAAGCCGTACTAGAATTTGGCACAGTTTTAAACTGTGCCAGATTTTTAATGCCAGGGTGTGCCAAATTATTATTTTTGGTGTAGTGTATGTTTGTGTGATGCAGTTATGATTTAAGGAGAGAATAGTCAAGTGGATAGCGCAATGTGGCTTCCATGCCATTTCACTTCATCTAGGCAGTCGAAATGTGGTGCCAAATGGCGGGCTATTTATCATTTGATTAAGTCTCCCTGAGAAAGGGTTTGATTGATAGGAGAAGGTAATAAATTATTTTACTCAGGAGGGATATATAATCTTAGAAATTTGGTGGGTATTATTTTTTATCACTATATGAAAGATAAAATCGTGGATGTTAAAAAATGGAGGGATAGATCAATGACTATTAAGATCATTTTAGATAAAACAATATTGAATATTATAAGTGCTTACGCACCCCAAGGAGCTTTAAATAAAAATGTGGAGAAATCATTTTGGGAATTATTGGATGAAGTATTACAACTAATTCCTACGCATGAAAACATATTCTTAGGAGGTGACTTTAATGGACATGTAGGAGTAGAACGAGAAGGTTATCCAAGGATACAGAAGGTTATGGTTTTGGTAAGAGAAATGAAGGAGGGAAAACTATCTTAGAATTTTCTAATACATACAATCTAGCATTAACAAACACATTTAAAAAAAAGGGAAGAACGCTTAATAATATTTAAAAAAGAAGGGAATAAAACTCAAATAGACTATTGTTTACTTAAAAGAAGAGACTGGTACACCTGCAAAAGATTATAAAGTTATACCAGTTGAAAGCTTAACAAATCAACATCGCTTATAGTAATAGATTTAACAATTAAAGGATTTAAGTGCCGAAACGAGAAAATAGGTTATCAAAATAACAAATGGAAGGATTTACAAATATGAAAAGTGATAGAATTTAGGTAGAAGTTCCTGGTAAATATGAACTGGAATTAGGACAACAATGTTCACAACATCTGGTCAAGAACAAAGAATGACATTGAGAAAATAGGTAAATAAGTTTTAGGGGAGACTAAAAGATTCATTAAAAAAGAGACTTAGTGGTGGACTGGGGAAGTGGAAAAGGTAATATAAAATAAACGAGTAACTTTTACAGAGTGGCAAAAGAGTAAAAACACTACAAAAAAATTAGTTTTTAAGACGGAGGTTTTTAAGACAGCTAAAATTTTAGTCTCTAAAGCATATCTTTTGAGACGGATAAAAATAGCTGTCTTAATAACTAGTAGTATTTAAGACGGCTATAAATACCCGTATTATAAAGTGATACATATGAGACAGCTTAATAACACCCGTCTCAAATAGTCCACTTTATGAGACGGCTCAAATATTTTTGGTTCCCACCCTCCCAATTTTAACTCCCGCCTTCTGAAGAAATGAAACCCTTCTCCACACACACAAAAAAAACAACACAAACTGGACAGAAATCGCAAGCCACCTTCTCCCTTGCGATCTTCCTCTCACTTCTCCTCGGACATTGCTGATCGCGTTAGATCTCTCCCCTTCCCTAGCAGCTGGTAAGCAGTGCTCGCTCTTCACTTGGTTATGGTGGGATTGTGATTGTGTAGGTTTCTAGTTAGGTTGGGTTTCAAAAATTAGGGTTGAGTGTAGTAGAATATTATGAAATTGGGATTTTATGGTTGATGATATAATATCTATTGATTCTCAAATTCCTTGTTTGGTTGCTCTTAAAATGAAAGAAAAGATAATGAGAAAGTAATTTTGATGTCCCCTCGATGTAGTTGGGTGGTTATTAGAATAGTTGGAGATTTTTGTTACAGTAGAAATTACCTATAATCATTAAATAGTAATTTTTGTCTGCATTATTTCACAATTATGAAATCATATATGTTTTCATTGATGGGTATTTGACAGGGAGATTACTGATTACAAATTAGTGATTGCCTGACATATTTTCATTGACGTTTCGAATTGATATGGATAAAAGGTAATTTTAATTATTGGTTATTGATTAATATCATTAGTTGTTGTACGGAATTGATTTGTAGTGGTGGTAGGTGGTTGACGGTGAGCCAATTAAAAACCCGGATTGTCAATTGGTTGTTGTAGTATGATTTAATGATTAATTTATAAGAATATTTGTATGCTTGTATGTGTGAATTTTAGTTAGAATTATTGATATGTCTGTTTTTGGCAATTAATTCATGTTCTTTGCTATAGTTTATGCCATTAATTTGACTTACTATTCAATTATGGTTTTATTTTGTGATCTATGTGGTTGACCCAATTAATTGTTTTTTTTGAAGCCCTGAACCTCCACACGAACGAGCCCTTTGGAATCCCTCGTGTTTGCTAAACAGGGGGGTTCAAGTGCCATAGCTACCCTAACACACCCCCTAATTTAAATCTGGCACCCGAGGGGCAATCGGACCCAAATACCTTACGGCATTCCCACACGGCTCAGACCTGCCCTTACCCTCAGGCCAGGTATCCATGGGGAGGGATCGAACTCACGACCTATGGTATAGAGCGAAACCCTCCTTACCACTATACCAAATCAGGGTGGATAACCCAATTAATTATAACATTTATTACCATTGAAAAATCGCCAATGTTATCCAACACCATATCAAATGCTAAATAGTAACATTCATATCACTAAGTGTTGGGACACAAACTCCAACATATGAGGTGGTATTTGAAATAAATAAATAAATAAAAAGACAAGTAAACTTTTTCTCATAGTTACCCCCCACAAATAAATAAATAGTAACCTAGTGGATTAAAAAGATGCGCGATCACCCTAAGAGGTATCAAAGTATCATGTGGAAAATATTCGTTTTCTCATAATTATTACTGATAACTATGTGGCGACTCACTTCATGTTTTTAGTTCAAGACAAATAGTGGATATTTATTATCAATCTGAACAAATCTTATTCACTATATATGGAACTTAAATATTTTTGTGGTATACTTCCGCGTGGTATTTAACTTAGTTTTTTCCCCAAACTTTTGTTAGTTATAAACTTTATGGGGAGTGCTATTTGAATGACCACATTCGATTAAAAATAGTAACTTTTTCAACCACACTTTCCCGCGCATCGCATGTTTTACCACTAGTATCTAATATAAGTTTGTATTCAATGTTCTCTAGTGCGTGTGGAGGAATTTGATTGGATGACATTTTGTTGACTAACCAAAATTACAAGTTTATTGTCCTTTTAAGGTGTATTCACGGGGAAAGAGTGTTGATATTCTAAAAATAAGATATTTAGGGGTAAAGTAGAGGAGAGGCCCCCACACTATTTCCTTTATAAACAATTTAATATCTTCCTTAGAATCTATCACTGTGTCCATGAGCATAGCATAAGATGTGATGAAATGCAATACATTAGGGGAACACTGCTCATAAGCAATCAAATTCCTTAAGAATGTTTCGGTGATGTCATCAACGCATACCGGTAGTAATTACAAACAATGTGTACCACATATATGACACAACTAGCTAATCAACCAAAAAATAAATTTTGATATATGACATAGAAGATTCAACAACCTTGATAAAAAATAACGACTACATGATATTATAATTGTCTCCTCTTCCACAGGCAATGTTGGAGTCGCCCCCTCTGTCACAATCACATGAAATGTATTATCAGGGTCTCACAATCTTGAAGATACAATTTGGTAAGGATATACCATCAAAGAAGACGTGATTTGATAAAGATTCATCAAACAAGAAGACATGAAACAAGAAGCTTAAAATTTCACAAGTAGAAAATCTAGGTCGTCGCTCGGTTTGAATTTTATGCTCACCCCATCAAGATAAGTTACAGAGTAATACACACTGGGATAATTGTCCGGACAAACATTATATCTTAGTTGTTGTACCTATGTAAAATATCTAATATATGATCACATTTTGTCTCATCTATCTCACTGTCCTCTCTCATTTTTAAGTCTTGGTCCAACATATTATTAAAAAATAGAAGCGTATGTTTCTTAAGTGATAACGTTGCACTCGTTAACTGAATATGTAGATCATCAGTTTCATCCATGTTATCCTTTACTTCCATTTTCAGGAAGTTCGTACTCACACTAGCAAGGAACAAATCAATCACATATTTCTTAAGTGACCAATTTGTACCATCTATGATAATTTTTCGGAGAGTAGGCTGGAGGAGTTATGCAATAACACAAAAAAGGACTTGGTTCTCTAGTCGTAGTAAGTTGTGTTTCATTATAAGGTGATCTCAATCCTTAATGAATATCGAGTGTGTAACATTATGCTCACGCGTCACTGACCTTCATAGAAGTTCAAGTATGAAACAACCATCAACCAACATTATTTTTTCAAACTATATATTTTTGTATTTGAATCCTTCTTCATAGCGTACTTGAGCATCGGGTGCCTAATCTGACACGACATCCACATATACGCGTAGTATATCATTTACATTATATTGGCTCACTTTAGCGGTTCTATCTAAGATTCTATGCTTGTAAATCATTTTGTTGTCCTGCATACCTAGGAGGGACTCATCATCTTTGTGAAAAGGCCTAATGGACACCACACCATGGGCATCCTAGGAAGCCATTCGGAAACTCTCTAAATGGAGCATCTAATCTATTGTGTAGAAGACCTTTTGTCGGACTTGTTATTCAAATGCCCAATTCCATCATATATTTGATCGAATTATAAACCCGCTCACTTCTCAACACCTCGACGACATCAGATTTTAGTTTCATGATTCATATTTCCTTGTTGATTTTTCTTTTTTCTCTTATGTTTAGGAGGTTTGGTTATGTCTATTCTTCTTGTAATATTCCCCTATAAACGCACACTTGAGCTGGTGCCTTTTAGGCCGATACTGGTGAGAAAAGAACATGGTAATACTTGTACATTGAGAAGTTCGACGATAAGTCTTAGATTATACATATCGCAATGTTTCTAGTATTGGTCATAGGTGAGAAAAGAAAAAGTCTTCTCGTGCACTATGTGGGGTACTCTTTGTCGGCTTGTGCGATTGTTCTCCCAAGCCCCCATGCTATATTCTTGTGCTACTGAACCATAAGTCTTCTCATGTTGTTCTTGTCTTGTGCAATATGTTGGGTTTCAAGCTAAGTTAATGAAGATGAACTAGTGTTAGTGCTTCCTCTTGAGGTTTTTAGCATGTTATGAATTTTTCTTATGATGGCCTTAGGAGGTTTCGAAGAGGCAAAAAGATATATATGGATGGATGTTAAAACATGTTTTATAAGAACATATCTCCCTCCAGTTGATAGGAATTTGTCTTTCATCCTTGAATTCTACTTCTAATTGCATCAATGAGCTTGTATAAGTATCTTATCTTGCACCTTCCTTTATAAATAGGACATCCCAAGTATTGTAATGGGAGTTTACTGCATTTTAATCTAGTGGCCTGTTCAATTTGAACACTTTTATCAGGGGGCTACTTGTCCGACAAAATGAAACTACTTTTTGAATCATTTATTTTCTAACCTGATATCTCTTCATATTTGTTAAGGAACTCCATAATAGCTTTCAAACTCTTTTTATCTCCTCTAGAAAAAATGATCACATCATCTGTAAAAGAGAGGTGAGAAATCACAGGGCATCCACTTAGATCTTAGAAATATTCTTATAAGAATAATTGCATAGACTTATTGGCCTGTAATCTCCACGGGTCTTAGGGTGCTTAGTTTTCGAAATTAGAAAAATTGAGGAACTTGTCCAACTTTTAGGCAACTTTGATCCTGCAAAGAAGCTATTAACTGCTTCTAAAAGGTCTTCCTTTATTATTTGCCAACAATTTTTGTAAAACTCCCCACTAAATCCATCAGACCCTGGACATTTCATTTCATTTGATTCAGGAGAAATAATGGATGGTATACGGCTTTTAATCTCTGGGATATTCATATTTGGAACTTTTTTCTCTGTCATCAAGCTACTGAAGTGATTGACAATGAGATGTTCCAACTCCTCCTTATCCTCTATCAAATTCCCTTGATGATCTTCTAATCTATGGATACTAGTTCTTCTATGCTTCTAATGATTTTCCACTGCCTTGATAGGTTGAATGATTTTCCACTGCCTTAATGGCTTCTAATCAACCAAAACTTGCAAATCCATTTGGTTCCCACCTAGTTTTTCTCTGGAGTAGGCCACTACATTAAATTCAACAATTACTAAATGAGGTTTGGATAATAAATTTTGAGAAATATCAGTAAATTGAGCCCATGGATCAACTCTTTCCTCCTTGTACACTTAACATACACTGCTGTCATGAATATTTCTTGATTCAAAGATTAATGATTGATGCTAACGGTAATTTTTTGTTCAGTGTCAAACACCACCTACATTGAACTTCAAATCTCCTAACAATCCATATTTAAAATGTAGGTAATATATGACTTTGATTTATATGTGAGATATGTTAGATCAATGAATTTAAGTTTTTTCGTAGTCTTCAAATGGTATGACTCCTAATTAAACTTGTGAAGTTGTTCGAACTCGGGATATTAGGCCTAGGAATTTTATTGGCCATTATCTTCAAATTTTCTTTCTAGGACTAATTTGTGTTTTCCTATCATATATCTTTGATGTGTGGTTGTTTTGGGTACATATTTTTTGGATTCTTGAAGATTTATTTACATATTTTCTTTCTAGGACTTTCATTGTCCATTTATTTAAATTTTAAAACTTGATGTTATCTTATGTATTATTTGCTGAGTATGTATGTGTCCCACATTGTTGTTAAGAAACAATCACAATCACAATCGAATTCTTGTTCTTCTAGTTTTTGATTGTTTCTTGTTCCTGGTAATAGACTGAGAGTAATGGCTTTGATTGGATAAGTGTTTTCATCTGGATTGTGAAATTACAAGTGTTCCAGTGATTTGGGTTCCAAGTAGGTTGCTTCATTGTTCTTGGTAATGCTCATATTAGGTTGAATTTTTCCTTTCGAAT
The DNA here is from genome assembly GCA_949130495.1 of Sambucus nigra. Classification (NCBI taxonomy): domain Eukaryota; kingdom Viridiplantae; phylum Streptophyta; class Magnoliopsida; order Dipsacales; family Adoxaceae; genus Sambucus; species Sambucus nigra. The sequence continues at coordinate 370,521,038 of OX422210.1, read as the reverse complement.
TATTTTCAAACCCCTGAATTTATATTCAAACCAGTAAATTATGTTCAAACCAACGTTGACTCGATTTGGTTATGCCTCGTAGTGCTCAAACCACTAAATTATGTTCAGGCCTATCAATAGCGGAGCTAGTGTTCGCTGTTTTGCTGAGACCATGTATTAGTGTTACATAAGTAACAAGATAGGTACTTGACCTCTTTAATTCATAACTTGAAGAGCATCCTCAGATTCTCTTACCATCCCTTTTTTGCAAAGTGCATCCACCAATATTGATGATACGAGAAATTGGCCATAAGGCGTTCCCATACCAGCAAGTCAAGAGTAAAGTGTGTGTTAAACAAGTAAAGCAAGCAAATAGAGAGAAGACAAGATATAGAGTGGTTCAGCCTTTAAAATAGACCTACATCCACTGTGTTGCTCCATTCTCATTATGTGCGTTGCATTGTACGATATAATCATGCCTGAAGAGGCGTACAAGTATGAGAATAAAGGTGAATACATGGCGGTAATGCAGATTCCGGTGAGCCCTGGAGGTGGCTGCGATGTAGATGTGTGGCCTCCAAGAGATATGTTGAGGTCGTGTAGAGAGAATCTGTATTGCAGAGCCTGCCCTGGTCGGGTATGGAATCTATCCGTTTCCTTCTAGGTGTGGTCCTCTATTTATGAAGAAATGTGTTGAGTCATATGCCCTAAGCACGTGGCGTATACTAAGTCTGCAGCAATTGCGGATAAAGGAGGTGCGGCCTGCAAAGCAAGCAGTGTTACAAGCTGATGGAGGTGTGACGCACACCATAAGGTGGAGTGCCGCGGCCTATAATGGACAGGGCCGCACCCTGTGCCATCTGGTCCTGAAGGGATCACGCCGAGTGAGTTCTGGCCGCGCCCTGAGTGAGGTTTGTCCGCGGCCTGTATGACCTAAGACGCCTGCGAACTGGAGAAGAATACATTCCGCGGCAGGGTACTATATTTGTACTATCAATAAGCCCCCAAGCCATAGTGCCAAGGGAGATCAATTGGGACTGCGGCTCAGTAGCCTAGATGCCGCGGTGCTTCCAAAGCGACGATTTGTCTTCCGCGCTCCCTTATATAAATTGTTTCTGGCCGTGGACTTCATTACGTTTCCAAAACTTTTGAAAGCACATCGAGAGCGAAATTCTTCACTCTCTCTTGAATATTCCGGCAACCTTCCTAGGCGGTGTGCGGCGGTTCAAAGCGATCTGAAGCTGATTATTGCGAGTTTCTCTATTTCCAGGTGATTTTTCAACCACCATACTTTCGTAAAAGCCTTTGAAATTTACAGTTTTCTTCCCTTTTGATATGATTTCGCTTTTTATGGTTCATTTTCTAGAAATCTAGGGTTTTGTTTGTACGTTTTGCCCTTTCTCACATATGCTACATATGAAATACATACAACTGTTCTTGGTGTTCATAATCGAACTCTTCGTATTCTGTGAGTTTGGTCCTAAAAATGATTAGAATTTAGATAATCAACTGTTTAGGATAGATTCCGCGGCATGATAGGATTTCAATACCCATTCTCGTGAACTGGTATGGTCCTTCTGCATCATACCGTGCCAAATGGCCGCAGTCCCTCAAATTATCATCCGCGGCATCAAATCACCACCCTTGTAGTCTCGAACAACCTTCAAACTTCCATGAACCCAAGACACATCCATGTTAAATAACTATAATTGCTACTATAGCACATCGAATTGACTCTGAAAATTTAGGAATGGCCATGGCCAGGAATGCCTTAAAGCCATTCTATCTTATTACCGCGGCAGCCTATGTTCCTCTGCTCATATGGAGGTGGCCGCGGCTAGTTGGGACAGTACGATCCCATAAGTAATAGAGTTTGCCCATTAATAACTGTGTTAGGGAAATAATTCCAAAGACGTTTTCAATAATTAAAAATACCCTTCTACGGCTTCTTGAAGTCTTTTCCAAACCATATTGGCTGCGGCGCCTAACTGCGAACTCTGCTTTTCAGGTAGTGCTGCAGCCATATGAGCTTTGACCCAGACGAGTTCCTGAGAGGCTTTTGGGCAAAGCATTTTGGGACCTCTCCCCCCGAGCTTACTTCCGCGCCCCCTCTAAGATCAATAGGCCCTTGCAAACTAAAATATTGCCCAAACTGCGTGATACTTGACTCAGACTCTGCGGACTCTGCATCTGGGAAGGATTTCAAATCTCCGCCGATGGAAGAGGAAGCCAACTCAAGTACTCATCCAATAGGTGTAGGAGACAGTGTCGCGGCTGTTAGAAATAACCCAGGTGGAACATCTGGGAGAGCTGAGAGACCCTTGGCCGCGCTTGATATCCATGGCTCCATGACCTAAGATTGGGTTGAGCAGGTGGCTGAGGCCTTCGAATTTCCAGAAAATTTGACTTGCTCAGCCCCTGCCGCAAACCAAAGACCATGCACGGTTCTATTCGATGGTGGAATTTGCTTCCCTCTGCACGCCTTCATCTATGGGCTGTGGCTGCCTGTTCCAGTTGCTATTCGTCGCCTTTTTCAGGCAATAAACCTGGCCCCAACACAGTTGGACCCTAATGGCTGGAGAGCCATTCTCATTGCAGTTGTCCTTTGGGAGAACTTGTTCAAAAAGGACATCACTCCCGCGGAGTTCTTTCACTTCTACCGCCCAAAGGAGAACTCAGTGAAGTTCGTGGGCTACTACAACCTCTCTAGCCGCAGCAGGGATGAGACCCTTTACACTGGGAGACCGACCAGTGTGAAAAATTGGAAGGGGAAATATTTCTACATCTCCGGTGAAGGCTGGGAGATGCACCCCGAGGAGAATGAAAGAGAAAAGACATATAGAATGCCGCGGCAGTGGGGGTTTCCCTTAAAATTAGGTAATAAGAATGTAGCCGCGTCCTTTAATTTCAAAAATATGCATAACTTCCACTAACCTTTGAATCGTCTTTTCTTTCTGCAGCCCTTGACAATCTGCACTTGAACAAACGACAGGAAAAAAGAGTTGTCGAGGCCGCGGAAGTTCCTTCTGAACACAAAATTTTTGGCACACTTGTAACATCGGCAACCATATTTGAAGCGGGATTTTTCCCAAACAAATCCATTCCTCGAAAAATGGGTGCGGAAGGTAATTAACTACGCCATTATTTTTACTCCGCGGTCATTTATTCTCTTGAACTCATGCTATTCCTTTTCAGGTAAATAAGTTGACAGGGAACTGCTAGCAAAGATGGATGAGGACGCAGTAGTCCTAAATAATACTGTGCGGAGGAGAAAGAGGAAGAGGTCTAAGGCCAAGGGACCTGTCACGGCTCCCTCCGGAGAAAATAATGCTGCGCCTGTCGTGGCTCCTGTCGAAAGAACCAAAACACCTGCCGAGGATCAAATGGTTAATGATGAGAACCTTCCGCATGACCATTTTGATGATGACATAGGGGAAAACCTGGCTGCGGCGGGCTTGATGTCAACCGATGTGCCCCTTCATTCATCCTCTCCTCCGCCGCCAACTGTTGTGGCGACTTACGCGAACTTGCCACCTCCTCAATTCCGTGGAGGGTCTGGGCCTGATGGTAGACCAAGGCCCCAACTAAGGCAGCCTAACCCCAATTCTTCTTGGGACACTACCGCAAAGGCTGCGCGGAGAATGGAAAGAGCCTTGGATGCCACAGACCTTGATAGGCTTGTGGGAGAAGATCATGACGATCTGGAGGAATGTGGCCTCCACAGCCTTTTGAGGGTACTTACCAGTTATCATTCTTTAACTTTTGCATCTCATATTTTTCCATACCTTTACTAACGTCTTTTATTTCAGGCTGCGGATGTGATTGTATTCTAAAAGAGGAAGTACGAGGCCTTGTACATGTTGAAGGAGGCCGAGAAGAGTGCTCATGCCGTGGACTTGCAGGCTGCACGGACTTCTTCTTTTGAGGCAGGGAAGAAGTCTGCTGCTGAGGCTCTTCAGACAGCCCACATGGACCTTGAGAAAGCATTCAAGGCGAGGGAGGAAGCGGAGGAGAATTTTAAGCAAGCCGCAGAATCCCTGAAATCCTCCCAGGCCCAGACTGCCGAAGTCGCCCGTGTCGCGGAGATTTCCAATGCCAAGCTTGCCCTACTCCAGCAGAAATATGAAGAGTTGGAAGCCAAATCTGCTCAAAAAGATGAAGATCATGCCGTGGCAATACAAAGGTTGGAGGTTGATCATGGTGACGCCCTCCAGCTAGCCATAGATCATGCCGTGGAGTCATTCAAAGGCTCCAAGGACTTCTTCCTTATCAACAACATGGCATATCTCCGTGGCTACCAGGAGCTGCGGCAAAGATTTATTAAGAGGTTCCCAGAGGCCAAGGAGGAGGTTATTTCCTGGAAGTTAAGCGATGCCGAACATCAAGAGTGCATCACTGAACTTAAGGCAGCAGCGAAAGAAAGAGCAAGGCTGAGAGCTGAGGCAGAAGCAGCGGCAGTAGACGGAGAGACATAAACTACCGCGGACGGAGAAGAGGCTGATGATGATGATGACACAGCCTCTTAAACTCAATTTCTGTTGCATCATTAATATAGGGCTGCGTACCTCCTTTTTGTAATCTTAACTTCTGATGTGGTTGTGGCCTTCATTCTGTAATCTTTGGCTATTAATATCAAGGTTGCGGCCATATTTTTACCACTACGATTGACTGCTTGATATTCCTTTCTCTTTTACATTGCATGTTTTACATTGCTTGCTATAATGAATGGTTGTACATAACTGCCTCATTTTTGAAAATGCATCCCTGCCCCGATAGACATAACATTTTAAGTCTGTGGACAGAGATCCATTTCTTCGTAGTATGATTATTTGTCAATGTCCGCGCCCACATAAATGGTGCTATTTTACTCCCATTGGACATTAACTGCTGCGTCACAAGGCAGCTGCGTGCAAGCCGCGACCCTTTATTATGCCGCGTCCTTTTAACGTCTTAACTTGATTGCCACGTACATGATTTGAAGGCTGGGGCTTGCTGATTGCATGGATCCCCAGCTGCTTTCATTTCACCTGGTTGTCTGAACCATTTATCTTTTGTCATCCCATAACCAACATGGATCATGTAGAGAAAGCCTTTCCTTACACTTTGTACAATTGATTCTCCTCCACCGTGGCATTTGACGCTGTGGAAGTTGCAGTTTTTTCATGCTTCAAGATGTTAGTGCCTCAGCACTTTCATGAATGAATGGCTCCTAGAGCTCTGCAACTGTATCGGTGGGATGCGGCACATTTCTGGTTCACCCGAATAATGTGCCTCTGTAGACACACGTTGGTATTTCCAAGCCTTCTCAGGTTGGGTCATGTTGCCAAGCCCTAATATGCGAGAAACTATCAAGCCTCTCCAGGCTGGGTTATGTTATTAAGCCACCCACAGCTAATATGCAAGACACTATCAAGCCTCTCCAGGCTGGGTTATGTTATTAAGCCACCCACAGCTAATATGCGAGATACTATCAAGCCTCTCCAGGCTGGGTTATGTCATTAAGCCACCCACAGCTGCTGATATATATAAAGCCATCCCTGGCTAGATATTATAAGCCTCCCGGCTCATTGACGCATCCCGAAAGCTAAGAGCGAGCATTGTAAGCCCTCACGGCTGATTATGATTTTCAAAAGCTGATAACGGGCATTGTTAGCCCCCGTGGCTAATAAGAGCCTCTTGAATTCTTAGATGTTTTCGCGAATATGATCATCAGAAGATAAGATGTAGTTGCACATTGCGAGGGGAACTTCTGAGCTAATAAAGGTCGTAATCCCTCCATAAGTGCATCCTGAAGTAGAATAATCCTTCGAGATAATTTTTTTTATTCTTCCTCTGGAATCTGTTTAAAGACAAAAAGTCTTTTTGTGAGATAACAGATTATGAAACCAAGAGAAATATCAGATATAGCAAAAATTACTAATTCATATATTTATATATATATATATGCTTTAGCTAATGACTTCGTTAACAAAACATAAAGTCTGGAGTATTAAGGCTACAATGAGCTTCATAAAACATAAACAGAAACAGTTGAAATTGGAAAGACTAAGGATGAGGTGCGGCATGCAGCCTCTGTTAGGTCTAGTTGGGTCCTTTATGAATTCTTCAGGAATCGCTGCAGCATCCCTTGCCCAATTAGCCTTTCAACTTCATCTTTCAGAGCATAGAATCGCTCTGTGTCATGGCCATGGTCCTGATGGAATTTGCACCAGGTAGCTTTGTTCCTCTTGTGGGGTGGAGCTCTCAACTTTTCTGGCCACCTCAACAGCTTGTCCTCTTTGATGAACTCAAAGATCTCTTCAACCGGGAAAATCAACGGAGTATAGATACCCGATTTCTTCTCTGATTTCTTTATTCTCCTTTTCTAACTTCTACTGGTTGATTTCGCGGCTTCTTTAACTGTCGCGGCAGATAAGGCTGGTTGAGTTTTTTCCTCCGCCCCCATGCCTATATTTTGAGAGGCCGCTGCCTCTAGCATTAGCACTCTCCGAGTTAGGTAATTGACCTGGGTCTGAAGTGAGGCATGGCTGTCATAGAGGTGATTAAGGTGATTGTACAGTTGCACAATCTCATCCTTGACTTCTGCGCTCTGGCTGGATTCTCCTTCCATTTCTTCTTTTGTTAGTCTTTATAAAGTATATAGAATATGATACAAAACTAACAGAAGTGAGTGATCACAGGAATATTGAAAAAAGGGGAATTTGAACTGCTCCATGATATGCCGACGAGGCCGCGACCAGTATGGCACATAAGTGCACTGCCGCAACCTTTTAATGTTATTCACCAAGGTCGATCCAAAGTCCACTTAAGTCCTTCCCCCGGTGATTTTGAACTGTTGTAATAGGTCCGCACTAGTAGGGGTCGCGGCGCTAGAGGCTGTTGAACTTACAGGCCTCGCCCATGGCTAGGCCGCGGAGAGATCCTAAGTCAAGCCTAGGAACTGATTTTTTCTCCCCCAATATGCGAAGAAAACCTACTAGGGTCCATTGATGAGAGCATTCCCTAGCGGTGCGCAATACTTCATGACTTCAATGATAACCCCTAGATCATAGGAAGATGGCAACAAAAATAGGAGTAAATATAGCCCTTCCCTAATCATCCACCTTTTCAGGACTAAAGTCCACCACGCCTTCAGCATTATCTAGATGGAATGATATCACAGGGGTATGTAAAATAGATCCAAAGCCATCAAATGAAGATCCAAAGACAGATCCAAAAATATGAAATACCCGTTAAAGGGAAGCCCAGTAACCAGTAAGCGACCCATGAGAAGATGATCCATAGGACCCTCTGGGGTCGAATAAGGTGTTTAAGAACTCATATATGTAGAGAAACAAGATTGAAATATCTTGGTTTCCCACAGACGGCGCCAAACTGATGATATGATAAATCGGCCATAAGGCGTTCCCATACATGCAAGTCAAGAGTAAAGTGTGTGTTAAATAAGTAAAGCAAGGAAATAGAGAGAAGACAAGACATAGAGTGGTTCAGCCTTTAAAATAGGCCTACATCCACTGTGTTGCTCCATTCTCATTATGTGCGTTGCATTGTACAATATAATCATGCCTGAAGAGGCGTACAAGTATGAGAATAAAGGTGAATACAAGGCGGTATTGTAGATTCCGGTGAGCCCTGGAGGTGGCTGCGATGTAGATGTGTGGCCTCCAAGAGATATGTTGAGGTCGTGTAGAGAGAATCTGTATTGCAGAGCCTACCCTGGTCGGGTATGGAATCTATCCGTTTCCTTCCAGGTGTGGTCCTCTATTTATGAAGAAATGTGTTGAGTCACATGCCCTAAGCACGTGGCGTATACTAAGTCTGCAGTAGTTGCGGATAAAGGAGGTGCGACCTGCAAAGCAAGCAGTGTTGCAAGCTGATGGAGGTGTGCCGCACACCATAAGGTGGAGTGCCGCGACCTATAATGGACAGGGCCGCACCCTGTGCCATCTGGTCCTGAAGGGATCACGCCGAGTGAGTTCTGGCCGCGCCCCGAGTGAGGTTTGGCCGCGGCCTGTATGACCTAAGATGCCTGTGAACTGGAGAAGAATACATTTACGGCAGGGTGCTATATTTGTACTATCAAATATAATGACGTGAAACATACAATCTTACTTCTCGACATAGGGTCGAATGCCACAACGAGCCCACTATTCCCCACATTAGATTCCATAAATTATGTTAAGTGGGTTATTGTTTCATATAATAGTTTTGTACATGTGTCCTATTATAATTTATCATAACACATAAATCAAAGAAATAATATTGAAAATAATTATTGTGATATATTGAGTTTGATATATAGGTAATCACTTGCATGAAACTCAATATAGTATGCAAACTAATAGTCATTTTGACACTTTTGAGTTTCTTTATGACATATTGAGTAATATACTACAATGTTGTTTCCTCCTTTATAGAGGCCGAGAAAAAAAAATTGATAAATACCCTTAACTTATGACAATTATTATCTAACTGATGGCATACCTGCTCACAATCTTAAAAATGTAAAAGTTCCTATCATGCCATTTGTCTACATACTTAATATGATGGGATAACTCACTGCTAGGAATAAGAACTTCAGACTTGACATGGTCTAGGTTCATCATCCTCATATGGTGCATTACGAATGGACGGGTCGATGGAAAATCTAGAAATGTGTTGATTGAGTAAATGATTCAACCTAATTCAATGACCAAAAGCCCTTTATGAATACACCAGGAGGGAAATGTGCTGATTGACTAAATGATTCATCATTTTCATTGTTTGTTATCAAAATATCCCACATGGTAGCACTGGGAATAAGATTCAAGAAAGTATTCATATAGTCCAATTTGGATTTATAAGCAGAGGATCTAAAAGAGGATATAAAGTTAACTCCCTTTTTAAGAAGATGATTTAAAGACATGGTGTCCAATTTGAATATAAAGTTAACTGTGTTTATACTGATCTTTAGGTGCAGAATCTTCTAACTATCCAAAGCAAGACCTCTCACGAGTTCATTGTCCCACCTTCCGTTCTTCCAGAATTACAAAGATGATGAACAATTCTAGGTCAAATGCCTGATTAACACATGTCACATAAGGATACATGATCTTCGGAGAGTATTCTCACTTCATAGGTAAAATGCCACCATAAACACTGAACTCAAATCAAAATGCAAATCACAATCAAACAATAATTTTTTGCTCCTTTCATGCAGTTGAATGCAGATATTGAACCTTTTCTTAGATTTCCACAATCCTGTTGTATGTTCTTGAGACTGTAAAAATGTTTTTCAATAGGTTGGTAATATGCTCCATTGGGTGAAATATAAGACCAAAGTCAGCAAGACATAATTGGTTTAAAAGCTGAGGAGGGTCTGAACTAAATATTTTAGCATCCACTAAAAGGGAATTTAGTAGGGCATCTTTTCTCCCAAGTGTAGATAATATCTTTCATTTTAATAGTGAGTACATGAAAATAATTTGTAGGATGTAGCATTAAGGATTTAGACCTTGTCTGAGTTGTTTGTGTGGTTGTAGCATGGTAGGGGCTGCGTAGTAGATTTGGGGGCGGTGGGAAGTTATGGTAATATTGTGTATAATGGTGGGCTGGGCATGCCAAAGGGGTTATGTAATACACTTTTTATGGTTTATACTTATTTTATTTATCTTAAGTTCCGTAATTTGGTTTTTGCCCAGTCTTCTCGCTAGAAACTGTTTGTATGCCCTTTTCACTGTTATTCTCTGCCAACGAGTTTCAAACACACCCCCAACAAGTTTCCCGTGAACTTACCAACAAATCTTATAGAATTGTGATTTAGGGATCACAAATCCTTGTGATCTTTGGAAAGTGTTTCAAATCCCCTTATGTTGGAGTAATTAAGGTTAACGTATGGATTCTCCCTTCATTGCCACACATCATATACACTTTTATTATATTTATACGTAAAAGAATATTGTTAGAAATTCAATCCTAAATATAAGGAATACCTTACTACTAAATGATAATATACTCATATTAGTATACTAAGAACAATGATCGATTGATGGGGAATTCATTCTTCAAGTAAGTTGGAATCCTCTTGGAAATTGAGTCGATATGTTGTCTATATTCACTTTATCACTATCCTAAGTTGTCTAATATTCACCTTCTCACTAGTAGTGGATGTGATTTATGTGATGGCCTCAACTCATTACATATATCTAAACTGTGATATAATACATCTACTCAAATCGGAGAAGCTTGTGCGATTGGGTCATCAAAATTTATTGTCTATTTCAAGCCGTGAAATACATCTACTCAAATCCTCTTTAAGAAAACCATGTGTACATGTGAATAATATGGTAAATAGAACATGATAAAGTCACAAAAGATGCATTCATGTTTATATAATGGCCGAAAATTTCATTGCATATGAAAAAATATATTTTGTTGGTCATACGGGAACACATCTCCTTTGGAATACATAGAAAGAAATTAGGTTTACCACTCCCACTAGGCCCTAGCATCACCCTCAACATGTATCACATTGGTTGTTGCTATTAGTGCCCATATTGTTGCGCGTTGTATTTTCTTGATTATCTCTCAATTCATCTCTCATTGGAGCTATTTGGGCCCTCTTATGGATATCTTGTTATATCACACATGCATCTTTTCTTGCATAATTTAACAGTGATAAAATTTAAAAACAGGATTCCAAGTTAATGTATTGTTTGCATAGTATAGTTTCAGACGCGAGAAATATATATATCTTTTTTGCTGTGTGAGATTCTTTAATAATGGAGCGTGTGGACCAATGTCATATATATGTTATAAAACATATATAACTGTTATAACAGTTATATCTATTATAACAGATATAACTGTTATAACAGTTATATATGTTTTAACACATATAACTATTATATGTTACTGTTATATGTTATAACATATATATGTTTTAACACATATATAACTGTTATAACATATATATGTTATAATAACACATATATAACTGTTATAACATATATAACTGTAATATGTTATATATGTTATAACAGATATAACTGTTATATGTTATAACAGCTGTTATATATATTTTTTAAGTATCCATTTTGATGTATAAATTTGATGTATAACACTACTTAACTATCCATTTTGATATATAACTACACGAATGTTCGTTCCAATAGTTAACTTTAATTTCTTCCATTTCTTTGGTTGTTACTTCCATTATGGTAGTCCATTCTTTATAACACTAATGTGGAGTCTTTTATTTTTATTTTAAAAATATCCTTCTCAAAAATTATATTTTCAATATTTTTCGAAAATATTATGACTGATGAATATTTTTTTTAAATTATGAGTTGTAGCTGGTTCATGAATACTTTTTTCTCTTTCGTGCAGGGGATGATGTGGAAAAAACCAATTTCATGACTCGATATCATTAAGCGCCATCTCAAACCTACTGTGTCAGCCACCAATTTTAAACAATGTGAGTACCAAAACAAACTTACCTATCTTATATATGACTTCACTTATGTATGCCAATATAATGTATGCATAAATATCTTTAGAAAATTGCAGATAATCGATTGTTACACACTTACCTATCTTATATATGACAAGAATGGTGTGGATATAGAAAGACGATGAAGATCGAGAGGCTCAACATCGACACGACGCTGAAGATCGAGACGCTCAATATCGACTTGAGATCGAAGAATTATAGATTCGTCAACAACAAGCACTTCTACAGATAAAAACTGAAATGAGAAGTGAAATGCATCGTTAGTTTCAAAGTAATATCCCTCATCATGCTTCCATCACTTCAATGGCCCATAACGACTAGGTAATAACACATCTTTATTTTATTTTTATATGTATGTGATGGAGTGTTAGGTAGGATATATGTTGTGGCTATTTCTATCGTTGATTTTGAGTTAATTTTTACATTTAAACAGGTTGGTCTTCAAAATTAAACAAAGGAGATTTTGTCGATTTTTTTAAAAAATATTAAGTGTTTTTAGAAGTAAATAATATGAAGATATAAAAATTTGTTAATGTTTTTAAAGATGGTCATAAATAGGAACTAATAAAAAGATTACTTCTTTGTTTACAGAAATTGACACTAAATTAATTTTATTGCAGGTCAAAATCTTTTATGGAAAAGGCAAGACACGTTTTGATGGAGGTCGTATGCTTCAAGATTTCAAGTTTACTTACATTATTTTATGTTAAGAATACATTGGTTTTTATGTATTTGTTCTAACGAGACAAGTGAAATTTTGTGTAGATATTTATTTTGATGGTCACAATGTTGAAATTGTCTATTTTATCTTGGTATGAACTATAATTTAAGTTGAATAGAAGATTGTGTGTTATATTTGTTGAAATGGGATGTCAAATATGTTGTATATTATTTTTAAGAATTTTTGCTTAAAAGTATATTGAGCATATTATGGAATGGATGAAATTTTAATATTGGCTCAAAAATGATTAAAGACGGCTTCTTTGCCGTCTCAAAAGGATTCCATAAATGAGGACTTTTTGAGACGGCTAAGTTATCGTCTCAAAAACTCTTTTGGGACGTTTATTGGCGCCTCTAAAAATAACTTTAAAAGACGGCCTTTTCGCCCTCTCAAAAGGGTCCTATAAGCAGTGACCTTTTGAGACGGCGTATTTCCCGTCTCAAAAAAACTTTATGAGACGGCTTTTGCCGTCTCAAAAAGCTTTTAGAACGGGGGTCTAATACTACACCCATTTTCCGTCTGAAATGGCGTCCCAAAAGGCTTTTGAGACGACTAGATGACTTTTTGAGACGGTTGGAGCATCGTAGTAAAAAGTAGTTTTTTTTTGTAGTGAAACTAAGAAGATTTAGAAAATTATAAGATGTTAAAAAATGAAGTAAAAAATATTATTAGGAATGAGCAACAAAACGCACTAGATAATCTTTATAATAAATTAGATACCAAAGAAGGTGAAAAGGAATTATATAAATTGGAAAAGAATAGAGATAGATTGACAAGGGATATGGGTCCAGTTAAGTGTATTAAAGACACAAATCAAAATGTATTAATTAACGATAAAGAAATTCTAGATAGATGGAAAGAGTACTTTTAAAGATTATTCAATAAAGAATATCCCCAAAAAGATGTCAAGAACATTGAACCGAATGTAAGAATGGTATATTCGATTACTGAAAAAGAATTAATAAGAAAAATAGAAAAGAATAAAGCGGTTGGACCAGATAAAATACACATAGAGGTGTGGAGGACCTTTGAAAGTAATGGGATAAAATGGTTAACCATATAAGTGTTATGGTGATTTTTCTCCACCCTTTTCGAAGAGAAGCATGGCGAACGCCAGATGAGTGGGAAAAGTAATGGGATAAAATACCCATAGAAGTATTATGGTGCTTTTTCTCCACTCATCTGGCGTTCGTTCTCGGGGGGGGGGGGGGGGGGGGGGGGGGAGGAGAAAGAGTATCCCTCGGGGAAGAAACTGCATCACGGTCTCGCACCATTCTCTTCGAAAAGGGGGCTTTGGCCGTCGTCGGTGTGGAGTGAATGTAAAAAGATAGTGTCACCAGCCTATTTTGCTCAAAATAAGAAAATAATATATTTCCACTTCGACAAAGCGGCATCAAGTACAAACTGATACATGCGAAACCAATAGATCGGAGGTCCGGGGGCTATGTTACGAAATGGGAAGGTGTTAGGCACCCATCATGCCCTTTCGATCTCTCATGGGAAAATGTTAATATTTTCCTTTATCCTCGTGAAGTGTTTGCATGTGATTATATAATGGAGATTGCAATCATTAGACCCATACCATGGAAAATATAGGGTGAGGTTATCAATAGGAATATTTCCAAAGTAATAATAAATATAGAAGATAGAATATGAGCGTTCATCGACATCTTGATCGTTATGGGGAAACGATAATATATGTGGGATGAAGCACGAGCAAGCATGTTATATGTATATGAATGATAAAAATGAGGGATTTGAGAAATTTTGAAAAATAGGAGAAGTTGGAAAATTGAAAAGTTGGACTCGAGTCTCGGATTTTAATTCGAGATGCCTAAGTAGCCTATAAAGGAATCCAAGTCCAGGTAGTTCGAATGTAGAATAGGGGTGGGGTTATCCCATAGATTCGAACGGAATTTTATTATGTGTGTGTGTGTGTGTAGAAAATGTGTTTCTAGTTTTGGAAAAAAGTGTGGTCAATAATTCCGTTTGGAATTAACGGGTGTAACCCTCTTTTATTTATTTTTGGGTATTTTATGAAAAATATAGTATGTGCAATATACTAATAAAAGTGCAAATGTTAATATGTATGAACTAGAATGAAACTAGATTATGAATCTAAAGTAATTTATGAAAAACAAGAGATTTAAAAGAGAGGGAGAAGGAAATGGACCTTCTTTGGAGCTTGAGCTTGGATCGTGGATGAACACCTTTGAATGTTGATGGATGTTGATAAGAGAGAAGGATATTGTCCAAATTAGGTGTGAAAAGGATGGGTATTTAAGCTTGAATGGAATTTCTTACTGTAGGTCAGAATCGTGCATGGGGAGGATCATTAGAAAGGGTATTAAGTTCCTTTCGAAGATTCGTTCAGTCTCATTCGAGCTGAAGAGTTGACTTTGGTGAAACGAAGTCCGGGAGCACCTGCTGGCCTTCGAATCGATTTTCAGGGGAAAACTAATCATTCGTATGAACCGTTCCGCTATTGTGCACACGGGGTAGACCTTTGGGAAGTGGTTTCAGTTCCCTTCGAAGATTCAAAGATCTTTCGATCTGACGGTGAAGTTGATTGGGATCAATTTGGGGCTCCAGAGTACTTGATGGCCCCTGAATCAGTTTTCAATGGTGAAATGGTTCGTTTGTCTAAACCGTTATGCCAATTCGCACACGGGTTGTATCATTGGAAAGGTATTTCATAGCCCTTCAAAGATTCAAAAAGCTTTTTCTCTGATGAAAGAGTTGACCGGAGTCAAATGGGGCCCGGGGATGCCTGATGGTCTCTAGATCAGTACTCGGAGTGTGACCTAGGTTCGTGGTGGAAAGGGGAAGTGCTAATAGTCTAAGGAGATACTTTGGGGAAAATAGAATGTGGTGTCTACAAATCCCCTCAATGGGTGACTTAGAAAAAGTGATGTCCATCGAATAGGCACCACATGATGGAAGGAGGTCAGTTGTGTGGAACTAAGGGATGTGTATGACCGCTTCGTAGGGTCGAGGTCAATTCTAACCTAAAAGAGGTATTGATCGAGGACTGAGGTTAATTCTGACCTAACTAAGGTGACAATCCAAGACTGAGGTCAATTCTAACCTAAAAGAGATGACGACTGAGGACCGAGGTCAATTCTGACCTAACTAAGGTGAGGATTTAAGTTCGAGGTCAATTCTGACCTAAGAGAGGTGACGATCAAGGACCGAGGCCAATTCTAACCTAACTAAGGTGAAGATCCAAAGTTGAGGTTAATTTTTACATAAAAGGGATGACGACCGAGGACCAAGGTCAATTATGACCTAACTAAGGTGACGATTCAAGACTGAGGTCAATTCTGACCTAAGAGAGGTGACAACAGAGGACCCAGGTCAATTCTGACCCAACTAAGGTGATGATACAAGATTGAGGTCAGTTTTGACCTAAGAAAGGAAACGACCGAGGATCCAGGTTAAGTCTGACCCAACTAAGGTGACGATCCAAGACCGAGGTCAATTCTAACCTAAAAGAGGTGACGATTGAGGATCGAGGCCGATTTTGACCTAAGAGATGTGATGACCGAGGACCGAGTCTAATTATAACCTAATTAAGGTTATGATCCAAGTTCAAGGTCAATTCTAACTTAAGAGAGGCGAGGACCGAGGACCGAGGACCGAGGTCAATTCTGACCCAACTAAGGTGACAATCCAAGACCGAGGTCAATTTGGACCTAAAAGAGGAGGTTAGTTTTGAACTAACTAAGGTGATGATATAAGATCGAGGTTAATTTTGACCTAAGAGAGGTGACGACTGAGGATCAAGGTCAATTCTAACCTAACTAAGGTGACGATCTAAGACCGAAGTTGATTAAAACCTAAGGGAGGTGACGACTGAGGACTGAGGTCAATTCTAACCCAACTAAGTTGACGATCCAAGACCGAGATCAATTCTGACATAAAAGAGGTGACGACCTAGGAACAAGGTCAATTTTGACCCAACTAAGGTGACGATATAAGACTGAGGTCAATTCTAACCTAAACAAGGTGATGATCGAGGACCGAGGTCAATTATGACCCAACTAAGGTGACGATCCAATATCGAGGTTAATTCTGACCGAAGAGAGGTGACGATCGAGGTCGATTCTGACCTAACTAAGGTCAATTATGACCTAACCGAGGTCAATTCTGACCTAACTAAGGTGACGATCTAAGACCAATGTTAATTTTGACCTAAGCGAGGTGATGATCGAGGATCGAAGTCAATTCTGACCGAACTAAGGTGATGATCCGAGACCGAGGTCAATTCTGACCTAAAATAGGTGGTCAATTCTGACTAAACTAAGGTGACGATCTAAGATCGAGGTTCATTCTGACCAAAGAGAGGTGACAACCGAGGACCGAGGTAAATTCTAACCTAATTATGGTGGCGATCCAAGACCGAGGTTGATTATGTCCTAAGAGAGGTGACGATCGATGACCAAGGCCAATTATGACCCAACTAAGGTGACGATCCATGATCAAGGTCAATTCTGACGTAAGAGAGGTGACGATCGAGGATCGAGGTCAATTCTCACCCAACTAAGGTGACGATCCAAAACCGAGTTTAATTCTGACCTAAAAAAGGTGAGGACCGAGGATCGAGGTCAATTTTGACCTAAATAAGGTGACGATCCAAGACCGAGGTCAATTCGTACCTAAGGAAGGTGATGACCAAGGACCGAGGTCAATTCTGACCTAACTAAGGTGACGATCCAAGGCCAAGGTCAATTCTGACCTAAGAGAGGTGACGACCGAGGATCGAGGTCAATTTTAACCTAACTAAGGTGACGATCTAAGACCGAGGTCAATTCTAACCTAGAAGATGTGTACTTTTCCCTTAGGAAATTTGGAGATTCCACTAGGGATGAAGATTGGATTTTAGGTTCCGCTAGGGAATAGTGAATGATCTAAGGATTTTGTAGTTGGGGAAAGTTTGGAGCGTCCTTTGGAGATGTTGCTGGGGAGAATGATTCTCTGGAATTCCACTAGGGGTGTAAAAAAATGTTCTCCTTGGTGAGCAAGGTGCTAGAACGGATTTGGCAATCTTAGGATTTTTTTTAGAATTATTGGGGATTTTTTGTTATTTTTTTTGTACGAGATTTTAAGGGGTGTGCCGATCGGCATGGATGTGGGTGTGCCAATCGGCATTGGCACAGACTTTTAGGATACCTCAAGCAGGTGAATGGCTCAGTTACGATCGGTGGGTGGACGGGGCTGCCAATCGGCATGACCCTTAGCCTCCTATAAAAGGGGGAGAATTCTCCTCATTTTGCACAACTTTCTGACTTCTTTTCTTCTACTATAAACCTCTATAAATCTTCCTAACATTTGAAATGTCTTACTTCTTAAGTGGTGAAACCCATATGGCGTGGCTCAATGCCGATGACTAGGCAGGGTTGGAGTGGAGGGCTAGGGTGCCCCTCGCAATGGGTAGAGAGAATTCTTTCGACTCGTTTGAGCTTGTGGCAGATGATCAGACTCTTCTGCGTGAGCCTTCGCATCATCGCTCTTCAAGGGTGGTGAACGCTGGTGGTTATTTAAGTCTTGCATGACTCTTGGTATTCCTTTCTTCGTTTCTTGACGAGATTGCTTTATTTCCTCAATCTGACAAGTATTTTCTTTATTTCTTGATAGTCTGACGTCTCCATATCGACTATTCGTGCCCGTGGTACGACAGGGATGAAGGATGTTTGGGAACACCTTCCTACTATGGTGCGCTGGATGGTGTCCTCTAAGGGTTTTGGGAGGCTAGTGTCGGCATTGGATGAGACGCCTCGCTTTACTGCGATTCTATGTACTTTGGGAGAGAGGTGGTGGGACACTACCCATACCTTCCATTTTGGCTTCGAGGAGATGATGGTGACTCCCATTGATGTTCAGCAGCTGCTGGGGATAGACTATGAGGATGCCCAAATTGAGGTGGATAGGACTCTGCGAGTGGTGCCGGAGGCTGTGACGACAGCTCTTGGTGACGTGGAGAGGGAAGTTTCTGGAGATTCCCTCTGCTTGTCCTCTTTGAGGGAGCTTTTGCTGAGGATAAGGGTTTATGATAATGATGGGCAACAGGTGTGTCAGATTACCCAGTTTGTTTATCTTGTTGGTGTTGGGAGGTTTTCTGGTGGCGACGTCGTTCAATTGTGGTTTTTGCCATTTCTGATGGTGTTTTCGAACATTTGCTTCTATGACTGGGAGAGCTTGACTTTAGCGACCCTTTACTATTCTTTGGTTGCATTCAGTCGATGCTGCCAGCTGACTTTTACTGGGTCCACGTATCTTCTGGAGGTACTCTTTATTTTTTGCATCTTCTTTTCATGCACTTCCTTTTGATTTCTTGAATATTGATCTTTGTTCTTTGCAGACGTGGTTCTTTGAGGTGTTTGGGTTAAACACCCAACTGATTTCTTTGAAGTATGACTCCGTTGGTGACTTTTTCCGGATGTTCCGATGATGGAGTTCCAATCAACAATTGAAGAATAACGTTTCTCTGGAGGCAGTGCGTCAAGTCTTGAATGGCCTGATGAGCGAGATATTAAGCATTCTTTTGTCCTTGAGACTTTTCTTTTCCTTTGATGCCATTTTATTGACTCTGATCCGTCGCTTTTTCTAGGTATTTTTAAGTGACCTTTTATCCCTTGGGGATGTCTATTCAGCACACTTGGGTGACTGGGGCACATGCGCAAATGCGGCGCCTACTGGCACATGAGTTCGGCTCCTCCTGGTATCTTGGGGAGAGGGTAGTCTGTCAAATTATGGATGACGAGGCTGCAGTGCCGCCAAAAAGGCCCCCTATGTTCATGAGGCATGTGTGGGAGATGTCTGATGATGCTCGGGTGGCTGCGATTATGGGAAAGCCATACTCCCTATTTACTGACATAGAGGTGATGTATTATTATATGTACTTTGTCCTGAGTTTGTTGATTCCCCTTAGAATTTATGATGTGATGCCTCTCCCTAGGGAGGGCTCAAGTCGGCACGTGGGTTCTTCTCATAGCGCAAGTGGTACGACAATGTCAACAGCGATGGCGACAACTTCAGGGTCTTCTTTCGTGCGGCTGCATTCCCCTAGTTAAAACCTTTGGCGAGCTGATGGGGGGGGGGGTCCATTCGTCTGCAGCATCTCCCTCACACGATGGACTCGGAGGAGTTGGGTCTGACGGAGGAGGTCCTTCGGCATGCGGTATGCCTTTTTTTATTTCCTTGATTTCTTTTTCTCTCCTCATGCTTGACTGATTTGATTTTTTCTATTCTTCCATGTAGCATATCAGTGTTTCGACCACCTAGCTGAAGGACATCAGGGACTGGATTTCTTCGACGACTGCTCATATTCATGAGTCGATTCCGATTCCTTCTTTCTTGGAGCCGTCTGCCTTGTTTGGGGAAGGATCGAGCTCTCGCAGTGGGGGTAAGCGTCTCCCCGTAGGGGGAAGAGGGAGCACCGCAGGGATGAGGGATCATAGAGAGAGGGAGAGAGAGAGAGAGAGAGATTGGGTTCAGGCTGAGTCTCGTTGTTTGTATCTATTTTTCCTGCAAAATGTTAATATAACACAACAAAATATATGCAAATGAAGAATAAAATTTTTTGCTAATTTTTTAGTTTAGTGATTAATCAACGGGGCGGACAGTTGGAAAGGGGTTTCAGATCCCTTCGAAGATTTAAAAATCTTTCGTTCTGACGAAAGAGTTGACCGGAGTCAAATGGGGCCCGGGGGAGCCCGATGGTCTCAAGATCGGTACTCGGAGTGCGACCTAGGTTCTTGGTGTAAAGGGGAAGTGATAGGAGTCTAAGGAGAGACTTAGGGGGTCCTTGAAAGTGGTGTTTTCAATTCTTTTATATAAAAATAAATGGGATATACAAACTGCGATAACTATAGAGGAATTAAACTGATGAATCACACTGTGAAATTATAGAAAAAGGATATAGAACAAAGATTAGTAAATGAGTCAACTATTTCGGACAATCAATTTAGATTTATGACAGGGTGATCAACCATGGAAGCAATTTACATATGGTCTATATAGACTTAGAAAAAGGCTTATGATAGAGTAGCTACGGATATAATTTGGCGGGATTTAAGGAGGAAAAGAATACCTATGAGTTATATTAATGTAACTGAAGATATGTATGATAACACAAAGACTAGAGTAATGATTTTACAATTAAAGTGGGTCTACATCAAGGATCGGCCTTAAGTCCTTACTTATTTTCTGTAGTTTTGGATGAGATTACTAAGGACATACAAGAAGATGTCCCGTGGTATATGTTGTTTGCGGATGATATAGTTTTAGTAGACATTTCAAAGGTGGGCTTAGTGATGAGAGTAGATACGTGGAGAAAAGTCTTAGAGTCTAAGCGACTAAAAATCAGTACTAATAAAACTGAATTTTTGGAATGTAAATTTAATAATGTGGTGTCGGATAACATAATGTTAAAAATTGAATAAAAAGTGATAAACCAAACTAATAAATTTCGTTACTTAGTGACGTGAACTACACGTCAATGACCTAAAAATCAAAACAATATGATTTCTAGAGAGAGAAACAAAGAATTTCTTATATTTCAAGAATTAAGTACAAAATGAGAATACAAGACTATTTATAGTAGATATATTACTTGCTAATCAAGTAATAGCTAAAATGACTAAAAGACCAATTAAGAAATAAAAGAATGACTAATTAGTCTCAAACATGCTTGGAGAATAATTAAGGAAGGAAAAGGCCTAAAAAGAACTAAATATATAAATAAAGGGAAAAATAAAAGGAAAATAACAATGGACTCCCGTCATTCTCCCCATCTTCAAAAAGTTCGTCCTTGAACTTGCAAAATTGGAAAATCGCATGAAAATTTCAAAAAATGCTCTTGAAAGGAGATGTAAAGACTTGTGAGGCCAAAAATATTTTCTTAAAATTTTTAGGAAGGATCATTTTTTTCAATTCTTGAGTTCATTATCCACATTTTCCCTCTTGCCTCTCTTATCCAACACCAAAATATCTACCCCCAGGGTCAAAAACCATTTTCTTGGCCTCAAACCGTTGTTCTTGAACATTAGGGATGGTTCCACTTAGGTCAAAAAATCCATCGAAATGCCTGCTTACGGTAGTGCAACCCCGCTAGGTGAGGTCCGAAGTTGATATCCGGTTCCAGACTTGCTGGGAAACCCACTGTAGTAGGTCGAGTTAGTAGACTATGATTCAGCCAATTTTTTCCTTAGTGGACTTTTTTTGTGGAAGAAATTTCTCCTGCCTGCTTTGGGGCAGAGATTTTTTTGTGAAGACGAGGGGGTTTTACAGCGAGGGTAGGGCAGTTGTGGGTAACAACAACAGCAATGGGGTTTGATTTCTGGGGTAGGGTAGCAATAGGATAGGGGTTACTTATTGAAGTGAGGGTGGGGCTATTTTGGGGGCTAGGGCAAGGGTTAGGGTTTGGGGATTTGGAAAAAAAATGAATAAGGGTTTCCATTTGTTCCTACATTCTATTCAATTTCTCTTTCAATTCTTGATTAGCTTATCATAATTCTTGGTTAATCTCCTCTTGAACTCGCTTCGCCTTCTTCGGAGCTATTGAAAATGTAGTGCACGTTTTGTTGATACTCTACACACCGATACACACTAACACCAATGTTATGGAGTGACACCTTCTTTGATACCAACTTGACTTGAACTACATGTGAATGACCTAAAAATCAAGACAATATGATTTCTAGAAAGAGAAACAAATAATTTCTTATATTTCAAGAATTGAAGAATTAAGTACAAAATGAGAATACATGCCTATTTATAGTAGAGATATTACTTACTAATCAAGTAATAGCTAAAATGACTAAAGGACCAATTAAGAAATAAAAGAATGCCTAATTAGTCCCAAACATGCTTGGAGACTAATTAATAAAGGAAAAGGCCTAAGAAGAACTAAAAATATAAATAAAAGAAAAAGGAAAGAAAAATAACAATGGATTCCCATCACATAGGTTCAATGTTAAAAAAGTAATGGGGATATTGATGATGACGTTACGAGTAAAATTTCAACTGTTTGGATGAAATGAAGACAAGCAAGTGGAGTGTTGTGCGATAAGAGTTTAATTAATAAATTAGAAGGAAAATTTTATAGAATAGTTGTTAGGTCAGCGACCCTTTATGGAGTGGAGTGTTGGGATTTAAAGAAAAAATATGAAAAAGGTCTCCATGTTAGTGAGATGATGATGCTCCGGTGGATGGTAGGATTTACTAGAAATGACAAGAATATAAACAATTATGTGAGAGAAAATTTAGGAGTTGCTCCCATTAGCGATAAGTTAAGAAAGTGCAGACTAAGGTGGTACGGACATGTGTTGCGTAGACAGGTAGATGCACCTATAACAAGAGGAATATTATTTGAAATAGATGGTAAAAGAGAAAGGGGGCGCCCTAACTCTACACCAAAACAGGTCAATTGTAATGGGCAAAAACAGTTACAAAAAATATTCGTAACGGTTTAAATCCATTAGAAAATTGGAATTATTTATTTTACTAACAAAATTTGTAACGGATACAATCCATTACAAAATGAATATTCGTAACGGACGAAAACCGTTACAATTTATTTTGTAAAGGATTTAGCATTGATGCACATACTATATATTAGTAACGGATTTACTAAATTGTAACGGTGTTTATCCGTTGTAAATATGGAATTTGTAATGGATGCGAACCGTTACAAAATACATTGTAATGGATTGGGAGTGTCATATATTTGCAACGGATGTTTTGATTTGTAACGGTTAAAGTCCGTTAGCAATATTAATATATTTCTACAAATATATTAATTTCTCATTAAATAAATAGATATAAATACACTAGTTAAAACTCGTGCTCAATAAATGACAATGCACTGCACATAACCAATAACCATAAATTTCACTCAAAACATAAACACACGTGATAAAATATATGAAACTATATTTCGAAGACAAAAAATATTTTAGTGACATTAAACTGATCTAAAACTATAGTTTATTCATAACCATTAAAATGCCCAAAATAAAATGCAGTACAAGATAAACCATCTAGCTTATAACCATAATAGTACTCAAAACGAAGTCTAACAACTTTAAAGTTTTAAAAATAATATCTCCTCAAAGTAGTCTTCGTGATATTTCTTGCAAAAGTAGAATTCATTCTCCTAGAAATAATCTTAATATTTTCTAACAAGAACCTGTCGAACAAACTCAATCTTAGTATTGGAAAAAACTAAATTATATGGAATTTATTTTAATTAAAAGATGTCCAAGAAATTAAAATGGTACATCATTTCAAATCAAAATTATAAAGAATTAAATTTGTGATCATGTGTCAAAATAACAAAGGTGATATTCCAACTATGACCCCGTCCATCATATAGCCTCGATCGTAGCTGACCTTCACCAACTGTCCAGAGGTGGGGCGTTGCAACTCATCCAGGTAAGACTCGGCCAGACTGACTCAAGGATTGGGTATCCTCATTCTAGGCCACCTTCAGGCCGACGAAGATAGGCCAAGGTCAATAGGCACTATAGGTGTCAACTCCTTAGTGATTGGCAGATCTACAAATATAGCCTCGGTCAGTGTGGTCGGCCGAGGTCCCATAGATGACTGGGTGGGTGCATTGGGAGACGCATTAGGACACGCGCGTGGGCACATATCACATGTGGACCAAAACCGTTACAACCAGATTATTCCCTCACGTGAGGGAATATTTGATTATCATGACCTACATGTGACAGAGACAGCTAGCTCCTCCTCATTGGCTAGGAACATTCTACACATGCTTATTACATGCTTGGGGGTACATTATTCCCCTCAAGCACTATATATACTCTTCATCTTTTTCATTAGAAGGGATCTCTCAATCAAAACCCTAGCAAAACTCAGCTCATTTGTATCCAGAAGAGAGAGAAAGCTTGAGTGTTGTAACCAAGGCCATTGGAGCCATATTTATTAGTGGATTTCACTCTCACACACACAGCGAACGTAAGCTCCGATCGAACCACTTAAATTCTGGTGCTCTTCCTCTTCTCCTCATATATCTCTACTGTTATATTCCTATATTCCTATTAGAATTCTACCATTGTTATACTGGTGTGATCTTATTCATCATTTTGACTTGGTGGTGCTATTTCCAGCATCATCAGTCTGGCGTCGTCTGTGGGAACGAGAATTATCATCTTTTCCCTACTCTAGATTATACTCACCAGAGTCCCTAGTGGTGAAACAGTCATCCCCTCTTGTGGAGCTGTTTCATCATTGAAAGAGCTCTTATTGAGATTCTAAGATTTTACTCTCAATTACAGCTCATCCATCAGGTTGGAAACATGGCATTAGAATTTCCACCACCACCGCCACCAAGGGGTGGTGGACCTAGTACCAGCCAGCCTCCTCGATTAGCAATGGATGAATTAGCAGCCACTCTCCACTCCTTGGTGTCCAGCAGCAGTTGATGGAGAAGTAGTTCTCTACCCTTAGCGAAAACATGATTGGGCATGATGGAGATAATATGATAACTCCTGTAGTAAGGGAAGAACACCAAGATTTAGAGGTCAGGGTACCACCCCAGTCCCCACACAAGGATCTCCCTCATAAGTAAAGGCACAAAGATGTGGCCCACCCAAGGCGTTTACGCCTGGGGAGGCCAGGTCAGCAGTGCTCTAATGATGAGGAGCAAGAGTGTGAGGCGGAGGGTGATAGAATCTATTGAGAGCCCTATCAGATTGTAAGTGGAATTATAAGACCGATTCAACCAAGATGAGGTCATACTGGAAGGCCGAGCCAAGAGTGCAGGCCAAGAGCATCAGCCCTAGATAAGTGGAGCAGGGGGTCAACCTTTGATAGGCTCGGCCCAACACCGACGACTTGAGAAATTACCTTTCCAGATCAAGAAGTATAGGTGTTTCTCAAAGTAAAAATAGAGGTTATGACCATCAAGACCCAAGAGGTTGAGATGAGGCGCAAAGAGAGGTAAACATCTAACTAAGAATAACTCCCAGAGAAGCTTTAGTTCGGCCATATGGAAGA
Source organism: Sambucus nigra (assembly GCA_949130495.1). Classification (NCBI taxonomy): domain Eukaryota; kingdom Viridiplantae; phylum Streptophyta; class Magnoliopsida; order Dipsacales; family Adoxaceae; genus Sambucus; species Sambucus nigra. Next base: position 370,495,821 of record OX422210.1, on the reverse strand, counting down.
GAGGGATCCTGAGAAAATATGGTTATGGCTGACAGACCTTGGAATGACTCCATACAACGACTGGAAGATAAAATAGGTGACATCTTGAGGAGGCGAGACCCCTTGCAAAGGGGGGTACAATGAAGGCTCACCCTTTTGTGTCCAGGACAGTGAGTTATCTAACTCCAGTCAAATTCAATCCTCCAGTGATTATGCTCAAGTATGATAGGAGTACAAACTTCGTCCATAATTTAGAGATGTACCAGTCAGCCCTAGACATTTACTTAGTCTTAGATGAGATGAGTTGCCATGCCTTTTCAACCACTTTAACTGGGGCAGCCCATGTATGGTTCACCTCACTCCCGAAGAATTTAATCAAAACTTCGAGCAACTTGTAGAGAGATTTATACACAACTTTTATTTTGGGGTAAGACCTCAAAAGAAGACTACTCACCTGTTGTATGTCAAGAAGGGAAAGAATAAGAGCCTAGGGGAGTACATAGCAAGATTAAACAAGGAAAAGTTAGAAGTTAAGAATTATGAAGAAAGTGTTGCGATGACAGCACTCATAGGAGGTATACAAAAGGGGAAACTTCTCTGGAAGCTTATCGAGGACCCACCAAAGTCTATGGTCGAGCTATTGGTGATGGAAGATAAGGTTATTAATGCTGAGGAAGCTATGATAATAAAGTATGAGGATGAAAAGGGGATGAGCAATGGGGGCAAGTTCCAAAAGAAGAGAAAATATATAAAGAAGAGATCATTAGATGATTAGTTTACCGACTACAGTCCCCTCACGGTCAGTTATGAGAATATCTTAAATCAGATAAAGAGTGATCGGTCCATGAGGTGGCCTAAAAAGTTAAAAGATCCACCTCATAAGAGGAACAAAAGTTTGTGGTGTAAATTACACCAGGACCATGGGCCCTGACCGATAAATGTTTTTCTCTGAAGGATGAAATAGAGAAGATGATAAAGGCTGGAAAGTTGAGGAAATATATGGTCAAGGGTGCCTCCAGGGGTGGATGAGATGACACCCAGAGAAGAATAGAGATGGAAAGTGTAAACCTGATGGTCTAGGAGGACGAGGCAATAATGAATTGGATGACTATGATGAAGAAGACCCTGAACTCCCTCTAAGTTTACTAATTTAATAGGCCGTCTCAATTTGATGTCTCATGAGGTCAAGATGATCTGTGAGGGACTCGTTGGAGGAGTAAAAGAGGTCGCTAATGGTAAAGCACATGTATCATAGGCCAAAGCTCTCCCTCGAAAGTCAAAAACTGTGAACTCATCTCCATTAGAACCCATGAAAGGTAAGATAACAAAGGCTGATATGGATAAATTGATAGTTGGTTTCTCAAGGTTAGACTTCAAGGGAATTTTATCTCCACATGATGACACCTTGGTCATCACCACTCTTGTTCATGGCTATGAGGTTCCAAGGATTCGTATCAACGGAGGCAACTCAGCTGATGTCATGTTCTGGGATTGCTACAAAGGTTTAGGTGTAAGAAAGAAGAGGTTGATCCCATACCACCAACAACTCATTGGCTTCAGTGGAGAGAAAGTGTAGTCGCTGGGAATATATGAAATGGAAGTGAGAGTGGGGAACACTTTCCAAAATGCCTCATGAAGAAAATAAACTTCTTCATAATGGGCGAAAATATCTATTCAGCGTATAAAATCATTCTTGGAAGGGTAGACCTCAAGAAGTTTGAGGTCATGACCTCAACAATCCACCATATGATTAAATTCTTGACCCCGTATGGGTAGGGGAATTTTAGGGGGATCAGGTTGAAGCACATGAATGCTACTTCAATTCAGTCGAGGAAAATGAGGCATACAAGAGGGCAATTATGACCTATAATATTAATACTCTGGATCCAAGAGATGAGAAGAAACTAAGAAAGGGTGAGGCCACTGAGGAGGTAGAATCCATCATCCTCAATGAGGACAAGCTGGAAAAAACCATCCAAATTGGCAAGGCATTAAAGAAGGATATTAAGGAAGAGCTAATTAAGATGTTGAGGAAGATGAAGAGCATTTTTCCTGGAGCCACGAAGATATGCTTGGTATTGACCTAGGAGTATTATTTCATAAGCTCAATGTGGCCGATGATACGAAGCCAATATGATAAAGAAGAAGAGTCTACTCACGAGAGAAGTATGATGTCCTTCGGGAAGAGGTGATAAAGTTTGAGAAGGAAGACTTCATCAGAGAGGTCATCTACCTAGAGTGGTTGGCCAATGTTTTCATCGTCCCCAAAGCCAATGGAAAATGGAGGATATGTGTTGATTTCACGGATCTGAACAAAGCATTCCCGAAAGATAGTTTCCCGTTGCCGAGGGTTGATCAAATGGTAGATGCTACTGTCGGTGAGCTTCATGGATGCCTACTCAGGCCATAACCAAATATTCATGGATCCTACTGATGAAGAAAAGACAGTCTTTATAATCGACAAGGAGACCTATTGTTACAAGGTTATGCCCTCTAGGTTGAACAATTCTGGGGCAACGTATCAAAGGCCAGTCAATAAAATGTTTGAGGACCATATTGGAAAGACAATGGAAGTGTACATCGATGACATGTTAATTAAAAGCCTCAAGGCCGAAACACATTTGGCCCTCCTTGGTTACACTTTTGACATGAACGACAAGTACAAGATGAAGCTTAACCCCACCAAGTGTGTCTTCAGTGTGGGAGCAGGCAAGTTTTTGGGATTCATCGTGAATCAGAGGGGGATATAAGCTAACCCTCAGAAGATCAATGCCTTGTTGGATATGAAGTCTCCTATAATGATAAAGGTGTGACACCCTACCTAATTAAACATCAGTTGATCATGACTTTATTAAATTATGAAAAGTTTCTCCTATGGTTCGTTCTTAGCATCACTGTCGAAAACTTTTTAATTACTAACCACCTAAGTGAAATTAGTCCGGTGTCAAATTTATCTTTCTTTAAAATCGATAAATGAGTAATGCAGAAAACTAAATTAAATATTCACAATATACTAGAGCTCAACCATCACAATGTATAAACGCATAAAGGTTTGCCGAATAAACCATCGGCCAAAATAAAAGAAACGAATACTCCATAATTGTCGCATCCTTGAATGTGGATGGTTAAAGTGAGTAATACTAATTCAATTAAGATTATAATTAATACAATGGAAATAAAATAAAATATTTTATTTAAGAGATGACTGACATCTTATTACATATTAGAGTTTGGAAAAAAATTATACATCTTATATGTCTAGCGTACATAATCATAAAACATTGTGAAACACTAGTAATACTAAGAGTCATAGGTTGCGGTATAGAAATTCCAACGAGGCTTGCCATTTTTGTCTCTTACTGCCCACACGGATGTAACTGCAAATATTGACTGAGGTAAAAGTGAATAGAAGTTCAAGGGGCAGGCAATAATTGATCGTCTTCAGGCTCGTTATCCATCAGGAAGGAAAACAATTAAGCAAACATACCAAGTAGATCATTTTTATTTCTATACAAGATGGTTGTTGATGTAAAAAATTATATCACTCTAATAATTCAATCACAGATAAATAAATGAGACAAAGAATTTTAAAGTGGTTCAGCCTTATAAGAATGGCCTATGTCCACTGTTTTGGTATTGCTGTTTGTATAGGAATTCTCGATTATAAGTTATCTCAAGAAATTCCCATCTGGGGTCCTCTACAATGAGGATTGTACAACGTATTTATAGCCTTGAGGCTATCCTCTGAAAGGGTGATACATTAAATGATATACATATGAAAGGGTAATACATTTAATGCCCTTTAAGCGTGTGCATCTAAATGATAAGCATTTAATGAACCAGTTGAACTGTTGGTTATCCAGCTATTAATGCTTTGTTCGAGATGCAGCTCGGACCGCCTGAGTTTTTCGAACCGCCTAAGCTTCCTGGTATTCAAGAGTTCCTCGGAGAGGTCAGTTCCTCGGAGCGTAAGAGTTCCTCGGAGAGGTCTGCTCCTCGGAGCGTATGAGTTCCTCGGAGTAACATGGTTCCTCGGAGCGTGCGATCATCTCGGAAGTGCTTGTTGTTGCCATGTAGATAGCCACGTGTCTTCATATGATTGATCCAAGTCAGCAGATTAAATTTGGAATCAACAGAAGCCCCCAATGTTTCATAGTTCGAAATTTGAGGAGTATGGAACATTCTTTCTTGGAATACGGTAGCTTTAAATAGTCTTCCTAATTTTTAGGAGTGTTTCCCTTATATTTATTTTCTCCTTCCAAATTCATAGAATCATGCTTTTTTGGACTTTTCTGCGTGATTCGATTCCCGCGTTACTTTTCGTCTTTTTGGCCGCTGTTGCCCGCTTTGGTTCCCGCGCCACTTTTCCTCTTTTTGGCCGCCGGTAACGTAATCATCCTTTTTGTAATCATTACTTCGCCAGTTCCCAAGGTAAGGTATTTAAACTTCACAGACACTTTATTCGTCTTCTACCTTTTCAAATTTTCATCTTCGAGTTTTTCATTGTCTTCTACTCTCTCGTGTATTCATCTCTTCCATCGTCTGTCGTCATCAGCTCTACTCTTTTCCTGTAAGATCTTCTTCTTTTTTCTTCATTTATTTTAATCACCATGGTTTACTCTGTTGAATCTCTTGACAAATTTCGGTCTGATTTTTCCATTCCCTCTTGGGTTGTCTTGGAAGATCTTTCTGAGCCTTCTAATTATTTCAATTTGGCTGAGGGACATTGGTTCCCCAGTCTATTTTTTGCTGAGTGTGGATTTTCTTTTCCACCAAATCCTCTGTGTTTGGAATTCTGTCAGTACTTTGATGTTGTTCCTGCAAGAATAGCACCCAACACATGGAGAATAGTTAATGGGGTGTATAAATTAAATCAAGTGCATGGAACTCGTATAGGAATTCCGAAAATCATGTACTGCTATAGATGGGCGGTTAATGATAATATTTATTATTTAAAAACTAGATTTATAAATAGAGCCTTAGTAGTCAATCTCCCTGATGCCAATAGGGATTATTTTGAACACGGGGTTGTCGTAAAAAATTGGCAACACCCTCCATTGACCGAAGATGAGGTTTACCAGGGTCCCAGATGCCCTCCTTATGGCAATGGGATAGGTTATTTTTATTTTGTTTATTTTGAAATCATGTTTGTTTTGTGTTTGATAAAATGCGTCACTGATAACAATGTTTGTTTATTTGCAGTTGATAGCAAGAGAAAGTGCCCAGAAGAAACAGATGTCAATATAAGGCATTTGGGATTTATCTGGGGTCTGCATCAAAGAGTTGCCGACGAGAACATCAGGTCGGCTTCGTATCTGATCCAGTACAAGAGCTACACAACTTCCTTCACTTCTCGTCCAGTGATCAGTGAAGCAGAGCCAGTACCAGCCTCTGCAAGTTCTTCGCCTGAATCTCATATTCCTTTGAGCGAAAGGATGAAGAAAAGGAGAACTCCTGCTCTGTTTGAGAAAACTGCCTCCGGTTCTGGGGAGGTAAAAAGGATTAAGATTGATGTCCCAAAGGAGGGGACAAAGAAGACTGATGCAGCTTCTCCAGCTGCTCCTGCTAAAGTCTCCGAGAAGGTTACTGATAAGCCCGCAGTGGCTCCGAGCAGCTCTGCTGCTCCTGGAAAGGTGATTGTGATATCACCGACCAAGGATTCATCCTTGGTTGAATCTGTAATGGTTTCCCCGAGGAGGCTGAAGAAAAGTTCCTCGGTCAATTTGGCTGACACCACTGCTCAACCCCAGCTGCTGGGACTGTAGTTCCCACTTTTGTCCCTCCGAGCTCTGCCATGAGCTCGGTGAAGCCCCGGACCATTCCCGAGGTCCAGGGTAATGAAGATAATCTTACTCGGGATATGGTTACTTCTTTGGATGCTCGTCATCTTGCTTCAGTAAGTCTCTTCACTTTGAACTTTTCATATTCCCTTTGTCATTTATGTTTCTAACTTTCTTTTTCTGTTCACAGTTGACGAGCTGCTTAAACATAATCCTGAAGAAGGATGAAGCGATTAAGGCTTCTTGCTCCTCGTCCAGTGTGGAGGGAGCTCTAGAAGAAGCTACCAAGTCCCTGGAAGATTCTCGCCAGAAATATGTTGATGATAAAGTTACCTGGGAGAAAAAGCTTGCCTCTTCCGAGCAGGAAAAAGCTCGAGTTGCTGATGCCTCCATAGAGTTGGAGAAGAAAAAGAATGCCTTGGAGAAGGCAAATAAAGAGCTTGAGGAAAAGCTCAAAGCAGCTGGAGAGTTGGAAAATAAACTCAAAGTTGCTGAGGAGAGGTTGGACCAGCTCCAGGAAGTAGGTCGGCAGAAGGAGGAGGTTGAGATCAAACTAAAGAATGATGAGAACCTTCTGTCCGAGACGCTTGCCTTGGAGAAGGCCAAGAGGAAAGCTGCTGTGAAGAAGTCCTTCAACTCTGGCTGGGGCAAGGGGTGGGATAAGGGATGTGCTTCCATGGTATCGCAAGTGGACTATGGCAGTCTAAAGTATTTTAGGGATGGATGGGTTGCTGCCCTTCAGTAAATGAAGGTCGATGAGTCATTCGATCTCTTCCAGAGACATATCCCTGGTCCCCCTCCTACTCCAGAAGAATTAGAAGAGGACGAAGCTACCTTTGAGGAGTCTTCAATGGTGATGGGAGATCACCCTCCAGCCAACCAGCCTGCTGCCGAGCAAGTCGTTTCTTCTTTCGAGCAACAGCTGGTGCTTTCGACCAACCTATAATTCCCTCTGAGCAACCTGCTTCCTCCTCCCATCCTTCCGAGAAGGTTTTGGGAGATAAGGAAAAGGAGTAATGCTGTTCAGGCTTATCTTTCTATTTTTCTTTTTTGTCAAATGTAACCCAGAATTTGTACTCCTGAACTATGATCTAAGAAAATTTGAACTCTTTCTTCCATACGATTGTCTCTTTTCTATTTGTATTCTGTCTTGATCTTCTTTTTGATGATTGCCTTTTCTTTCTCTGCTAGTTTCTGGCCAGGATGGATCTGCTATCTGCCAATGATACAAAGCTGATGCGGCAATGTAATGAATATTATAAGGTTGGTCACACAGACCTGAGTGCATCAGAAGTTGCCGACATCCTTGGTCATGATGCTTCAGAACAGGCAGTTGAAGCATATCAGTACTTGAAGTGTCTGCTTGATCGAGCGGTAGCCAATAATGTGGCCTACTATGAAATGATCGAGGATCTCCAATGTACCCTCGAAGACCTTCAGAATCAGTACAAGGAATCAACTGCCCTGTTGCATGAGGGGTACGAAAAGAAGTATAAGTTGATCGTTGCTGACAAGGGATACGAGAAGCTTTTTGCTGGTTATGATGTAAGGGAGAGAACCCTGAGGGGAGAGGTCGAGGAATGCAGACAGATTGCTGAGATGATGGAAAAGGAAAACAACAACTTGCAGAAAGATCTATCACAGTTGAAGTCTACAGCCTCTTCTTCAACAGCCCTAATCCCAGTGACTGACGAGGGATTTTCATTCCTAGAAGTTGAGAATGCCAAATTGAGGGACGAGTTGGAGACTTTGAAGAGTTCTGGCACTTCTACTTCTTCTCGTGGTCGAGCAAGAGCTCCTCGGGGACGAGTAAGAGCAGCTCGGGTACCTGTCGAGGAACAGAGAACAACGTCTGCCTTAGAGAACCAGGCCTTCCAACTAATGGCGAAGAACCAAGCTTTGTGTGATATGTCAAAGAAGATTAGGGACTTGGAAAAATATCTCTCTGCGCAGAAGTCAGTCTTGGGGAGTAAGGAGCTTTTCATCCAGAATCTCCACGAGAAGCTTGAAAGGCTAACATATCAATTCCATAAACAACCCAGGGAGTTCTGGATGGCTAGATACAACGAAGCACTATTCCACTTGGATGATCGTATCCAGAATGCCAACAATGAGGGATACAAACAAGGCTGGCTGAATGCCTTAGGTGTGCTAAAGCTCGAACAAGGACACTATCTGTGGGACTACCATGATCCCGGGTTGCTCGACTTGCGTGTGCCACCGTACAATTTGGACATGGAATGGATCCCAGCTCGTGCCATTCCTCGGAGCTTAATTGCAAAATACCTCGGTGACTACAATTTACATTCTCAAATTGAGATATCTCGTCCCGAGCATCTTTTAGATCGACCTTCTGTGATGAACGTCAGGATGCTGAAGGATTTGAACTTCATCAATTCTCCTCAGTCTTTCAATGATCCGCCTGCTGGCGAGGAACCTGTATCGAAAGCTGAGGGGAAAAGACCAATAGAATAGGAATTTTTAATGTAACAGTTAGTATACATATCAATGTAATTTTCATTTTATTATCAATGTAACTTGTAATTTATTTCGAATTTAATGAAAGATTTTCATTATTGCTTGCAAATCCTAATTGCTATTGTCTTGTAAATATCAAACATTTTACATTTATGCATATCTGTTAAAAAGATAATAATAGTGTTGTTCATCGACCAACTTACTAAAAAGTTACAAGTATCAGTAATGTTTCTCGATCACTTAATAATAAAGTAATGAGTATAAAAATGTTTAAAATTTTCCCAACCAACCAAGGTTGTTAAATTGTGCTCGTTGACTAATTATAGTTAGTGAGAGTTTATCCCCGACTAACCATACTTGGTAACTTTATGTCTTTTTCATAAAATGTGTCCGACTAACCAAGGTCGATAAATTCTCCTCGTCGACCAACTGTAGTTAGTGGGTTTTTATCCCCGACCAACCATACTTGGCACAGTTTGGAATATTTTCTCCTCGTCGACCAACTAAGTTGGTACAGTTTGGAATATTTTCTCCTCGTCGACCAACTAAGTTGGTACAGTTTGGAATATTTTTTTGAGTAGTCTGTCGAGTTGTGCCGAGTAGTGCATAGCACTAGTATTCCCCAAATTTTTTTCAATAAACAGAGAGACTTGCAGAATATTTTCATTTTATTCATACTGATGGAAACTGCGTTACATATACATCACTGATAATACTTGCGCAGGTGCTCTGCATTCCATGAATTCTTAAACTCCTCGCCTTCTAGAGTTGCTATTCGGTAAGTTCCTGGTCGAAAAACTTCTGTAACTCGGTATGGACCATGCCAGTTTGCCTCCAGTTTGTTATGCTTTTGAATTACTTTCTTCAGCACATAGTCTCCTTCTTTCAGGTCGCACTTCTTCACCCTCTTGTTGTAGAACAAAGCTGTTCACTGCTGGTAAGCAGCATTTCTAATGGCTGCTTCTTCTCTAACTTCCTCGAGCATGTATAAATCCAGTCTTCTCATTAAGTCGTTGACAGGGGAATTGAAATTCAGTATCCTGTGTGTTGGGAGGCCCAACTCGGCAAGTATGACAGCTTCACTTCCAAACGCCAGCATGTATGGTGATTCTCCAGTTGCTACTCGGGGAGTAGTTCGGTAAGCCCAGAGTACTGATTGTAACTCGTTGATCCAGTTTGCTTTCGCATCATCCAATCTTTTCTTCAAACCGTTCAGCAGCGTTCTGTTTGTCACTTCAGTTTGTCCATTGCTTTGAGGATGGACTGGTGCTGAATGAACCTTCAAAATGTTTGACTGATGACAATAAGAGGCAAACTCCTCGTTATCAAATTGTGTTCCATGGTTTGTGATGAAGGCATGAGGGAGACCATATCGGCAAATGATGTTCTTCCAAAAAAACTGGTAAACCTTCTCGTACGCCATATCAATGAGTGGCTCAACTTCTACCCACTTAGTAAAATAATCCACTGCGACGACGAGGTACTTAAACCTTCCTCGGGTCGTTGGCAGTGGTCCAACCAAATTAATTCCCCACATGGAAAATGGCCAAGGGGAAGTTATGGGTGTCAACAATGCTTGTGGAGTTCTTTGGATGGAGGAAAAACGCTGGTATTTGTCACACTTCTTGGCATAGGCAATACAATCAGCCCTCATCGTCGGCCAGTAGTATCCCTGCGTCATTATCCTTTGCAAAAGCGTCCGACCTGCTATATGTGCTCCACAAGACCCTTCATGGATCTCTTCAATTAATTCTTTCACCTCGGAGGGATGTACACATCTCTGCAAACCTGCCATTATTCCTCGTCTATATAAAACACCATTAGTTAGTACATACCGAGCAACTTTAAACTTCAATTTCTTGGCTATGATCTTGTCAATTGGCAATTCTCCCTCCTCGATATACGCCCTGATAGGATCCATCCAAGATGGTCCTAAATCAAGGGTAGTAAAGTTCATCGTCAGATCTTCATCTATGCTCCGACCAGCCAACACTTGAATTGGGATTGTTCGTCATAACTCGATGCGAGTAGCTGACGCTAGTCGAGCTAGGGCGTCTGCTCTCGCATTCTCCATTATTGGTATTATGAGTAGCTGAATAGCGGCAAATTCTGACACCAGCTCCTTTGCCTTTGCATGATACTTAATCATTAATTCTCCTCTAACTGCATATACTCCCAACATTTGATTTACGATCAATTGAGAATCACTGAAAACAATAACCTGCTGCGCCTCCATAATTTTTGCTAAACTAAGTCCTGCGATCATCGCCTCATACTCAGCCTCATTGTTGGAAGCTTTGAATTGGAAACGCAAGGTGTATTCCATGTCGATCTCGTCCGGAGTGCTCAAAATAATCCCCGTGCCACATCCTACTGTGCAAGATGAGCCATCTATATATAGCCTCCATATAGGTAACTCGTCTTCAAATTTCTGATCAGTCAGAATTCCTCGGTGAAATATTTGCTGCTTCCTTTCATCCTCCCTGAATTTTTCTTGCTCCTCATCGATCATCTTTTCTTGCCCTTTTACCAACCGAGGTTGGCCTGAGCTCGAATTTAATGATCCCGTAACATCCACTTGCCCTTTTACCAACCGGAGTTGGTCTGAGCCAGTGTTTGTTGATCCTGTAACATCCACAGGTTGATCAGCGAGCAACTTTTTCTCCTCGGGGGTATCAGGATAGATGAACTCTGCTATGAAATCTGCTACAGCCTGCCCTTTTAGTGATGATCGGGGTTCATAAATTATATCATATTCGCCAAGCTCTATTTCTCAGTACATCAATCTCCCTGATTTTTCTGGCTTGTGAAGGGCTTATCTCAATGGCACATCGGTATATACTACTATCGTATGAGCTTGGAAGTATGGCCTCATTCTCCTACTCGCCTCAATCAGCGCCAGTGCCAATTTCTCCAGCCTTGGATATCTGATCTCTGCTCCTCGGAAGGCCTTACTTGTGTAATAAATTGGATTTTGTACTCCATTCTCCACTTGATAAATAGTGGTATTTTTCTTTGATTCTTCCAGTTCTTCTTGCTCGGCGGATGAATAATAGCATTCCCGAGCTACTTTCTGATCACCTTTCACAACTCCTACTCCAAAGTTTATTGGAAATTTTAGGCACTGATGCACTGTAGATGGCACAACCTCGAATTTCTTAAATCCTACTCTTCCCATGATGATATTGTACGATGATTGGACATTCTTATCCATCATGAAGAAACGTATTCTTTCTGTTCGACAAGCAGGCCACGTACCAATGAATATATCCAACTTGACCGTCCCAAGTGGAAATACTTTCTCGCCAGCAAAACCGATGAGGGGTCTGTGGTAAGGCTCCAGTTGAGATAGCTTTAGATTCAAACTATCGAAACACGAGTAGAACATGATGTCTGCCGAGCTACCATTGTCGACTAACACTCTTGAAATCATAACTTCCTTCAATCTCATTTTGATCACCAGCGGGTCATCATGAGGATATAAAACACCTGCAAGGTCATTTTTTAAAAATCCGATAACCAATTTTTCTTTGTTCACCTTTCTCGGGCGATCTTCCTCAGCTAAGTTTATTTGCTGAATGTACGAGCAAGCTTGAGCCTCTCCGAGGTAAGATTTTCTTTCTGCAGTAAGGTCTCCTCCTCCTGCATCTCCTCCTGTAATAACATTACAATCAAATGACCCAAAGCGTATTGAAAATACGTCTCGTTCTGGCTGCCTTAGTTTCTTGGGAAGATCGGGGTCATCATCTGGATCATCTTCATGGTTTCTCTTCTTTTTCTCCTCTGCTCGACGAGGAGATCTAGACCTCTCTCTAGTTCGGTCGTTGTTTCTTCTTTCGCCTCCCCGATCAACATACTTTTCTAACTTTCCTCGTCGGATGAGTGTTTCAATCTCGTTCTGAAGAGCTATGCAATTTTTTGTCATATGGCCATGATCCTTATGGAATTCGCAATATTTCTCCCTATTCCTTGTGTCAGGGTCTGACTTCATTTTCTTTGGACAGTTTAACTCCTCGCTGTTCTTAATTGCTTCCAGGACGTGGTTGATATTTGCCTTCAAAGGCGTGTAATTATCAAATTTCTTCAAGACCTCCCATGACGACCTACTTTTGGAATGTTTGTCACCACCATTGTTCTTATGCTCTTTCTTCTTAGCTTTATCACCTTCCACCTTGGTTTCTTTGGCGTCCATATTCTTCTTTGCAAACATAGCCTCCTCGGCATTCATAATCTTGGACGCTTTTCCCATCAGGTCCGACATGGTTCGAGGTGGATCTTTCGTCAAAGTGTTGTACAACTTGTTCGGCAGCAGTCCACTCATCAAAGCAGTAATAGCTATCTTCTCCTCGTAATCAATGACTTCGAGTTTCTCGTTATTAAAACGAGTTATATACTCTCTAATACTCTCACTAACTTTTTGTCTAACACTTAACAAATGTGCTACTCGTTTAACTGGCTTTGCTCCGAAGCAGAAATTCTCAATGAATAACTCAGCCAGTTGAAGAAAAGTTGAAATCTTACCCCGAGGAAGATTATTATACCATATCTGAGCAGATTCGATAAGAGTTCCCGAGAATGCCCTGCATCTCATCTCGTCTGGGATAGCATAGATGTCGGCAGCAGCTTGATATTGTTCTATATGAAGGACAGGGTCAGTCTTCCCGTCATACTTGGGAGTCACAATAGGTGCTTTGAACTTCGATGGTGTTGGAAAATCAACAATGTCCTGGACAAAAGGTGTTCCCCGAACAAAGGTTCGTTGTAAAGGATTCTTAGCCTTAGCCATTTCCCCTAATCTATCCTCCAGCCTTTGAATAGATCCTTTCCATGCATCATTCCTTTCCTCGGGCCTATTGGTTCGAGCGACTGATCGCGTTGAAATGGCTTCCTGGGATTTATCTCGACGAGCAACTGGCTGGTCATCGGATCCATCTTGACGAGCAGCTGGTCGCGACTGGGAAGATCCTTCCCTTAAATCTGATGGTCGTCGAAAGCTTCTCGACGCTGCATTAAGAGGACTTTTGTTCCTCCTAGGGCCTAATCGATCAAAAGGAGAGGCCCTACTTAATCTTTCCAATGCACTGGCCCTTTCTAGGGAGAGGGTGACACGTTGTTCAGTATCCGTGGCTAGCACAGACGAAGTTCGTCCAGGTTGATAAGAAAAATCTTGAGATTCATCATTGCGATATGAATCATTACGCCTAGTACGCGAAGAAGGCGCACGGGTATTTCTTTGGATGCTTCGTGGTCCGGAATGGGCTGATGCACCGCCATGGAGGGTTTGGATGAGTTGTCACATCATTTCTTGCATGACGGTCTAGCCCTGAGCCAGATTCGCCATCATTCCAGTCAGATCTGGAATAATTGGTGGAGCAGATGGATTTGGAGGGGTTCCAGTGTTTCTATTGCTGGATTCAGGTATATCAGCCATTGGTAATGGATTATTTTTTATGAGAAAACGATTTTACCAGTCGTTTCCCACAGACGGCGCCAATCTGTTGATGTAAAAAATTAGATCACTCTAATAATTCAATCACATATAAATAAATGAGACAAATAATTTTAAAGTGGTTCAGCCTTATAAGAATGGCCTACGTCCACTGTTTTGGTATTGCTGTTTGTATAGGAATTCTCGATTACAAGTTATCTCAAGAAATTCCCGTCTGGGGTCCTCTACAATGAGGATTGTACAACGTATTTATAGCCTTGAGGCTGTCCTCTGAAAGGGTGTTACATTAAATGATATACATATGAAAGGGTAATACATTTAATGCCCTTTAAGCGTGTGCGTCTAAATGATAAGCATTTAATGAACCAGTTGAACTGTTGGTTATCCAGCTATTAATGCTTTGTTCGAGATGCAGCTCGGATCGCCTAAGCTTCCTGGTATTCAAGAGTTCCTCGGAGAGGTCAGTTCCTCGAAGCGCAAGAGTTCCTCGGAGAGGTCTGCTCCTCGGAGTGTATGAGTTCCTCGGAGTAACATGGTTCCTCGGAGAGTGCGATCATCTCGGAAGGGCTTGTTGTTGTCATGTAGATAGCCACGTGTCTTCATATGATTGATCCAAGTCAGCAGATTAAATTTGGTATCAATGGTAATGAAAATGAGAATTTTGAGGGGTTAGTAATATTTTTCTTTTTCTACCTATGGCAACAAGATGAAATATCATGAGGCGTTTAGGAGTATACTAATGCTTGTGATGTGTAAATAAATAATATGTTGAAGATAAAATATCAGGTCAAGATAACTTGGTTCAACAATAACTCGATAACCCTTAAATTATCGGTTATTAGATAGCGCATACATACCATGATAATATTAGTCAAGACATAACTTTTTCTTGAACAGGTACTCCAATAAATTGAAAAATAACTAAATAACTCGGCATGCATAGCTAGAGCAACACTCATACATAAAGTAAATATAACAACAAGGCACTCAACATCTGAGTCCTCTGGACAATTAGATTTACCATGGGTTTAACTGGTCTAATCCCTGAATTATATGATATGGTACTAAAGATTTCATTTGTAAGAAAACTGAATTGCATGGTTCAATGCAATTTACAACTTCTTGTTGAGTGGTCTAGGGTTCAGGGCTTAGAAATAATTGAATCGATAGATATCGAAAGAATCAACAATACGGGAAGTCCAAACTACTCGAAGGAGTTTAGTATAAATTTAGAGTTTAATAATATCACAAGGTGATATAAAAATCAGAACTTTTGAAAGACAACAGTTCAAATGATTAAAATTAACATATAAATCACCTAGTTTATGTATTTTGATTTTCGGTTGGAGGCCGGCTATTTTACGGGTAGACTGGGTAGTCTGAAAGCTTAACAATTGTAAGTATGTGATATAGGTCTTGAAATAACATAAATAAAAGGTACTAAAAGACAATTTAAGTAACCATTCAGTGTATGATAAATTTAAAATGGTTTAAAGTATAAATTTCAAAAAATTTAAAAGAAAAATTATTTCAATTTATTTATTGAAAATTTGGTGTGGTGATAAGAGACAATTTAGGTCTAATTATACTGAGGTACCTGTGGAAAAAGTAAGGGTTTGATTTGAAATACTGAAAATTTTAACAGGGGTTTAAGTGTAATTTAATAAACTTTAATTCAACCTTTAAAACTGATTTTTCGTGGAAAATGCTTTCCCGTAATCCAAACAGGGTGTTATTATATATCAATTTTTTTAAAAAAATATTGAGAAAAAAATCAAAAAATTTTGATTGGGGACGCGCTCTCACGCGCGGGGTCAAAGTATGGACACGCCTGGTTTGACCACCACTCTCGTGTGTGAGCTTCACTCGCCTTCAACCTTTGAATTTTGACTTTAGGTTTTGAAAATATTTGACCTTAATTTCTAAATGTTTTAGTATTCATCTTAACATGGTTTCTAAATGAAAATTTCTCAACATTAAATACCAATTCAGCCATACCAATTTCAAGAATTGTGATGGTGCAAATAAAGCTATTGGGTATTCTGAAAATTTATGAAAATTTGACCTTTTCAATTCGTTCAAAATTTATGATTTTGATTCGGACATGATAATGGTGTTGTTCTTCACTGAAAATGAAAGAGATTAAATGTGGTTCGAAGAATTTTTGTGAAGTGAATACTGAGAATTTTTTCTCTTCTCTGAATTTTTCTGGGCTGGAAACTTCATAGTTGAATCTGGTGTATTAAACATGGTTCATTTTCCAATTAAACACATATACAAGATCCTAAGAACTTAAGCTTCACCTTCCCTACTTTAAAACCGGTTCAAAGTCAAGGAATGGCAATTCACCATTGGAGCTCCAACCTTCAATGGTGTTTTTTGAGTTTAAGCTCTTATGCAATATATACACATTAAATATCTCATGAAAACACATTTATATAATCTAAAATTATGTAGAAAAATAACCACAATGGAAAATTAAGCAATCACACATAAAATCATAGAAATGCCAAAAACTCTCAAACTTTACATTGGGATTTCTCTCAACTAGTGTATGTTGGACTGAAGGGGGGAGGGTATGTATAGGGTATATCCAGAGGAGTAGATTGGTGGGATTTTAGGTGAGGTTTGGGATAAAGTTACACAAGTTCCAAGTTTAATTATCTTGGAGGCTTAAATGGGTATTACTTTTAAGGCACATGGTACAAGACATACTGTTCATTCAGCTGGTGCCAGGTCACTAAGATAGAAAGTGTTAATAAGTTCCAAATTTAGGTTAGTTCCTTGAAGAGTTTTTAAGTATAATTTAAGGACTATAAGGTATTTAATTAAAGTTTGGGGGATTTTATGCAACTATTCAAACTTAAGAAGTTAACTTGAATAATTTTTTAGAAGTATAGATCCTTAGGTACAATTTTAGTGAAAAAATTATAATGTAATAGGCATAGGGATAGGTCTAATATGATGATTTTAAGTACAAGGGTATTTTGGTAATTTAAGAAAGTATAGGGCCAATATTTGGAATTTATTGTAATACATAGGGCTATTGACTAATAAAAATTTATTTGTTACATTCTTCCTACCAAAAGAAAATTTAGTCCTCAAAATTACCTGTAAATAGTGTAGGGTATTGGTGTCTTATTGTAGTTTTTTGTTACTAGGTTGCTTATTCAGTTCCATGATGTTGCCAAAGAACTTTGACTAAGGGTATGGTTTTACATCGGAGAACTCTCTCTTGTCGATCCAAAATTTGAATTGGAACTTCTTTAACCTCATGGTTAGGTTTAACGTTGATATATTTCCAGGTAATGATATGTTTGGTGTCGAGAATGTATTTTTGTAGTTATGATACGTGAAACACATTGTGAAGATGAGAGAGATTAAAAAGTAAGTCCAGACGATAAGCTACTGAACCAATACATTCTAAAATTTAAAGGGGCTGATATAGCGTGGTGATAATTTTCCTTTGATTCCAAAATGTGTTATTCCTTTAGGCGGGGATACTCGTAAGAATTATTGGTCATTAGTTTGGAATTTCAAGGGTGTTCATCGGGTGTTGACCTAACTCTTCTGTCGGCTCTGGGATGCATGTAATCTTTCTCATAAATTTTAGGTCTAAGAAGATGATTTTCTGTGGTTTCAGTGATAATTTCGGGTACAAGAAGATGATTTTCACCAGATTCGTTCCAGCATAGTGATGAACGACAAGGGTGACCATATAATGCTTCATAAGGTGTAGTTTTATTGCTTGTTTGATAACTGTTGTTATAGGAGAATGCTATTAAGGCAATATGTTGGTTCTGTAAGCCCAAAAAATCTAACGTACATGCTCGCATCATATCTTCTAATAGTTGAATTACTCGCTCTGATTGACCATCAGTTTGCAGGTGAAAAGATGTACTTAAGTAGAGCTTGGTTCCTAAAGTAGTTTGTAATGCTTTCTAGAATTTTTCGATGAATCTAGGGTCTCAATCGGATACAGAAGAAACAGGGACAAATGTAATCATATGATTTCTTTGATGTAGAGTTTACTCACCTATTTAAAGGAGTCTGTGGGCTTGACTAGTAGTAAATGAGCAGATTTTGTAAGACGGTCAACGATAGCCCATATTGAATTAAAACGTTAAACTGTCCGGGGTAATTCTCTAAGAAAATTCATAGGGACATGGTACCACTTTCATTCGGGAATAGGGAGTAGTTGGATGAAACTGCTAGGATGTTAGTGTTAAATTTTCACTTGTTGATAGGTTAGACACTTGGCTATGAAGTGTATAATATCCTTTTCATGTAGGGCCACCAATACTGTTGTAGGAGGGTAATTTAGATTATAAATGGAGGCGTAACCCCTATTGAGTATGGTAAGGACAAGTTAATTGGCCAAAGCTTTGGATTAATGACAGAACACATAAACACTAACCCAATGAAGATAGACTCAGCTTAAACTCACAAAGTCTCTCGTGTATAACTCAGGGAATGATAATGAACTTTAGAAGTGGTTTAGCTAGAGGGAGAGAGAAGTAAGCACCCTAGATACACCTTAGCTGGCAGGTAAAACCACACCAAATACCCTCAGGAATCTCTGTTGAATATTGAAAACTTCACAATCAATGACAATAAATGACAGTGGTGAGTGAGTACACTCTCTGGTTTGCACTAATTCTCTCTGGTGTGTATTCTCTTTCGTAATAACTTCTGAACTCTCGAAAAGTCTCTATCTTTCTCAAAGGTGGTTGGGGTCCTTAAATATCCCCCCCACACTACCCCCGAGGCAACTCAGTCATTAAAACTATGAAAGACATCCCTCATACTTTATGTCACAACATTAAATGCTTGATGCGCTAGTTGTCTCCACGTCATAAACATTAAATGCCAAGACATGACTTTTGCCTAACCACTGTGTGTCAGGGGGCTGTTGTCGCAGAGGTGGCTCACCAACTGCCTGACAGCCCCAAATACCATGGTGGCTTACTCAAGTGCAGACCTGACATTGTTTAGCTGGCTAGTGACACCACCTACAGTAGATGTGACATTAAGTAGAGGGCTACTTGGTACATAATTCAATACCCGATGGAACTCCAAGCTGCTCCGCTTGAGGTTTCACGATCAAGGTCCTTCGGTGTTTTACCAGGTGTATCTAAGATGGTTAGGACAAGCCCCAACGGTGCCTTACTTCTCAATTCTCCAAACCAGGTCCCTCTAAAGTTCCCATGGTGAGGTCATTCGATAGAGCATGAAAGCTCTCCCAGGCCCTGCCAAGCCTGGTCTCTCGCAAGTACCGTTTGACCTCATACAAACTCTTTTGTTATTATCGTTACATCATTACAACCGTTATAGCTTACAGTCAATATAAACAAAGATACAATATGACTAACACAACAAGCTAAAGTATGAGTTGTCACACTAAGCTGCCTCGCTGAGTTGCCACGCTTGAGCTTCCTCAGTTGCTTTAATCCCCAAACATTGTTGCTAATTTGGGGATTTGTCCCTAATCTCAAGATTACCTTCAAGCCCCCTCTACATTTGCCCCCTCGTGAAGAGATTTGTTGGAACAAGAAATGTCTACACGAAATGTCTCAAACCGATGGACTTTTCTTTGTGTGAAAATATTCAGGCCTTTGTATGCTGAACCGTTGGGACATCTTCTTCGTTGGGGCTTTAAGGGATAAGTTTGACAAGAAATTTTATTGGCGCCAAAACTCAAGCTTGTATAGGAAGGCAACGATTAGTGTTCCCCAGACGTCACTTCATTAATGAGGTGGCACAGTCCTCTCAACTGTCAAAGCACTTCCCAAGGTGCCACGTGTTCATGTGAAATGATTATAGGCGGCTATGCACGTGCGAGGGTTGGGAAATCTAAACGCCAAAACTCGAGATTTTCAAACAGCCATATTCAAAATACTTTGAACCTTCTCCTTTGTTTTTTTCTTACTCTGTTATTATCTTCTTCAGACTGGCGTTTCTTTTTTAGAAAGAGAGAGAGACTCCATTATTGCAAGATCTTTATTCTTCACCTTCTATACCACCACTTGTGACCGTGCTTATCCATTCTCGCTCTCAATCCCTTTTTTCTCGAAGCTTTCTCTTTTACGGTTTCATTATTTTCCATGGCATCTTCAAGCAACCCCACTGTGTTTGCCACCAGTGTTCCGTCTGCCACCACCACTGCTGCCTCCGCCCTGGGTACTGCTCGCCAGGAACAGCTGAGGTTTTACCATCGCTCGCCCATTTTTGGGGAGGGTGATGGCTTTGTTGTTGCCTGTAAGACTGTCTGTTTTTACTCCAAGTTTGACGCCCTACTGTTGGGTGATGAGGACGGAGAATTGTCTAAGTGGGGATTTCTGCCCCCAGAAGGAACTCTCAGATTTCGCTTGGAGCGAGGGGACTTTCCATGGTCCCATATTAATTTCGAAGCACCCCAGGGATCCCCCGCGCACTTTGCTGCCTGGAACTCTCATATACAGAGTTCTTATGCTGATATCCTCGCTAAGATCGGGCTACAATGGGCTAAATGGTTTGGTGAGTTTACTCTCTCTAAGAACAATGCTGCCCTTCCTATCTTGGTCTCTCGATGGAACATGGCTACTCATACGTTCATCGCTGCATGGGGTGAGTTTACCATAACTCTAGAGGACGTGTGGGAGCTCCTGGGCCTCGATGCAACAGGCCATGAGCCCTACACCGATGAGGCTCTTAATGCTCAAGAGACTACAGATCATTTGGAGTTGGATCGCATATGCCAAAGCTGCATCGGTTCTTCCAACAAAGCTACTTTTTCTCCCTTGATCAATTATTTCTTCAAGAGTTCTGGTGAAGGCAGTTCCTCATCAACTGCCCCTGGTCAAGGTACGCCATTGGAGCTTCCCGGCTACATTCTTGTGATTATTTCCCATTTCCATTTGATGGGCAAGCCCAACGACCAGCCCCGAAGGGACCTTATCAACCTGTCCCTTCGCTTAGCTCGAGGCATAAAGCTTCCCCTGGCTGCAATTGCCTTGGGATCCCTGTACACCTGGCTGGATAGGGATTTATTTGACATGGAACGTTCTATTGGCCATTGTAACTTGGCCAATTTTGCCAACAGCGTTCTTCTGACCAGCTTTCTCTACTTCCGCTTTCTTGCCATAGCGGCCAAGCCCAACAGTCCTCCTTCGGGTGAAGCAATTCTGCCTCCACAATCTTTCATTTATCACAAGAGACAAAGCCGAAAGGAGTTGATTTCTGTGATTGACTGTTTCGAGAGCTTCGTCATGAGGCCTTATCAGGAGGAGGTCTTCTTTCACACTTGTGAATTTTTTCATCAAGATGCCAGAGTGATACAGGACCCTTCTCCCGATATTGAGGATCCCTCGCTTACCGTGGTTCTTCTATTTTCTCCAAGATATCTGCCCTCCTACACCGAGTGGGGATATACGAGCGAGCATTATAATCCCAACCGATGCAGCCGTCAGTTTGGGTTTGACCAGGGGGCGCCACATCCAGTGTTTCAGTCGTCAAACCCCAAGGTATCCTTTGGCTAGGCATGCTCCCTGTTTTCTTCGACCGCTGCGTGGGGGATATGTTCAACATTGGCTGGGCATGTCACCATTCCCAGTATTACTAGATATGGTAATGTGACCCCTTTGTTTGCCACTAAGTATTGGCCGAAGCAACTAGCTGAAAATGCTGAGTTCGTTGAGGGAGAGCCGGTGTATCCTCCTGTTTCATCATTTTCTGCCCTAGAGTTGGGGCTAAAAGGCAACTCTGTACTTGGGATATAATTCTCCCTAAGTTCAACCCACAAAGAACCTCCTACCGAGCTTCCCCCAGTTTGCCCCATGGTCCCAGTTGCAACGCCAAAACCGAGGACTCCTGTTGTTCCAAAGAAGGCTGCCCCCTCTACTGCAGCTACTACCCACGAGGGGACTTCTCCACCACCTGCCAAGAAGGCAAAAACGACCAAGAGTGGGTCATCAAAAGCGAAGTCCCAGAAGCCCCAAAGTCCCGTGGTGGCTCTTCCCATAGCCTCCGTTCCACCTCCCATGCCTGCTGAGATGGCTGAGCGTGTAAGGAGGGAGGCCCAAGCAGAACTAGATCGAATAAATGCCGAGTATCAACGGCATGCAGTATTTGTCCCTTCCTCCGTTGCTTTACCCATGGTGGTGGTTGATCCTATAGAGCAAACGGCTAGGAGGAGAAAGAGCTCCCGGGTTCCTCAAGGGGTCAGTACTGGTGCCACGGGATCGAGGAAGAAGACTCTGGGCACCAAGTCCCAGAAGAAATGGACTCCTGAGGTGCACCCAACCCCTGAGGTGCATTCCACTCCTGCCCCTTCTATTGCTGTTACACCTCCTTCTTCGCCCGTGGTCATGTCTTCTCATTCTCCTTCTGAATCGGAGGTATGTGTGCCTAATTTAGTTATTATCTCTTTTGCTTAAGGACGACTGTCTTTACTTAAATATATATTTTCCTTCTTCTCTTTTTTTGACAACTGTGGTGCAGGGAGTTGAAATAGAAAGACCAGACCCCTCTAGCCCTCCCGTAAGCCCTTTTATGGGGGGATGCTTCGGTGCATCTCGTACCGATGTGACTCCTCCCCGTTCCCCCATGACGGGGCTTACCTATTCTCGACGTGCAGGCAGTCAACATGCGAGGGAAGTCGTTGAGGGAGGTGATTCCTCGCCTGAAGTGGTAACACAACCCAAAATAACACAATCCGAGATAATTCCCTCGGCCCCCTCTGATCTACAGGCCTCACCTGAGGTTCCTCTCCCCATTGTTCTTGTTGAGGAGAGTGAGCCCGAGGTATGATTTCCTCTATAGTTTATTTGTTGTAGTCTTTTCGGTCCCACTCCTTTCTTATTTGGCTTGCGTAATTCTGATATGTTTTAGGTACCCCAGGTTGAAATATCTTCGTTGTTGGCAAGCGTTCTTCTTCCGACGACGCTGATGAGACCCCTTACCGCCCTTCCTCTCTTTAGCACCATAACTGAGGTAGGTAACACGTAGAGATATTTATTCATATTTTCTGTGCCCATTCTTCTTTTCTAACACTTGCCTTTGTGCCATAGTTTTCTCCTGATCTTGCACCAACTCGTGTTATGCCTTTATTTGGGAGTTCAGTGTCTTCGCCTGATGAACCCAGTATGGTGGCCCTGGTGCCCTATATAGGTGATAGATTTTTGCGAAGTATGGAGGCTTCTGCGTCCAGGGACCCCGTTGTGGCTTCTGGGGTAATAATCTCGCCCCCAACAGTTCCAGTCCCTGCGGCTGGCCCATATGCTCCCGTTGTGACTGAGGTATTTTTGTTAACTTTAAGATTTTCCATAATATCCATCTTATGATTTTTCCTAAAATTTTTTCTTAAATTTCATCTTATAACGATGACTTAATCAACGATATTCGATAAACTCCACCTTATAACGGTGACTTAACAACGAAAACGCTTGTTAAGATTTTCCATAAACTCCACCTTATAATGGTGACTTAACAAGGAAAACACTTGTTAAGATTTTTTATAAACTCCACCTTATAACGGTGACTCAACAACGAAAACGCTTGTTAAGATTTTCATAAACTCCACCTTATAACGGTGACTTAACAATGAAAACGCTTGTTAAGATTTTTTTATAAACTCCACCTTATAACGGTGACTTAACAACGAAAACGCTTGTTAAGATTTTCATAAACTCCACCTTATAACGGTGACTTAACAACGAAAACGCTTGTTAAGATTTTTCATAAACTCCACCTTATAATGGTGACTTAACAACGAAAATGCTTGTTAAGATTTTCATAAACTCCACCTTATAACGGTGACTTAACAACGAAAACGCTTGTTAAGATTTTCCATAAACTCGACCTTATAACGGTGACTTAACAACGAAAAATGCTTGTTAGGATTTTTCATAAACTCCACCTTATAACGGTGACTTAACAACGAAAACGCTTGTTAATTTTCTTTTCATAAGTTCGTCATGTGCGTTATCTCTTTTCAGGTTGTTCGAGAAAATTCGCCCCTAGTTCTTTTGCCTGTAGGCTCACCCTTCCGAGAACCTGATGTTTCGGAAAATTCTATTCATGATGATCAAAGTTCTACGACTGGTGCTGCAGCCGAGAGCGAGTCTGGGTGCGAACTGCCTCTTCCTGACCTGGATCCTCACGCGTTCTGCCTAATGGTGTGTCGGCAGTCTCCTCAAATTCCTGTCAACCATCGCTTGGTGATCGAACAACTGGTGAATCGCCACCCTGAGATCTTCACACCAGATTGCCTGCGCTCTAATATTCACGTGATGAGTCACAAACTTCAAGGCATGGCGATCGTTGTTGCTGAAATTTCCAGTAGCCCTACTGCAAGTGTTTTCAGATCCCTTCTTAACCAATTTCTGGGTTTTCTGAAGGAGTTGGGGCGTGATGGTTTCCGTTTTGACTGGCTTATAATGTATATGAAGACTTTGAAGAACCAACAACTGACCGGACAGAGGGAAGTGTTACGAAAGCACCAGGAGGACCAGCAAGCTGAGGAAGCTAGGTTGGTCGCATTGGCACCCCTTTTGGAAGCAGTGGATCAAGAGGTAAAGGATGCCGAAGAAGCTTTGTGCCTGGTCAAACTGAAGCGTGAGAGACTCCTGATCGAACGTACACAAGTGCAAACGAGACTGGAGGTTTTTAATAACGCCCAACGGTCTTTCATAGCAGCTTCTTCGGGCCTTCCTGAAGATTTTTTCTCTTCCTCAGATTTATCGTTTCTTTTAGACTAGTTACTTCTTGTATACAGATCCTTTACTGCTCTTATCTATGTAATTTTTGGGCGATAGTTCCCAACACAAATTTTATAATGCTCTATTGTTTATGAATGAAGAATATATACTTTTCAATCCCTTCGCGTGTTATGACTGTTGTTGTATGCTATAGAGTTTTGTATTTCTGCAATTCCTCCATTATGCTAAAAAATGTCACCCAAAACTTATATATTTATAACAATAGCTAGTCATAACATCAGTTCAAACTTGGTTATTTACACATGATAAACCTTCAGCCACTTATTGTTAATCTTAAATGGCTTGTCATCCTCTAACTTCGAAATTAAACAATAACCTGAGTCATGGGCTTCTTCTACAACGAAAGGTCCCTCCCAATTAGCTGCGAACTTTGGTAGAGGAAGTCCCCTGATGTGCTTCACTGCCGCTTTCAATACGAGGTCTCCCTCTACGAACTTCTTTGGTCTCACCAAGTTGTCATATGCCCTAGAGAGTTGTTTCATATATATTTGAAAGTGTTGCATCGAGTTATCTCTGTGTTCATCCAACGCTTCCAGCTGTACATGTCTACTATGAGGGAGCATGCTACTTCTCAAGGAATAATGAGCAGAGGGAACTTCCAATTCTACTGGAAGGATTGCCTCAGCCCCATAAACAAGAGAGAACGGCGTGTATCCTATGGGTTTTCGCTTGGTTGTTCGATTGGCCCACAAGACAACTGGTATCTTGTCATCCCACGCCCCTGGAAAGTCTTCCATCATTTTGGCCAAAATATTAACCAAGGTTTTGTTAGTTGCTTCGGCCTGACCATTTCCCTTTGGGTATGCCACCGTTGAAGTGTGATGAACAATGGAGTACTTGTCTGTGAGCATTGTTACTTCAGAATTGACGAAGGGGGTCCCATTATCCGAGAGAATAACTTTTGGGATCCCAAAACGGCAAATGATGTATTCTCTGATGAAGTAGCTCACCACCCCAACCGTTGCCCATCTGAGTGGTATTGCCTCAGCCCATTTTGTGAAACATTCTGTTGCTACTAGTATCCATATCTTGCCTCTCGAAGAGGGGTGTATTGCCCCCACTAGGTCGAATGCCCAAGTATGAAATGGATAGGGGGTTGATAGAGAGTGCAAGTCTACCGATGGGGCATGGATCATATTCCCATGAAGTTGGCAAGACTTGCATTTTTGAACAAACTCTGCAGAGTCTTTCTCCATTGTTGGCCAATAATACCCCAATGTCATCAACTGATCATACATCTTGGCTCCTCCTATATGTGCTGGATCGTGCGCTTGTTTGAGGACCTCCACTTCTTCTTCCTTCGTGACACATCGCAAGGGCCTGTTAAAGTACCCCTTTCAATAAAGCTGCCCCTCCTGGACGTAGAACCTTGGAGCCCTTCGCCTCAGACCCATTGCATCTATTTTCTCCGTTGGGATAACCCCCTCCTGAATGAAGTCTATGTAGGTCTGCCTCCAGTCCGTTTGAGCTTCAATAAAATGGCACTCGGCTGCTTCGAAGAATAGCTGACACTTGTTGCATTTCCGTTATAGCTCTGCCGCATCTTGCTTCATTCTAGGCCAGAAATACCCCTCCCTTTGAATTATCCTATATAGAGGTATATCAGTCGTTTCGCAGTGTTCCTTATGCATTTTCCTCAATATTTGCTCGGCCTCATCTGGGCTGACGCATCTTGACAGCCATCCTCCTGTATTTCTAAAATAGAGATTCCTCTGGCATGTAAAATATTGGGCCAACTCTCTTAGCCCCACCACCCCCTCACCAGACTCCAGTTGCCTCTTAATCTCTCTTCTCTAGCCCACTTCTTCCTCTATTGGTAGTATTAACTGTACTACCGAAGGAGCTGTTCTTCGTTGGATCACAACTGTAGTCTCATTGGTTTTCATTATCATTTTCTGGGCAATAGTGGCATAGGCGTCTGGATGGCGGTTCATCGTTCTGGGATGTCTCCTGATCTTGGTCCGATGGAACTGGTTGAGGAGCCTTTGAATGATTTCTCTACAGGGCGCCAATCTCATGTGCTTCAATGCATATTCTCCGTTTACTTGCTGAATTACTAAGTTCGAGTATCCCTTAATGCAGAGTGAACGAATTCCCCTCCGAAGAGCCTCTAGAAGCCCTAGTACCAACGCCTCGTATTCTGCCTCGTTATTAGAGCAAGGGAAATCTAGTTTGTAGGAAAGGAAAATCTCTTCCATCCCTTTTGAAAGAACAACCCCTGCTCCTCCCTTCTTTTCTGCCGAAGATCCATCGAACTGCATCGTCCATTCCTCTTCGGTTGCATCCAGGTAATTGGACTGAAAATTATCTCCTGGAATGTCTTCCCTGGGTGGCTCAAAGGTTCCTGAAGGGAAGATGGCCAATAGGTCGGCATATGCCTGGCTTTTGATTGTGCGAGGGACCACACATTTTAAGTCATATTCAGAGAGAATAAGGAACCATCTAGCTGCCCTGCCAATCAATATAGTCTTTGCGAGTAAATACCTAATTGGGTCGCATCTAGTTACAATATGAATGGTAAAAGACAACATATAATGCCTAAGTTTTTGTGCTACAAAGACCAAGGCTAAACAATGCCTTTCTAAGCAAGTATATCTAGTTTCTGGCCCATGTATAATTCTGCTGAGGTAGTAAACCAGCCATTCTTGCCCGTTTACTTCTTGTGCCAGCAGAGCTCCAACGGAACTCGTGGTGGATGTAAGGTATAGCTGCAACGGAGCTCCCGCCTGGGGAGGAACCATGATTTGTGGTGACACGAGCAGTTTCTTCAACCCAACAAGGGACTTCTGGTGAACCTCTTCCCATCTGAATTTCGTGTTCCTTCGTAGCAGCTGCATCAGTGGGTGTGTTATTTCAGCCAATCCAGGCACAAATCTCCTAAGGTAGGAGACTTTACCGAGAAAACTTTTCATCTCCTTCGCCGTTCTTAGACATGGCATCTCCAAGATGGCCCGCTTTTTATCCTGGTCCATCTGTACCCCTTGTCGGTTAACACGAAGCCTAAGAACTTACCACTTGTTACTCCGAAGACACACTTTAACGGATTCATCCTTAACTTATACCTCCTGCACCGAGCAAACACCTTCCTTAAGTCGTTCAGATGGGACTCCTCCTTCTTTGATTTGATGACCAAGTCGTCTACGTAGAATTCCACAAATTTGTGGAAGAAGTCATGAAAAATGTCCATCATTGTTCTTTGGTACGTAGCCCCGGCGTTCTTGAGTCGAAACAACATTACCTTGTACATGAAGTTGCCCAACGGCGTTCTGAATGCTGTTTTCTCTGCATTAGAGGGGTCTATCTTGATCTTGTTGTATCCCACATATCCATCCATGAAGCTATACATCTCATGACCAGCCGTGGCATCTATCAAACTATCGATGGAGGGTAGGGGAAACTCATCCTTGGGGCAAACCCTATTCAAGTCTCTGAAGTCCACGCAGATCCTTATTTGGTTTTTGTCTTTCTTCCCCACTGCTACAATGCTGGATAGCCAAAGGGGATGTTGTATGGGCTTGATAAATCCTGCTGCCAATAAGTGTTGGACCTCTTCTTTAATCTTTAAATCTATTTCAGGCTTGTAAGTTCTTATTGTCTGCTTCACCGGAATAGCCGAAGGCATCACGTTCAACTTATGGCAGCTCACTTCCTCATCCAGCCCTTCTATTTCAGTGTACTTCCATGCGAAGACATCTATGAACTCCCGAATCAGGTCAACCAAGGCTTCTTGTTTCTCCTTAACAAGATCTTTCAAGATAAAGATAGGCCTTGGATCTTCCCCTTCCCCTGCTAGGTTTAGTTTCTCCAACTCTTGTGCCTGGGGCCTTGGTTGGTCTGCCATGTAGTATGGTTCTTCGACGACATCTTCTACGAACTCTTGTATGTTGGAGTTGTCTATCACCATACACTGCCCCCGTTGATCTACTAAAAAACACTCATATATCAGGTCAACCTCATTGTTAGTCTTTTCGGCCGCCCGTTCACACCATTATAAGCGGTACACCACTTTTCCCTCTTCAATGACAATTTTCTTGCATTGCCTGCTGGTAGCTGTTGCTACGGCCTTTCTCTTCCTTTCTCTGGAAGCCTCAGCGATTCTTTCCCCTGAAAAATGACTTAACACGCTTTGTAGTTGGACCTCATGCTCGCCTGGGTCTGTCCTAGGCCTCATATTTTCTTTGAGCTGCTTCGAGATGTTATGAGGTCGAGGGACCGTCCGATATGTTTCCTCGATCCTCCCCCCTTCGCCACTCTTATTTAAAGGTACCATTCTTTCTCTAATCGAGGGGACCCATGCTCCCTCCATTCTTCTTGTTAGAACCCGCACGTCCTCTTCGAGCTCTGTATAAAAGGCTGCACCCACCAAGTGTGCTTCTTCGATAGCGAAAGGCCTCTTAGTTTCCCTAATAGTCACTTCTGTCCCCGTGATATTCGCCTTAGCACATTGATGGTACGTTGAGGGAACTAACCCTTGGTTGTGCATCCATACTCTTCCTATTAACAAATGATAGGATGTTGCACTTTCTATTACATGGAATTTGATATGGGAACTCAGATTTCCCATTACTATCCCCACGTTTACATACCCGATGCATTTGGAAGATTGATTATCGTAGCCCGAGATTATCAAGGTCATGGGAACCAACATTTCTTAAGGAATATTGGCCGCGTGGAAGGAGTTGATTGGCATAATGTTGATGGAAGCACCCCCATCCATAAGAGTCCTTGCAAAGCTAACCCCGTTAACACTGGCGATTACATACAAAGGCCTATTATGGGGGAACCTTACAGCTCTATCCGCATCGCTGAACGTTACCTCTGATAGGAACTTCTTTACCATCCTAGCCATGGGTCCCCTCCATCTTATCGAGGGGACTGTATTTCTCCTTGCAATATCTAAGATCACATGAGTTATCTCCATTCTGCTCTCTTTTGGGATTCCCACTTGGTCGAAGAACCAAGTGAACTTTGGAGATTTTGAAACTGCGCTATATTCTACAACCGGGTCCGTTTCCTCACCCTCCATGCTGTAGGCGTCTTCTACGTCCCTAGCACTTACTTCATCATAAGCTAGAACTGCGTTAGCCATTCCCCTAGTGCAATGCTCCAGTGCCTCATCGAACTCCTTTGTCGTTGCCTCTCCCCCCTCCCATTCTGCTTCCTTATCATAGGTCGTTACCAGATTGGCCCCATGTGCCGGGAGTGGGTTATTGTTAATGTTCTGTGGGAATATTTGCAATGTCCCCGCCTTCATGTACTTGTCGATGATCCTTCGCAGCGTGAAGCAACTTTCTGTTGGATGCTGGACCTTTCGATGAACCTGACAATATTTGGGGTCAGCCCTAGTTGTTGCGTCGGGCTCTTCCGCCAGAACACCCTTTGGTTCGTAAACCGTTCCGCCTTGGACCATTTCGTTATAGCAACTCATAGCCTCCTCCACCGTACAGGGTAACGTTGGCGGGTCTTCTCTATCTCTTTCTAACTTTCTTTTGTTGTCCTTCCTCTAGGCCTTGCCCCCATCTTCCCTCTCGATATATCCCACCTGTGGGGCCTGAGACCTTCCTCCAATGGGTTGTATCAGCTGTCTGAACACCATGGGAGCTACTACCGGGCTAGGTCGCACCACCAAAGAGATATTTCTTGAGGATTTTAAGAATGCTGAAAATTTTCCCTCGCGTGTCTCATTGATTAGGTGACAGATATACTTAGGAAGTAATCCCTCAGCAAAGATCTGTAGTAACCTGGCCTCCTTAGCTTCTTCCCTTACATCGAGGGACCTTTACCTAAACCTTCGAATATAGGCCACTACCTCTTCTCCTGGCCTTTGCCTCTCCCTGCCAAGTTGGGTTAGGGTGAACTCATCTTCTGCCAAGAAGAACTTCCGGACGAACAATACATGCATCTCCTCCCACGTAGAGACACTATTGGGAGGCAAGTGTGAGTACCAAGTGTATGCTTTATCAGTCAGGGAATTGTAGAACTCCCTTAATCTAAGATTTTTGTCATTGCAGTGCGCTCCTAAATGCTCAACAAAACGCTTAATGTGTTCCTTCGGGTTCCCACCCTTCCCTGAGTATTTTTCAAAGGTAGGGGGAATATAGTCCTTTGGGTAGGGCTCGTCGTTGTATTCCTGGGGGTAAGGTGTTAGAAAGTCATCGTAGACCGAAACCACCTCGCCCACAGCCTGCGAGGAAGCCTGCATGAACTTCAACATCTCCTTCTGCATCTCTTTTCTCATTTCTTCCATGGGCGAGGCTACTGGGGCCACCAGCGATGGGGCAGAGGGCCGAGCGCTCTTTGTAACCGACACGAACGTTACCGGTGGTTCCGTTGAAACTCCTGAGGTACCCACAGCTGGATTCATAACAGAGGGTACACTTGCTCGGACCGCTCCAGTAACACCTGCCCCTGGTGGGACCGTTGGGGCTACTCCTGGTGTTACGAAAGCGTTAGCCTCTAACCCTCCCAGCATAGTTGAAGCCACCGGAGTTTGAAAGAACTCGTGAAACTTGCTCATGAGGAGGGCAATCTGAGCGGGTCCCAACCCCGTGATCACAGGAGGTTGGGAGACCCCTGGGATGCCTATCGTTGCTGGCGCCAGAGGTACCTCTACTCGAGGAGCCCCATCTCCTAGGGCCTCTTGCTCTCTCGCAGCCTGTTCTTCATTATGCTGAATGTCATCAAAATTGAGTCTCCGAGTAGCATTATCTTGCGCCATACTCCTTATCTAGAAGGATGCCTCCCCAGCAGGGTCGCCAAATGTAGGAGGGTACTTTAGATTATAAATGGAGGCGTAACCCCTATTGAGTATGGTAAGGACAAGTTAATTGGCCAAAGCTTTGGATTAATGACAGAACACATAAACACTAACCCAATGAAGATAGACTCAGCTTAAACTCACAAAGTCTCTCGTGTATAACTCAGGGAATGATAATTAACTTTAGAAGTGGTTTAGCTAGAGGGAGAGAGAAGTAAGCACCCTAGATACACCTTAGCAGGCAGGTAAAACCACACCAAATACCCTCAGGAATCTCTGTCGAATATTGAAAGCTTCACAATCAATGATAATAAATGATAGTGGTGAGTGAGTAAACTCTCTGGTTTGCAATAATTCTCTCTGGTGTGTATTCTCTTTCATAATAACTTCTGAACTCTCGAAAAGTCTCTGTCTTCCTCAAAGGTGGTTGGGGTCCTTAAATAGCCCCCCACACTACCCCCGAGGCAACTCAATCATTAAAACTATGAAATACATCCCTCATACTTTATGTCACAGCATTAAATGCCTGATGCGCTAGTTGTCTCCACGTCATAAACATTAAATGCCAAGACATGCCTTTTGCCTAACCACTGTGTGTCAGGGGGCTGTTGTCGCAGAGGTGGCTCACCAACTGCCTGACAGCCCCAAATACCACGGTGGCTTACTCAAGTGCAGACCTGACATTGTTTAGCTGGCTAGTGACATCACCTACAGTAGATGTGACATTAAGTAGAGGGCTACTTGGTTCATAACTCAACACCCGATGGAACTCCAAGCTGCTCCGCTTGAGGTTCCACGGTCAAGGTCCTTCGGTGTTTTACCAGGTGTATCTAAGATGGTCAGGACAAGCCCCAACGATGCCTTACTTCTCAATCCTCCAAACCAGGTCCCTCTAAAGTTCCCATGGTGAGGTCATTCGATAGAGCATGAAAGCTCTCCCAGGCCCTGCCAAGCCTGGTCTCTCGCAAGTACCGTTTGACCTCATACAAACTCTTTTGTTATTATCGTTACGTCATTACAACCGTTATAGCTTACAGTCAATATAAACAAAGATACAATATGACTAACACAACAAGCTAAAGTATGAGTTGCCACACTAAGCTGCCTCGGTTGCTTTAATCCCCAAACACTGTTGCTAATTTGGGGATTTGTCCCTAATCTCAAGATTACCTTCAAGCCCCCTCTACCACTGTTGCTTAAGATTTTGGTACATTTTTGTGCTACCGGGGTGAATCATAAATTTGGAATGATGAGCTTCATGTAAAACCTCTTCTCAAAGTGCTGGGATAAAAGGAACACATACCCAATTTTTAAACTTTATTCCATGTATTGCATATAGGTCCAATCTCGCTCAAAGATATTGTCTTGAAGTTTCTACCTCTGGGAAAGTAAGAACTCATCTTGATCTTGAAGATCTTTGATTTTGTGGTGAATAAAGGGGCAAACAATGATATCATGTAAATATATTTGGGTATTTGAAGGATTTTGTTGCAAATTAAAGTCTCCAATAGTTTCCAGAAATATAAACATACTGTGAAGACTTCCTTGGTTTTCACGGCTTAAAGCATCAGCAACTACATTACCTTTACCTAGATGGTAGAGTAAATTAAATTTATAATCTTCTAAGAATTCTATCCATCATTATTAGCGAAGATTAAGATCCTTCTGGGTAAATATATACTTAAGGATTTTGCGATCAGAGAAAACTTGAAATTCTTCTCCGTATAGGTAGCATCTCAAAATTTTTAAGCTAAAAACAACGGGTGCCAATTCCAAGTCGTGTACTGGGTACTTACGTTCGTGAGTCTTTAGTCATCGAGACCCATATTCTATTAATTTCCCTTGTTGTATTAGGACAAAATCGAGTCCTTGTAGAGAGGCTTCCGTGTAAATATCGTAACTGATATTACTTTAAGGAATGGTTAGGATTGTGGCAGTGGGTAATTTCTCTTTCAGAATGCGGAAAGTTTTTTCACAATCTAGGTTCCATGTGAAATGAGCATCCTTTCTAGTTAATTTAAGTAAGGGTAAAGTATTCGATAAAATCGTTCGACAAAACGTCGATAGTATTCGGCAAGTCCTAAAAAAATTTGTAGTTCGGCAATGGTGGTAAGTTGAGGCCATTCACTTACTGTGGTAGTTTTATCGAATCTACTTGTATTCATGAAGCTGTAACTACGTGTCCCAAGAATTTCACTTCTTTCATAATGAAATCTCACTTGATGTGCTTTGCGTAAAGTTGATGCTATCAAAGTGTCTCTAATATAATACGCAGATGATTGTCATGCTTGCTTGGGTCTTGGAATAAATTAGAATGTCATCAATAAATATGATTACGAACTGATCTTGGAAGGGTCAAAATATTATGTGCATAAGGTCCATGAAAGCAGCAGGGGCATTGGTTAAACCAAAAGACATAACTAGAAATTCAAAATGACCATAACGGGTTCGAAAAGCCATTTTCGATATATCCTCCTCCCTCACACGTAGTTGGTAATGTCCTAATCGTAAATCAATCTTGGAAAATATTTTCGCTCCTCTCAGTTGATCAAATAAATCACCTATTTGTGGTAAGGGGTATTTATTCTTTATAGTCACCTAATTTAATTTTCGATATTCATTGCACAATTGAAATGATCCGTCTTTCTTTTGCATAAATAACACCGAGGCTCCCTAAGGAGATGTACTAGGTCGTATAAATCCTTTACTAAGTAAGTAATCCAATTGAGTTTGAAGTTATCGTAATTCTAGAGGGGCCATATAATAAAGAGGTATTCAGATAGGGAAAGTGTTTGGTAATAGATTGATAAAAAAACTCAATTTCTCCAGGTGGAGGTAATCCAGATAAATCTTCCGAAAACACGTCTTGATATTGATTCAAAAGACGAAAGAAAGAAGAATGGGATTTGTCCTTTATTTGGAAAAGTAAATATTGACAAGGTCTTCTTCCTGGAAAACAAAATGGGGTTTGGTGAGGAGGATGGAAAGTTACTATTTTTGTGTGGCAGTCGATATGGGCGTGATTTTGGGATAAGACATCCATTCCTATAATTATGTTAAATTTGGTTAGGTCAAGGATAACTAAATCCACAATTAATGTCCTAGGTTTAAAATGTAAAACATGTGAGGTACATATTTTATTTGTAGTAGCTATCTTTCCTGTTGCCATACTGATAGAAAAAAGGTGTCTTAATATTTATAAGGAAATCGTAACCTAGTTGGGCAATTTTGACTAATAAAGGAGTGCATAGATTTAAAGTCAAATAGTACATGTATTGAAATATTAGGAAATGGAAGATTAACTTCAATTGCATTGTGGGAATTTGCATTTTTCACTGGGAGATATGGAAGGATCAGATTGGGATTCTTAATAGCGGATTCATGGTTAACATGTTGGGAGTTAAATTGTAGCGGATGGGGAAAGTATTGGTAGGACGTTTGGAAGGAGGTTTCATAAATTTAGGGGAAGTAGATGGAGGAGGCGCTCAGAGTTTCATACATTAGAGTCTTATATGTCACATTTGATTACATTCATGACAACGCATAAGAGGTCTACTGATGTTATGTTGAACTTGACTACAGGTTCTGGCATCTGGATTCCTATTAAAAGGATGATTCCTTTGATTCGGTTGGTTTCTTATTGGATAAGGACTCCGGGGAGAGTTAGGAATATGAATTTCAGTATTACTTGTGGGATTTTTCTCTATGAGTGAGTATGTCTCGACCATACGGTTGAATTCTTGAATTTGCAGAGGAGTAATAAAGGATTTTATAGTTTGGCAAAGACCTCGTTCGAAATTCTTGCATTTTTTTGCTTCAGTGTCCACATATTCTTAAGCATAGAGAGATAGTTCGGTAAACATGGCTTTATATTAGGCCACAACCATTTGTTGTTCGGGTCCCTTATTATTTCAGAAAAATACTTATTATAGAAGGTTTCCTCAAATTGGGCCCATGTTAGTTCAGTTACATTTCTGGACCGTGAAATGGATTGCCACCAAAAGTCGGCTTCTCCTTCAAAAAGATAGGAGGCCAATTTAACCCTTAGTTAGGTAATAATTCCGACTCCGTCCAGTACTTTGATGTAATACCCCGTAATTTTGAGGATTTAATATTTAATTATTTTGGGGAGTTATAAAAATATTTAAATTGGAGAAACTTAAATTTATGATTTGGAGAATTTACTTGAGTGGAAAGAATTATTTATAATTGACAACTTTAAGTTTAATTGTCCGAATTAATGTGTGTCACATTTTTGAGGTCGAAATTGGGAAATGATAAAAAAGTATTTCGGGTGGCAATTTTGAGTGCGCAGTTGAGTCCGGATGGGTCGAGATAGTCAGAAAAGAGTACCCGGGGGTAGTAATTGGGTCTCGGGGTATTTTTGAGCATAGTCGGGCCCACACGGAGCGATTTGGGCCATTTTAATTAGGTCCATATGGCCAAAAACGGGATTAAGGATTTTTAACCTAAATGGAGAAGTGTTAAAGGGAAGAAAACACAAATTCTAAGCCCAGGGCTTGAGAGGAAAATTGGGGAAAGCAAATCAAGAGACAATTTGGGGATTTTGGAGCCAAATTAAAGGACTGCACCAACGGATCAGACCCTACGAACGATTTCAGGCAAGTGGTTAATTTGCTGTAATGTGTAAATGGTGATATCCAATTCATATTTTAGTGGTGTGTAAACTAAAATCCATTTTGGGGATGAATGGGTACAAAATGGGGTTTTTGTTCATGGAACTACTGAATGAGATTCAAAGTAAGAATACTTGGGTTGTATATCTCTGAGTATAGATATATGATTTGAATGAGAAACCGGAATATAAAATGGTGGAATTTCAATCTGGAATTTGGAATTGTAGAACAAAGTTAATGGAGATTTATGGAAAAACCCATTTCGGAAATTGTGAGATAAATTGAGAAAATTCATATACTAGAAAGTGTATATGATGTATAAGATCAAAGTCTAATATGTTTATGTGGTGGGATGACTCGATTAGAGGTTGAAATTAAGGTTTACAAACCTTGAATTTTCGTTAATGGTGGAATCAGTGGGGAAGAACCACTGCCACGAAAGGATCGATCGATCGATCGGGGGCCATCGATGGATCGACGATGGGAAAACCTTGGCAGGTCGGGCAGTTTGATGCTTTGCCTTGTTTCCTTTTTATTTTGGGTATAATTTTAATTGGTGAAAAATTATAGAGAAGTTAACAGCTAGGAGCTCAAAAGATAGCTATTAGGAATGTACAATCTAAGTTAAGAGTTGAGACATAGAGTGAGAATTTTGGGTGAAACATCAATTTAATTATGGACCAAGTGGGCGAGTCCGGGTATGTTGATAATTATAGGTAAATATAATTGGGAAATTTGATGGAGATAAATGTGTGACACATTGTGGGCGAATATGTGGAAATGAAATTCTGAGATGTAAAAATGGACCAAGTGAGCGAGTCCGGGTATGTTGGTTAAGTGACACCAAAGTATTAAATTAATTATTGAGAGAGTAAATTAATTTGGAGTCGGAACATATACTCGAGAAATATTAAGTTACGGGCCAAGTGAGCGAGTCCGGGGATAATGGTTGAGTGACACCAAGTTATTAAATTAATGGATGTGTTAATTAATTAAATAAGAGTCGGACCACAGACTCGGATTGGTATAAATTAATTAATGTGTAAATTAATTAAATGAGAGTCGTACCACAGACTCAGTTTAGTATGAATTAATTAATGTGTAAATTAATTAACTCGGAGTCGGACCACAGACTCGGATCGGTATTAAATTAATAGGTGTGTTAATTAATTTAATTAGAGTCGCACGATAGACTCGGGAAGGTATTAAATTAATAGGTGTGTTAATTAATTTAATTAGAGTCGGACGATAGACTCAGGAAGGTATTAAATTAATAGGTGTGTTAATTAATTTAATTAGAGTCGGACCATAGACTCGGGGAAAATAGTATATTAATTGAGGTGTGAATTAATTAAATCAGGGTCAGACTACAGACTCGGATTTGTGTTAATTAATTAATGTGTAAATTAATTAAATGAGGGTCGAACTACAGATTCGGATTGGTGTTAATTAATTAATGTGGAATTAATTAAATAAGAGTCGAATCATAGACTCAGGAAAATTTCCTATAAATTATTGTGTAGAGTATTATTATTTAGAGTCGGACCACAGACTCGGGAAGATGGAAATTATTAAGTGAGAAAATTAATTAAGTTGAGTCGGGCCAGAGACTTGGGAAATTTTAGGCTAGTGTTACGGGTTGTGAGTACACGGTGAAGCCGGAGTTTATTTTATATATATATATATGTGTGTGTGTGTGTATATATTGTGTGTGCTATTAAATATCAGTGACTAGATATTTATTTAATTTATATACTCTAATACTATCAAGGGAGGTTGCGCGATGTGGTGAATCCCCTAGCTTGAGGAGTAGGGTGAGTATATCTCCAGGTCATAGCGTCCGGTATATGGGTGAGGGGATTATCTCACTTTCAGGGAAGGAATATGACCAGCTCCACTTCGTTTATGTTTTGGGCCAGGTTGGTGTGCGATTCCAACTTAGGTAACTAGGTTATGTGAGCACACCTAGTGAGATAGCACTTTAGAGGGAATCATCCGACGAGGGTATACTCGGAGGGATGGATATACGTATGTTATATGTGTGAATGTTTTAGTAAAGGTACGTATATAATGGTATTCTATATTATATGCGGGTAATAATACATTGTGTGATGTATTTACTTTATATAACTTGTGACACGGTTATATGCTACTATTTAAGAAGGAATTAATTAAGTTAATTGTGAGATAACTTATAATATTCAAGAATCATTATACTCGGGTTAGAGTAGTATGGAAAGGGGAGGTTATACCAGGACTAGTTGGACAGGGTAGTACAACTAGGTGGGGGTCAAGGTAATCGTTAGGTGTGCACAATAGTGGAGGGGTGAGAATGTCCACAAGGGAGTGCGACACTAACTTAAATATGAAGCGCATTCATGCATTTTAAATTACTACAGTTAATTCACTTGCTAAATATTTCCAAAATGTTTTGGGTTCTAACCCTTGCTATAAAACTATTTTCAAAACCTTTTAGGTGTCCAGCCACAGGGATGCCAGGATTGATATTCTATTCCAGGGACACGGAGCTGCGGCATATGTGGATGCTAGCAGGAGTTTGGATTATACGCATCATACATTAATTCCTAGAGTAGGAATCATTTATCAGTTTCAGTTTTATTTAGGGCATGTCGCCCAGACTTTCAGTTCAGTTTTTAGATTTGTTTTATTCCAGTGTTGGATATTTGTATTGGATTATTTCACTTTGATGGCCGGTGGTTTATTCGATAAGTTGTGTAATTAATTATTCAGTTGTGTGAATGGTTTATATTTATTTCCGCATGTACTGTTTTGTGTAATTAAAAAGTTAAAATTTGGCACCAGCTTTTGGAATACTAGGTGGTTAGTATGTTTTAAAAAGTTTCCGACAGTGATGCTAAGGATGAACCAACTGGGATTCCTGTTTTAATTTGGTATAGGACTGATCATCCGATATTTTATTAGGCGGAGTGTCACATTTGACGGTTTGACGAATCCATCTATCAGCTTCCACTGCGCTAGGCTTTCCAAAAATGTAGGGGGCTTTTGTATTAAAAATTCTTTGTGAGCATTCATTCTGCGAGTTTCATCTGAGATAAGAGGTAAAGGTATGGGATGTTGTTGTTGAGTTAAGGTAATAATTTGTCAAAGACAATATAAAATTTCTTCCGAAGTGATTGGAGATGACACTTGAGGGATAAATTGTTCTTCTTGGTTTCCACTAGTAGTTGCACGGGTAGTAACCATCCTATAAATAATAGTTAATAAATTAATCATACATAACGATGAAAAAAAACTCACCATATATTAATACATTTAGGTTCTTTGTTACATAGTGAAAAAGAGAGGAAAAAAATAACAGTAGCAAAGGTACATAGGGGTTAGTCCTATTTTACACCTACAAAACATATATTTTTTTCCTAGGTCATCTGGGGATGGTGGGATTCTTAACGTGCACACAACTTTTATTTATATACATCATCCCTTGGTGATTAACTTAAGCCATATGGGAAACAACTGTCTCATAGGTGTGGTCATCATCCTCGAAGGGATCAGAGTCATCAGATGAGTCGGGAGATGTGGTAGTGTTAGTGGGGATGAACATTGTGGTAGTCGGGGAGAGTGATCCTTAATTTATGGGGGAATCGAGAGGAGTTACATTGACTTCATTAGGTGGCACCACATTCCATGAAAGGTGAATCGCTTCCTAAAGCACTTCGGGGTCTTCCGAGAATCTTTTGGCCTATCAAGATATGTTTGAACTCTGGGGTTGCAATTGCACAATCTCTATCAATACTTCTGATATTTTGGCATAATTTGGCATAACCCACGTATCTGATAACTCTTTCAAAACGTTTATGAGTGGACTCATGAATATCCAAATATATGTCATCCCAGATATTCATGACTGCAAAATAGTACAATAATAAAATAAGAATATATTAAAATAGAAATGTTGAATAAAGGTGGAGACGAAGATTTCACATATTGTCCCGCATAGGCGTATAACCTGGTTAAATCTCTGATACCATACTATCACATCCTTGAATGTGGATCGCTAAAGTCAGTAATACTAATACAATTAAGATTATAATTAATATAATGAAAATAAAATAAAAGATTTTATTTAAGAGATGAGTGGCATCTTATTACATATTAGAGTTTGGAAAAATATTATACGTCTTATATGTCTAGCGTACATCATCATAAAATATTGAGGAACACTAGTAATTCACAAGAGATGATATGTTGCAGTACATATATTCCAATGAGGCTTGCCATCTTTGTGTGTTACTGCACACACGTATGTAACTGCGAATATTGACGGAGGTAAAAGTGAATATAGGTTCAAAGGGGTTGGCGGTAATTGATCGTCTTCAAGATCATTGTCCATCTGGAAGGAAAACAATTATGCAGACGTGCCAAGTAAATAAATTTTATTTCTATACAAGATGGTAATGAAAATGAGAATTTTGAGGGTTAGTAATATTTTGTGTTTTCTACCTGTGGAAACAAGATGACATAGCATGAGGCGTTCAGGGGTATACTGACACTTGTGATATGTAAATAAACAATATGGTGAAGATAAAATATCAGGCCAAGATAACTTGGTCCAACAATAACTTGATAACTAGTAGTGGCAAAATGTGGCCCAAATAATAAAACAACCCATATTAGCCCATTCATCTAAATATGGGGCCCATATTTAAAAGCTATGAGTTAAATATGGGCCCCATATTTCAAAGCTATGAGTTAAATATGGGCGCATATTTGAAAGCTAGGAATCAAGTATAGAGCCCAATTTTAAAAGATACAAATCAAGTATAATACTCATTTTTAAAAGTTGAGTAAAATATGAGTTTTTTTACTTATACCTCGAATTGTAATACTTACTTTAGTAAAAAAATAATGGATTGGCCCAACCCATATTTGGTCTGTCCATATTTGGCCCGGTCCACATTTAACCCAACCCATATTTGGCCCAACCCACATTTAGCCCAACCCATATTTGACCCTCCCAAATTAGGCCCAACCCATAATTTTGCCAGTGCTATTGATAACCCATAAATTATCTGTTATTAGGTTTCAATAGCGCGGACATACCATGATAATATCGTTCAAGACATAATTTTTTCTTGAACAAGTACTCCAATATATTAGGAAATAACCAGATTACTTGTCATGCTTAGCTAGAGCGGCACTCAAACGTAGAGTAAACATAACAACATGGCACTCAACATCTAAGTCCTTCAGTACAATTAGATTTATCGGGGGTTTACCGGGTCTAATCCTTGGATTTTATGGTATGCTACTGAAGATTTCATTTGTAGGAAAACTGAATTGCAGGGTTCAATGAAATTTATAACCTCTTGTCTAGTTTTCTAGGGTTCAGGGCTTAGTACTAATTGAATCGATTAAAATCGAAAGAATTAATAATACGGGAAGTTTGAACTACACAAAGGAGTTCAGTATAAAATTTCGATTTCAATAATATCACAAGGTGATATAAAAATCAGTACTTTTGAAAGACAACAGTTCAAATGATTAATATTAAAATATTAATGACCTACTTTGGGTATTTTGATTTTCGGTTGGAGTCTGACTATTTTGCGGGTAGATTGGGTAGTCTAAAAGCATAACAATTGTAAGTATGTGATATAGGTCTTGAAATAACATAAATAAATGGTACTAAAAGATAATTTAAGTAACCATTTAGTGTATGATAAATTTAAAAAGGTTTAAAGTATAAATTTCAAAACTTTTAACAGCAAAATTACTTCAATTTATTTATTGAGAATTTGGTGTGGTGATAAGAGACAATTTAGGTCTAATTATACTTAGGTACCTGTGGGAAAAGTTTGGGTTTGATTTGAAATACTTGAAATTTTAGGAGGGGTTTGAGTGTAAATTAAGAAACTTTAATTCAACCTTTAAAAAAAAATTTCGTGGAAAATGATTTCCGGTAATCCAAACAGGGTGTTATTAAATATCAATTTTTTCAGAAAAAAAAATAAAATTATTGGGAAAAATTAAGAAAATTCTGTTTAGGGACGTGCTCTCACGTGCGGGGTCAAAGTCTGGACGCGCTTGGTTTGACCACTACTCTCACACGTGAGCTTCCCTCACCTTCAACCTTTGAATTTTCACTTTAGGGTTTGAAAATATTTGACTTTGATTTCCACATGTTTTAGGATTCGTCTTTACATGGTTTCTAAATGAATGTTGCTCAGAAGTTAAATACGAATCCAGCCATACCAATTTCAAGAATTTTTGTGGTGAAAATCAAGTTGTTGGGTTTCTAATAATTTGTGAAAATTTGACCTTTTGAATTCATTTAAAATTTATGATTTTGATTCCGGCATGATAATGATGTTGTTCTTCATTAAAAATGAAATAGATTAAACGTGGTTTGAAGAATTTTGGTGGAGTGAATACTGAAAATTAAACGTGGTTTGAAGAATTTTGGTGGAGTGAATTTGGTGTATTAAACGTGGTTTCTTTTTCAATTAAACATGTATACAAGATCCTAATTACTTAAGATTCACCTTCCCTACTTTAAAATTGGTTCAAAGTCGGGGAATGGACATTCACCATTGGAGCTCCAAGCTTCAATGGAGTTTTCTGAGTTTAAGCTCTTATGCAATATATACACGTTATATATCTCATGAAAACACATTTATATAATCTAAGAACATGCAGAAACATAACCACAATGGAAAATTAAGCAATCACACATAAAATCATGGAAATGCTAAAAACTCTCAAACTTTACATTGAGATTTCTCTCAACTCGTATGTGCTTGACTGGAGGAGCGGGGAGGGTATTCATAAGGTATGTCTAGAGGAGTAGATTGGTGGGATTTTATTTTTTGTTTGGGATGAAGTTACACAATTTACAAATTTAAATGTCTTGGAGGCTTAAATGGGTTTTTCTTATAAGGCACATGGTACAAGCCATGCTGTTCAGCAAGCAGGTGAAAGGTCACTAGGGTGGAAAGTGTAAATAAGTTCTAAATGTAGGTTAGAACCTTGAAGAGTTTTTAGTTATAACTTAAGGGCTATAAGGGATTTAATTAAAGTTTATAGGCTTTTATGTAAGTGTTCAAACTTAAGAAGTTAACTTGGATAATTTCTGAGAAGTATAGATCCTTAGGTACAATTTTAGTGAAAAAATTATAATGTAATAGGCATAGGGATATGTCTAATATAATGATTTTAAGTATAAAGGTATTTTTGTAATTTAAAAAAATATTGGGCCATTCTTTGGAATTTATTATAATACCTAGGGCTATTGACTAATAAAGAGTAGTTTGTTACAATAATAATAAAAGAAACTAAATAATAGTAAATTGACAATGGACAATATGTACGTACATGGAATATAAAATAAGATCCTATACTAGATCTGAATGGAGGAAACATTTAACCAAATCAATCCTGTCAGCATCCACAGTGCTACAACTCCGAGTCCCTAGAATGAAGTCACCCCCGACGTACCTATGGCTAGACACCTAAAAGGTTTTTGAAAATATTTTAGAGCAAGTGTTAGTGCACAAAATATTTTGAAAATATTTAGCAAGCGTTTATTACATAAATATTTGGGTTATTGATTACACATGTTTACGTACACTCTCCCTTGAGTTTTCCTCAGTTCTCATCTATAGTGCACGCCTAATGTTCTATACTTAGCCAACCTAGCTATAATACCTAAGCTAACTAGACTAAAGTATTTCAACTGAACTGATCTACACATCTAAGTTTCCGTACCACCCATACAGTACATTAACTTTATTAACATCTCATGTATAATTTATTTTTCATGCAACACTTACGTATGTTA
Organism: Sambucus nigra; assembly: GCA_949130495.1. NCBI lineage: Eukaryota > Viridiplantae > Streptophyta > Magnoliopsida > Dipsacales > Adoxaceae > Sambucus > Sambucus nigra. The sequence continues at coordinate 370,452,165 of OX422210.1, read as the reverse complement.
TGATTGAAATCATATAATTAAGTCTTGCTACGTAATTTATTCTCGTAGATGTCACTATTTATCTTTCAATCTTTGTGATTAAGTTTCTGTTCTTAATTTATCTTTTGGGTGTTTATCTATATATATCATCTACAAGTCTACTATCGCACCCAGTAGGACATCATAAGGTATATATATTTTGTACACAATATATACTATAATTATTATTGGTCCAGATATCCCTTGACCCCAACGTAAAAGTTATGCTTACGTATATTGGTCCGAATTTTCCATCGACCCCAATATTATTTATTTTCGATTTGGTCCCGATAATGATCAACCCCAAATTCAAACTTTCAAATATTGGTCCGGATAACTATTGACCCCCATACTGTTAATATACTTTGGGTATTCACACAACCTAAGTACTTATACTATAGGTATTCACACAACCTAATAATTCTCACTGGTAAGCAATATATTTTTCTTTAATACTTACCGTACATTTTATTTTACGATTTATCTCGCCATCATAATAATTCGAGTATTCACCCAACTCTAAGGGCCCTAGTTACCCCTTTATAACTTTCAGTAGTTAAGCCTAACTCACCCTACTGGTTTACTTCATCAATTTAATTCCCAAACTCCCTGTGATTTATTATCTTTCTCTCGGATAATTTATGGCACAAAATCAACCCAATTTCATTCTCGTCTTGATCCTCTCAATAAGAATAAATTATGAACCATATACAGGCCTACCGCAATATATTAGTCTTTCAATATTACGCGACCAAATACCTCAAAGATCTCACAACAATGATTTAGGAAGCTAAGGCATAAACGTGAAATTTTAATATTTTTTAGGATTTGGATCGGTTTGCCCCTGACCGATTCCCTTATATCCGGACCGGTTTGCCCCAAACCGATTCTTTTATATCCGAACTGATTCACCCCGGACCGGTTCCCTTCACTACACATCATCTTCTTCTTTTCACTCGTACATTTTTCACCATTAATACACCTCTAACTTCCATGCTTCTCCACAAAACTTCAAATCAATTGTCCATGTACTTGGGACTGTTTCTAACATAATTTTTGCATCAAAAAGTTACGAATAACATTCAAGAATGGATTCAATCATATAATCCTCAAGAAATCTAGGTTTTATGTTCTTTCATCATCACAAATTAAAAACCCAGATTTAATTTGTGTATAAAAATAAAAATTTTCTTGTTTATTATCCTCTACATATATCAAATCTTTCTACATGAAATTCCTACCTAAACATTCATTGAAATCAATCTTTTCTTCCAAGATTCATTAGAATTATCAATAAAAACCCTAGAAACATGGGTATTATAGCTTCATATTAAATGCAATAAACAACTTGCCTCAATTAGATGCTCTGATTTTATAGGTTGATGTTGGGTTGATGTTCTTCCCCTCCAATCCTCACTCCTTGTATCATTTGGATGCAAGAGCCAAGCCCAATTCTTTTAGAACCCTTCTTAAGCTTTGAGAATTATCCTTCCTTCTCCTCTAATGGCTTCCCTTAGGTTTTTATGTTATTAACCCTAACCTTAATCTCTAATCATCAGATATAAAGTTGTAAATTTCGTAGGTCCCTTAACCTCTATTTTTCAAATGACCAAAATGCCCTTAATAGGTGCCGGTTTGGTCTAAAATTGACCCGGGACCCAAACTATACCCCTGGGTACACTATTTTGATTATTCCGACCATCCGAAATCATTCGTGACCTCTAAATTATCATCTGAGTCACTAAAAATATATTTTCTTTTTCAACCTCAAATTAGTCTGCACGCAACTCCTAATTGAGATAAAATAAAATATGCACATATCACTCACTATGCCATATAACTCTAATTATCAATTATTTACTATTGAAACTTAGTAAATCTCATACTATAATATTAATCCTTATCTATCTCTTGATTAATATTTAATAATCATGTTTATTATTTAATCATCTTAAATTACTTTACTCGCGTAATTTAAATACAACGTATTTTCCCAAATGAATTCTCGAATTAATTAAATCATAAATACGTAGAAATACGGGGTATTACATACTTCCCCCTTACAAAAGAATTTTGTCCCCAAAATTAGGACATACCTGCGGTAAATAGCTCTGGATACTTCTCGCGTATGTCATCCTCCTACTTACATGTCGACTCATCAGTATTGTGGTGTCCCCACTTAACTCGCACTAATGGCACCACCTTGGACCGCATCTTACGCTCACTACGAAACCAAATATCCACGGGCCTCTCCTCACCAGAGACGTCTGGCTATAAATCAATTTTATTCAGTGGAGTGTGTTATATGCTATCACGCTCCTCCGATATTTCTTCAGCGATACCATGTAAAACACGTCGGGTATCCACTGTAGATGCTCTGGAAGTCTCAGTCTGTGTGTTACCGATCCCACCCTCTCAATAATAGGAAAGGATCCAACATAATTCGGGGCTATCTCTCCCTTCTTGTTAAATCTCATGATCCCATTTATAGGATATACTCTAACCAACCCTCTTCGTCAATCTCCCACTCAAAGGTCTCCGACCATATAGTGCCTTAAAAGTCGAGCCTATGCTCCGTCGTCTCTACAATCTCTTTGTTACAAAATTCCCACTTTTACGGGTGCCCATTTCTGGTTTCCAAACCCGTGACTCTCTTCGGAGTGAATACCCACAACAATTTCTTCAGTACTCATGTCAGACTTCACACTCTTAGCTCAGTGTGATGTATCTCTTCTTACGTTTATGAGCTATCTCAAATAGGCGCGGGTTACTTGATTCCTATCGATGGACCTCAAATCACTTCGGATCCTAGAAACTCATTACTCCCCCCTTCTTATTGACTTATGAGTGACACATCTAGAATGATGTTCATCTCCATCCCTATTGCCTCCTTACACTTTCGATCAGAGGTGGTACTAAAAGGTCTTATCTTAATTCATAACAATTTTGGACAACACCTATTTTCGTTCCACTTCCTTTACCCAAATGAAAAGTCGGATATGCTGCTCGATAGTATATCTCACTCCAAAATAACAAATTTTCTTCTATGGTCAATTTATTCTGCAACCAGATGAAAACCCTGACCTCTTTGCAATTTTATGATGTCCCAAATATGAATGTCACTACTCATGCTCATACATCCCGTCACCGGGAACATCAAACTTACAAAATGCGTAGTTGATAACCTCGGATCAAAATTTTTCCATCCCTCAATGGTGTAACTTGGAGACGACTCCACTATGTATCATTCACCACCGATTCTCATGTTCAACGTTTCACATTAGTAGGGACCTCTCGAAAATCATTTCCCTTGTGTTTACTCCCAAAACTGCTAGTCATCTAAATAAGTGAGACTCAATTTTACCCAGGGCGCCCATACACCCTATAATGCGTGCATCTTTGCAGAAACCTCAAAACATCACCTATGTAACATACTTATCTCAAGCTCGACCCCTAGCATTCTCGGCATGGCTAAATCTTTTGGGAAATTTTTGAGCACCCTGCCAACTACTATTTAATTCTTCTCAATATTTCCCCACCCATTAACTTGTGGTTCAAAAAGTCTTAAATGTTTCTCCCATCATCATAACATGACTCTCTCCACCTCAAGTCGAAAATATAGTTATTAACTCACCGTTATAACTACAAATATCCAAATCTATAATTATACCCCAAATCATCATCTCTTGACCTAAAAAGTATACCCGTCCACTCTTATGTTATGAAGGATCACATATACCACGGCTCTCTTACCATCATTATCTTCCCAACTCGAATAAATCACGAGCTATATCTCTCTGTTCGATAATAAACAAGTCTTACCTGAGCCACGTCAGTAAACATCTCTACTCATCGGGATTAATTATAACTAGACAACATACACACAGAAGTCTACTATCCAATATATAATAACATATATACTCACATATATAATCTCAACCTTCTTTCAAGTGATACTTAACAAAAGCAATTCATATCCTGAAATAGCGAACACGAGATCTCACTATCAACATATCGCTAACTAGTCAAATGTCGAAAAGTAGTCTACTCTATTCTCACAACTCTCGAAAGTAGTAAACTCACATGAAATTACAACTTACTCTTAATGTACCCACCCTATCCCTCATAGGTCACACCAAAGAACTTCGTTATCCAGCGATATTTAAATACATCAAATGGCCATCACGGCCAACGTACCCATTAAATCCAACTCACTCACAAATTCTACTGATCATAACAATACCTGTCACGCACTCATGTCACTTACATAAATCCTATACTACTAAGGATGACACAAAAATATTACTTATATTCTCTATCTGTCTCGCCTAGTCGGCCGATTCCTAAAAGCACTCTCGCATCGGAACTGACACAAGATCTGCTATAATGGTTATACATCCATGATCTCATCCTCTAGTTGTCCCCCACCTTAATTTAGGGCAATAGATATCATTTTATGGCATAAACCCTCTGATCATGGCCCTGCTGGCCTCCCCCAATTTCCCCTTAGCCTCATCAACTTTGAGGAATAAGATGTTGCGGATGCTTAGGACCTTCCTGGTCCTATCTGAACCTAATGTTTAGTGTTTGATAATCTCTGGGCTAACCACCCTTCGCCTAATCTCCTTGCTGGAAGTCTCTCTCTTCCCGTTGTTATGACTCACTAACACTGTTCCAATCAACTTCCTAGTCTGACTTGTCCTACTTTCTTGCTGTAAACATGTTCAATACAGGTGGTCCTACTTCCCCCATATAGGATAAATTCCTGTGCCATTCTCCCTTATCACTGGCCATCCTAGCCATTTCGGGGTGTCCTTTTCTCAAATTTAGTGGCTTAGATCCTGATTGCTACCTTCGTTGTCCCTTTGGCTCTGCTGACCTTATGGAACTCGTTGCTGGCCTGAATGGCCCTGACTGAATTTTCCATCTCTAGTTAGGAATTCAATTTATCGAAATTATTTCGATGGGTCCCCCACTGGGCATACCCTCCTATAGTGTCTCACTAACACCGCTGAATTTAGTTTTTCTCTTCGGCTAGATTCTCCAACCCTCTTGGTTCCCTTCTCATGGAAGCATTGATATACTCTAATACTTGCACAACCTTGGTGACATCCTCACTAGTCATCTTCATTGAATTTCTATTCACACTTATGTATACTGCTCACGAGACCAAATTCACTTACGACCCTCACCCAATCCCTCGTTTAGTAATAAACATACTTCTTCATACGTAGTGACTAACTCTCGTAAATTTATGCTGCCCCTACGAGCTAAAAATTTTGCCCAAAATTTTGATCCTTGGTGTCGTTCTCCTCCACCCTCCATAATTGCCTTTGGATTATTTCCTTTAACTGGTCCATTAAAACTCCTCTCTTTCTCGAATTATTACAAGTGACTTTTCGAAAGAGTACCCCTGACTCTCCTCCTGTCTATAATGTTGGGTGAGTCTGAAACAATACCGTCGTTCTCTACAACGGTGCTTGAGGAAACTACCATCCTGTCTGAATAATAATTGTGGTGACTTTGATCGCAATCACCGTTCTTAGAATTACTCTATGTCTTCTGCCTCTCCTCTCCTCCTTTAGTCCTTTAAATGTCCCTCGTTGGTCACCCCATATTTCTCGGTGTACGAAGCTCAACCGAACTCGTACATCAATACATTAACTATAAACAATAGTAGGAGAACGTAAGTCGCATACGTAGAGGAGTACAATAATCCTATCATAAGGCTCTATATCAGAAGAACGCTACGCTGAAATCGTAGTAAGCCGTACAGATCCTATGGACACTAGAACCTAATGCTTTGATACCATCTATGACACCCCACCTAATTAAACATCGGTTGATAAAGACTTTATTAAATTAAGGTAGGTTTCTCATATGGTTCATTCTTAGCATCACTGTCGAAAACTTTTTAATTACTAACCACCTCAGTGAAATTAGATCGGTGCCAAATTTTATCTTTCTTTAAAACAGATAAATGAACAATGAGGAAAACTAAATTAAACATTCATAATATACTAGAGTCCAACAATCACAATGTACTAATGCATAGAGGTTTGCCGAATAAACCATCGGCCAAACTAAAAGAAACAAATACTCCATAATAATAATGGAAAACTGACAACGGACAACATGTCCATACATGGAATATAAAATGAGATCGTACACTAGATCTGAATGGAGGAATCGTCTAATCAAATCAATCCTGTCAGCATCCACAGTGCTACAATTCCGAGTCCCCGGAATGAAGTAAAGCCTGGAGTTCCTGTGGTTGGACACCTAAAAGGTTTTTGAAAATATTTTATAGCAAGTGTTAGTACACAATAAAATTGAAAATATTTAGCATGCATTTATTACAAAAAAAAATTAGTTATTGATTGCACGTGTTCACGTCCACTCTCCCTTTGAGTTTTCCTCACCTCTTTTCTGTAGTGCATGCCTAACATTCTATACTTATCCCACCTATCTATATTACCCAAGATAACTAGACTAAAGTATTTCAACCGAACTAACCTACACATCTAAGTTCCCGTACCGCCCATATAGTACATTAACGTTATTAACATCTCTCATGTATAATTTATTTTTTATGCAACAATTACATATGTTCTGATTAAAATCATATAAATAACTCTTGCTACTTAACTTATTCTAGTAGATATCACTATCTATCTTTCAATATTTGTGATTAAGTTTCTCTTCTTAATTTCTCTTTTAGATGTATATCTATATACATACCATCTACAAGTCTACTCTCGATCCTAGTAGGACATCATAAGGTACATATATTTTGTACACAATATATACTATAAGGATTATTGGTCCAGATAACCATCGACGCCAATTATCATGTCACTTACATTGGTCCAAATATCCCTCGACCCTAATGTAAATGTTATGCATTTGTATATTGGTCCAGATTTTGCATTGACCCCAATATTATTTATTTTCGATTTGGGCCGAATAATCTTGGACCTCAAATTTGAACTTTCACGTAATGGTCTGGAGAACCATCGACCCCAATACTACTAATATACTTTTGGTATTCACACAACCTAAGTACTTATACTGTAGGTATTCACACAACCTAATAATTCACATTGGTACATAGTATATTTTTCTCAAATACTTACCGTACATTTTATTTTAAAATTTATCTCGCTATAGTAGTAATTCGAGTATTCACCCAACTCTAAGGGCCCTAATTACCCTTTTATAACGTTCAGTAGTTAAGCCTAAATAACCTTACTGGTTTACTTCGTCAATTTAATTCCCAAACTCCCCATAATTTATTATCTTTCTCGGATAATTTACGACACAAAATCAACCCAATTTCGTTCTCATCTGATCCTCTCAGTAGGACTAAATTATGAAACAAATACCGGCCTACCATAGTATATTAGTCTCTTAATATTACTCCACCAAATTCCTCAAAAATCTCACAACAAGGATTTAGGAAGTTAAGGCAAAAGGGGAAATTTTTATATTTTTTGGGATCCGAATCAATTTTCCCCGGATCGGTTCCCGTATATCCGGACCGAGTTTCCCCGAATTGATTATTTTCTATCTGGACCAATTTACCCTCGACCGGTTCCCTTTACTGCACTTCATCTTCTTCTTTTCTTAAGTACGTTTTTCACCATTAATATACCTCTAACTTCCATGTTTATCCATGAAACATTAAACCAATTGTTCCAAACCCTTCCCACATGTATTAGGACTATTTCTAATGTAATTTTTGCATCAATACATCATGAATAACATTCAAGAATGGATTCAATCATCTAATCCTCAAGAACTCTACGTTTTATGTTCTTTCATCATCATACATCAAAAACTCAGATTTAATATGTGGATAAAAATACAAAATCTCTAGTTTATTATCCTCTACATATATCAAATCTTTCTACATGCAATTCCTACCCAAACATGCATTTAAATCAATATTTTCTTCCAAGATTCATAAGAATTATCAATAAAAAAAAACTAGACACATGGGTATTATAACTTCATATTGAATGCAATAAACAACTTGCCTCAATTAAATGCTCTAATTTTGTGGGTTGGTGTTCTTCCCCTACAACCCTCACTCCTTTTATGATTTGGATGCAACAACGAAGTCCAATTCTTCAAGAACCCTTATTAAGCTTTGAGAATGATCTCTCCTTCTCTTCTAATGGATTCCCTTTGGTTTTTGTGTTATTAACCCTAACCCCAATCTCTAATCATCAGGTATAAAGTTGTAAATTTCGTAGGTCTCTTAACCTTTATTTTTCAATTGACCAAAATGCCCTCAATAGGTATCAGTTTGGTCTAAAATTGACCCGGGACCCAAACTATACCCCCAGGTACACTATTTTGACTATTTTGATCCATACGGAATAATTCGTAACCTTTAAATTATCAATCGAGTCACTAAAAATATATTTCGTTTCTCAACCTCAAATTAGTCTACATGCCACTCACGATTGAGATAAAATAAAATACGTACATATCACTCACTATGTCGTGTAACTCTAATTATCCATTATTTACTATTAAAACTTAGTAAATCTCATACCATAATATTAATCATTATCTATCTCTTGATTAATATTTTATAATCACATTTCTTATTTAATCACCTTAAATTACATTACTCGCATAATTTAAATATAATGTATTTTCCCAAATAAATTCCTGAATTAATTAAATTATAAATATGCAGAAATACAGGGTATTACAAAAGGATGTGTAGAGACTGACTGGAAGAGTGGTGGCATTAAACAAGTTTGTGTCTTGAGCCATTGATAAATGCCTTCCTTTCTTTAAAGTATTGAGAAAATCTTGCAAATGGAATGATGAGTGTGATAGAGCCTTTAAAGATTTGAAGTCCTATCTCGGCTCTCCATTCTTATAGTCTGGACCAGTTTAAGGGGAGAAACTATATCTATATCTAATAGTATCAGAATCAGCCTTAGTGCCGCAATTGTAAGACAAGAGGATGGAGTTCAAAGACCAGTGTATTTTAATAGCATGGCACTCTATGGGGATGACAAGAGGTACCCAAAATGGAAAAGTTGGCCTATACACCGATCCATGCCTCAAGGAAGATGAAGCTCTATTTTCAGGCACATACCATGGTGGTCCTCACAGGCTCGCCCTCAGATAGGTTATTCACAAGCCTGAGAAGTCAGGAAGACTGATGGCTTGGGCAATTGAATTGGGCGAGTTTGACATTATCTATCAGCCAAAAATGGCCATAAAGGGGCAAGCCCTAGATGACTTTATAGCCAAGTTCACCTGGGAGGAGGCTGATAGTGAAGATGTTGATATTACAGCTTATGGGCAAGAAAGTAGAGTGTATCCTCCCCCGATCGAGACCGAGACGAGTTCGACAATAAAAAAAGTTCCTGAGAATGAGGGGGAATGGTATCTTTTCAAAAATGGAACCCTGAAAGAGGGTAGTTTTTAACCAAATGGTACTGTGTGGAGCCTCTTTGTTGATGGGTCTTCATGTGAGAATGAAAGTGGGGTAGGATTGATAGTATCAGCACCAGATGGGACCGATATTGAATATGCGTTGAGGTTCAACTTCAAAGCTTCCAATAATGAATCTGAATACGAGGCCCTCCTAGCAGGTCTCTCCCATGCCCGGGCACTGAATGTTGGCCAACTCCTTGTCTATAGTGATTCCAGGTTGGTTGTCAACCAAATTTTGGGGGTGTATGAGTCTAAAGATGATAGAATGGCAAAGTACCTAGGAAGGGTTAAGACAGTATTGAAGCAGTTTGCCAAAGTGAAATTGAAGAGGATACCCTGGCTGGACAATCGTCGAGCCGATGATCTGGCAAGCTTAGTTTTGGCCACCAGAACTAAAATCAGATGAATAGTCCCGATAGAGATTTTTATCAATTAACGATTGAACGAAAAGGGAATATTGTGGAATTTTGTTTTAATGAGAGTATGGGAGCTTCCTAGATGGATCTTATCGCTCGCTACATTAGAGATGGAGAATTACCTGAGTCCATGGATGAGAAAAAGAAATTAAGGAACAAAGATGCCAAGTTCTCCCTCACAGGAGACATCTTATACAAGAAAGGGTTCTTGCTTCCTCTCCTCGGATGTGTCCATCCATTTAAGGTAGTATATATTTTAAAATATGTGCATGAAGGGTTGTGTTTCAGCAACATTGGAGGATGACCATTGGCTAAGAGGATTATTACCTAGGGTTATTGGTGTCCAACATTGGCCAAAGATGTAGTTGCATACATTAAGAAATGAAACAAAAGGGAGAGGTTTGCCTCCATACCCCATCCATTACATCTCCTTGGCATTTCGCAGTTTGGGGGATTGACCTAGTTTGACCACTACCAATAGCTCTGAACAACTATTATTACTTAATTATGGGGATTGATTATTTTTCAAAGTGGGTAGAGAGCAAGCCTATGATAACAATCACAGATAAGAAAGCCTTCCAGGTTATCTAAAAAATTATCATCCGCAGGTACGGCCTACCCAATACTCTAATTTTTTATAATGGAACACAGTTCAAGAATGTCTCCTTGGATAAATATTATGAATGGGTCGGTATCAAGCAGTTCTTATCTACTCCTAGCTAACCCCAGGAAAATGGGCAGATAAAAGTAACGAACCGGACGATTCTTGATATAATCAAGAAGAGGTTGGATAATGCCAAAGGCAGGTGGGTTGAAGAAGTATATGTTTTTCTCTCGGCTTATAATACGAAGGAGAGGAATCCTATAGGGAAAACTCCAATTATATTGGCTTATGGTTCAGAGGCAGTAGTGCCAACAGGGGTAGGTCAACCTACCCATAGGGTTCAGACCTATGACCCAGAGGGGAACATTATTGAACGGATATACTTGATTTAGACCCCCGTGGAAGAAAAAAGAGAAGATAATGAGGTTAGGCAAGATGCCTACCAATAAAGGATAGTGAAGTTCTACAATATGAGAGTAAAGGCACGCCCACTGAAGGTAGGATAACTAGTGTTGAACAAGACATGGCAGAAGCCTAACAAGCTTCATCCAAATTGGCATGGCCCATATAGAGTGGTTAAAGAGGTAGTATCAGGGACGTATAGAATGGATAATCTGGAAGGAGATCCGTTATCCAACCCATGGAATGCCGAACCCCTTAAAAAGTATTACCAACAACATTTTAGTTTTGCTAGTTTCTTTCCAACTCCATTGTAATACATGTATATGAGGCTCGGACGGTGAAAGAAACATGAATGAAGTTTAATAAAAAAATCTCATGTGTTCTCTCATATGTTGATTATTTATTTTGAATGACTATTTTTTGTATGTATCAACTCGTTTTAAGACACAAAACATCATTCGTAGTGAAGTAGACTTAAGTCGCCCTCAATGATACGATAGTCTAAACGGGGTTAACCTCGTCCATGGGATGTCAATAACATCAAAAGATACTCAGTATTAAACATCATTAATTTGGTGGATTTACTCTCTCGACCGAGACAACGGTACATGGATGAGACGGGACTCATGATATAACACCATAATTTAGTGTATTAAAATTTCAAAATCACTTTGTTATGGCTCATTTATTAGAACATCATTAACTTGGTGGAAAAACTCTCTCGGCTAAGATGGCTGTGTATGGACGAGACGACACTCATCCATACACTCTCAAAATGACGAGAGGGGAGTTATGATAAAACACCATAATTTGGTGGATTCAAATGTAGAAATCACTTGGTTGTTGTTCATTTGTTAAACATCATTAACTTGGTGGAAAAACTATCTCGACCGAGATGACACTGCATGGAGGAGACGATTCTCATCCATACTGTGACAACCCGGATATAATTATGATAAATTATATTTAAATCATGCTTACCTTATGTGATATGAATAATGTGTTATTATTATATCTAATTTCAAGTGATTATGTTTATTATAATCCTACTTTTATAAATCATGAAAGGTCGAATTATCTATAAACACAAATTTTTGTTGTTTTCGGTAGAAATGTTCCCGTTAGAGACTAGTTTTGACCTTTATAACATTATAAATGACTTGAGGTGAAAACTAGATAGTTGTAGACATGTGATTTAGGGTTTTAACACAACAAACGGATCATCAAATGGATGCCCGAGTAAAGAGTTATACCGAATTTACGAGAAAGGGCAAAGCTGTCCATTCCCTTTAAGTGGTAATTTGTCTTTTATTAAACCAAATGGTTTAATTTGATTGGTTGTCTTGGGAGCCAACCTTGACCGAATTAAAACTCTCCATATAACTTATTTCTTCATAAAATTAATCCCTAGGTTCAGTTTCAAGTGATGTGAGCTTGAGGAAAGAGAAGGTAGAAGTTTAGGAAGAAAAGTGAGGAGAAAAAGTGTAGAAAAATCCGTAGAAATTACGTAGAGGTCCCGAAGGTAATCCTAATTGCAAATCTTGTTATTTTTCATATATTTATGATTTATATGATATAAATCCTTGATTTTTTTATTGACCTTTCATGCTTGGGTGCATATGTATGGTTATATGCAAGTTTAAGTTAAGTTGAATGCATAAACCCTTAAAATTGCTTTGTATTGAAACCCCTTGTATTCAAATCTGCATATCTCTTTGTGTGATTACTGGAATTGAGAAATTACAATTGTATATGAAATTATACTCATATATTAATATCATATCCAAAAATTAGAATTTAAGTCCTCGTGGTTAGGCGGTAGTGATGGTTGCAAGTTGGTATATAGTTTCTGTTTGTATACTTCATTTCGGTATGCCCTGAGTTTAGTCAAGATTTTGAGATAGAAAATGAAGTCACAAAATTATGAAACTTTAGTTATGTACTATTAAGTATGTTTACTGGAAATGGGTCAAAAAACATGGAAATTTATGATGTAGAAAAATTATGAAAATTCTTGCAAGTTGAAGGAACAATAGAGGAGCTTGTAGGGCAGATTTCTTGTGTTGTAAATAAATGGTCATAACTTGCTCTAGGAAGCTTGAAAAATTACACCGTCACTTGTATTGGAAACTATATTCATATATGTCTTCATATTGATAATTTTTGACCCCTGTATATATACAATTTAGGAATATAGGATGGTTAAGTATGTAGGACAATAACTTCAGGCCATACTGGATACCCCTTGAATGAATGTTTGTATTTCGTCCTTACAAAGGGTACTTTGAGTACATGTTTCATGTTTATATACATTGAGAAGTATAATTTCATGTTTAATTGACTTTGGTTATAAATTCCTTATGAGGGACTTCCTACGGTTGAATGTTCATAGCTTTATCAATATGTGCACTATTGTTTTATCTTTACTCATGTTTCATGGAATGTGACTTAAGTGGAATTATATGGTCGTTGTATAGTCATGGAAAGTTACATAATTATATTAGTATGATACTTATGATTGAGATTCAGTACTGATTTAGTTGGATTGACAGGTATAAGGTCTAATTAACCCAGTTCAGCTCCTCCCGAAGGAAACGTGAATACGTAGTTGACAACACAAGGTGAGTGTACTCACTAGAATGATGTATTTGTATACTATTACGAATATGATCATAATGTTATGAATGTGAAATTGTTCATTTTGGTTTACCGAAATGGGAGGTTACTCCCCGACTCGTAATGGGGGAGATTTGTCTATTAATGACAAGGGATTACACCTCGACCAGGAATGGGGGAGAATTGTCTATTTAGACAGGATATGTGAATCATGATTCGGAAAAGTTAGTCATTCATTATGAATGAGCAGATAAGTTAATACATAATTATATGGACATGATTTATTGCATTTAAATTTATGCAGTAGTATATTAGTGATGCATTCACTGGGCTATTTTGCTCATGGTTCCTATGTTTACATTTTTCAGGAAACGCGATGTCATTGTCAAATCTAGGAAGTCGGGTTGGGTTAGCCAGGAATGGGAGAAACAAATATTTTGTTTAAATGTAAATGATGTAATTAAGTTAAATTTTCTTTCAATCAAGTTTGTATAAGTGTGACTACTCTGATGTTGTAAAAAGGTTTTCAGTTATATGGATTTACAATGATGACTCTGAAATTAAAACTTATGTTTATGGTTTGGTTAAATTAATCATGGTTTGACTCACTTTGACTTTCAAACTTAATTATAAGTAACTGGATTGGGGTGTGTCACATACACTCTCAAAACAACGAGAGGGGACTTATGATATAAGACCATAATTTTGTGGATTCAAATTTAAACATCACTTATTTGTGGTTCATTATAAATATCATTAACTTGGTGGAAAAACTCTATCGGTCGAGATGAGAGTGCATACACGAGACGACACTCATCCATACACAGTCAAAACGACGAGAGGAGACTTATGATAAAACACCATAATTTGGTGGATTCAAATATAAAACTCACTTGGTTGGGGTTCATTTGTTAAACATCATTTACTTGGTGGTTATGCACTCTCTCTGCCGAGACGAGAATGCTTGGACGAGACGACAATCATCTATAAACTCTCAAAATGACGAGAGGGGACTTGTGATTAAACACCATAATTTAGTAGGTTCAAATTAAAAATTATTTAATTATAGTTATGCTTAATTGACCAAAACAACAGATGATGACATGCATACAAAGGCAAAAATAACTCAGAAAATATGAGAGAAGATACATCACATATTTAGCCTAAATGTCAGACATGTTCATAAATGAGGCAAGAAGAAATAAGAGTTTGTCAAAATAAGATATGTTGTTACAGATAGGAGTTTATGGGTCACAGATGACCACCCTATGCAACTAGATCTGTATTTATAGTGCTCCTGTCAGTAGGGGATTGCTCAATTACAAGGGGTGGTCCACCAGTAGTTCCCTTATCCAGAGTTGGTATGACTGAGGCTTTGGTATCCATAATAAGGGCGTCGAGTGTCACTTCTGTGGCCTCAGATGCCTAAAGAGCCTCAACGTTTTCTAGGGCATCGACCATAAAAGTGTCCTCCATGTCAGGAGATTCCAACTTAGAGCGGATGGAGGAGACTAATTCAACAAACTTGCTAGTGACCCACCTGCAAGCTATCTTAAGTCCCCTCTCAAAGTACTCGATGCCAAAACCTCCAAACTCTTCACTGGACTAGTACACTTCAATCACTTCGTCCCTTAACTTTTGTTGAGAACAACAAAGCCTAGGCATTGTCTTAGGTAATAGAGGCTTCAAGATCTCTAGCATTTTGGGAAGTTTAAGCCAAAAGGTCTTCATCCTTCTTCTTTAGGAGCTCGCCCTTAGTCTTTAGAAGATCATTTTTTATCAGCATAGCCATGTCCCCCTCCTTTAGAGTGTCCAGATCCTTTTGATAGTCGCGTCGGATGTCCTTGAGCTTTCCCTCCAGCTCCATTTTAGACCTCAAGGCCCTATCGGCCTCACGAACCTTGGGATAGTTCTTGGTCATCCATTTGGAGGTCAAGGCGAGGCCACACACAACCTATAAAATGATTAGAAAACATCATAATGTACTTGTTAGAGACGAGACAGGATTTTGTCAAGAAAGTACCAATACCTAAGCTAAGGAGTGAAGGCTAAAGTCAATGACTTGAGGAGCCCGAACTTTAGAAAAGAACTCATAATCTTCCTTAGAAGGGGCATACAGCATGGACCTCTTAGACCTCGATGATGATGGCAAGATCGTACGAGGATTAACCCGCAGTTGAGTGATGTTAGCCACCCTATAATGTTAAAATGTCTCCCGAGATGAAGAGCTCTGGGTCGAGGACGAAGGAGCATTCTATGAATGAGTTGATGGTGGAATTATCCTAGGCCTCATTTGACTACTCAAATGGGTATCAATCGGGGTAGGGGTGCCTTTTAATTTTGACCGACCTCAGGATGGGCCGACCCACCTGCAGCAGTATCCATTGTGGGCTTCTTGCCCCCTTTTTTAGAATGTTCTTCAAACATGGGGAAGTTATATTCCATAGGTCATCTGAAATGTATAGGAGACGATCTGCAATTTAGTAGAAGAAGTGATTAGTAATAATAAAAGTCATAGATGACAGAAACTTGAAAAATAATATTAAAAATAAAGATCACTCACATGGCTCAGCTAGGGGGTCAACCCATAGGCAGGACTTCTCCAAAAGAGAAGGAGTCATTATGTCCTCAAACTTGGGAAGAAGAAATTCCTTCCCCTAACTCTGTAAGTACGTCACCCTCTCCCAGTTTGGTACGCTCAGGTCGGGGTCTAATTTAGCCCACTTTGAAGGGTTCGCCTAGATATGAGGAACTCTCGGCTCGTCCTCTGATAGATCAACATTGGCCGAGAATTCTCGATCTACATAGATAGAAAAGAACCACGATCTCTAGAAGTGGTTAGAAGTTTGGGTGACCCGTATTATCTTCTTGTCAAGATTCCTTGCCCCCAGATGATAATATCCTGCTTGGGTCTTAGATAATGATGTGTGGTAGCAGGCTTTAAAGATCTTGGTGGAAGGGTCATCCGTGTAGTTATTCATCCACAATGTGATGTAGTCAAGGATAATCGGCCAAAAATTAGGCCCCAGTTGGTTCAGACCAAGCTCCAAATTATCAAGAATGGACCGTATGACAGGGTGAAAGGTTAACCTAAAGCCGATTGTAAACATCTACTCTTAAACTATGATCTTTGCTTCTCGATCGCCATAGGCCCTCTCTCCCTCAGCGGTACACGCATGACTATGTAAGACTTAATGCCATAAAGGTGTCTCCAAAGGAGGAGGTTAGACTCTTTGATGGATGAGGGAATCCATTCGGTGAAAGTCAATAGGGACCTCTGCCTCTGCCTCAGAGCTGCTACCGTCATCATCTTCATGCTCATCTATTGCCTTGACCTCATTCACTACCTCAGCCTCATATGGCGACATTTATGATTGGCTCAATAGATTCAGAGATGACTTGAGCTGAAGACCAGCTAGAAGCATCCTCATCCATGATTTAGACAGAAAAGTCATCTTAGATAGAAGACTCGAATTGTCTTGATGATGTGTCATGATTTGAGGTCTCGGTCACCTTATGATCAATGACATGAGATGGTGGCATCCCCATAGCCTCCTCGAATGAGTCCCTCCTAACGACCGATAAAGATGATGATCCAATCATCTTGTCCCTACTAGCCTCAGAGGGAGAGGGGTATATGGTTTTCATAGGAATAGGGAAAATGGGTCGTACCCAAATGGGAATAACTCTACACTTTGCCTCGTACTCTTGTTCTACCCTAT
This sequence comes from Sambucus nigra, assembly GCA_949130495.1. Taxonomy (NCBI): domain Eukaryota; kingdom Viridiplantae; phylum Streptophyta; class Magnoliopsida; order Dipsacales; family Adoxaceae; genus Sambucus; species Sambucus nigra. The sequence continues at coordinate 370,434,922 of OX422210.1, read as the reverse complement.
GAATCTCATGGAAGCACTTATCCCTAAGTGAAGGAAATTCTTCTAACCTATAAAGCTCTTACAACATCTAAGAGTCGATGCAACACTTGAGCTACCAGAAACAAAAGGCATGAAAGGAACAAACAATTTAAGCGTTTTACTAACTTTAACCCAAGGATCAAATGGTGGAAACTGAATCGTTTTATGAAGAAGCAGTCAAGAACAGTTTGAAGATTGGCCTGAGAACATGGCCGGAACGCTCCCGAAGTGAATAAGAAGCTCAGTAAAGGCACGAGCAATCCCAAAGATAAGTAGAAAAGGCTCCCTAAAACCTATACCTACCCAGAAACAACTAGGAGCCACCAAGAAGTAAACCCTAACCACCCAACATAGTTGTCGGAATGCAGAATGAACTCATCGAGAAAGTAAAAAAACTTGTAACAAGCTAGAAAATTAAACAAGCTTGAAAGAAATGGTAAAAGAAGGAATTAAAGAATGAGGAAGCAATAATGGCCTTGGGAGATGCCTAGAAACACAAGAATAGTAGGCAAAAAGCTTTGTATCTAGAGAGAGGACACACAAAGGAAAGAGAAGCACGGAAAGAAAAAATGGTTTTGAAAAAACCATTTAAATACTAGTAATGATTTGTGAACATTTTACAAAGCAGTGGACAGTCCCCATATGCCTCAACATACCAAGTGAAAAACCCTGAGTGTTTAAGACATCATTCATGCCTCAATTGGACCTAGCTTTATGGGAACTATGACAGTTGTCACACAAATCTGACATCCACTTGATAGCTATCATGTGTCCTCTCAGTAACTACGATCATTATCACAAGACTACATCACATCATTACCCCTTAGCCTCATCCATATGTTAGAGACTAAGGTCTATGGGTGATTGATATGGCAAGTTTGACCCCGTCCATTATATAGCGTCGATCGTAGACGAACTGCACTAACTGTCCATAGGTGGGGCATTGTAACTCGGCCAGGTAAGACTCGGCCACACTGACTCGGCCGAGGAAGTAGTTTAAGATGCCTCGGCCTCGGCCTTTAGTAACCATCCAGCTTGAGTAACCTGAATTATTTCCACGGATTGGGCATCCTCATCCTCGGCCACCTTCAGGCCAACGAAGATAAGCCGAGGTCAATAGGCACTATAGGTGTCAACTCCTCAGTGGTTCACAGATCTACAAATATAGCCTTGGCCAGTGTGGTTAGCCGAGGTCCCATAGCTGACCAAGAACGTGCATTGGGAGATGGATGAGGACACGCACATTGACACATATCACACATGGACCAAAACCGTTATATCCAGATAATTCCCTCATGTGAGGGAATATTTGATTATCATAACCTACATGTCACAGAGACACCTAGCTCCTCCTCATTAGCTAGGAACATTCTACACATGGTTATTACATGGTTGAGGGTACACTATACCCCTCAAGCACTACATATACTCTTTATCTTCTTCATTAGAAGGGATCGCTCAATCAAAACCCTAACAAAACTCTGCTCATTTGTATCAAGATGAGAGAGAAAGCTTGAGCGTTGTAACCCTGTCCATTGGAGGCATATTTATTAGTGGATTTCACTCATACACACATAGTGGACATAGGCTCCGACTAAACCACTTAAATTCTAGTGTTCTTCCTCTTCTCCTCTTCTCCTCATATCTCTCTACTGTTATATTGTTATATTCTTGTTACATTTCTGCCATTCTTATACTAGTGTGAGCTTATTCATCACTTTGACCTGGTGGTGCTATTTCCAGCATCGTTATTCATCATATTGATTTATGCATACTATTATTATCGCCAATTAAAAAGATTGAAGTAGGAAAATGAATATTTTCTCTAAAAATGTCACAAATCTGAGAAGCAATATACCAAACTAAAATCCACACCAATATAAGATTTTTACAATCAACCACCTCCATGAAACCAAATTCATATGAGTCTTAACATTACCAAATTTAAATTAAGTAGAATGGGGAGCAAAACATGTGCAATTGACATTAATTACATGTTCCACTTGGTGTATTAACCTGTGTTTGCGTGTGAGCAGTAGACTCACATTGCAAGTGATGTGGGCCAAAAGGAGGCTAATAATTGTAGAATATAATTAACATAACTAAGAAATAAAATACTTCAACAAGTTATAAGTAATTATTGATCCTGTAAGGACACAAATTTCCAATTGAGTCCTTTGTTGTTTTGGCTCAATTCCGGACAAAAACGTTTGAGTCATAGGATCGAGTATATTGATCATCTTTCAAGCCTATGACGTGTTTGTTGAAGACGTAATGGCCAAGTGTCTAAAGCTTCATCAAAATGTCGTGGTTTATATGCCTCATTTCAACGGCATTAACAGTGATTCCATGCTCCCAAGGTATGAATGCATTTATGTATATATAGGAGCTTGGAACAAGTTTATATTGGGTGTTAGGTTTTAAAACTGTGTTTTGTTTTCAGATGTTATCCATTAAAACTCATATATAAAGTATATAATGTTGCTGGGATTAAAAAGAATTTTTTGAACAATCTGTGAGTTCGTTCGAAGTGTCGTTCGAAGTGTCGTTCGAACGAGATTGCCAACGACTTCCCATTATGGCATACTGGAACTTCATTTGAAATATCGTTCGAACGAGATGGTCGTTCTAACGAGATTTCTAACGAGCTTCTAACGAGTTCATACTGGAACTTCATTAGAAGACTCGTTCGAACCAGAATGTCGTTCGAATAAAATGTCATTCGAACGAGATTTGGCGGGGACAGGTTTTTGGCAGTTTTAAGCAGTTTTTCCCACTGTCCCACTTGGTTTTACCCCACTACTTTTTGCTGAATACCAATGTGCGGGAAACCATATTTTTAATTGATCGTTTTCATATCCTACTAACTCCTAGAGAGGGTTTGGAAAGCAAAATCAAATAGAGAAAAAGATCATGTTTTGAGTGAGATTTTACAAAGAGAAAAACTTATACCACTCTAGTTTACACCCAAATAACTTTCTTCCAAGTTCCCATATACATATATATTTCTTGGATTTTGGCACCGGTTCACTCTATCGCTTTGAAGAGTTATCTTGGGATTTGCTTCTACATCCCACAAAGAAGAAGATGTTTACATTGATTTACCCACTTGGAGAAAGGCTCCTAGTTCGGGTGACGGTGACCATATAAAGTCCCATCGGTGGATTTCGAGACCACGGTGGAGATCCAAGGTTATCCTCTAGGAAGAGGTGTCTACAAGAAGAACCATCGGGGCTTGAGAGGGTTTGTAAAACCGTATCTAGTGAATTTGTGGCTAGGGCCGTCCGAGGTTGTTTTTCGTCTTGGGTTTTTCCTCGTACATCGCGATGTAGTGATTTCTTATTTAATTTTATCTTGCAATATCACCTAGAACGCATGCTTAGGTAAAGAAGATAAAATTGGTTTAAGTCACTTTTAATTTAATTTGGTGCATAATTAAATTTGGGTAATGTTTACTTAATCTAAGTCATTTGTTCAAAATGGTTTATCCTAATTTGTTTTAGTTGAACCATCACCATTACACTTCCGCATTTGTTTAATAAAAGGAAATATTTTTTATAAGAAAAGAAAATTTTAAATAACTTTTGGAAAATTAAAATTTGAACCATTTCGTTATATTTGAATTTAAAAATTAGGGGCTTCCGCACTTACAAATTGGTATCAGAGCCAAAGCGATAAATTATTTCATTAAGATCCTTTAAATATTTTTTGTGAAATGGAATTTTCCCCATTTTCTAAATTTCCTATTTTTGATGGTTTTAACTACGCGTATTGGAAAGCGCGAATGAAATCAACACTAAAATCTATCGACGAGAGAGTTTGGATGTCTGTTGTTAACGGGTGGTCCCCACCAACTCACTTAGTTGAAAATGAACGTGTTCCCAAACCGACTGATAGATGGAATGAGAATGAGTTTAAACTTTCTAATTTTAATTCCCGTGGTTTGAATGCCTTGTTTAGCGCTGTCGCGCCGGATGAATTCCGATGTATTATGACGTGTGAGACCGCTAAAGAAGCTTGGGATATTTTACAACTAACTCATGAAGGAACTGGTGTCGTTAAAGCTTCAAAACTCCAAAAGCCCACCACTCAATTTAAAACTATCAAAATGAACGATAATGAAACTTTTGATGAATTTTATGCTAGACTTTCCAATATTGTCAATTCATCTTTTAACTTGGGAGAGAAAATACTCGACAACCGAGTTGTAAAGAAAATTTTAAGGTCCCTTCCCGACAGATTTATTCCAAAAGTGACCGTTTTAAATTCTTTACCAACTTTAGCCTCTACGAAATTAGAAGAGCTTGTAGGTGATTTACAAACCTATGAACTAGACATGTTTCCCTCTAAAACTGAAAAGAAAATTAAAAAGGGCGTTGCTTTAAAAGCCCAAAAAGAGGTCAAACAGGTAGTAGAGAGCGAGAGTGATAGTGACTCGGAAGACATGGCTTTGTTTGCTCGTAAATTTAGAAAATTTCTTAAATTTAACAAAGATAAATTTAAAAAGGATTTTAAGAAATTTGAAACTCCTAAGTATGAAAAAATCGAGAAGATCCCTAAACCTATTAATGAACAACTAAATAGGGACGAGTCTAATAGGTGTTTTGGTTGTGAGGGTTACGGCCATAGGGCTTCGGAGTGCCCCACTAAACTAAGGAAAGAGGGTAATATACCCATTTCATATAATGCAACCCTTAGTGATAGTGATAAGGAAGAGGGACCCAATTCCCCCACTAAGCCTACTTTTGTGACTTTTATGGCTGGTCATGTGAGTGAAAGTGAGAACTCATCGATTGATGAAATGTTAACACATGATACTTCCAAGGTCATTGTTTATGATTCTCTTGTTTTTGATGATAGTGAGAGTGGAGAAGAAAGAGAGAGTGAAAATGAAGAAGAGGTTAATGTGAGTGAACTTCAAAATGCTTTTCAAGAACTTTATAAAGAATCTATTAAATTGAAAAGAGCTAATTTGAAGTTAGAAGCTAGTTTGAAAGAACGTGTCAAGGTCGTTGATAACAGTATGTTGTTTGAAGACCTTAGGACACGAGAGAAAGATCTTCTAGAGAATATTGAATTTATACAAGGCGAGAGAGATAGCCTTATAGGTTTAATGGAATATTTGAAAAAGGAGCTTCTTGCTTTTGAAGAGAGAAATGTTTTATTAGAGTCTAACATTTTAGAATTGCAAAATAAATTAAAAGACTCTAGTAATGTCAAATTTGATTTGGAGTGTCGTTCGGAAAAATTAGATAAAATATTAGGAACGGTCGAAATTAAAATTGACACTTATGGTTTAGGCTTCAATACTTGTAATGAATTTACTCATAAAGCCAAAACCAACGTTTTAGGAGAATCTACTAGGAAAGCTTTTAGAGATCACTCTGTAGGTAAATCTTTTCGACATGTTTTTACTTGTACACATTGTGGTCGAAAATGTCATCTTAAGAAATTTTGTTTTGATCTTAAACGAATTCCTAGAAAATCCCAACGTAAAGCAACCAATGTATTTAAAATTCCTATTCCCCAAGATAATCATTCTTCATTAATTTGGGTTAGGAAATCTGACTTGGTTACCTTGCAAAATATGGTTTTTGATTCTCATTTACTTTCACATACTTCCTCCCTTGCTAAATCTAAAGGATGAATGTGTTAGTGTTTGCATACTTTAGCTTTTGTACTTCATGCTATATCCACATGCTAAATGTATGCTTGTTTAATCATGTTCTACTTTATGCCCCATGCTTAATCACATGCTAGAATAATGATTTTTGTTTATCTTTTGTATTTTATTTCTTCATTTTGTTTGCATTAAATGAAAAATACAAAAAGATATTTGTTTCTCATTTGTGTTTATTTGTTTCATTTAAGCTTAATGAAAAATACAAATGATTTTTGTTTATCCTTTTGAGTATATATTTTTATTTTTGGTTAAAAATGTCAAAAACTCAAAAAGATTTTATTTTATGTGTATTTTAGTTTGACACACTTTATGTGGCATATACTTGTGTTTTGAATCCCTTCTCTAACTCTCCCATGTGGCTAGAACTTTTGGTTTAGATTTTCAATCCTTAAAATGTTCTTTATCATATTTTTATGGAGTAGTTTGTATTTTGTATTGATTAAATGGATTCTATTTTTATATGCCTCTATTCACACATGCACGAGCTCTTTTGAAACTTAACTTCATATGTATATTTGAGCTTTGTGAGGTGTTCTCCTTCCAATATTGTCATCTACATATTTGTGATTTAGGAGGACTAATGCATGTCAAAATCCGTTGCACGTGAGATTTGTGTGAAACAAGGAAAACATGATAAATATAAATGTGCACGGGGAAGGGATCCGAAAGGAATAATAATCCTTTGCGATTGTAAGCCACCGTTTGGAATGGACCTAAAAGAAATAAGTGGTCCAAAGGCCTAAAAACAGAAAAATGGCATTAAAAGAAAAATAATTGCCAAGGCCTATATTTGATTGATACATTCATTCAAAATTAATAAATGTCTATTGAGGGAGATTGGATGGTATATCAACGGTTAGCACAATGTCTGTTTATCCTAGTTGCGTATTTCATGTCATGACTCTATTGGTTTGTAGAATCATCAATATGCTAGGCTTGTATGCATTGTGTATGTTTGTTCATTGAGTTCAATTTATATTATCACATGAGGTTATATTCAAATGTGATGAAGTTTGAAATCAATTGACAACTTCGTGAACATGTTTTGAGTGATTGGGTCTAAATTTAATCGTTACTAGTTCACACCCCAACACTTTCATTTCCATATGACACATTTTTGCCATACGAGTGTGAAAGACTCCTATTATATTTTGTGTGTGTCATTTGTGTGTTTATATCTATATATGTGTACTTGAGTCTCTTTGGTATATATTATGTATACATATATTTGATATTTTTGTTTAGTCTTTGCCTTGATTTCTAATCCATATATGCTTTAATTCATACTTGATATCCATCTTATTGCATTCTTTGTTGATATCACATGCTTAATAATTTATATATCATATTGATATCATTTTAGTGCATCCTAGTTGGTATCCGATGTTATTTATTGGATTAGTTGAATCTTTGTTTCCCATATGCTTTAACGTTCTCATCACTATATACACAATTACATGTTGTAGCTTGTTATCCCATTCTTTTATCTCTAGCTTAGTTTAGAGGGTGTATATGCTTTATTTGGGGGAAACAAGTCATCATTTGACTCTTTAAGCCTTTGTCTGTTCCTGAACAAAAAGGGGGAGAATGATAGGGGTAGAAATGTCTAATCCTATTGGTATCTAATCCTATCATTAATGTATCTTAGTTTGGGGGAGATTTATCTTAGGGGGAGACGTCTTTCTAAGTAGGTCATTTATTTGATAAAGGGGAGAATTAATTTAGGGGGAGTACTCAGTTCTCTTGGATTAAATATATTGATATTCGCTATGCGTGTAATGTGTTTGCTTAAGTGTGCAGGAATCATATTATAAGTGGCAACTTTCACCTGCAAAGATTGTGATCCTTTGGGTTGTTTGTGTCAAGCATTGTAATTTTATTTTGGGTGGGACTTTTTATTAGTCTAGTAGAGCTTGACAGCCCTTTAGGATTTTTGTATAGTTTTTGTCCCGGAATAGCCAAAGGGGGAGATTTGTAAGGACACATATTTCCAATTGAGTCCTTTGTTGTTTTGGCTCAATTCCGGACAAAAACGTTTGAGTCATAGGATAGAGTATATTGATCATCTTTCAAGCCTATGACGTGTTTGTTGAAGACGTAGTGGCAAAGTGTCTAAAGTTTCATCAAAATGCCGTGGTTTATGTGCCTCGTTTCAACGTCATCAACAGTGATTCCATGCCCCAAGGTATGAATGCATTTATGTATATATAAGAGCTTGGAACAAGTTTGTATTGGGTGTTAGGTTTTAAAACTGTGTTTTGTTTTCAGATGTTCTCCATTAAAACTTATATATAAAGTATATAATGTTGTTGGGCTTAAAAAGAATTTTTTGAACAATCTGTGAGTTCGTTAGAAGTGTCGTTTGAACGAGATTGTCGTTCGAACCACAAGTCGTTCGAACGAGATTGCCAACGACTTCCCATTATGGCATACTGGAACTTCGTTCGAAATATCGTTCGAACGAGATGGTCGTTCTAACGAGATTTCTAATGAGCTTCTAATGAGTTCATACTGGAACTTCGTTAGAAGACTCGTTCGAACGAGAATGTCGTTCGAACGAAATGTCGTTCGAACGAGATTTTGCGGGAACAGGTTTTTGGCAGTTTTAAGCAGTTTTGCCCACTTTCCCACTTGATTTTACCCCACTACTTTTTGCTAAATATCAATGTGCGGGAAACCATATTTTTAATTGATCTTTTTCATATCCTACTAACTCCTAGAGAAAGTTTGGAGAGCAAAATCAAATAGAGAAAAAGATCATGTTTTGAGTGAGATTTTACAAAGAGAAAAACTTATACCACTCTAGTTTACACCCAAATAAGTTTATTCCAAGTTCCCATATACATATATCTTTCTTGGAGTATGGCACCAGTTCAATCTACCGCTTTGAAGAGTTATCTTGGGGTTTGCTTCTACATCCCACAAAGAAGAAGATGTTTACATTGATTTACCCACTTGGAGAAAGGCTCCTAGTTCAGGTGACGGTGATCATATAAAGTCCTATCGGTGGATTCCGAGACCGCGGTGGAGCTCCAAGGTTATCCGCTAGGAAGAGGTGTCTACAAGAAGAAGCATCGGGGCTTAAGAGGGTTCGAGTCATGTGATGTAAGTCTTTTGTCTTGTATTTGTAAAACCGTATCTAGTGAATTTGTGGCTAGGGACGTCCGAGGTTATTTCCCGTCTTAGGTTTTTTCTCGTACATCGCGGCGTAGTGATTTCTTGTTTTATTTTAGCTTGCAATATCACCTAGAACGCATGCTTAGGTAAAGAAGATAAAATTGGTTTAAATCACTTTTAATTTAATTTGGTGCATAATTAAATTTGGGTAATGTCTACTTAATCCAAGTCATTTGTTCAAAATGGTTTATCCTAATTTGTTTAAATGAAAAAAATATGACTTGGGCAAAGTCTAGGACTTGAATTAATTAATTAATTGGTTTAAGTGAAATTAAAATAAGTGTGTGTGTTTAATTAATTTTCACTTGTGCTTGATCTTAATTTGAAATAGAAATTAATATATGGTTGTTTTAGTTGAACCATCACCTTTACGCTTCCGCATCTATTTAATAAAAGGAAATATTTTTTATAAGAAAAGAAAATTTTAAATAACTTTTGGAAAATTAAAATTTGAACCATTTCATTATATTTGAATTTAAAAATTGGGGGCTTCCGCACTTACAGATCCAGATCTTTATGTTGTCCCTCCTCAAGTTAAACAGACAAAGAGAGTCTAGATGGATGCGTTACAAAGCCAAAAGGATGTGCTAACACACATGTAATACAAAAACTCGAGAAAGAGCCTGAAGATTGCCAAGAATCATTTGAGATTTAATGAAAATGTAAATACAGGGACATTTTAATACTTGAGATAATAATAGTGAAACACTTTTATGTATAATAAATATGGGGACATACTAATTCGAAGTTAGTAGACTTCCAGAAAACAAACTACATGTTTTTTTTAAACAAAAGAAACTAAAATTTAACATAACTTATCAAATTCACCTCCACAAACAAAGCAATGAGATCATAGAGGGGGATAGTTAAAGAGTTGTGGAATGGATAGAGATGTCTGATAAAAAAAACAGTGAAGAATATATAGCATGCAAAATAAGTGCAAAGATCGAGGCTATCCATTAAATATAGTCTTATTTAAGGAGAGTCTTGACATTGGACTTCACGTTGAGCTTCTTCAAGTCTATGTAAGATTGACCACACCCAACAAACATAGGTGGTGCTCCTGATATGTAAACCATTTAAGGCGCTACTCCAACCTTGTCATCAATGGTATCAAATTTGGTGAGCAGGATCCCATAAATCAATCTAGGGTTAGGAGAAGGTGAGAGATCAGTTAATTTCTGATTAAACTTTGAAAGTTGATCAACAACATCATTCCAAATAATAGCCTCTCCAACAAAAATGACAAGATCTGGACTATTGACATAAATGAGCTTCGATAGTGCTCGCATTAATGGTTCATTATCCTTTATTAAAATAATTGTATCAACAAGGAGAACATCTGAGCCATTTCAAGTGGCCTCCTGAATTTCTTCCTTTACTACAATTGTAGGATCTTTCTCATAGACCTTATCAAATATAGGGATCTAAAGTCGGTGTGCATGAGTACGCAGCTGCTCAACAAGTCCCGAACGGAATGTATCACATGCAGCCATCCAGTAAGCAACCTTAGCAAGGTTCGTAAACTTTTTGACTCAATTAACTCCAATAAAAACCACAACATATGGTTTCCCTAGTTCTTTGGTGACATGAACGTCCCTAAAAATGTCAATGGAGCGTTTAGGAGTTAAAATGCGAACTAGAGCCACTTCCAATGTTACCTGCACTGTTGACGATATCCTAGTAAACGAGCCAAGTTTTTTACCCTCAAGACTTGATACTATTGATTAACAAAGTTTTTTAGCATCTCTTTAGACACATTCTTGGTAACGAGCCTATCCTCGAGAGCTTTTAAAGCTGGCTCTAGATCTCCATTCTTCAAATTAGCCTTTTCAGCAATACTTTGGAATATAGATGAAAACCACCTACATTTTTATACTTCTCTACCTCTTGATCCTCTTCGGTTTCATTATCACTACTAAAAATCTCCTCTTCGTCCATTATACTCTCACCTTGATCAACTACATGCTTATTGATGATACCAGAAATGGTATCACCAAGTCAAGATGAATGTATGCTCAAACCAGAACAACAATGGAGTATACGCAACAAAGTAAATGTAGAAGGATATGAGGATAAGGGTAAATAACATACATATATAAGTGGTTCAGCCAATCAGGTCTACTCTACTGTGCAGGGGTGAGTAAGTTCACTATAAGCTTTATCTCTAATGGCCAAGTGATACAATTCACTCATATTTTCTCTCTAGGGGTTTCAAATTATGGATCATTTATAATGATGTAGAATACAAGTATTTATATTGCATGGGGATGTAGTGTACCCCCAAGCAATAATAAGCATGTGTAGAATCTCCTTAGCCAATAAGAATGAGCCAGCTGTCTTTGTCATATATAGGTCATGATGACCAAATATTCCCTCACGTGAGGGAATGAACTAGTTGCAAAGGTTTTGTCTACGTAGGGTCTACGTCCCACAAGCACTGTAACATGCATACCCCAAACCACGTGCCCTTCCAGGTGTTACTATCGTTCGCATTGTCTTGGACGAGGATGGGATAATGGATCAACTCCCTGATAAGACCACTGTTAATTATGAGTTGTCTCGATTCGGTCGTCGTCTCTTTGATGTAGAACCCTATTATTAGAATTATTGCATTCTTGTTTATGTTTTTACGTCTTCAACTATTTGAGATTTGATAATTGTGGAGTTATAAATTCTTTCTCGTTATAGATGCCTCCCAAATGTGCACCTAGGGGCATAAATGCCCAACCCGAGCCTCAGCCAGCACCAGCTCAGGGTACAGTAAATGTTATTGAAGTTACTGCCATCATTACTTAGGGAGTTAACGCAACACTAACTGTGGTTCAGCAGGCCTCGCCATAGGGACAGGAGGTTTCACCAGGACCAGCTCATCCATTCCCTTCCACATGGGAGCCAGTTAGGGATGCCTTCCAAAAAGCATATCCTCCGGAGTTCACAGGGGGTTCTGATGTTGTTATAGCTAGCCAGTGGAAAAAATATATCTAGAGGCATCTAAGGATGTACAAGTGCATGGAGGTGCAGAAGCAATTATTAGCTACCTTACGGTGGTGGGATTTCACTACCATCGCAGATGAATGTGACTATATAGGACTTCTGGGAGCGGTTTAACGCAAGTATTTCCCTTCTGCCTTTCAGACTGAGATGACGTGGAAACTAGTGGACCTCACTCAGGAGGGAAAGACTGTAGCCGAGTATATGGAGTAGTTTAATAGATTGATAAACTTGGTACTGACTGAGGTGCCTACTAAAGAGAAGAAAATTCAGATGTTCATTGATGGTTTGACCAGGAGGATTTGACGGCATCTTGTGGGTAACCTCTCTTTGCAGTCTTATACTGATGTACTTAATGTTGCTTTACTACACTACCAGGATCACCGATTCCATGTAAAGGGGAACAAGCGGGCAGGTGACTCCAACCAGTAGGGTAGGATATGTGGAGGTAGTGCAAGTGGGGCACAAGAAGTTCAGAGTCAGTAGAGGTAGAGTGAGCAGGTTTCCCATCAGGGGGTCCTGCTAAGTGATTCAGACCTAGGGGTTTTCATTAGGAACATGGAGGTTTTAGACATGGCCACCAGGGTCAACATGGCCATCAGGGACACCCGGGCTAACAACAGTTTCTGCAGGGCCATCAGGGCCAAGGGAGAGTTGGCAACGGCTAATAGGGCCAAGGAAAATATGGGAAGAAAGGGGGAAATTTTGCTGGGAAGTTTTTTATTTGTGTCAAGACTAGCTACAAACGATTTAAATGCCTTGATAAGGGGAAGTATCCTCAACAGCAAGGTGCTCACCAAGAGCTCCAGAGGCAGATTTTCCCAGCTGCTCTTCTAGTGATAGAACTAACCCCAGTCTTTCCTTCCATTCCGGCATTTCTGATTCAGTGGCCTCTCTTCCAGTGATAGAACTAGACCCAGTCTTGTCTACATTGTCCATCATACCGCAGTCCCACAGGCTCCACCAGTGGTTGAGGGTATGTTTTCTATTCAGGGGACTTTGGGGAAGATATTATTTTACACGGGAGCTTCACATAGTTTCATTGCCACTAGTTTTGCACGCGCCATTGGGTTATTAGTCACGATGGAGAGAACAGTCACTAGTGTAGGTTCACCATTGGGCTATAGGTCATTGATTCTCTTTATATGTCGGGGAGTAGGCATAGAGATTGGGAGTTTTATCCTATCGACCAATATGCTTGTTTTAGATATGCACGAGTATGATGCCATTATTGGGATGGATTAGCTAGCCGAGTATAGGGCCATGATTGATTGCTTTAGTAGGAGCATAGTATTCGCTATCCCTAGTCAAGAGATGTTTTTAGTGGCGATGCCTCACCTCGAGGGAAGATCGTACACCCACTTGTTTTATATATAGGAGGAGACCTCTACAGGTGTTGTGATTCCCCTTGACTATATTCCAGTTGCTCATGAGTATGCTGATGTGTTTCAGGATATACCAGGGCTACCATTGAGTAGATTGATAGAGTTTGTGATTGACGTAGCGCCGAGAACTTGGTCGATAGCTCGTGCACCTTACTATATGGCTCCTGCAGAGATGAGGGAGCTAAGGCATCAGATTGAGTAGTTTTTGGGACAAGGTTTCATTCGTCAAAGTACCTCACATTGGGTTTCCCCAGTTCTATTTGTAAAGAAGAGAGATGGATCCTTATGACTATACATAGATTATCGGGAGTTGAATAAGGTTACGATATGGAATAAGTATTTGTTGCCCAAAATCGATGACTTGTTCGACCAGCTGAGGGGAGCCGCTTTCTTTTCAAAGATATACTTGAGGTAAGGATACCATCAGTTGAGGATCAGGGAGCAAGATGTGTCTAAGACTGCATTTTTGACAAGGTATGGATCCTATAAGTTTCGGGTTATGCCATTCGGGCTAACCAACGCTCTGGAAGTATTTATGGTGTTTATGAAAAGAGAGTTCATATAGTTCTTAGATTAGTTTGTCATTGTCTTCATAGATGACATCCTAATTTATTCACAGACCGAGGAGCAGCATGTTGAGCACTTACGTAGGGTTTTACAGACTTTACGAGAGAATGAGTTATATGCCAAATTTGAGATATGTGGATTTTGGCTGTGAGAGGTACAATTCTTGGGGAACATCGTATCAGATAAGGGAATATCGGTGGACCCCAAAAAGGTGTCAGTGGTGAGGGAGTGGGGATAACCCACGACGCCGACGGAGGTGCGGAGTTTCTTGGGGTGAGTAGGATATTACAGGCAATTTATTCGAGGATTCTCGAAGATAGTGGATTTGTTGACAAACTTAACTCGCAAAGGAGTGCCATTTATCTGGGATAACACCTGTCAATTGGCCTTTGATGAGGTGAAGGAGAAGCTGACTTCAGTACCAGTTCTGGCATTGCCCAGACCGAAAGTGGAGTACTTAGTCTATACCAATGACTCCCTATAGGGACTTGGACGTGTACTTTAATAGGAAGATCATGCTATAGCTTATGCCTCCCATAAGCTTAAGCCTCATGAGAGGAGTTACTCCACCCATGACTTAGATCTAGGGGCAGTCTTGTTTACTCTTCGGATCTGGAGAAACTATTTCTTGAGGGAGAAGTTTTGCATATTCACAGATCATAAGTTACTACAGTATTTGTTCACTCAGAGAGAATTGAACATGTGTCAACGTATGTGGATTGAATTTATGAAGGAATAGCAGATCGATATCCATTACCACTTGGGGAAAGCTAACATAGTAGTTGATCCATTGAGCCGGAGGTCAGTAGGTGATGTGGTCGAGGTGTGGAAGGCGAAATGGAAGGAGTTGGGACACCAGGATGCAGGGTCCTGATCATTCATGTCTCTCATGACCATTATACCCCAGATTGGGACTAGAGTAATATAGGCCCGGGCAGTCGATACGCTCTGTCAGGATCGAATTGTATAGCTTCTAGCTTAGGGAGCTGAGTCTTATTTCCTGGGTTCAGATGGGGGTTTATGCTTTAATGGACATTTGGTTGTTCCAGAGGGGGAGGACCTACGACATGCGGTGATGATGGAGTTACACGATTCACGTTTTGCGGTATATCCCGAAGGGGATAAGATGTACCAGGATATGAGACGACAATACTGGTGGAGTGGAATGAAGAAGGACATCACCGAGTTTGTTTTCAAATGTGCCACTTGTTAACTGGTGAAAGTGGACGATAATAGATCGGGAGGGCTCCTATAGCCGTTAGAGATCCTTATGTGGAAAGGGGAGAGCATTTCCATGGATTTCATTATGGGGATGCCCACATCGCAGAGGGGTTACGATTCCATATGGGTGATTGTGGATCAGTTGACCAAGGTAGCTCATTTTTGCTAGTTCGGACCAATTATACTAAGGTACAATATGCTCAGTTCTTTATTGCCGATATAGTGAGTCTCTATGGGGTGCCCCTTGATATTGTGTCGGATCGGGATAAGATTTTTGTGTCCATATTTTGGGGTCATTTCCAAGAGGCCATGGGTACAGAGTTACATTTGAGTTCGGTATATCACCTACAGATGGATGGGCAGACAGGTGAAAAAAATACCAGTTAAGTCATTTAATTCAAGATTAAACTATCTAAATGGCTTCGAGCAGTTTGTTGAAGAAACTACTTTCTTAAAACAAAATTATTAACACAAGATGTGTAAAATAGTATGAACAAGTTATTTAAGGTATAGGTTTACTAGTTTTGAAAACCAAAACTTATAAAGAAATCAAATCAACACAGCCTCAAGAAAGGGATGAGAGGAAGTATACAAGTACAATTTTAATGTGGTAAAATCCCACCCAATTTAGGAAACATCCACGGAGGTCTCTACACCTCAAAAGTAAAAATCCACTAAAATAGAGTAACAAGTTACAAACTATATAAGAATCGAGACACAAAATCAAGCCTA
Source organism: Sambucus nigra (assembly GCA_949130495.1). Classification (NCBI taxonomy): domain Eukaryota; kingdom Viridiplantae; phylum Streptophyta; class Magnoliopsida; order Dipsacales; family Adoxaceae; genus Sambucus; species Sambucus nigra. The sequence goes on along the minus strand of OX422210.1, from coordinate 370,419,145 downwards.
AACTAAGTTCATAAATTATACTAACTCCTCTGGCATTTTCTGACTTCTCCCAAGGCTCTGATGTTATTGATGTTCTCTCAGCTTTGTAACTCCATTCCTTTTAGCTTTACATCGACTCAAATGTTCAAAAGCTCTCTACCAACACTGTTTAGTATTGTAGTGTGAATGTGTAAGTGGTGATGTTCTCTAAATCACATGCATGCAACCCACACACACTTATTACATACCAAATGATTATCAAATTACAAACAGATTTCTAATATGCCACATAATTTTCTAAAATCAGTTCGATCTAAACTCAAGACTTTGGATCTTTCAATTTATACACATATCAAGAGGGAATCTTTCTATACAAAAGAGCCAAGATCCTAAACACTTTCGTTATTCGAATATACATACAAATATATCACAAAATGTGAAATAGTTGAAAGTTTAAATCCCCAATCAAGATCTTAACTTGATTTAAGTCCAAGTATTCTTAAAATTTGAAATCAAAATGATTTTGTTGGTTTAGGGTTTGAACAAAACATAATAGTTTAAAACAACCAACCAACAAAATTGAGATTTCTCGAAAGAAGAAATCAAAATCGTCAATATAAATGTGAAGTGTATCACAAATCTTAGATTTCTATGAAAGAAAATAGGATTTGGAAAACGTGACTGGTTGAAAAAGAGATTAAGAACAAGAGAGGATGGATCTTCTCAAATCTAGAACTAACTCAACTCTCAGAACTATTTTGAGGTGAGATTTGGCAGGAGTTAGGTTAGGGTTTTGTATTTTCTCTCTCTCTCTCTATTTTCTCTCATCTCTCTTTTTTTCTCTCTAAAATGAGGTGAACCAAAAATTAGAATTGAAAGGAAAAACTCTCCTTTTATACAAAGAAGAAAAGTCTCTGGAAGATCTCAGGCAAATGAACGAACATGATTTGGTCGAAGGAAATCTAATGGCTACCAATGCACCAAAATTATAAAAGCTCTGATTGGTTTAAATGTAAACACAAGGATCGGGTAAGAATGCATGCAGGCCATAGATTAAAACTATCCAAGGGTTCTCAATCACTCTCAGGAATGTGAGTGTAAAGAAACACGGATCCAACCGTTACATGTGCAACATGTGTAAGGTTGTGATGACTTAAAAAACACGTGTTTTTGGTCTTCCAGAAATACAAGTTTTACCCACAATATTATCTAGCGCTTTCGGTTTCTACTCAAGCCAAGTTTTAACAGCTTTTATTAATTACAAAACAACCCACAACATTTTTACAATCCAATTTTAAATTTCTAAAATTTTTTTTAAAAATCTTAGAAATTATTTAAAATATCCCAAAAATTATGGAAATTTTATTTTAATGGGATTTAACTCACACACACCCATATTATGAATAATGCAACACGTGAATGCAATCCTAGGTGAGGTGTTGGTATTCTACCTTTAGGAACAATTTGAGGAATTCAAAATGAAGAGTCTGAAGGCTTTTTGGTCAAATTAGGATATGGCTCAATTTTGTCACTATTTCTAAACTAGATTAGCACCTATATAATATAGACTTAAGTGAGTAAAAGATATAGGGTTCTTCAGTAGAGAAGATAAATCAGATGTTAGAGGATATGTTGCGGATGTGCATCCTTGATTTTAACGAGAGTTGGGAGCAGTATCTTCCATTAGTGGAGTTTTCTTAAAATAACTCCTACCAGTTTACTATTGGCATGGCTCCATTCGAGGCGTTATACGGTAGGACTTGTCATTCTCCAGCGTGTTGGCTAGAGACGGGGGACAACAAGCTACTTGGTCCAGAGGTAATTCAGGATACTTCGACTAGGATTGAGATGATTCGGAGTTGTATTGGGGTTAATAAGGATAGATAAAAGACTTACGCCGATGCCAAGACATTCTTCAGGGAGTACAATGTGAAGGACCAAGTGTTACTACGAGTATCCCCTATAAAATGGGTAATGCGGTTTGGAAAGAAAGGGAAGTTGGCAACGAAGTACGTAGGGTCATTCCTTATTATTGAGCATACATACTTGGGTTACCGAAGCACTTGCATACGATTCATGACGTGCTCCATATTTCTTCATTGAGGAGATATCTTCGGGATGAAATGGACTACACTTATATTGCTTTAAAGGAGATTGACCTACACCCCGACAGTTCCTACGAGGAGGGGCCATATGTTATCCTAGATCGTAGCGAGAGGAAATTGTGGTCAAAGGTATTGCCATTAGTCCGTGTGCAGTGACTGCATCAGAATATAGAGGAGTCTACCTGGAAGCGCGATGATGAGATGCATGACAAACATCCCGGGTTATTCTTACCAGGTATACCTTTATTTATCCGAATTTTGAGAGGAAATTTCATTATTAAGGGGGAAGTATGTAATACCCCGTATTTTTAATGATTTTAATTATGGGATTAATTGACTTAAAATGGGAAATTTATTTATAATTAATCCGGATTTAATTAAATAATTACTAGCGTGACGCGAGTTAGTACTTATTAATGTAAGTTATATTGAATATTACTTAGTGAGTAAAGTGATATATGATCATGAAAATATTAATTTTGTCGTGAGTGAAAAATACGACAATTATGGAATTTAAGTCGGGATGCACGTGTGAGTCGTGTCGGGACAAAATTAGTACGATAAAAAGTAAAATAATTACACATCACCCAAATGGTCATTTAAAATGTGCCAACGTGTCTGAAAGGGCCAAAATAGTCATAAAAGTCTACTCGAGGGTTTTGTTTAGGTTTCGAGATAGTTTTAGGTCAAACTGACACCCCGGAGGGGTATTTTTGTCTTTTGAAAAATCTAGGTTGATTAATGGATGGAAATTGGGTGGATTATATCTGCATATACATGGGAGAAGTTAGGTTTTATTAGTAGATCAAAAGAGAGAGTCCAAGAGGAAGAAGGAGAAGGGATTTCTAGGAGCTCTGAGACCAAAACCAACCATCCTTCACCAAAAATATCATAAACTTGTAGATCGAAAAGAGCAGAACTTTTCTATACCACTCTCATTCAAAAATTCAGACCTTCCCAAAAAGGCAAGTGGTTATCTTGCTTTAAATTAGTGCATATATTATACGTGTTAGTGTAGAATTGATGATATACACCTAATATGATGAAAGTTGGGTTGAAATTGAATTGCTAATCAAGTTTTTGGTAGAAAATTGATTGTAGATGAAATACTATATGTAGAGGCTATGAATCTGGGATATTACATGAAGGAAATCGAATTTAATTTTAGGTTTTGAGTGGATAAAATTTATTGATGATGTAAAATTAGGGTTTTTGATATTTAATTAAATTCCTTCACCCATATATAAGATTTAATGAGGTTTGATGGTTAAAAGATATTAGAGATCATCTATATGAATGTAAAATGGCTTGAGGATTGTTAATTGTGAGTTGGATGAAGTTTGATGTGACTTAGGTGAACAAAAATGGGCAAAAACACAGATTTCCTTAGGTAGAAGGCGAGCTGGGCAAAAGTCGTTCGAAAGACCTGGGAAAAGGGAAAGTCATTCGAACTACATTGTTCAAACGAGAATCCAACTAGAATTCAGAACATAGTTCGTTTGAATTTCGGTCGAACGACCTAGTTTGAATGAGATACTATGCACTTCGAACGAGATTTCAGAATTTTGGGAATTTACGGGGCGAGTTGAAATTTGGTGAAAATAATTCGAGAACTATGATTGACTCACGTATATGTAGGGAATACGTAGTTCTTAAGCTAGTAATATGGGCATAGGTGTATATAAGGATAATAGGTACTTCTTAGTGATATTCATTATAAGCGATGCGATACGTTAGAGAGAATAGTCGTAATTGAGAGACATTGTGAACATTGTAAGAATGATAACTCGTGTAAATGTGATGTGATCCTATTAATTATATGGGTTGTGTGTACCTATTGTATGAATCCTTATGTGTATAACATACCTACTATACTTTCTATCATGGGAGGTCTTAGGAAGGGGACAATATTATCTTGATGAGCCTATGGGGGGATTTTAAATTTCCACCTCAGGACATAGGTCTGGGAAATACTTATCTAGGAGTTGATAAATTTGCGATCATGTGGGTGCGTAGGTATGTGCGTAGCCCATAGGGATATGAACTATGTTCACCTCCATTATGTGTGATATGTGTTTATGCGATTCAAGAGTGATTCGAAATTCATAATCCTTAGGTGTGTGATGTACCGGGACTGATAGCAGAGTATGTGTGCATCGTAGGTTTAGACTTTTGGGGTGCTGTATTAGTATATATATATATGTATGATGGTGACATATATATTCATATACACTTGAGATTATTTTACTGTGTTGCTTAGTAGATGATAAACACTACAATATATAATATTAATCAACAATGTGAGAACTTGAATGATTAATGAGTTATAATTATAAGAATGTATTACTCGGATGTTATAATTGAGTATGATGACTTAGGAAATTATTTAAAGGACTTGGGCTAAGTTAGATAAGTGGGATATCGTGACTAGGAGGGGATTAGGAGTCTACGCTAGGCGTGCACAATAGCTGAGAGGTGAGGATCTCAAGTGAGGGCACGAGAAACTAACATGGATTAGGAGTCTACGCTAGGCGTGCACAATAGCTGAGAGGTGAGGATCTCAAGTGAGGGCACGAGAAACTAACATAGATATAATATTTATTGTTTAATGCATTTGAAACACTTGCTGATTTTTAAACTATTTTCAACTCGGGCTCTAACCTGTTTATTGCAAATCTTTTCTCTTGTCAAATAATTTTAGGTGCCTAACCACAGGGACACCAATGATAGAAATTCGATTCATTTGATGAGTTATAACTTCTATGGAAGCTACAGGACTTGTTAGTAGACGCCGCTATAATTCTCATTCCTACATATTGGGTTTCTCTATTTTAGATAGGGCATGTTGCCTCTTTTACTTGTTTCAGACAGTCGGAGATTTGGGGATCATTCGAATTATTCATTTGGGTTATTAATTTACTTTGTTGGATGATAGTATGGAGATTTAGGCTGGATATGTTTACTCCAGTCCCATTTATTACTTTAGTCATTTTAATTCATACGAGATTTGTTTTGAATGGTGTATGGTTTGTAATTGGATAAAATTAGTTTTATGTTAATGGATAAATTTGACATCAACATTTTTAAATATTAGGTGGTTAGTGTTATTAATAATGTTATGCGACCGTGATGCATATTTCGAACCAAGTAGATATTCTTAATTAATTTAATAAAGAACTAATCACCCGGTTTTTAATTAGGCGGGGTTTTACAGTATAAATGCATTAAAATATTAAGAATGAATAATTTTGAGTTAAAAAATAAAAAGTTAGAAAACACTTTTTTGTTGTTTTTTTAAAACCTTAATTATAACACAGTAATATTATAATCCCGTGTTTAAAAACTTGTGTGTCGAATGCAAATTTTTATCAGAATTGTATTTGAACACAGAAAATAGATTTACAGTTGCAAACCAAATAGATCTAAAAGACAAAAACTGACTTGGTTGAGCTCAAAAGACAAAAAACATCAAAGATGAAAAGTGCTACTGTGTGATAATTGATTAAATTCGCAAGTTTCCAATCAACCTTTATATAATTCAGCCCCTAAACATGCATCTAAGGTGCGTGTGTCAATCCATAAATAAATAAAGCACGTGACATAAAAATATGATGAGACATAGATTTCAGAAAAAAAAACCTTTCGGGTAAAACCTTTATTTCACAATGAATATATAAATCGAAACTTACAATTACATAGAGAAATTTACAATGGATTAACGCGCAGCTAACCCACAATGACACGGAGTCTTGAACTCAACAAAAGAATACACGCAGCACCCTCCAAGGACTCGCAGCCCAAACAACAAAGGAAGAACCGCAACTCTCCTTAATGACACGCATCCATAAAACTTTGTAGAGACTCCTTTAGCAATGACACGCAGCCCTCGGCGGATCGGTCCATTTTAAAAAGGGGCGGACCGGTCCGGTTTACTAGAAAATAAAAAATCTTTTAAAAGCCTCATTTTGCTTGGAAAAACTTACTTCTTATTTTTATAAAAAGACATTTCATAAAAATTTCCCAATACTGACTATGAAACTTTAAGGGACTTAAAAACAAAACTTTACCAAGTTCATTCTCGCAGAGGATATGATGTTGAAGACGCTTTGATATTCGGATCCGTTGATGTAGATGTGATCTTGAGTTTCTTCAACGGTGTAACGGCGTACGACATACATATTGATAATGGACAAAATGTCCTTACAAATCTCCCCCTATGTCTATGCCGGTACATACATAAAAAATACGAATTATCAACTAATGACATATACAAATCTACCCTCCCATGAACCCTAAAGATGGAAAGATACAAATGTTTAAATCTTCATCGTTTGTTCCTCAATCTTCAATAATCATCAAATCTCAATTTTTTTCTCATCAGGGTGTGCAACATATTGATCTTCAATCTTCATACCTACACACATGAGACAAAGAAAATACCACTTGACATATCGAGTTTGAAATGAGATAAACATAGATACCAATTTATAATAAAAGCATAATCTAAATCTCAAAAACTCCCCCAAAATTCAAACTCCCCCATAAAATGATAATTCTTTCTCCCCTTTTTATGATGTCCCCAAATAGATAAATGAGAAGAATGAATCAAATAAGAAAAATTAGGGTGTCACGGTACACAAAACAGGGCATCAAACAATATGGTAAACGTGCTCTTGCAAGGAGATGCTCAGAAATAAATGCACAAACTATTTTTTATTTTTTGATTTTTCATACAAAGATAAGATATTTTTGAAAAAAAATATGCTACAAAAATCACATCATGGATTGAGACTCAAACATCCAAGTCATGGAAATGGAATGAATGGGTGTGAACACATTCGATAGGTAAATCAACTCGATCAATCATATGTGCACGATGCATATGTGTACTCCTAACGAATGAAAATCAAAAGTATCCTTAGGTGTAAAGATTGTTAAATTTAAATGACATCGTCTTATGCAAATCAACAAATCAAAGTCAAAATGATTTCAACCCCAATAACATCCAAAACTATATAGCGCATTTTTTAGCATTTCCAGAATGTGCAAACCCGTTTTAAATTCTCTAACCAAACTCCCTCATATATATTTTCTTTTAGAGGTAATCTAAATTCTCAAACTTTGGAGAATTGGTGCAAAAACCTAAATGGCCCATAATTTGGCATGAAATTCTTTTTATTGCCTTTAAATTTTTTCGGGCTCTTTTAAACCTCTTTGGACCTCGAATAATAAAAATTTCTCCATTTTTAGGTCCAATTTAACGGTGGCTTAGTATTCCCAAAGGCAAAATGAACCTTTCGCAGCCCTTCCCCGTTTTTTTTAAACAAAGCACACAAACTCACAAAACGGTTCTTATATGCACAATTTTCTTAGCAAAATTTACCATGCTTCGTTTGTTTTAAGGACAGGATTGAAGTGAAAACACCCAACCAACATGTGATAAGACAAGCACAATACAAATCCGTGCATGTGTACAATAAAGGAAACATGAGTCAAACATGTAAGAAGTAACACTTAATTACATCTTAATAACTCCAAACATTATAAAGCACAAGGATGAATTGTCCTATTGTCTCAAAACACTATCAAACAGTCACATGGATAAATGGAATGATGTTGTGACTTGGTCATCCTAAGTGCTCATCCATAAAAGGTGCAAACAAAATACAAAAATCTTTTTAGATTTTCTCAAAATTTTATCAAAATAAAATATTTTTGTATTTTTCAAAATTTTTCCTAAAAAAAATAAAACATACAAAAATGATACATACTAGCAATAGGCAAACAATGTCATCATGAAAAACATCCTATGCTAGTAAACAAGTCAAACCTCAATCATTAGGTGCGGAGGGGTTTTCCAAAGGTGGTGACAACTTATGAAGAACCTCCATCAATTCTTGTGAAGTTTTGACTAAAAACTTAACTTGCTCACCTAAACGTGCAAACTCTCTCATGTAGTCTCCGGGAGCATGTAAAGTATCATGTGTGGGTGCATGCGTGTCAGAAACACGTGTAGAAGCAAAACGTGACACATAACCCAACTTAAAACAAAATTACCTAAGGTTCCCTTTCCTCTTGCAATGTGAGCAAACATAAATAGGCCTAGTAACACCTCTCTCAAAAACTCTAGGACGCACTTTCCTAGTAGGAATGGGAAACCTAGGTGGGTTAGGGTGAGAGTCACGTGAATGAAACATTAAAGTGGGAATCGGCTCGGGTGCTAATTGGGAAGTGGAAGCACCGTCATGACTTATTCCTAACTTCTCACCTTTACCCTTATGAACCACCTTTTCAACCTTCTTAAGTGCATTCAAAAATTTTACTTTGACCTCCCTAGCACGTTCGAGATCACTCTCGAGTTGGGATAGACGTGTCGTCAAACTAGACAACGTGTTGGTCAAATCACTCTTATACTTTCTCAAAACCTCCTTCTCTCTCTCCAAATATAAAACCCGACGACCTAAATCTCGATTATACTTCTTTGTTTTCAAGGTCTCGGTGTACAAATCTCTAAAATCTTTTTGGAGCTCACTTTCATCTCCACTCTCAAACTCGCTCTCATCTCCACTAGAAACACTCGAGTCATCACTGGTGCTCTCATAACCTTTATCAACGTGAGACAAAGTGGGTGTGCACACACGACTCAAAAAAGCTACAAACTTCTCACCACTAGTCTCATTACCCTCACCTTCACTACTATCACTAAGTGTGGCGGGCACGGCTACTTTCTTTCCTTTCTTTCTAAGCCACGTAGGACACTCAAACGACTTATGCCCCTTACCCCCACATTCAAAACAAGTCACATTCTCAAAAACTTCGTCACACTCCTCATCGGAGTCATTCTCTGTTTGTCTCTCACCACTTTCCTTGGCCTTTCCTTTCTTTTTATTTTTCTCAAAAAAATTCTTTTTATTGGAAGAATTATTTTCGTTCATGTTGAGAAATTTTTAAAATTTTTCGCAAACAAGGCCATATCATTAAAATCAAAGTCTCCCTCAGAATCAGACTCACAAACTTTTTCATTCTTTTTCTTACAATGAGTCTTTAAAGCAATGCCATTATCCTTAGCCTTAATGGTTTTTGAAAACATCTCAATCTCATAGGTTTGAAGATCTCCTACAAGTTCTTCCAACTTAAGGGATTTCAAATTTCCCAAAGAGTTCAAAACAGTGACTTTAGGAATAAAGCTCTTTGGGAGAGATCTCAAAATCTTTTTAACGACACGCGTGTTATCAATCACCTCACCCAAATTAAAACACGTGTTAACAATGTTCGACAAACGTACATAAAAATCATCAAAGCATTCAGACTCAGACATGGTGATAGTCTCAAATTGGGTGGCCAAATTTTATAACATTGATTCTTTAACCGCGTTCGTACCCTCATGTGTCAATTTCAAAACATCCCAAGCCTCATTAGACATGGTGCACATCATAATTCGGCGAAACTCATCAGGAGTGACAGCTCCAGAAATAGCACTCAGACCACGGGAATTAAAATTGGACAATTTATAATCATCTTTAGTCCATACTGACACGGGTTTTAAAGAGGTGATATTATCAACGGTGACTGTGGGAGGAGTCCAACCATTTTCACAAAGCAACCAAACACGCTCATCAATAGATTTTGAAATCAGTTTCATACGAGCTTTCCAGTAGGCATAATTAGACCTGTCAAAAATAGGCATCTGATTATATAAGTGCTCCATAGGAAAAAATGCGAATTTTGACAAACTGATTTAAAAAAAAATCAATATCACACGATTTTACGAAAAATAGGAATACGCGGTAAATTAGAGTAACCTGCTCTGATACCAATTTGAAAAGTACTACTGCGTGATAATTGATTAAATTCGCAAGTTTTCAATCAATCTTTATATAATTCAGCCCCTAAACATGCATCTAAGGTGCGTGTGTCAATCCATAAATAAATAAAGCATGTGACACAAAAATATGCTGAGACACAAATTTAAAAAAAAAAACCTTTCGGGTAAAACCTTTATTTCACTATGAATATATAGATCGCAACTTACAATTACATAGAGAAATCTGCAATGGATCAACGCGCAGCAAACCCACAAAGACACGCAGTCTTGAACTCAGCAAGAGAATACACGCAACGCCCTCCAAGGACTCTTTACCCAAACAACAAAGGAAGAACCGCAGCTCTCCTTAATGACACGCAGCCATAAAACTTTGTAGAGACTCCCTCAGCAATGACACGCAGCCTTCGGTTGCAAAGAGCTCCCCACAAAAGGTTGAACAGTAGCAAAGTTTGTGTTATAGGGTTCCAAAAGATTCACAAAAGTAATTGGGATTTTTGTGTGTGAATCAAAAAGGTGTTTGGCACATCAAAAATTGAAGTCTTGTTGTGTTTGACTATTAGAAACGTTTTCTCAAAGACTTAAAAAATACACCACCGAAATAGGTATATATATAGGAATTTTGAGCTGGTAGGTAAAACACTCACGGAACTATTCGATTTTATCTCAGGCGGACCGATCCGGCTTGGAGGCGGATCGGTCCGACCTCAGATTGGTTCGTTTTTTAACAGGGCCTCTTCGGTTTGCAATCGATCCGGGGTTTACTGGTGCAAGGCGGATCGGTTTGTTTTTAAAAGGGGCGGACCGGTCCGGTTTACCAGAAAATAAAAAATCTTTTAAAAGCCTCATTTTGCTTGAAAACAAAACTTTACCAAGTTCATTCTCGCAGAGGATATGATGTTGAAGACGCTTTGATATTCGGATCCATTGATGTAGATGCGATCTTGAGTTTCTTCAACGGTGTAACGGCGTACGACATACATATTGACAATGGACAAAATGTCCTTACAAAAGAAAATTAGAAGGGTTAAACTTTAACTAGGTAGCAAAAACACAAGACCCCCCCCCCCCCCCCCCCCAAAAAAAAAAAAAAAAAAAAACTCTCTTCTCAAATTTCAGAAAATTATAAAAGAAAATATAGAAAAAGGTCTTATAATGATTGCGAGTTTAATTTTATGTATTCTTCTAAATTATCTCCTGTGACAATTATTTTTATGAGATAAAACACGATCTTATTTTTTATAAGACACGACACATATTGATAGGAAATCATATTTTTTTTTAGTTGACATGAAATCAACCCAAATAAAACCAACACATTATGACATGACACAAAATCTTTTTTAATGAAATACGAAAACGATTCAAATAAAAGTGACACGACATGAATTAATAAGTATTTACATATCTCCAACACTATTCAAAAGCGGCATACCGCAAAATCTTTTCTTAAAAGCAAAAACATTTGCGATCATAACAAAAATGACACGACACGACACGGAATATTATTTTTGTATCAATCATGAATACTATCCAAGTAAAAGCAAACCAGGGGCACTAGATACTTGAATGTCGTGTCACATCGTGCCATTTTTAATTCTGTGGAATTCGTTTTGGGTAAAAAAAATATTTTGTTTAGTTGGGTAGTTTTCGTGATTGGTAAAAAAAATAAAATTTCATGTTGTGTTGTGTCATTTTTTTTTGTCGGGTTCATTTTTGTTTTAAAAATATTTCATATTGTCCCGTTTTAACTTGGGTAGTGTTCGTGGTTGGTAAAAAAATCAATATTTCATGTCGTGTCTTTCATTTTTATTTCGGTTGCATTCATTCTGATATTTGAATGCCGTGTCAGGTCGTGCCATTTTTATTTCTATCAAAGTCGTTTATTGTTAAAAAAATATTTTTATTGTGCTACTTTTACTTGGGTTGGTAAAAAAAAAATCCATGTCATGTCGTGTGACGTTATTTTGGTCGGTTCGTTTTTGGTTTTAAAAATATTTTATATTGTGCTGCTTTTACTTGGATGTTTTCGTGATTGGTAAAAAAGTTAATATTCCATGTCGTGTCGTGTCATGTTATATCATTTTTATTTTGGTCGGATTCGTTTTTGGTTACAAAAAATATTTTATATTGTGCCACTTTTACTTGGATAATTTTCATGATTGATAAAAATAATATTATTTCATGATGTGTCATGTGGTATCGTGTCATTTTTACTTTGATCGGGTTCATTTTTTGTTTATAAAAAATATTTTGTATTATGCTGCTTTTACTTGGATAATATTCGTTATTGTTAAGAAAATTATTATTTTATGTCGCGTCGTTTCATTTTTATTTTTGTGACATTCCTTTTTTATTTAATGAAAAATATTTTGTATGGTAATGCTTTTACTTGGATAGTGTTTTAGATAGGTAGAAAAATATTATTTAATATCGTGTGGTCTCGTATCACTTTTATTTAAACTGTTTTCGTGTTTTATTAGATTTTGAATCATGCTACAATGTGTTGCTTTTGTTTGAATTGTTCTAATATCGAGTTAAAAAAATTAAGATTTCCAATTGATTTGTGTCGTCGTGTTTTGTATAGTTTTAATATATTTTTTTTGGTTTACACCAGAGTATTCATTAGTGACTTAGTGACTAATCGCTTCGCTGATTTGTAGGCACCTCGATGGGTGGGACAGCTGGCTCAGAGATTTAAGGCTGCTACATGCCCAAGACGGGGATCGAACCTCCGACCCTTGGTTAAGGGAGAAAGAGCTCCCTCCGCTCTACCACATCCCTGGATTAGTTTTAATATATATTCGTATTTATATAAATTGGAGGTGAAAAGATTTTTTTTTAACAAGTTTTTATATCTTTAATTATTTTTCTTTCTTTTTTCTATTGCCTCTTAGTGTCGGTCATTATTTCCTGCTGAATAAAATTGCTCCTAAAGTCTAACCTAATCTTACCTTCTAATAATACCAACGCCGCTCACAGTGCTCACAGTCAAAGTGGGAGAATTTTGGGAGAGAGAATATGATTATATATGACCAACGCTGACTGTGAAAGTAGAGGACTTTTATGGGGATAGAATATGGTCGGATTCAGTTCGTGTGATATAAGCAAATCACGTGCGTATTGATCCTGCTTTAGAATTTAGACTCATGCAGAATGAATTTTAGCGAAAAAAATGTAAAAGAGAAAAGGTAGGATTTGAGTAAGATACGAAAGGTTGAACATTTTAATAAATTTGTGGATGGATCGTGTTGAATCATGTTCGTATCGATTTTTATTGTGTTTTGATTTGATCGAATTTGTGTCTAAACAAGGAATTTTTTTATCGTGTGAAAAAATTATATTAAAACTCGACTCGTTATCTTAACCTGTCGTGTCGTGTTCACCCGTTATTATCCATTAACATAATAAATTATTTTGAATTATATATAAGTTAACATATGAGCTCATTTTTAAATACAATTAGTTCCAGTAATTCATTACCATTACCAACTCTCTCATTTAGTAATATTTGTTACGATTAAATTATCATTAAACTATATAAACTTTTTTTAAGTCCCAATAATATATTTTATTTACTTAAATTAGTGGATGTGAACGGGTCTTATCGGGTATTAATGGGTGAAAGGGATCAACACTGACCCGATCCATTAACTATCGTGTCTTATCGGGTTGACACTGATATATTCCAAAATCGTTACGAGTCTACCCATTAACTTATAATTTCGTGTTAATTCGTATCGTATTATCGTATCGTGTCTCATTTTACCAGATCTACATTTTACACATACATATGATAGTAGGGTAACTTATATTTATATTTCTTTATCTTCGTCACTCTAGTCAAGATTCACTGTGAATTATAAGGCTAAGTGTTATTTGGTACTAGGTGGAAAAACGTAATTGCCCAAAAAAAAAAAACTACACAAAGTAATGCAATCCATTACATAGGATAGCCTAAAAATGACGTGTTTTAATTTATATACTGTCTTGGTCTCAAATTAAAGAACTAAAGTATCAATTTTTTTAATAGCAAACTCTAGTCGCTTCTCCTTCAGTCTAATCCTAGCCTCCCTCCCCCTCTCTTCCTCCCCCACGAGAGACGGGGGAGGATTACTTCTTTCTCTATTTTCTTTCTAATAAAATATTTTTGATATATGTAAAATATTTTCTCCTTAACAGTTTTATGTCTCTCTTTTATAAGAGTTTTGTCCCTCCTTTAGTAAGATTGTATATGAGAGATTTCTTACTTAGTTTTTTTTTTGTTATTGACTGATATTATAAATTCGAAATTAAAACAGAATTATTAAATTCAGTAATTACAAAAGTTACAGAAATAAAATAAAATTCAGAAACTTACTTGTAATAGACGGAATTTGCAGAATATATTGATAAATATAAATTAAATCCAAGTACTGTTTAGAACAATCTCTTCAAAGAAAATTTATCCCCTCCAATGCGCTTTAAGGTTTTTGAATAATTGTCTCCCAAGATAGAACGAATTTTCCGAATTAATCAAGTAGCACAACAATGATTAGCACAACAATGATTAATTCTAGCAAACATAAGTCTGTGTTTTCTACTCAACCAGAACAATAATATGCAATGCAGAAATGGGGAAAATAATTTTTTGGAAGAAAATTATTTCTGGAAGAAGGGAATAATTTTTTGGAGAATTTTTTTGAATTTTCTCATCAGTAAAAAATGGAGGGAGAATAGTAATTTATATAGCAAATGGAATGACTATTCGAAAAAACTGTCAAACAGTTAATTTCAGTTTAATTCTTGATTGTTGGAAAAAAACTATTTGACAAAGAGTTAATTAATTAATTTCGTAATTAATTAATTACAACCCATAAAGTTAATTAAATTCCGCCCAAAAATTTAAGGGATTAAGCCCAAGTCCAACCCGAACCGAACCGAACTGAGAAGAGTCGTGCCGGTCAGACGACGCGCGCGCGAGCATGTTGGTTTTTGGCCCAAGCCCAGCACTTGCATAGTGTAGGCCATCTGTAAGGACATCCAAGCCTTAACGGATATTTGGGGTTATTAACTTTTCAAATTCCCACTATTCTTCCTATGTGGGGCAAGAGTAATACACACTGAATTCATTAACTTTCATTTTTTTATGAGCAACTTAGGAGACATATTTATCATTCATAACGTAACGAAATTGGACATGTGAATATACCACGTTTATCTCCTTGCGAAGAAAAATGCGTTTGTATATGGTCCCACAAATATCATAGTGTGAGTCCCATCTAAATTTGAACTCAAAGTTGCTATCCAATATCTATTTTCCAATAATCTCCCACATGAATGATATATCACTATATAAAGCTATGCAAGATGCAGATGCAGACGCATGTTGAGTAAAAGTAAAAATTTATTAAATCAGGAGAAGTAGATCAGTGGCCATGAACTTTCCTTAGTGATATACTATGGATTTACTTGGTTAATCGGTAGACTTCATATCTTTGAACCATCAACCATTTCTGTAAACCTAGACAACAATATTCACACAATAATTCTTAAATACAGTTGGTTCTCACGTTTGTGTTCGTTTTGACCATGAACACCACTTGGTTCCATGACTATTTTAGAGAATTTGTCTTTCATTATTCTCATAGAAGTGGCCCCCTTCTAACTCATGTAGGTGACTTTCATAAAGAGTATCCTGCAAGGTCCCACTTAGACATATTAAAATATGGATGTCATTAAAAACATAAATTATTCTAATTTCGCTGCAGATGTAGATTGTCTCATCTTTGGAATGGATGATTCATATTTATTTATAGGCTTTAGACCCATTCCTCTTGATGATCTTTTAACTTGCTCTCGGTTTAAACCTTTTGTTAGTGGATCCACTATATAATCTTTTGACTTTACATATAATTTCGTTTGAGAGAAGTTGTCTAACTGTATGATGTCGACGACGAATATGTCATGACTTTCTGTTGTACATGTGATTATGTGCCCTTCCAATCGCTAATTTTCTATCACAATGTATACATATTTGAGGCACAAGTTTCGACCAATTTAGAGCATCGTCTAAAAAGTTTCGAAGCCATTCAGCTTGTTCTCCAGCTTTGTCTAGCGCAATGAATTCAGATTCCATTGTCGATCTAGCAATGCACATTTGTTTTGAGGATTTTCAAGATACAGACGTACCTTCAAAGGTAAGCACATACCCCTTTGTAGACTTCGAGTCATTTGTATCAGGTATCCAATTTGCATCGCAATGCCCTTCAAGTACAACCAGATATCTTAAATAGTGCAGTCCATAGTTTCGAGTATATTTTAAATAACCCAAAACTCTCAATATTGCCTTCCAGTGATCTCTCCATTTTTAATTTGCTAAGTGAAGTGTATTTTTTTTTTTTTTTGGGGGGGGGGGGGGGGAGGCTAAAATGTGCACGTGAGTTTTATTTTAGATGGGCCAGAAATATGCATAAGGGTAAAGTGGTAACTTGTGTTGGGATATTATATATATATATATATATATATATATATATATATATATATATATATATATGAGAGAGAGAATGGGTTAATAAAAAATGTTTCAAGTTGTGGTGGCCGGAGTTCAAGGTGCCAGTGGGTTGGGGTCTGGGGACTGTCTTAGTAGGAAGGTTACAAATTGAGGTTTAGTTCGTGAGAGTGAGGTTGGGTGACCGATTTTGGTGGTCAGAGCTAATGTTTGGGGATGGTTATAAGGCAGGAGGGTGGTGGTCCGGCAGGGGGGGGGGGGTCAGGGAGGTATAAGGAAGATGGTAGAGCTAGCTAGTTTTTACGGCGGATTCGAGTGATGAAAGTGGGTTGTAGGATTGTTGTAGATGATGGGTTGGTGGGTTGTTAATGGAGGGATAAGGGTAGGGGTGGTAAACGGACAGATACGGATCAAATGCCATATTTTTCATATCTGTATCCTCTATCGGAATGCACTATTCGTATCCGTACCCGCCCGAATAGTTAAAATAACTATCCATATCCGATCGGATACCTCGGATTAGGATAATATCCGTATTTGTTTACATTGTTTAGCCATCGTAAAACTATTAAAATATCCAATCCAATGAAATCGAATCGAATCCAAATAAATATATAACAAAATTACTACCTCCTAACATCAACAATTATGGCTTCCATAATAATAGTAGCATTCCATAATGATAATATGAATTAAAGCCATCCATACTTTACAACCATACAAGCTTGAATCCATCCACAAAAAAATAATAGTAGCATTCCATAACAGTATAAATAAATATTGATGATGCTAAGATTCAGCACCACCAGATAAGTGATGATGAGCTCAAACAGTAATAACAATGGCAGCCATAAAGACGTATATGTGTAAGTGTATAGAAGGGGATGAGTATAAGAGGAGTAAGACGATGATGTATAGTGGTTCAGTCAATTAGGCCTACATCCACTATGAGTGTGTGATCCACTAAGTATGGTCACTAATGGCCTTGGATACAATGCACATAAGCTCCCTCTCTCTCTCTACTGTGTGTACAAGCAGAGTTTTAGCTAGGGTTATAATTATCCATCCATTTTCAGGGTTATAGGTGACAAGTATATAGAGGTCTTGGGGGGAGTAGTGTACCCCCCAAGCATGCATGGTTCATGTGAGCTATGATCTAGCCAATCCCTTGCTGACAGCTGGAGGTGCCACCTGTGATTAATGATCAAATAATATTCCCTCACGTGAGGGGTTGATATTGTTATAACAGTCTTCCATGTGCCATATGAGTCCCACGCGCACTGTTCCATGCATCTCCCAAATCACGCACTGTGTTGACATCACCCTCGGCCTATGATATGAGGCCGAGGGCAAGGTTCCTGCTGGTAGTGAGCCTAGCCTAATTTGGTCCTCGTACTGTCGTACCCTCGTAGGGTCATCCAGGACATGATGAGGGGTCGGCCCCTTGGAGGGTCGTCTGGACATCATGAGGGGTCGGCCCCTTGGAGGGTCGTCTGAACATGATGAGGGGTCGGCCCCTTGGAGGATCATCTAGAGATGATGAGGGGTCAGCCCCTTGAAGGGTCGTCTGAACATAATGAGGGGTTGGCCCCTTGGAGGGTCGTCTGATATTGGTTGAGAGATCATCTTGGCCTTGTCCAGGTGGAGGACGCCCTCGGCCTGACCGAGGGTATATCAATCGCCCCCAGCCCTTAGCCATCGATGTTATTGAGATGGCTGAGGGATAGTGCTGCTTTTGAGATAAGTGGATGATTAGTTTGATGAGTGACACCTGTCAAGATGATTTAACACCTCGGCAGATATCCATCATCATTTCAGTTTCCCAGATGTGGCGGCTACACACTTTGCTCGGGACTTTGTGCCCTAATAATACATTTCCTCGTGGGTTGTGCCTTATATTGATTATTGGGCCCACTTGTAACAAGGTATATAAAGGTTTTTTTGAAGCATTTTCTTTTCTTCTTCGCGCCCAAGCCTTCTCTCTCTAGTTTCTCAATAGTCTAAAACCGCCATTTCTGCAACTTCAACATTTCGAGCTTGGGAGTCTCGCTATTCTTTCTCAGGTAATCTTTCTGCCCTAGTTCCCTCTTTATCTTCCCTTGTTGTTTTCTTTCTTGCTTTAGTCTTGTAGGACTCAGTTTTTCTTTGGCTATTTTATACCCTTCTGGCGTTCTTCTCCGGCGAGTTGTTCTTGAGTGTTCAAACCTAAAAAGCTTTTCATTTCCTTAGGTTTGATCTAAGAGTCAAACTTAGTCAACTGTAATCTTGTTTATAGTTAGCTTAGCGAAAGTCATTAAAGTGTAAGGTCTTCCCCTTAATGCTTAGGAGGCTTTATGATTTAGTCGAGGAATTCCCATCCCTGAGAGAGAAGTTCTTCGTAGAGATTAGGTAAATAGAGGAGGAGGATAAGAGAAGACGAGGGGCCGATCCTAATTCGATACGACCCATTTTTCCCATTCCATTAGCCACAATAATACCCCCTGAGTCCTGCGGGTCATCTTTTCGTCGAGATGAGAGTCAATCGTACGAGGAGGAAATGGATCAGAGAGTATCATCACCGACAGGTGCTGGTCCTTTCGGGAGGGGAGAGACATCCACTCTTAGCCTAAATTGACAGGTCGAGGGCACAAAACCTTCTGAGGCTGTCCCTGTAACAGCCCTGTCCCTTCTTGCATTTAAAGTAGCCTTTCTAGATGGCCCTTCAGAGGCTGGGGGATCCGGGAACGAGAGAGATGAGGATGACAGTGAGGGTTCTTCCGATGATGATGATAGTCAAGTCCATACTTCAAGTGCCTCGACTTATGTATCGTCAATTAAAGACCGTGATCTCTTAGTATGGAGGCATATCTTTGGCATACAACCCAATATAAGTATGAGGGTCCCAACTGAATCCGAGAGAGTCTGTGAGGGTGATGAGGGAGAGATTGTTGTCTATGAGCAGATGCTAAGGGTAGGCGTTAGGTTCCCTCTACACCCTTCTGTAGTCAACATGTTGTCTTCCCTTGGGGTTTCCCTTTATCAACTTCCTCCCAACTCGTGGAGGACTATCCTTGGCTACATATCGCTTTGGAAGAATTCATTTACCGACGAGCCCTCGACCGATGTGTTCCTTGCCTGCTATAACATCACATCATCATCCAAACAGCCTGGGTATTTCCATTTGGGGGCTAGGAAGTCTGACAAAACGCTTCTCCACGTGGCTCAGACTTCCAATCATGACTGGAAGAAAATATTTTTCTTTATCTTCGGGGATTAGGAATTCCTCACCGAGGGCGAGCCCATGGAAGATGGTCCGAGGGTACCCAGGGTATGGTCCAATCCCTCAGTGAAAGCGTGCTCAGACCCCAGACTTATCTTGGAGGAGAGGGTCATTGTTGACTACCTGAGGGAGCAAGGGAGAGAGGGAGAACTTGCCAAGTTTGAAGATTTGATGACCCCTCGTTCCCTCAAAAAATTCGGTCTGAGGGTCGGCCCCCTGACAGAACTATGTGAGTGGTTTTTTGCTCAATTTTTTTATTTTTCCAAGTGTTTCATCTTTGTCTCTGCATCTTTCTGATATGTCGTCTCTTTTTCAGGTCATACTTCGAATATTTCTGACCAACTTTAGGAGATGACTACCCCAAGCTTGCTATTTGGTCTGGGCAAGAAAAATGGAAAAGAGCCTCAGTAGCCTCTGAGGAAGACAAAGGCTATGGGTTTGACACATGTTTAGCCGACTATCGACAGTCATAAAAGGAAAGAGCCAGAAGTTCCTGTTGATCCTCGACCGAATTCTAGGACGAGGGCGAGGGTGGAGACGTCTGAGGGGACTGGCTCCTCTTCCAGTATGGGGGCTTATTGGTCTCAAAATTTGACATTTTTGAAGGCATAACCATCTTACCTCATAGCCAACCTGAGGGCAGACAAGGCTTCCATGTTCTCTGCTCCCTCGGCTGCTGATTACAACTTTTTATCAAAGATGCCCCCTGCCAAGGTGTATGATTACGGTATGCATACTCTGGCCCATGTACTTATTTTTACTTCATTTCCTCAGTCAAATTTTCACTAACTGTTCCCTCGGCCCCTCACTAAGTGCCTACTTTTGTGAAGACTGTTTGTGCCTTCACGCCGGCCACCAAATGGATGCTTGAGAATCAATAAAAATTTCACGAAGCTGAGAAACCTATCCAGCACGAGGCTGAGCTGTAAACCGAGCTTGAGACTGCTCGGGCCACATTAGAGAGTGCCAGGACTGAGCACATTAGGGTCTTGGATGAGCTTACGAGGCAGCACGATGCAAACTTGAAGGCGAAGGATGACCTCTTCAAGGCAAAGGAAGAAGCCCTGAACGCTTATTTCAAGAGCGAGCTAGCTAAGGCAGTGAAGAGGGCCGAGGCTGATACAGTGGAAGCTTACAAACTCTCAGACAAGTTTCAAGGCTTCAGTCTTGAGTACTTGGAGAGGGGGATCAGGACGGCCAGTCGGTGGGTCGTCAATAAGTTCGCTGATGCCGTGTCTTCAGTTCGCCCCTATCTTGAGGTAGTTTAATTGGACGACCCACTGATTGCTGAGGCTCTGGCCCACGTGGAGTCTCACGTGAACGTTGAAGGCACCGGCACTTCCGAAGATCGGCCTGTCTTGGTTACTGAGGAGATTCCTCTTATCGGCGTTGAATCCTTACCCTCCGATGTTGTTCAATAGGGTGGCTGTCTGTAGCCCATACCCTCTTCATGTAACAAATATTCTTGTATTTTATTTTTGTTGGACAAACATCTATAATACTTTATAATATAATGCCTTTTCCTGTCTTTCTATATGATTTGACTTGGCTATTGTGTTCACCCATCTTACAAGTCCATCCTCGTCTTTCTTGAGGGTGAATGGGGGGTCGTCCCCACCATTGACCCTCATTATAGTCGAGGGTGGTTTCCCACTAATTTAATGATGTTATAAATTAAGTCCCCCCTCGTCTTTCTTGAGGGTGAATGGGGGTCGTCCCCACCATTGACCCTCATTATGGCCAAGGGTGATTTCCTCACCAATTTAATGATGTTATAAATAAAGTCCCCCCTCGTCTTTTTTGAGAGTGAATGGGGGTCGTCCCCACCATTGACCCTCATTATAGCCGAGGGTGATTTCCGTACCAATTTAATGATGTTATAAATAAAGTCCCCTCTCGTCTTTATTGAGGGTGAATGGGGGGTCGTCCCCACCATTGACCCTCATTATAGCCGAGGGTGGTTGCCTCACCAATTTAATAATTTTATAAATAAAGTCCCCTCTCGTCTTTCTTGAAGGTGAATGGGGGGTCGTCCCCACCATTGACCCTCATTATAGCCGAGGGTGATTTCCTCACCAATTTAATGATGTTATAAATAAAGTCCCCCTCGTCTTTCTTGAGGGTGAATGGGGGGTCGTCCCCACCATTGACCCTCATTATAGCCGAGGGTTATTTCCTCACCAATTTAATGATGTTATAAATAAAGTCCCCCTCGTCTTTCTTGAGGGTGAATGGGGGGTCGTCCCCACCATTGACCCTCATTATAGCCGAGGGTGATTTCCTCACCAATTTAATGATGTTACAAATTAAGTCCCCCCTCGTCTTTCTTGTGGGTGAATGGGGGGTCGTGCCCACCATTGACCCTCATTATAGTCGAGGGTGATTTCCTCACCAATTTAATGATGTTATAAATAAAGTCCCCCCTCGTCTTTCTTGAGGGTGAATGGGGGGTCGTCCCCACCATTGACCCTCATTATAGCCGAGGGTGGTTTCCTCACCAATTTAATGATGTTATAAATAAAGTCCCCCTCGTCTTTCTTGCGGGTGAATGGGGGGTCGTCCCCACCATTGACCCTCATTATAGCCGAGGGTGATTTCCTCACCAATTTAATGATGTTATAAATAAAGTCCCCCCTCGTCTTTCTTGAGGGTGAATGGGGGGTCGTCCCCACCATTGGCCCTCATTATAGCCGAGGGTGATTTCCTCACTAATTTAATGATGTTATAAATAAAGTCTCCCCTCGTCTTTCTTGCGGGTGAGTGGGTGGTCGTCCCCACCATTGAACCTCATTATAGCCGAGGGTGATTTCCTCACCAATTTAATGATGTTATATATAAAGTCCCCCTCGTCTTTCTTGAGGGTGAATGGGGGGTCGTCCCCACCATTGACCCTCATTATAGCTGAGGGTGATTTCCTCACCAATTTTATGATGTTATAAATAAAGTCCTCCCTTGTATTTCTTGAGGGTGAATGGGGGGTCGTCCCCACTATTGACCCTTATTATAGCCGAGGGTGGCTGCCTCACCAATTTAATGATGTTATAAATAAAGTCCCCCCTCGTCTTTCTTGAGGGTGAATGGGGGGTCATCCCCACAATTGACCCTCATTATAGCCGAGGGGAGTTGCTACCAAGGATAACCCCAATTATACTAGAATTAACGAACACAAGATGAGGGACCAATATGAAATTCTCATTAACATTCCAAGTGTTATGATGGGGCAATATATTCATTACAACTGTAATCTGATAGGACATTACAACATTATTGATAGTATTTCTTCAGATGATCTGGATTCCACGGGTTCGAAAAGGGTTCCCCTTCAAGGTTTTCCAGCTTATAGGTTCCAGGGACAACTTCATCAATGACCCTATATGGGGCGTGCTAATTTGGGTGGAGCTTGTTAGGCTTTTGCCAAGTATTTTTGAGGAATAAGTCGCTTATTGTGATTGGCCTTTGCTTCACCCTTTGGTTGTAAAACCTGGCAGTCCTCTGCCGGTAGGCAGCTTGCCTTATCTCAGCGTCTTCCCTCCTATCCTCGATCAAGTCTAAGTCAAGTCTCCTTTCTTCCATATTCCTCTGGGGGTCATACATTTGGACCATATGAGTAGAAAACCCAATCTCGGTGGGGATGACGGCTTTCGAGCCATACGTTAGCATGAACGGGGTTTCCCCGGTAGGTGTCTTTACTGTCGTCCTATAGGCCCACGGTACAACGTACAACTCCTCAACCCATCTTCCTTTTGCCTCCTCGAGTTTTTTATTGATCCTATCTAGGATTATTCTGTTTGTAACTTCCGTTTTCCCATTGGCTTGAGGTCGGCCTGGGGTAGAGAAGAATTATTTGATACTCACCCTTTCACAGTACTTCTTCAGAGATGTATTCTTGAATTGAGTCCCGTTATTCGAGATGAGGGTGTTGGGGAGACCATATCTTCATATAATGTTTTCAAGATAAACTGGAAGATCTTCTTCTCTGTGATCGTTACCATCGGCTCCGCCTCCACCCATTTTGGAAAATAGTCAATTGCCACGATCAAGTATCGGTAGTCATTAACGTCCCTAGGCAAATCTCATACTAGATCGATTCCCCATACTACGAATGGCCATGGGGATGTAATGGAGGTAAGGGGCTGATGGGGCTGGTGAGGGATTGTGGAAAATCTTTGACATTTATTGCACTTTTTTACGTATGCCGTGGCGTCTTTCCCCAGGGTCGACCACCAGTATCCTTGGGTTACTATCCTCTTTTCTAACGATCTGTCCCTAATGTGGTTTGAGCATGACCCCTCGTGCACATCCTGCAGAATGCGAGGGACCTCAAACGGGTGCACACATCTGAGCAAGGGGAGAAAGAACCCATTTTTATACAAGGTGTCTCCGATGACAGTGAATTTCACAGCTCTGCATCTCAACTTCTTGCTTTCTTATTTTGCCTCCGGTATCTCCCCCTCTTTAATGTATATGATTAGAGGGTCCATCCACGAAGCTTCCTTATCGATGTTTAAGAAAAAGCCAGGTGTTCCCTCTTCTTTTTTTATCGTTGGTCATATCAAAATTTCTACTAGGACTATCCTCCTGACTTTTGCCCTAGTTGCTGAGGCCAGCCTAGCAAGTGCATCGACTCGAACATTGTCATACCTAGGTATCCTCTTCAACTTTACCTCTCTGAAGCTCTTTAATAGTGTCCTTAATCTTCTAGATATTTGGTCGTTCTCTTATCCTTAGCCTCGTAGGCTCCTAGTATCTGATTCACCACTAGTCTTGAATTACTATAGACCACAATATGGTCGGCACTAAGGGATTTAGCCAAGGAGAGGCCTGCTATCAGGGCCTCATATTCAGACTCATTATTGGAGGCTTTGTAGTTGAACGTTAGGGAGTACTCAATGTCTCTTCTATTGGGTGCTGTTATAATTAATCCTGCCCCACTTCCGTTTTCGCAAGAGGACCCGTCAACGAAGAGGTTCCACACGGTATTTTCTTCTGAGAAATTTCCCTCGGCGAGGGACCCCTATTTAAAGAGATATCTTCCCTCTTCATTTTATGTCACTTTTTCTCTAGCGGTGCTTGTGTTAGCCTTTTCTGCGGATGGGTCAACAATTCAGCCCTGTCGTGTATCTCTCTCTTCGAGGCTCTCATCTTCAGCCTCATCATCTTCCCAAGTAAATTCATCCACGAAATCTGCTAATGCTTGACCCTTAATGGACACCCTAGGTTGGTATATAATGTCAAACTCCCCCAACTCTATGGCCCAGGCCATTAGCCTCTTCGATTTTTCTGGTTTATGTAAGACCTATCTGAGAGGAGAGTCGGTGAGGATGACCATTGTATGGGACTGGAAGTACGGCTTCATCTTTCTTGATGCATGGATCAAGTCATATGCTAACTTCTCCATCCTTGGCTATCTTTGCTCTGCCCCCTGAAGTGCCTTACTATTGAAATACACAGGTTTCTGTACTCCGTCCTCTTCTCTCACAATGGCTGCGCTAATGGATGATTCTGAGACGACTAGGCATATAGCCGTTGGCCTTACACTAGTTGTGACAAAAGTAAGGGAGACCCTATGTATGACTTTAGCTCCTTGAAAGCCTGATCACACTCTTCGCTCCATTCAAAGGCCTTTCTG
The DNA here is from genome assembly GCA_949130495.1 of Sambucus nigra. NCBI lineage: Eukaryota > Viridiplantae > Streptophyta > Magnoliopsida > Dipsacales > Adoxaceae > Sambucus > Sambucus nigra. The sequence continues at coordinate 370,393,861 of OX422210.1, read as the reverse complement.
AGGATTTTGAAAAATGGTAAACACCTGTCTGTGCCTTTGAACGTCTTTGATGGTCTCCGGGGTCCTCATTTCTATGAGGGCCTTTATCTTTTCAGGATTGGCCTCGATGCCTCTTTGGTTGACAATGAACCCCAAGAACTTCCCTGCTCTGACCCCGAAGACACATTTGGCCAGGTTGAGCTTTATTCGGTACTTGTCCATTGTGTTAAAGGTCCTCCCGAGGTTAGTCACATGATCCTCGGTCTTTAAGCTCTTGGTCAGCATGTCATCTACATAAACCTTTATAGACTTCCTAATTTGGTCTTCAAATATTTTATTCACAAGGCGCTGATACGTTTCCCCTCCATTTTTTAGGCCAAAGGGTATGACCCTATAACGGTATGTACCCTTGTCGATAATGAAGGTTATTTTCTCTGAGTCTTCAGGGTTCATGAAGATCTAGTTGTACCCTGAATAGGCATCCATGAAGCTCATGAGCTCATGGCTTACGGTAGCGTCTACCATCTGATCAATGCGGGGGAGTGGGAATCTATCTTTGGGATAATATTTATTAAGGTTTGTGAAGTATACGCACATCCTGTACTTCCCGTTGGCTTTTGGGACTATGACTGCGTTAGACATCCATTCGGGATAGATGACCTCCCTAATAAACTCTGCATCTTCTAGCTTCTTGACCTCATCCCTAATGACCTCATACTTCTCCCGAGAATAAATTCTCCTCTTCTGCTTTACTGGCTTTGCACCCTCTACCACGTTGAGCTTGTGGCTCATAATTTCGAGGTTGATCCTCGGCATATCTGCATGACTCCATGTAAAGACACTCTGTCTTCTCCTTAGCAGCTTGATGATGTCTTCTTTTATGTCTATCTTCAGAGCTGTGTCGACTTGGACGAGTTTTTTCGACTCATCCTCATTGAGGATGATGGATTCTACCTCTTCCGTGGCTTCTTCTTTCTTAAGTTTTTTCTCATCCCTGGGGTCAAGGGTGTCAATATTGTAAGTGGTTGTTACCTTCTTGTGCGCCTCTCTTTTTTCGACGGAGTTGAAGTAACATTCCCGTGCCGTCGTCTGGTCTCCTCGAACTTCCCCTACCTCATAAGGGGTCAGGAATTTGATCATCTGATGAACCATAGACGACACAGCCTCAAACCCCTTCAGGTCTACTTGCCCCAGTATAATAGTGTAGGCCGAGAAGACATATTTATCCATCACAAAGAAGCTGACCTTCTTGGTAATCCATCTTGACCACTCGTCCCCCATCCTAACATCGGCCTCATACACTCCTAGAGGATGAACTTTTTCCCCACTGAACCCAATCAATGAGTAATGGTATGGGACGAGTCTAGCACGACTGAGGCCTAAGGCTTTGAAGCACGACCAAAACATCACATCTGCAGAGCTACCCCCATCTACCAAGATCCTTGGCACCTGACATCCGTGCACCCTAGTAGTGATGACTAGACGGTCATCATGCGGGGCTAAGAGGCCTTTGAAGTCTATTCTTGAGAGTCCCACTATCAGAGTATCCATATCAACCTTTTTTCTCTTTTCTGACTTTGCCTCAACAGAGGTTGAGTGCACAACCTTTGTCACTGCCTTGGCTTCAGCTACATGGGCCTTCTTGTCTGCGACCTCTGACCCTCCTCCTGCTAGTCCTCTGAAGATCATCCCAATACCGAGTGATATCATATCAAGTCTCTTTACAGGGCCGTGGTCATCTTTCGGCGGGAGGTCAGGGTCGTCCTCATCATCTGAAGGGTCGTCCCTTCAGTTTGGAGGATCTTCTCGGCATGCATCACCTCTCTTATTTTTGGGGTCAACCCCTCGACCCCTCTTGAAGGCACCTTTGTCAATGGACTCCTGATGCTTCCCTTTTTTTAGCATCTTCTAGATTTCATCTTTTAGAGAAAAACACTTCTCGGTGACATGGCCATGGTCTTGGTGAAATTCACACCACAGATTCTTGTTCCTCTTGTGGGGGGCTACCCTCAGCTTCTCAGGCCACTTCAAGGACTGGCCACTTTTTATCTCATTCAGGATATGCTCACAGCTGACCATCAAATGGGTGTAATCAACGAATTTTTCATTTGTAGACCTCTTTTTCCCCTCTTTATTCTTTTTTTGGTACTTGCCCCCACTGGTGCCTCCTTTTTCGTCTTCGTATTTTGCTGCCATCTCCTCTTCGGTGTTCATCACCTTTCCTGCCGTTGACAACAATTCAACCATCGTCCTAAGAGGGTCTTCAGCAAGCTTCCATAGCAGGTTCCCCTTCTGGAGTCCTCCAATGAGCGTTGTCATGGCTATGCTTTCCTCATAGTCTTTGACCTTTAACTTTTCTTTGTTAAATCTGGCTATGTAGTCTCTCAGACTCTCATTCTTCCCCTGCTTATCATAGAGCAGGTGTGTGGTCTTCTTCTGTGGCCTCAATCTAAAGAAAAAGTTATGGATAAATCGGTCTTCTAAATGCTTAAAGTTTTCAATGGAGTTCTTTGGAAGAGACATATACCAGACATGTGCATCCCCAGTCAGAGTGCCAGAAAAGGCACGGTACCTCATCTCATCTGAGATAGAGTATATGTCTGTCGCTGATTGGTACATATTAATATGGTGGACCGGGTTAGTGCTCCCGTTGTACCGGGGGTGACCGTTGGTTGCTTGAACTTGGTTGGCGTAGGGAAGTTGACTATCTTTACCACAAAGGGTGAGCCTATGGAGTATCCTCTCTGAAGAGGGTCCCGGATCTTCAGAATATCACCAATTTTATCTTTCAACCTTTGGATCAAGTCGTTCCAGGGCCTCGTAGGGTCGTCTTGACCAATGTTATCCCTTGCCGCCTCTTTGAGGTGAGTGGAAGGTTCCGCTACAGCAGGTCTGTGTCGGCTATTTACTTCTCCCTGACCGTCGTCCCGTCTATGGGGTCATCCCCCATGGGGCCAGCCATCTTCTACCTCCCTTCTGGACCTCGCTACACTTCTCGACCGGGATAATTTTTCTCGCAAGTCATTTACTGGGCCTAGACTCTCAAAGTTCGATCCTCTTCTCAGACGATCGAAAGAAGATCCCCTCGAGCGATCGTCAGGATTTTTCCTTCCACACTTCCCTCTGCTCTCCTGGAGAGGTCGTACAGTATTGTTGGAGACCTCATACGGCTCCCAGCACTCTATGGGGGCCTCCTCTCCCTCCAGATCATCATACCTCTCTTCTGGTAAAGGGTTTCCTTGCCTCCCCAGGCGTAGACACCGGGGGTCAGCAACATCCCTCCACCGCTGAGGAGGCGGCAAGTCTTTGCGTGGTGCCTGGGGTGGTCCCCTGGACTCATGCTGCCATGGAGCTTCCGCTGGAGTAATCATCTCCGGTGAGACTCCCAGTGGTCATAATATGTTTTGACTAAGAGATGTGAACTGCTCCTGCATAATCTGCTGGCTTGCTTCCAGAGACTTTAAGGCGACCGCCACATCAGCCATCTCAGACTGAGCTGGTGGTTGACTGGAACTGGGTCCTACTCCACTATCCAGTGGAGGAAGAGGTGGTGGTGGCATCTCCAGTGCCATATGCTTGAGCTATGAAGATTCGATCTGATGAAAAGACTGGTGAGCTTGATAACCTTAATGGGTCTCTTTCAATGGTGAAATGGCTCCACACGAATGGGGAGGACTGGCTCACCACCAGAGTGCCCGGTGAGGTCAAGTTGTATCACGGAAGAACTGTCTTCTCACTCCCACAGACGACGCCAAACTGATTATGCTAAGATTAAGCACCACCAGATAAGTGATGATGAGCTCAAACAGTAATAACAATGGCAGACATAAAGACGCATATGTGTAAGTGCATAAAAGGGGATGAGTATAAGAGGAGTAGGCCGATGATGTATAGTGGTTCAGCCAATTAGGCCTACATCCACTGTGAGTGTGTGATCCACTATGTATGGGCACTAATGGCCTTGGATACAATGCACATAAGCTCCCCCTCTCTCTCTCTCTCTACTGTGTGTACAAGAAGAGTTTTATCTAGGGTTACAATTATCCATCCATTTGCAGGGTTGTAGGTGACAAGTATATATAGGTCTTGGGGGGAGTAGTGTACCCCCCAAGCATGCATGGTGCATGTGAGCTATGATCTAGCCAATCCCCTGCTGATACCTGGAGGTGCCACCTGTGATTAATGATGACATAATATTACCTCATGTGAGGGGTTGATAATGTTATAATGGTCTTCCACATGGCATATGAGTCCCACGCGTCTCCCAAACCACGCGCTGTGATGACGTCACCCTCGGACTATGATATGTGGCCGAGGGTAAAGTTCCTGCTGGCAGTGAGCCTGGCCTAATTTGGGCCTCGTATTGTTGTACCCTCGTAGGGTCGTCCAGGACATGATGAGGGGTCGGCCCCTTGGAGGGTCGTCTGGACAAGATGAGGGGTCGTCCCCTTGGAGGGTCGTATGGATATGATGAGGGGTCGGCCCCTTGAAGGGTCGTCTGAACATAATGAGGGGTCGGCCCCTTGGAGGGTCGTCTGATATTGGTTGAGAGATCATCTTGACCTCGTCCAAGTGGAGGACGCCCTCGGCCTGGCCGAGGGTATATAAAATATGCACCTTTTAGATTAAATCAAATTTATTAAGAATGATAACCTCATGGACCTTTTAGTCTTCAAAACATATTTTTATTTTTATTTTAATAAATATATATTTTTATTTTGTATATAATATACCTGTTGTTAACTTCATTTCTCATCATAATCAAGACCGTCTCTTTACTTTTTTGTTTATCTCCTACATTTATTTAAAATTGATTATGGGAAATTGGAGAGTCCAAAAATTCTGAAAGTAGAACCACGGATTTCTGACATATAGAGGAAGAGGCACAAAAAATTTCAAGCCATTTGGAGATCCTTTGTTCCGCCTACTTCACGCATCTTTACAAAACAGTGATTCACGAAGCTAATCTAACAACATATTAGATTTAGAATCGAATCAAGAACGGATCAAGAAGTTGAATTAAATTTTCAAAAAAAAAATATATATATATATAAAACCTGATATAATACTTTTGGATTCATGGATATGAATGTTTGGGGATAAAATCAATTCAAGAACACACGATTTCATCTGCCCAAACAAATGGACGACACGTCATAGTATTTACTTTTTAGAGCCATAACTTGAGAACCATTAATCGGATGGGGTTGAAATTTATTCTACTCGTTAGAGATGCCAAAATATATAAAAATCCCGAAAGATCTTATTTTGATGCTGTTAAGATTTTTGAAAAAAAATCATTTCAATTGTTGTGGCTGTCACATCATTAAATTTACGACACGGATCGGTGCAACACGAAAGAGATCAAATCTCTATGGTTCAAGCTAAAGGAATTGCAAAGGTATAAGATCTTGAATCTCCTTTGTAGATACACTATAATTAATTTTTTTAAATCCAATTATCATATTAATCAAATGATCTAGTATTTTATATTAAGTCCTCCAGCAATTGGTATTAGAGCAGGATTTTGATTTACATGATAATTGATAAATCCATGTTGTTCATCAAAATCTATTTAAACGATTTAGTTTTAATCTTGAATGAATGTTATATTTAGGATCTAATTTTTTTCTGCAGAGATTCATTAGTTTCGTCCCTCCATTATGGTCCGATTCATATTTATTAATTTTATATGATTGGATCCTACGATAGTTTATGCGTAGTTATTTTTTTTGTCTTTGATCGGGTTGTAATAATCAATTTTTAATTTTAGATCATTAGATCTAGTTGTAATTATTACATGTAATTTTTTTCGTTTGTCGGAATCTACATCGATTGATGAGCCGGACACCAAAGCCAATTTTAGGGACGAATGAGATTTGTCGGATAACAATTTGGAAATCTTTGGTGGAATCTTATTGTGTTGTAAAGGACCATGGGAATGTGAGTTAGTGATTATGACATCACATGAAAGTGTCACGATACACTTCATAGTCAAACTAGGTGTGGTGGTGACATGGTGCGGTTATGTGTTATTTTGGCACGAGCAATCTCCCAGAGTATTTTAGTAGTGGTGGCATAGTATGGTAAACTTCAACTCAGTCTAGGTTTCCTACTTGGTATGATTCCTTGCATGGGAAGGATTCTTTGAGTCAATTATTAAATGAGATAAGGAATTAAAGACCATTATTGAAGAGGGACCTATTTTAGTTTCCTTATTATTTATGGATTGTATCTCTTGCTTTTCTTATTTTTTTTATTGTGGTTCTTATTTGATATTTATGTTTTATTTAATGGCGTGTTAAAATTAATTAATTTTAGCAGACCCATTAAATTAAACAACATGGACAAATATTATTGGACCCGCCTTTAGATCATGGTTTTCTTGAAAAATAATATTTTTGGTGGTTCATTTTTAAACTTATTAAATATAAAGGGTTTTGTTTACTACTCAAATTAAATTTAATATCTAGAATTATTTTAATTTAAAATAATTTAATTATTTTTGGATAATTAAAATAAGGAAATTGGTTATCTTAATTTGAATAAAAAAATTGGAAAATCCCATTATTTTAATTGGACAATTTGAAATTGAACAGTCTCCATGGTTATATGTTTAATTAATTTTTTTTAAAATTATGGGTTTTCAATTTGGAATTACAAAATATAAATTAAATTTATGGATTTATTTTGTGAATATAAGGTAATTTAGAATTTATATTTATTACACACATTTTAGATGCGTGAAAATTTGGGCAATCATAAATTTTGATGTTCATCAGCTGTCCTGTATTTTTAAATCATTAACATTAAACTTCATTTTTTGAAAACCCTCACAAAAGTTTTAAACTATTAAGTGGGAGAGGGATCTTTTCACAAACAAATCTCACGGTCTCCACCAACGGTTTATAGGTTTTTAATAACGAGTAGGTCCTCTAAAGAGGAATACTAATTATTGTGCTAACCAGTGCAAATTTCTTTACGATAATTTTAGGCTCATATTCATATGGGTGTCCCCCAATGGAGGAGTCCATGTGATATGGGATAGTTTAAATTTAGTTGGTGGTATACACTTGGACATAAAATTATAGTAGGTCCTCCAAATAGGAATTCTATTATTTTGTGTGACCAAAGTGTTAGCTATTCATTTTATTTGACATAACCCTTACTTAGATGGTAAAATTAGAGGGATTGGTCTGCCTAATGTGATTATGTATAGTAGGTTCTCCAAAGAAGAATTCTATTCAAATGGTAAGTGGGATGCAGCGGAATTCTTTTTAAATGGTAGAGGGAACCAACTTTAAATTGAATTCAAAGTTAATTGCTTGTCATAATATGTTCTTTATTATGTGATTCTCTAGTTTTAAATGGTAACTCCAACATCCACTTATTTCATACTCAGTTTTATATACCTTATGGTAATAATTAAAAGGGTTGAATTCAAATTGGACATGGTGTTGACAATAGAGAAATGCATATATGTATTTTCTCAGTGTTTGTCTTGAATAGTCACATTATAAGATTTTTGTAAGGAAATATGGAATATAAGTGGAAAAGATTAAAAGGGTATGACATAATATGACTTGTTCATTAAGATAGATATATTATGACATTAGTATTAATCAGTGTCCATTGCCTATAATATGATGATTATCTCACATCTAATGTTTGATAATTAGGGCATATGGTTGAAAAAGTACCACTTAAGTTGTTTAATTCAAAATTAACCAGTATAAATGGCTCCGAACAGTTTTTTTAAAGAAACTCTTTTCTTCAAACATTTATCTAACACAAGATGTGTAAAAAGAAACTATGAACGAGATATTTCAGGTATTATGTAGCCAAGTTTTGAAATCCAAAACTAAAATAGTTTTAAATCACCACGACAATAGATGGTGATGAGAGGAAGATTAAGTACTCAAGTGTACAAATATTTTTAGCGTGGTAAAACCCCACCCAATTGGAAAAATATCCACGGAGGTCTCTACACCTCAAAACAAAAATCCACTAAAATAGACTAACAGATTACAAACTGTTTAACAATCTAAACACACAATGAGACCTAATCAAAGTTCAAAAAATATACCATCTCCTTTGGATTATTCTGACTTCTCCCAAGGCTATGATGTTATAGATGTGCTCTCAACTTTGTAACTCCACTCCTTTAAGCTTTACGTCGAATCTTAAACTCCAAAATCTCTCTACCAACACGTTTTAGTGTTCTAATTTTCTATTGTTGTGATGTGATGTGCCTAACACATGCTTGCAACTCACACACATTTATTACAGACATAATGAGAATCAAATTACAAATAGATTTCTAATATGCAACAGAAATTTCTAAAATCAGTTTGATCAAAACTCTCAGGCTTTTTGATATTTATATTTACCCACAGATCAAGAGGGAATCTTGCTATATAAAAGAGCCAAGATCATAGACACTTTCTTTATTTGAAAATGTAGAAATATTTCACAAAATGTGGAATATATGAAAGTGTAAATACCTAATCATGATCTAAACTAGATCTAAGTCTAGATATTCTCAGAAACTGAAATCATGAAATATTTTGTTGGTTTACATTTTGAAAGCAACATAAACGTTTTACAAAATAGCCAACAAATTAAAGATTTATCCAAAGAAGAAATCAAACTCAGTAATATCTACGTGATATGTATCATAGAGTATCAAATCTCAACTTTCTATGAACGAAATGAGATTAGAACTACGTGAGTTTGTTGGACAAGAGATTAAGAACTAGAGAGGATGGATCTTCTCAAATCTCAAACTAACTGAGAGTTAGGTTAGGGTGTTATTTCCCCCCCCCCCTCTCTCTCCCTCTCTTTATTATATCTTTCTTCTCTCTGAGGTTAAAGTGATCTAAAGATTGTAAACGTTGCACATATAAGTCCTATTTATACTAGAGCATGGAAGGCTCTAGAAGGACAAAGAAAATCAATGATCGGGATTGAAAGTAAATGATCGAAGTAAATCTAATGGCTGACGATGCACTGCTTTTGAACATACTCTTATTGGTTTAAAAGGGTTAACTCATGGATCACTTTAGAAGACATGTAGACCATTGATAAAAGTGGTCCAACGGTGTAACTAAGGTCTCAGATATGTGAGGTAAAAAAAACACAAATCTAACCATTATAATACAAACACGTGTAAGGATAAGATTAACTGAAAAACACGTGTTTTAGATGTTGAAAGAATTCAATTTTCCAACATAATATTATCTAGCGCTTTTGGATTTTACCCAAGATAATTTTTACTCACTTATGAAAATTATAAAACAGAACCAAAACTTTATAAAATTCAATTTAAATGTTCAAAAATTCCAAAAATTATTTAAAATATCCCAAAAAATTGTAGAAAATCATTTTGATGGGATTTAACTCACACACATCCATATTATGAAGAATGCAACACATAAATCCAATCCTAGGTGAATGTGTTGGTGTTCTACCTTTTGTAACTTTAGAGGAATTCAAATATAGAGTCTGAAGGAATTTTAGTAGTCTAGGATATGACTTAATTTTGTCATTATTTCAAAACTAGATGAGCACCTATATAATATAGACTCAAGTGAGTCAAAGATATAGGGTGCTTCAATCTCCTCCTTTGGAAATATGAGAAAAAATCTCCTTTGAGTCATCGAGGACTCGTACGGATACAAACTAAATAAGGAAAACCTATTCCTATACAAAAATTCTATCTACCCAATATCATAGAAAAAGGAAAATTACATAACTCAACTAGTTACAGATCAGTACCCTATCAAAATTTTATTGTAAATGAAGGTACTGAGTCCTGAAAATAAGATAACTAAGATCAAGATTTTTAGTTGAGAATGCAACAAGAATGTCGAAGTAGACTTAAATTTCTCCCCCATTTTGTCTCAAATGGTGAAAGGGCAAAGAAAACATGAATGAAATAATATATCATTATTCTGCCATAACCATACCAATAGATTTGCGTAAAGATTCAAATTGAAGATAATCCAAAGGTTGAGTAAATAAGTCAGCTAATTGCAATTCAGTAGGCAAGTAATTAATTTCTAACTCCTTAAATTCAACTAACTCGCGTAAGAAATGATATCTTATTTTAATATATTTCGCATGAGAGTGTTGAACTAGATTTTTAGAAATATTAATCGTGCTTTGATTGTAACAATAGAGATTTAACTTATCTTTAGTTATACCATAATCTTTCAGCATTTGTTTTAGCCAAATTAAATGAGCACAGTAACTTCCTGCGGTAATATATTGAGATTCGAAAGTAGACAATGAAGTGCAATTTTGTTTCTAACTACTCTATCCTACCAAATTGTTACGAATGTAGTAACATGCTCTGAAAGTACAGTGTATCCTGCTATAGTACTAAAAGTGTCTTTAGTGTACCCAAGTCATAAATTTAGAGTGCCTTTAATGTATTTTATAATTCTTTTAACGCATAATAGATGACTCTCTTTAGGATTGTTTTGATATCGGGCACACACGCAGACATAGTACATGATATCAGTTGGAGAGGTTGTAAGGTGAAGTAAGCTTCCTATCATACTATGGTATAAGGTTGAGTCGATGGAGTTACCATTCTCATCTTTGAAAGTTTGACAGAAGTACTCATAGGAGTCCTAGCTTCTTTTGCTGTATCTAGGTCAATTTTCTTGACAATCTCTAAAGCGTATTTGGATTGCGATACAAATAAGCCATTTGATTTTTTTCTTAACTTGGAGTCATAAGAAGAATTGTAACTCCCCCATAAGTGACATATGGGATTCCTTATGCATTGTGAGACCCCGCCTAATTAAACACCAGGTGATCAGTCTTTTATTAATTAAATCCAGAATATCCAGTTGGTTCAGATAATGCATCCCTGTCGAAAATCATCAATTTTATTTAATTTAAAACTAACCACCTAATATTTAAAAAGGTTGATGTCAGAATTATATCTTGTTTTTAACCATCATCAAGTAAGGAAATAATTAACTAATACTATTCATCCCAAAATATAAGGATAGAACTAGATGAACGAAAATAAAGAACTAGAGTAAACACTTCCAGTCAAAATCCCATACAATAATCCAAAGCCATGAAATAAAATCCTATCAACTGAATAAAACATCTAAATATCTGAATATAAAATAGGAAGGGACGACATGTCCATCTGAACTAAATAACTGATAGATAAAGAAGAATTGACTATGAAACGTGTACTAGCAATGTCCCGTAGCTTCCATAGTAGCTACAACTCGGCAACTGAATGGAACCTCCAAAGCTTAGTGTCCTTGTGGCTGAGCACCTAAAATAAAGGAATAAGAGGAGAGATTTGCAAAAGAAATGGGTCAGGGCCAAAGTAGAAAACAATTTAAGTATAACGAGTGATTAAATTGGTTAATTAGCTCAAATATTATTCATGTTAACTTAGCATACTCACATGAGATGCTCACCTCTCATCTAATGTGCACGCCTAACGGGTCTAACTACCCATACTAGTCAGGATACTCTACCTGACTATATATAGTATAACCACTATACCGGATACAATATCTAAATAACCCGAAGACAATATATTTATATTATTTTGGAATAGGTTTAAAGATGCTTTAACTCATTCTCATAACATTTTTAATTCTCAATTGGTGACCCAATATGCATATACTATAATAAAGCGGCCAATATGAAACATAGAATAGGAACTCCGTATACATATATAAAATCTCAATATGTATACATATAAATATATATATCAATACTGCACCCATGGTTAAGAAACCCTTGGTGCTAGGCATACTCGGCTATCTAGTCCCATCACAACGCTCACGCATGAAGGAAAACAGGTTCAATCTCTTAGGAACCAATAAAACATATACACATATTGGAGGTGAACATAGTTCCAAGCCGATGGGTTACGTACCCATATGACCGCCAACACAATCGTTCTCACAGATAGCCCGTATCTGGGTTCTATGCTCTAGTGGTACTACTCAAAATCCCCCGATGGCACACAAGATATGGTCGTCCACAACGCGTTAACTTCTATTTGATATCCAGTAGCTAGTTATGTCATACACATAATATTCCAAGTAATAAGCATACACACAACTTATATAACTTAATATAGATATATACACATGCACTCGGTCATATATATAAATATTCGAAATCTGTATATATGACCGAGTGCATGCGTATATATGACCGAGTGCATGCGTATATATCTATATTATATTTATGTATAATCATACCCACGCTACTTGCTATCACAGAGGTTTCCATGTCGGGACAGTCTTATCTCGATTAGACCTTTATGGGGGATATTGACTTGTACCCTACAACATAGGATTCCTTGGTACGGGCTATCTGAGAATGATAGTCAGACCATCCTAAGAGACGTGAGGGGTATGTACTGACCTCTTAGTGACTTGGAACTATGCTTTGCCTCCATTTTGTGTTTATTGTGTTAATACAGTTCGAGAGTGATTCCGAACTAGTATTTCCCTTAGTATAAGAAATATGGGGACTTGATAGCAGTGCATGCCTGCACCATAGATTTTATGTGGGGTACCGATAGTATATATATTATATGAGTGATTAATATATATACGTATATATGGAATTCTTCTACTATGCGTATAAGTAGATAAATATTGTATAAATTCTCCATAATTATAGTAAGTGTTCGGGAACGTTACAACAGTATTGAGAAATACATCATAGACGTAAGTAATCGTTAAGAGAATAATCTCTAAACTAAAATCACATTCTTGTGGTTCCTCGAATAGAATTTACGGGAGATGAATTAGGTAGACTTATTAGGCATTTTAGTAGTACGATAGGCGTGCACACTAGATGAATGGTGAGAATTCTCAAGAGAGTGTCTTTTACTAACATGGTTGTTATATTAGTCAGTAAGAACTTTAAATACTTGCTAAAATATTTTTAAAACTGTTTTACACTCGAGCTTTAACCCGTTTCCTATCATTTCTCTCCCTCTCTTGTATATATATGTATGTATTATAGGTGCCCAGCCACAGGGGCGTCAGGCGTAGGTTCTTTGGATTGAACGTGCTACAGCTTATGTGGGAGTTGCAGACCCTTGCTCTAGACGACCTCTTCCTTGATTCAGCTCTTGATTTAGTACTTCATAGCTAGGGCATGTGTCGCCCGATTTCCTATTTCAGTTTAGACTTATTAGAGATTTTGTATTTATTTATATTTTTAGTATTCAGTACTTATTGGGAGTTATTTCTTGTCATGATAATTTCACTTATGGTTATTCACTTGGTTTGGTTAATCTAGTTGGTTTATCTCTTTTGGTTGATTTCCATCCTTAGCATTTATGTTATTCTTAAACTGTTTTATATTTTAACAAGTTTTTTCACGTTGGAATTTAATAAATGGAATAATACTTTAAATGGATTTGACACATAGCTTAATTAATTAGGGTGATTAAAAAGGAAAATTGTTTTCGACAGTGATGTTAAGAATGAACCACACCGTTCACCTTGATTTTTAATTTAAAAAAGAGCTGATCATCCGGTATTTAATTAGGCGGGGTGTTACAAACATAAATTTATTTTCTTGGCATAATCCTTAACCAAGACGGATTACAAATAGAACATCATATAATCTCTAAAATAAGAGATTTTGATGAAGATAATCAAGATAAAAAACAATTACAAAGTTTTTTGGGAATCCTAAATTATGGAAGAAATTTCATACAAGGGTTATCGCAAAAAAATTATCTCTTCTTGAAAAACTCAAAAAGAGTGATACATTTACATGGAATGAACAGGATACAATGTCAATAAGAAAAATAAAAATTGACATACTTACAAATTGTCCTAAAGTTTATTTTCCTCAATAAGAGGATGAATTAATATTAGAAACAGATGCTTCTGACCATTACTGGGGATGTGTTCTCAAAGAAATTCCATCCCAATATTGGAAAGAAAACAATTCTAATATATTAGGTATCCGAGAAAGAAAACACTCGATGCCTAAAAACATTCAAGAAAAAGAATTAATACGTGGATCTAATTCCGGTAAATTCAAACCCAATGAATTAAACTGAAAAGACAGAGGCCCCCAATTTTAAAAAAACTTTTTACGTCAAAAAGATAATTTCCTTTTTAGATATGCGGAAGCAAAGATGATGGCTCAAATACACAAATACACAAATTTCAATTTTTCTTTTTCAAATTAAAATAAAACCAAGTGAAATTAACTTAAACACACACACATAACTTAAATTTCACTTAATTTAATTTAACCCAAGTTCAAGAAAATTTGCCAAAGTCTTATTTCTCAATTTTACCAAATTAGGCCAAACCAAATTTTATCAAATTAAATTAAATGACTTGAATTAAATTAACATAAACATTACCCAAAATTAATTTAGCACCAAATTAAACATGTAGTGATTAAAACCAAATTTTATCTTGAATTACCTAAACATGCGTTCTAGGTGAGTATAGCAAGATAAAATAAATAATAAATCACTACGCCGTGATGTACGAGGAAAAACCCACAACAGGAAAAAAACTCGGACGACCCTAGCCTCAAATACACTAGGTACGAAATTCACAAATACAAGCAAGATGACTTACAACATTCGACTCGATCCCTCTCAAGCCTCGACACGTCTTCTTGTATCAACCTCTGCCTAGCGAATAACCACGGAGCTCCACCGCGGTCTCGAAATCCACCAATCGGACTTTATGTGGTCACCGTCACCCGAACAAGGAGCCTTTCTCCAAGTGGGTAAATCAATGTAAACATCTTCTTCTTTATGGGATTTAGAAGAAAACCCAAACGTCTCTTCAAAACGGTAGAGATGAAAAACCGGTGCCAAACTCCAAGCAATGTGTATATATATAAAGAATACTTGGAATAAATAATAATTGGGTGTAAACAAGTGTTTAAAACATTTTTCTTGACGAATTAAACACTCAAAAATAATGAACTTTTTCCCTTTTAATTTATCTCTCACAACACTCTCTTAAAGGTTGTAGGATATGGAAAAGTTGGGTTTCCAAAGTTGGTTCCCGCACTTAGATATTCAGTCAAAAGTTAGTGGCGAAAGATAAGTGGGAAAGTGGGTCAAAATTGCTTAAAACTGCCAAATACCCGTTCCCGCCAAATCTCGTTCGAACGACATTTTCGTTCGAATGAAATCTTGTTCGAACGAGGCTTCTAATGAAGTTCCAGTGTGAACTCGTTAGAAATCTCGTTGGAAATCTCGTTCGAACAGCCATCTCATTCGAACGACATTTCGAACGAAATTCCAGTGGCCAATATGGGTACTCGTTGGCAAACTCGTTCGAACGATAATGTGGTTCAAATGACAAACTCGTTCGAATGACATTTCGAACGAACTTCCAGAAAGTTTGAAAATTTCTATTTTTAGCCCAGAAACTTTATATACTTGATTTTAAAGTTTTAATAAAATCTTTCTGAAATAAAACAACAGTTTTAAAATGAACAACACCTAATATTAAATGTTCTAAGCTCCTATATATATAATCAAAATGCATTCATACCTTAGGAGCAATGAAACCATGTTGATGACATAGAAACGAGGCACAAACACACTCGACAATGATGAAGCTTTATACTCTTGGCCGCTACGTCTTTAACAAACACGTCATAGGCTTGAAGGATGATCAATTAACTCTATCGTATGACTCAAAATTTTTTATCCAAAATTGAGCCAAAACTACAAAGGACTCAATTAGAAATTTGTGTCCTTACAAATCTCCCCCTTTGGCTATTCCAGGACAAAAACCAAATTAAAATCCTAAAGGGCCGTCAAGCTCTACTAGACTGACAAAAAGTCCCACCCAAAATAAAAATACAATGCTTGACTCAAACAACCCAAGGATCACAATCTTTGTCGGTGAAAGTTGCCATTTTATAATATAATTCCTGTACACTTAAGCAAACACATTACATGCATAGGGAATATCAAAATATTTAATGCAAGTAAAGTAAGTAATCGCCCTAAATTAATTCTTCCCTTTTATCAACAATGATCAACTTAGAAAGACGTCTCCCCCTAAGATAAATCTCCTCCAAACTGATCAACTTAGAAAGACGTTTCTCCCTAAGATAAATCTCCCCCAAACTAAGATACGATAATAAGATTAGATACCATTTCTCCCCCTATCATTCTCCCCCTTTTTTTCAGGAATAGACAAAGGATAAAACTAATTTAAACACGATGCATAAAGTGATAAGAACATGAAAGCATATGGGCAACAAAAACATAAGTAATCCATAAAAATGAATACCAACTATGATGCGACAACAAATGATACCAATGTGACAAATAAAATTCTAAGCATGTGATATCAAACAAACTACGCAACAAACAAGGTACCAATTATGAATTGAATGATTAATGGACTGGTTAAACATGGAAAAGACATAAACAAAATATCATATATATGTATACACAAGTGATACAAGCTAAGCATAAGTACACAGATATAGATATAAACACACAAATGACACAAAATAAGATAAGCTTTTCACACTCGTATGGCAAAAATGTGTCATATGGAAACGGAAGTGTTGGGGGTGTGAACTAGCAACAATTAAATTTAGACCCAATCACTTAAAACATGTTCACGGAGTTCTCAACTGATTGCAAACTTCATCACATTTGAATATAAACTCATGTGATAATATAGATTGAACTCAATGAACAAACATACACAATGCACACAAGAGTCATGACATTAAAAATGCAACTAGGGTAAACGGACATTATGCAAACCGTTGATATACCATCTGTTTAGGCACATATTCTTCACATTTATCCCCTTAATTTCAGTATTTTTATGATCCCGTGCAGTGTAAGTAGCTTGGATTTGTCTCAAATGTATTCTATTAACCTTTTTTGGCAAGTATTTCTTGTTTCGTGTATTTCTCATGTGTTTTACAGGTATTTCACGCAAGTTAGTGCGAAGGAGAACGCAAAACAGTGAAAGAAACCTAGAAATGGAGAGTTGAAGGGCATTCTCGTAATTTTTCAGCCTTATTCTGGAGGTGGGGCCAACTAGAAAGTTGAAGAGATCTAAATTACAAGAATACTGGAAAAAACGGCACCTCAATCCGAGCTACGGTGAAGAAGTTACGATGTTTTGAAGTTGCGGGATAATGAAGAGTCTAGATGTGCGGATTTCTGACATTAATTATGCATTTAATGCAGTGAAACTCTTGGAAAACTTGTTCCACAAGCACTATTGATTGTCAATTTCGAGATTTTGTGCTATAAAAGCCCATGACCTACATCATTTGAGAGGAGGCTAGAGAGAGGCTAGGGTTAGAAATTTTAGAGAGAGTTTTTAGATCAGATTTTTAGATCAAATTTCCATTTCCTTCAAGATTTGCATGAATCCTAGTTGTATTCTGAATCTCAATTCCGTTTTTGTGCTGAATTCAAGTAATATCATTCTATTCTCTTTTGTTTAATTTCTGCAAATTTCTTACAATGTTCTGCAATTTCATAGTTTCATATGTGAATTTATTTTTCAACCAAATCATGAGTAGCTAATTTCTCAAGGGTTGGGGTACATGAACTCAATCCTAATACAAATTATTCGTATGGAAAATTAGAAAATAAATGAAAATGTTGGTTGAATCGTGAATGAAAATCATATATGCATTGTCATATCTTTTAATCTCTCTTGCCCTAGGTACTTGGGATGTTTAAGAATGCTTTGTATGTATAATTTGTCATTCACCGCCTTATATTGATCTTTGATTTCATATGATGCGGTCTTGAATCTCATATATGTAATGCTTAGTGATGATAAGGACTGGATTTAATCAAGAATTTTGATTTATAATTTTAATATTCTAAAGGATAATTTGTTAAGGATTGAGGGATTGTACCCTACCCTAATTTTCTCTAAATTGTTAAACCCAAATTTTGCTGTTAATTTCCATTTGTTTTTCATAAGTAAAGTTTTAGAAAGTTTCTCAAAAATCAATCATCTTTTTATTTCTTTCAAGAAATCATTTCACGGTTTGGTAATTTTCCTTGTTATTGTTTGGCAATTTTGATCCCTGTGGAGACGATCCCGACTTACCGAGTTATTACTTGAGCGACAAGGCTTGCACTTGAGCCTAGATAAATATGCACTTTTGAGACAAATATTAAGTCGCGTCACCATCCAATCTCCCTCAATAAGCATTTATTAATTTTGAATGAATATATCAATCAAACATAGGCCTTGACAATTATTTTTTTTGTAATGCCATATTTTCTTTTAGGCCTTGGACCACGTATTTCTTTCTGGTCCAAACAAACGGTGGCTTACTATTCGCAAAGGATAATAAATCCTTTCGGAGCCTTTCCCCGTGCACATTTATATTTAACGTTTTTTTATTTTTCACACAAATCTCACGTGCAACGGATTTTGACATGCGCTAGTCCTCCTAGGTCACAAATATGTTAATGATAAGATTGGTAGGAGAACATCTCACAAAGCTCAAATATACATATAAAGTTAAAATTTCAAATGAGCTCGTGCATGTGTGAATAGAGGCATATAAAAAATAGAATCCATTTAAGCAACACAAAATTCAACTACTCCATGTAGGCATGGTAAAGAACATAATAAGGATTGACAATCTAAACCAAAAGTTCTAGCCACGTGGGAGCGTATGTCAAACTAAAATACACACAAAATAAAAAATCTTTTTGAGTTTTTCAAATTTTTAACCAAAAATAAAAAATATATACTCAAAAGACACAAAAATCATTTGCATTTTTCATTAAGCCTAAATTACTAAAAGCTGAAACATAAATGATAATCAAAAATCTTTTTGTATTTTTTTATTTAAAGCAAACAAAAATAAATTTAAATATAATAAAAAAGATAAACAAAATCATTATCTAGCATGTGATTTAGCATGGAGCATAGACTAGAAAATGATTAAACAAGCAAATATTTATCATGGGAATTTCGCATGAAGTACAAACACTAAAGTATGCAAATAAAACTAACACATTCAACCTTTAGATTTTGCAAGGGAGGAATCATGTGAAAGTAAATGAGAATAAAAAAACCCTATCTTGTAAAGCTACCAAGTCGGATCTCCTAACCCAAACAAATGACGAATGCCGATCTCGGGGTGTAGGAATCTTGGCTACCTCGGTTGCCTTACCTTTGGATTTTCTAGGAACTCGTTTAAGATCAAAACAAAATTTCCTAAGATGACCTTTTCGACCACAATGTGAACACTTGAACTCACAGCGAAAAAATTTACATGAGTGATCTCTAAAGGCTTTCCTAGGCGATTCTCCTAAAACGTTGGTTTCTTCTTTTTGAGTTAATTCATTACAAGTACGAAGCCTGAACCACAAGTGTCATTTTTAATTTGGACTGTTCCTAATATTTTATCTAATTTTTTCTAACGACACTCCAAATCAAATTTGACATTACTAGAGTCTTTTAATTTGTTTTCTAATTCTAGTATGTTAGACTCTAATAACAAATTTCTCTCTTCAAACTCGATAAGCTCCTTTTAAGGATTACATTAAACTTTAAGGCTATCTCTCTCGCCTTCTACATATTCTAGCTTCTCTCGAAGAGATTTCTCTCGTGTCCTAAGGTCTTCAACCTACACACTATTATCAACGACCTTGACACGTTCTCTCAAACTAGCTTCTAACTTCAAATTAGATCTTTTTAATTTAATTGATTCCTCATATAATTCTTGAAAAGCATTTTGAAGTTCACTCACATTAACCTCTTCTTCATTTTCAATCTCTATTTCTTCTCCACTCTCACTATCATAAAAAATAAGGGAATCATAAACAATAACCTTGGAAGTGTCATGTGATAAACTTTCATCTATAGATGAGTTCTCACTATCACTCACATGACTAGCCATAAAAGCCACAAAATTGGGCTTAATGGGGGAATCGGGTCCCTCTTCCGTATCACTATCACTAAGGGTCGCATTATATGAAATGGGTCGCTTACCCTCTCTCCTTAGTTTAGTGGGGCACTCAGAAGCCCTATGGACATAACTCTCACAACCAAAACACCTATTTGACTCATCTCTATTTAAATTTTCATTAATAATTTTAGGGATCCTCTCGGCTTTGTCATGCTTCGAAGTTTCAAATTTCTTAAAGTCATTTTTAAATTTATCTTTGTTAATTTTAAGAAACTTTTGAAATTTCCTAGCAAACAAGACCATATCTTCCGAGTCACTATCACTGTCGCTCTCTACTACTTGTTTTTCCTCTTTCTGGGCTTTTAAAGCAACGCCCTTTTCAATTTTCTTTTCAGTTTTGGAGGAAAACATGTCCAGTTCATAGGTTTGTAAATCACCTACAAGCTCTTCTAATTTCGTAAAGGCTAAAATTGGTAAAGAATTTCAAACGGTCACTTTTGGAATAAATCTATTGCGTAGGGACCTTAAAATTTTCTTTACTACTCGATTGTCGGGTATTTTCTCTCCCAAATTAAAAGATGAATTAACAATATCTGAAAGTCTAGCATAGAATTCATCAAAAGTTTCTTTTTCATTCATTTTGATGGTTTCAAATTGAGTGGTGAGGTTTTGGAGTTTTGAAGCTTTAACGACACTTGTACCTTCATGAGTGAGTTGCAAAATATCCCACGCTTGTTTAGCGGTCTCACACATCATAATGCGTCGGAATTCATCCGGTGTGACAACGCTAAACAAGGCATTTAAACCACGAGAATTAAAATTTGAAAGCTTAAATTCATTCTCACTCCATCTATCGGCCGGTTTGGGAACACATTCATTATCTACTAAATGATTTGGTGGAGACCACCCGTTAACTATAGATAACCAAACCCTCTCGTCGATAGATTTAAGTGACTGTTTCATACGCGCTTTCCAGTACGCATTATTAAAACCATCGAAAATAGGAAATTTAGAAAATGGGGAAAATTCCATTTTAGCCAAAAGTATTTGAAGGATCTTTAACGAAATAATTTATCATTTTTGGCTCTGATACCCGTTTGAAAAGACGGAGGCCCCCAAGTTTAAAAAAACTTTTTCCCTAAAAAAGATAATTTCCTTTTTAGATATGCGGAAGCGAAGATGATGGTTCAAATACACAAATTAACAAATTTTAATTTTTCTTTTTCAAATTAAAATAAAACCAAGTGAAATTAACTTAAACACACACACAACTTAAATTTCACTTAAACCAATTTAATTTAACCCAAGTCCTAGAAAATTTGCCTAAGTCATATTTCTCAATTTTACCAAATTAGGCCAAACGAAATTTTATCAAATTAAATTAAATGACTTGAATTAAATTAACATAAATATTACCCAAAATTAATTTAGCACCAAATTAAACATGTAGTGATTAAAACCAAATTTTATCTTGAATTACCTAAGCATGCGTTCTAGGTGAGTATAGCAAGATAAAATACACAATAAATCACTACGCAGCTATGTATGAGGAAAAACCCACAACGGGAAAAAAATTCGGACGGCCCTAGCCTCAAATCCACCAGGTACGGAATTTACAAATACAAGAAAGATGACTTACAACACTCAACTCAATCCCTCTCAAGCCCCGAAGCGTCTTCTTGTATCAACCTCTACCTAGAGAATAACCACGAAGCTCCACCGCGGTCTCAGAATCCACCGATTGGACTTTTAATGGTCACCCTCACCCGAACAGGGAGCCTTTCTCCAAGTGGGTAAATCAACGCAAACTTCTTCTTCTTTGTGGGATTTAGAAGCAAACCCAAACGTCTCTTCAAAACGGTAGAGATGAAAAACCGATGCCAAACTCCAAGCAATGTATATATATATATATATATATATATATATATATATATATATATATATATATATATATATATATATAAAAGAATACTTGGAATAAACAATAATTGGGTGTAAACAAGTGTTTAAAAGATTTTTCTTGAAGAACTAAACACTAAAAATAATGACATTTTTCCTTTTAAATTTCTCTCTCAAAACACTTTCTTAGAGGTTCTAGGATATGAAAAAGTTGGTTTTCCAAAGTTGGTTCCCGCACTTAGATATTCAGTCAAAAGTTAGTGGGGAAAGATAAGTGGGAAAGTGGGTCAAAACTGCTTAAAACTGCCAAATACCTGTTCCCTCCAAATCTCGTTCGAACGACATTTTTTTCGAACGAAATCTCATTCAAACGAGGCTTCTAACGAAGTTCCAGTGTGAACTCGTTAGAAATCTCATTCGAACAACATTTCGAACGAAGTTCTAGTGGCCAATATGGGAACTCGTTGGCAAACTCGTTCGAACGACAATGTGGTTCGAACGACAAACTCGTTTGAATGACATTTCGAACGAACTTTCAGAAAGTTTAAAAATTTCTATTTTCAGCCTAGAAACTTTATAAACTTGATTTTAAAGTTTTAATAAAATCTTTTTGAAATAAAACAATAGTTTTAAAATGAACAACACCCAATATTAAATGTTCTAAGATCCTATATATATAATCAAAATGCATTCATACCTTAGGAGAAATGGAACCATGTTGATGACATAGAAATGAGTCACAAACAAACTCGACATTGATGAAGCTTTATACTCTTGGCTGCTACGTCTTCAACAAACACGTCATAGACTTGAAGGATGATCAATTAACTCTATCCAATGACTCAAATGTTTTTGTCCGTAATTGAGCCAAAACAATAAAGGACTCAATTAGAAATTTGTGTCCTTACATAGACTATATCATTTTTGAAAAAGAATTACTAGCAATAAAACTTGCTATTAAAAAATTCCATATCTTGTTAGCCCCAGAATAATTTAGTGGAAAGAACTTTTAGGTCCCTTACAAACAAATTTTAAAGGCTAAAGGAATTTTGATAAATTTTAAATACGTAGGTCCACTAATTCTCTTCTTGTAGAAATCCACGCTAGTGGCATAATACGTGGACCTAATAGTAAATTGTCCTTAACTGATTAAAAATTGCTATCAAGGGACCTAAGTGTAAATTTCCCAAGAATTTGTTGTCAGAACTGATAACTAATCCGTCAAGGACTTCCTTATAAATAAAATAAATATTTTATAAGGAAGTAGACTTAAATGGTATAATCAAATTTTAAATTATACCTTTGAAGTTGAGCATTTAAAAGCTACTAATAATTTTCTTGCAGATTATCTTAACATGAATTTTGTGTAAGACCACTAACCAATTGGGCTAACAAATCAAATCAAATTTCTCTATTCCAGGATAGAAGACCCTAACAAAAGGGAAGAAACACAAGGAGAATGAGTAGAAATTGCTAAAAAAGTTATAACCCAAAATACTGCATCATCTCCCTATACATAATATAAACCAAGATATGTTTATGTTGTCCTCAGTGGACGCAAACCAGGCATATACTATAACTGGTTTCACTGTCATGCCCAAATAAATTGGTATCTTGGAGCATACTATAAAAGATATGAAAATATCTAGGAAGTAATAGCTGGATGCGAAAAATGGATACAACAAATAGCACCAGCAAATTTAATACACCAATTTGCTAAACTTCAAACACAAGAAAAAAACTCCCACAATTGAAGTAAAAGATATTTATAATCAAGGGATTCCTTATGAATTATATGAACCTTTGAACGAATCCTGAAAATCCCATATTTTTTACAAAAAGAGGGACTTTAGAAAAAATATGAGTATTTTAGTTCACAAAATTGTTGAACAAATAGCAGTTCTTGATCAACTTAAAGTCCCCAGTCTCCAGGTACTGAAACAATTAAATTATGTCAATGAAAATATTTCTCTTGAAAAAATTAATATCTTTTTGGAAGTAGCAGAATGGCTAAAAATGATTTCCCTGATAAAATCTCTAATACTATTTGAAGAATTTTCTTATTTGAAAAAGCAAAAAAACTTCTTCCCCGACCAATATTTCAATTATAAATCTTTTCACAAATTGAAGATCAGGATGAAAAGATAAAAAGTCTTTTAATCCAGTTTGCTGAGAAAATCAATCATGCTCATGAAATCAATCTGTATGATGATATACCAATATTACACTTCTTCACAGAAGATAATTGGGATATTGAATTAATTGAATGTGGATTAGTAACAAACTAATATTCCCATGTATATTACCAGAAGAATTTTCCAAATTACCTATGATGATCAAAATAATGATCAATTATGTGGTTTATGAATATAAATATACTAAATACTTAATTTTTCATATATTTAGCACCATTGGATGGTGAGTTAGAGAAATATTTTACCAACCATATCAGATATGGCACCTCAGAGCAAGTGAGGAATATACGTGAGATGATATTGATTAGAATAACTATGATTACCCTATTGACTACATATGCACAAACCAGTACTGGACAAGGAACCTAGTCAATATCTCTAATATAACTATATATTTTTTCTCTTAACAAGAGATAAAATTTATGGTTACAAATGGAAGAAGACTCTTTATCATGGACCTTCCTATCAACTATTCTGTCTCCCATGAGAAAAAAGTCGAGGTGATTGAATTTCTTGAAAACCTCAAGAATAAAATAATTTTCGATGTCCCTATGAATTATTAAATGATGCAAAGGAATAAGAAGAAGAACTTGTACATATAATCTCATTGGATTCCATTGGAGAAGCTAACATAGCCAATGCAATGGAGGGATAATTCTATGTTTTCTGGACCATAATTAATGACTGCACAAATTATCTAGCACAGGACACATGACCTAAAATAACAAAGGAACGACAGCGGACAAATAGACATCTAAAAAGAGACGAATCTTTGAACTTTATTAAAGTCCACTTACTTTATTAAATTTTACTTTTAAAAAGAAAAGAAACTTGTTTATTAATCCTTTTTATCTTTTATCTTTCTGTATTGAATTGTATTTTGGCATCCGTCTATTTAAAACGGATAGACCATTTCATTTTAGAGGACATGTTCTCCTCATCTTCTCCTCTTGTAACATACCCGACTCTGAATAAAATCTATTTCTTTTACAAGTATTTTTATTCATTTCTTCTTTCTCTACCTACTATACCTAACCACATCTATGTTTTATCCACCCATATTTCATCTTCCGTAACCACAACTAGGTTTTTTACACATCTAGCTTCTCATATTTTTTATGATAGTAAATCATTGATGATTGTAGTATGGTTAGGTCGTATAGATATATAGTAGAATTTTGAGTTTGTGCCATGGATTTTGTTTATAAGTCGGTGTGGTAATATGACCTTTAAGGATAATATCAAAAATATATTGATACGTTCTAGGTTTTACATATGGAAAATTTAGAATACGATGACGTTCATTCTGATTTTAGAGATAGCACTTGGCTTGGAGTGTTAGACTTGATTATATGACCTACATGGTCTACCTATGTGTTGATACGAAAAATCGAACACATGGCGTTCTCATACCATCAAGTAAAATATAGAATAAATATAAATCAAATAAAGAGAGACAAAACCCAAGATATAGAGTGGTTTGACTATTAAAATGAGCCTACGTCCACTTTGCTACCCTATTCTCATTATATACACATTGTAGTACAAGTTTATATGTCTATGATGGGTGTACAATAGAGTTAAGAGAGGAGTATACATGTTGTAATGATTACGAGAAAGTCGGGGAGATGATTGAGGAGTAGGTGAGTAGCTCCCAAGATGTATTGGGGTGGTGTATAGAGTTTGGCAGGGCTTCGCCAAGTGTAGATATTTCGAATCCCTTTATCTTCAGGTGTGGACCTCTATTTATAAGAGGTATGTAAGTTGGGTTATGTGCCCTAGGCATGTGACATGTAAATAAGTCCGAACAGTAATCCCTTTGATGGGGCAATAACTATGAGTAAGGGTTGAGGCCTATTTGGTCCCAGGCAGCAGCTGATCTAAAGATGCTGTGGCTTGTTAGGAAGAACAGCCTTATAGCTGCCGTGACTCACCTAGGACAAGGCAGAGGCTGGTAAAGGGGAGTCTATATGAGCATAAGTTTGCGGCCTCCCTATTTGATGGCAGCACCCTTTCGTTAGACGTCTCCACGGTAAGGGACCATCTTGGTCATATCAGTAAGCCCCCATGTCGTAGCGCCAAGGGGTAAAGTGGTGCTGCGGCTCAATTTTATGGATGCCGAGGTTGATGTAATTTCTATGGTCATTTGAAAATTAACGCTTCAACTTCCCGTGTCCTCTTGTATAAATTGTGTAAGGACACAAATTTCCAATTGAGTCCATATATAGTTTTGGCTCAATTCCGGACAAAAACATTTATTCATAGGATAGTATTTATTTGTAATATTTTCAAATACTTGTAAAAGATGTGTGAAACCGCTAAATGAGTTTAAACTTGCTAACTTTAATTCCCGAGGTTTAAATGCCTTATTTAGCGCTCTCGCACCGGATGAATTCCGACGCATTATGACGTGTGAAACCGCTAAAGAAGCTTGGGATATTTTACAATTAACTCATGAAGGAACTAGTGTTGGTAAAGCTTCAAAACTCCAAAACCTCACCACTCAATTTGAAACTATCAAAATGGATGAAAAAGAAACTTTTGATAAATTTTATGCTAGACTTTCTGATATTGTTAATTCATCCTTTAACTTGGGAGAGAAAATACCTGACGACCGTGTTGTAAAGAAAATTTTGAGCTCCCTACCCGATAGATTTATTCCTAAAGTGACCGTTTTAAATTCTTTACCCACTTTAGCCTCTACGAAATTAGAAGAGCTTGTAGGTGATTTACAAACCTATGAACTAGATATGTTTCCCTCTAAAACTGAAAAGAAAATTGAAAAGGGTGTTGCTTTAAAAGCCCGAAAAGAGGTCAAATAAGTAGTAGAGAGCGATAGTGAAAGTGACTCGGAAGATATGGCTTTGTTTGCTCGCAAATTTAGAAAATTTCTTAAATTTAACAAAGATAAATTTAAAAATGATTTTAAGAAATTTGATACTTCTAAACATGATAAAAGCGAGAAGATTTCTAAAGCCGAGAGGATCCCTAAACCTAGTAATGACAATTTAGATAGGGATGAGTCTAACAAGTGTTTTGGTTGTGAAGGTTATGGCCATCGAGCTTATGAGTGCCCCACTAAACTAAGGAAAGAGGGTAAACGACCCACTGCATATAATGCAACCCTTAGTGATAGTGAAAAGGAAGAAAAGCCCGATTCCCCCACTAAGAAAAATTTTGTGGCTTTTATGGCTAGTCATGTGAGTAATAATGAGAACTCATCGATTGATGACACGATACCACATGCCACTTCCAAGGTCATTGTTCATGATTCCCTTGTTTTTAATGATAGTGAGAGTGGAGAAGAAAGAGAGAGTGAAAATGAAGAAGAGGTTGATATGAGTGAACTTCAAAATGCTTTTCATGAATTATATAAAGAATCTATTAATTTGAAAAGAACTAATTTGAAGTTAGAAGCTTGTTTAAGAAAGAGTGTCAAGGTCGTTGATGATAGTGCCTTAATAGAAGACCTTAGGACACATGTGAGGACTCTTCAAGAGAAGCTTGATTATGTAGAAGGCGAAAGAGATAGCCTTAGGGGTTTAATGGAATCCTTGAAAAAGGAGCTTCTTGCTTTTGAAGAGCGAAATGTTTTACTAGAATCTAATATTGCTGAATTGGAAAATAAATTAAAAGATTCTAGTAATGTCAAATTTGATTTAGAATGTCGTTCTGAAAAAACTAGATAAAATGTTAGGAACGGTCGAAATTAAAAATGACACTTGTGGTTTAGGCTTTAATCCTTGTAATGAATTTACTCATAATGCCCAAACCAATGTTTTAGGAGAATCAACTAGGAATACTTTTAAAGATCACTCCTTAAGTAAATCTTTTCGACATGTTCTCACTTGTACACATTGTGGTCGACAAGGTCATCTTAGGAAATTTTGTTTAGATCTTAAACGAATTCCTAGAAAACCTCATAGTAAAGTAACCACGGTTGTTAACGTTCCTACACCCCAAAATAGTCATTCCTCATTAATTTGGGTTAGGAAATCCGACTTGGTTGCCTTACAAAATAGGGTTGTTGATTCTCATTTACTTACACATGCTTCCTCCCTTGCTAAATCTAAAGGATGAATGTGTTAGTGTTTGTATACTTTAGCGTTTGTACTTCATGCTATATTCATATGATAAATGTATGCTTGTTTAGTCATTTTCTAGTCATAATCTTATTTCATATCACATGCTAGAAATCATGACTTGTTTATCTTTTTGTATTATATTTTGTGTTTGAATTAATTGAAAAATATAAAAAGATTTTTGTTTATCATTTGTGTTTTATTTATTTCATTTAAGCTTAATGAAAAATACAAATGATTTTTGTTTGTCCTTTTGAGTAAATATTTATTTTTGATTAAAAATGTTAAAAACTCCAAAAGATTTTATTTTGTGTGTATTTTTGTTTGACACACTTTATGTGGCATATATTTGTGTTTGAATCCTATCGTTTACGCTCCCATGTGCTAGAACTTTTGGTTTAGATTTTCAATCCTTAAAATGTTCTTTACCATGTTTTATATGGAGTAGTTAGATTTTATGTTGTTTAAATGGATTCTA
Source organism: Sambucus nigra (assembly GCA_949130495.1). NCBI lineage: Eukaryota > Viridiplantae > Streptophyta > Magnoliopsida > Dipsacales > Adoxaceae > Sambucus > Sambucus nigra. Next base: position 370,365,305 of record OX422210.1, on the reverse strand, counting down.
TTTCTATATGCCTCTATTCACACATGCACGAGCTCTTTTGAAATCTTAATGTCACATGTTATATTTGAGCTTTTTGAGGTGTTCTCCTATCAATCTAGTCATCTACATATCTATGACCTAGGAGGACTAGTGCATGTCAAAATCCGTTGCATGTGAGATTTGTGCAAAAAATGAAAACATGATAAATTAATATATGCACGGGGAAGGGCTCCGAAAGGATGAATTAAATCCTTTGCGATAGTAAGCCACCGTTGATTGGATCTAAAAGAAATACGTGATCCAAAGGCCTAAAAACAGATATTTGGCATTACACAGAAAGCAATTGCCAAGGCCTATGTTTGTATGATATATTCATTCAAAAACAAAAGAATATATATGCTCATTGAGGGAGAATTGGATGGTATATCAACGGTTTGCACAATGTCCGTTTATCCTAGTTGTCTTTAATGTCATGACTCTATTTGGTTTGTAGAATCATCATCATGCTAGGCTTGTATGCATTGTGTATGTTTGTTCATTGAGTTCAATCTATATTGTCACATGAGGCTATATTTCAATGTGATGAAGTTTGCAATCAAATGAGAACTCCGTGAACGTTTATTAAGTGTTTGGGTCTAAATTTAATTGTTGCTAGTACACACCCCTACACTTCCGTTTCCATATGACACATTTTTGCCATACGAGTGTGCAAACTTATTGTATTTTGTGTCATGTGTGTGTTTATATCTATATATATATGCAAGTGCTCTATTGGTATATTTTTAGTATCTATATATATGATATTTGTTTGTCTTTGCCTTGCTTTTCTTGCCCATATGCTGTCATGTCTTTTCTTTAAGCTTCCACACGCTGTTTATTAGTTCTTTATCCTTTGCCTATTCCTGAACAAAAAGGGGGAGAATGATGATAGGGGATCTAATCCTATTATTATCATATCTTCGTTTGGGGGAGATTTATCTTAGGGGGAGACGTCTTTCTAAGTAGGTCATGTATTTGATAAAGGGGATAATTATAGGGGGAATAATTTAATTAATTGCATTTTATATTTTGATATTCCCTATGCATTTGATGAGTTTGCTTAAGTGTGCAGGAATCCTACTAAAGCAGCATTGTTTAATGGCAAAGCGTTTGATCCTTGGGTTGAGTCAAGATTGGGCGGGTTATGTTTCGAGTCTAGTAGAGCTTGATGGCCCTTTAGGATTTTTTGTTTGGTTTTTGTCCCGGAATAGCCAAAGGGGGAGATTTGTAAGGACATAAATTTCCAATTGAGTCCATATATAGTTTTGGCTCAATTTTGGACAAAAACATTTATTCATAGGATAGTATTTATTTGTAATATTCTCAAGCCTATGAAGTATGTATTGAAGACGTAGCGACAAAGAATTTAAAGCTTCATCAAAATGCTGGTTTGCGTGCCTCGTTTCTACGTCATCAACTAAGGTTCCATGCTCCCAAGGTATGAATGTAATTATATTTATATAGGAGCTTGGAACAAAGTTTATTGGGTGTTAGGTGTAATAAAAACTGCATTTATTTTTCAGAAAGAATCAAATAGAACTTTAAAATAAGTATATAAAAGTTTCTAGGCCAAAATCGAATTTTACAAACTTTCTGGTCGTTCGTTAGAAATGTCGTTCGAACGAGTTTTTTCGTTCGAATCAGATTTCGTTCGAACGAGTTTTGTCGTTCGAACCAGTTTCGTTCGAACGAGTTTGCCAACGACCCTAAACTGGTCAGTCGTTCGATATGTCGTTCGAACGAGTTTTTCGTTCTAACGAGGCATCTAACGAGATTCTAATGAGCCCAGGCTGGTCGCTCGTTAGAAGTCTCGTTCGAACGAGAGTCAAGTTCGTTCGAACGAGACGCCAGGCGGGAACGGTTTTGAGCAGTTTTTTTGGCAATTTTCACCCCATTATCCCACTTGTTTCTTAACTGATTTTTTAAGGCTTTATCAAGGACGGGAATCATTTTTCAAGGGGCATCTTTTTCATACCATACAAACTCCTAGAGAGTATTTTGAGACAAAATTTGTTTAAGGAAAAAGATCATGTTTTGAGTGTTATTCTTTCAAAGATAAATTCATACACACTCTAGTTTACACCCAATTGTGTTTATCCAAGTTTCTATATTTATATCAATTGCTTGGAGTTTTTGGCACCGATTTTCTCTATCGAATTCAAGAGACGTTTCGGGTTTGCTTCTACACCCCATTACAAAGAAGACTTTCGTTGAGATTCTACCCACACGGAGAAAGGCTCCATGCTTGGGTGATGGTGACCATATAAAGTCCCATCGGTGGATTCCGAGACCGCGGTGGTGTTCCGAGGTTGTCCGCTAGGAAGAGGTTTCTACGAGAAGGAGCGTCGAGGCTTGAGAGGGATCGAGTAAGTCGTTGTAAGTCTATCTGTCTTGTAATTGTGATTCCATATCTAGTGGACTTGTGGCTAGGGCCGTCCGAGGTTGTTTCCCGTCTTGGGTTTTTCCTCGTACATCTCGGCGTAGTGTGACATTGTTTATTTTATCTTGCTCATTAATTTAGAATCCATGCTTAGGATAATTTCAAGATAAAATTTGGTTTAATTATCACACTCATTTAATTTGGGACTTAAATTAAATACAAGGTAAATTTGGTTTATTCAAGTCATTTTCTAAAATTGGTTTCGCCTAACTTTTGATATAATTGTTAATTATGACTTAAGCATATTCTACGACTTGAATTAGGTGTTAATTTGTTTTGAGAAATTAAAACTTGTTGTTGTTGTTTTGAATGTTGAACCATCACCTTTATAACGCTTCCGCATCATCTCTATTGAGTTTTTCAAAAAGGAAATTAAATTTTTTAATCGAATGAATTATTTAAAACCCGGGATTCCATACTTTTCAAATTGATTTGGTCGTGTCCTTCATTACATTCCCCAAACCTTTGAGAGCGAATCAAGTGCCATACTCTGTCATTTTGCATTCCTACTAGGTAACGTTTCCAATCAAAAACCACATTTCTCTTTAATATTTTTTGGAATTCTTGTTTGGCTAAATATTTTTTTATCTCTTCATAAATCCATGATTAATAAATTTCTTAAACCGAACCCCTTTATACTTGAATCAACTGTTTAGATATTTAGATGAAACCGAATCTCTATATACCTGAGTCAACTGTTGTGGAATTTGATTTTCTTGGACTTGTGTAGAAGCTAAGGTTTTAATAAGTTTGCTTGGATAAATTTTTACAATTTATCTGATATAAACTCCCAATATGTAATGTTGCTACAATAGATTCGAGTTTTTAGATTTATGGGTTAAGTATTTCTCTTTTGTAGATTAAAACCATACCGTTTGTTGGGCTTGTTTTTTATGTTCTTCGTGTTCTTGGTCAGAATCTTTGAATTCTAGGTTTTCACTTTAGGCTTGATAAGTTCCAACATTTAGCTGTTTGTGCATCTGGCCACGGCTGGTAGTAGGACTTGTGCGACTTTGCTGCTATAATGTGTCAAATTTTGCAATTGTAGTTCCTTTGACTGCACTGTTTGATTTTGAACTTATTGGCTTCAGCCCTTCATTCTTGAATTGAAGGACTGCGACATATAGAATTATACTAGATGTTCTTTAGCTCTTACCAATTAAATAACATTCTATGGTGTGTAGCTTGAACTTTATTTGGCCTCAGCCTCTATTATGGAGTTAGACTTGATTAGTGGCCTATGGTTTTCACTTGGTAGTAGCAATTCCACCTAGTTGCAAACTTTAGGCTAGGATTGAAACTTAGAATAGTTGTCTGAAACCTTTGAGAGTCATTTTAACTTTCAAATTTTTGTACCTATATATTTATATACATATATCGTATACGCCGCGGCCTCTATTTGAGGATTTTCTGACCATAGTGGTTGTGGCACCCTGACAGCGGAGACTTTCTGCTTTTCAGGACCTTCTGCGGCCCTATGAGTTAGAGTCCCCAAGAGTTTTGGGAAGACTTCTGCAAAAATCACTTTGGCATTTCTCCTCCTAAAATTCCAACCGTTAGGCCTTTAAAGACTATGGGGCCCTGCTTGCTTAAGGACTGCCCAAATCGTGTCATTCTTGACTATGATTCCATGGGATCTACTACCTGTACGGAAACTACTAAGGCTGTGGCTATGGAGGAAGATACCAACTCCAGTAATCACCTTATTTAACTAGAGGCCGTGACAGTTGGTCCTTCTAAGGCCAAAGATGCACCAGATAGCCCATTTGACAGAGTTGAAAAAGCTCCTACAGCCTTAAATGTTCGTTGCATAATGACTGAAGAATGGGTCAATCAAGTGTCCGCGACATTTTAATTTCTGACGGGGTCATTTTTCCTTATATGACGAAGCAGAGATCATGTTCGGTGGTCCCTAATAATGTGATTTTCTTCCCTCTTCACGCTTTCGTTTATGGGTTGTGGCTACCTGTGACTGTCCTCACTAGGAAGATTTTTAGCGCTATGAAGTTGGCCCTAACCCAATTGGATCCAAACGACTGAAGAGTGTAAAAACCCAAGATCTTGGAGACAAGGATTTATTTATTTTGGGAAAAATAAATAATATTTTATTGGAGAATAATTAAATTTGGCACTTGAGGTCAAAACTTGGAGTCATTAGAAAGTATGTCAAATGGTGATTCCGAGGGTGTAGTTGTGTCCGGAAGGGTCGAAAAAGTCAAAATGACTGTACTTGAGGTCTATTTAAGTTCCGAAATAATTTAAGTCAGTTTGACTCAAATTAAAGTCACCGAGTCATTTAAAGTGTGTATTATCATTTAAAGATGTGTATCTTGGGAGTTAGGGCTTAAAAATACTACGGGAGATTTGTTCTCCAAAGAGAGAAAGAGAAATAGAAAGAGAGAAAGAAAGAAGAAGAGAAAGAAGGAGAGAAGAGATAGAAAGAGGATTTTCTGACCAATATGCGATCTGAAGGTGGATTCAGACCCTACGAACTCGAGGCAAGTGATTAAACTTGCTAAATAATTGTTGTGTACCATTTATTGCATGATTTTTGGATTAAATCTTTGGGTTTTAGGTAAGTTTATCAAAACCTAACTTTTGGGTAAATCTTAGATTTGTTATGTAGATCTTGGATTTGAAGATAGAAATTAGTTTATATGTATTCTAGGATGATATATATATGTGATTGGGTTGAAAAGAAATAAAGAGAAAATGATTAAAACAAATTTTGGGATTTTGGCTTACTTAAAAAGTGACCATTTTCGAGAGTTCTGAAGGGCCGAATCGATTCGGACTCCTACCGAATCGATTCGGAAATATGCAGGTGCCCAGGTCTGAGTGACAGAATCGATTCGGACCCCATCCGAATTGATTCGGCTTGAGACAGAGTCCCAGGTTTGATGATTCAAATCGATTCGCCTTCCTGGAAGAATCGATTCGCTGGGTCGAACCGATTCGGAATTGGCCCGAATCAATTCGGAAACAGGGCTTTTGGGGAAATGTTTTTCTAGGGACAATTTCATTCCAATTTGTTCGAGGTTGTCAATTGGGAACCTCTATTGGAGATATTTGGAGTATTTTTTGGAGACTTTTAGAGAGTTTCCTTTATAAGAAATTTTTGGAGTCATATCGACTAAATTTGAGGAATACCATTTAGATATTATGGTATTTTCTAAGTGGGGAAGCCCACCTTGATTGGAGACTCTATTGGGAGATAATTATAAATTCATATAGAAGAATGATAACAAGCTTAGTGATAATGGATTTTAGAATCCAATCCCAAATGGGATAACTTTAAAAGGTTCATAAAATGAATTGAACCCTATTATGGATGGAGAATTATAAATGCTATTTGATGTGCATATGGATATAGAAATATCCTTATTGATGTTTGATTTGGGAGATGTCTCACTCAATGAGAAATGTTAATTGAAGAGCATTAGGATAAAATAATATCCTTATCATGAATTGAATTTAGAAACAATTCATTATCAGAAGCGACATGTGAGATTCAAGCGAGAAATAGTATAATGTATACTAAGTGGGGTTAATGTGTGAGAATTGACGTTTAGTGTATCAAAAGAGAGTGATATACTAAATAATGATATTAATTCAACTACCCCTAAGTGAGTAATATTGAAGATGTAAATGATGTGGCAGGTATAACTTATATGACGGTATATCTTTATATGATGTGATGATGTATGTATGCCTTATATGATGGTATATATATATATAGTTAAGCATACCCCCTCCTTACTATCATTGGGAAGTTGCGTGCGTTAAGGGTGAGCATCCTGGCTCAAAGAGCAGGGTGTGGATATTTCCCAGGTCACAGTCGTCCATTGTGATTATTATGCGATATATGTATGCATTCTTTTGGGGGTGAGAAGTCGTGGGTATGTGAGGTTCTCACTTGACGGTTAGGAGCTATGACCGCTTCCCAGGACTTTATGTGCGTGAGTTGATCACGAGGTTGGTGCCGCTGAACCCCACCATGTGGCCCCAGTTTTCTACGTATATGGGCTGGTGGAAGATGATAGCATGTGAGCCTGCGTCCTCAAGTTATAGCTCGGTTGGATGGTTATTGTTGATTGTGTTTGTACTTGGGTATTGAGGGCATGATGGACCTCAACGACTAACATTTCTAGGAATAGTGTATCGGGGGGGTTCCTTGTTTGGATTTCGCCTCGGCGAGACATTCCACGCACGAACCGCAGTGTAATGTTGGAAGTTAGGGAGACGTTAGTCCTATCCCGACAATCGACAGTGCCAGGAGTAGTGTAATGGGGGGGGGGGGGGGGGGGGTTCCTTATTTGGATTTTGCTTCGGCAAGACGTCCCACGTATGAAATGCCGTGTACTATTGAGAATTGGGAATATTAATTAATCAAAATGGAATAATAATTTGGGTTACGTGCATCATGCATTGAGGGCATAATGAATCTCGAGGGTCAGTACTGTCAGGAGTAGTGTAACGGGGGGGGGGGGGGGGTTCCTTATTTCGATTTCGCCTCGGCGAGACGTCCCACGCACGAAACGCAGTGCCGTATTGAGAATCAGGAGAAGTTTTGTCCTTAACTCTTGATGCTAATAACTCATATAATTAACTTTATATATGTTTACATGCCAAATGAGGGCATAAATAGAATATATGAAATTCTAGTAAGAGAATGTTGATGTATTGTGATGATGTTGTTATGACGATGGATATGCCACTTTATATGTTCAATAAATGAACAAATATAAAGAGAACTATGACACTTAAAAATAAAGAAATGTTATAGATGAAATTTAGATAAGTGTAGATTTCGAGATAAGTTAGATAATCTTAATCGAATATTAATTTTGGGATTTAGTTAGATTTATTTGCCTAATTAGAATTGGGCATACATTTGGAGATCACGTGCATACGCTTAGTTGCGCGCTTTAGTTGAGAGGTGAGTTGGATTTTAAAGAAGTGTTCGATTCCACCTTAATCATGCAATAATGCACTTATAATTATTATGGATTTTAATACACTTGCTATAAAATGTTTTCAACTCGGGCTCTGACCCGTTTATATTTTCTCCTCCATGTATATATTGTATTAATTTAGGTGTTCCTCTACAAGGACGCCATTGATGTTCATCCATCCAGGGTTTTCGTAGAGCTGTGGCAGTAGCGGACTGTTGCGGCATTTTGTTTAGACGATTCCTATATTTGATGTATCTAGATTGGGATTTAGTTTGTATCTCGAGTTTATGCTCAATTGTTGTAGATTAACACTTTTACAATTCTTTCCTTAGATTATTTGTATTGTCTGTGATCCGACAGCTTATTCAGGTATTTCATTATAGAGATTTTATTGTACATTGTATTGTACCCTTTTATATAATTGGACTTTGCTCTTATCACTCATCTTAGTTAGATGTGTATTGCTGGGTATGTTTGTATTATTGGTTTTGTTGTTATTGTTAAATAAAAGTTTTAAAATTTTGATAATCCACTTTTAATGATTTCGAGTTGTTAGCCTTATATATTTTAGTGTTGTCAAGTTGATGTTGAGACTGTGCCATTTGAGATACCTGATTAAATGTAGTGTTGGGCTGGCCATTCGTTATTATTTTGAGCGGGTTGTCACAGATGGTATCAGAGCATAAGGTTCTAGTGTCTTTAGGATCTGTGTGCGGGTTACTATGATCTTCCGTAAGCGTTCTTTATGTAGAGCCTTATTATTAGGACTGTTGTATTCACACGTCCATATTTATTCTGTGATTAGAAAATATTTGTAAGGCATTCTGATACAATTGTTCTTATTTCAGATACCACCGAAGGGAGGTCGTTCAGTAAGGGTAAACAAAGGGGCTGAAAATGTAGAACCCCAATTTCCTCAAAGGAACATGACTACAGATGAAGTTGACAATATTATGGCACATGCAGTAACTGCTGCCGTTTCTACGATGGCGCGATAATCTTCCATTCAAGTTGCCCGACCCCATTTAGGATTATCTTTATGGGAAAGAGTGAAGGAAGATTTTAGTAAGGGGCATCCTCCTGAGTTTGCAGGGGGAGTTGATGAAATGGATGCAAGTCAATGGAAGAATAGTATACATAGGCACCTCCGTATGGTTGAGTGCAGTGAGGTGCATAAGCAATTTTTAGCCACCTTTAAGTTATCGGGTGCAGCTCTTCAATGGTGGGAGTCTGTCACCACATCTGAACAGAGAGATACTTTGCCTATAATAGAATTTTAGGAGCTTTTTGATCGAAGGTATTTTTCCTTCCCGACTCAGAATATGAAGATTTTTCAAGGTAATATAATGGTGGCAGAATATGAGGAAGATTTTTCTCGATGGGCGAAATTAGTACCTGATGAGGTAAATACGGAAGAGAAACGTATATCGAAGTTTGTTCGAGGTTTAGATTGGAGAATCCAGCAACATTTGTTAGAGAGTCCTAAGTTAGTGAGTTTCATCGAGGTAGTGAACGCGGCACTATTAAAGTGTCATGAATATTATCTTCGTTCGCAAGAGGGAAAGAACTTTGGAGATTCGAGTTCATCAAGTAAGTTTGGCGGTGAGAGTGCCAGTAATGCTAGTGGGAAAAAAGGATTTGTGGGTAAGTGTTTCTTTTGTAAAGAAATAGGTCATAGAAAGAGAGATTGTCCTAAAAGAGGTAAAGGACCACATTTTGATGAAGTTTTGGAAGTGAAACCCCTACAACAGATTCGAGGTCATTTTAGACCCGGGGACTTTGTTTGGGAGCCCATTGATGAGGAAGGACAATCGGACCAGAGATGGATGATGTAAATTATTTTCCTTTATGAATAGGAGTATTAATATATGAAGTTTCGGTAATATCGTATGGGAGATATTTGTGAATGGGTAGTGCTATAGCCCTACTTGTATGTTTTGACCCTAAGGGGAATTTTGAGCAAGTTAGGCTCTTATGTAAATTATCTTTCGATAGAATAGATAGTTTTGTGATATGCTCAAAGAGAGCTATAAACCTTGTGGTGAATGTAAGAATTATGGTTGTGTGATAAGTAGTAATGATGAATCTACTTCTTTTTCTATAGTCATGTTAGACTTATATAATTATTGTATTCCAGTTATGGATGAGCCTTATAAATGGCAATATGTTAATATGATATGAGATATCATTACTGAAAGAGTTTTAAGATTATGGATTGATGGGACGCAGGAAAAATTTTAGCTCATAATTATGCTAATTTTTGTGAGCTATATGTTGTTATATGTATGATGATTTAAAAGTCCTTGTGTGGGACATAAGGCACTTTATGTAAATATTGTAAGACATAAACCAAAATATTTTTATAAACTGTTTTCAAAATAAAACTTTTTCTAGGCCTTGGGCCATATCAAAATGATTTTTCCCTAAAAATATTTTCAAACTCTAGTCCGGACTTAACAAACTCTCAATCCCCGATGTCGCCTCATAGTAGTGTATTGGGAGGATTCCTTGTTTGGATTTCGCTTAGGCGAGACGTCCCCCGCACGAAAGTGGCGAATGTCAGGAATTGAGAGGAGTTATTTCTTTAATGATTTAAAAAATTTTCACTATTAAAATGTTAGTATTAGTTATATTTATGGAAATGTGGAACATTAGAGGCAAATGAAGCCTCATTATGATTGGTACGAGCAATAGCTCGAATATAAAGGGTGTATGGGCGCCCTAGTTGTGGAAATTGGTTTTTATAACACTCAAAATGAACTTAAAATAAAATGAACAAAATTAATTCTTCGTGGGAAGTTAGAGATTTGGACATAGGATTAGTGAGGATGGGTGTAGTAGAACTAGTTGAGCTTTGGAGAATTAGGCTTAGCTAAAATTTCGAGGACGAAATTTTTGTAAGTGGGGAAGTTTGTAACAACCCGAGGTCTTGGAGAAGAGGATTTATTTATTTTGGGAGAAATAAAAAATATTTTATTGGAGAATAATTAAATTTGGCACTTGAGGTCAAAACTTGGAGTCGTTAGAAAGTATGTCAAATGGCGATTCCGAGGGTGTAGTTGTGTCCGGAAGGGTCGAGAAAGTCAAAATGACTGTACTTGGGGTCTATTTAGGTTTTGAAATAATTTAATTCAGTTTGACTCGAATTAAAGTCACCGAGTCATTTAAAGTGTGTATTATCATTTAAAGATGTGTATCTTGGGAGTTAGGGCTTAAAAAGCCTACGTGAGATTTATTCTCCAAAGAGAGAAAGAAAAATAGAAAGAGAGAAAGAAAGAAAAAGAGAAAGAAGGAGATAAGAGAGAGAAAGAGGATTTTCCGGCCAATACGCGATCTCAAGGCGGATTCAAACCCTACAAACTCAAGGCAAGTGATTAAACTTGCTAAATAATTGTTGTGTACCCTTTATTGCATGATTTGTGGATTAAATCTTTGGGTTTTAGGTTTAGTTTATCAAAACTAAACTTTTGGATAAATCTTAGATTTGTTATGTAGATCTTGGATTTGAAGATAGAAATTAGTTTATATGTATTCTAGGATGATATATATATATATATATATATATATATATATATATATATATATATATATATATATATATATATATATATATATATATATATGTGATTGGGTTGAAAAGAAATAAAGAGAAAATGATTAAAACAAATTTTGGGATATTGGCTTACTTAAAAAGTGGCCATTTTCAAGAGTTCTGAAGGGCTGAATCGATTCGGCCTCCTACCGAATCGATTTGGAAATATGCAGGTGCCCAGGTCTGAGTGACCGAATCGATTCGGACCCCAGCCGAATCGATTCGGCCTGAGACAGTGTCCCAGGTCTGATGACCCGAATCGATTCGCCTTCCTGGACGAATCGATTCGCTGGGCCGAATCGATTCGGAATTGGCCCGAATCGATTCGGAAACAGGGCTTTTGGGGGAATGTTTTTCTAGGGAGAATTTCATTCCAATTTGTTCGAGGTTATCGATTGGGAACCTCTATTGGAGATATTTGGAGTATGATTTGGAGACTTTTAGCGAGTTTCCCTTATAAGAAATTTTTGGAGTCATATCGACTAAATTTGAGGAATACCGATTAGATATTATGGTATTTTCTAAGTGGGGGAAGCCCACCTTGACTGGAGACTCTATTGGGAGATAATTATAAATTCATATAGAAGAATGATAACATGCTTAGTGATAATGGATTTTAGAATCCAATCCCAAATGGGATAACTTTAAAAGGTTTATAAAATGAATTGAACCCTATTATGGATGGAGAATTATAAATTCTATTTGATGTGCATATGGATATAGAAATATCCTTATTGATGTTTGATTTGGGAGATATCTCACACAATGAGAAATGCTAATTGAAGAGCATTAGGATAAAAGAGTATCCTTATCATGAATTGAATTTAGAAACAATTCATCATCAGAAGCGACATGTGAGATTCAAGCGAGAAATAGTATAATGTATACTAAGTGGGGTCAATGTGTACGAATTGACGGTTAGTGTATCAAAAGAGAGTGATATACTAAATACTTATATTAATTCAACTACGCCTAAGTGTGTAATATTGAAAATGTAAATGATGTGGCAGGTATACCTTATATGACGGTATATCTTTATATGATGTGATGATGTATGTATGCCTTAAATGATGGTATATATATATATATATATATATATATATATATATATATATATATATAGTTAAGCATACCCCCTCCTTGCTATTATTGGGAAGTTTCGTGCGTTGAGGGTGAGCATCATGGCTCAAAGAGCAAGGTGTGGATATTCCCCAGGTCATAGTCGTCCATTGTGATTATTATGCGATATATATATATATGCATTCTTTTGGGGGTGAGAAGTCGTGGGTATGTGACGTTCTCACTTTCCGATTAGGAGCTATGACCGCTTACCGGGACGTTGTGTGTGTGAGTTGATCACGAGGTGGGTGCCGTTGAACCCCACCAGGTGGCCCCAGTTTGCTACGTATATGGGCTGCTAGAAGATGATAGCATGTGAGCCTGCGTCCTCGAGTTATAGCTCGGTTGGATGTGGTTATTGTTGATTGTGCGTGTACTTGGGTATTGAGGGCCTAATGGACCTCAATGACTAACATTGCCAGGAATAGTTTACCGGGGGGGTTCCTTGTTTGGATTTCGCCTCGGAGAGACGTCCCACGCACGAACTGCAGTGTAATGTTGGAAGTTGGGGAGAAGTTAGTACTAAATGCTCATACTTATATATATATATATATATCACCTATCCCGACAATCGACAGTGCTAGGAGTGGTGTAACGGGGGGTTCCTTGTTTGGATTTCGCTTCGGCGAGACGTCCCACGCATGAAACGCCGTGTACTGTTGAGAATTGGGAATATTAATTAATTAAAATGGAATAATAATTTGGGTTACATGCATCATACATTGAGGGCATAATGAATCTCGAGGGTCAGTACTGTCAGGAGTAGTGTAACGGGGGGGTTCCTTGTTTGGATTTCGCCTCGACGAGATGTCCCACACACGAAACGCAGTGCCGTATTGAGAATGGGGAGAAGTTTTGTCCTTAACTCTTGATTATAATAACTCATATAATTAACTTTATATATGTTTACATGCCAAATGAGGGCATAACTAGAATATATGAAATTCTAGTAAGAGAATGTTGATGTATTGTGATGATGTTGTTATGACGATGGATATGCCACTTTATATGTTCAATAAATGAACAAATATAAAGAGAACTGTGACACTTAAAAATAAAGAAATGTTATAAATGGAATTTAGATAAGTGTAGATTTCGAGATAAGTTAGATAATCTTAATCAAATATTCATTTTGGGATTTAGTTAGATTTATTTGCCTAATTAGAATTGGGCTTACATTTGGAGATCACGTGCATGCGCTTTGTTGCGCGCTTAGTTGAGAGGTGAGTTGGATTTTAAAGAAGAGTTCGATTCCACCTTAAGCATGTAATAATGCATTTATAATTATTATGCATTTTAATACACTTGCTATAAAATGTTTTCAACTCGGGCTCTAACCCGTTTATATTTTCTCCTCCATGTATATATTGTATTACTTTAGGTGTTCCTCCGTAAGGACGCCATTGATGTTCATCCATCCAGGATTTTCGTAGAGCTGTGGAAATAGCAGACTGTTGCGGCATCTGGTTTAGACGATTCCTATCTTTGATGTATCTAGATTGGGATTCAATTTGTATCTCGAGTTTATGCTCAAGTGTTGTAGATTAACACTTTTACATTTCTTTCCTCAGATTATTTGTATTATCTGTTACCCGACAACTTATTAGGGTATTTCATTGTAGATATTTTGTTGTACATTGTATTGTACCCTTTTATATTATTGGAGTTTTCTCTTATCACTCATCTTAGTTAGATTTGTATTGCTGGGTATGTTTGCATTTTTGGTTTTGTTGTTGTTGTTAAATAAAAGTTTTAAAATTTTGACAGTCCACTTTTAATGATTTCGGGTAGTTAGCCTTATATATTTTAGTGTTGTCTGTTGATGTTGAGACTGTGCCATCCGAGATACCTGATTAAATGTAGTATAGGGCTGGCCACCCGTTATTATTTTGAGCGGGTTGTCACAAAGAGAAATTCGTGACTCGTTAGTGCTCTAAAAAGACAAGTTTAACAGAGATATCACTCCCGCAGAGTTCTTCCATTTCTACTGGCTAAAGGAGAACTCTATTAAGTTTGCATGGTACTACTACATGGCTCCTTTAAACAATGAAGAGGTTTTGTATATTGAAAGACCTTCCAATGTAAATAACTGGAAGGGAAAATAATTTTACATTTTTGGAGAAGGATGGGAGTCTCATCCAGAAGAATCGGAGAGAGAAATATCATAGGATGTCGTGGCAATGGGGATAGCCATCCATGCTAGGTTTTTATATGCTGCATCCCCTTTATCATGCCGCATCTTATTTTGTAGTTGCACATCTTATAGATCTTATTATGACATACTAATATCGATCCTTTGTGCATCCCTTGATCATCTACCCCTTAGTGAGAGGCAAGAAAGAAGAGTAAGGTAGGCCACGACGGCCTATAGTGCTGAGGTAAAGAACTTCAGCACTTTGATCACTTTTGCATCTATTTTTGACGGATGCTACTTCCCCAACAAACTTTTACCAAAAAGAATAGCCGTGGAAGACACCTTTATATAATTCTTACTTTGCTATTTTTACAGGTGAGGAGATAGACAAAGATCTTTTGGCTGCTCAGCTGACTGAGATGGACGAGGACGCCGTTGCCCTCAATAATGTTGCCAGGACGGGAAAGAAGAGGAAGAAATCAAAGGTGAAAAAAGTTGCGGTCTAGAAGACTCCTACCCCTACTGGGGGTCCTGTCGCGGTAAATGAATAGACTCAACCAGATGTTCTTGCACAGATTGTGCAGGCTGACGATGCCACATCTAATGAGAGGCCAGAGGGCCAATTTGATGATGATATTGGAGATCACATGGACGCGATAGGATTTTGACCAACTAAGTCTGAGCTCCAAGGTGGATGCGGCCTTTCACATACTACTACCTTCAACTCTCCCCCTCTCCAGACTATTATGGATGTGAATGCCAACTTGCCACCACCCAAAAGTCGCCAAAGTGTTGGCCCTGATGGCCGCCTGCGGCCTCAATAAAGGGCTCCAAACCCCCAGTCTTCCTGGGATACAATTTCCAGGGAAGTCTATAAGATATGGAGGGTACCAGATAATATTGACTTGGACCGCCTAGTGGATGAGGACCGTGAACACTAGGAGGAGTAAGCCCTCGACAGCCTGCTACGTGTAAGCTATTTCTTTTCCTTTCACTTTATTTTTCTGCAGTATATTTTTTTTAGCATTTTTAATTTTTTACAGGCCATGGACATTGTCTTGTCCCAGAGGATGAAATATGAAGGAGTGTATAAGCTGAAGGAGGCTGCGGATAGAGTTCACGTGGTTGACTTGGAGAATGCCAAAACTTCATTCTTTTAGGCAGGCAAACAATCTTCTTCCGTGACACTTAAATCTGCACAGATGGACTTGGATGTTGACATCAAGGCAAATGATGAAGCTGAAAGGAAATTTACAATGGCTACATCATCTCTTCAAACTTCTGAAGCCAAGGCTGGAGATATTTCCAAATATGCCCCCAACTTCAAGAGCCAATTAAAGAAGCTTCAAGACAATTATGACCAATTGGAGCAAAGCAGTAAGTCTGCACTACTATAAAAGGAAAGTCAACATGCCGCAGCTGTGAAGCAAATGGAAGAGTCTCATGTTGTAGCCCTCACTCAAGCTACAGACATTGTCGTGGATGAATATAAGAAGTCTAAGGATTTCTATCTTACAAATAACAAGGCTTATTTCCGCGGCTTTTAAGAGCTCAAGCACAGAGTGATCAAGAATTTTCCCTACTCCAAGGATCTCATCCTATCTTGGAAGCTGGGAGATAATGAGCATAATGCTTGCATTGAGGAAATAAGGGCTATGGCTGAGGTAAGGGCAAAGCAGCAGATGTAGGAGGCCACAGTTGGGGATTATGAAATTGAGACTGTCGCAGATGGTCAAGAAGGAGATGAAGATGATGATGCAGCCTCTTAGACTTATTTTTTATGATTGTAATTTTTGATATAATGTATACAGGGATGCGACCCTTTAAAACTTTAAACACCTTAGTCAAGGTTGCGGTCTATCTTGCAAAACGTGATGATGAATATTCATTTTTGTCTGTATGCTTCTTTTACGTTTGAATCTTTAATACTTGAATGCTTGAATGTATGCTCTCCTTTGTTTAATCTCCATATATTTTGACTGCTTGAATGCACAACTATATTTTCTAAAATTGAGACATTTATTTATCTTTAACAATTAATAAATGGAATAAGGGGCCGCAACAACTTCTTATAGAAAATTTTCTTAAACATGGTTGTGGCCATTTGTCTATGCCTTCTCATGATTTGTCATTTCACTTGTGCAATTATGAGCCCCCAAGTTAGGGTGCCAAAGGAAAATGACCCTGGGGATGCGACTGAATTATGTTTCCCTATTGCTAGATTTTTCTTCACTAGAGCCCCCAAGTGTTGGTGACAATACTAGCCTTGGGGTTGCGGTTGGATTGTATGCCTGCTGCAAAATCTGAGGTGACACTCTAGTGGACTCTATGTTGGGTTGTGTACTCTTATTCCTTATATCTTTAATATGATTCGTGATGCCATTACCACAACATCCTTTAGTTGCTTTAACTATCACAAAGCCATTTTCATAGTTTCTCGCTAGTCGCTTTAATTGGGTTATTATCAGGCCTCCCCAGGCCAGGTATTAAAAAGCTTTCTCAAGATATAGTTTGATATATATAAAGCCTTCCCAGTCTGGGTATTATGGGGCTTCCCCAAGCCAATACAGGCATCCCAGAATCAAATAACGGACATTAGTAGCCCCCGTGGCTAAATAGGAACATCTCGAATCATATAATGGGCATTGTAAGCCCACATGGCTAGATGACATGTCGACAACTGAGAATGGGCATTATAAGCCCCCGTGGATAGATGACGCATGCTGATAGCTAAAAATAGGCAGTGTAAGCCCTCGTGGCTAAATAACGCATGCTGACAGCTAAAAATGATCATTGTAAGCCCCAGTGGCTAAATAATGCATGTCGATAGCTGATAACGGGCATTGTAAGCTCCCATGGCTAGTCGAATCATCCTGAGAACCGCCTTTGTGATTTTAAATATCATATGCCTTCATATGCATAAGCGTTACGAGGGACGTTATAAGCCCATTAAGATAGTTATTCCCGAGATAACATGTTGTCTTCAATTTAATTATGTTTAAGACGAAAACCTTTTATAAGTTAATAGATAATGAAGACAAAAGAAATAAGATATGGCAAAATAAGCCCTATTTCGTATATTCATGTAATTATGAACTTGTTAGAAAAATACAAAGTTTGAAGAAAACATGCAAATAGGGTTTTCAAAAATAAAATAGAAACATAGAGTGGAAACTAAGGCAGATATGAGGCATGTGGCCTGTTGGTCAATTGGGTGTAGTGATTCTGAGAGTTATTGCATTCCTCATGCTTTCTTCAGGAATTGTTGCAGCATTTCGTGCCTTATAAGGCTTTTGATTTCATCTTTTAATGCGAAGCATTTGTCAATGATGTGGCCATGGTCTTAGTGAAAATCACACCACTAGGCCTGGTTCCTTTTGTGGGAAGGATCCTTCATCTTCTCAGGCCACTTGAGCAATTTGTATTTGTAGAGGGGGCTTGAAGGTCATATTGAGATTAAAAATAATCCCCCCCATTTACAACGGTGTTTAGGATTAAGGCAGCTCCGCGTGGCAGCCCAGAGGGACCTTTCAGCGAAGAAGCTGACCAAGAGAGCCCGTCCTTTAGTCCTGTTGATTAATTTAGTCTTGTTGTATCTTTTGATTATATTGACTATTAACTATAAAGATTGTAATGATGAAATGAGAATAATGAAATTTTGTGAGGTCGAATGATACTCGCGAGAGACTAGGCTTGGTAGGGACTGAGAAAGCTTTCATGCTCTATCAAACGACCTCGCCTTGGGAACTTCAGAGGGACTTAGCTTGGAGGATTGAGAAGTGAGTCACCATTGGGTCTTGTCCTGACCATCATAGATACACATGGTAAAACACTGAAGGACCCTGATCGTGGAACCTCGGGGGGAACAACCTTGAGTTCCATCTGGCGTTGAGTTATGAGCCAAACCACCCTCTACTTAATGTCACATCTGCTTTATCTGATGTCACTAACCATATAGGCAATGACAGACCTACACTTGAGTAAACCACCATGGTATTTGAGGCTGTCAGACAGTTGGTGAGCCACCTCTGTGATGGCAGTCCCTTGACACACAGTGGTTAGGCAAAAGGCATGTGTTGGCATTTAATGCTTATGATGTGGAGATAACTAGTGCATTAGGTATTTAATGCTTGTGACATAAAGTATGAGGGATGTCTTTCATAAGAATTAATGGTTGAGTTGCCTCGGGGGTAGTGTGAGGGGCTATTTAAGGACCCCAACAACCTCTAAGGAGGGATGATGTTATTATTGAGAGTTCGAAAGTTATTACTAGAGAGATTTATTATAAACTAGAGAGTTTACTCACCCACCATTGATATTTATTACGAAGCTTTAATATTTGACAGAGATCATTGAGGGTGGTAGGGTTGTTTTTCTGCCTACCAAGGTGTATCTAGGGTGCTCATTTTATCTCTCCCTCTCAGTAAAGTTGCTTCTAAGTTTATTACTACCTTCTGAGTTATACATGAGAGATTTGTGAGTTTAAACTGAGTCTATCTTCATTGAGTCGTGTATGTATGTCCCGTGATTAATCAATAGTGTTGCTACTTAACTTATCATTACCATACTCAAAAGGGGTCACGCCTCCATTTAATTTAAAGTACCCTCTTACATTTGGCGACTCTACTGGGGAGGCATTATTCTAAGTAAGGAGTATGGTGCAAGATAACGTTAATCGAAGGCTTAACTTTGATGACATTCAACATAATGAAGAACAAACGGCGAGAGAGCTGAAGGTTTCAAGGGATGGGGTTCCTCGAGTAGAGGTACCACCAGTTTAGATGGAAATACGTGTTCCAGGAGCAGCACAGGCTTCAACGAGCACCGAGTTGGTACCAGCTCAAGTGGCACTCCATATGAATAAATTTTACAAGGTTTTGCAAACTCCCATAGCTTCAACGGTGTTGGTAGTATTTGAAGCCAACTCCTTCGTGACACCAGGGGCAGCCCTAACGGTCCCACCAAGTGCGGTCATAATGAGAATAGATCCATCAAGTACACCCTCCATTGTAAACCCAGCGGCGGGAACCCCAAGAGCATCAACGGCTCCAACTGTGATGATTTCTCTAGATGCAACGGGCACACAACCTATAGTCCTGCTGGTTGCTGCTTCAGTGGTGTCACCCATGTAAGAGATGAGGAAGGAGATGCTGAAGTTTATGCATGCCTCCTCGCAATCTGCGGGCGAGGTAGCTTCTGCTTGTGATGATTTTCAAACGCCTTACCCCCAGGAATACAATGATGAGCCCTACACAAAAGATTGTATTCCTCCTATTTTTGAAAAATACACAGGAAAGGGTGGAAACCCAAAAGAACATATTAAACGCTTCGTTGAACACTTGGGGGAGCATTGCAATAAAAAAAAACTAAGGTTGAAGGAATTTTCTAAATCCTTAATCGAAAAGACATACACTTGGTATTCTCACTTATCTCCCAAGAGTGTTTCCACATGGGAGGAGATGCATGGTTTGTTCGTCCAGAAGTTCTTTCTGGTGGAAGATGAGTTTACTTTGACCCAAGTGGGGAGGGAGAACAATGACTCGAGGAAGAAGTTATGGATTACGTGCGAAGGTTCAGGGAAAGGTCCCTCGATGTGAGGGAGGAGGCCATGTAATCCAAGTTATTGTAGATCTGTGCAGAGCGGCTGCTTCTAGAGTACATCTGCCATCTCATTAATGAGATGCGCGAGGGGACTTTTTTGGCGTTCCTAAAGGCAACAAGAAATATCTCATTGGTGGTGCGACCAAACCCAATTGTTATACTCATGATGTTTAGGTAGTCGATATAACTTATGGGGGGGGGGGGGGGAGATCTCAGCCCCCATGGGTAGGGTACACCGAGGGAGAAGATAGGGGCAAGGTGCCAATGAAGGATAATAAGAGGAAGTTTGGAAGAGACAGGGAGGACCCACCATCATTGCCTTGTATAGCGGAGGAGGCTATCAGCTGTTACAACGCAATGGTCTAAGGAGGAACGGTATATGAAAAAAAGGGCATTCCCATTGGGGAACCTGATGCTGCAATAAGTGCAAATCCAAAATATTGCCAGATTCATTGAAAGATCCAGCATCCAATAGAGAGTTATTTCATGCTAAGAAGAATCATTGACAAGTATGTGAAGGCAGGGACGTTGCAAATCCCTTCGCCGAATGTTAAAAATAACCCACTCCCAGCACATGGGGCCAATCTGGTGGTAGCCTGTGATGAGGAGAACAAAAGAGAAGAAAGAGAGTTAACGAAGAAACAGGGGGAGTTCGAAGAAGCTCTGGAAGATTGTACTAAGGAATTGGATAACGTAGTATTAGCCTATGATGAAGAAAGCACTAATGATATGGAGGAGGTATACATCATTGAAGGTTAGGAAGCAGACACATTCATAGAATACTGTGCAGTTTCAAAATCCCCAAAGTTCACCTGGTTCTTCGACCAGGTAGGGATACCGAAGGACAGTAGATTGGAAATAACCCAGGAAATACTTGACATTGAGAGGAATAACGCAATCCCTTCACTGAGATGGAAGGGGCCCATGGCCAGGTTGGTGAAGAGGTTTCTATCAGAAGTAACTTTCAAAGATGTAGATAGGGCCGTAAGGTTCCGTCATAACAGGCCATTATATGCGACCGCCAGCATTAACATAGTTAGTTTTACAAGGACTCTTATGGATGGGGGAGCTTCCATCAATATCATGCCAATAAACTCTTTCCATGCAGCCAATATTTTAGAAGAAAGGTTAGTCTCCATGCCTTTGGTGATTTTGGGCTATGAAAACCAATTTCTAAGTCCATTGGGTACGTGAATGTTGGGATTGTGATAGGAAATCTGAGTTCCCATATCAAGTTCCACGTAATAGAGAGTGAAACTTCCTACCATCCACTGATAGGAAGAGTGTGGATGAAAAACCAAGGGCTAGTTCCTTTGACGTATCACCAACGCGCCAAGGCAAATATAAAGGGAACAGAGGTGACCATTAGGGATATGAAGAGGCACTTCACTGTCGAGGAAGCTCACTTAGTAGATGTAGAATTTTACATAGAACTGGAGGAGGATGTCCGAGTCCTAAAGAGAAGAATAGAGGGAGAATGGTTTCCCTTGATCAGAGAAAGGATGGGGCCCTTGAATGAGAAGAATAAAGAGGTTGCAAGCATCACATGAGTGATGGCCGAAGAAGCTCATCAGGTGGTCCCTCGGCCCCAAAACATTTCGAAGAAGCTCAAAGCTAGGATGAGGCCTAGAGTGGACCCAATGGAGCATGATGTTAAATGACAAAGCATTCTAAATTGATTTTCAGGAGGAAGAGTCGATGAGGCTTCTAGAGAGAAGAAAAGGAAGGCAGTGTCAACTACCAGTAAATAGTGTAAAAAGGTAGTTATCGAAGAAGGAAAGGTGGTTTATCGGTTATAATGGTGTGAACGGGAGGCCAAAGAAACTAATAATAAGGCTGACCTGGTATATGAGTGATTCCTGGGGTATCAATGGTGACAATGTATGGTGATAGAAAACTCCAACATACCGGAATTTGTAGAAGAAGTTACCGAGGAACCAGATTACATGGCAGATCAACTAAAGCCGTAGGCACAAGAGTTGGAGCAGTTGAACCTGGCGAAAGAAGGGGAGGATCCAAGGCCTATTTTTATCTCAAAAGATCTCAGTAAAGGGAAATGAGAGGCCTTGGTCGAGTTGATTCGGGAGTTCATAGACATTTTTATGTGGAAGTACATAGAGATGGAAGGGCTAGATGAGGAAGTGAGCTGCCACAAATTGAACGTGATGCCTTCAGCCATTCTAGTGAAACAAACAACAAAAATATACAAGCCCAGGATAGACTTGAATATCATATAAGAGGTCCAACACTTACTAATGGCAGGGTTGATTAAACCGATACAACACCCACTTTGGCTGTCTTGCTTTGTTTCGGTGGGTAAGAAAGATAAAAATCAAATAAGGATCTGTGTGGATTTTAGAGACTTGACTAGGGCCTGCCCCAAGGATGAGTTTCCTCTATCCTCCATCGATAGCCTGATAGCTGTGATGACTGGCCATGAGATGTATAACTTCATGGATGGGTATATAGGGTATAACCAGATCAAGATGGTCCCTATGGATGCAGAGAAAAAGACATTTAGAACCTAATTGGGCAACTCTATGTATAAAGTAATTCTGTTTGGACTCAAGAATGCTGGGGCTACTTACTAGAGAATAATGATGGCTATTTTCCATAACTTCTTTCATAAATTTGTGGAATTTTATATGGATGATTTAGTCATCAAATCGAGGAAGGATGAGTCCCATCTGAGTGATTTGAGGAACGTGTTTTCCCGATGCAGGAAGTATAAATTAAAGATGAACCCACTAAAGTGCATCTTCAGAGTAATAAGTGGAAAATTTTGAGGCTTCGTGGTTGATCGACAAGGGGTATAGAGGGACCTGGACAAACAACGAGCGATCTTGGAGATGCCAAGTCCAAGAACGGCGAAGGAGATGAAGAGTTTCCACAGTAAAGTTTCCTATCTTATGAGATTTGTTCCTAGATTTGCCGAAATGACACACTCGCTGATGCAGCTGTTGTGAAAGAACACAAAATTCAAGTGGGAGGGGGTTCACTAGGCGTCTCTAGCTGGGCTGAAGAAACTGCTCGTTTCACCACAGACCATGGTTCCTCCAAAGGCAGGAATATCGTTGCAGCTATACCTCACATCCACCACGAGGTCCGTTAGATCTTTGCTGGCACAAGAGATTGATGAAAAAGAACGGCCAGTCTACTACCTCAGCAGAATCATACATGGGCCAGAGGTCAGAAATAGTAGCTTGGAAAGGCATTGTTTAGCCTTAGTCTTTGTAGAGCAAAAACTTAGACATTATATGCCATCTTTTATAATTTATATTGTAACTAGATGTGATCCTATCAAGTATTTTCTGGAAAGAACTATATTGATTGGTAGGGCAGCTAAGTGGTTCCTCATCCTCTCAAAATATGACTTGAAGTGTGTGGTTCCTCACGCGATCAAGATCTAGGCATACGCTGACCTGTTGGCAATCTTACCCTCTGGAACGTTTGAGCCACCAAAAGAAAGTATTCTAGGAGACGACTTATATGCCAATCACTTGGATGCAAGTGATGAAGAATGGATGACGCAGTTTAATGGATCTTCGGAGGAAAAGAAAGGAGGGGCAGGGGTTATTCTCTTAAAAGTAACGGAGGAGATTTGTCTTTCCTACAAATTATATTTCCCTTATTCCAACAATGAAGATTATGAAGCGTTAGTGCTGGGATTGCTGGAGGCCCTTTGAAGGGGGATTCATTCACTTTGTATCAAAGGTGATTCGAACTTGGTAATTCAACAAGTGAATGGAGAATATGCATTAAAACACTCGAGCCTGGCGCCATACCAAACAATCATTCAGAGGCTTATCAGCCAGTTCCATCGGACCAAGATTAAGAGATATCTTTGAACGATGAACTAACATCCAGATGCCTATGCCACCATCGCTCAGAAAATGGTCATGAGGAATGATACAACTAGAGTCGTGGTTCAATGAAGAACGGATCCTTCAGTGGTACGGTTAATTCTGTTGATGGAGGAGGATGATTACTGGATGGGAGTGATTAGAAAGAAACTGGAATCTGGAGAAAGAGCGATGGAGCTGAGGGAACTAGCCTAATACTTCACAAACCAGGAAAATCTTTACTTCAGAAATGCAGGGGGATGATTATCAAGATGCATCGGCCCAGAAGAAGAAGAATGGAGGTTGAAGAAGACACATAAAGAGCACTATGAAACAACCAAGATACCTGTTTATAGGAGAATTAAAAGGGTGGGTTATTTTTGGCCTAGAATGAAACAGGATGCAGCGGAGGCACAACAAAAGTGCGCTACGTGCCAGTTATTCTTCGAAGCAGATAAATGTCATTTCATTGAAGCTCAACCTGACTGGAGGTAACCTTATATTGACTTCATTAAAGACGGAGTCTTACTAATGGAGAAGATTGATGCGATGCGACTTAAGAAAAGAGCCCCGAGGTTCTACGTTCAGGAGGGGCAGCTTTATCGAAGGGTCTACTTCAACAGGCCATTGTGTTGCATCATAAAGGAAGAAGCAGCTGAAGTCCACAAATAGGCGCATGATGCAGCTCACATAGGAGGGGCTAAGTTGTATCACCATTTGATGACATTGGGTTATTATTGTCCAATAATGGAGAAAGATTGTGCTCAGTTCGTTCGAAAGTGCAAGGCTTTCCAACTTCATGGAAATATGATCCATGCCCCATCGGTGGATTTACTCTCCCTGACCACGCCTTATAATTTTTACACTTGGGCATTTTACCTTTTAGGGCCAATACATCCTTCTTCGAGGGAGAATATATGGATACTAATGGCAATAAAGTGTTTTACAAAATGGGCTGAAGCAATACCACTGAGAAGGGCAATAGCGGGGGTCGTAAGAAACTTATCAGAGAATACATCATTTATCGTTTTGGGATTCCAAAGGTTATCCTCTCAGATAACGGAACCCCTTTCGTCAATTCAGAGGTAATAATGCTTACAGACAAGTACTTTATTATTCATCATACTTCAACGGTGGCATATCCAAAGGCCAATGGTCAATCCGAGGCAACTAACAAAACCTTGGTTAATATTTTGGCTAAAATAATGGAGGATTTTCCAAGATCGTGGGATGATAAGATACCAACTGTGTTGTGGGCCTATCGAATAACCAAGAGTAAGCCCATAGGGTATACTCCGTTCTCCCTTATTTATGGGGTTGGGGTAATTCTCACGGCAGAGTTGGAAGTTCCCTCTGCTCGATATGCCTTGTGAAGTAGCATGCTCCCTCAGAATAAACATGTGCAGTTAGAAGCATTGGATGAACACAGAGATAATTTGATGCAACACTTTCAAATGTACACGAAGCAGCTCTCCATGGCATATGATAACCTGGTGAGACCAAGGAAATTAGTGGAGGGAGACCTCATTTTGAAGGCAGCAGTGAAGCACATCAGGGGGCTTCCTCTACCTAAGTTTGCAGAAAATTAGGAGGGACCTATCATTGTAAAAGAAACTCATTACTCAAGTTATTGCTTAATTTCTAAGCTGGAAGAAGACAAACCATTCAAGATTAAGAATAAATGGTTGAAAGTCTATCTGTACGCAATTATGTTTGGACCACTGATGTATCTAGCTGTTGTTATGAATATACAAGTTCTTTTTTATTATAACTCGAGTGGAGATGAAATAATTATAGAACTTCATAATATACACAAACAATTGTAACACAAAGAAATGACATGGGAAAATATACATATTTTTTTCTCATTCATAAACTTTGGGGCATTAAAAAATTGGGAGTTATTGGCCAAGAATTACATAAAAAAGAAAAGAAAAATGTTTACAACAAATCATTGACCTAAGAGGAACCAAATATCTAGAGCAGAGAAAAAATCTCCAGGAAAGCCCGAAGAAGCTGCTAGGCAAGACTGTTGAGCAATTATAGAAACCTCTAATCTCGTTTACACTTGTGTACGTTAGATAAGGAGTTTCGGTCATTTTAGCTTCATTAACCGCAGAGCATCTTCGACATCTTCAAGCTACTTATTAACAGCTTCAAGCAGAGGTGCTAGCTCAGCAACCTTAGCCTCCTCACCCCGTTGATCCTCCCGATGTTTCTACAAAAGCTCCCTCTGACTATCTAGTCATCGACTCTTCAAAGTTTTTAAGTGTGCAATAAGCCAGTCAAAATGGAAGCCATCATGACCCAACTCCCTCAGGTAGCCCAAGAATTGGTTAAGGAGGGATGTGGTAACGTTTGAAGTGGGAGTGCTGGAAATTTCAGCAACAATAGTAGCCATGCCCTGAAGTCTGTAGCTCATCACGGGGATGTTGGAATGCACACAATCTATAGTAAAAGTCTCAAGATGGTAGCTTACAAGTTGCTCAACTACCAAGCGATGGATGGTAGGTATTTGAGGGGAGTGCTGAAGGACCATGAGGCAAAAGGCATGAGGAGCCAAGTCGGGCAGAGGGATCTTACAACCAGATTCTCTCTCAGCAGCAACACCATTCATGGAACCTTGATTGTTGTGACTAGAATCTTCCGAGATAATATGTTCCCGATGGGGTGAAGCGATGGGCGAAAGAACTGGTGAATAATCTTCCCGAGCAACGTGAGAACAGGTTGAAGAAATAATGAGTTTATGAAAAATCTTAATAAGCATTTTTGTTGTTAAGTCACTGATATAGGCGGAGTTTATGAAAAAATCTTAACAAGTGTTTTCGTTGTTAAGTCACCGATATAGGTGGAGTTTATGAAAAATCTTAACAAGCGTTTTCGTTATTAAGTCACCGATATAGGTGGAGTTTATGAAAAAATCATAACAAGTGTTTCTGTTATTAAGTCACCGATATAGGTGGAGTTTATGAAAAATATTAACAAGCATTTTAATTGTTAAGTCACCGTTATAGGTGGAGTTTATGAAAAAAATTTAACAAGCGTTTTCGTTATTAAGTCACCAATTTAGGTGGAGTTTATGAAAAATCTTAACAAGTGTTTTCAGTGTAAACCACCATCATAGGTGAAGTTTTAAAGGTTGAGAAATGCAGAGAAATTAGCGAAGTACCTCAGCAATAGAGGGAGCGAGAATGCTAGTCACCGTGGAGGCCATAACGGTAGGAACCGTCGGGGACATGCTTATTTCCTCAACGGCTCCCTTAACTGAAGAAGACTCAATGGTCAGCAAATCTCCCTTGCCAACAAATGGTACCAAGGTGAATGTAGGAGTTTAGCTGAAAGAAGACGATGGACCTCCAAACGATGCCCCAGCATGGGTAGGCACCGAAGAACCACCACACTGGGTAGAATCATCAACCTTGGCCTTGGAAAGAGGAAGACCACTAAGAGAAAAGGGTGGGGTAAGACTGGGCGAAAGCTGCAAACATTAAGCTAAGTGTTAGACATGAGGAACAAGTACAGAAAAAAGGGAGAAATGTATCCAAGAACTACTTACCTCCGTTATGGCACCAAAAAAGGGAACCACAGTTATGGGTCTCTTTAGCAAAGTGGGAAGAATAATGTCAGCTAACAAAGACACCACTTCAACCTAAGGCATCCCAACATATTAAAATTCATCATGATAAACAAAGGATGACAAAAGAAAAAAGATGTGAGACCTGACAAGTAATAGATTATATGTTACCTCGGGAGCACATCCCACAGCTAGAATGAGGGGCAGAGCAACCTCAAGTGGAGATGATAATTCAGAAGCAGCTGGGGGAGTTATCTCTAGTGGGGAAGAGATACCCATAGACTCAACAAACTCCCCCCCGAACAGCATCCTTCGTACATTGAGAGGTTGAACGACAGGAGTAGGTAAGCCCGATCATGGGAGAACTGTAACACCCCGCATTTTTCATGCATTAAATATTTAATTAATTCGGGAATTGAAAATTACTTGTGAGTCGTAATTTAATTGAATTAATTAGGGAAATTTTATTTAAATATTAATCGAGGAGTAAATAATTAATATTTATGGGAAGTTATTTACTAAGTGAATAGTAATTATATATTTAAGTCATTTCGAGTATTAATGACAGGGTATGCACTTATCTCAGCCGGGAGTCGGTATAGACTAAAGGGGTGAGGGGATAAATATTTTTATAAATTAAATCGTGATGCCAATTTTGAGTGTACGGTTGAGTCCGGATGGGCCGAGATAGTCAGAAAAGTGTACCCGGGGGTAGTAAACGGGTCACGGGACGTTTTTAGACATAGCTGGGCCCACACGGGGGCATTTGGGTCACTTGGGCTTGGCCCATTAGGAAAAAAACGGGATTAGGTAAATTAAGGAATTGGGAGGAATAATAAAACGGATGATAGAGTTTTAGAAAAGGCTAAGTGTATTAAGGAACCCTAATAGCAGTTAAAGGTAGTTTTGGGATCACTAGAGAGCCAACAAGGATCGTCTTCAACCTTGGAAATTCATCTCCGAATCAGACACTACGAAACCTAAGGCAAGTGGATAACTTGTAATAGTATTGAATCTGTTTTGCAATTCATATTCATGTGATGTGCTTGATCAAAATTCGTTTTGGGTGTTCATGACATAAACATGAGGTTTTGAAAATAATAATTTAATTTACGAATTTGAATGAGGATTCTTGTAGAAATCTGATATTATAAATTGATACATATCTGGTAGGATGATATCTAGATAATTAGAAACGAATTTGGTGAAGGGATTTGGGATGTAAATGGGTAAGGAATTAAAGATGAATATTTCCCCAAATTCAGAAATGGTAGTTAATGGACGAATTAATAACGTTGTAGGGCATTCTGGAGGTCCCTAATAAGGTTCCTAACTTGTATTATGGTTAAGAAAGCTTGAGATTGCTGGTAGAAGGAGTTAGGGTTTTATGAAACTCGTCCATGGCAGAATCTGTCTTCGCGAAGAAGACGAAGACCTGCTCGATCGATCGATCGAAGGTCTGGGGTCAATCGATCGAAGGTCGGCAGATTTTGACAGTTTGCCCAATTTTATTTTATATAAAGAAAATTTAATTTAATCTTTTTCCATGAATTAATTTGGTGAGAAATTTTTACATGGGTTTTAAATCTAATTAATGGTGAATAAAATTAATTAGAATTTGGAGACGACTTAGTGTGACATCTTAATTTCAATTCATCGGGTTTGGGAGAAATTAGGTGATACACTAAGGTTAAATTTTTGGGAAGAGTTCGAAAGGATTAAACATAGTTAGAAAACAAGTACGGGGATAATGGTTGAGGAATACCGAGAGATAAACCTTATTTAGGTAAAGGCTAAATAATTTGAGAGTCGGGGATTTAGACACGGGTGAGGTTGATTAGGACTACGAGAGTAAGTCCAATTTTATGGTGGGGGCGACACCAAAGGTGAGTTAATTAATTAATGTGTGAATTAATTAATGATTAGAGTTGGACCATAAACTCTTAATAAATTAACTAGGCTTATGTTACGGATTGTGTACATGGTGTAGCCGGGACATTTTATATTTATATATATGTATGGGGTGTGACAGTATATATATATATATAGTGTGTGTGCATTAATATTAGTGATTGGATATTATTAGTATATACTCTAGTGATATAGGGGAGGTTGCGCGTAGTGGATGAATCCCCTAGCTTGAGGAGTAGGGCGAGTACAATCCCAGGTCATAGCGTCCGTTATATGGGTGAGGGGCATCTCATTTTCAGGGAAGGAATATGACCGCCTCCAAATTCGTATGTTAAACTAAGTTAGTGAGCGAATCTAACTCGAATAACTAGGTTATGTGAATACACCTAGTGGGATAGCACTTGGGAAAATTTATATTTTTGTGAGTATTTTTACTCGGTCAAAAGTTTGTATTAAATGTTATTTTAGTATGTTTGGGTCAAGAGCGCATGACCTAGTAAATTAAACGGAAGCGTTAGTAGTGCACGTTAGAGGAGGGGTGAGGAAGTCCTCAAGAGAGTGCGACACTAACTAAAATATGAAGAGCATGCATATTTATTTATTACTGCAAGTTAATCATTTGTTAAATGTTTTCAAATGTTTTTGGGTACTAACCCTTGCTATAAATTTTTTTTTTAAAAAAAACTTTTAGGTGTCCAACCACAAGGGCGCCAGGCTTGACTCTATTCCAGGTATCCTTTGCTGCAGCACATGTGGATGTTGCGGGGTTTTGATAGACGCCTCCTTCTTTCGTTCGTGTAGGAATTTTCTAGCAGTTATCTCAGCATGTCGCTCACAGTTCATGTATTAGACTTGTTAAGATTTTTCTTCTTATCTTTACTTGTACGTGTTATTTGGACCGATGGTTTATTCGGTTAAGTATTTTAATTGTGGATGGTTATTTTAGTTAATTGTGATTGTTGGCACCAGTCTACTTTTCTCACTTAGGTGGTTAGTAATTCAAAAGATGACAGTGATGCTAAGAATGGACCAACTGAGAAACCTTTTCTAACATGATTTAGGACTGATCACCCGGGATTAATTAGGCGGGGTGTCATAGATGGTATCAGAGCATTTGGTTCTAGTGTCCTTAGGATCTGTGCGGCTTTCTACGTTTCAGCGTAGCACTCATTCGTTGTAGAGCCCTATGATTAGGACTATTGACTCATTTTCGCTTGTGAGATATAGTATTTTCAGCTGTGTATATTTTTGTGTAAACTGTGTACTTATGCGATTTAATCTATTTCAGATGCCACCGAGGAGACTGAGAGCGGAGAGGGCTGAGACTAGGGATGAAATCAGGGAGGCTCATCAGGAGCCACAGGTACCGCTACCACCACCCCCACCCGAGTTGATTTCCACTACTCAGGTGGCAGTGATAGTGGCCCAGGCGGTCGAAACAGCAATGAGAGCTATGGCAGCTCACTTTCCACACCCCCAGGCACCGCCTCTAGTGGCACTAGCAGTTCAGGCTCCAGTGCGGCCACCATCTTGGTAGAGAGTTAGGGAGACCTTTCAGAAGGGTCACCCACCTGAGTTCCGGGGTAGTACAGATGTGATAGAGGCTTGTGATTGGAAGAAGAACATTCAGCGCCATCTGCGCATGCTAGAGTGTACCGAGGTACCGAAGCAGATGCTTGCTACCTTTCATCTATCAGGGGCAGCCTTACAGTGGTGGGAGTCAGTTACCACCGCCGGGGAGCGAGACTTGATGCCGATAGCAGAGTTTTGGGTGCGGTTCGATCGCAAATACTTTCCACCAGCAGTAGAGACTGAGATGAGGAAGAAATTCAGTGATTTAGTTCAGGGTGACCGATCAGTGGCAGACTACGAGGAAGAGTTCACCCGTTTGGCAAACTTTGTGCCAAATGATGTCAGCGATAAGGAGCGAAAGAAATCGAGGTTTATGGACGGTTTAGCCTGGCGAATCAGGCAACACTTGATTGGGAATCCGACGTTAGTAACGTATACTGATGTCATTAATGCCGCACTTGTACACTGCCAGGACCATCGCTTCCATGCGAAGGGGAGAAAGAGAACAGGGGAGCTGAGCTAACAGGGAAAGGCTGTTACTAGTTGTAGGAAGGTAGTGAGACTGGGGTCTATGAATAACTGGAAAGGGTGAGGCGTGACCCACTCCAATGGACGCTGCCTGCAAGGTCTTCAAGGTCTCCTGGTACAACTTCTGAAGATAACTTCTCCTTCTGGAAACAATGGAACTCAAGCTTCAACTCACTCCCTGCAAAAAGATGAACTTTCAAAGCAAAAATAGTAATTTTCTCAAGGGAAACACCTGAGAGTGATGGCTGTCAGTGGGGAGTGAAGGAACAAGGCACTCAGCACTAAGAGAATGAGCAGGGAGAGAATACTTAGGTAGGTCTGGTGATATTTTGGCAGGGTAACAGTGAAATTTTTCTATTGTCCCCCTCTTAACCTTGCCCAGAGGTCTATTTATACTGGGGCATGAGGGGTGAATGGCATTTTTGGGCGCCAAAATTGAGAGAGTTGGTGGGGAACAATGTCTGAAGTGTACCATTTGTCCCTACCTGCGGCAGCCTGCCTGTCCCCTCTGCAGGTGCCACCTGGCGCAGACGAAAGGTAAAAAAACACATATGTCCCCTAACGGAGACAAAATATCAGATTTGGTAATTATCTTTTGAAACGGTAACTTGTGGTGCAATTTTGCAAATCTTGAGAGAGGAGACCTTAAGGACTCCTTTCCTCTAAAAAATGTTATTTTTCTTGAGAGGGACCTTGAGGACCCCCTCTTCTGGAAAAGTCATTTTCTTGTAAACAGTTTATTTCTTGTGAGTAGCCAGCTCTTTGACTGCTCACTTCACTTGTGACCAAGTGTGCAGTGTGTGTAGTCTCGAGTGACTTCTGGATCTTCCTACTAGTATTCTCTCAATCCTATAGTGCTAAGTGGTTGAGCTTACTCAACATACCTTGCCCCTCAGCCACCAAGCCAAAACTCCCAGGAGGTCCCAACGCGCCTGTTCGAGCCCTGCTTGCTCGACTAGGCAACCTGTACAAGAAAGTAAAGTGTTAATGCTGTAGTTCGTTTAAAGACTGATGTTTCATGATGAGGGGTTGCTCATGATAGCTACTCTCTCGTCCTGACCACTCTAGGTGGATTCCTTCTCAACACGAGTTGCTGCCGAAGAAACCCTTGTAGCGACACTTCTCGAATAACATTTCTGTAGTGACCCTTGTAGTAGGAGCGCTGGCCCTTGAAGCGGCGCTAACACTTGAAGTGGCGCTAACACTTGAAGCGGCACTGATACTTGAGGTGGCGCTGACCCTCGTAGCGACGCTGACACTCGAAGCGGCGCCGACACTTGCCGCGGCGCCGACCCTTGTAACGATGCTGACACTTGAAGTGGCACTGACACTTGAAGCGGCACTGACACTTGAAGCGGCGCTGATACTTGAGGCGGCGTTGACACTCGAAGCGGTGCTGACACTTGAGGTGGCGCTGACACTTGAAGCGACGCTGATACCTGAGGTGGCGTTGACACTTGCAACAGCGCCGGCACTTGAAGCGGCGCCGACACTTGCCGCAGCGCCGACCCTTGCAGCGACGCTGGTACTTGAAGCGGCGCTGGCCTTTGTAGCGACGCAGACACTTACAGCGACGCCGACACTTGCAGTGGCACTGACACTTGCAGCGGCGCTGACACTTGAAGCGGCGCCGACACTTGCAGTGGCGCTGACACTTGCAGCGACGTTGACACTTGAAACAGCGTCGACACTTGAAGCGGCGCCGACCCTTGTCGCGGTGTCGACACTTGCAGCGGCACCGACACTTGAAGCGGTGCCGACCCCTGCAGCGACACTAGTACTTGAAGTGGCACTGACCTTTGCAGTGGCACAGACACTTGCTGTGGCACCGACACTTGAAGTGGTGCCGACACTTGAAGTGGCGCTGACCTTTGCAGCGGTGCAGACACTTGCCACGGCGCCGACACTTGAAGCGGCGCTGACACTTGCAGCGGCGCCGACCTTTTCTATGGAGCAAACACTTTCCGCAACGCCGACACTTGAAGCGGCGCCGACACTTGCCGCGGCGCTGACACTTGAAGTGGCGCTGACGCTTGAAGAGGCGCTGATACTTGAGGTGGCGCTGACACTTGAAGTGGTTCTTACGCTTGAAGCGGTGCTGATACTTGAGGTGGCGCTGACGCTTGCAACGATGTCGACACTTGAAGTGGCGCTGATTCTTGAAGCGGCGCTGATACTTGAGGTGGCGCTGACACTTGCAACGGCATCGACACTTGAAGCGGCGTCGACACTTGCCGCAGCGCTGACCCTTGCAGCGGCGCTGGTACCTTGCAATGACTTTTGGGCTTCTGGGTGACCCTCGCGGGGACCTCCAGGATGTCATTAATAAAAGAAAGAATTTTTTATTTTATTTGCTTTTTTTATTGATGAACACCCTTCTACATTAGCCCCTCGTGTAAAGATTTTTTGGTTGGGTAGACTAAAAAAACTTTTTACGCCATAGATCTGATTTCCACAATTATATATACATATATATATATATATATATATGTATATATATATATATATGTATATGTATATATATATATATATATGTATATATATATATATATATATGTATATGTATATATATATATATATATGTATATATATATATATATATATATATATATATATATATATATGTATATATATATATATACATATATATATTTTTTCTGAGAGACCCTAGGATCATTATTTGCGGTGTCCCTTTATCCGAGGTTTTTAATTTTTTGAGAACCCACGCGTCAGTGTGGGAACTGTCATCTCATCATTTGGGAAAAAAAGGTCATCACCTTTTTGCCTTCCTGCACGTTTTCCCATTTTGATGCAAAAAAACATAAGCCCTTTTTTTTGGTCTCTTTCATCTTCTTCAAAAAAACATAAGGCCCCTTTAGATTTGTAGTGAGAGAAAGTGAGAGAAAGGGATTTTTAAAACACCATAGCCTCCCATCCTTCCTTCTGTTTTAGTTTTTTTTTTCAAATACCATAGCCTCCCATTCATGGATTCTAACCCAAAGAATGCTTCTCCAAATGTAAACACCCCTAAGGCACCCAAGTCTCTAAACTCCATGCCTTATCCATCGTTCGTTCCAACCACTTCCGTGGCCAAGATTGCTGTCGTCGGCGACCCTTGGTACCATCTGACCAGTGGCGTTGACGCCTCGTCCGCAATACCCGCCTTTTTGGATTTTGGGTCGAGAACCCTCGTGGGTTCCTCACCCTCCCACTCGGTACCTGCATATTTTTATTTGAGTTCCTCCATGATAAGGGGCGCCTCGACCGAGGCTCTACTGACGGTGGGAGGTCTCGCGACCGATTGCAGTATGCATGAGGAACATGGTGTCTCGCCCGATCTGGGCATGGGTTTTAATTTTTTGGTCGAGAAAGATGCCGACTAGGGTTCCTCGCTAACAGATCCTCCATCCGAGGGTCTCTCGCCTCGTTCAAGACCTCGCGACATTACCATCTTCCAGCGGAACTTGTCTTGCTCCATCCAAGACCTCGCGCGCTCAGTGTCAGCGCCCCAGGGTTCCTCGCTAGCGGATCCGCCATCCGAGGGTCTCTCTCCCCATTCAAGTCCTCACGACGTTATTGTTTTCCATCTAGAATTGTCTCGCTCCATTCCAGTCCTCTCGCGCTCAGGGTCTGCGCCCCAGGGTTCCTCGCTAACGGATCCCCCATCCGAGGGTCTCTCGCCCCGTTCAAGTTCTCGCGACGTTAGTGGTTTCCAGCGAGACATGTCTCCCTCCATTCTAGACCTCTCGCGCTCAGGGTCCGCGCGCCAGTGTTCCTTGCCTTCTAGTTCTACATATGAGGGTCTCTCACCCGTGATGATTTTTTATAGAGGTTCCTCACGTGATGATGTCTCTTCTATAGGTATCTCGACGCATCAGAGCGTTGGCAGCGGCTCCTTGCGCACTGGCGTAAATCTGGGGAATATTCTGTCAAGTCAGTCTATGGTTAAGGTATCTCGACGATCGCGAGTTCTACTAGTGACTCCTTGTGTCCCGTAGTCAAGGGTTCCTCGCCCAATCCGTCGTTGGCGTCTGGGGGCGTCTCGACCTTGGGTGTCTCAATGCCCACGATCTTTTCTGAAGAAGGGGTCCAGGCCTATGAAAGTATGGTAACCTCTTGTCAGCGATCGGGGGTCCCACAACCTGGCCTCGCGTCTACAGATCTCTTGCGATTACCTGGGGGTGTCTCGACATGTATTGGTACTGACAGGGGTATCTCGACTTCGGGTGTCTCGATGCCTATGATTGTTACGGGGGCTCTTACTTCCACTTCTTTCTTTGCGACAGGGGACACCTGTGGTCTCTCGCTCGGAGTCCCCCCCAGGACGAGTTCTTTTCTTGAGCCAATGGCTCTTGGTGGTTCATCAGCTATGCCATCTTGTTCTCAGGCATGGAAGGACTATATGCACATTATCCAAGGGCGAGACTTTGGTATTTATCGTCGCGCTCCTTTTTTTGGTCCTGCTGACAATTTCATGATTTCACTTTCTGAATTTGGGGAAAAATTTTCTGATGCTGTTCTTGAGCGTTCTCATGTGGGGTTAAGTGAGTCTGTTAACCTCCCTAATATTTCTCCGGATTCCATTCTTCGAGTCCGAGTCGATCGCGGTGACTTTCCTTATTCTAATGTTGAAGTTAAAGCTCCAGGGGACCCACAGAAGAGTGGGCTATTTGGGTTGATTATGTTCTTAGCGTTCCTGACTATGTAGCCATTCTTCGGGAGGTGGGACTCTTTACCACCGTCAGCAGCCTGAAATCCTGCACCATTTTTAAGCATAGTTCTTCGCTCAATCTTTTATTGTCTCGGTGGAGCATGGAGTCTCACACCTTTGTCACATGCTGGGGCGAGTTTACCCTCACCCTAGAAGATGTATGTGAATTATATGCCCTTCCTTTCTTTGGGCAACAGGTCTTTTCTGATGACTGCGAGGATTCTCTAGAGCAGGAGACGGTGGAGGAGCTACGGTCAGCTCTTGGGGCGTGCTCAAAGTATGTGGCTATAAATATAACTGGTCATTCCAAGCACTCCTTTGCCAAATGGCAAAGATACTGGTTCAGAGATTTTGAGCAGTTGCAGAATGGGGAGACTTCACATGCAGCCCTCAGATCCCAGGATGGTCCTAAGCTCCACTCTCCTGCACATTTAGCCGCTTTTTTTGTTATATTTCTGACTCGGTTTCTTCTGCCCGGTAATCCCGAAGACTGTCCTCGCGAACTTCTTTTTAGATTGGCTGTAAGATTATCTCGCGGTAGGTCGATACCCCTGGCTGCCTTGACCTTAGGTTCCCTTTACACTTGGATGGACCGAGCACACATAGATGTAGAGAGGTCTTGTAGTAGGTATGATGTTGCTAATCATGCAAACGCCCCTCTCTTAATGGCCTTTTTATTTGAGCATTTCCCCCACTTTACTTCAGGGGCTTACGCTTGTCATAGCAACGCTGCGAGACTAATGCAGTGGCATAAGAAAATTCCCAAGAAAGTTCTGGGAATGTTGATTGATGACATTGAGGAGTTTCAGTTTCGGCCTTATACCAAGCGCCCTGGGGGACTTTCAGCTGGCTTTCTTTCCTGGCGACGGCGGGACTTTCTATTGCCCTTCAGCAGTGGGGTCGGTTTCCACGTGTCCTCATATTAATGTGGTGACGATGCTCCTACCATGCCACCTCCCTTCTTGGACCGAGTTAGGTCCGCATGCTGAATCCTATCATTCCGAGAGGTCAAGACGACAGTTCGGCTATGATCAGGGCGTTCACACTCCTCTTCCTACCTACAGCAGTCATTCTGAGACATTCTCAGAGGCGTGTGCTAGCTTTACTCTTCAGGTATTATTCCGCAGAGTCAGTGGTTTGGGTGGTTTCTATGTGCCTCCCTGTGATTATCATCCTTCATTCACTTCAGCTTGGTTCCTTCTTTGGCAGCAGTAGGTTCGACTTATTCAATAATGTGTAGTTGGCCCCCCTCATGAGACTAACCCCATTAAATACACTAGAGCTAAGTTTTTGGTCAGGCGAACGCAGAAAGATCCTTGGTTTCTCAGCACCACCTCTATGCCACTCTTGGACCAGGCCATTCCTATTTTATTTAAACCTCTCATTGATGAGTCACTTTCGCCTCCGTCGACTGAGCTTCCCCCTGTGAAGTCTAAAAGCCAACCAAAAAGCAGAGGGAAAGCGGGAACCTCTACTACGAGAAAAAGGAAACACCCTGACGCCGATGTATCCAATTTTTTTCCTGTTACTACTGATTCTCCTCCTTCTTCTCCTATGAGGACCCGGGCTGCGAAAAAAAAGAAAGGAGATGGCGCTGGCATAACTGCTTCCTCTATGGTGGATCAAGAGTCCAATACTGGAAATCTTGGGGTAGGGGGGACTTCCCAAGTAGTGAAAGGGAAAGGTTACTCCTCGCCGAGCCTTGCTTCCCAGGAGACGCGGGTCGCGTCTATTCCCATTATAGAAGGTACTATATCACAACATTCTTTAGTTAGTGGAACTAGTTCTCATGGAGTTTCTTTATCTCCCTCCCCTTCATTGGAAGAGGAACTAGTTGATTATGGAAGCACCCCTTCCTATGACGACCATAGTTCTTCTTCGAGTGATATGGGCGGCATGGGTTTCCATAGCGAAAGCACTACTGACACTTATGCTTTGTTATCAGTCTCGAAAGAGTCTTCTAGCGATGATGAGGCATCCCATTCTCCTGGGGGGGGGGGGGGGGGGTTAGCCCCACCCATCTCCCTTACAGCCAGATTACGCGCCCTGCTACTGTAAGCATTCCCCCTTTACTTGTCTATATTTTTCTTGCATTTGATTTTCTTTCTTCCCCCTCATTATCTTTTTTATTTGTTAATTAAAGCATTATGTCATGTTTTTGCAGGTCATTTCCATAGAGGCAAGTAGTTCTCCTCTCCCCCCACTACGACTGACGCCCTTTCAGCGGGAGAGGAACTCCATGCTCATTTCTTCCCGAGGTCTTTTTAGAGAGGTTTGTTGTCTCCCTAATTATTTGACCATCTGTTATAATTTGTTAGTCTTCCAATTACATTTTGGTTGTATATGCTGTCATTTCCCTGCAGCTTTCATCCGTGCACTTTACTGTCACCAGGACCACCCCTGTGGCTTCCCCTTCTCCTCAAGTATGCCTCGCTATTTTCAAAACTTTCATTATGCCATTTTCTTTTTTACTTCTTCCTTTTATTTACCCATTTATCATGCGTAGAGAGTTGTGTCTTCGGGCGTTGTCACCCCATCTTCTCTTGTCTCGACAGTGGGCGCTTCTGCAGCTGAGCCCCTATAGGCCTCTTCACCTGAGGTACGCATTTTTACTTTTGAATATTTATTTCTTTTTAATAGGAGTCCTAATGGCTCTTGGACTTTCTTCTCAGGGAGGGGCTCCTTCCTTACCTGGCGTTACCGTCCCGGGTTTATCCTCTTCAGGGAGAATTTCTATCCCCAGGATCCGTGTATCTATGGACGGTAGACCTTTGGTTCAGGCGATCTCTCGTGGCCTGATATTTACTGTGGCTTCAACCAGCGAGCCTACGCTTCAGGTCAAGGACTTTCCGCTGAAGCATGGAATCTCTTACTCCTCGATCACGCGATGAATAACATACTTTCATTCTTTGTAGGCTATCAGCACAGCCCCTACTGCACCGACCATCTTTTTTTGCGCTTCCCCCTTGGATGGGGTTCAGGTACTCTCTTATTTTCTTAGTTCTATATTTCTTATTTATCCAACCTGTGCTTATCGTAGCCCTCTTTTACTTTGTCGCAGTTATCCCTTGGCACTGTTTTGAATGCGGCTTCTGCCACTGTCTCTTCAGCAGCCTTTATACATGGGCCAGTTTGTCCTGTTATCGTGCCCCTTCAGGTAGGTGTCCCTGTGGTGCTTTTTTTTAGAAGTTTCCCTCTCCCTCTTTTTTTTTAGTTGAAGTATTCATCATTCATGGAATAACTGATTTGTTAACTCTCGCCCTTTCTTGTCACTCGCAGCCTCGCCTACTCCTCGCGCCCTCCGTCGCTGAGATCATTCTTCCGAAAGTGCCTGAGGTTGAGGTAGCTTCTTCATTGGTCACTGAGACAACCCCTTCTGGAGCATCGATTAGTGTTGCTGCCCTTATGGGAGCCCCTTCTCCTCCTTCTATGACGATTACGGAGGGCATTATTCAGGTACCGTGTATAAGAGTATCTACTTCTCTTGTGTCATTCTTATGTCTCTATTATTTTATTTAAATTGCGCAAGCATTCCCCTCTTCACCTTTGTTGCATTGTCTCCAGTTGAGCGAGGTTGCTCTGATGACTAAGGAGTCGGATGAAGTTGCTCCAATACTTGTGGAGTTAGAGAATGAGATGGTTGCGAGAGAGGTATTAAACTAGCATACTCTCTTTTTACTATTTCCCTTCTTTTCTTCTTGCGTGTATTGTGCAAGCGTTCTCATTTCCCCTTTGTTTTATTGTTTGCAGGTGTATGAAAGTACTCCGTTGACTGTGGAGTCTGGCAGTGGGGCAACTGCGAGAGAGGTATTAGACTGGCATACCCTCTCTTTTTACTATTCCCCTCTTTTCTTCTTATGTATACTGTGAAAGCATTCTCATTTCACCCTTGTCTCATTGTTTCCAGGTGCATGAGAGTATCCGATGACTGTGGAGTCTGGCAGTGGGGCAACTGCGAGAGAGGTATTAGACTGGCATACCCCCTCTTTTTACTATTCCTCTCTTTTCTTCTTGCGTATACTGTGCAAGCATTCCCATTTCACCCTTGTCTCATTGTTCCCAGGTGCATGAGAGTACTCTGTTGACTGTGGAGTCTGGCAGTGGGGCAACTGCGAGAGAGGTATTAGACTGGCATACCCTCTCTTTTTACTATTCCCCTCTTCTCTTCTTGCGTATACTGTGCAAGCATTCTCATTTCACCTTTATCTCATTGTTTCCAGGTGCATGAGAGTACTCCGTTGGCTGTGGAGTCTGGCAGTGGGGCAGGTATTAGACTGGCATACCCTCTCTTTTTACTATTCCCCTCTTTTCTTCTTGCGTATACTGTGCAAGCATTCTCATTTCACCCTTGTCTCATTGTTTCCAGGTGCATGAGAGTACTCCGATGACTGTGGAGTCTGGCAGTGGGGCAACTGCGAGAGAGGTATTAGACTGGCATACCCCCTCTTTTTACTATTCCCCTATTTTCTTCTTGCGTATACTGTGCAAGCATTCTCATTTCACCCTTGTCTCATTATTTCCAGGTGCATGAGAGTACTCCGATAACTGTGGAGACTGGTAGTGGGGCAACCGTGGAGGGAGATCATAGTTCTGAGTTCACTCCTTTGGTCGGTGACGTTGATTCTGGTGGGGAGCCTTCTTTCCTTCTTTCTGAGGTGGGGTCTCATCACTCCGATCGCGATGATGAAGCGGAGGATGCTGCGACTATTTCTAGTAGGCTATGGCATGAGTAGTTACCAGGCCGATTCAGGGTACATGAGCGTCAGCTCTTGGATCTCATCTTGGAGCACCATCCCCAGACGTTCACTTCTCAGAGTATACTTCAGGTTGAAAGTCTTACGTCCTTCAACCTAAGGGCTCTTGCCAGCCATGTTCATGAGTTCTTGGCTACCTCCCCTGCTAACCTGACTAGCTCTTCTATTTTGCTATTCTTGGATGCCCTCCGCGACTTACAGCAGTTCTATCACTTTCGTTTGGATTGGCTTGACGCAGGGGTTCGCCCCTTTCTGAGTGTTCCTTTTCGAAAGATAGTGAGGTTTCACACTTCCCGACAGTCTAGAGTTGAGCAACGACACGCCGAGGCTACAAGGATCCGGAATCAGATCGCCCTACTGCAGGTGAAGCTTTCCAGACTCGAGTCTGGCGATGAGGAGGATGAGGCTAAATTCGTCAGGTTGGAGGACGAGTTTTTGCTGGAGGCTGGTCCATCATACGCTGGCACCATCGCGCGTGATGATTTATTTTTTGTAGTTTCTAGCAGATAGGCTACTTCTTGCTTTGTAGTGCTCAGAATTCTATGTGTACATCACTTATCATTCCTGTATGAGACATTTTGTTTCTTATGCACTTTCTTTTTCCTTTGTTCTCCCTTTATACTGTGGGTGTTTGTTTTATATGACTTGCTCTAATTTCTATGAGCATTTAGTCTACTGGTGGCTACCCCATATACTGCGGGGTATTTTCATTGATATGAAAAGTTATGTATTATCATATTGTATATATTTTTTAAAAATGCACCTCTTTTAGCTGTGAGGTGTTGGCATGTGACTTTCTTGGGTTGCCCCTCCTGTCTGTGGGGTAATTCCTGCACATTACTGCTTATAGTCATAGAGGCTAGGTTGGAGAGGAGGATGACCCCTGCCCCTTTCCAGAAGCCTAATTTTATTATAAAAAACTGTATTAATTTATGTCTGGGGGACTTTGCTCAGTATACTTTCTCTTAGGATGGACTTACCTCCCAAGTGTAGTGAGCAAAGTTCCTGATCTTTTTTTTTTGTACTCTCTTCTAACTTAATAGGGAGTGTATATGTATGTATAAATGAACAAGCAAAGCAAATGTCAACAATGATCAAAAGTGTTGCTATTTCGTTTCTTTACCTTTGTGTGCTGTTTACAGTGTAGTATTGCTCTTAAAAAAAATTTACAAAAAACTTTTCTGGTATAGGATCAATCCTCGAAATCCATTACAGACATGCAAAACACAAACAAAACTTTTTAGTTGTTACTAAGCATAGTACCTCTTCATCCACTTGCAGTTGATGGACTGGAGGCAATCACTCTCTGGTTCTGATATTTGGCAGTAGCCCGACTTTCCCACTCCTCTGATAATAAAAGGGCCTTCCCAGTTAGGTTTGAATTTTGATTCTGACATGCTACGGAGATGGTGAGTTGATGCTCGCAGGACTAGATCTCCCACCTGGAATTCCCTAGGCTTAACAAAGTTTTCATAGGCCCTGGACAGTTCCTGAGTGTAGACTTTGAAATTCTCTCTCGCCTTGTCTTTGTGCTCGTCTAGCGCCTCCAATTGCACATGCCTTGGGTATGGAATGAGCCCATTGCTAAGAGAAATTTTGGCTGAAGGTACCGCCAGTTCCACTGGTAGGAAAACTTCGGTCCCATATACTAGAGAGAAGGGAGTGAACCCTGTTGGATTTCTTTTCGAAGTACGGTAGGCCCATAACACCATAGGAAACTTCTCATCCCATGCTCCCGGCAT
Organism: Sambucus nigra; assembly: GCA_949130495.1. Lineage (NCBI taxonomy): Eukaryota > Viridiplantae > Streptophyta > Magnoliopsida > Dipsacales > Adoxaceae > Sambucus > Sambucus nigra. The sequence goes on along the minus strand of OX422210.1, from coordinate 370,322,812 downwards.
GTCTTCTAGCATTTTCTTCAAAATATTTATCAAGGTCTTATTAGTAGCTTCTGCTTGGCCATTGCCCTTGGGGTAGGATATGGTTGAGCTATTATGCACAATCTTATATCTGTCCGTGAGAAGGGCCATCTCTTTGCATACAAATTGCTTCCCATTATCCGTTAGGATTACTTTGGGTATACCGAATCTACATATGATATACTCCTTTATAAACTGGGTTACCACTTGGGCGGTGACTCTCCTTAAAGGAATGGCCTCCGCCCATTTGGTGTACAATTCTGTAGCCACAATGATAAAAGCCTTGCCGTGAGATGCTGGGGCGATCTTTCCCACCAGGTCGAACGCCCATGTGTGGAAGGTATAGGGGGCTGCCAAGCTTTGTAGACTGAAGGAGGTGCACCATGTTTCCATGCACCTGGCATGCTCTACACTTTTTCACATATCCAATGGAGTCAGCCTCCATGGTCGGCTAGTAGTATCCCAGCGTCATCAGTTGATCATACAGCTTGGCACCTCCCATGTGGGAGGGCTCATGAGCTTCTTTCAGCACCCTTTCCACTTCCTCTTTGGCTACGCACCTTAGCGCCTTCTCATTGTACCCTTTCCTATATAACTCTCCTTTGACCAAGTAGAAACGTGCTATCCTTTTTCTATGGTAAATTTCATCCGCTCTCTCGACGGGAAGATCCCCATCTTTTAGATATGCTAGGTACGGTTGTCTCCAATCTTCGAAGGCTTCTACGAAGTTAGCCTCCGTCGGCTGGTCAAAATTAGCTTGGCACTTTAAACAACTTGGTTGCAAGCGGGCTGCTTCTACGCTCATGGCGGGTTAAAAATACCCGCTTCGCTACAGTCGTCTGTAAAGGGGGATATCCGTATCTCCACAGTTCTTCTGGTGCATTTCTATTAACCTCTCCTTGGCTTCTTGCTCCCCTACGCACCTTGCCAGAAACCCTCCAGGACTCTTGAAGTAGAGAGTTCCCTGCAGCACATGATAGTTGGCTAACTCTAATATTTTCATTGTCCCTTCCCTGGTTTCAAGTTGCTTCTCTACCAGACGCCTCCAATCTCCCGGCTCGTTACTTGGGAATAAGGACTTTACGGTAGTAGGTACCGTTCTCCGCCTCACTGTGATGGTTGCTTCTGACTCCTCCATGTCCAACTTTTGTGCTATGGTGGCGAGCGCATCAGGGTGCCTGTTCATCGTTCGCACCTGCCTCTCTACAGTTACTTCCAAGAACTGTCCTAGCAGTCGTTGGATGATGTGTCTGTACGGCGCTAAGTTGGCATGTTTAAGGGAAAACTCTCTATTGACCTGCCTTACTACCAGATTGGAGTCCCCTCGTATACACAGTACCCTGATCCCTCTTCTGAGTGCTTCCAACATCCCTAGAATGAGGGCTTCGTACTCAGCTTCATTATTTGAGCATTTAAAATCTAACTTGAAAGAGAGGGTAATCTTCTCCTTCCTATCTGACAGTATGACGCCGACCCCACCTGTTCCTTGAGCACTGGAACCATCAAACTCCATAAACCACTTCTTCACCTCCTCCGCCATCCATGCTTGGAAACTTTCTCCGGGTAGCTCTTCACTAGGTGGTTCGAAAACCCCACTCGGGAAGTGGGCCAGCAGATCTGCTACTGCCTGGCTCTTAATGGCTTTAGGCACTACGCATTTTAGATCGTATTCTGACAAGATCAAAAACCACTCTGTTGCTCGTCCCACGAGTATAGTCCGCGCGAGTAGGTACTTGATGGGATCACACTTAGTGACTATGTGAACGGTGAAGGCTAGAAGATAGTGTCTCAACTTTTGGGCTACAAATACCAGCGCCAGGCAGTGCCTCTCAACGCTGGTGTATCTCGATTCTGTTCCGGATATTACTCTTGACAGGTGGTAAAACCGGCTTTTCCACTCCTTCCATCTCTTGCGCCAAGAGGGCCCCTATCGACCTCTCTGTAGAAGTGAGGTAGAGCAGCAGTGGCGCTCCGGCTTTGGGGGGAATCATCGTGGACGGAGAGGCTAGGATTTCTTTAATCTTCTCGAACGCACTCTCTTGCCTCTCTCCCCAAACCCACTTGGCTTTGTCTTTTAGTTGAGGTGCGAACGGACGAGTTACTTCTGCCAACGCAGGTATAAACCTCCGCAGGTAAGATACCTTTCCCAGGAAGCTCTTAAGTTGTCTCTGACTCTTGGGCGGTGGCATCATCACAATGGCTTTCATCTTCTCTGCATCCACTTGCACCCCTTGTCTATTTACCACAAAACCTAAGAATTTCCCTACAGTAACCCCAAAGGCACACTTTGAGGGGTTCATTCTCATCTTATACCAACGACACCTTTCGAATACACTCCTAAGATCCTGAATATGCTTGTTTTCTTTCGTAGACTTCACCACCAGATCATCCACATAGAATTCTAGTATATCATGAAACAAGTCATGAAAAATTGCCATCATGGTCCGCTGGTATGTGGCTCCAGCGTTCTTCAATCCAAAGAGCATGACTGTATAGTGAAAGTTCCCTAATGGTGTGTGGAAGGCAGTCTTCTCTGCGTCGACAGGGTCCATTTTAATCTGGTTATAGCCAACATACTCGTCCATGAAGCTATACATCTCATGTCCCGCGGTGACATCCACTAAGTTGTCTATGCTGGGTAGTGGGAATTCATCCTTAGGACACGTCCTGTTCAAGTCGCGAAAATCTACACATATTCTGATTTGGGTCTTGTCTTTCTTTGCCACTGGCACTATACTGGACAGCCATATGGGGTGCTGAATAGGCTTGATGAACCCTGCCGCTAATAACTTTTCCACCTCAGCTTTTATTTTCAAATCAAGGTTTGCTTTGTATGTGCGTGTGGCTTGCCTTACCAGAAGGGCATTGGGAAGGATGTTCAATCTATGAGAACTCACTTCTGCGTCTATTCCTGGCATCTCCGTGTACTTCCAAGCAAATACATCGGTGAACTCCTTAAGCAGCTCAATGAGCTCTTCCTTCTGCTACGGTTCCAGGCACTTGGAGATTAGAATGGGTTTACTCTCGCCCTCTTCTAACCCCAGCTTGATTTCCTCTAATTCCTGCAGCTGCTCTCTGGGTCCGTCTTGCATGCACTCTGGCGCTTCTTCTGGTTCTTCAACATGCTCACAATATGGGATTCATCAGCAATAAAACACTCGGGAGTCGGGTCGATGCTCTCGTCCCAGAATACCGCCCGCGCAGACCATTATAAATGGTAGATGATTTTTCCATCGGGCAAGACCACTTTCTTGCAAGTTCGAGGGGGTCTAGCTACCTCCTCTGCTTTCCTCTTGCCTTTTGCACTATGGGGGATTATCCTCTCCCCTAGATGGCCATGAACGGATTTTTTCTGTGGGACCCTTCCCTCATCTACCTTGATTCCTGCTAGTTTTTTTTGTAGAGACCTTTCTTTACTCATCTAACTCGGTGTAAAAGGCAGAATCTACCAGGTGGGCCTCCTCAATGACGAAGGGTTTCTGCATGGCCTTGATCACTATCTGTGTACCTCTAATATTTGCCTTCGCGCATTGATGGTAGGTGGAAGGCACTACGCCATGAGTGTGCATCCATACCCTTCCAATGAGTAATTGGTAGCTAGTGTTAGCGTTAATAACATGAAATTTGATGTGGGAAGTGAAATTTCCCAACTTAATTCCCACATTCACGTATCCAATAGACTGCATTCCGGCATTGTCGAATCCAGAAATTACTAGCGGTACTGGAACCACCTTCTCCTGGTCAATTTCTGTTTCATATAATGTACTGATGGGCATGATGTTAATGGATGCTCCTCCATCCATCAACGCCCTAGGAAATGAGACTCCATTAATTATGGTTGTGACGTACAACGGGCGGTTGTGGAAGTAGGGTACCACCCTATCCGCTTCTGAAAACACCATTTCAGAGGTATACTTCTTAATCATCCTTCCGATTGGCCCCTGCATATTTAGCGAAGGGTCTCCCTGCTGCTGCACTGCCTCCAAGACTTTCTTCATGATGGACACCCTCGTGTCGTACTTCACCCCTATCTGGTCGAAAAGCCACTTGAACTTGGGTCTCCTTGCTATGGCCTCACATTCCTAATCTATGTCTACCTTGTACGTCTGGGCACTGCAAACATACGTCGCTTCAGAGGTCCCTCCCTCGTCTAGAGCGAGGATGACGTCTACCTCACCTTCTGAGAGAGCGACTTCCGCAACTTCCCCACATCCATTTTCATGTTTCGGAGTGAAGAACCACTCCTCTTGCTTTCTTTCTAGCTCAAGTCTGCTCAGTGATAGATTTTCTAACTCCTCTCATTACTGATCGCCACTATCCCGCTTCACAAGAATTCTCGTAGCTTCTTCGTCGTAGGCAACTACCATGTTGGCGGTGCCAAAGTGATGCGCAGGAAGTGGGTTTTTGTTAACGTCCACAGGGGGTATCTGCAAGGTACCGCTGGCCATCTGCTCACCAATGATCCTTATCAAGTAGTAACAATCCTTGGTAGAGTGTTGCACTCGTTGGTGCAATTCGCAGTACTTTGGATTGGCCTTGTCAGCTGTAGTGGGGGTTTCTCCTTTTAGGTGGGGAGGTCCTGCTACGCCTTCTCGCACTAAGGTGCGGTAACAATCCATAGCCTCCGCTACGCTGTACGATAGTGGCGGCGGGGCATCTTCCCCAAATTTTCTCTTGTTACCGGGACTGTCAGTCTTGGCCCCAGAGCCTCCCCTCTTCCCTTTGTTACTCCCGTCCACATAGTTAACCGCTTGCCTCCTCGCAACTTGAAACCTCCCGGGAGTCAGTGGAACTTGTGTCCTCCAACCCGGGGCTCTTGGTTTGATTATTATAGCTATGTTGCTGGCGGCCGTGGTGAATTCTCTGAAAGTTCCATCTCTAGTCTCGTTGATCAAGTGCAGCTTGTACTCTTCCAAGAGTCCTTCCACACATATCTGTAGCAACCTGGCCTCCGCCACGTCCTCGTGAACATCTAAGGCCCTCTCGCGAAATCGCTTGATGTAGTGCATCAACTCTTCTCCTGGCTTCTGAACCTCTTGCACTAGGTGCCTCAGTGTAAATTCATCCTTCGCTACAAAAAACTTCTGAAGGAACTGCTTGTGCATCTCTTCCCAAGTAGGGACGCTGTTAGGCGCCAAGTGGGAATACCATGTATAAGCCTTCCCAGTGAGAGTTTTAGAGAACTCCCTCAACCTCAGGTTCTTGTCGCCAGCGTGTACTCCCAGGTACTCGACGAACCTCTTCACGTGCTCTCTAGGGTTCTCCCCCCTTCCGCCAAACTTGATAAATTTTGGTGGAATATACCCCTCAGGGTATGGCTTCTCACTTACTTCCTGTGGATAGGGGTCTTGTAACTCCTCGTATAGGTAGGAACCCTCTCTTTGAGAGGAGGAGAGGAGCTTCCTCACTTCTTCTATAGTAATAGTCTTAGAGGGTGACTCCTCCAAACATGTGCTTTTAGGAGCTGGAGAACCTGTTTGCGCCAGGACCTGCTCCGGCGTCGCCTTCCGAGACGGAATCGTCTCTGCCGGAATCATAATAGGAGTGGCTACCCCTCCGGAAGGGGAAGCAACAGCTGTCACACAACCTTGACCCAAGTTTGATAGATCCAAGTTGTTTTTCTTTAAAAAGTCAAAAAACATTGCCATAAGGTTCATACCTGCCATTGGAGCCACTGTCGGCGAACTGGTCTGACCTGCCTGAGGCGCTTCGATCACCACCACTTCTTCCTGAGTAGTCTGGTCACTGTGAGCTCCATTACCAGATGGAATGTCCTCAAAAACCAACTGCTTAGAGACATTGAAACCTTCTTTGTCCATGGAAATGAGGATACCTCCCCAGCGGAGTCGCCAAATGTAGGAGGGTAGTGAGACTGGGGTCGATGAATAACTGGAAAGGGTGAGGCATGACCCACTCCAATGGACGCTGCCTGCAAGGTCTTCAAGGTCTACTGGTGCAACTTCTGAAGAAAACTTCTCCTTCTGGTAACAATGGAACTCAAGCTTCAACTCACTCCCTGGAAGAAGATGAACTTTCACAGCAAAAATAGTAATTTTCTCAAGGGAAACACCTGAGAGTGATTTTTTTTAGTGGGGAGTGAAGGAACAAGGCACTCAGCACTAAGAGAATGAGTAGGGAGAGAATACTTAGGTAGGTCTGGTGATATTTTGGCAGGGTAACAGTGCAATTTTTCAATTGTCCCCCTCTTAACCTTGCCCAGAGGTCTATTTATGCTGGGGCGTGAGGGGTGAATGGCATTTTTGGGCGCCAAAATTGAGAGAGTTGGTGGGGAACAATGTCTGAAGTGTACCATTTGTCCCTACCTGTGGCAGCCTGCCTGTCCCCTCTGTAGGCGCCACCTGGCGCCGACCAAAGGTCAAAAAGCACATATGTCCCCTAACGGAGACAAAATATCAGATTTGGTAATTATCTTTTGAAACGGTAACTTGTGGTGAAATTTTGCAAATCTTGAGAGAAGAGACCTTAAGGACTCCTTTCCTCTAAAAAAATGTTATTTTTCTTGAGAGGGACCTTGAGGACCTCCTCTTTTGGAAAAGTCATTTTCTTGTAAACAGTTTATTTCTTGTGAGTAGCCATCTCTTTGGCTGCTCACTTCACTTGTGACGAAGTGTGCAGTGTGTGTAGTCTCAAGTGACTTCTGGGTCTTCCTACTAGTATTCTCTCAATCCTATAGTGCTAAGTGGTTGAGCTTACTCAACATACCTTGTCCCTCAGCCGCCAAGCCAAAACTCCCAGGAGGTCCCAACGCGCCTGTTCGAGCCCTGCTTGCTCGACTAGGCAACCTGTACAAGAAAGTAAAGTGTTAATGCTGTTGTTCATTTAAAGACCGATGTTTCATGATGAGGGGTTGGTCATGATAGCTACTCTCTCGTCCTGACCACTCTAGGTGGATTCCTTCTCAACACGAGTTGCTGCCGAAGAAACCCTTGTAGCGGCACTTCTCGAATAACATTTCTGTAGTGACCCTTGTAGTAGGAGCACTGGCCCTTGCAGCGGCGCTAACACTTGAAGCGGCACTGATACTTGAGGTGGAGCTGACCCTCGCGGTGGCGCTGACCCTCGCAGCGGTGCTGACACTCGCAGCGGCGCCGACACTTACCGCGGCGCCGACCCTTACAACGACGCTGACACTTGAGATGGCGCTGACACTTGAAGCGGCGATGACACTTGAAGCGGCGATGATACTTGAGGCGGAGTTGACACTCGAAGCGGCGCTGACACTTGAGGTGGCGCTGGCACTTGAAGTGGCGCTGATACTTGAGGTGGCGCTGACACTTGCAACAACGCCGACACTTGAAGCGGCGCCGACACTTGCCGCAGCGCCGACCCTTGCAGCGACGCTGGTACTTGAAGCGGCACTGGCCTTTGTAGAGGCGCAGACACTTGCAGCGACGCCGACACTTACAGTGGTGTTGACACTTGCAGCGGTGCTGACACTTGAAGCGGTGCCGACACTTACAGTGGCGTGGACACTTGCAGCGGTGCTGACACTTAAAACGGCGTCGACACTTGAAGCGGCGCCGACCCTTGTCGCGACGTCGACACTTGCAGCGGCACCGACACTTGAAGTGGCGCCGACCCCTGCAGCGGTGCTGGTACTTGAAGCAGAGCAGACACTTACCGCGGCGCCGACACTTGAAGTGGTGCCGACACTTGCCGCGGCGCCGACCTTTGTAGCGGCACTGGAACTTGAAGTGGCGCTGACCTTTGCAGCGGCACAGACACTTTCCGCGGCGCCGACACTTGAAGTGGCGCTGACCTTTGCAGCGGCGCAGACACTTTCCATGGCGTCGACACTTGCAGCGGCGCTGACACTTGCAGCGGCGCCGACCTTTGCAGCGGAGCAAACACTTACTGCGATGTCGACACTTGAAGCGACGCCGACACTTTCCGCGGCACTGACACTTGAAGTGGCGCTGACGCTTGAAGCGGCGCTGATACTTGAGGTGGCGCTGACACTTGAAGTGGCGCTTACGCTTGAAGCGGCGCTGATACTTGAGGTGGCGCTAACGCTTGCAACGACGTCGACACTTGAAGTGGCGCTGATGCTTGAAGCGGCGCTGATACTTGAGGTGGCGCTGACACTTGCAACGGCGTCGACACTTGAAGCAGAGTCAACACTTCAAGCGGCGCCGACCCTTGCAGCGGCGCTGGTACCTAGCAATGACATTCGGGCTTCTGGGTGACCCTCGCGGGGACCTCCCGGATGTCATTAATAAAAGAAAGCATTTTTTATTTTATTTGCTTTTTTATTGATGAACACCCTTCTACACTAGTAGTGACACAAGTGGTGCTCAGCTGCAGGTGGGTAGTCAGCAAGGGAATCAGGCTAAGAAGTTTAAGCCTGGTGGTTTCCGATAGGGAGGACAGGGGTTCAGGCAGGGGCATCCGGGCCCGAATCAGCAGCAGCAGGTTCCTCAGGGCCGTCAGGGCCAAGGGAACAATGGGTGAGGCCAGCAGGGCCAGGGCCAGCCGCGTCAGGGCCAACAGGGCCAACGACAGGGGGATGGTCAGAGACGTTGTTTTGTGTGTGGCCAGCCAGGACATTTCAATAGGGAATGCCCACAGAGGGGCAGAGGTAAACAGCAGGAGGCCCAACAGGGGCAACGGGGGCAATTACCACCAGCAGAACCAGCCCCACCCGCCCCACCTCAGCAGGGGCAGATGCACTACGGACGTGTGTATAACGTCCGGGATGTTCCTAATCCCCCGACACAGCAAGCACCGCCAGTAGTTAAGGGTATTTTTCTCATTCATGGTTATGAGGGTAGTATTCTCTTTGATACGGGAGCATCACATTCATTCATTAAATTAAATTTTACTAAACGGGCCGGACTACAAGAGACCGCGAGAGGTCTTCAGATGTGTGTAGAGTCGCCAGTTGGCAGTGGGGCTACGATTCCCTCGATTTTTCGGGGTGTGGACATTTTGATCGGGAGACTTAGTTTAGCAGCGGACCTACTAGTGTTAGATATGGAGGGGTACGATGTCATCTTGGGTATGGATTGGTTGGCAAGTTATCGAGCAACGGTGGATTGCTACGAAAGGACTATCATGTTCTCCATTCCAGGGCAGGAGATGTTCTTAATAGCAATGCCACTACCCGAGGGAGGGTCACGCACACACTTGTATTACATTGAGGAGGAAACCTCACAGGAGGTGGCTATTCCGTTGGATTCAATCCCAGTGGTGAGAGACTTTGAGGATGTGTTTCAGGAGATACCAGGGTTGCCACCTAGCAGGTAAATCGAATTTGTGATTGATTTAGCACCGGGGACGAGGCCAATTGCTCGGGCCCCATACCGTATGGCCCCTTCAGAGATGTGTGAGCTGAGGGAGTAGATTCAGCAGCTTTTGGGTCAGGGTTTCATACGATGGAGTACATCACTGTGGGGTGCACCGGTGTTATTAGTGAAAAAGCGAGATGGCTCACTACGGTTATGCGTGGACTATAGAGAGATGAATAAGGCAACGATACGGAATAAGTATCCGTTGCCTAGGATTGACGACCTATTTGACCAGTTGAGAGGGGCGTCTTATTTCTCTAAGGTTGACTTAAGTTCAGGATATCATCAACTACGTATTCGAGAGGAAGATGTTCCGAAGACCGCTTTCCTGTCGCGGTATGGATCTTACGAGTTCAGGGTGATGCCATTAGGACTCACCAATGCACCAGCAGTGTTCATGGACCTCATGAACAGAGTATTCAGTGAGTTTCTCGATCAGTTTGTTATCGTATTCATTCATGACATCCTGATCTACTCGCGTACCGAGGAGGAGCACGCAGAGCACCTACATATAGTGTTACAGAAATTACGGGATCACCAACTCTATGCCAGATTCGGTAAGTGTGGATTTTGGCTACGGGAGGTCCATTTCCTTGGCCACATGGTGTCAGACCGGGGTATTGCAGTGGATCCAAGAAAGTATCGATGGTGACGGAATGGGGACAGCCCACGACACCGACAGAAGTGCGCAGTTTTATGGGGTTGGCCGGTTATTACAGACGGTTCATCAAAGGATTCTCAAAGATTGCGGGCCCTTTGATGAATCTTACCCAGAAAGGGGTACCTTTAACTTGGAATGATCACTGTCAATTAGCCTTCGAAGAGTTAAAGGACAAGTTGACATCTGCACCCGTGCTTGCATTGTCGAAAGGAGGATTAGAGTATCGGGTTTACACTGACGCATCCTTACAGGGACTTGGGGGTGTGCTTCAGCAGGAGGACAGGGCTATAGCTTATGCGTCCAGGAAGCTAAAGCCCCACGAGAGGAATTACCCCACTCATGACCTGGAGTTAGCAGCAGTAATTTTTTCTTTGAGGATATGGAGACATTATCTCCTGGGGGAGAAGGTCACGCTATTCACGGATCACAAATCACTTCAGTATCTCTTCACTCAGAAGGATTTGAATATGAGATAGAGGCAATGGCTAGAATTCGTGAAAGACTATCAGTTTAATATTCAGTATCAACCTGGTAAGGCTAATGTGGTGGCAGATGCATTGAGTTGGAGACCGACTAGGGAAATATCAGAAGTCTCGAAAGCGAAGTGGAGAAAACTTCGATATGAGGATGATGTAGCCAGGGCTTGCATGTCAGCATTATCCATCACACCCGAGATCATTATGCGGGTTGTGAGGGCTCAGGCAGAGGATCATACCTGTCGGGATAGGGTGAGCCAGTTGCTAGCTGAGGGAGCAGAGGGCTACTCGATCAGCTCGGAGGGAGGCTTACACCATAATGGGAGGTTGATTGTGCCAGAGTATGCGGAATTGAGGCACGCTGTTATGACGGAGTCTCATGGGTCGAGATTCGCGGTACATCCCGGTGGGGATAAGATGTATCAAGATATGATGAGGCAGTATTGGTGGGAAGGGATGAAATGGGACATAGCAGAGTTTGTTTCGAAATGTGCCACGTGTCAGCTTGTGAAAGTTGACCATCAGAGACCATCAGGGATGCTACAGCCACTTGAAATTCCTGTGTGGAAGTGGGAGAGCATCTCTATGGACTTCATTACAAGGTTACCGACATCACAGAAGGGTCATGATTCCATATGGGTTATTGTGGATCGGTTGACCAAAGTGGCCCACTTCTTACCGGTTCGCACAGACTTTGAGACGATGCGTTATGCAGAGCTATTCATAGCGAAGATTGTTAAACTGCATTGGGTACTGATTAATATTGTGTCGGATAGGGACAAGATCTTTGTGGCCCATTTTTGGCAGAGTTTTCAGGAGGCCATGGGCACAGAGTTACGTTTGAGTACAGCCTATCACCCACAGACTGGCAGGCAGACCGAGAGAGTCAATCAGATGTTGGAAGATATGCTCAGAATGTGTATACTAGACTTTGGGGGAGGTTGGGAGAAATATCTTCCTCTGGTAGAGTTTGTGCATAATAACTCTTACAAATTCACGATCGGCATGGCACCATTCGAGGCATTATACGGGAGACCTTGTCGTTCACCCGCTTGTTGGTTAGAGGTGGGGGGACAACAAACTGTTGGTACCGGAGATTGTTCAGGAGACATCTTCCAAGATAGAGCTGATCCGAGGGAGGATTCGGATAGCTCAGGATAGGCAGAAAAGTTACGCTGATGCTTCACGGAGACACGTGGAGTTAGAGGTTAGGGATCAGGTATTGGTCAGGGTGTCCCCCATGAAAGGGGTGATGAGGTTCAGCAAGAAGGGTAAGCTAGCACCGAGGTACGTGGGATATTTCCCTATTATCAAGAGGGGGAGGCCTGTAGCTTACAGGCTGGGATTACCGAAGCATCTTCAGTGGATACACGACGTGTTCCATGTAGCATCGCTGAAGAAATATCGCAGGCGTGAGAGGGCCTTATGGCACATTCCACTCAAAGAAATTTATTTACAGCCAGACATCTCACATGAGGAGAGGCCGGTGGCTATCCTAGACCATAGCGATCGGAAATTACGATCCAAGGTTGTTCCACTAGTTAGAGTACAGTGGGGTCATCACAACATTGACGAGTCTACCTGGGAGCGGGAGGATGATATACGGGAGCAATATCCAGAGATTTTCATCACAGGTATGGCCTAATTTCGGGGACGAAATTCCTTTGTAAGGGGGGGAGTATGTAACACCCCGCATTTTTCATGCATTAAATATTTAATTAATCCGGGAATTGAAAATTACTTGTGAGTCGTAATTTAATTGAATTAATTAGGGAAATTTTATTTAAATATTAATCGAGGAGTAAATGGTTAATATTTACGGGAAGTTATTTACTAAGTGAATAGTAATTATTTATTTAAATCATTTCGAGTATTAATGACAGGGTATGCACTTATCTCAACCAGGAGTCGGTATAGACTAAAGGGGTGAGGGGATAAATATTTTTATAAATTAATTCGTATGCCAATTTTGAGTGTACGGTTGAGTCCGGATGGGACGAGATAGTCAGAAAAGTGTACCCGGGGGTTGTAAACGGGTCACGGGGCGTTTTTAGACATAGCCGGGCCCACACGGGGGCATTTGGGTCACTTGGGTAAATTAAGGAATTGGGAGGAATAATAAAACGGCTGATAGAGTTTTAGAAAAGGATAAGTGTATTAAGGAACCCTAATAGCAGTTAAAGGAAGTTTAGGGATCACTAGAGAGCCAACAAGGATCGTCTTCAACCTTGGAAATTCATCTCCGAATCAGACACTACGAAACCTAAGGCAAGTGGATAACTTGCAATAGTATTGCATCCGTTTTGCAATTCATATTCATGTGATGTGTTTGATCAAAATTCGTTTTGGGTGTTCATGGCATAAACATGAGGTTTTGAAAATAATAATCTGATTTAGGAATTTGAATGAGGATTCTTGTAGAAATCTGATATTATAAATTGATACATATCTGGTAGGATGATATCTGGATAATTAGAAACGAATTTGGTGAAAGGATTTGGGATGTAAATGGGTAAGGAATTAAAGATGAATATTTCCCCAAATTCAGAAATTGTAATAAATGGACGAATTAATAACGTTGGAGGGCATTCTGGAGGTCCCTAATAAGGTTCCTAACTTGTATTATGGTTAAGAAAGCTTGAGATTGCTGGTAGAAGGAGTTAGGGTTTTATGAAACTCGTCCATGGCAGAATCTGTCTTCACGAAGAAGACGAAGACCTGCTCGATCGATCGATCGAAGGTCTGGGGTCGATCGATCGAAGGTCGGTAGATTTTGACAGTTCGCCCAGTTTTATTTTATATAAAGAAAATTTAATTTAATCTTTTTCCATGAATTAATTTGGTGAGAAATTTATACATGTGTTTTAAATCTAATTAATTGTGAATAAAATTAATTAGAATTTGGAGACGACTTAGTGTGACATCATAATTTCAATTCGTCGAGTTTTGGAGAAATTAGGTGATACACTAAGGTTAAATTTTTGGGAAGAGTTCGAAAGGATTAAACATAGTTAGAAAACAAGTAGAGGGATAATGGTTAAGGAATACCGAGAGATAAACCTTATTTAGGTAAAGGCTAAATAATTTGAGAGTCGGGGATTTAAACACGGGTGAGGTTGATTAGGACTACGAGAGTAAGTCCAATTTTATTGTGGGGGTGACACCAAAGGTGACTTAATTAATTAATGTGTGAATTAATTAATGATTAGAGTTGGACCATAAACTCTTAATAAATTAACTAGGCTTATGTTACGGATTGTGTACATGGTGTAGCCGGGACATTTTATATTTATATATATGTATGGGGTGTGACAGTATATATATATAGTGTGTTATATATAGTGTGTGTGCATTAATATTAGTGATTGGATATTATTAGTATATACTCTAGTGCTATAGGGGGAGGTTGCGCGTAGTGGATGAATCCCCTAGCTTGAGGAGTAGGGCGAGTACAATCCCAGGTCATAGCGTCCGTTATATGGGTGAGGGGCATCTCACTTTCAGGGAAGGAATATGACCGCCTCCAAATTCGTATGTTAAACTAAGTTAGTGAGAGAATCTAACTCGAATAACTAGGTTATGTGAATACACCTAGTGGGATAGCACTTGGGAAAATTTATATTTTTGTGAGTATTTTTACTCGGTCAAAAGTTTGTATTAAATGTTATTTTAGTATGCTTGTGAATACTGTAAAATGATTAGATATATAATTAGGTAGATAATTATATATGGGATAATTAATACATAGTGAAAAATGAATTATGTGCATAACGGGTGTGAATGTTATATGAAATTAAAACGGGTAATGATTTAATTAAGTTTGATGTTTATAAAAACTTAAAAATCATGAATTAAGGCATACTCATTTAGTGTAGGAAAATTTCAAGGGTTAAAATAAGTATTGGGTCAAGAGCGCAGGACCTAGTAAATTAAATGGAAGCGTTAGTAATGCACCTTAGAGGAGGGGTGAGGAAGTCCTCAAGAGAGTGCGGCACTAACTAAAATATGAAGAGCATGCATATTTATTTATTACTACAAGTTAATCATTTGTTAAATGTTTTCAAATGTTTTTGGGTACTAACCCTTGCTATAAATTTAAAAAAAAAAACCTTTTAGGTGTCCAACCACAAGGGTTCCAGGCTTGACTCTATTCCAGGTATCCTTTGCTGCAGCACATGTGGTTGTTGCGGGGTTTTGATAGACGCCTCCTTCTTTCGTTCGTGTAGGAATTTTCTAGCAGTTATTTGAGTATGTCTCTCACAGTTCATGTATTAGACTTGTTAAGATTTTTCTTCTTATCTTTACTTGTACTGGTTATTTGGACCGATGGTTTATTCGGTTAAGTATTTTAATTGTGGATGGTTATTTTAGTTAATTGTGATTGTTGGCACCAGTCTACTTTTCTCACTTAGGTGGTTAGTAATTAAAATGACGACAGTGATGCTAAGAATGGACCAAATGAGAAACCTTTTCTAACATGATTTAGGACTAATCACCCGGGATTAATTAGGCGGGGTGTCACAAGAACAAGGAGGAGGTACATCGGTTTGAGAAGAGCCAAAACGTCCCCCCATGAAAGGGCTCACGGGGGGATGGGTCTTTCTTCTCCAACTTCCTGCACCAGAGTGATTAAGAGGTAAACAGATGCAGCTTGCCTTAAGGAAAAAATGTGAATAAAATAAAAAACACACATATATACCTCAGATACAATGGGAGAATGGGAGGATATAACCACTAGAGAAGGAGGAGAGGAGGCAGCAACAGAGGGAGCTGGGGAGATATGTACATCGGGGGTTCATTTCCTCTGGGACTTGGTACCCAGAGTCTTCTTCCTCGCACCCATAAGACCAGTGCCCTGAGGATCCTTCGAACTCTTCTTCCTATTTCCCCTGGTTCAGTTGGATCAACCAGAATAGTAGGGAAGGCAGTAGAGGGGGGAATGATAGGAGAATATCATTGAAACTCGACATTTATTCATTGCACATCAGCCTGAACCTGCCTTCTCGGCTCTTCCGTTACCTCTGTAGACATGGGAGGAGGAACGAAGGTGATAGGGAATGCCTCCAAAGGGGTTTCTGATTTAGTTTGAGATTTGGATTTTGAGGACTTGGATTTTAAGGAAGTCCCCCTCTTGGACTTATTGGTCCTTTTGGCTGGTGGCTGGGAAGGCCATTCTCTAGTGGCTACTTCAGTTGAAGGGACAAGATGCTTGGAGGTTGCAACAGTCTTGGGCTTTGGCATGACAATAGGGATCCTAGGGAAATGTGGAGGAAGCTTAGTGGGAGGTACCTTGGGGGTTTTGATTTGAGGTAACTCAATCCAAAGAACAAAATTACCTTCAGATCCAGTTCCAGGGCAAAAAATGAAAGAACCTGAGGATACATGGGATCCCCCTAGATGAACTCAAAAATTTGGGCCAGTTGTCTCGGCAAGCACTTCGTTGCAAATAGAGGGATCATGTCCCCTTGCTTGGTGATGCTTGGAATATTGACTCTCCCAGCCATGGTAGAACTTACTCCCCACATAGAAGTTGATGAGAACAGGGAGCATGCCTCGCTAAAAGAGACTTTGGGATGAGATAACTGGAAAACTGGGTGAGGAGCCCCCTAATCGAAGTTGAATTGATGGATGCATCGGTTGGGGTTGTAGTGCTCGCTGGTGTATCCCCACTCGATGTAGGAAGGCAGGTACCCCGGTGAAAATAGAAGGACCAAGCTAGCGAAGAGTCTTTAATAATGAGGTCTAAGGTAGTTGCCTGGACCACTCTTGCTTCATGTCTGAAAAATCCCCAAGTGTGGAGGAAGATATCCTCTTTGTAACGACTCATCACAAAATTCCCAAGTTGATCAATGATAGAGGTCAAATCCTTTCTTCTTTGTCTCCTGTGATAAACAAAGGAGCGTGGGGGAAAAATTTCTTCACCCGAAGGAGGGCGGTTGGTCATAGCTGCTATGGAGGGGAAATGAACATAAAGGAAGCCTATCAGAAGGACACAGTTGGAAAAGTTGGACAGGTTATAACGACCAAGAGATCACTCCATGTAAAAAAGGGTTCTATCAAGCCACGTATAGAGGGATCCCAGAGAAATTACAGCCAGAGGAAGCTTGATGCCTCGGCCCAAACAGAGGGATATGTTGATGAGGTCCCTTCGACGTTGGTCATTGGGTTACCCCATTAAAAGAAAATGAGAAAGAATGACAAGGATGTAGGAAGGAAGTTCCAGCGATGTACCTTGACTAGGGGCAGCCTCAGAGGAACTACCTTCCGAAGGATCCTTGAAGAAATAATTGATAAGAGGAGTGAAAGTGGCTTTGTTTGAAGAGCCGATGCGCCTTCAAAATTTACGATCCAACTCCAAAAGATCAGCATCATCTTGGGTATATAGGGCCTCATTATAATAGGGATCATGGCCTGTTACCTCAAGGACCAGGAGCTCACACACGTCTTCGGACGTTATCATAAACTCACCCCACACAGTAATGAATGTATGAGTGGTAACATTCCAGCGAGATATCAGAACAGGGAGGGAAACATTATTCTAGGACAGAGTAAACTCACCAAACCTCTTGGCCCGATGAAGCACAATTTTGGTTAGGGTATCAGTGTGGGAACTTCTACATATGGGAGTTCCAGGCAGCGAAGTGAGAGGGAGAACCTCGAGGCCCTTCGAAGTTAATATCGGACCACAGGAAGTCCCCTCGCTTAAGAAGAAATCGGGGAGTCCCCTCTGGGGTTAGAAAGTCCTAGTCAGCATCACTTTTGTCTTCATCACCAAGCGTCAAGGCATCATACTTAGCATTGAAAACTCAAGTCTTGCAAAACCCATCAAAATAATCACCCATGACAAATATAGGGTACCGGCGGTAGAAGCGTAACTGATCTTGGCGGGCAGCAGTCAAGGAAGTGGCAGTGGAGGTGGTGGAAATAGGGGTGGCAGACGGAGCATTGGTGGAAGACGTGGTAGGGTTACTTGAGGAGGCCGTTGCATATGGAAATGAACTACAAGAAAAGCTTAGGAAAAATTACCAGAGAAGTAATAATGGAGTGGCTAGAAAGTGAGAATGGTTGCAGACAAAAGAAATGAGGAGAAAAAGGCTGGGCAACAATGGAGTTTCTGGAAAAGTCTCTCTCTCTAAAGAAGAAGGGAGTTTTGAATAAGACGAAGGAAAGAGAAGGGTTTGAAAAAAGTAGATGTTTGAAACCTTTTAAAGAAATCATTCATTGAGTTTCCCACCATCACACCTGCAAGGCCGCCTATAATTATTTCAAATGGACACATATAAATTCAGAAAGTGTCTTGATAGTGGAAAAGACAGCGCCACATCATTAATGAAGTGACGCCTGGGGGATGGAAAGGGTTTCCTTCTTAAACAAGTTTGAGTTTTGGTGCCAGAATTTTTGTCTGACATATCCACTAACTCCAAATGAAGACACTTCCCTAATGGTTCAAAAAAGCTACGATGTCCCCTCGCCACAAGTCCAAATGTTGTCTAATTGTGACTTAGCTACATCGGGGATAATTTCTACTTTTTTTAACATGGTGAAACGTTACAAGGGAGAATTTCACCAGTCACAATGGTATTGGCAGTCCTAACAACAAGCTCACCACCTACAACTATAATCCACATCGACACAAATGGGAGAATTTCACTTGCCAAGAGCCAAAATGGGTATCTGAGAAAGTTAGCTGGTGTATCGGGAGAATTTCAAATAGTAAGGCCATAATGGTTAAAGCTCAATGAATAAAAAAAAGTGGCGATGTCCCTTCGCCAAAGCGCCAATAAGCCGCAGCGATTTGACTCAGATACATCGGGGAGAATTTTACTTTTTTTTCCTGGAGATGAAAACCACAGTGGTTGTAACGAAAGAAAAGATGCCAGAATCTTTTCACGCAGAGAAGGTTCATTAAATTGAGAAGTTTTTGTGCAGATATTTCTTGTTACCATAATAAAACTCCACACGAAGGGGAAAATGTAGAGGGGGCTTGAAGGTAATCCTGAGATTGGAGATAATCCCCCTATTTAAAACAATGTTTGGGATTAAGGAAGCTCAGCATTGCAACTCAGTGTGGTAGCCCAGAGGGACCTTCCAGCGAAGAAGCTGACCGAGAGAGCTCGTCCTTTAGTCCTACTAATTAATTTAGTCTTATTATATCTTTTGATTATATTGACTATGAGCTATAACAATTGTAATGATGTAACGAGAATAATGAAATTGTGTGAGGTCGAACGATACTCGCGAGAGACCAGGCTTGGTAGGGCCTGGGAGATCTTTCATGTTCTATCGAACGACCTCACCGTGGGAACTTCAGAGGGACTTGATTTGGAGGATTGAGAAGTGGGGCACCATTGGGGATTGTCCTGACCATCTTAGATACACCTGGTTAACACCAAAGAACCTTGACCGTGGAACCTCAGGGCAACCTTGAGTTTTATCGGGCGTTGAGTTATGAGCCAAACAACCTTATTAATGTCACATCTTCTTTATCTGGGGTCACTAACTAGATAGGAAATGATAGATCTGCACTTGAGTAAACCACCATGGTATTTGGGGCTATCAGACCGTTGGCGAGCCACCTCTATGACGGTAGTCCCCTGACACACAGTGGTTAGGAAAAAGGCATGTCTTGGAATTTAATGCTTATGACGTGGAGATAACTAGTGTATCAGGTATTTAATGCTTGTGACATAAAAAATGAAGGATGTCTTTCACAAGCATTAATTATTGAGTTTCCTCGGGGGTAGTGTGGGGTGCTATTTAAGGAACCCAACCACCTCTGAGGAGGGATGATGTTATTATTGATAGTTCAGAAGTTATTAGTAGAGAGATTTATTACGAACCAGAGAGTCTACTCACCCACCATTGTCATTCATTACAAAGCTTTAATATTTAACAGAGATCATTGAGGGTGGTAGGGGTGTTTTCTGCCTACCAAGGTGTATCTAGGGTGCTTATTTTCTCTCTCCCTCTCAACAAAGTTTCTTCTAAGTTCATTACTACCTTATGAGTTATACACGAGAGATTTGTGAGTTTAAACTGAGTATATCTTCATTAAGTCGTGTTTGTATGTCCCGTGGTTAATTAATAGCGTTGCTACTTAACTTATCATTACCATACTCAAAAGGGGTCACGCCTCCATGTAATCCAAAGTAAACTCTTACAATATTCTTTAATGAACTCACAAATATCTTTAATTTGACAAGTCAATGGGGCGTAGGCTTCAAAGCCTTTTTCTGCCTTTTCCATCTTCCTCTTTTGGTTCTTGTCCATGCCCATCCGCAGTTGCTGGGATAGCAACCTTTGCTATTACTGCAGCTTGTAACATAAGAACCCTTCGATTTAAGAAGTTGACCTAAGTTTGGGGTGAGAAATGGATGTCATACAGATGGTTGAGGTGGTTGTAAAGCTAAGCAACCTCATCCTTCATTTCTGCACCTGGACTGGAATTTCCTTCCATTTATGCTTTGTTAGTATTTAGAGATATACTCTGAGATGAACTAAACATCAGTGAGAAATCAAGAGTGTAGAGTAAATAACCTAGTATAGTGACAACGATGCAGTCTTTGACAATTTTCCAATCTATGCTGATGTGGCCACGACATGTATAACACATAAGGTTACTTTCATGGCCTTTTCAAGGGAGATAACCAGATTTAGATCTGACATTTTTACCATGACTTCTCCCGGGTGATGTAATGAAGCTATGATGCATCCTCCCTAAAAAGGGTTTCGACGCTCAGGAAGTTTACATGCCAGGTCGCATCTTGCTTGATTCAGCGTAATGCAATTCCAATGCTGGACCCATATGGTAGGTTTAATCCATCTAGTAATATGAAAAATATGCCCACTAGGGGTCTACTAGGGACAAAGAAGTTTTCAAGTGCACCAAAAATGGCACAATTATGGTAGAAAATCCTTGATCATAGGCCAAGAAAGCATGAAAACTTGAAAAAATTGATCCTTAGCTACCCATCTTTGTAAGGCCATAGCCTTTTTGTGCTTTTCAACACTTTCTAGGTAATCATCGGGGTAATTAAAACAAATCTAAGGTCATAAAAAGAAGACCGATAAGTAGATCTAAAAATATGCAATACCTAGCTAAGGGTGTATGTGAAAAATACAATCTCGATAATCCAACCTCATTTATGGGATGATGACCCAGGGGCCCCCATAAGTGAAATAAAGTGCTAAGAAATCGAAATATAGAGAAACAAGATAAAAATACCTCATTTCCCACAAATAATGCCGGATTCTTGATATGAGAAATCGGACATATGTTGTTCTCATACCATAAACTCAAATGTATAATAAATATAAAGAAAATAAAGAGAGACAAAACATAAGATATAGAGTGGCTCAGCTATTAAAATGAGCATACGTCCATTTTTCTGCCCTACTCTCTTATATACACGTTGTAGTACAAGTTTATATGGCCATGGTGGGCGTACAATAGATTTAAGAGAGGAGAATACATGTTGTAATGATTCCATGCAAGCCGGTGAGATGACTGAGGAGTAGGTGAGTAGGTCTTAAGCTATATCGGGGTGGCGTAGAGAGTTTGGCAGGGCTTCGCCAAGAGTAGTTATCACGGATCCATTTATCTTGAGGTGTGGACCTCTATTTATAGGAGGTATGTAAGCTATGTCGCGCACCTTGATCACGTGGCATGTAAACAAGTTAGAAGAGTAATACAATTGATGGGGCAGTAGTCATGAGTAAGGGTTGCGGCATCTTTGGTCCCAGGTAGCAGTTGATCTAAAGATGATGTGGCCTATTGGGCAGACCAGTCTTGTAGGTGTCGCGGCCCGTTTAGGACAAGGCAGTGACCAGTAAAGGGGAAGCCAACCTATTTGGTGGTAGTAGCCTTTCGTTAGACGTCTCCGCGACAATGGACTATATTGTTCATATCACTGTGTGGATGGTATGACTCTAGTGAGGATAATCATTAGGTATTACGCAGGGATAATACTTAAAAAATTGAGGTGCCGTTTTAACTAGTCTGATAGTTATGATTTGGCATCACATTGGACGTTGCTAAGGATTGTAGTGATGGTCGGTAGGGTAAAATTATGAGAGTGTTTTGTTTCACTAGATGAGAAAGATCTCGAGGTTTGAAAGTTAGCAATCGTATGTAGAGATTATGGAGAATTGAGTATGTAGGTTAGTGACTAACATTAAGAAATGAGAAATGTAACTTCGCTTTAATATGAAGGATAAAAAGTAACCTCAGTCTTATGGAGGGAAGCCTAGCGTTCTAGCTTCCCAAGTGAATCGGTTCCCAGGTGGTTGTCTTTGAAAATGGTTAGTCATGACTAGTGATTTAATACAGGGAGCGTGCCCTGGATTTGACATTAGGCACGTGTAGGTCGGTGAAATTTTAGACTTAAAGTGCACGTTGTTGTTCTTACTTCACGCGGCATGGTTCAACCCCCGAATTCAATTATTTGATTATGGCATGGTAGTCACCTGATCCATTATATCTTATTGTGTCTTCTTTGATACTGGTGATGGGAAGTTGTTGTGTCAGTTATGGGTCAAGATTCATGTGTAGCATTGCATAAGCTCAGTAGTGATGCGAGATAGGCCGGGTTGAGGCTTATGAAGCACGGTAAATGAGTACGCTCTTCTTCAAAAGAACCTTTGTTTTACAATGGTTGGTGTGTATGCATGGTCTCTCACTCTCTTGCATGTAGTTTGCATGTGTACTTGATAAATTTATGTTAACACACTCTCTAGTTAACTGGTATAGCTAGTTACGATGTATATTGTAAATTTGAGGTCACGAATCTAAGATATGAATATTTTAACTTGATGGAACATTAAATGCTAGTGTTGCACTCCATATGGAATTTGCAGATTGAGAATGTAGCCTCTCAAGTTTATTTGGGTTATCATACCTCGGATGACTCTAGCTTAAGGATGCTCACTCATGTACAACATCTCCCAGAATGTTCATAAATATGCTCACTCGTGTACTCTGCTATTTTTCTAAGTACCTCTTGTACCTAATCATGGACTACTAGTTTCGAATGTCTCCTTGGACCATCAATCAAACCACATGCATTGGAGGTGAACATAACACTAAGTCTTTGGCGCTGCGCACATACCTAACTTACCCAAACGACTTGCCAACATCATTATTTCTCTTTCATAATTATCCACTATGAGAATATGCTCTGGGCACAAATCCAGACCTCACTGGAATTGTCAAGGTGAGATCGCCCACTGCGTGGGACCTCCGTTATAGCAGGTAGCGTAGGTCTGTTAACATGCACAAAAGCACATAATAGGCATACACACAACCTAGTCATATGTATATTCAGTATAGGCACAAACACGACCTATAATACCAAATTCGTATAGTTATACACTCCACCTATAATTATAACCCTTACGTAGTATTTATCTCTCGAATACTCACCGTACAATTCATTCACATTTATACTTCTTGATTATATTATCCGAACATTACTCCTGCTGGAAAGGCTCATAGTCATCACTTAAGTTAATTCAGTAGTTATTACACTCATACCCTACTGGTTATAGCCTTAGGTCATGGTTTACTCTTCCCGAAGCCCAAATTCCAAATTCCCGGTTTGTAACTCACTCCATTTACTATCGTCGCTTAAAGTTCCAACCTTACCCACATTCATATCTAAGCAAGTCTCGAACATATACCTCCTGACTTCCTCTAAGTCCTTAATTAATTTCTAGGATTAACCCCCAAGTTCCTCATAATTCATCCTAAGAGGAAATAACATCAAAAAGTCAAAACTAGACAATTATTGGCATCCAAATCGATTCGCCCAAGATGTCAAATTGATTCGCTTGCCGAATCGATTCTCCTCTGAGCCAAATCGATTCTAAAAGTAGAAAGTCTATTCTTCTTCTACATTTTTGTGATTTTCTCCAATTTTACTCCCATAAACCTTCATGAAAACATCCCAACTCTAAACAAAACTTAACCAAACTTTATATAGGATCATTATGACAATTCCTAACAAATTATATCATTAAATTCCTAATAAAAATGGATCATAGAAGATTTCATCCTCACAAATCATAAAAGAATCATAGTTTCTCATGTTCTTCACATCTTTTGATCAAGAACCCAAATTTCATTATTATAAATCATCGTTAAACTCTCTAATTTCGTGTCACCAACATAAAGAAATATTGCTACATCCAATCCTACTTTAAATCATAGATTACACCCACCCAAATTCATATTAAATCTTCCAAAAATATGTAAATCAAACTGTATTCTACATGGGTATTATAACATACTTAATATAAATGCAAGATAAATACTTGCCTTTGGTTCAGCAGATCTGATTTTTTTTTTATTAATGATGGATTTGTTTGTCTTCTCCTTCAATCACCTCTCCAATGTTGACGGTGGTGCAAGAATACGATTGAATCCTTCAAGAACTCCCCATTAAGCTTCAAAAATGGAATATCCTTCTTATCTAATGGCCTCTTTTTATTTTCGATCTTTCTAACCCTAGACTCTCCTAGATATATACTAATAAAGTCTTTATAAATTCGTAGCTCTCTATACCCTGTTTTACCAAATGACTAAAACGCTCTCATACGGTGCCGGTTTGGCCTAAAATTTCCCCAGAAGCCAAACTATACCCCAATGTATACTATTTCGACTATTTTGACCCTTTTGGAATCAACTGTGACTTCTAAATCATCATCCAAGTCACTTTATACAATCATCTTACTTCCTTCTCAAAATACGACACACTTGAAATTAAAATGGACCGAATTAATTTAAACTCTAAATCACCAAATTAAATAATTCCTCCAAATTAAATAAGTCCCAAATCACCGATTTAAACAATTTCTAAATCACCAATTTAATTAAACCCTATATCCTCAGAAATACGAGGTGTTACAAAAATTAAGGATTGAATGGGTTTTAAAACTGGATAATTTTCAGCTCACTATTGACAAACATTTTATGAAATAACATGTTTTAAACTCATTCTTTAAGGTGAATAAATGATTTCTTTGATATGAAGAACGCTTGGTATATATATGCCTTTTTATGATATTACTATAGTGATTTTAATGTTGATGACCCATTATGAAATGAGCAAATGGAGTTTCATTTACAAAGTATGCTATTTAGTTTGTTAAACTAAGTTTTGGAGTTAAAAGTGTAATATGTGAAAGTATATCTTCTTGCAAACTTTGGGTGAAAATGTAAATAATGAAAATGTAGAAGCCTAAGTATGAATGACATGACTAATTATGGGTCTTTATGAAAAAAAAACATAATTAAAGTCTATAGCACTAAGTTTGAGATGCAAAGTGTGAAATGTGTAAATGTTGACTAAAATGGTCTTTTAGTGTTAAAACTCATAAATAAAGTGTGTATACTTTAATATGTGAAAAGTATGATTTTATACATTAAAGGGGAAATTTTCAAAAATTTAATTTTCGACAATGTGAGAAGTTGAAAAAGTGTCATAGTGACTAAAATGCCTACATGTTAAGTTTCAAGCTGAAAAGGGTGCTTTTTTTCTAAAATAACACTTGAATAAGGAGTGAAGTTTTGTATTCTGATATAAATTGAGTAAATTGGCAATTTACTTAAATTGTAACATTTTCATGAAACAAAAATGATAAAGAGTGTTTTGACACGTATGTAGAAAGAATGAAATAAGTCCTTAAGCGGAAATGATTTTCGGTGTAAAGTCAACATGTACGAAAAAGGGACTTTAATGGAATATAATGATTCTTCCTAAATGAATAATGGAAAAATGGACGGTTTAGTCCAAGGCTTTGGCTTTTTCCCGAAAAGGAAAATTAATGTGAGCATTATGAAAATATTGAACACATTGGTAAGATAATGATATTGGAAGATTTCGGGTTAAATATTTAAGTAGGGTTATGCTGTCCCTAGGGTGCAAAACCCAAAAGAAGCGACTGTTTACTTAGCGCTCGATGTCGGGAGGTGAAATTCCGTGAAACCATGGGTGTGCATTTGTTGTGACGGGTGTGTGTGTTGGAGAAATCCCTACGAAAAATTCTAAGTAATGAATCGATTATTCACTAAAGAGGCATAAATGAATGTCATTGATTCATTGATTTATTAATGCAAGAATAATGTATTAAAAGCTTATTGTTCATGTGGTAACATGGGATGGTTAAATAAGATGACTTAATGATGTTTAATCTACCTAATGAGGTTTGAATCATAATAAGCACAAGCGTGTATTATGTGACGCTTTAAAAGGAAAATGAGTATTTGTCTAAACACGGTGTGTGCCTACGTTGAATGGAAGTCCTATAAAATGGTTATGTAACTCTGGCGTGAGTTAATAAATGTTGAGTTAATGAATGTTTGAAAGTAAATGTTAGGTTTTTTTCCTAAAAAATGTCGTTTGTTTCATGGTGTAAGTTAGTGGGAAGGAATATGCTCGTTTTATGCAGAATGATACAAAGTGACTATTTTGTAAAACTAATTAAGTATATTGGAGTAAATGATATTTTTGAATAAAACGATTTAATATATTAGGATATGTATTTTCAAAGGTATGTATGTAACTACAAACGTACTCTCACATGGATGTAGTGTAACAGGTGAGTATTCTTTCTCCTGTCCATTTCTATACTACATTGTATAGTTCCCACTGAGCATTCAGCTCACTCCCTTATTTTGTTACAGCAAGTTGCATGAAGTTTCGTATTTTGAGTGTATTATACATGTAAGTATTACGTTTGTAGCTCTGTTTATTTGGTCTTGGGGCACTTCCCTTGGGTCATATCAGTAGTGATTATAAATTGAACTCGCATGCTAATAAGTGTAATGTTAAGTAATAATAAAACTGGATTAGAAACATTATTTAGGGTGTTTCATTGCACTTCACAATTAACGTGTGAACCGGATTAGTTTGGTCCTTTAATAACCTTTAAACCTGGGTCGGGGCATTACATAGATTCCCTATCTTGATTGAATATTCTCGTTAAAATCTCATTAGATGGTTATTCTATCGAGACTTGTTCTCGTTTGAACCAACTTTAAACGAACTTCTAACGAGAATTCCATATCTTAAAGAAATCTTTCAGTAGAAGATCATTTAAGTTATTCAAATGAAAATGAGGTTTCATTTGAACGAAACTAGATGTTCGAATGAGATTTCATTTTTTTCAAACGACCCCCCAGTCTCGAAATTCATATTTTTACTATAATAACTTTTTTTTCTTTGAATTTGAGATGAATTTTGGTGAAAATGAATTTTCCATACTTGTTCCAAAGTTTTCCACTTTTGGTTTTTCAAAATCATTTTTCTTTCACAACTCTTTTAGCCCCATATGTGATTTATGAAATTTATAAAACCCTAGCTTTAAATACCATTCATAAAACCTTGTGGAGTTCATTCTCTAGGGATGACTTATGAATCGAGGGTTAATTATTGAAGAAGAAGAAGGTTGATCGGTGGATACCAAGGGTAGACCGCTACCTGTGGACAACTGTGGATCGAGTCATAGTCTTTAGAAGGTTTTGAGGACTCTGTGTGTCTTACTTAGTTTTTCTAGGTCAATTGTAAGTCGATTGTGTGCAAAATCATTCTAAAGTGTTGAACATAGGTTTTTCTCTTTTTAGGTATTTTTCTTCATTGCTACTTGATTGCTTACATGCTTTGTTTGGTAATTTAATATTGGACTACATCTCGTATGCACACCTAATTTAATCATTGATAAAAGTTGGTAAAAATTGGATTTGTGTATGGGAACCTAAAATATAAATCAGTCCATTGGATCACTTGATTTCTCAAATTGGTATCAAAGCGGGTTACACTGTAATATCGTGTGATCCTAATTTATACGGATTTTATTTTGAGAAACTAATTTTCTCAAATTAGTATCAGAGCAGATTACATTAAAATATCATTTTATCTTGATTTTCACGGATTTTCTTTTTATATATCAATTTTCTCAAATTGGTATTAAAGCTGGTTACCCTAAATTACTGTGATATCTTTTTACAAATTTATTGATATCAATTTTTTTTTTTTCTAAAAATTATTGATCTTCGGAAATTTGGATTCCATGGAAAATTTTTATAATAGGTTGCCTATTTTTATGGGTTAAATTATGCCTACTAGAAAGAAAGAATGAGGACTGCTTTAAAAGCATATTGATGAACGTGTCTGGTTAGTTTATAGAAGAGGGTGGACTCCACCCACAATGATTGTCGATAATGTCGAAAGTCTTAAACCCGTCACTTCCTGGACGAAATATTAATTTAAATGGAGTACTTTTAACTCGGGTGGTCTAAGTGACATCTTTGGATCCGTCCCCCTGACGAGTTCTACCAAATTATGACATACACCGCGTGTAGAGAAGCTTCGAATAACCTCCAACTCACTCATGAGGGAACGAATGCTGTTAAAGCTTCTAATCTGCAAAATCTCACTAGTAAAACTATCGCTATGCTTGCGTCTAAAACCTGAGTTTTTCACACATCATTCTAATAAGTAAACTCGAGTTTCAATTTAGGTGAGAAAATCCCTAAAACATGTGTAGTTTAGAAAATTTTGAGATTTCCTCCGACCCGCTTTATTTCTATGGTTACTGTGATTAATTCATTAGGGATATTAGATACTCTTAGGTTAGAAGAACTCATAGGATACCTTCAAATGTATGAGATAGATATGTTTCCTACAACTGTTAAACCTAAGGAAATAGGAATTTCTTTGAACTCAAACTAATAAAAAAAGAAAGAAAATGTTTGTGATACTACGTCTGAGTTTGAGTTTGAGTTGTATGACTCAGCCCTTTTTGCAAAAAAAAAAAATCAATAAATTTCTAAAATTTTCAAAAGAAAATATTTTTGGGAAAAATAAAAATAAGAATTAGGGCGAGAAGTTTTTTGAGAAAGATGAGATAAGATGCTATGAATGTGAGGGAAAAGTTCACAAGGCACATGAATGTCCCACTTGGCTTAAGATAGAAGGCAAGAAAGTTGTACATAAGGCCACTCTTAACAATAGTGACGTCTAGTCGGTGGATTCCGGGGGTGAATCACCACATGAACAAAAATTTTGTGCGTTCATGGCAAGTCAGTTAGTACTTGTAATTTGTCCCATGTTGATGAGGACATATCTAAACGTGAAAGCCTCAACAATGTTTCAAACCATTCTAGAGAAAGTGAGAGTGAGGAAGAGAATTTGAGTTAGGGAGAAAGTTTTCTCCGAAAAGCCTTTAGTGATCTTTTCATCGAGACTTTAAAAATGAAAACTCTTAATAAAGATTCGTCTCTTAAGGTATTAGATTTGGATAAGGAGGTGAAAGTCTTAAAAGAGTGTGAGGCATTAGTGAGTCATCTCAAAAAGGTTAAACTTTCTTTGTGTGAGCAATTGATTGTTATCGATAGGGAGAAGATAGATTTGACCAACACCACAGCTACTCTTAAGAGAGATCTACAATATTCGTTGGAGACTCACGAGAAAATTGAAGCCCATGTATCCCAACTTACGAGCGATGTCGAATGTGCTCGGGAGGTCAAGGTAACTTTAGAGGAAACTTATAAGAAGGTTAAAAAGATTCTCCTCGGTTTCGCATTAGGTAACGTTGAGAGGCAAGGAATTGGTTATGATGGTGCATCCACTTCCCATACTGCACCCGAGTCGGTTCCCGAGGTTATGATGGATCCTTATGGCCCTCTTCCTAACTATCCTAGGAGACCTGACACACCTAGGAGAGATCATCTGAGACGTTTTGAGCGAGGTGAACCAAAGCCCATTTACGTTTATTCCCATTACAATCAAAGAGGTCACCTCAGAGAGCTCTGTTTTAAGCTCACGAAAGTTTATCACATGCGTGTTCCCCACTATTTTCCCACACGAGTTCCTACACATATTATCTCGTGCACTCGCACACGATATACTCCACATGCTCCTCCACATCATCATAGAGATTTTGAGAGTTTTTAAGAGCAAGTGGAGTATATAGTCAAGACTTCACAATGTTGGATGGAGGAATTTTTTAGGATGTCATTTCCTTTTGAGAACTCCTTCGGCCCTAATGAGGTTAAGACTTGTTTATAGAATAAGGAGCTTATCATGTTCATATCTTACATCCCTATTGTTAGATTGTATCATTATTGCATTTATATCTTTTTCCTTTTGATATATATTTAAAAATTTCAAAAAGAGTTTTGATTTTCTGAAAATAATTTGAAAAATATAGATCAATCCATTGAATCCTATTGGGTTCGATCATTTCCAAACTTTCTTAATCTGAAGGATTGGTATTCGGGAATCGATCTACAAATAGAAAACCATATTGATTCAAAAAACGAACAAAGAATAATAACATAAAACGAGAATAAATTACTGGTGGATGACCTACCAGGAGCCCCCTTGTGGCAGGTACCCCAAGACCGTTATAGATGTAATGATAAATTGCCTCAGATACCACGATGAAATTTTTGTCTGTGTTCTTTTGGGATCTTGGTAAGTAGGTGACAAAGTTTCGGGCCTTATTCCTGGCCTGAAAGTGGTAAAGTATGATGCTTGAGGAAGACCTCATATCGTAATAATACCCGATATCCTTAAGACCAAGGTTTGTGCCTCAAATTTGGTTAATGTATATTGTTCCCATTACAATACGGTAGAATCTACCATTTTCTTAGGCAGGAAGTATTCCATAATAACGGAGTACAATCACTAGTAATGCGTGTAGGGTAAAATGAACAAATCCTTTAAGTATTGCCACCGTTAAAAACGCTACTTCCCCATGAGGAAGATAAAAAAATATTCTCTTCCTCAAGGGAAACCCTCAAAGCAACATTATCAGGAATCCCATATTTACTATGGAATTCTTGAAATTTATTGGCAGAGAAAACCTCACACTTTCTAAAGTGCTTAGATATGGCGGGAAAGTGAGAAAAGTGTGAAAATTTGAAGACGATAAAAACGATGAATGGTGGGAGCTAGAGAGAAGTTAGAGCAAAATTTACATGATTTTTTTTATAAAAGTAGCAAATTATAAGGTGGAAAACCCTTATACTCTTTATTAAGATACATTCGATTATCAGTTGTCGCAAACTCTCGAGAAATGCAACATGCGCCATCATTACTTCAAATGATGACGTTGGATGTAGAAAACGAAGTAACAGACACGTGAGCCAGTTATGAAAGCAATGATTGCTTCACGCCCCTCCAAAATAAACGCGAATAAAAAAGGCACGAATATTAATCGAACAAATCAAGGCGAGATTGATCAATGTGTTCAAACCGATCTCCCTCACCTTGGGGGAAAATGAAGGAACAAAAGTGATTTGTTATGTGGCGACCACGATCTTCGAATATTCGGTCCACAACAGGGGATAAGTACAAATCCAACAAAATAAGGGAAGATAGTGATAAGCTCATAATAACTTATGAATGTAGGACTCTGCGTATATAAATAAGGTCAATCCAACAAGTGTAAGGATGACTTGTAACTTTCACATAACATCACGAACTCTCAGCTATAACCACTAGCACTCTAGTTATTACCTATCCCCCTCTATAATAAAAAGATCATCCCCCTTTACCCCCGTGGACGTAGGCCGACCTCACGGTTCTACCTATATATATACAGTATTGCTCTTGTGTTTACTAGTCCGCATTTTAAGAGTGCGGACCGGACATGTGTCACCTAGCGGTGAGCCTAGAAATTATAGGCTAATTTATAGGGGCTCTCTCTCTCTTTTCTGGGCTCACTGTCAGGTGACACATGTCCGATCCGCACTCTTAAAATGCGGACCGGTATGCACAAGAGCAGTGTTGTGTGTGTATATATATATATATATATACAGAGAGATAGATAGATAGATAGATAGAGAGAGAGAGAGAGAGAGAGAGAGAGAGAGAGAGAGAGAGAGAGAGAGAGAGATAGAGGATCTTCAACATACCTCAAAAGGAGGACCAAGAAAACGGATTATGTTTTAAAAATAGAAAAAAAAATATTTTGAGCTAACTTTTTTGTATAATATTTTAAGATTTCATTGAACCTAAAAATAAATAAAAAAATTAGCTAAAAATGATTTTTTTTTGTTATTCTAAAAGAAATCAGTCAAATATATGTCTGCTTTAAGATACTAAAAACTCACATATATTTATTGGTTTTTTTGAAATAGTAAAAAAAAATCATTTTGAGCTAATTTATTTTATAGGTTCGTGGAAATGTTTAAATAATATATGAAAAAATCAACTAAGAATATGTTATTAATATTTAAAAAAAATGACACATTTTTTTTACTCTCTTTGAAGTATATTGGAGATACTATTTGAATATATATATATATATATATAATTTTGGGTCGCGCAAAAGTTTAGCATCAAAATATTTGAAAATTTTCACCGTGCAAAAGTTTACACTACCATTTTTCACTTCGAAATTTCACACTGATATTTCTCACTGCGAAATTTCTCACCATGAAATGTTGATATTTTACCATTAAAAAACTCACCGAAAATTACACTGCGATATTTCAAATTTCAAAATAATTTATCCTTCATGGATCTCTTTTGATAGATCTGGTTGATTGTAACACCTTGATTTTTAATAAAAATAAAGTAATCATTAAATATTGGGTCGCGCAAAAGTTTGATGTCAAAAGAATTACACAACTTGTAATGTGTGGGTCACATAAGGGCCAACAAAATAGTTTCTGTTTCAATCAGAAGTTCCATGTAAAACTTTACATGTAAAATTTTATATACACTATACGAATGTTGTGAAATCGCATGTCGTGTTCGGGCTTGGCTTTGTGCATATATAACTCACATGTATAAAAAGGATAATAAATGATAATTATGGGGTTTATCCTTAAATGGAGAAATAAAATAAATGTATGAACCACTCGTGTTATGTCAATAACATATGATAAGTGTCGAAGACATTATTTTTAGATATTTTTTATATATGGGGTTCAAACCTTATTTTAGCAAAATAATATTTTTAGAAAGAAAAACATTGGATGAATAGTAACTTCAAAAATGGTTTAAATAATAATTTGATTTGATCTCATGGGTTATGTTAAAAATTATACCGGTACGAAAATTATAAGAGGCCATTTTTTTATTTTGTTTGAAAATGGGATTTTCGTCAAAAAAAGAAAAATTCTCAGAAAATCTCTAGAAAGATTTAAATTTAATTCTGAATATCTTTCATGTTTAAAATTTTCTCAAAAAAATCATCTAAGGCCTCTTTTTAGGAATTTTCACTTAAGCCAGAACGCTTATTTTATAGAGGATGTTGAGGTAGGTTAGTTTAGGGTCTTAAATGTAATAACTTAGCTCAATATTGGACCAACTTTATCCTTGATTTTGACTGTATTAAGCATGGGGGCTACCCTAAAGGGTTAGGAACATTAATGTGGGTTATAGAGTCATTAATGGAAGTGTTAGGAGGGTCACCCACCCTATATATTCCATTTAGTTAGAGCATAATTCTGCCTAAAGGACCAATCCGAATATATTATTTTCTCTACCTTGTTTGGTCAACCATAAAGTTACTTATCATCCTCATATTCATATAAACTATAATACATTTTCATCTCCCGTTTTCAATTATTTAAGAGTGATGTAAAAGAAGGTTATTTGGTGCAGAAGTGGGTTTTAAAAGAACCCATTCTCATAAATCTTCGAGCCAGCTTGGAACTTATTAAACAACTTCTTCATTGTTATTATCTTCTTAAGAGGTAAGGGTTTTACACTCTATTTTCGAGTTGAAAGATGAATAACGCTATATATATATAATTCAAATGATTATCTATAATAATTATTACTACATATGAATATATGTTGAAGAATATGTGACAAAAATGGATGAATTCTAAAGATCGAATGAAGAATTTTTTTAGAAAGTTTAAAGAAATTATTTAGTGTGTAAATTATGTAAAACATGTTGATTTCATGATAAATGTTATATTGAACATTTTGGAACAAATAGTAGGATGCATATATGGGTTTTATGGGTGTAAAACCTTACATTCACAATATAAACTCATGTAATTAGGATAAATGGGTTAAAAATATTGAAATTGTGTGAAAATAATTCTTTAAACATATATCGATAAATGTTAAAATTTCATAATACTAATCACATGAAATGATATAATTTACATGCACAAAGTTTGAGAAACTTTAAGGAAACAAAGTAAATGGGTTCTAAGTATAAAAGTAGTGAAAGCACGGGTATTCAAATATTCAATATTGAAAAGTTAAGGTTCAAAGTAAAACAAGGGACCAAGGAGCACAATGTAAAGTTATTAGTTTCTAAGACAATTCTTGAAATATCAAATTTATTATTTTGGGCCAAAGGTGTGGTCTTATGAAAAGTTTGGACTAATTAGTAACATTTTTAAAAATGGGTATTGTTTTGAAAAATTATTTTTAAGGAATAATATGAAATGATAAATACAAAGTTAGGTTTTAAAAGGAAAAGTATTCAAATAGCAAAGGAAACGTTTTAGCACAAAAATATCATTTTATGTGAAATATTGAATTAATAATGATTTCACCAAACTAAAGG
This sequence comes from Sambucus nigra, assembly GCA_949130495.1. Lineage (NCBI taxonomy): Eukaryota > Viridiplantae > Streptophyta > Magnoliopsida > Dipsacales > Adoxaceae > Sambucus > Sambucus nigra. The sequence goes on along the minus strand of OX422210.1, from coordinate 370,288,805 downwards.
ACTCTAGTTAAGGAGTTAGATTCTATGTGATGAAAAGTCATGTTTTGTAAAGTAAATATGAAAATTAGCATTTTTGGCAAAATGTAGAAAATGTATGATTACTAGTGTGCATGAATAGTGAAAAGTGCACAAAATTTAAGAAATGGGTATTTGAACTTAAAAAATTAAGTTTCACAAGAAATTATGAATATAATTGTTTTCAAAAGGCGAAATATTGAATTTTAAAGTGAAATAAAAATGGACTTTTGATGAAGTGCGAAACTTAAAAATAAAGTGTGATTTAATTGTCTCGTTTCGGGTATTTGGCTTCATCAGCCGGTAAAAAATAAAGAAAAAAAAGGCTTAAAAGGGGATAAGAAAGAAATAAAGAAAAAAAGGGTTATAATGACGTAAGAAGTAAAGGACCTCAGAGGTAACCAAAAAATTTAAGGAGAGTCCGGAGCCCTAGGATGCGGCTTAATGCTTAGACCCACGACCATTGATCAGGAGCATATTCTGGCCTGGTGGGAGTCGGTGAAATGTTATATAATACTAGTGGATTGGTACCCTGATTAATCCATTGAAAATTTTATTTTTCATTAATGAAAAAGCTAGTTTGGGAAACAAATTGGAAAGATATCAAAGTATGTTAATGGTTGAATTAACGGGACACAGGTGATAAAGTAATAAAGATTAAGTGTGAGTGGGCTCATCATCCGGGTTGCATGTTCATATGTTAATTACATTGTCACGATAAAAATTGCATGAGAAACCTTAATCAAATGAAGGATGATTACATAATTGCTAAAACACATTGTATATGTATGCAGACATTCATTTAGATATTATATTGTGCTAGTATTTTTCTTACTGGGCATAATTTCTTGCCCCAACATTCGCCAAACTCCCCTAGTTACTTTAGATAAAGGAAGCAACACGGATAATGGGAAAGGAAAGGAGAGTTATCCACAACTATAGAGCTCTCTCACTATTTCGTTTTAATTATATAATTTATTTTCGAACAATGGTTTTTATCATTTTACTATAAAGCAAGGACTTTAAGTTTGGTTGTAATGATACACGAATAATGTAAATTTTCCTTTAAAGCCTCTTTATTTCATGCAAGTGCAAAACTCTTTTATTTCAAGTGCTCCTATAAATTTCTTAACCTGTACATTATCTAATTAATTAATCTAAATATATTTTATGACAAAAAACAATAAAGCAAGTGTTTATCTCAAAATGGGATTTTCTTAAATGAAATCAAAGTATAAAAGGGTTTTTTGCATTGGCATTCAAAAACGTTGCATCACATCGAGAATTTTCCAAAATATATAAATTTTATCTTATATGGTCTTGTATTTTTTGTGGTATTTGATTTTAAATTCGCAGGGAAAATGACAAAATAAGAGTACATAAAAAAATAAGGGTATTTTTGTCTACTCAAAAGTATTAAGAGGTTCTTAATAAACAAGTTTTACTCTTGATTCTTTTGTTCCAAACATTTGGCTCGATGGGGCGAGTGATCGTCTATAAAGAAAATAGGAACAAAAACCAAGTTTGATTATAAGAAAAATGTACTGAGTTGTACGAAAAAAGAATTTTAATTAATAGAAAAATATACAAAGTTATACCAAAAAAATCCAAAAAAAAAAATTAGTGTGACAAAAGTGGACAAATGGTCTAGGTGTCAAATTTGGCCTTGAAAAATTTTGTCATGGAAAATTTTATAATATTCAAAGAGACAATGTTTGATAACTTTTTATTTTTCAAGTGGCAAGTTATGGTTTAAAATTTTTGATAGAGTTGTTTGATCTACAAATATAAACAATTCTTACCCCCCCACCCCCCCTCACCAAAAAAAAATTATAATGAAAAAAAAAACGTTTTTGAAGAAAGAAAAGCAATTTTGACAAAATAAAAAAAAATTATGACAAAATAAAAACATTTTTAACAAAAGAAAACCTAAAAAATATAGTTTTTCAATAAAACAACTTTTAACAAAACAAAAAAAAATTGTTTTAATGGGAAAATAATTTTTTTTAAGAAAAACATTTTAAAAAAAGGATCAATTACCAAAAAATCCCTTAAACATTTTTTAATACACGTTTAGTCCAAGCCCTTTTTATTTTGTCATACAAAGTCTCTCAAATCCCTATTTAACCAATAGTCTCTTAGCCTTTTAATACACATTGCATCCTAACTAGAGTGATGGAGATAAAAAAATATAAATATATGTTACCCTACTACCATATGTATATGTAAAATATTCAACCTTTTGTATATTAGTCAAATCATTCCTTTTTTTCTTTACATTTTATTACTAAAATTCATTCTACATGAGTCTAAATTCTAAATCGAGGTCAATTCATGCCATGATTGTGTGTCTTAGCTACACATGTGATTTTTTCTTATATCACACAAACTGAATCCGACCACCCAAAATATCTAACAATATAAATATTCTATCTCATAAAAGTCCTCTACTTTCATGATCAGTATTTTTTTTTGTCAAAAGCAGGAAGTTTATTAAACTATGGAAGATTACAACTAATGTTATAAACTACATATCATACCGTCGTGATATAGCATGCATCACAAACCAATGCTGGATGTAGAAAATGTGGAATCTCAACATACACTTTAAAAAAATTTAACTTAGTAACCGAGTGAGCAGCAAGCACATCAGCATAAGCATTAGCTTTCCTAAAACATAGGCATAAGGTAAGATGGTGAAATCTCTGTAAGCGTCATGTATGGCCTGAATTAGATTTAGGTGATTTGGATTCTGGGTGTTGTTCTGGTGAATCATATGGAAGACAATTTGACTATCAATTTCCAAATCGGTGCAAGTAATACCATCAGTAGAAGTAAAGTCCAGACCAATTTTAATGGCCAAAATATTCGCTCGAAATGATTGTGCAAACCCTGTATGTTAGGAAAAAGTGCATACGAACTCCTCCTGAGAACTGCGAATAATCCCACTAATTGCAACATGATTTGTAGTATGTGATTTTTCTCCATCTGTATTGCATTTGAACAATGAAGTCGCAGGTTTGGACCAAGCAATAAGAAAAGAAAAAGGCTGGGAAATATACTAGGCCGGATTAATTGACAAGCCTGGTAGTAGTTTCGGTTGCTATGAGACAAGGTGGACTTGAAAGAGGACAAAGTTATGGGTGTAAATTAAAAAATAGACTCATTGCACATGAGCCAGAACAACCAAATAAGAAAAAAATATTGGATCTGATTGACTGAGACCCGAGACGTAGACTGTATGTGGGAGATTTGAGTAAAGATGGTGGTAGGACTACGGCCAAACAAGTGCATCGAGTGTCGAATTTGGAAAAATGCAGGACAACCAGAGTATATATGTGTATTGCATTCATCCACCTCACAAAGAGTGCACAGAGGGGTCGGTAATTTATGGTAATGAAAGACTAAGTTCGTCGTTGGTAAAACCCTTTGAATTAGAAACCATAGGAAAAACTGTAATTTAGGGGGCAAAACGCTTTTCCATGAATACCTCCAAGGAAGCGCATGAAAGTGTTGGGCATATAGGTGGACGTGAAGCCATATATTGGCCAATTTAAAAGTAAAATTTCTAGTAAAACTAGGCCACCAATACGAAACAGCTGACGAGTTTTGGGATTGGACATACATGGCAGGAATATGGTGAATAACATCCAACGACAACCACTGAGATAAAGTCGGTATGTTGCACTGTCCCTAAGAGATGAAAGTGTTAAGGAGCATCTAAAATATTAGGAGAAATATACGGGTAAGTGTGCTTGAAAGACTCCTACAGGATCCAAATGTGATTTCCAAAGGAAATAGAAGTGGAACCTAGTCGCCATTGATTCCAAGTGGCAAAGCAAGGAATTCAAGAAGATACTTTTCTCCAGAACAACGAGTTTGTTTCTTATTATGAGATGCCAACAAATTTGTGTCAAGAAAATATTAATTTTTCATAGTTTTAGCCCAAAGGTTGTGGGGCTCGATAAAAAGTTTAACGACTATAAATTTTTTATGTCTAAACCAGCATAATGTTTAGGAGGGGTGATCGTAGCCCAAGGAACTGTAGTTATTTTATGATAAAGTTTGGAAGCATTATAGAAAAATAATTTAATTTTTTGGATAATGTAGTAAGAATATGAGGAGGAATTAGATATGCGGACATGTAATAAGATGGAAGTGAAGTACCCACCACATTAATTAAAGTGGTACGACCAACATAGGATAAGAAATTATTATACCACACATGTAATCGGCGGTCGAGATTTTTAGTAATCTCAATAAACATTTGGCCCGTAACCTAACCCATAATAAGAGGTATGCCAAGATATTTATCCTGTCCATGATACCCATGAAGCCCCAGTTCGTGCAAAGTACCTTGTTTAATGGAACCTGGAGTAGAAGGGCCAAAAGCAACTATAGATTTATCCTTATTAATGGTTTGACCCGAATAATGACCAAAAGTAGTTAAAATATGATGTAAGTGAGCCTCACAAGCTGGCGTAGGTTGGAGGAACAAAATACAATCGTTAGCAAAAGCAAGCCCGGGCATAGGGAGACCTTGCGAGATGGTTGGAGAGGTGTTATATGTTTTAAAAGACAGTTTGACTCCACACATCATAAAAGGACATCTAGCACCAAGATAAATAAGTAAGGCGAGAGTGGATCCCCTTAGCAGAGTCCTCGAGTTGGGTAAAAAGTGGTCCCCATATGGCATTAATGATAGGGGTGAACTATGTAGAAGAAATACATTCCATAAGGTACGTAATCCAAACATATAGAAACCCATGTTGTTGGAAAACCCATTAGACAAACTGCCATTCCATTTGATCATAGGCTTTAGATAAAACCATTGGCATAACTACCTTTTGTAGATTTAGGTTTACGTATAATATGTAAAATCCGAGGGGTTATCACAATATTTTCCTGAATATAACGAGTGGCAATAAAGGCATTTTGATAAGGGGGGACAAGATACTGAAGGATGGGTCTCAAGCGAGCAACCAGGATTTTAGAGATAAGTTTATGAATAACATAACACAAACTGATGGGTCGAAAGTGCTTAACTTGAGTAGGGTGTGGAATTTTAGGGATAAAAAAAATAAGGGTCTTATTAAGAGCACGGAGGAATAGACCAGAGGTGAAAAAATCTTTAACTAAATTAAGGAGTGAGGGTCCCACAATATCCCAATGGTTTTGGAAAAATTCGTAGGTCAACCAATTATCTCCCGAGCTCTTATTTTTCCCCATAGTACACAAGTTGTGATAAATTTTAGCATCAGTGATAGGTTCCAGTAAACAAGTTATGTCAGCAGTTTTAACTTGAATAAAATTTTCTTCAGACAGTGGATACGAGGGATTGTTGGTAGTAAAGAAGGTCTCATAGAAGTGTTGGAATTGTCCATAAATATCCTATATAATAGTATGCCATCTAGTGTACATATTGAAAATAGTATGAATCGAATTATCACATCGGTGTTGCATGACACAAGCATGGAGAAATTTAGTATTTTGGTCCCTGTCTAAAAGCCACTTATTTTAATTCTTATTGCATCAATACTGACGTTCTAAGTCATACGCTGTATAAGTTTTGATTATAAGTTGTTTTATCGGGAAACTAATAAGGGATCCAGATTAGTGTTAATACACATTCTGAGATAATGAGTCTGGTATTTTAAAGCATAAATAGAATTATATATATTCCCAAAAATAATTTACTTCCATTGCAGAGAAACCCTACTAAAGGACTAATCCTTGCGCAAGAAGGAAAAAGCATGTGATCCTTGGACCGAATAAGATGCCCACTCATGGCCGTAAATAAATTTCGTCGGGGGTTTGGAGAGGTAAGACTGGGTATCTAACAATAATGGACAGTGGTCATACCCAGTATTTTGAAGATGATAATTCGGGATGTTGGATACAAGGACATCCAACGCTTATTACCAAGCCCCCTATCAAGTCTCTCTCTAACATGGTGACCTAACACAATATTAGTTTTCAAGGTGAAAGTAGGACCAGTAAACCCTAGATCTTGGATATTGCATGCATGCATAAAATTTTTAAGATGACATGCACGCATAGATTGAAATGGACCCCCCAACCCATTTTTCATGTTGGCCTAAAATAGCATTAAAATTTCCCAAAAGAATCAAAGGACAATGGACAAAAGTGTGGATGTGTTGAAGGGAGTTTCATACATGAGTTTTCTCAGCAGGTTGTTATGGCATGTAGACAGCAGTAAATTCTGAAGGAGTTGCGGGGTCATGTTCAAGGAGAATATGCATGAAGCAACTCGAAACCACGATGTCATGGGAAACTATCAGACCTTAAGCCTAGAGAATACAAATACTACCTAATTGACCTAAAGCTAGAGAGACAACATGATTTTGGTATGGTAACTGACGAATCTCACGAATTGATCTTCGAGCATCCATGGGGGTATCCAGGATAACCAATATGTGAGGCTGATGTGAACAAACAAATGTTATGAGCTCTGTATAAAAATTTGACCCACCATCCCCGCTAGCATTCCAAAGTAGGATCTTCATAATGTGGATTATTGGGTGATCTCTCCTCAAGTTGCACCCCAAAAATATGTGTACAAATTCACTAAGGGGGTTGGGGTTGATTGGACGTTACCTGTCATTTGGGGTGGGGTGTATGTGAAACATGTAAATTAATGTTACGTCTATGAAAAACCTGACCTTGAGTTGGGCAACTTTGAAAAGTATGCGGGATATTCGGAGTTGGTGGAGGGATACATTTCGTGCTATGAAGAGGGGGTGGAATAGCAGGTCTATTGACCCTCATTGAATATGCTTGTCTCTTTTGGGTGCGAATTACTGATTTTGTTGTGAAAGTTGGCCCCTTTCGTATAGGGCACCTTAAAAGATGTTGAGCATAGGAAATGAGATACCGTGTGGATGAAAATTCGAACCCCAATGGTAGGTATGGTTTTGGAGGTAAGGGTACAACTTCTTGGTGTGGGGTGTGGGACATGGCTTGTTCTCGGTGGTTAAATACTCCAGGGAGCTGTTCTGGTGGAGGTAAGGGTGATAGTTCACAGGCTGGTTCTGAGACTTCATTGTTGGCAGGAGGAGAGGAGAAAAGGAGTATAGGAAATCGAGGAGGAGTAAGTACTACTACATGGGGTAATATAAAAGCATGAGGAGATGTTAACGAATAAGGGAAATTGATTCCTTAACAAATAGGTGGGAAGGTGTCCTTAATAGGAGACGGTGGGCTACACGTGGTGGAGAATTCATTCCTTTGAAAGTCAGTGATTGGGGAGGAAACCAGAGGATTTTATAAACAGTTAGGTATGCATGTACTGTTGGAGTGGAAGTGAACCAAAGGCGTTGGTGGGTCCCTCTTTTCTTGGTGGGTAGTGTGCACATCATTTTGACGCTGAGAAGTTGATGGAAACACATCATATTTCGATTTCCAAATGAGTCACTTACTAGGATGTGTCTTAGGTAGATCATTTTAAGGTACAAGTATGGGTCTAAATGATCAAGAGGTTGACTGGAATTTTCATGACCGGAATTGGCCATTTATAATAATATAGTAATTTTATATGGACCTTTAATTTTTTTTTAAAATTCGATGATGTGTCAAGCACATATTTGATGGTATTTATAATTCAATATGTGGTTTATTATAAATACTAATTAATGTGTGCTTGACACATCACTTAATTTAGAAAAAATGTCCAAGTTAAAGGTACTCGAAAAATTACTCATAGTAATATTATCTCTCCTAAAATTCTCTCCCTTTGACAGTGAGCCGCCTTGGTATTATTAGAAGGTAAGGTTGGTTATATTTTTAAACTACACAAATATAGTCAATTAGTAACACTACTGTAGTGTAACTAAAATAATTACTAACACTAAAAACGCGATAGAAAAAAGGTGTGGGAAAGCAAATTGTTATCACTTTTTTACCATTACTAAATTATGTGTAACTAATACTATTTTACTATTACTAAAGTGTTACTAAATTCTATGTTACTAACACTTTTCTATTGTTACTAAAGTGTTTTCATAACACATTCCTAATACCATTTTTGTAACACATTTAGTAATGATACACACACACACACACACACAGAGACACACACACACACACACAAGGGTATACAATATTCAAAAGTTCTAACATAATGACAACAAAATAACTGTCAATCTGATTTAATTTCAATACAAATATGTTAAATTAAAAAAAATGTGTAAAATCTCCTTTATTTATAGTACTATTCACCTGTTTAAGGTATAAAAAATTGTACAACAATACAAATAGTCCGCAATAATAACACCAATACACATCCAGACAATTACCTCAATAAAAATTAATAGCCCAAATTCCATTAATATAAAAGTCATCTCAATACATAAGGAAATTTTAGAAATATAAGAATTATTCATCTCCATTTGGAAAATTTGCATACCACACCAACTGCCCCTGCTGTGATGGCCATTGGTGTTGTAACTACAATTATTCCAACCGAACACATAGCAAGTATCTTCATAATAAGAGAAATAAAATATGCAGCTGCTAGAGTTTGTGTCGCCTAAAATAACCAATGGAAAAAAAGAATGTTAGTTGAAATAAAAAGAACAATCAATCAAAGAATGTTGCATAATAGGTACCATGAGAAACTGAAGTAAATAAAGAACTCGTGACATAATCAAAGTGACTGACCTCAAGGGGTCTACCCATTAAAGTTCCACATGTTCCACACTCATTCCCACTCGATATGCGGTGACCCACAAATACCTGACCAAACCCACCTTACCTAACTTCCTCTCAACCTTATGAATTGGTGATCCTACTTGAGCCTAAAAAGGCCAAGTCATAATTAAATAACAGAATTATTACAGTTCAATACATTGGCAGGAGCATCAGGAGACATTTTGATTTTAATTACCACAAAGGACGATCGATGTTGAAGTCAAATTTGCTAAGCATAATTAGTTTAGGACACCCGTATATTCCAAATTTATGTTTATTTTATTTTTTAAAAGACACTATACAAATCAGGTAGTTAATGGTTTCTAATGGCGGAATGATCAAATTACTTCTATTCACCACTGAGAACCAAAAAACTCTAAACAAATAACATTCACATAAAAAAAATCAGAATTCAAGTCAACCATTTAGTATTCAAAGGCTAAAAAACAAAAGGCCTCAACTTATGTTGGGAATGCTGAATAGTAAAGTCTAATTGAGAGATTTAAGATACTTACGAGGTAAAATTCATCTGTTGAAAGAATAATGAAAGGACAACCTCTACGCTCGGCTTGACGGTCTAATCTCTCGACTGCATCAAATGCATTTTCGATTTGAGACGCATATAAAACCAATAGCTTCGATGCCAACTTTTGATTTCACATAAAACTCTAATTATTAAATACTAATAGTTGTAGTTGAAAAACCAGAAAATAGATGCATACACTTTGTGATTCGCTTACAATAAATTAGTTATGATTGTTTCACACAGGACTGACTTGAATGCCGTTGAGTTTTGTTAAGAAATTACTCAAATCCGAAAAGGTCGATCGTATATTATTTGTGCATGGATGTATCATTTTCAACACTGCTATTGTATGTATATTCTCTTTACATTATTTGATTTATTATTATTAGTTCGATGGTTGTTATTATTAAGTCCTCTGCACCAAACGATCTTGATGATCTCATGATAACTCTCAAGGCTCTTAGTACTATGAAATTGGGTTATCACTTTGTGAATGAATTGGTTATTGTTATTGACATTTTTATGTTTCTAATTTAGGTTTTGACATCTACGATTGGTGACAATCACTGTAAAATCCTTATTGAGACTAAGTACGCAAAGGACATATCTGTTGACACAGTTCTGATCCTCCACAAAGTATATTTTGTTCCGATTGCATAATCATATCATTATTAACTTCATTTTATATAAATTGATCAGATTATATATCCATTGTCTAATTTTAAAAAAGCTTCATTTTCTTATGTTAAAACAAAGCTATTTGTACAAAATTAGTGAATTTTAACAAATATTTTTTAGGTTTCTATTTTTGCTCCTTCACGGACAACACGATATCTCAACATAACGTAAAAATTAAATTTTAAAGATTTTTCCATAATTCTATGCAATTTGTACAATAAGGAAAACAATCTGACTATATTAAAATATACGGGTGTGAGAGCATACACATGTATACATTTATTCATACATATTTTAGGAAAGATAAAAGGAGAAGAAGGGCTTAGCTTTTATTTGTTTAGAAAAGTCCCCGATGATGTTGTAACTTTTAGTGTGTTCGACCTCCAATTATTAGAGATGGGTGAGAGAATCCTCTACTCCATGAATTTGATTTCGTCTAGTTTGCAAGAGGGAGAGAAAGATATATCACAGACGTTTTATTCCTATATTGAGTTCGTCCAAGTCGCTAGTGTTGTGATGAACCAAATTAGTTTGGAAGTTCTTTTCCCGGTGATTCCAGGTGCAACGGATCATCTTTGGATCACGATTTATTTGTCGTAGATGTGGTTCATTCCATACGTTAAAATTTGGTATCTTTCAACTTTTATTTTTCACCTTTAGTTCTATCCCAATCGATGCCATTGTGTTCAAGTACATGTCCGAGTATTGCCACCAGATCCTTACAGTAGAATAGTGGATGCAATTGGTGATAATTCCATATAAGGTCAATATCATAATTTGGAACGTAGAAGTGCTTCCATTTAATCTCTGAGTTTTTCCTAATCATATGTAGAAATCCTTTGTATCTCTCAGTCGCTCCTTTTATAAAGATATCATCTTTCATACAGGGTTAGGATACCTGTCTTGGATGATTAAACACAAATGAGGTTAGTAAATGAGGTTAGTAAGAATCTATCTGTAAGTACAAAATTTTCATTTGAGTCCATTGTATGTATTTTTCTTATTCCTGAAACAAAACATTGTTTTTGAATCGTAGATAGATTTTTTACTATCACGATCCCACAAAGTCTATGACATAGAGTTTATTGAAGATGTTGCAGCCAAGCTTCAAAGATATATCATGCCAAAATTAATTTAGTGCACGTTTCACGTCTTTATTGCATTATGAGATTGCTATGGTATGAATGTTTATGGGACTTGAAAAATGTTTTTAGGATGTTATTTTTATTTAAAATGTTTTTAAAATGATTAAACTTCATTTATTCTTAGATAAGGATCGTTTAGAGTTATGTATATAACAAAATCTTGTGCTTAGTGGTTCAAACGACATTGCAGGTTGTTCAAGCGAGATGAGAGTGTCATTCAAGCGACATGGCCATTTCGTTCGAGTGACATGCTAATCTCATTCAAACGTTTTGCCAACTCATGTTTATTATTTAAGGAGTGTTTCACTCAGAATTTCGTAAGTTGCTATACCAGAAAAGTAATTTACATATAATACATTATTTGCATAGGTTTTCTAAGGTTTTGAAAATCTAAAAACATCGTTAGAGTTTAAAAGATCTGATCTTTCATTCACATATGCTATAAGGATATTTGTTTGCACTAATTGGAGTTTGTTCATCACTTTTAACGTTGGGTTTTACAGTGAATAAGTGAAGAAGTTCGTGTTCAGAATCCATAGACGTTGCTAAGCTACATCGGTGGACACTGAGACATTCGTCGATGCGTGTGCTGTGGATAGGTATTGCAGAAGAGCATCTTTATTGGCACTATGGAGGAGTGGTTGAAGGATTAAATAAGCTTTAAGACTTTGGGGGATCGAGTCATTACGTAAGTCTGTCGTCTGTACATTGTAATATCACATCTTAGTGATTGTCTATATTGGGCCATCCCAGGTTTTTTCCCTTTATGGTTTACTCGTACATTCGACGTAGCCTTTGTGGACTTGTTTACTTATCTTAGTTAATCTCACCTAGATGCATGTTTAGGATTAAGAAGATAAAATTGGGCTAAGTTAAAATTTTCTCACAAACTTGGTGCATTTAAAAATTTGGAAAAAGGCACTCCACCAAACTAGGCGAATAGTCACGAAAAGGGGTCATGGCCCTTAACCGTGACTAGCTGGTCATGACCCATAGCTGTGACATAATAGGTGTGATTAAGTCCATGATGTAGCGTGGTAATGGATCATCTCTCATGTGGTCACAGATAATAGTCATGACTCGTATGAGTTACGGATATGAGCCGTAATCCAACCGTGACCATTATGACACCAAGTTTCCCTCCAAATCTAGTCTCGGATAGGGTAACGACCTTAGACCATGACCATAAACCAATGCCACACTGATATAGTCACTGCTTTTGACTATGACCATTATGGGAATCGAGTGATGGCTTCTGTCCATGACCAGTTTATTATTTACATGTTGACGTATTAAAAATTAATGTGGTCATGGCATGTGGTCATGGCCTTAAGCCATGGCCAGGGTCTTTATACTTATTTCGCGGATGAACTTTTCATTTCCCTAAAAAATTCCTAAACCATTAAAATTTTCCCTCTCTCATGTGATTTTGTGCTCTTGTCCAGAGATTTTAGCTCTCAATCTCTCTTTTAATCTGAATCTCTCTTTCAATCTCTAAGGTAATATTTCAATACATTTCTTATATGTACTTTTGTGTATGTATTATTGTGTGTATTTTTGTGTGTGTGTAGATATGTGTATTTGTGTGTGCGTATGTGTGTGTATTTGTGTGTATGTGTGTGTTTGAGTGTGTATATATGTATGTGTATGTATGTGTATATATGTATATATGTATGTATGTGTGTATATATATATGTGTGTACGTATGTGTGTATAGTCTATATGTGTGTGTATGTGTATGTAAAATGTATGTATGTGTGAGTATTCAAGAAAAAAATATATGACTAATGTTGGTTTAAGTTTAGAAAAAAATATATGACTAATGTTGGTTTAAGTTTAATATTGATGCTAAATTCGAGATTAATTTTAGGGGTAATGTTTGTAAGGGATAATTTTATGAGCAATGTTTGTAAGAGTTAATTTTACGACTAATGTTTATAACAGTTATTTTTAGGGTTGATGTTAGTATTGATTTTAGGGATTGTTGGCTTAAATGACAAAAGTAGGTATTCAAAACCCAATAATTTAACAATGAGATACACACACATAGATGGGATTCAGTCGTGGGAAACTATGTGGATCCACTAGTTTATTGGGAGTTTTGTCTGTACAGTCTTTAGACCAGTGTCCTGGCCTTTTACAACTATAGCAAGTGTTCCCATTACTGATTTTAGATGATGGAGTTTGATTTTGTTGAGTGAGGGGATGTAAGGCTTGTTATGAAACTATAGTTTGATTCCATGCTCTCCTGCTCGAATGTCATATTATTGGTGGAAATTTCCATTATAAAGCGAAGACTTAATATGAGTGAGAAACTAATTGTTGTGAAAGGAAATCAAAGGTCGGGTCATAAATATTTTTTGTGACCTAGGCCATACCGTTCTCTGCTTTAATTACAAGCTATGTCAGTTGCAAAATTATTCGACCCAAAGTGACTCCACAATCGCATCAATATATCTTTACAAGAGTTGGAAAGGTTTCAATTTGACTGCACTCGTACATCTTTCATAAACGAACCTCATTCAATGGGTACTCTGATTTATTGGTATGGGAATAGGAAGATTGAACAATTTAACTACCTTGTAAACCATGGAGTTCATCTCTAGCAAGAGTACTTGCTCAATCATATTCTGTTTTCCAAACCAAAATTATGGGATGAAGCTATAAAATATATATTTTTCGTACATAATCCCGATACAGCACTGACCTTGCTTACACTGTTAGAGAAGGAAGAAAAAAATCACCCTTTATGGATAAAATTACGTACAAAGAGCATTGTCGAAGACTGTGATGTCTCTCGACATATGCTGGTCAAACTCAATTTTTCCAATAGGCTTAAGAGGATGATATTTCGAGTTCATGTCGCTGACATCTATGCATCCATTATAGATATGCTTCCCCGTAATTGGCTGCGTGCAAAAATCCATAGTTTTTTAAAAACAAATCCCCACTAGATGGAGATCAGACACATTGAACTTTTATTAAAGTCTTAACATAAATAGGTAGATTATAATATATGGTCAAATAATTTATGTATTAGTTTAAATTTCGTATTGAACTTTGAAATTATGGATCTATTATTATATGTACACGTTGAGTTTTTATTATTTTTGTAGATAATGTCGGGCGATAATAGAAACAATGCTCCAACTGAGGACCTGACACAACCACAATGAGAATTATCATCACCAATTGGTGAAAAATAAAAATCTCCACCATAAATACACTCCACTACTCTGAGTTGCCGTATACAAGGTACTCCCATTAATCCAACAGACATGCCTAATGCTTTTGAAGCTGTCGGGTCAGTTGAGAAGAAGCCCATTGGGTTATCTCTATTGGGAAATAAACCTAGAAGGGATAAGAATCACATTAAACAATTTAAAGACCAGTGTTTGTTCTTGGAAAAAATGAATGTGGGAGTGGAAGGAGCTGACAATTAGAACCTCGTAGATAAAGCTATTAAAGATGACATCTACGATCAACTCAACAAACAGTTTTCATTTTTGGCAAACTCAATAAATAAGGTTCTTTTTCGGGTTGCTAAATAACTCTGAACATATCGGAGAAACCATAAGAAAAGGCATTTCCCTAAGGGATCATCGAGCTCCGACATTTTGACGCTCAAAGACAAAGTCCCTTTTAACGTTGAAATGTTAATCTATCAGTGGAATGATTTTTTGAAAAATGAGGCGAATGACTCGAAAATGCTGCAAACGGAGAAAAACAAGTAGAATGGGGTTAAAACACTAATGTCCACCGGCTTGGCTCAAAATCTTATAAAGATTTGAAGAATGAGTGATCGACCAAGACTACCAAGACTAAAGGCAGCCCAAATGAAGGAAAGACACCGAATAGGTCTAACTTCTATGTTCATGCAAGACGAGACAAAGATAATAAATTCCCTCCTCACTTGGCTAAGACTCAATAATCAATATAGTTTATCTGTAGTCATCCAGTTTTAAGATCATTCAACTACATTGACAATGATGCCCTCACACAAACTTTGGGAAGTACCATAGTGGGAGGACGAGAGGCTTGGGGTCTCATATGTCAAAAATAAGATTAAAACATGTCGCCCCTCTCGTGGACGAGATTTCTTCTATTAATAAGTGTTTCTCGTCCAACGATGAACGTCATTCTTGGACTGAAGGGAATATAATGGGGCATCGAAATGAATTAGGAGGCATGAATGATAAACTTCCACAAATTGTGTCCCTTTTAACCGATCGTATGCCCCTGCAACCCCCAATGCATCCTAGTTACTCCTTACCTCCTTAAAATTTTCCACCTTCTCCATTACCCTCAAATATGTCGGTTCCTCCTTCAACATTCCCCTTCTTAGTGCCTCATCATGCCACAGGTCTTAGATCCTTGTCAATAACCCATGCTGATTATTATGAGAAATACTATATAAAGGACGTGAGCGGTAAATTTATAATTGGGGTGTTCATGCTTATCTCCACTCACGTAGGGACCTTAGTACATAATCAACCTTTACAGGAGGTTGAGTGTTAGATCTTGGTTGATAAAGTATTTAATGGTTGCGAAGATGCTCTAGTGTACATCGATAGTGGAGAAGGGAATTTGTTTAAAAATTATTTAAACTCTTTTACCACTTGGCTAGTTTATCATTTGGTGAAGATGTAATATTTTTTTTATATTGTAACAATATCATTAGACAAATTTATTTATTTTGAGTTTAAGTGGTTGTGTAGTATCGTTGATTGGTGTGTTCTTGTATTTTAGTTATTTCATAGTTTAATTGATTGATGCGTTGTTGATACTATATTATTGCATTGTTGACATTATATTTATGCAACATGATATTTATTTTATCATGTTAACGCAGGACAGTAATTTGAAGATTATTAAATGGATTTTCCACAATACAAAGAGTGGATGGGGGAGACTGACCGAATAACTAATAGTTATATGAAAGGCATCATGAACTTATTCGCTACGCTTTTAAGAACCTTAAAAGTGTGAAGATTATGTGTCCGTGCACCCATTGTATCAACGAAAAATATAAATCTTTAGAAGATGTTGAGTTACATTTAATATAGTGGGGTTTTTTTCAAGATTATAAGAAATGCACAAACTATGGTGAAAAACTTCCTTATGTTCTCGAAGAATTATCGGTGACCGATCGCGTAACAGAACACCAAGGAATGGAAGTGGTAAATGATTCACCAACACATCATCCATTGATCGACCTACTTGACGATGCTTACGGAGTCCACCATGACCAAAATCACCAACCTATGGAGACAAATAATGTGCATAAAGAACAATTTGATACTGAACTACTAGGAGATCAAGAATATATACGGTTGAGAGTCGATGCGCCTAAATCGTTGTATAAAGATTGCGGTGAAGATCACTCGGTATTATATGCAATGATTGGTTTGCATAATTTGAATAGTCATTTTGGTTTATCTGGGAACAGTGTAACTGGAATTCTTAACTGGGTTAAAGAAATTATCCCAAAGGAGAACACGTTACCAAACAATAATCCTACCATGAAGAAGAGCTTGAAGGGTTTGGGATTGAAATAAAAATCTATTCAAGCATGCAAGTATGACTACATATTGTACTGGAATGAGCACAGAGGGAAGGATGAATGTCCAGTATGCGGTGAGCCTAAATATGTCATTTGTCAAAAGGTAAAGGACAAACTTGCAAAATATCAAAAATTTTTACAATTCCCACAAAAGGTTTTGAAGTATTTTCCACTTGGGCCACGGTTAAAATGTTTTTACTATACCATTAATAGTAAAGGCTATGACATAGCACACTCGATGCGAGGTGGGTGGGAATCTGATGCGTCATTCGATTGATTCAATCATCTAGAAAATTTCAAATGCACGACACCATGAATTTACAAAGGTACCGTGCAATTTTCATCTTGCAATCTCAACCGATGGGTTTAACCCTTTCGATAATTTATGTACTAGTCAGAGTTATTGTCCAGTTCTCATGGGACATTTAAGTCTCGCTCCAACACTGTGCATGAGAACGGAGTTCACATTATTATATTTATTTATACCCAGGCTGAAGGGTCCAAGCTATGATATTGATATATACTTAGCCCCATTAATTGAAGAACATAAATAGTTGTGGGATAAAGAGGTGACGATGTTCGACTCTCATAAAGGTGAAGACTTCACACTTAAAGCAATGTTGATGTGGGAAATCCACAACCTTCCTGCATATGGGACCTTGTCCGGTTGTAATGTTCATGGTTATTATGGATGTCCCATATATGGGGAGGAAACTGAATCCAGCTGGCTACAACTTAGTAGTAAGATGAGTTACACGGGCCATCGTAGATTTCTACCGATCAGTCCCCCTTTCAGGAATGACAAGTCTAACTTTTATGCTATTGGTCATGAGCGACAGATGCCACCTGCTCAGATTTCTGTTCAGTACATCAAGAAGATGGTGGTAGCTACGACTGCAGGGAATAGGTGCGTAGGCAAACACCCCAAGTTTATAAACCTGAAGCGTAAAGCAAGGGTGGATCCTAACGACTCTAGTGAAGAAAAACCATGGTCCACGCAATCAATATTTTTTTATCTGCTGTATTGGAAAGATGATGCACATAGAGAAGAATGTTACAGAATTTTCGATAGGAACATATCTGGGTGTATCTCGCTCTAAATATAGAGAGCGAGCCCGCTGAGATCTATCGGATATTAAGATAAAGAAGAAACTCTTGTTAGAAAATGATCCTTCAACAGGAAGAATTTCTACCCCTGTGTCTGTTTTCACTTTGACTACTAGTGAGAAGTAGATCCTCTTAGGCACGTTGTTCAACTTGAAGACTCCAACGGGTTATTGTGGTAATTTACGTAGGGTAGTAAGCTACCAAGAAAATGACATAAAATAGTGCAAGTCTCACGACTGGCATGTAATCATGCCATTAGTCCCTCTATTATTTCGATATTGCTTCCCTGAACACAAAGATATCCGTCGGGAAATTATGAAAATCTATTTGTGTTTTACCCTACTTTGTGCAAAAGTGGTAAATAGCAGGCACATTAAAGCTATAAAATCATGTTTAGCCGAGGCAGTTTGTGTATTAGAGAAATATTTTCCTTCGTCGTTCTTTGATATCGACATCCACTTGCTTGTGCATTTATGCAATGAATCTTTATTATGTGATTCCGTTAGGTATCGTTGGATGTATCCTTTTGAGCGTTTGATGAAAACCTTCAAAGATTACATAAATAATGCACGGTTTATTAGATGGGCAATTATCGAAGAATATGTAAATGTGGAATCATCGTTATATGCTTGGGAATATTTGCCAAAATAAGAGGTGAGGAGGTTCAATCCTCTTGGAGGATATGTGATCAAGGAGCCTAACGAGTTTGTAGATGAATTACCATTTGGGAACCCTAAAGAGGTTAAACTCACAAATATACAATACGAGCAAGCAACTCTTATGTGTTCGAATCGCAAGATGAAGTCGAAGACTAGAGAGAGTGAGTATCTACTGAATTCTTCTTCTTTCATTATATTTATTTTATATTTTATGATCCAAACTCTAAAATTTACCTATAGAAAGTACGAGAAAAAATTGCCCAAAATCAAAGGAGAAATTGCACCACAACTGATTTTAGGGCATGGGTATTAAAAGAGGCAAATTTCGCATCTTATTTTTTCAGTTATTTATTCATGTGTGACTAAAATATTCTCTAATACAAATTCATTAATAAATGCAACTTCTAAAAATAGGTGATGTCCCTTCTGGGTTTGCACGCCTAGCAAAAGGCCTTAGTTTTCATGCAATAGAGTTTAAGAATTTATGCACCAATGGTTTTGATTTCATTTCATATCCATATGAGGAAAATATTTTGACGCAAAATAGTGGAATATCGATTTCATCCTTGACCACTTGTATCTCTGGCAAAAGCAAAAAAAATCCAAAGAAGACGGTGCTAACCTATTATGGGATAATCCAACAAATCCTAGAACTTGATTACTTAGATTTCACAGAAATAGTATTCTATTGTGATTAGGTAAAGATGGAGGATACTATGAATTCTTGCAAAGTTGATCCTGACTCCACACTTATTATGGTAGATTTATTAAAGCTGAAGAATATAGATGGCATAGTCGAAGAGCCTTTCATTTGTGCCTTTCAGAACGTAAAGAAGGTATTCTACTCGAAGTTCAAAAACGATAGAAATTTGTCTATTTTTATGCATGTACCAAAGGGTATGACTACTCAACAGGATGCTTTAAAGGATCCAAAAGAGTTCCAATCATCTCTTGATGACAACCCGAATTTGAAGGATCTTTTAGTTGATTTAGAGGAAGATTGATTATCAAAATATTATTTTATCTTTGTCATTCTTATATGTACCCTATTATGATATTAACAATGCATTAGCTCTTTGCTTTGATGTATGAATGTTTAGTTACTTTTACAAATGCTTAATTAAATTGACCCAACTCAATTTCCATATGTTCATGTACATATACATCTGTTGGATAGTAATTGGTTGTTGGCTTGTTGTTGGATAGTATGTCAGAAGGAGTACGAGGTAATTATTCGTTATTAGCTTGTTGTTGGAAAGTATATTAGAAGGAGTATGGGATAATTATTGGTTGTTGGCTTATTTTTGGATAGTATGTTAGAAGGAGTGCGGGATAATTATTGGTTGTTAGATAATATTTTTCTCAGGAAAAAGGAGGAACGTTGAATTATTTGCTTTATTGATTTATTGAATTATTATTTTATGAAAAAAAAACACTTTGAAATCTAATGTAGTTATAAGAAAATGTGATCATACTCCTTAATAAACTACCACATGTGTTATAATAATTGAGAGGAACCCCACAACGCAAGGAGTAAAACAAATATGAACTCCTAAAACATAACCCATAGAAAAACAAAAGATACATCAAATGTTGAGCATGAACAATAACAGGTAAGAATTCTTCTTATCTTGTAATTAGACTTGAAGCAAGCTTTCCTAAGCTTCTTAGTTCTTTCAGTGAAATCCAATTCTTGAACTAACTACTTCAGTTTCCTAGTTCTTTCAGTGAGATAAGAAAATGATGGAGTTGGTGCCAGAATTGGATCTCACTAAAAGAACTAAGAAGATTAGGAAAGCTTGCTTCAAGGCTAACTACAAGAACAGAAGAATTCTTTCTGGTTATTGTTCATGCTCAACATTTATGTACTTTTTATTTTTCTATGAGTTATGTTTTGGGAGTTCATATGTATTTTACTCCTTGTTCTTTGGGGTTCCTCTCGATTATTATAACATAGGTGGTAGTTTATTAAGGAGTATGACACAATTTATTATAACTACATTAGATTTATAAGTGCTTTTTTCTTTTGATAAGAAAATAATTCAATAAATACCTCCCAAACGGCCCGATTGCGTTTGAGAGCACGGGCCAAATTTTAGAATATCGACATTTAGGCTTGAAAATGCGTCGTCAGATGGCGAAACAACAAATCACCCCCAAAACGGCCCCATGAAAAGCGTTAACACGTCACACGGGACCAACGTAGCTCAAAAGAACCGATCGCGTGGCCACGGGACCCACAGTATGAGAGCACGACCCAAACCTCATAATATCCACACTTAAGCTCAAAATAGTGCTGTTAGAGGGTAAAACCATGAAACACTCCACAAATAGACCCATGAGCGGAGCCAACACCTCCAAAGGGACCAACATAGCTCGTAGGAACTAACTGTTTGGCCACGAGACCCACGATTTGAGAGCACGACCCAACTTTCAGAATATCCACACTTAGGCTTGAAAACGTGTTGTTAGAGGGAGAATCCATGAAGAACCCACCAAATGGCCCCATGAGTGGTGCTAACACCTCCCACGGGACCAACGTAGCTCTTAGGAACTGACCGCGTGGCCACGGGACCCATAATTTGTGAGCACGAGCCAAATTTGAGAATATCCACACTTAGGCCTGAAAACATGCCGTAAGAGGGTGAAACCACGAACCATCCCCAAACAGCCCCGTGAACAGTGCTAACACCTCTCGCGGAACCAACATATCTCGTAGGAACCAATCACGTGGTCACAGGACCCATGATTTAAGAGAACGACCCAATTTTGAGAATATCCACACTTAAGCCTAAAAATATGACGTCCAAAGGCGAAACCCCATAACACCCCCCAAACGGCCCCGTGAGGGGGGCCACTAACTCGCACGAGATAATGTAGCTCATAGGAACCGACTGTTTGTCCACAGGACCCACGATTTAATAGCATGGGCCAAATTTCATAATATCAACACTTAGGCCTGAAAATGTGCCAGCAGAAGGAAAAACCAAGAACCTCCCCCCAAATGGCCCCGTAAGTGGCACCAACACCTCCCATGTGACTAACGTAGCTCATAAGAACTAACCACATGGCCACGTAATCCACGATTTGAGAGAACGATCCAAATTTCAGAAAATCCACAAACGTGTTATCAGAGGGTGAAACCATGAATCACCCCATAAACGGCCTCGTGAGTGGGGCCAATACCTCCTACGGGACTAAGAATCTCGTAGAAACTGACCGCATGGCCACGGAACCCACAGTTTGAGAGCACGACCCAAATTTCAGAATATCCACACTAGGGCTTGAAAATGTGTTGCCAAAGGGAGAAACTATGAAACACTCCCCAAACGACCCTGTGAGCATCGCCAACACCTCTCACGAGACCAACGCAGCTCAAAGCAACCGACCGCGTGGCCACGAAACCCACGGTTTGAGAGCACGACCCAAAATTCAGAATATCCATGCTTAGGTTTGAAAAGGTGATGTCAGAGGGAGAAACCACGAAACACCACCAAAGTGGCCCCATGAGGGGTAACAATACCTCCCACTAGACCAACGTAGCTCGTAGGAACCGACCTCGTGTCCACGAGACCCACAGTTTGAGGGCACCACCCAAATTTCAGAATATCCACACTTGGGATTGAAAAGTTACGCTCAGAGGGAGAAACCATGAAGAACCCCCCAAGCTACCCCATGAGCGGTGCCAATAACTCCCACGGGACCAACGTAGCTTGTAAGAGCTGACTGTGTGGCCTCGGGACCCATAATTTGAGAGCATATGCTAAATTTTAGAATAGCCACACTTAAGCCTTAAAACGTGCTGTCAGAGGGAGAAACCATGATCCACCCCCCAAACAGCCCCGTAAGCGGATCAAACACATCCCATGGGTCCAATATACCTCGTAGGAAGCAACTGCATGGTCACAAGACCCAGGGTTTGAGAGCATGACCCAGTTTTGAGAATATCTACACTTAGGCCTGAAAACATGCCATCCGAAGATAAAGACCCTTAACGCCACACAAATGGCCCTGTGAGTGGAGCCAGCACCTCCCATGGGACCAACGTAGCTCGTAGGAACCGACCTCTTGGCCACGGGACTCACGATTTAAGAGCACGAGATAAATTTTAGAATATCTACACTTAGGTCTAAAAACATTCCGTCAATGGTAGAAGCCACGAACCACACCCCAAATGGCCCCTTGAGTGGCGCCAACACCACCCATAGGACCAACATAGCTCGTAGGAACCGATCTCCTATCCACGGGACCCACGATTTGAGAGCACGACCCAAATTTCAGAATATCCACACTTAGGCTTGATAACGTGATGTCAGAGGGCAAAACCACCAACCACTCCCCAAACAACCCCATGAGCGGTGCCAACACCTCTGATGGTACTAACCTAGCTTATAGGAACCGATCGTGTGGCCACGGGACCCATGATTTGAGAGAACGACCCAAATTTTAGAATATCCACACTTAGGCCTCAAAACGTGTTGTCGGAGGGTGAAACCATGAACCACCCCCCAAACAGCCTTGTAAACGATGCCAAAATATTCAAAAGGACCAACATAGCTCGTAGGAACCGACCTCGTGTCCCCGAGACCCACGGTTTGATAGCACAACCCAAATTTTAGAATATCCACATTTGGGCCTCAAAACTTATTGTCAGAGGGTGAAACCACAAAGCACCCCCCAAACGGCCCCATGAACGGTGCCAATAACTCCCCAGAGACAAACTTAGCTCGTAGGAACCGACCACGTAGCCTCAAGACCCACAGTTTGAGAGCATCGACCAAATTCAGAATATCCGCACTTAGGCCTAAAAATGTGCGGTCAGAGGGAGAAACCATGAACGACCCCAAAAATTGTCCCTTGAGCGGGGCCAACACCTCCCACGGGTCCAACATAGCTCGTAGAAACCAGTCGCATGGTCACAGGACCCAGGGTTTGAGAGCACGACCCTATTATGAGAATATTCACACTTAGGCCAAAAAACGTGTCGTTGGAAGGAAAACCCCCTTAATGCACCCCAAATGGCCCCATGAGCGGTGCCAACACCTCACACGGGAACAACGCAACTCATAGGAACCAACCATGTGGCCACAAGACTCACGGTTTGAGAGCACGGGCCAAATTTTAGAATATCTACACTTAGTCCTGAAGACGTGCCGTCAGAGGGAAAAACCATGAACCGCCCCCCAAATATCCCCTTGAGTGGCACCAACACCTCCCATGGGACCAACATATCTTGTAGGAACCGACAGCGCATCCACAGGACCCACGGTTTGAGAGCACGACCCAAATTTTAGAATTTCAACACTTATGCCTTAAAATGTGATGTCAAAGGGGCAAACCATGAACCACCCCCCAAATGGCCTCGTGATCCATGCCAACACCTCCCATGGTACTAACTTAGCTTGTAAGAACTGACCGTGTGGCCACGGGACATATAATTTGAGCGAAGGACCCAAATTTTAGAATATCCACACTTAGGCTTGAAAACGTGTTGTTAGAGGACGAAACAACAAACCACCAAACAAATGGCCCCGTAAGTGGCGCCAACACCTCCCACAGTACCAACGTAGCTCGTAGTAACCGATCACGTGGCCACGGGACCCACAATTTGAGAGCATGACCCAAATTTTAGAATATCCACACTTAAGTTTGAAAACGTGGTGTCACATGGTGAAACCATGAACCACCCCCCAAACGGCCCCGTGAGCGATACCAACACCTCCCACAGGACCAACATAGCTCATAAGAACCAACCGCATGGCCACAGAACCCACGATTTTATATCACAACCCAAATTTCAGAATATCCACACTTACGCATTAAAATGTGCTATCAGATGGTGAAACCACGAACAACCCCCAAACGGCCCCGTGAGTGGTGCTAATACCTCCCACTGGACCAATATAGCTCTTAGGAACTGACCGCATTGCCATGGGACCCACGATTTGAGAGCATAACCCAATTTTCATAATATCCACACTTAGGCTTGAAAACGTGTTGTAAGAGGGCAAAATCACGAGCCACCATTGAAACGTCCTCATGAGCGATGCCAACACCTCTCACAAGACCAACATAGCTCGTAGAAACCGACCGTGTGTCCACGAGACCCACAATTTGAGAGCACGATCCAAATTATAGAATATACACATTTAGGCATGATAATGTGTTGTTAGAGGGAGAAACCACGAAGCACCCCCCAAACGGCCCCTTGAGCGGTGCCAAAATCTCCCACGAGATCAATGTAGCTCGTAGGAACCAATCGCATAGCCACGGGACCCACGGTTTCAGAGTAAGACCCAATTTTGATAATATCCACACTTAGGCCTAAAAACATTCTGTAATAGGAAGAAACCATGAACCACCCCCCAAACGGCCCCGTGCGCGATGCCAACACCTCCCACGGGACCAACATAGCTTTTAGGAATCGACCATGTGTCCATGGGCCCAAAGTTTGAGAGCACGGGCCAAATTTTAGAATATCTCCATTCTCTCAAACCGGGGTCTTGTGACCACGCGGGATTTTACATTTTATTGTTTATCATTGTGGTTGTGCGGGGTATACATTATGCAGGTTGTAAAACATCTAGAAAACAAAAAAAATTCTACCTAATTGTTTTTAAAATATATTTAGACATGGTCACAGATATAGTACATGACCAACCCTATTTTTTTATTACACATAAATGGGGTCACGACTCTAGGCTATCACAAGGTCTTTGACCATTTTCATACACCAAAGAGTGGGTCACGAATTTGAGCGTGACCCTGTCTGTGAATATTCGCATAAGTTGAACATTGGGTCATGGCCTAAGGCCATGACCAGGTTAGGGATGGGGTCACGGCAAGTATCCGCAACCAGAGTCCATGAACCATAGAATTGGTGGCCAAAATTGTGGTCAAGGACATGGGTCGTGACCAGCGAATATGGTCACGCCCGATTTGGTCACGGACCAAATTTGTAACCCACATCCAATGGTCAAGGATAAAATTCGTGACCATTCGCCCAGTTTGGTGTAGTGAGGTTTTTAAAAAAGAAAGTTATTTTTTGAAATCTTTAAAACACATTCGAAAGAAAAAAGGGCCTACAAATTAGTATTAGAGCTAGAAACATATTTTTTATTGTGTTCATCCCTTGTGTTTTTAATGATGAATTTCAGAAATTTTGAATATTTAGAGATCCTATTTTTTATTGCACTAATTATGCTAATTCAAAAATGCGAATGAGAAGTGATTGAAATCTATTGATGAGCGTGTGTGGTTAGTAGTTTAAAGGGTTAGACTCCACCGGTTAAACAAGAGGGTGAGGCCACTACTTTAAAACCTATTGAGTTATGGATCGAAGATGAACATAGACTTGCACTTTATAACTCTAAAGGTCTTCACGTTATTTCCACACATGTCACACCGGAAGAGTATAATAGAATCATGACCTGTGAAACTTTGAAAGAGGCCTGGGACATTATTTCACTTACTCACAAGGGCACGAGCACGATTAGGGTGTCTAAACTTCAAAACCTCACTACATAGTTTGAGATGATTATGATATTAGAGAGTGAGTTGTTTAATGATTTTTACACTAGGTTTTCCTATATTGTCAACTCGTTATTTAACTTGGGAGATAAAATACCCAACAACCGACTCATAAAGAAAATCTTAAGATCGTTGCCAAGTAGGATTGATGCAAAAGTGATCGTTTTGAACTTCTTGGGCATGCTTTAATCGACGAAACTTGAAAATATTATAGGTGACTTACAAACCTATGAGCTTGATATGTTTACCTCCAAACAAATGCCAACGAAATAAAAGGGCATTGCTTTGAAAGCCCGGAAGGAGAAGACTACTGTTTTGGATGACAATTCTGAGTCATATTTTGAGGATGTAGCCTTGTTAGAAAAGAAGTTCAAAAATTTCTTAAGTTCCAAAAGATATTAAAAGATGCCAATAGACTTGAGAAACTCAAGATCAACAAGGTAGATCCCTCCCCTAAGGATAATAATGAAAAAGTTAAGAGGGATGAGTCGGATAGGTGTTTTGGGTGTGGGGGGTGTGGTCATATGGTTGTCGAGTGTCCCATTAGACTTCAGGACGAAAAAAAACCGATATCATATAATGCCACCTTGAGTGATAGGGAATCGTAAGAGGGAGAGATCTCCCCATTGAGTGCAACTTTGCAGCGTTCATGGCATGTCATGTGAGCGACGATGATAAATCTTCCCATGAAGATTCGCATATGCATGAAACTTTCGAGGCCATTGAATCCCAAGTGAGTGAATGTGAAGTTAGTGAGGATGAGGAGATCGATGTAGTAGTGTTTCAAATTTCCTTTAGTGAGTTATATGCAGAAGCGATAAAGGTCAAAAAGTCAAACTCAAAATTGCAAGCTAGGTCGAATGAGAGTGCCATAAAAAATAATGATGATTTGATTGAAGATCTTTGGGAATGGGAAAAGATGCTTAGGGATAAGCTAGAGTATGTTGATAAAGAGATAGATAGTCTTTGTGGTTTGATGGAGGCTTTGAAGAAAGTGCTTCTTGAGTTTGAGGAGTCTAGGCGCTTGCTTGAGTCTAGAGAGAAGTTGAAATATTCGAGCAAGGTGAAGTTTGATTTGGAGGCAAGGTCAGAGAAGTTGGATAGGATGTTAGGAACCATCCAAATCAAGGGAGATATGTTTGGTATAGGCTACGATGATAGTGTTGTCCCCATTTCCAAAGCCAATACTAATCGTGTCAGAGAGCCGACTAGGAACGTTAGGAGAGGTCGACATTTTGGTAATCATTCCCACCGTCTTTACTATTTCACTCATTACGGTAGGAAAGGTCATCTAAGAAGTTTTTTCTAGGACATTAGGAATTCTCCTATGAAGTTATGGAATAAAGTCGTTTCAATTTCCAAAACCCTCATGAGAAATTTCACACCGACTTGGATTCGAAAATCAAACTTAGAGGCATTAGGAATTAAACATCATAGTTCTTATTTGGTTGCACTTGATTCTTCCCATGCTAAATCTAAACGATGATTTTGTTTCCATGTTTGTCATACGATAGTCTTTGCATCATGATATATATCTTTCTAGTATTATGACATGTGTATCTTTTGTATCATATTTTTCATTTATTTGAGTCTTATTTGAAAAATACAAAAATATGTTGTTTTTGATAACTTTTTTTAAAAAAATATAAAAAGATTTTTGGTTTTAAATATTTTTGAGAAATATACAAACATATTTTTTGGGGGGTCAAAATATTTTTAGAAAATCACAAAAACATTTTTATGTTATTTTAGGGTCATGAGTTTTTCATGTTTGATGTGGCATATTGTGTGCTTGGACCCCCGTCATTTCATTATCCACGTGACTAGGACATTTGGTCATAATTAGTGATGCGTTGAATCACCTTAACCATTATTTATATAGGGTTTTTTCGAAGTTGATATGCATATGGATTCGACTTTGTATATATCCCATTTTTGCACACATGCACGAGTTTATTTAAATTCTTGACATCTCATGCATATTTGAGTTTGGTGAGACGTTCTGAACTCAATTTTGTCATTTATGCATAAGTAGACTTTGGAGGAGGTGTGCATGTAAGAACCATTTACCGTGAGGATTAATATTGCATATATTTAAAAAATCACGAGTGTTCATGGGAAAGGGCTGGGAGAGTATAATTAACTCGTCGTGAAAGCCACCGTTTAAAACATCCCAAGAGAAATATAGGCAATAAAAAGAATCATATGAGGAAAGAGGGCCAATAGGATTTCTCTAAGTTGAGAAAAATAGAGACCTTAAAAAGCGCTTGAAAAAAGGAAAATATGATATATTTGAGGAAGTTTGGATGGATATATAGATATGTTTGCACCACGAATCCTTATGTTGAAAATCGTGTCACGACGCTATTGTTTTTAGAATCGTCAAAATTCCGGATTTGTGTGGTTGTTGATTGTTTAGTTCATTTAGATCAATATATTAATTGTCACATATATGGATAAAACTAAGTTTGATGACATTTTTCTATCCGTTATAGCTTCTTGAACATTTCAATGTGTTGGAGTTATGATTCATTTGTTGTAGTTCACACACATTCACTCCATATCCTTGTTTGAGTACAATGATAGTATGTTGGAATGAAACTCACATTATTTTACTTGCATTATTTTTTTCGTTTTGAGTCTGTTTTGCTGTTGTTTACTCTTTCGAGTTGATTTTTGTTTTCACTAAACAAAACTTCATCATTTTTAGAACTCGATTTGAGAAATTTTAATGTCATTTAAACGACATATGGACCTCATTCGAGCAGCAAGTTGATATCGCCTGAAGTTTTGTTCAGCGAGGTTCAAGCGACATAATGAAAAGTGTCAGGTATGGGTTATGAAAAGTATCGCGCGAAGGTCACTTGATGGGTTTGATTGTGCGAGAACTTACTGTTTTGCGTCGTTTGATGTCGTTTGATGGCTAGTTCAAATAACATACAAAGTCATTCAAGCGACACTGCATTGTCGTTCGAGCGACTTCTGAAGATTTTATTGAGATTGTTCCTGTTTCTTACCTACTACCTTTATGTGATGATTCTCTTCTAATTTGGTACTTCTGGCCTTTTTAATGTAGTGTAGGATTATTATGCATTGTTTGTTTAGTCACATCATTATTGATTTTGATGATTACTCCTACGTGATTCTGTTTGCTAGCTACGACTTGATATCGTTAGATTATTTTTGCTGGCTATATGCCCATGTTTATCTACCATGTGAATATCTTGACACTACTAGATATTAGATGATTTTTTTATATTTTTCACTTATTTTCTATCTGAAACAAAAAGGGGGAGAGATGTATGTGATGTAGGGGGAGTTTTAGTTATTTGATGACGAGTACATGATTTTTGCACATATTGATACCCTGATTTTTCGATATTTATTTTCATAGTTGGTATCAAAAAAAAATTCTTACATGTTTAACAAATGGTTTTATTTTGATTTTTAAAATTGGTATTTAATATTGGTATCATAATGTTTTATATCATTTGTTCCTCTATACTTTATTGGGTATTTGTCTATTTTATGTGTGTAGGTATTCTTCAACGAGTCAAGATTTCTAGACTACATCACATTTAGATAGCTCATGATTGTTGGACCAACATTTACTAGTATTGTCTTGTAAATTTGATTTTGGGTTTTATGAGATAGGAATTAGGTGTCATACGGCTTGACGGCCCGGCTTTGGTATTTCACTGTTTGGGTTCTGTCATAAAATAGTCAAAGTGGGAGATTTGTAAGGACAAAATTTCCAATTGAGTCCATTATATGTATTTGACTTATTCCAGGAACAAAACATTATTTTTTAGTCATGGATAGATTTTTTATTGTCACGATCCCACAAAGTTTATGACAAAATTTTTATTAAAAATGTTGCGACCAAACTTCAAAGATAAATCACGTCGAAATTAATTTGGTGCACGTTTCACGACTTCATTGCATTTCGAGATCGCTCAGGTATGAATGCGTAATGTTTATGGGACTCAAAAAATGTTTTTAGGATGTTACTTTTATTAAAAATGTTTTTAAAGTGTTTAAACTTTGTTTATTCCGAGATAAGGATCGTTTAGAGTTGTGTATATAACAAACTCTTGCGTTTAGTGGTTCAAATGACATTGCAGGTCGTTCAAGCGAGATGAACATGTCGTTCGAGCGACATGGCCATTTCATTTGAGCGACATGTTGATCTAGTTCGAACGTTGCGCTGACTCAAGTTTATTATTTAAGGCGTGTTTCACTCAGAATTTAGTAAGTTGCAGAAGCAGCAAAATAATTTACATATAATATGCTATCTGCACAAGTTTTCTAAGATTTTCAAAGTCTGAAAACATCCTTAAAGTTTAAAAGATCCGAGATTTCATTCGCATATGCTATAATGATATTTTTCTGCACCAATTAGAGTTTGTTCATATGTTTTAACGTTGGGTTTTACGGTGAAGAAGCGAAGAAGTTCATTTTTGGAATGCGTAGATGTTGCCATGTTACATCGGTGGACACCGAGGCATTCGTGGACGCGTGCGCTGTGGACCGGTATCGCGGAAGAGTATCTGCGTGTGAACTGTGGAGGAGTGGTTAAAAGATCATAGAAGCTTCAAGACTTATGGGGATCGAGTCATTAAGTAAGTCTGTCATCTGTACTTTTTAATACCATGTTATAGTGATTGTTTAGCTTGGGTCGTCTAAGTTTTTTTCCCTTTGTGGTTTACTCGTACATCCTGCGTTGTCTTTATGGACTTTTTTCTTATCTTGCTTAATATCACCTAGATGCATATTTAGGATTAATAAGATAAAATTAGTCGAAGTTAAAATTTGTTCACAAACTAGATGCGTTTAAAAATTTGTAAAAAGGTTTTTAAAAAAGAAAGTTGGTTTTTGACATCCTTAAAACACATTTGAAAGAAAAAGGGGCCTACACCATCTATTGACACCATTGTCTCATTAGAGGAAGATATGGAGAATGAAAACTTCAAGTATATGGCATTGGACGGATGAAGTAGTCTTATAAAGATAGCCATACTTTTGCTGAGATAGTGGATATTGTTAATCTTATGATTGAAAGCGTTTGGGACATTAAAAAGAGTTATGACCTTCACTGATATTGTGTCGTCGTGTTAAACAACACCATTTATTCACAATCAGTTGTTTTGCAGAAAAAAATATGACATGGCCCTCCTTGTATTAAACCAATAATGCTGCACATAATTTGTGTTGAGTAATTCATCACTTCTAAATAACATCAATGAAATTTTGCTTGACAAAAACATACTTGGAATTAATTTTGCATTGGACAACTCATACAATTCTATGACATATCAAATAAGTAACTCAAAGTGATTACATATAACCAATCCAAAATCAAACTACAAATTTAAAACAAATAAGTAACTCAAAAAGATATGATGCTACCTAAACAAATCACAAAAATGCTACGCACAAACAACAACTATATAGTTATTGAGTAGAATAAAAAAAACTGTTTAGCTGAAATTAAATAGTTCCCTTATGTTTTATAAAATATTTTACCACCAGAATACTTCATATAAAAGAGATCTTTAAGAATTAACTATGTTTATATACTTGTTGGAGGCAATTACACATCCACACAAATTAAGGCCATTTATTAGTGGGCTCAACAAAGGGACTCAAGGAAGCCCTACAAGTGCATTTTTTAGTGCCTGTGTTTAGTTGTATGTCAATTTTAGAATTTTTATTCTGAAATGCCTCTATAAAAACATGAACCTGAATTTTCTTGATCAGATAATTTCATTAATTTTCTGATCTTTTGATATTTTTTAGGAAATTAGTATGTGGACTGACGAGTGACTTTGTAGAGTTTCAGTTTGGTTGAATGCAGTGATTTCACTATGACTGTATTAGGGAATTCCCTCTTTTATGATTAATAGCAGTTTCTCAAAATAACTTTGGTTCACTTTTCAGAACAAATGTTATGTTCATTGAATAATCCAGGGTAATTATTACCAGAATACATCACCTAGAAGGCACCAGGTTGTCCAGCCATGTCTCATGCACTTAGAGTAGCACACGAAACCAAAACGTTCGAAAGAATTGAAGACAATACAGATGCATATGAATGTAGTCCTATGATATGTATTGGACCTTGTGCATATATAAGTTATTCAACGCACTGGGCTCACATTAGGGTGATGGAATAGCTGTATACGAATGTAGTTACTACTGCGGCTCTAATCGAAAGCCATGGCAACGGTGTGGTCCACCATATCGCTTGAGCCGTCATCATGACAGTTGATGTGATGAAAATGGAAGATT
The DNA here is from genome assembly GCA_949130495.1 of Sambucus nigra. NCBI lineage: Eukaryota > Viridiplantae > Streptophyta > Magnoliopsida > Dipsacales > Adoxaceae > Sambucus > Sambucus nigra. Next base: position 370,256,582 of record OX422210.1, on the reverse strand, counting down.
TTTACCAAAATCTCGAAGATTTTTTAGCTTGATTTCTGAGATTCATCCAAGTTAAACAATAAAATTAAAAGGTGAAGAATTTAAGGAGTCATAAAACATTAAATACATCATTATTTCACCATGTTACCTTGATTTTCCTTGAAACGCATAATTGATTTCATCTCCTTTTGGCCTCTCATTGAACGTTGACAAGATTGGATTCAATTAGTAAGGCTTAACTACAATCAGGAGGTTGACCAACCACCAGCGATCGATAGTGCTCAAGTCTGTAGGACCCCAAAATTTTTAATTTAATAAAAAATAATTTCCTTTTAAACATGCGGAATAGAAAGATGGCTCAACTTAACAATTACTTAAACAACTAATTTCAATTTCTTTCAAATTAAAATTAAACTAAGTTCAATGTGAAATTAAATTAGACAGCACAAATTATTCACTTAAACAAATTTAACCCAAGTCCTAGAAATTTTCCTAACAATAAATATTCATTTTTGCAATATAGGTCAAAATAAATTTTATCCAATAAAATTAATGACTTGAATTAAATTAATTAGATATTACCCAAATAAATATCAGCACCAACTTAAGCATGAGTAGTGATTTAACCCAATTTTATCTTGTTACCTAAGCATGCATCTAATGTGAATTTTGTAAAAGATAAAATAAACAAATAACCACTACGCCGCGATGTACGATGAAAAACCCACAACGGGAAAAAACATCGGACGACCCTAGCCTTAGGTTCACTAAGTATGGTATTTTTACAAGTACAAGACAAATTACATACTCAAATCGACTCGACTCCCTTGAACCCCCTGATGCGTCTTCTTGTACCAACCTCCGCTTAGTTGACAATCCTGAACTCCACCGGAACCTTGGAATCCACTAATGAGGCTTTAGGAACAACCGTCAACCACACATGGTGCCTTTCACCATGTGAGAATGCCGCAGCCAAAAACGAGACTTCTTCTTTGAGGGATGTAGAAGTAAACCCAAACGAACTCTTCAACTCGGTAGACTAAAACCCGGTGCCAAATACTCCATGCAAGATATTTATATGTATAATCTTGGAATAAATTAGAGATGGGTGTAAACAAAAGTGTTTAAGAATTTTTCTTGAAAAACTAACACTCAAAGAATGAACTCTTTCTTTTTTTGGAATTAAGCTCTCAAACTATCTCTTGTAGATTGTAATATGTGAAAAAAGTTGGTTACAAAGAGTTGGTTCCCGCACATAAGTAATTCTGGAAAAATTATAGGGAACAAAAGAGTGGAGTAGTGGAGAAAACTGCCAAAAATCGGCCCAAAAAATTTCCCACCAGAAATCTCGTTCGAACGACATTTCGTTCGAACGAACTTTATAACGAAGTTCTAGTGGCGAGTAATTGTCAAACCTCGTTCGAACGAAATTCTCATTCGAACGACAAACTCGTTCGAACGACAATTTCAAATGAAATCTCAGAAAGCTTAAAATTCAATTTTTAGCCCAAAAACTTTATTTTAAAGTTTTAAAGAAACCTTGTGAAAATAAACCTCAGTTTAAAATAAAAGTACACCCAATAAACATTGTTCCAATCTCATATATATATATATATATATATATATATATATATATATATATATATATGTGTGTGTGTGTGTGTGTGTGTGTGTGTGTGTGTGTGTGTGTGTGTGTGTGTGTGTGTGTAATGCGTTCATACCTTAGGAGTAAATGGAACAAATGTTGTTGATGTAGAAACGAGGCACAATAAACTTGGCATTTGATGAATCTTTATAATCTTGGCCACTATGTCTTCAACTAACACTTCATAGGCTTGAATGGATAAACTTGAACACTATCATAGGACTCAAATGTTTTTTTCCGGAATTAAGCCAACACAACATTGAGACTCAATCAGAGACTTGTGTCCTTAAAAATCGGCCCCTTTGGCTATTCCGGGACAAAAACCAACAAAAATCCTAAAGGGATGTCAAGCTCTACTAGACTCAAACATCCCACCCAAACTTAACTCAAGACCCAAGGATCAATATCTTTGCTGATGTATGTTTCCATTTAGAAGAATTCCTGCACATTTAAGCAAACTATCAAATGCATAGGGAATATCAAAATATTAAATGCAATTAAAATAATTACTCCTACTAAATTAGTTCCCCCCTTTATCAACTATGATCAACCTAAGAATATAGAGCTCTCCCCATAAGTTAAATATCCTAAACTTAGATAAGATTACAATAGGATTAGATATCATTTCTCCCCCTATCATTCTCCCCCTTTTTGTTCAGGAATAGACAAAGGTGATAGAATTAATAAAACAAACTTACATACAAAGAATAGAACATTAAAGCATATAGGCAACAAACGCATAACGAATCCATACAAAGAATAAAGGATACTAACTAATATGAAAGAAAACGATAGCAATATGATACATAAAGTATTAGGCATGTGATATCAACAAAGAATGCAACAAGATAGATACCAATCATGAAGTAGAAGCATAGATGGACTAGAAAGCAAGGCAAAGACAAATAAAATACCTCGTATATGAGTACATAATAAATATCATTAACGCACACGCACATATACTAGGTATAAACACCACACATGACACAAAATACAATAAGCTTTTCGCTCTCGTATGGCAAAAATGTGTCATATGGAACGAAAGTGTTGGGGTGTGAACTAGTATTAATTAAATTTAGACCCAATCACTTAAAAACATGTTCATGGAGTTCTCATTTGATTGCAAACTTTATCACATGTGAATATAACCTCATGTGATAATTAAATTGAACTCAATGAACAAACAAACACAATGCATACAAACCTAGAATTTTGATGATTCTACAAACCAATAGATTCATGACATTGAAAGTACAACTAGGATAAACGGACATTGTGCAAACTGTTGATATACCATCCAAACTCCCTCAATTTAAGCATGTTATTTTAATATTTTGAAAGAATAAATCAACTAAACAAAATAGGCCTTGACAAATATTTTCTTTTAATGCCATTATTCTTTTAGGCCTTTGGACCACGTATTTCTTTTAGGTCCATTCCAAACGGTGGCTTACTCGCAAAAGATGATTTTTCCTTTCGGAGCCCTTCCACGTGCACATGTATAAACAATATTTTATATCTCACACAATCTCACGTGCAATGGATTTTAACATGCACTAGTCCTCCTAAGTCACATAACATGTAGATGACAAGATTGGTAGGAGAACACCTCACAAAGTTCAAATATACATATGAAGTTATAGTTTCAAGTGAGCTCATGCATGTTTGAATTGAGACATGTAAAAATAGAATCCATTATATCAACACAAAATTCAACTACTCCATGTAAGCATGGTAAAGAACATTTTAAGGATTGACAATGTTAACCAAAAGTTCTAGCCACATGGGAGCGAAAAAGAATGGATTCAAACACAAGTATATGCCACATAGAATGTGTCAAACTAAAATAAACAGAATAAAAATCTTTTTGAGTTTTTGACAAATTTTAACAAAAAATAAAAATATTTACTCAAAAGAAACACAAAAATCATCTGTATTTTTCATTAAGCCTAAATTACTAAAAGGTGAAACACAAATGATAAACAAAAATCTTTTTGTATTTTTCATTTAATGAAAACCAAAATGAAAGAACTACAATACAAAAGATAAACACATATCATAATTCTAGCATATGATTAAGCATGGAGCATAGACTAGAAAATGATTAAAATAAGCATACAATTAGCATGATGATATAGCATGAGGTACAAAAGCTAAAGTATGAAAACAACTAACACATTCAACCTTTGGATTTTCAAGGGAGGAAACATGTGAAAGTAAATGAGAATTAAAAATCCTATTTTGCAAATCTACCAAGTCGGATCTACTAATCTAAACTAATAACGAATGACTATCTCGGGGTGTAGGAATCTTGGCTACCTTGGTTTCCTTACGTTAGGATTTTCTAGGACCTCGTTTAAGATCAAAACAAAATTTCCTAAGATGAAATTTTAGACCACAATGTGAGCACCTAAAGACTCGGCGAAAAGACTTACCTAAGGAATGATCTATAACATTATTCCTAGAGGATTCTCCTAAAACATTGGTTTTGACTTTATGGGATGATTCATTATAAGTATTGAAGCCTAAACCACAAGTGTCATTTTTAATTTGGACCGTTCCTAATATTTTATCTAATTTTTCCGAACGACACTCTAAATCAAATTTGACTTTACTAGAGTCTTTTAATTTATTTTCTAATTCTAAAATTCTAGACTCTAACAGACTATTTCTCTCTTCAAACTTGAGAAGCTCCTTTTTCATTGGCTCCATTAAACCTCTAAGGCTATCTCTCTCGCCTTCTATATATTCAAACTTCTCTCGAAGAGTTCTCTCACGTGTCCTATGGTTTTCAACCAACACACTATCCCCAACAACCTTCACACTCTTTCTTAAACTATCTTCTAACTTCAAATTAGCTCTTTTTAATTTAATAGATTCTTCATATAATTCTTGAAAAGCATTTTGAAGTTCACTCACATCAACCTCGTTATTTTAATTCTTTCTCTCTTCTTCACTCTCGCAACCATCCAAAATAAGGGAATCATAAACTTTGACCTCGAAAGTGTCATGTGTTTGTATATCTACATGGGAAGATTCATTATCGGTACTCACATGACTATACATAAAAGCCACAAAGTTGGGATTAGTAGGGGATTCGGGTCCCTCTTCCTTATCACTATCGCTAATGGTTGCATGATAAGAAATTGGTTGCTTACCCTCTCTCCTTAGTTTAGTGGGGAACTCTTTTGCCCTATGGCCATAACCATAACACCTATTGGACTCCTCCCTATTTAAATTTTCATTAAACGTTTTAGGGATCTTCTCGGCTTTTTCATGCTTAGACTTTTCAAATTTCTTAAAATCATTTTTAAATTTACCTTTGTTAAATTTAAGAAATTTATAAAACTTCCTAGCAAACATATCCATATCTTCCGAGTCACTCTCACTTTCACTCTCTACTATTTGTTTTTCCTCCTTTCGAGCTTTCAAAGCAACAACCTTTTATATTTTCTTTTTAGTTTTGGAGGGAAACATGTCTAGTTCATAGGTTTGAAAATCACCTATGAGCTCTCCTAATTTCGTAAAGGCTAAAGTTGGTAAAGAATTTAACACAGTCACATTAAGAATAAATCTATCGGGTAGGGACCATAAAATTTTATTTAGTACACGGTTTTCAGGTATTTTCTCTCCCAAATTAAATGATGAATTAACTATATCGGAAAGTCTAGCATAAAATTCATCAAAAGTTCTTTTTCATTCATTTTGATGGTTTCAAATTAAGTGGTGAGGTTTTGGAGTTTTGAAGCTTTTATGACACTAGTTCCTTCATGAATGAGTCATAAAATATCCCAAGCTTATTTAGCAGTTTCACACGTCATAATGCGATGTAATTCATCTGGTGTGACCGCGCTAAACAAGGCATTTAAACCACGAGAATTAAAATTCACAAGTTTAAATCCATTCTCACTCCATCTATCGGTGGGTTTGGGGACACGCTCATTATCTACTAAATGTGTAGGTGGGGACCACCCATTAATGACTAACAACTAAACCCTTTCATAGATAGACCTAAGTGCCTATTTCATGCGGGCTTTCCAATACACGTAGTTAGAACCATCGAAAATAGGAATTTTTGAAAATGGGAAAAATTCTATTTTAGTCAAAAATAATTAACAAGATCTTAAACGCAATAATTTGGCGATCCCGCACTGATACCACTTGTAGGACCCCCAAAATTTAATTTAACAAAAAGTAATTTCCTTTTAAAGATGCGGAATAGAAAGATGGCTCAACTTAACAATTACACAAACAACTAATTTTAATTTCTTTCAAATTAAAATTAAACTAAGTTCAATGTGAAATTAAATTAGACAACACAAAATATTCACTCAAACCAATTTATCCCAAGACCTAGAAATTTTCCTAACAATAAATATTCATTTTTGCAATATAGGTCAAAACAAATTTTATCCAATAAAATTAATGACTTGAATTAAATTAATTAAACATTACCCAAAAAATTTTAGCACCAACTTAAGCATGAGTAGTGAATTAAACTAATTTTGTCTTTTTACCTAAGCATGCATCTAATGTGAATTTTGCAAAAGATAAAATAAACAAATAACCACTATGCCGTGATGTACGAGGAAAAACTCACAACGAGAAAAAACCTCCGACAACCCTAGACTTAAGTCCACTAAGTATGGTATTTTTAAAAGTACAAGACAAATGACTTACTCAACTCATCTCGACTCCCTTCAAGCCCCTGATGCTTCTTCTTATACCAACCTTTGCTTAGTTGAAAATCTTGGACTCCACCGGAACCTTAGAATCCACCAATGAGGCTTTAGGAACAACCGTCAACCACACATAATGCCTTTCACCTTGTGAGAATGCCGCAGCCAAAAATGAGACTTCTTCTTTGAGGGATGTCGAAGTAAACCTAAATGAACTCTTCAACTCGGTAGAGTAAAACCCCGTGCTAAACACTCCAAGCAAGATATTTATATGTAGAATCTTGGAATAGACTAGAGATGGGTGTAAACAAAAGTGGTTAAGAATTTTTCTTGAAAAACTAACACTCAAAGCATGAATTCATTCTTTTTTTGGAATTAAGCTCTCAAACTCTCTCTTGCAGATTGTAGTATGTGAAAAAGTTGGTTACAAAGAGTTGGTTCCCGGACATAAGTAATTCTGGAAAAATTAGAGGAAACAAAAGAGTGGAGTAGTGGAGAAAACTGCCAAAAACCTGTCCAAAAAAATTTTCGCCGGAAATCTCGTTCGAACGACATTAAAGAAACCTTCCGAAGATAGACCTCAGTTTGAAATAAAAGTACACCCAATAAACATTATATATATATATATATATATATATACTAGTGGAATGCCCGTGCCTAAAGGCACGACAAAAAATTTCAGAATATGAAATCGCAAAACAACAAAAATTTTGTTTCTCGACAAAAAAAGTGTAATTTAAAAAAAAATGGCCATAAACTTACATACGTTTACAAAACATTATATCCGAACAACAAAAATATACCAAGTCTTCATAAGCAATGAGTCAATCACTCGTGTTCATAAACTTACATATGTTTACCAACAATAATATACAAAATCTGCAAAAATTAAAAATAGTAGATAACTACTGCTTTAGTGGATACAAAAGTAAATGCAACTAAAAAAAAGGAAACCTTATTGGTTTAGTAGAGATTGAAATTGATCAAAATAAAAATTAAAAATACCCTATATGAAAGCATGAGTCAGGTAATCTATTCTGACGCACAAATGTGTTTAACCTCACAACATCGATAATGGTAACACCCGAGAGTTTCTTGGGGTCGTAACGACCCTTCTACCTCAATACTTTTGCTATAATCGACACGGTCGAGTTAACCGAGTTGTTAATAATATGGATAAAAGAATGAGTACTGTTAAGGTAGTTGCAACACTTCTGCTGCAATCCACATTTCTGTTGTAATCAACACTTCTGGTAGCCCAAGAGTCAGAAAAAAATATACAATCAGAAATATAATTAAATGAAGAAATCGTCATCAATAATAACAAATATCATTTAACATTAGTCAACTTCTTATAAACGAACATACAATAGAATGAACACACATCTCAGATGCGCTAAAATAAATTATAATCTGACAATGTGATGAAAAATAGTTTGATGGAAAAAACTTGCGCTAACTTCTGAATATGAACATGGTGGGTGTGGCCGAAGATGCACTCGTAACAGAACACAATAAAAAATATGTAGCGAGGCACATGGGTCACGACATGAGGGTAAGAGATACATCAACATGGGAACATCCTTCAGAATAGAAAATTTACAAAACAATACTTCAATGCAGACTTAAAAATTAGTGAACAAAAAACTAACATGGGTTATACCCATTTTCGTTTGCATTACCATTAGTTGTCTTCGTGACCTTTTTGTGGGTTGAAGATATAAAATAATTTACACTCGGTCGATTGTAAGTACCTACAAATTAGAACAAACTAATTATCAATAGAAAATAAAAAAATCGTGAGAGGCAAACTATAATAACCGGGGCACATCATCCCCGAAAGTTGCATTACCATTAGTTATCCTCGGATTTTTGTGTTACACCTAACGCCAATCGGAACCTTCCCCTCTGCCAGCAGAGTTGCAATTTGAGATTATGTTTGATAGTAGTCTGCCCAATAATTTTTTTTTGCTAAAATTCTTAATTGAAATGAAGAATGGGGGTAGAGGGTGCATCGCAAGGAAGTTTGTTAAAAAAATGTAATCCATTCGTAGTTGTCCCAACAACACAGTTTAGTCAAACCAAAAAAAATAGATGTGGAAAACTATTAGTGATGAAATTAGTACCTGATAGAGTGATGGGAAAGAACAAATCAGGGAGTGTAGAAATTTGACACACGTGAATAATAAAAGAGGCTTCATTCAACGTGGCTGTAACAGATGGCAATAATCAATGGCGCGGTAGAAACATTCATTCCATGATTCATCTTGCAAAAAACAGAAAAGGGGAAAATGCATGTATATATTGGTAAATGTAGGAATTCGAAATCCAACAATTAGAGATCTAGATATAAAATTATAATTGAACTATATAAATTCTGAATTAAGTCAATAGAATTTCAGGAGCTTGGCATATTTTACACTAACACATAGATTATGAACTTTCTCTTACTTGCATTTATGTAGGAAACCACTAAGTATATAAGCCTAAATCCCACCACCCTATATGAAAATTTTCTATGTACTATATTAAGAAGACAATCTACGTAGAATGCTACCCTGTTCTAAGATGGTGTTCTATGATTATAACATGTACACATGAACCAAAAGAAAAGCAACAAAATACATGTAGACACTCGTAACAACAAATTCTAATTAAAATGAAAAATAAGTTGAAATCATTAGTCAGTGACATATTTTTACAAACTAATGTTATAAATATGTTAGTTTTTTCAAGAGGACACCTTTCATTTACAAAACTATTAAGCTAAAAACACAATAGAACCTTGGTTTCCATACAATCATTCACCCCTTATCCCCTCTCCTAACATACATATTATGAGCTTGTTATTTCTTGCATTTATGTAGGAAACTACTAAGGATATAAGCCTAAACCCCACTATATATGCCAATTTACTATGTAGATCACCATCATTTCCCTAAAAAAGACAGATCATAACAACACTCTTAGATTCTTAGATCAAAACAACATTCTTTGTGAGAAGGACAATAAGAATGGCACATGAAAATAAATGGGTATTAACCCTAAACTGGTCAATAAAATCCAATCCATTAACTCAAAATTAAATATTACCAATTGGTCACCAAATCCTACATTTCTTAATATACCCAATTCATTTGACAGTGTCTATTTGAAGCTACAATCAGATTATAATTGGATCAAAATGCAAAAAAGTGCTCACCATTTAAGTTTGGTGTCTTTTTCTAGTTATGTAAGATCTCATATAAGCCACATGTTTTGTATGTGAGACTAATTTTTTGACATGTTACCAAAAATTTCTTTTAGTATAGTCTTGATCGACTCTGATAACGAAAAAAATACTCACCTACTTCTCTAATCAAAGGATGACGGTACATGGATTGGTACACCGTCAAAATTTTGTTGCCATATGCGGTTCAACTTGCGCAAATCTTTTACACTTCTTACTACAAAGAAAGTATATATAAAAATTAGTCAAAAATCAAGTAAGTAGAAGTAAAAATGTTTTGTATAGAGAAAATTATTATATTTTAACTCTAACCTCTGTATTTTTTCCAAAGTACAAATACTTCTTAACATAAACAGTCGTCTAACCTCTGTATTTGAAGATTGAACAAATTAGATATCTATATCACCCTCATATGGACATAAATAACGAAAATGGAATGTCTCAGTGTCATTTACAGCTATCAAACATAAATAATTTTAAATAAATGTTGAACTGAAACAAAATAAGATGCAAGAGTAAAGTAACGCATATCTCAATGTCATTCAACGTTAAAAATATAAATAGTTTACTTAATTGTACTGAACTAAAATATACGTTTAGAATATATGGTTGCCATTGATAGATGTTGTGAGACAACACCAAGTGATATTGAGAGTGATACATCAGAATAGATTTATACAAAGACAAAGATAAAGACAAAGAAAAATGCTTAATTGGATGGTCTAAACCACGCCTATGAAATAAAATGTTGTGGAAAAAATCATTGAGTAAGTAGTTGGGGTTTCCATGAGGACAATATGCTACCCTGTAAGCCCCCCACCCCCAAAAAAACTGCCATAGTGATTTAAAACACAGCAGAAAAAGTAAACACTGCTCAACTCAACATCTAGTATAGGGTTTCTCATCATGATCATCAATCTGAATAGCTCTCAAGTATTAAGGATTGTAGAAGTAAGGAGTGTTTACAATAGAAGACTTGGGACCTTTTACGACAACCTAGAAAATTATATAAAAGAAAAAAATAAATAATCACTTGAAACTTTAAAAAATAGTAAAATTAAATGAATAATGGCATAAATTTACTATGATGGTGGGGGGATACAATCTTGATCTAATAGGAATACTTCCTTAAGTTCATGTCATCCCAAGAATTTCAATTTAGTCAAATGCCAAATTTAGTCAATTTAGTCAAATGCTAATGATTGGGGCTACATATGTAAATAACTAAAAAAGGGAGTTTATTACATGGACATAATACATACCCAATACTTCATTGCATCCATATGGGAATACAACTTACATCTTCATGTCAACCCCTACCACCACACTAATGCAACTAAATCAACCCCACTTATCACCATAATGTGAATAAAACTTGCATATACCAAAATAATAAGAGCAAATGTATAAAAATTACAAAATTATATGTACGTAGAACCTTTAGGACTTGAATCGTATCAAGTATAAGCATTCCACCTTTAGGACCTAAATCGTATCAAATATAGAAACACAACGTTCTTGATGTAATTTACATAATATAAGAACGTTGAGGTTATAGTATGGCAAGGTCAACATATTGGGATGCCCACGACAATATTAAACACATTAGCGACATCAATTCAAATGTAGTCAAGTAGCTTAGAACTCCCAGAAGGCCACGATTTCAGCTGCTAAAAACAGAGTCAATAGTTGATTTAATTGGAAACTGAAATGAAACCACAAACAAAAAGGACTTAAACTATGCCATTAAATCACCTATTCATCACAACTATCCAACCTAACACATACAGTCAAAGCTTAGCAATGTAGATAATATAAATTGGGAATGAACACATTAATACTATCATTCTTAAGGCTATATAAATAATAAAATAATAAAAGTAAAAAAATGGAACCAAAAACAAACTAATACGTGAATCAAATAAGGGAAGCGGGGAGTACATGGGAATAAATTCGTCGGATGCATTCTTTCTCAAGTCATGATATAGATGGAGAGATACTGTGTATGCCATAACTCGTAGAAATATTAGGTTTTCATCCATCGCTGCTATAAAAAGGGTTGTTTTCCCCAAATTAACCCCTTTAATTATGCTAATGTTGGTGTCGCTGCTGAGATTAATTTTAATATGTAAGAAAAATCCCTAAAGGCGAAAATAAGAAGCATTAAAGAACTAAAAAACTATCGAGGCAGAGAAAGTGAAACTCAACATCATTTTCAAAGAAGAAATCCAAATTTGTTAGTACACATAATACTAAGACTTGTATTAATTACACTTCTTGGTGTCGCCATAAAAATGAACAAATGACCATGAATCATACAACATCTTATAAGTTTTTCTTCCATCTTGAATTATATGCTTAGAAATGTCTTTAAAAACTAAAAATATTACCTCAAATGCACAAAATCAATTCAGGTCAAGAATAAAAGTTCCTATCGCTACATACAAAAAATTTAAAACAAAATGAAAAGGAGTATACCCATGTAGGATGTTGAAGTATAATCAGGACACCTGCAAAAGAAACAGATTTATAAAAATGAACAAAAAAAGGCATAAGGAAAAGGTAACATTTGGAAAAGATGTATACTGAGAATGACGAAAAATAAAATGAATTCTTGTAACTTTTTTATAGCTTCAAATCGAGTTATTGAGGAGCTGAGAATGAAATCATAAACTCAAGTTGAAAATATTCAGAACGCCATTATTGAAATTTACAGATCTAACGTAAAATAATTCACAGATCAAACACATTTAGAACACCATTGTTGGAACATATGTGTGTGTGAAAAAAATTACGCAATCAGATGTGTGTGTGAATATTTTTTGCATAAAACAATAAAAAATGAGCATGTGTGAAAAACAATCCCATTTGTGTGTATATGCATCTGAGATGAGTGTGTGAAAAAAATGCATAAAAAAACAAAAAAAGCAATCGCATCTGAGCATGTGCGAAAAACCATCGCATCTGTCAGATGTAACCAAGATCTCACCAAAAATTGTGTCAGATCTGAAATAAATCAACTATGTGAAAAAAATGCATAAAAACAACAAAAAAAGTAATTGCATCTGAGCATCTGTGAATAACAGTCGCATCTGAGTGTATATGTGTTTGTGTATGGGTGTAAGAGAGGTAGATACCTATAGGAGTGGCGACGATAAGGAAGAGGGAGCGGCGGTAGGGGTGACAACGGAGAGTAGGGGAAGTTGAAAGGGGGATAATGAAGAGACGGGCTAGGGTTTGGGGGCAACATCTAATGAGCTAGAGGTAGAGAGAATAAGGGGAAGCATGGGGGTTGGGGGTTCTAAAACGTGATTTTACCCATTTTCCATGTCACGATGATTAAGTTGTGACATGGCACAATATGAGACCCTTTGATATTAGTTGGAGAATTAATCTCCACCGTTGTTATTTTGGAATAGTAAAACACCCTCCTCTCACATATATATATATATATATATATATATATATATATATATATATATATAAAATAAGGAGTAGAATTTCGTTACTATTCGATAAGTGGGATAAGCTAAGTAGGGGTCCAGATTAATCCAACAAGGCAAAAAATCAAGGGTGGAGATGATTTATTATATTTTACTCTTTTACCCCTTCAATTTTGATTTCCCCCTCTTTTTGCTTCACTCCAAATTTATTTCACTCTCTTACTTTAATTCAAAACTTGGGCTAAATTAGTAACTTTCTTTATCTCTACTAGAAAGTACCCATTTCCCCTCCTACCGATGTAAACTTTCTTACCATACCAAAACCACATCTTGAGCAAACCCAATTCTTAGGCATAAAGACTCCAAAGATGTCACCACGCTACCGTACTCATCGAGCACCTGCATCCGATAGGTAATCTCTCCCCTACTTTTATTTTCCGTTTCTTCATTAGGTTTCAAACACATGTTTTTACGAGTAGCATTATTTTTACGATTTGGGTTTGAGGAAAAAATTTGGGGTTTTGAATTTATGTGTCCAGATTATATTTTTCAGCTATATGATTTGGGTTTGAGAAAAAGATTTGGGGTTTAACATAAATATTTTATTTTTGGATTAGCTTATTGTTTTATAAATCAATGATTTTTGCTAGATATATGAATATCAATAATTTTTTTGTTGAATTGATTTCAAAATTAGGGCTTTCTTATTTTTTTCGTATGAAAATAGGGATTTCTATTTCACCTTTGGATTTTCAAAATAGAAATATGAGGTTTCAAATTAGGGGTTTAAATTTTAAAATAGGGCTTTTGGGTTTTTAGAATTGGGGTTTTAGATTTTAAAATAAGAAAGTTGGGTTTTCCAAAATGGGGGTGTTGGATTTCAGGCAAAAATAATATGCGCATCAGTGTACAATGGTGAGATTTTATACTTAATGCATTGTTGTTACTTAAATGAATTGAAGGATTTTGATTCTACTTTATACTTATATGTTTTGTTGTTAATTTTTTCTCAGATTCGACTCTATCAAAACCCAAGTATACCTTTTACCTTATATTCTCTATATCTATTAGTTGGTTGTTAATAACCTTTAGGGAACATGTTGTACTTTTGTTTATAAGAAGTGGACTAAATCATGATTTGTTTGTGTCCTAATGTTAAGTGACATTTGTTATTATTGATGCGTGCAAACAAAAATTGATTCTCTTACATTTGTTATTATTGATGTAGATTTCTTCATTTAGTTATATTTGTGATTTTTTTCAGACTCTTGAGCTATTCATGAAGTTTTGGTTTAGGTATCACTTACCTCTTACTGCGATTGATTTCGAAAAATGCTTATTGGGAAAAAAAACCGGATGTGTTCATCACCATTAGTCGTGACTATGGAGTCTAGTTTACGATTCAGATGCTCATGTCTGATATTTTCATTTGTCCCATGAAATGTTCATCAAAGTGCCTAACTCAGTTTTTTTACTATTTTAACTTTTAGCACTACATGAAACATTCAGATTCTACATTTTGAGAATAATTATATCACTATTAGATGAGTTTGGAATCAAAACTGAGACTAATTATAGTTATGTCATTATGTTTGCATTTTAAGTTTACAATTTAAAATGCAATGACGGTTTAAGTCCATGTATTTATATGCCATGTTACAAAAAAAATGTGACAGATGTTAGTTCTTAGCTGGTAGTGAAATGGTTGTCGACTATTGTTTCTTATTTGGAGTATATTCTATTATTATGTTGACTGTTATTTTTTAATTGGTGGATGTGGTTTTGAATCGTTTGGGAATATTGCTCTTCATCTTATCAAGTCACTCAAATCTATTTTATAGTATTTCATATTGGCCTCAATACTAAAACTGTTCAGTTTCTTATCTGTTTTAAGAAGGTCGTTTTGACTTTCAAGTCGAGCAGAGATCGTCTCAAGTAAAAAAGGTTGGTTTCAACAGGTATCTCACTCCCTCTATCCATTTCTCATTGTGTTTTGTCTATTTAGTTTTCCTACAAAAAATTGTTTTCTTTTTCAGCTGTAAAGATGGGTTTCATTTCAAGGATATGGGTTTCATTTCAGGTTTATCCTTGGATTAAGGTTTTGATTTCATACTGGATTTAGCTTTAGTGCCAAATTTGTGTTTCAATACCGGATTTAGCTTCAATGGTGGTGGTGGGGTGAAAGGCAATAAGGTCGTCTACCACAATGGAGCTGGAAACACAACCGTGGAGGGGCGAACGTGGGTCTAAGGTTGAAGGTGAGGCTTATGTGTTCAGTTCTCAATTTTGAGAGTCAGTTTCATTATTTTTCTAATGTTTGTGCTCAATAATTCATGGTTCAGATCTTAGTGCCTCCGTATTTATGTGGAGGCGGAGGGATTTTTTTTCCTTTTTTTGTAAAAAAGATCCAGGAGATATTGGTACTATCTCTTTCTCACATTTTTTATTTATTTCTTTTTTTAATGTTTTTACCTTAATAAATAGTGGTCATTGTTTCTTAACTTTTGTCCCCTAAGCTAAAGATCCCTCTTCTATTTTAAATCGTGAGAAGGGATTCAAAAGATTAATATGGGGATTCAAAAGATTGTTCACATAACAGTACTTTCATTTATTATTCACTTGACAATGTAGCTTCTCGCTTTTTTTTAGATAGATGACTATCATGAATCTGGTATGGTTCTGTTGGATGACATGTTTAATCACAAAACATATTGTGATTAAACATTTCACAATTGCCACTGCTACCAAGATGTAAAGCAGAGGAAGGGGATGAAGACGACACCACGATGACAACGAGGTAAGCGAGATAAGAGATTGGGTTGGATCCTTCAGTTATGAATGTTGTCCCTGTCCTTAAGACATTTTTATCAAAGCATCTCCTTTGAGTAATTCCAGTTATTGGTATACGCTCCATGAAGAATGAATTCAAGCCCACTCCTAATGTTGCTGAAGTGGAAGCAGTATTTGATGCTCCTTTATAAATGTTTCTCAAGGATTAAACTTGATGATCGGAAGATAGAATGTATGGGGGACAAGTATCTGATTCATTTCTTCGACTATGAAATGAATGGTAAGAAGTATATGATATGGGGTCACTGTAATGTGGTTTTCTAAAATGTAAGCCAAAATTAACTTTGGCATATACGTGTTTTATTTGGCAACATATTTAGTTAATTTGGAAAGATATTAAAATAGGATTGTGTTATTACTTCATTTAGGCCATCTTCATGCTTTAGTGACTTTAAAATTACTAAATTTTTAAATCTTTTAATTGTATTTATTTGCAGAGCTAGGTAGGTTCTTATATTCCCGAGCAGGCATCATTTAAAGCTACTATTTTATGTGCTATTAGATCAAGCTTAATGGTCCTCGCCTAAAATCACTAATTGTCTTGGGGTTCGCAGCATGTTATTGTGTGCTTTTAATGAGTAGACTTTGGTGCATTTATAAATGATGATATCATTCAGCTCCTTTAAAGTCACTATCTTGAAAATATAGTATAGTAGGTTCTTCTTATGGTATTGTGTTTATAGGTTGGCCTTATTTGATTTTGTTCCATTTTGGTTTGATTGATAATTGCATAAGTCTCCACACGATGCTGCCCTCCACGTGATGTCGTCCTCTACACGACACTTCCCCATCGTAATCACTAAAATGCCATGGTTTACAATATCGCGGTCTTATATGTAAAACCTCATGATTTCTAAGATCTTGATCCAAAATATGTAAGACCATGGAATTGTAAACCATGGAATTTTTTGTGATTTCCTTAAAAGATAAAGCCAATGCAGGTTTCACAAATTCCAGTTGGTGTTTCATAGTCTCAACACTTATGCATGATAGTAAAACCATGTTGCTTTAGATTTGAAAGAACTTATTATCTTTTCTTTAAATCTACACTGTTGGGGAAGTGCTCGATTACTAGGTGTTGTTGATCATATCTATATATGATTGATCCTATTCTTTTTGGTATGTGTTAGTAGGTCCATGGTTAAGCAGCAGGAAGTCAATGAGGCTGCTGCTGCTGCTTCAACAAAAAGACAATGGACACTCATTAGTTACATGCGAACACATTGACCACTCATGAGTTGATAATGGTAAGTTCCTAGGTGGGACCTTAGATCATACTCATTCCATTAGGTGTTTGGACCTTTTTTATAACTTTTAATATCTTATATTTTGATAGCAATTTTTTGTCATTGGCATTTAATTCACCTAAGGCTAACTGTGTATACATGAATTGCAGATTATTGAAATCAATATGAAGTTTTTACAAGTATCCTTATTTGGCAAATGTATCCTTATGGAAAATGTCTCCACAAGGATGGATGATTTAATTATTTATTTAATTTTTCCATCACAAACAGTTAATCCAGTTGCGAGTTGATGTAAATATCAACTTATCCATATCAATGGAAATTAAATATTGCGATTGTTTTAATTCCATTCTACTTTAAGAAATAGTGTTACTTAAGAGGTACATTGACATTCAATATACAAAATTTTGTATACTCTAACTTAATGAGGGTATACTCCAACTGAATGAGTATTCATCTAAATTGTATACTCCAATTGAAATATCGTATCACTTATAAAAACTGATTGTATACTCCAACTAAAATATTGTATTCTCTTTTAGTATGATTTCAATATACCTAAGTTTCAATTTAGAAAAGCTATTTCCAAATATCGATGGCACGGTGAGTTGGGCATGGCTGAAGTTTTGGATAAGAAGGATCGAATGTGGATGACCACTGGGATAGTGCGTAGTTGCAATGTTTATTGCTCTACTGAAGAGACATTGTAGATTTTTTACTGAATTAGGGGCGTTGCATGTTTTGGATGATGGCGATACATCCCTTGGTCTATGAAGAGTGTGAAAAGTAAGTCAATTTTGTTAAAGTCTCGACAGAAGTTAAAAGACTATGATGTCATGTATGCTCTGCTCAGTTAAAAATGTCATATATGCTCTGCTCATTTTAGGCCCTGCTTAGTTAAAAGACTATGATGTAAACAATTTTTCTTCTTTATAATATGCTCAGTCTCACGATTAATACCAATTTAATTGGTATGACCATTACACCAACGATGTTCTCTTGAAAATGAGATGTTATACTAATTTAATTGTTGTTGTTGTTTTTAGTTCCTTGGTTTGTTTTTTGGTCCCGTTGTTATATCTGTGTTGCTTTTTTTGTTCATAATTCGATTTCTATTTACGTTGATGCCCCGTTGGCATATGCTTGAGTCCTGCACAAAGCTTGAGTCCTGCATATACTTTGAATTATTTACATATGGAGGCTCAAAATTATGCATATGCTTGAGTCTTGCACAAAGTTGCTAAAATATTTGGAGTCAATGTAATGAAATGGTTTTGTTATATGTTTGATTTTATAAATTCATACACTGCAAAAAAGTTGTTAAGTGGGTTTGAACTGTCAGATTCAGGTGGTGATATTTTCATGTATGCATTCGATATTTCTTTTCTCTTTGCCATTTATGATTTAGTTTAGGGATTCAGTTTTGTATTTGTAATGGGATATATCATATCTATACTGATTTTACTTTCATTTTTGTTTTTTTCTTTCTTTCTGCAGGATTATATCTAGACCATATAAGTTAACATTGTGAGTGGCAATATTCAGACCTATGTTAATGGATTGTAGGGTGACCAATCATCACTGTGAGCCCAGTGGTATCATCTTTCACCATGAAGCCTTCTTTAGGGTGACTATAAAATTAGGGGCCCAAGATGCTGGATGAAATATTGACTGATGAATCCATTGCGGTTGGAGCCAACTCCACCTGAAACTCCACATGCGAAGGTCCGTTAAAAATTCCAAGTGATTCTATCTTTTATGGCTTCTTTTCAGTCCCATAGATGTTTCTATTACCGGTGATCAGATAAATTAAAACCATGAACATAAGTTCAGAGCCGATGATCATGAAGACATACATGCTCGAGTTCTCCTACCAAGTCGGCACTGATCATATACAATATCGCTTCTTATCCAAGATGGAGTAATAACTAAGTAGGAGGAGTAATTAAGTTGGAGTGGTATATCACAAGTCGTTATAAAACTCTCTTACTGAATGTGTCATTCTTTGGTTCTTATCAGATTCGGTGTAGTAATTAAACTCTCTTACTCACATTCACCACCCATACATTCCAGCATTTCTTATATTTTGATTTATATCTTCATATTATTTATGAAGCACAATTGTAATGTACCCCTCACAAATTTGATTTTTTATATAATTGTGAGTTTGATTTTTTGATTTTATTTGTATTTGTATTTTTACATTTGAGTTATCTATGGACCAAAATTGAAATTATATCTGCCATTTTTTTCCTTCCTTTACATGGTTTTCCAATAGATTATGTCATTGGCCAAAGAAAGTTGGGAATAGGATTTATTAATAGTTTTTGTATTTTTATGTTTAGTGTTCTTGCGCTATTATTAATTTTTCAACGATACACATTGATTTAGTTTGATAATTCTGTGGGCAACTACAAGTCAGAATGGACACATGCAAAATTTAGTTAGATAATTGTTTAATGTTGTTGGAGTATTTCTTATTGGTTATGCACGGTGAATAGTCCTATAAATAAATGAGATTATGGTCATTTTTTTTAAATTACACTTTCTTTTGTTGGGGATCAAATTTTTGCCGTTTTACAATTACTAACTTTCAAAATTTTCATACTTTGGAAATTTTCGTCGTGCCTTCAGGAACGGGCATTCCGCTAGTGTATATATATATATATATATATATATATATATATGTGTGTGTGTGTGTGTGTGTGTGTGTGTGTGTGTGTAATGCATTCATACCTTAGGAGTAAATGGAACAAATGTTGTTGACGTAGAAACGAGGCACAACAAACTCGGCATTTGATGAAGCTTTATAATCTTGGCCGCTACATCTTCAATTAAAACGTCATAGGCTTGAATGGATAAACTTGAACACTATCCTATGACTCAATTGTTTTTTTTCGGAATTGAGCCAACACTACATTAAGACTCAATCGAAAACTTGTGTCCTTACAAAGTCGTTGGGGAGAGGCCGGAGGTTGCCCCACCTTTTGTTGTGGTTATCCATACAAATACGAGGGGAGAAACTATAGACACCAATATAAACACAAGATGAGAAGATATTTACTATTCATAATTACTTTTCACAAGAACCATAAATGCATGTTTCTAAAGCAAATCTTCATACAAAATATAAATTTTAGCATCACACAGTCCAAGTAAGGGAAAAATGATTGCGCATTGAATATCATGGAAATTCATAAACCCAAATTTGCGGCTAAACATAACAATACACAAAACGGTCCAAATATGTAGTTAAGAAATAATTACCAAAGCATTAAAATACTGAGAACCTTGAAATGAACCAAGTTGTTCGAATTCAAAGAAACTAATTTAGTAGGACGATACTTAGGGTGTTCCTACACTAGTTGCCTCCATAGCTTCGGCATACGTTGTACTAGCTGCAATTTGATGAAAGATGAGTAAACAATAAAGAGGCACATGCTTTTGTGGAGTTTGTGAACTTAGCTATTCTTCTATCAGTAAGAGGCAATTTGATGCAAGAAGAATAAACTTATTCAGTCTCATTGTTAAGTTCTTCTATCACTATGTAAAACAAAAGAAAAACTTTCATCAAAATACATAGTTATCAATAAATAATCTAAAAGAAAAAGGGTTATGAATGATAATGTACCACCACTGAGGAGAAAGCATCACCACCACATTAAGCATCATCTATAGTCACTGTGTTATTGCCAAATATTGTCTATAGATCATCATATTGCAAACACTACTTTCCCTTTAACTTTGGTGCCTCAGGCTTGTCCTACAAACATGTATCAAGTAGCTGGGATTTTAAAACCTAGTTCTATTTAATCTCACTAAACTATCACAAAACAACTGATATACGCCATAATAATACTAACTATCATAATGAATTCAACAAAATCTAATGAATTCATAATTGTCCATACTATGACCATATTAATTGCCTAAGCAATACAATACAATTTAATTTGATAATATATTGCTATATCCTTGTTATATGATACTAGTTTCCAACCCTGCGCAATACACAAGAGAAGTATAGTACTTGTGTACAACACGATTAAGAATAGAAACAAGCCACCGAAATATTTGGAAGGCTTCGTATCAGGATGTTTCACAACATCTAGTCTATAAAAAACATTTACAAATACATTTTACACAATTAATTTCCATAATAACATGGAACCAACCACTTTGATTTCAAGAAATTATCATAGTCTTAAAAGTTGGTCATCACCAAGTCCAATGAAATGAGCAAGACAAATTGAAGTCACATACTCCATAAGCCAATCACAACCCCAAGATCAAATTCAACATAAAGTTGAAGTCTAGTGGGGATCATGAGATGGTCGTTGAGGAATTTCTCGGTGTGTACGTACAAAAACTAATGAACCTACTGAGACGGGAATCAAATGTTTTTAAAGAGGTTATAGATGAGGTGGTATAGGTGAGGATAATATTAAGAAATACGCAGAGCTTCTTTAAAGACACATAATACCAAAATACAATAAAGAGGAGTTTCACATGGATGTGTCAAAATTCAGCGGCATCGTCTACAATGGAAGTGTGTGATTGAAACATTATCACATGGATCAATCCTCTTGAGGTGGATAGGTTTCATCAATAAGTATGAAAAAAATCATCAAAAACAAATTCCATGCGCAAATCATAAAATTGGAAACATGGGTTCACTCTAACGTAACATGGATCACATCAAGAAGACAATTCATGATATTGGAAATAGAATGGAGGAGTGTGAACCTAATATTCCCAGTATGGGTTTTGTGCTATCAACACACCGTAACAACCTTATACAAGAATAAACAAGCCATAAGCTAATAAAATTTCATCTTTTAATTTAACAAGGCGCTATATATGTTCATTTCGAACAAAACCCATGCCGGCTTATGAATTATTGGAAGTGTTGATAGTTGGACATTATATTTGTACAATATTAATATTACAACAATATATATTTAACATAGCACATTGCATTAGATATCGAATGACACCATGAGCTAAAAATATAGAGCAAAAAGATATAAGAAATAAAATGGATGCATAATCTTAGAGTTAGACTGAAATTGAATGTGATGATCAAATTGTAAATCCCCATCCATCTACCCTTTCTAAGGTTACTAAGTGAAAATCAGTTCATTCCACGAGGATAATGGCATCAAAACTAGTTGTAGTCACCATCAGACACAAAATTGGTGCAAAGATACAATTTTGCATTTTGAATGACATGAATAATATAATATAAACACCCAAAAATTTTTGACTACCATGAATCAAACCCAACTTCGTAAGAATATTTTCTACATAGTTCAATAACCGTTTCAACTATAGAAATAAAATACTACCAGCCTACAACTAAAATTTTGAATAAAAAAATTGATTGAATATTGAAACTGAAGCATGATGATAAGTAGGAATAAATTTGTAATACATTGGTAAACAAAAATCTAAAACACACAACTAGATATAGATATACATATAAATAATATCAATTAATTTCATGAAAATTATAAATTTTGTAAAGTGCACTGTTAAGCATATGTGTTTAGACATACGAAACAAAGAAAATACAAAATAGTGGCACACCAAAATATAAATATTACCTCCTGACTTCAAGGCCATCGAGAAACTTGTAGAGGAGAGACTCGGCATGAGCAATTGCACAAAGCAAACAATGGCACACGAATGAGCACATTGTTAGTAGATTTATGGCAAGAAAAATACTAATTTGCAAAACCATCGAAATCAACAAATAAAGTTATAAAATTCATATAGAAATTTAATCAAACATGGTTCATGAACTTATAGAATGTTATAACTTCAACCTGCACTAATAAACATAATTGTTTGTAAAACAAACAAAAATATGTAAAAAATAAAAGAAAAGGAAAAAGACAGTGTCATATGACATTTTACCTTTGAAATGTGTATGAATCTCTCCAAAGAATGAGATATTAAGAATCATAAAACTAAAATTTATAAGATAACATGCTACCTAAAAATGTATAGACTATAATAATTAATACAATCATACTTACAATGTGGTGAACTAAACCAAATCATGCATTCAAAATGCCCTAACCTATGATGTTTTTGATAAATCATCAAAGTAAAAGAACCTAATTTGTATAACATTTTCAAAAAGAAACCTTTGGGCCAATTTTTCACCAAAGGGCATTGTATTTATCAAATTCAAAAACAAAAAATTAAACCATATCCACATGCAATTAATACATGTTAATACATACATGTTATGAAGATATTACAATAATTACAAAAAGGAGATGGAGATCGATAAAGAGATAAAGTCACCAGAGAAGGACATTTGAGAAAGTGGAGTCGGGCTTTTCGTTGAGAGGGAATTAGAAATCTGTGACAACTCGCTGAAAATAATAACGGGTGGCCAGCCCTATACTACAATAAATCAGGTATCTTAGATGGCTCAGTCTCAGCATCAACTGACAATACTAAATAATATAAGGCTAACTACCCGAAACTATTAAAAGCGGATGTCAAAAATTTAAAACTTTTGTTTAGAACCAATATAAAACCAACCATAAAACCACTAACCAACAACATAGCATCTAACTATGATGAGGGAAACACATATGCTCCAATAATATAAAAGAGTACAACACAATGTACATAGTAAAATACCCGAATATGCTGTCGGGTCACACACAATACAACAATCTGAGAGAGAGATTACAAAAGTGTTAATCTACAATACTTGGGTATAACCCAATATGAACTGAATCCTAATATAGATATACAAAAGGTAGGAATCGACTAAGACAAAATGCCGCAATAGTCCGCTACTGCTACAGCTCCACGAATACCCTGAATGGATAACATCAATGGTGTCCTTGCGAAGGAACGCCAAAAAGTAATACAATATATATGCATAGCAGGAGAAAATATAAATGGGTCAGAGACCTAGGTGAAAACATTTTACAGTAAGTTTACTAAAATGCATAATAATTATAAATGCATTATGACATGATTTAATGGAGTCGCACTCTCCATAATAATCCAACTCACCTCTCAACTAAAGTGCGCAACTAAACGTATGCACGTGATCTCCAAATAAATGCCCAACTCTAATTAGGAAAGTAAATCTAACTAAATCCCAATATAAATATTCCATTAAAATCATCTAACTTCTCTCCCAATCTACTTTTTTTTTAAAGAAAATTTTATTGAGAAATGATGGTGAGAAGAGCCCTCACCATGGCTTACAAACAAATCAGACTAAAGAAATTAAAAGGAAATATTCCTAAGATAAGGATATTGAAGCTTATCTAATCTAAAAATCCTTTTAATTTGCTTAGGAAGAAGGTCTATATTATGAGACATCAAAGAATTTGTTTGAGAGCTACCATTCTTAGCCAATAAGTCTGTTGCCATATTTGCCTCTTTGTGAGCATGAGTGAATCGACATTTGAGTTTAGAACTTAAGGAGAGAATATGATTCACTTGCCATTGAATCTTCCATGGACATGAAATCTTATTATGAAGGACCTCGATCAAAATTTTAAAGTCTGACTCAATAATTAAATCATATTCTTTGAGGTCTTGATAGAATGAATCTCCTTGAAGAACTGCGTCAGCTTCTAAACTTGATTTAATTTCTAATTGATTGTAGAAGAACCATAACACCTCACCTCTGTGGTTTCTCAATATCCCCCCACAACCACTTTTACCTGGATTACCCAATGAACTACCATCAACATTTAGTTTCAATATCCCTTTAGGAGGAAGGAACTAGTGAACTAAAATTGTTTTGAAAGAAGGTTTACTAGGATCTGGGCAAAGCATCAATAAGCTATGATGAATATTCTTAATAATTCTGGGAAGGAACATGGAAGAATTATCAAACTTTGCACTATTTCTACTGGGCCAAATGTGCTAACAGATAAGAATGGGGATGAATTTAAACTTCAAGTTATCAAAAAATGAACAAAGCCACCAATCAACAAATCTCTGCCTTACAGAACCATTAGGACTCAGAATACCATGCTTCGCACCAAAGAAATACCAAACTTTACCTGCTATTTCACTTGAAAATAATAAATGTTCAGTTGATTCTTCTTTGCTATTTATACAACAGACACATTTAGAAGGCCCTCTAATACCAATAAGCTTTATTTTACCATCAGTTAGAAGAAGGTCTCGAAGAATTTTCCACGCTAGAACTGATATCTTTAGAGGAATATTAGAATCCCAAATCAATTGAGCTGATCTCTGAGTAGGATATTGACTTCTATTAATGTTCCAAGAAGAAGAAAAAGAAAATTCCCCTGAGTTAGAAGCAATTCAAACCAAACAATCTTTATCCAAGTTCTAAATTTTGCTTTGAGTAATTTCTTGAATGTGGTTCAAAGGGAAAAGACTTTTTAGCTTATTCAAATCCCAGCTTCTATCATCCAACCAAAAATCTTTAATTTTATAGTTCTTGGGAATGTTGAATTCTTCTCCAATAGTACATGAGTCCAACCAATTATCCCAATAAAAGTCAATGCCACCTGAACTTATTCTCCATTTCATATGCTCCTCAGCCTCTACTCGAACTTTTCACATTCTACCCCAGGTGTTTGAGAATGATTTAGCCCTGACAGCATTAGGATGAACATTTCTTCAATATTTAGCCTTCAAGTACTGAGCCCATAAAGAATTTCAAGATCTAAACTTCCAACACAACTTCATGGACATAGCTTTACTGATATCTTCAAGCTTCCTGACCCCTAAACCTCCTTCTGTGATAGGTCTAGAGATAGTGCCCCACTTGAACAAGTGATGCTTTGAAGCACCATCTTGAGAACCCCAAAAGAACCTTCCAAAAAGAGATTCTAATTTTTGAAGAACTTATTTGGGGGGATTGAAATCAGCTATGGAGTGAAGGGGGATTGTAGTAAGAACACTTTTGAGGAGAACAAGCTTCCCACCTAATGAAAGATACCTTGATTTCCATCCACTAAGAGTCCTTCTGATTTTTTGAATTAGAAAATAGAAGTAAGCAATCTTCTTTATACCTGCAAATAAAGGACAACCCAAGTATAAAATAGGCAAAGATTTTTTAGTAACACCAGTTATCCTTCTGATATTATTGACAGCAGCAGGTCCCAACTTTTTTGATATGAACATCTGAGATTTAGAAATGTTAATCTTTTGACTAGCTGATCTTTCATAATCTTTGATAACCTTCATAATAGAGTTTAAATCCTTGGATGCACCAGAAGAAAAGATAATAACATCATCTACATAGGCAAGATGATTAAATTTGGGACAACTGAGAGGAAGTTTAAATCCATGAAGATTAGGAATGAGGGAATTCAAATTTTTAGTGAAAGCCTCTGCCATAATGATAAATAGACTAGGGGATAAGGTATCACCTTTCCTAAGACCTCTAGAAGCCTTGAAGAAGCCACAAGAATATCCATTAATGATGAATGAGAACCAGCAATTGGAAATGAGTCTCCAAATCAAATCTATCCATGTTTCATAGAAACCAAACTTCCTCATAACGTGAATAAAAAAATCCAAGACACCCTATCATAAGCTTTAGATAAATCCAACTTTAGAACTACATTGCCTTCAAAGTTCTTTGAATGAATCTTAGACACCATCTCCTGAGCCAACAAAGTATTTTTCATCATATCCCTACCTCTTATGAACCCACTTTAGTTGGGAGAAATGATATTAGGCAGAATACTACTAAGCCTATTTGTAAGAATTTTTGAAATGATTTTGTTGAAAAATTTGACCAAACTAATTGGTCTAAAATTAAAGAAAGATTTAGGAGACTGCACCTTAGGAATCAGAGCAATCAAAGTGGAAGTGATGTTTCTAGGTAAAGAAGCACCTAAAAAGAAAGTTTGAATAGCATCTACCACTTCAACCTCTATAAAATCCCAAAATTTCACAAAGAAAACTCCATGGAAGCCATCAGTGATAGGGTAGCTATTTTGATTAAGCTGTTTAACTACTTCAAATATTTCATTCTTTTCAGGAACTGCAAACAGATTGATGTTTGAATCATTGAATACTAGATTAGGGATTACCTCCAAGAAAGAATCATGCATAGAAACAAGGGGACCTTCTTCATGCTTGAATTGATCTTCAAAATAATGGACAACAGCTTCCTGAATAGACCTTTCATTGGTCTGAATAGTACCCTCTGAGTCTTTTATTTCTGAGATAATTAGTTGTCTTGTTCGGGCTTTGACTGAATTATGAAACAACCTAGTATTTCTATCACCTTCTCTAATGAATTTATCTTGAGCTTTTTGTTTCCATAATAAATCTTCAATGAGGAGCTTCTGAGTACTATAGGCCTGAGCTATAGATAAGTTCTCTTTATTAAGCTCTGAATGATCTATATCATATGCCATCTCTTTAGCCAAAAGATTATCCTCTGCCATCCTAGCTTCTCTGAAAATATCCCCAAATTTAAGTTTACTCCAAGAAGAAAGGGTGGATATAAGAAGTTTGATTTTTAATCCTATAGAGATCTGGGGATTGGAATGGTCAATTGATTCCCAGGTTTGGGAAACAATTGAGTGAATTTCTGGAGATTCAAGCCAGAAATTTTGAAATTTGAATGATTTATGATTCACCTCAAGAGAATTATTAATAGACAATAGGAGGGGATAATGATCTGACACGAGTCTGTTAAGGTGATGCACTTCCATCCCTCCTAAGTGAAGAACATTCTGATTTGCAAAACTTTTATCAAGTCTACACCAAATACGATCCACACCCTCCCAACCAAGTGAACTTAGATTCTATAAATCCCAGTTCAGACATCTCATTCATTTCCATAGCTTCCAAAAACTCCATAGATGACCCCCTATCTATATCATTACCACCTGCTTTCTCCATATTATTAGAAACTACATTAAAATCTCCCCCTATAAACCAATGAATTGTAGTGAAATTCATATTGAGATATTCCCATAGATCTCTTCTCTCCACCTTAGTATTCTTAGCATAGACAAATGAAGCTTTGATTGTAGTGTTGTTAATATTAATAAAAAGAGTAATACCTTGTTCCATTTCAGAAATAACTTGGCATATTAAATCTTTTCTACCAAAAAACCATATCTTACTATTAGAGTTTGCATATGCATAATGAAATCCCAACTTTATTCTAAATGATTCCAGCTTATGAACTCCAATCTTTGGCTCCAAAATAACAATAATTGAAGGCTGATAAATTCTAATAAACCTCTTAATTCTCTTCACATTTCCTTTTTTAGTAAATCCCTCTAATATTCCAAATGATTGCATTTATCATTGGGAAATGTTAAAAGATGAATTTTTAGTACCAGACCTAAGCAGTCTAGTATTTGAGCTTGGGACATTGTTCTCCTTACTTCTTTGTTGTTTAAACATAGATATTTTAACAGGTTTGGTTCCCCCCTTGAATATAGGATATTTGATTCTAGAGCTACCCTGACTGTATTTTGGACATATGCCCTTCCATTCTTCCTTCTGCACTACATTTATTCTGGACTACTACCTCCTTAGACTTGGGGGTTATAGCAGGGCTGAAGAAAATCTTATCTAAACCTGGGGACATTTCTCCTTCTTCTAATTCTTGAAGATGATTAATGATTGCAGCTGTAACATCATTGGCAGTGCCTTCGATTTGTAATGGAACATTCTTGTTACCTATGTCTGAAATTCCTTCACCTGGAATGCGTGTAGGATCTTCTACCATTGTGGATTTCTTCTTGAAAAAGGAGTAATATTTTGTTGGGAACTTTCTTTGGCATGAGTAGTTATTGAATCGTTGGGAGTCTTGAGGCTAGCTTATTGCAAGTCTCCAGATATATTTGATTGAGATAATTTATTCCTCTTAAAAGTTTTGGCAACCCATTCTTTAGTGCTTTATTTTTTCTGAGTCAAAAAAATAGGCTTTGATGACTTCTCAGCTCTACCTTTGTTTTCTTCTTTGAGGAGACAAGCTTCTTCTTTGTGGACTTTTCTGGAACAGTTAAAATAGTAAGGAGGAAGGTCTTCATACTCAACGTATTGCCAAATCCCAAAGAAATACCTTTGTTAGCTATCCAAATTCTATTGGGAATTTTCTTTTTCAAATCCACTTCAATGCAAACTCTGGCCATGCTTGGTCTGCCTAGTGATGCAGTGGCACTATCCATCTTCAAAGGAGTCCCAACTGCGGTGCAAATTGAAAAAAGGCTTTCTTTTTTTGTAGAGATGAATAGGTAGGAGAGGAAGGCTTACTTAGACAGGTACAATAGTTGTTTTGCAATCCGGATGGAAATCATAAGTCCATTTGAACACTCTCATAAGGAATCTATTAATATACCAAGTTGATCTTGTCCAAAGTCTAAGGAAATCCTCTTCGTGAAACA
Organism: Sambucus nigra; assembly: GCA_949130495.1. Lineage (NCBI taxonomy): Eukaryota > Viridiplantae > Streptophyta > Magnoliopsida > Dipsacales > Adoxaceae > Sambucus > Sambucus nigra. The sequence goes on along the minus strand of OX422210.1, from coordinate 370,227,127 downwards.
ATCTGATCATGACATGCTTTTTCTCAATCAACCCCACATTAAATGTCGCTTTTAGACCCATGGATGTTAACATTTTCCTTATATCTTCCACAGGAGGGAGACCATGAGTGAAATTTCCTACCAAAGAGTACTTGAAAGGAGCAAAAAGTTTAACAAGATAATCATTCTCAAGAAAAAGAGCAGGCTCTCCCTTGAAAGATGAAACCTCTAGCAATGAAGAAGAAGTATATTTTGAGGTTCCAACGATTTCAGCAAAGGATTTAGAAAGAGGAGGAATAGAAGGGTTAAGAGGAGGAAGGATATTTGATATCGAAGGATCGAGAGGAAGGTTTTCTACTTCCAGAATGGAGGTAGATTGAACCGACATGCAAACCCTATGGGTTTACGTGAGAGAGAGAGAGTATTTTGATTACACACTTGGCCAATATTATCCTAATATCATTAGTTGGTCATACAACTTGGATCCCTCTCCCAATCTACAATTATCTAAATTCCATCTAAATCATATACTTTACTTTTTAATGTTATTGTTCTCTTTCATTCGTTCAGTTACTTAACATATAAGGTTTACACAAACATTTTCCATTCCATCATACAACATACATAAACATTCTCTTTACTAGAATTTCTCATATTTTATTCATGCCATCAATATGCATATAATTATATTGATAAGTTATTAGCATCTAGTGCTAAGGACTAAACTTCTCCCAATTCTCAATATTGCACTGTGTTTCATGTGTGGGACGTCTCGCAAAGCGAAATCCAAACAAGGAACCCCCTCCCCCCAGTTACACTACTCCTGACAGTATTGATTTTCGAGATTCATTATGACCTCAATTCATGATGCATGTAACCCAAATTCTTATGATTCCATTTTAATTAATTTATTATTCCCAATTCTCAATAGTGCACTGCGGTTCGTGCGTGGAACGTCTCGCAAAGCGAAATCCAAACAAGGAACCCCCCGATACACTACTTCTGGCACTGTTGATCATCGAGATGTATATACTATATATAATTATGAGAATTGAGGACTAACTTCTCCTCACTCCCAACATTACACTGTGTTTCATGCATGGGACGTCTCGCAAAGAGAAATCCAAACAAGGAACCCCCCCGTTACACTACTCCTTGGCAATGTTGGTCGTTGAGGTCCATTATGCCCTCGATACCTAAGTAACCAATCGCAACCATAAAATAATAACCATCCAAACAAGCTATAACTCGAGGACGCAGACTCACAATTCTATCATCTTCCAATTTCCCAAACCACGTAGCATACTGGGGACCACCTAGTAGGGCTAAACGACACCTACCTCGTGATCAACTCACACACACAACGTCTGGGAAGCGGTCATAGTTCCTAACTGGCAAGTGAGAACGACACATACCCACGACTTCTCACCCCCAAAATATAATGCAAATCACATATCCACACAATGGACGACTATGACCTGGGAAATATTCACACTCATCTCATAGAGCCAAGGTGCTCACCCTCAATGCGAAAACTTCCCAATGATAGCAAGGAGGGGGTATGCTTCACTTATATATATATATACCATCACATAAGGCATACGAACATCATCACATCATATAAAGATATACCATCATTTAAGGTATACCTATCACATAGTTTACATATTCTTGTTACGCTCTTAGGCTCAGTTGAAATAATATTATTATTTAGTATATTTCCCTCTTGATATACTAATCGCCAATTCTCACATATCTTCCCCACTTAGTATACTCTATACTATTTCTCACTTGGAGCTTTCGCATCATTTCTTGTTATGAATTGTCTCTCAACTCAATTTACGTTAAGTATATTCTCTACCCTAATGCACCTCGATTAGCATTTCTCATTTATGTGAGGCATCTCCTAAGTTAATCATCGTCAAGGATATATTTATATCCTTATGCGCATTTATTAGCATTCAATTATTGTCAATCCATAATATGGTTCAATCAATAATATGAACCTTTAAAATTATCCCAATTGGGATTTGATTCTAAAATCCAATATCACTACGTTCATTCTCATTATTTCATATAAATTTGATAATTATCTCCAAATAGAATCTCCAATAATAGTGGGCTTCCTCACTTAGTATATACCATAATCTCTAATCAGTATTCCTCAATTTAAGTCAATATGACTCCAATAAATTCTTATAAGGGAAACTCTCTAAAAGTCTCCAAAACATACTTCAAATAATTCCTATAGAGGTTCCCAATCGATAACCTCGAATGAAATGGAATGAAATTCTCCCTAGAAAAACATTCCCCCAAAATGCCCTGTTTTCGAATCGATTCGGCCTCCAAGGCGAATCGATTCGGGTCATTAGAACTGGGACTCTGTCTCACGCCGAATCGATTCGGCTGGGATCCGAATCGATTAGGTCACTCAGACCTGGGCACCTGCAATTTTCTGAATCGATTCGATTAAGGAGCCGAATCGATTCGGCCTACCAGAAGGCTCGATAATGGCTACTTTTTATTAAGCCAAAAATCCCAAAATTCATTTTAATCATCTTCTACTCATTTCTCTTCAACCCAATCACATATACAACATTAATATTCATCTAAAAACACATTACAACTAATTTCTAACCTCAAATCCAACATCTACATATCAAATCTAAGATTTTACCCAAAAGTTAGGTTTTGACAACTAAACCTAAAACCCATAAATTTAATCCACAAATCATGAAATGAATGGTACACAACAATTATTTAGCAAGTTTAATCACTTGTCACACGTTCATAGGGTCTGATTCGTCCTCGAGATTGCGTATTGGCCAGAAAATCCACTTTCTCTCTCTTTTTCTTCTTTTTTTCTTCTTCTCTCTTTCTTTCTTTGTATTTCTATTTCTCTCTAAGGAGAATTGATCTCCCGTAGGCTTAATAAGACTTGTCTCCCAAGATACACAACTTTAAATGGTAATACACGCTTTAAATAACTCGGTAACTTTAATTCGAGCCAAACGAGCTTAAAATATTTTGGAATCGAAATAAACCCCAAGTACAGTCATTTCGACTTTCTCAACCCTTTCGGACACAACTACACCCTCAGAATTTACATTCGAAGCACTTTCTAACAACTTCAAATTTTGACCTCAATTGCCCATTTAATAATTCTCCAAATAAAAATAATATTTATTTCTCCCAAAATAAATAAATAGCCGTCCTAAAACCTCGGGTTGTTACAAAATCTAGGGTAGATTTCATTTGGGAGGGAAATCCAACACGGTACTCCTCCCTTTTAGAAGTATTAAATTAATTTCTATCTTTATTTTTTAATGTGAAACCTAATATTAGTAACACTTATGTTCGATTAGTAAAGATAGTTTATTGTTAGAAATAGTAACGGTATAATATTGTTAGTAATAATAAATATTGTGTTACTAAAAGTGCGTTTTGGTGTAGTGGGAGCGATTCTTTTTTTTTTTATAAAGAAAATGCAATTCTCATCAATAAATAACAAGAAATACAAAATACATTACAAAATATCCCAAATAAAGATACGACACAAAAGTCATAAAAAAGACGCAACAAAAGCAAAATCTAAAAAAAAAATAGAAACTTCTCAACACCAAAAAGTACTATAATGGTCAATAATTTAGTAAAACATACTCTCTGACTACCCATGATAGAAAGAACACCAATAGAGAAATTGTATTGGATCTCGGCCCGAAACGATCAGCGTCAACACCAAAAATAGTAATTTCGACAACAACTTTGGTGGAGATGAAAAGGCACAGTATGAACCCTCTAATAAGAGAAGAAAATATTGTTAGAAAATGGGTATTGGACAACAAATCTTGAGCAACTTTGAGCTCAAATTTAGATGGGACCCTCACCACGATATTTATGGGACTACATACAATGCGTTCTCCTTCACAAGGAGATTAACGTGGTATATTCACATGCACAATGACATCAATTTATAAATGATAAATATGTATCCAAAATGACTCATAAAGCAATGAAAGTTAATGAATTGGATGTGTATTACTCTTGTCCCACATAGGAAGAATAGTGGGAATTTGAAGAGTTAAAAAAAACCCAAATGTCTATAGAGGCTTGGATGCCTTTGGGTTATCCTAACTCTTTGAATGGAAGATGACCTACATTATGTAAATGCTGGGCTTTGGCTAAAAGCCCAAGAAACCGTCGTTCGGATCGGCTCAATACAGACTTGGACTTTGGCATGTAAAACTCTTTAACAGTTTGTCCCAACAATTACTCCATTTGTTACATAAATGTCTGTTCTCCCTCCATTGTTTATAAATGAGAGAATTCCAAAAATGCTCTAGAAAATTATTTTCCCCCATTTCTGCATTGCATATTATTCTTCTGGTTAAGTAGAAAAAATAGACTTATGTTCAGTGGAATTAATCATTGTTGTGCTACTTGATTAATGAAAAAATACATTTTATCTTGGGAGGTGATTATTCAAAAACCTTGAAGCACATTGGGGGGAATAAATTTTTCTTAAAGAGACTGTTCTATTTATTTATATATTCTATAAATTCTGTCTATTACAACTAAGTTTCTGAATTTTATTTTATTTTTTCAATTTTTGTAATGACTGAATTTAATAATTTTGTTTTAATTTCAAATTTATAATATCAGTTAATAACAATCTTAAGGAAAATTTATAATGTTTACTGTTTTATAAATTCATACAAAACTATTATTTTATTGTTACAAAAATTATAAATTTTACACCAGTTCACATTTATAATTAAAAATATTCAAATTTTAATTATTCTCGTAAAAATTATGTCTTAAATAATTTTTTTTATAAATTTTGTACTTTCTAAATTTTTTTTGTATTTTATAGACTTCAATTAATCTTCATAATTAATTTTATACATAATTTTTTAAGTAATTTAGACTAGTGAAACTTACTATTTATTATTTGTTTAATTTTGCGTTATAATTTTCAGAATAGTGTCAAGAATTCTTGTTAGAATTCTTTTAGTATTAATTATAATTTGAGGAAATTAGTATTACAAAATTTGGTATTCTGTTTTGAGAAATTCATTACAAATGAATATTATTATTGATAAAAATTCTATTTTTGTAATAGAAATGGAATCACAGAGTACAAATAGAGTCCCACCGACCGTGAATATGACTCATGTTACTATTCTTGCCCCTTTAAACATGCCACATGGGGAGAAATCGAAAAAAATTAATGGGGCCAATTTCAAATGCTGGCGAGGACAGATGTAGTTTTATCTCACAACCTTCTAATTGGCAAGATTTGTATATGAAGATTGCTTGCCTTTGAAAGAGGGAGATGAAACGAAGAAAGTTATTACCGTTTAAGCATGGAACCATTCTGACTTTCTGTGCCGAAACTACATCCTAACATACTTGGACAAGACATTGTACCATGTTTACAAAACCATTATAAGCGCTAAGGAATTTCGGAATTCTTTTTAGAAAAAAAGAAAATGGAAGATGGAGGTATGAAGATATTCATAGTGGGGCATTTTATAGACTTTAAAATGGTCGACTTGAACCCGGTTATTGCACAAGTTCAGGAAGTATAGGTTATTCTTCATGACATTCATGCTGAAGGAATGTTAGTCATTGACACTTTTCAAGTGGCGGAAATAATTAAAAAGTGGTCTCCATATTGGAACTTGTTCAAAAATTATCTCATGCACAAACTCAAGGAGATGAATGTTGAAGAATTGGTAGTCAGACTGCGGAATGAAGAAGACAGTCCTGAACCTAAAAAAAGTGGGAAGAACATCTTGGAGTCCAAGGCTCATGTGGTTAAAGGTCCTAATTCCAAACTTAAGCATGATGAGGAAGGCATATCTAAGCAAAGAAAGAAGTTCAAAGGCAAATGCTACAATTGCAGCAAGTCAGGACACCTCTCAAGCGAGTCGAAAACTAAACAACGTCAAAAGAACAATGCTCGAACAAATGTGATGTAGGGTGAGAACAATTTCGATGGTATCGCAGACATAAATCTTTCTACTATTGTCTATAAATGCAATCTAGTAGGTAATGCCAAGGAATGGTGGGTGGACACTAGGGCTACACGCCACATTTCTGCAAAAACATGGATGTTTACTACTTATAAGTCCTAGGAAAATGAGGAGACCCTCTTTATGGGGAACTCTTCGAGTTCTAAACTCATGGGACAAGGAAATAGCATTCTGAAGATGAATTCGGGAAAGGATCTTACTCTTAACAATGTGTTTCACATTCCTGACATCCATAAAAATATGTTTTTTGAATCACTTTTAAGCAAGAATGGGTTTAAAATTGTGTTTGTTCCTGATAAGTTTGTGTTGTCCAAAAATGATGTGTATGTCGGAGAGGGCTACCTATTTGAGGGGATCTTTAAAATGAATGTAGTTGCATTGATGCCAAAGGCATACCCAATTAATGAAATTACTAGTTCTACTTAATTGATTGAGTCATCTGATATTTTGAATGATAGATTAGGACATGTTAATTTTGACACCTTGCGTAGGCTAATTAACTTGGAATTTTATCCAAAATTTAATATAAATAAATAATAAATGTGATAGATGTGTGGAAAATAAGTTAGAGAGATTACATTTTCATCCATTAAAAGGATTATTGAATGATTATATTTAATTCACACGAATATTTATGATTTAAAATTTGTACAAACTAGAGGTGGAAAAAGTATGTTATTACTTTTATTGACTATTTCACAAAATATTGCTATGTATATTTACTACGTAGTAAGGATGAGGCTATTGATGCATTTAAATAATACAAGAATGAAGTTGAGAATAAATTAAGAAAAAAGATAAAGGCTAGTAGGAGTGATAGAGGAGGTGAATATGAATCTCCTTTTGAGGATTTTTGTTCCGAACATGGAATTATCTATCAAACCACCGCTCCTTATTCTCCTTAATCAAATGTCATTATTGAACGCAAAACCCTCACATTGAAGGAGATGATGAACTTTATGTTAATACGTTCAGGAGCTCCATAGAACTTATGGGGGGAAACCATACTATCTTCTCATTACATTCTTAACAAAGTACAACATAATAAAATTCACAAGACACCTTTTGAGTTATGGAATGGTCGGAGACCTTGCTATAAATATTTACGAGTGTGGGGGTACTTACCCAAGGTGATGGTTCCCAAATCTAAAAAGGTAAAAATAGGACCAAAGATCATTGACTATGTGTTCATCAGTTGTGTTATAAGTAGCAGTGCATATCGTTTCTTAGTTTGTAAATCCGAGATTCTGAATATTCATGTAAATACGGTTATTGAATCGAGGGACATTTCATTTTTTGAAAATGAATTTCCATATAATGTGACCCAATAATCTGTTCCTTTTAAAAGGACAAATCAAGATACTACAAATATTACTCATCAACCTATGGAATTTATCGAGGATGAACCAAGACGTAGTAAAAGGGAAAGGACCATGACCTCATTCGGTCTGGATTTTCTATCATATTTGCTAGAAAATGAACCTCAATCGTACAAAGAAGTGATATCCTCACCTGATGCTTCTAATTGGAAAGAAGAAATTAATAAAAAAATTGAATCTATTTTGCAAAATCGTACATGGGAACAAATAGATCTTCCTCCGGGTTCAAAACTGTTCGGTTATAAATAGATCTTCAAAAATAAATTGAAGGCCGATGGATCGATTAATAAATTAAAAGAAAGAGTTGCGGCTAAAGGTTATAGACAAAAGGAAGGGTTGGATTACTTCGACACGTACTCACTTGTAACAAGTACTACGTCCATTGGAATGTTAATAGCAATATCTGTTATTAATGGATTTGAAATACATCAAATCGATGTAAAAACCGCCTTCTTAAATGGTGAACTACACAAGGACATTTATATGGAGCAACCTGAAGGGTTCGAAGCTCCTGGACAAGAAGGAAAAGTTTGTAAACTTGTGAAATCACTTTACGAATTTAAAAAAGCACCTAACCAATGGCATGAAAATTTTGATAATGAAATATTATCAAATGGTTTCAAAATTAATGAATGTGATAAATGTGTTTACTTTAAAAGCACTCAAAATGGATATGTTCCTCTACGTTGATGATATGCTAATGATGGGTAGTAACATTGATGTGGTCAATACTATTAAACATATGCTGAATAATCGATTTGACATAAAAGATCTTAGTGTTGCCGATATTATATTAGGAATTAAAATTTCTAAAAAATCAGATGGACTATTATTATCCCAGTCTCATTACATAGAAAAGGTACTTGAAAAATTCAATAAGTATGATATTAGTCTTACCTAGACACATGTAAATGTAAATTTACATCTAGAAAGAAATAATGGTGAAATCATATCTCAATTGGAGTACTCTAGCGTTTATTGACAATTTAATATATATCATGAACTATACACGATCAGACATAACATATTTAATAAGTAAGCTAAGTTGATATGCGGGTAATCCAAAATGAAATCTCCTCAAATCTCTCAACCATCAACCCATTAATGAAAGATAAAAGGAGGCTCCAGCTCATTTGGGAGGGACTGACATATTCAACACATTTCTCTCTACACTCTACCATAAAATAGAGAGACCAAATAATTCAGAAAAAAAAAAATAGTGTGGGTTTAGAAACAATTCTAGGATTATTTATTTTTTACTTTATTTCTTTTTACTGTAATCGAGTGAGATAAATTTTGAGAGCACTTGGACACAACTTATATATCTTTTATTTTAATTTCATGCCTTTTATTTAATCTTGTGTATGCTAGTGCGGAAGTGTTAGTCTAAACACTCCGTTCAAGGGGTGGGATGAAACAATATTTGATGTTATTCTGATTATTTAATATATTTACTTGTCATATTTTTGTGAAAATTAATTATGAAATTGTCACATTTCTATTTATACCCCGAGACAGGTTAAATTAATTTCATTTTAAATTTAATGTTTAAACTCTCGAATCGAAGTAGAGATAGTTTTTTCCCTAAATATGGCATTTGATTTGTAAGTGTTAGCCTGGTGTTGCGATTCAATGATTTATACAATTTTTATTTTATAAATTGATCTTTGCATGTAATTTGTTAAAAAAACTAAAAATCTAACTTTTTAGAGTTGTGGCATTTTAAATTAATTTTCTAAAAATTTATTATTAAATTTATAATTATAACCAGAGTTAAATTGTAATTTTAATATTATCACAAAATATTTCAAATAAATAAATTAGTTAATGAAAATAATAAAATATGCGGTGTAATCCCATCTCTTAGATCTCTTCACACTTATAAAACTCGATTAATTATCACTTTTATTTTCACGAGTTTATTTAGTTCACTTATGATTTTCAGCATTAATTATTTAATTCTAGATTGATATTGTTTAAAATTACATATATATATATATATATATATATATATAATAATAATAAAGTAGAAAACTTATTTATGTCATAAGATCAAAAGATGATGTCATCTATTTGAGTTTTTCCTGCACTACCTCTTTTGCCCTCAATCCTTTGGTTTCTCCCTCTTTTTATACTTACCAAATTTACACTTCAATTAAAATTTGGGGGCACTTTAGTCAAAATCACTTCATGAATTTCCTCAAACCCTCCCTCTTGTCTCACACAAACATAACTTTCCTCTCACTTAAACCTCGAACCCACCCCATTTCCCAGATTCACTCCCCTCTCGCTGATTTCTGCTATCTCCCCCTCCCAACACTAACTCCACCCGCCACCGCCGCCCTCCACCGTCGCCCTATGCCTCCACCTCTGCCAACTTTAGGTAGTCTCTCTATCACACGCACACACAGATCTGGGAGCTTAATTTTTTCACATTTATAATGTTTTGTTTGAAGATCTAATGTTGTTGGAAGTGTGAACATGAGCCACAACTTTAACAACCAAAGGTATGTGTTTTTTACATTCAGATCTAGGATTTATATAACTGATGTAAAGGTTTCTACTCTCACAACCCAAAGGGGACAATGGAAAAGACCTTGGAAAAGGGAAATGACATGTGTTGAGCTTCAAATGCCACTATGGTTTATATTTCTTATATTGTTTATATTTGTTGAATAATATTGTGGTCAATTCATTTTATGAGATATTATTGTGCTCAAAGCATTGGCTTTAATGTATAGATAGTTGATAGTCTCTAATGGTATGTGCAAGATGGTGAAAGTGTTACATTACTTTGGTATATGCTATATTGGTATGTGAAAGATAGTTGATAGGATCTAATTGTGTAGAACAATCAAATGAGCCATTAGTTCTTTGCTTTCCTATCTCAGTTACTATTATGTTGAAAATCATGAATGCTTGTATATCATGAATGTTTGTGCATATCATGAATGTTTATAAAAGGGCTTTCACAGTTTATTTATTTCGATTAGTTGATATGCTTAAACAAAGTGTTAAGACGTTAATGTATTACTATGCCTTTAAAAAATGTCAAGGAATCTCAAGTTTTTGTTTAAATTGATTTCTCAATATTATTTGATAGTTTCGAAATTGTAGTTTTTATGTTTGGTAATTTAGATTTTACTTGATTTATATTTTCTTTCAATAATAGTGCGATTTGTTGTGTTATAGTTGTGATTTGCAATAGAGTGATTACTTTTTAGATTGGTTTGTTGGAGTTATATCATGTCATCTTTATATTTGTGACATTTTCAGACGCTTAGTATTGGTGGGGCTAATCCTTGTTGACTTGGAGCTCAAAATCTTTTGATAAGTACTGTTTTTTTTAGTAAGAGACCTTCCTCAATTAGTGCTCTATTTTTTTAGCAAGAGACATGCCACAATTCTTTGACCTATAATTTTTTTAGTTGTGCAGCTCTGTGTAATTTTTGGGTTAATGTTTGTTGAAATGTTAAAAGTTATTGTGATTGATTTATTTTTAGATTGAAATATCATTTCTTAATGGTGGCAAGCATGTGTAGCATGCCATGTTGAGCAAAGTATCATTTTTTTATACAGGGACTGAATATTTGGTGGGACTAGGAAATAAGATGATTTTGAAAACTGGATACGTATGGCCTACTTCTTGAGCTGCATTTCTATATAACAGATAATGCTTTGCATACCAAGTATTTTGTCTAATAAGTAACACATGAATTATCACTACTCTTGTATATTACTCAGTTATAGCATCTGTCTAATAAGGAACACACGTGAAATTATCTATTTGTCCAAAGCATATGTCTAAACTACTCAATTAATTTTCACTAAGTTATAACATTAGTGGATTTTCATATTTTTCACTACTCAATTACGATCGGGATTTTAAATTATTTTTTGGATTGAAGCATTATTTTAGTAGATTTTGTATTTGATTCTTGATTACTTATTGCTTTTTGTGTTGATAATATGGAGGCGATGGCACTATAGATCGTTGATGATCCGGTGGTGCATCGATCGCTGGCGACAAGCACAAAGCAGCATTGATTTGAAAGTTTTGGTCCTGCTCAGTGGCAAGAGCGTAAACTAATGGTTTAATAATGGATTCAAAGTGGCGATATTAGGTGCAACTGGAGGCACAGGGCAGTCCAAAGTGTTACTGCTGATATCAGTCACATGGACACTGGTGCTGTGGTAATTTCATTTCACTCTACTACTTTTTATTATTTCATTTTTCCCTTTCTTTCATCTTCATAACTGTATGGCCAAAATATTGATTGAATCCAATTTTTGTATTGTATCTACAACTTTAAATAGTTATAAATAAGAAAAGTAACACCACACTTCAAACTTTTTCCACTTCTATATTTATGAAATAATTTGGAAATTCTTTAAAAAATTCAAAAAATAACACCCTTCGAGTATCCTTTGAGGTACAAAGTGGGAACACCATTAACTCCGACGAACCTACTTTTTTTTACCAACCTCCTACAATCCTCCATGATTTGCAATCCACTTCTATATTCGCTGTTAAAAAAAGATTTGGCTTTAGAGTTACGAGCTCCTTCGCATTTGGGTATGTGCTCTTTTACATAAAAGAAAAAATATTTCAGTACCCAACATGTATAGTTACATACACTAGCGTATGAATATTCTGCCTTATCCATAATTTTAAAATAATAAAATTATATTGAGTGTTGGTTATCGAATTATAAGAGATTACTAGTGGACCGAATTATTTGAAAAGCCTCAAATCATCCATTTATGAGGGTGTTATTTATTGGTAGTTTTGGGTATTTCTATTAAAAAGCTTCAAATTGTCCATTTATGGTAATCCTATAGCTACCTACGTGTTTGACAAAATTTCCACTTGAATTTCTAGAATTTTTTTCTATGTCCTATATGTGATTTCTTATATATCTGTTCTTTGTAAATTCAGAGTTTCAATGGTTTCATAATGTTTTTGGAGGTTTTAAAGTCAGTACGATTCGTTTATTTTTTGTTTCAGCAGATCAGAGAGAATCAAGGAAGATAGTATAGACATGGAGCATGTGTTTCAAAATAAAGATCAAGAAGGATTTCACGCATCCTTATGGAAAATATGTTGTTCAATCAGCTTCAGACAATATGCATCAGTTATGGCATTATGAGATATGACAAAATGACATGTTTTTAGAAGATATTTTAACAGCCCGTGTTTTTAGCAGATATTTTAGGTAATTCAAACTCAAAGTGTTAACCTGTTGCATCTGCTACTTTCATGTATGAACATGAGATTCATATCAATAAAGAGACGATGAGACTTTAACACAAGGAGACTTTAACCCAAGATTTATATGCAAGCCTTCATATGAAAGATTACAATAGTAGTGATCTTGAAGATTAGTTTGCTAATGCTAATGTTAATGATGGTGGATCAATGTTTGTCAAGGCTAAACTCACATATGACCAATATGTCAACTCCATTAAATTGGAGTCGAGTGATGAGGAGTCTAACAGTAGGCCGGTGGCAGATTTGGTTGCCCAAGATATGGAAAAGATGTTCAAATTCAAAGATAGGGCCAAAAGTTATGGTTATGATGAGGTCTTCCATTTCTTTGACATAACCAATACCAAGGAATTCCAGGAAATACAATATAGTTTGTTGATATTGATAGCGGTGTGCCCAGAGATACATCTTATGGGAGTTCGTCTAGGAAGGGTCCAAGGCTTGGCTGTGAAATTAAAAGTTAAAATTTTCCAACGACCGTCCTTCTAAAGAACGACCAAGTGATGAGTTATTTGCCTCCAGATATTCTTTATGCGACCTGTAATTACCAAGTGGATGTGATGGCAAATATATTAAAGAAACATGGAATGATAGAAACTGACAAAGAGAATGGCGGTAGAAAGATGCCCCATGACTACTTTCTTAATTAATCAAAGCCTTTCCCCATTGGTAGTGTGTTTGGAAGACTAGCTATATTTTTCATTTGTAGATTATTTCTGATAAACCAACTTGATTAGATTTTTTTAAGCATATGAAGTCCCTCAATGTCCAGATCCATTGACAAAAAAAAAAGATGTATAGATGGTGTGTACTGAACACCTGGTGCATAGTAAACTCACCCGATGTCCCCTCCCTCATTCTCTATGTGATATATATGTCTACATCTATGTGTGGGGTTCTAAAATCGGGTTTCTAAAATTAAGTGTTTTAAGTTATTTTTGTCATTATTATTGCAACTGAATAGTCCTGATCTATTTGATATGTATTCTGTTGGGATAGTATTTATGCAAATGGCAATACCAAGTTTAATATCCACTGGATGTTTAAAGAAATTAAATCTAGATATAAAAATAGGTGGATATGACTTTAAAAAATGGAGGAAAAAGACTCGATTGAGGTCTAATTTCAGTATTATAGATCTTGATTCAGGTAGAGGGTGAGATTGGGCAATAAAGCTTATTTCAGAGAGAGGTTTCTTGCGGAGGGGGCATTTATCAGCTGCATCATCTCTCCAGCATCCGTATTTCCTCTTGGGTGGTGACCAAGAGGCTGCAGTTCTCTCAAAGTTTAGCTTATTCAAGTAGGGGAGTTACTTGGTAATGCGAGTACATTATTTTCTCTGCATTTATTTTTTGATTTTCATTTTTTCTCCTTTGAATTATTTTTTGTTAGTCCTGTTAACCCAATTAAGGCACGGTCGGGGGAATACTTAGAGCAATTCTTTTGGCAGTGCCAAAAGAAATAATTTGCATATAATATTGGGGCGGGGTAAAATAATTAATCATTATATTACATTTGCAATACTGGGGTGTACGACATTGAGTGTAATTAACGTTGTGCAATGTGTGTAGGCAAGGATATGACTGTGTGAATTGTTCAAGGGAATTTTATTAGGCAAAAATTTAGAATTGTTTTTTGTTTGGGTTTTATATTTGTTTAAAATGCGCTCTTATCTTTTTATGTTGCCAAATGTGGGAGCATGACACGGTCATGCGACACAACGTAATGTAGAAACACAACATAGCGTAGTAATGTATTTATTGTTGTGTTCTTCCTATATGTTTTTTTACATATTTGGTCAGATGTTAGTTGTGACACGACTTTGACACAATTTGACTAAATATGACACGTCTTTGACACTAGCACTACTTGAGTAATTATGATACACTTTTGACACGACTTTACGTCCTATTATCACTTATCATTTAAACATTGTTAATTTGTTTGTTTGAGTTATCATTCATTAGTTTAAATGTTTACTATTTTTATTTTATGTTGATTGTAGTCTATATGTTTTGTAGATATGAAAGATGGCAGTGCACACATAGAAGCTTTCTAACATGAATAGAAGATTAGAATATTTGAAGTTGGTTTTCTCTCAAGTTACATTCATTATCTTTAGAAGCCCATTTTTTTTTGTCTATTCTGTTCTAAATTATGAACTCGAACTTCTTAGTTGTGTATAAATTTTTCACATAAACTATGATGTTGTTTGTTGTTGTTGGGAGTATTTTTGAATTTTTTTAAATTTGGGATAGTCCTATAAACAAAGGCGAATTTGCCAAAAATTTCTAAAATATTTACATGGTGTTGTAAAAACACTTTAGGACTTAAATTAGATTTTTATGGATATGATGTTGTTTATACGAGGTCTCAGATGGACTATAAGCCCGATGAATATTCATAAAAACACATGAAAATTTGCCCGAAAATTATAAATTGTTTACAATTATGTGTTATAAAAAAACTTTTTGACATAATGGGTTCGTACCACGATGTATGTTTGTGTAAAAAAACATGAAAAATTTCCCATTTTTTTTAAACTAATAGGTTTGTGTCGTAGGTTATTTCAAAAATTGTTTATCTATTACGAATTGAACACGAGGTATGGTCCTATCAACGACGTAAACTTTCGAAAATTAGCGTCGTGCCTTCAGACACGGGCATACCCTAGTTTATGTGTGTGTGTGTATATATATATAATGAATTTTCAATTATTGCCATATTTGTTTTTTCACCTTGAAAGTTGGATTGTTATTCATACTTATAATTGTACAAGTTATTTAAAAAAAATTCAGATAATTTAAGGGATTTTGAGACATAGCTTCTCAAAATAATGACTACGTACACACTAAAAGTGAAGTTATCAAATGGCGCTACTATTGCTTTCTTGATTTAACAATTGGCGTGCCTATTTTTGCATCTCATTTTTTATTGCATTTTATTTTATTCTTAGATTGGTTGTATTAGGATTTATGGAAGAGTTGTATTTATTTGAGTGTATTTAAAACACCATTTTATTTGTAATAATTATTTACCAACAAAAAGTGTAAAGGAAAATGGGACAAAATAGAGATAGAGCGTCATTGGAGTCGATTGAATCCTCTTTATTTTGGGTTCAGAGGACTCCCGGGGACGACTGAACTAAGGCGTACTTCCCCCAATCGACTAAACTCGATCTTCACCCCACATTTGTAACAACCATGGTAGGTATCTTTCTTTATTTCCCGCAAATCTCTTGGCAGCAAGTTCCTTTATATGTTTGACTATATGCTCTTCTGTGATTTTATTTTTTTCATTATCTTACATTGAATGGTTTGATGAAATAATTATCCTATGATCTACACTTGGTCATTACAACGAGAAGGGATTTCATCACCAGACTCACTCACTTATCATATTTTGTCCAACCGGATCCTTCATTTAATTAAAATTAACCAACTAGTAAGACAAAGTAGGAACATAACTTTTGCATAAGGCGAAGCAATGGCTCCGTATTTTTCTCGCCCGCAAATTAATTAAAATTTAACTACCCCCTCGCCTAATTGAAGATAAAAATTGGCTATGTGCTATTTAGGACTTATCCTTTCCTTTTACGAGTCTAAGTCAATATTTAGGTAGTCAATTTTATGATCCATCCTCTCTTTCTCAAACACGAATCCACCATTTCCCTTTTTCCAAAAATTCCAAAAATATTTTTAATTTTTTTATAAAGCCCAAAACTCCAAAAATATTTATCATTTTTCGTAACGCCTAATATTTCGAAAGAAAAAATTATCCCATAAAAATTCAATACTGTTTTTCATTTCATTTCCCATTTATCAAACATCCATAAAGATTCTTTATACTTTCTCTTCATAAAAAATAATTCGTTCCTTTTACGACAAATTGGCAACATCTTGATCATCTCTTAACACGCTCCCGTAGTGCTCCATTTTTTAATTCTCTCTTAGGTGTTCGTGTCCTCATCGTTGATCTTACGTCTCTTATCCCTGATTCCCATCCTTCCTCTTCGGAGACTCCTAGTTCTCCCACTAACCTACCCACCATGGCTAATGAACGCCCCTTAAGGGACTATTTTCCTTGATAATGGCTAGGAGCCGAATTTGAAATCTGGCCTGCTACCATTTTCATGCTGCCTACCTTTCATGGACTCAAGTGTGAGTCTCCTTACACTCACTTGCAAAAATTTCTAACTATTCATGCTAGGTTTAAAAATAAAAAATTAGACGAAGAGAATGTTCGTCTTCGGTTATTCCTATTTTCTTTTCATAATAATGCATATATGTGGTTACGTTCATTGCCACGAGATTCCTTTATTATGTGGGAACTAAGAAGTTCATGTCTAAATTTTATTCCATGAGCAAAAAATTAAATAAA